>JAKEPQ010000743.1:17635000-18861250 GCA_024500445.1 Entomyzon cyanotis | reverse complement strand
AAAAGAAAAATATTACAACATCTCTGTTTATTTTGTGAGTGACTTTACTTGAAGCAGATACTCTTTGAAATAATAACCTCATATATGGAGCAAGCCTCAAGTGCCAGAGCTTTTCCTTGCAGTCAAAAGTGAAAATTTCTCCTTATACCATGCAGAACAGATAAAAGCAGCATTTCAGCTGCACAAAATTTTCTTTAAAAACTTCACTTTTAAAAAACCCAGGAAAAAAAGCCCCAAAACACCAAAGTTGAAAAGCTTAGTGCTGGTATATCCAAAAAACATCTATGTTAGATATCTTCTTGAATTTAACCTTAAATTATTTCTTTTGCTTCTTTCTATCAGTTAGGGATCTTCAATAAACACAATGACATGTCAATGTATAAATAAGCCCTAATGTAATAATTTTCTCATTTCCACTATAAAGTTATTCTACATATCAAGAAACACTGATTTAACAAAGTAAACTCTTTGCATTTTTACATTTTTAGAAGGAGCCTTTCAGAAACAAACAGAAACCTATTGCTAATAAGATGGTCTATTTGTGTGAGTTAATCTCTGTCATAGCTGATAGTCTCACAAACAGCCTGTTCAACTGGATTTCCCCCTAAATAGCTGGGATATGATTCCAGTTGTGTTGAGAGCAGCTGCCTGGAGCTGCTCTTGGTGTCTGTGCTCACTGACATCCACAGAGATTCCCTTCCTAGGGATTCCACAGGCAGATTGACCCACAGAAGAAATATTTTTCAGGAAGTTGCCGAAATAAGAAAAAAACTTAAGGAAGTGAGTCCCACTTCACTTCACTGAAATGCATGTTGTTCCTTTCAGAAGAACTTGTTGAAAGTACTTCCCACTTTATTCTGGTTTAAAGCTCTTCAGAGCTTCCAGTGAGTTTTGTTCTCTGTATAAGATTGAAATATTATTGTTTCCAAGTAATAGACAATCCCACAATGATCAGCTACCAATCAGCTCAGTCCCAAGCCCTTTTCCTGTTCCCCCAGCCCTGTGGCTGCCACTTGGGTTGGAAAGCACAGGAATGCAGCAGGCAGAGCCTGGCTCCTGAGCACTCCCAGTCTGTGCTGCTCTGCTGGGACAGCACTGACTGAACACATTCCATGCAAGCACCCGGGAGTTATAACAGTAGAACACAGAAAACTCAAATAAAGGTGGTGAGATACAAATCAAAACTGTTCAAATACATAGGATTTTGGGGTTGATTTCTTCTGTCCATTAGAGATTTCTGTTAACTGACACATTCCTATTTGTGAAAAATCAAATGAAATGGCAGTTTGTGGTTTGATCATGGGTCTAAACACAGGCAACTAGAGGAAATACCTGGGTTACTTATCAAGGATCTGTCCTTCCTTTCTAAATACCAGCCAAACAAGACTTCTGAAGAGAACAGGAGCTTCTTAGCAGTCATGGCTCATCGAGTGAACTAAGAAATCCACTCTGGCTTGGGCTCTGCTACAAACAGAACCTGGGTGAGCTACAGTCTGAGCACAGCGAGAACTGATAAAGGACAGTGACAATCATTGATGTCACCACTGCTAAAGACACTCAGCCAAACACAAAAAGACTCAATGTACTATAAATGTGATGCGGACTCCCCAAGCTGGATATGATAACACCAAACACAGAGACTTCATTTCAATAATCCTGGTTAACCCTGGTCTCTTTTAGCACTAATGAATTTTTTGTGCCCATTTCTGCCTCATGCAGGAAATCTTTCATGTGGCCACAGCAACCAACTGAGCTTCTTTGAAAAATCATATGCCTGATAAAATGGAAAAGATTCTGTTCCAGTTAGATACCAGCCTGTTGGCAGCCACAGGCTATTTTCGGAATCACACTTCCAATACTGCACATCAAGCCAAGATATTGACTTCTGCCAGGGACACAGCTTGATGGGAGTTTAAAAGGACTTTGGGTTTTCTACCAATATCTTTAAAAAACTATCTCTGTAAAGCTGCTTGAATCAAGTTGAATCAAGATTATTGTAATTCAGGGGATTCGTTATTCTGTAGTGAAGAATATTACATGCACCTTTTTATGGTATTTGGATATAATTCAGCAAAGTACTTTAACAAGTGTTTACTGCTAATATATATTTCAGATATATGCATGTGCCTTGCTGAAGGAAAACCTAAATTACTGAGGATAAGCTTCTGTGTCAAATTTTCAAAAGCAGCTTTTCATTTTACTGCTTGACCAAACTGGTTTATTGCTCAGAGTCAAAGCCTAGTGCTGGGGAAGAGCTCCAGCACCTTTGCAGGTCTCCAACCTTCTAAAAACTCCACTGCTGGAAGACAAGTCCTTCTGAGAGCCCTGGAAATAACAAGAGGACTGCTTTCTGTCAGTCTATGTCCTTCGTCTCCACAAATGCTCACTAACACATTTTATTAACACGTTTCTCTCATGCTCTGCAATGTCCCTGCCTGTGGCTTGGCCTGCTGAGCAGAGTGTAGCACTCAGGGAGTTCCTCTCCTCCCCTCACTAGCACAGATTTTCTCTTCTGCACAGCCATCAAGCTTTATTGGAACTTAATTATGAATCAGACGTCCATATTTTTTGTCAGCTTTGGCTAAAATTATCCCATGGGTATAAAGCATCTCCAGGGAAATAGAATGATGCTATTGCTAATAATATGAGAGTGTAAATCTCATTTTCATAGAATCTAAGCTACACAGGAAATGACCGTCAGTGATTATAAATTCCACAAGTTCAGTGGAGTTCTCTTAGGGCTTCAGCTGATTCCTCCTTATCTCAGAAGGCAAATCTGAGAAGGAATCCTTAGACTCATTTCTTTCTTTGGCTGAGAATATCCAGTGATTGCGGTCACTGTCCTCAAAGAGAGTATTTTTCCCATCTTGTCTAAGAAATTCCAGGGACAGTGACATCCAGAGTGTAAGATGTTTCTGCTGTCTGCAGATTTTCCAGAGGCACTGACAAAAGACAGAAGAAAAAAGTTCAGTGTGTATTCCACAGGAAGGCCTGGTGAGGATTTTCTGGATCCAGCTCCTATTGTCTTTTTGCTTTTTCACCTTTCCTGGATATTGGTGGAAAACAGATTAAAAGTCACCAGAAAATGTGTATCTGGATATAAAACCTGAATAGTGCCTGACACTCTAGCAAGTCTCAAATAAGTAGGTGCCTGTTGTCTGCTATTTTTACTGAATTCATAAAAAATGCTTCTCTTCTGATTTGGAGCAGATTGGATCCAAAGAGGGAGGCTGACAGTTCAGACTCAAGGGCAAGTGCTAAAAATGATTCTAAAAATGTTTCCTGGGGCTTCCAAACCTTCAAAATAATGAAGAATTCATTTGATTTGTTTTTAAAAATTGTAAATCATAACCACTTAAGAGGCAAACTTTACATCTCTTTGATGTCTCTTTCCTAGTACCTTAGAATTGTGATTTGTGTTCAAGCTCTCCTTTCTAGAGGTGGGACTTTCACAGGAATTGTTTGAAACTGGTGGCTGATTCTCTTTGCACATTATCAAAACAACACTGGGCTGTGAAAAATACCAAAATTCCTCCCAGTTGCAACCACGTGTCTGGAAACTGCTTTCAAACTTATTTTTGGAGTTTCCATGTATCTCTTAACACCACTGTAATCCTACAGTTTTGCAGAAAAGGTCTCCTGTTCCCACTTGGGTTGGATTTGTGCCCAAATTCACCAACGTGAGGAGCAGTGGGATTAGCTCTGCTCTCAGTAACACCAATGCCAGGAAGCTCAAGAGGTCCATTAAAATAGAAATAGTTAAGACAAGTGGTGCAGCCACACAAAATTTTCCTGGCAGGGAAGGAAAGGGGTGCACTGGAGCTGGGAAATAAATGTCAGGCTCAGGATTCCCCTGGCTGTGGTGATCTCAGTAACTCCCAAAGGGGCTGCCTCCTTGTAATGATTTAGCTACAAAATAATTTCCCCTCATTCAGAGAAGATGACAGAACCCCAAAATGACCTTCTTCTGCTCTTTTCTTACTTTTACAAGCTAGTTGTTTCAGTGAATCATTCAGAAAGCCGGGAGATGGGAATGAGTTTCCGCTTGTCCATCTCCCTGTCATCCTCCAATTTGATTTATATTTCAGCAATGTTCAGGATTAGGTCTTTTGATACAATGGAGTTTTGGAAAAAATAGGTAAGAAAGGCTGGTTTTTTTCATTTCAGCTATTGGGAGTGAAGACTTTTGCAATTATTTGATAGCCTGACAGGAGAGAATGTGATGACTCACAGAAGGGAATGAGAAGCAGCAATTGTCTTTCACAGACAAAGCGAGTGAAATGACACAAAATGGAGTTGTATTTCAGAGATTTCCATAGTAACAGCAGCAGCAGCAAGTAATTTGTACAGATTCAGAAAGATTCAAAAGAACAGACCTAAGACAGAAAACACCTTTAGATCACACATCTGAGAAAGTCAGAAAGAGCCACCTTCTTCCTCCAAAATGCCTTCAAACGTTGGCACCTAACAAACACAAAGGAAAAAAGCAAGCCATCGACCACACAGGAATCTGGGCTCAGGGTGATTCTGTCACTGCTGTTGTCTCCTCTCCCTGTTCCTGCCACCAGGGCTGGCAAGGCTGGGATGAGAAGCCTGGGAAGGAATGGAATCCTCAGTCTGGGAGCTGCACCTTCCCTGGGCACTGCTGGGCTGCAGGTGGTTCTGACAGCTCTCCTGTCAACCAGCAGCTGTGAGCAGCACCTAGAAATGGGCTGAAGGTACAGTTAATTGCTCATTAACTATGCCCTCATTACCCTCTGAGTGGCAAAGCTCAGCTGTGGCACGGCAGCAGAGCCCATCCCTGAGGGCAGAGCCCTCCTGGGCAGTGGTTCTGATCCCTCTGGGGATTTCCCTCACCAGAGGCACCAACAGCCTGGGAAGAGAACTGGAACCAGTTAAACCAGGGAAACCTCCTTGGTGCTCTGCTCCCCTCAGCCCAGTGGCACAGCTCCATCAAGCATAACTAACAGCTTTAATTCAAAGAACATTTTATAACCTTATTTACAATAAGAAAATAAAATGGTAAAAGAAAAGAAAAGAAAAGAACTTTTATTTTTGCAACCTTTCCTCTAACTAGAAAGAAAATCAGAGCAATCAAAGCATATTGAAATCCAGGTATGTACATTAACTAAAGCACTGCAAAACCCTATATCAGGATTTGAAAGGCACAGTATAATTTCTGTATATTTTGACTAAAAATTTTACCTACTTTTGATATAACACAGAAAAATCAAGGTTATCACCATTATCAGCAGGGATATTCACTGGCTGTGCCTCCCTGCAGCCCCGGGGCAGTGGGGCTGGGGGAGCTGGGCTGGGCAGCACTCAGCGACTTCAGTAAGTCATGCTTCCCTGCCATCGAGGGCTTGGGCTATTTATAGCACCTGCCAGATTATGCAAGGATTCCCAGAACACTGCAGACTCCCCTTGGAAATTATATCTGCATAGCCTGGAGTATATCAAGCAATATTTTTTAAACCCCATTGTTAGCAGAATGAGCGTCTTGCAGTTAAAGCTATGGAAAAGCTGAGGTAAATTTGGGTAGATTCCATACAATAAAGAAGTTAATTAGGTTTTCTTTGCCAGGTAGTTTGGATAATTTATACCTTTAAAAAAACCCAAAACATTAGTTGCATTTTAAAATGCCTGACAACTTGACATAAATCATTCATTTGATTGAAAAGTGAGATCTTTCTGATGTCTGAGACAGTAGGCATTTTAGAAAGTGTGACAGAACGTGAATAATTTCAATAAGAATATCTGAATTCCAATATTTTAATGTCAATGTGCTTTCAAAGTTCTGACAAAATGCAGTATGTTCCTATCCATTCAGCCGTGGGATAGGAACTTTCAGTTAAAGCTTGTTTTGTGTTGCAAACATCATAAATTTCTCACACTTTCATGTTGAACATACCAAGTAATAAATCTGGGACTTAAAAAATTTCAATGACATTTAAAAACTTAATAATCCACAAGAAAAGCAACTTAGCAAGAGAGCTACACTGATATAAAAATAAAACACATATTTCACTCAACATCCCTGCTTTCAACGCAAATACACTGTAAAAACCTGTATCAATTTCTTTTCCCCCAACTCTTATGCCATGTAAACTTGAAGTACTCTTATGCTTTGAAATAGGTCAGTCCTCAGAGCTTATTCTTAATTTTCAAATGATTTATCACTCCTGAAGCATGAAGCAGGAATTTCTGAAAGTCAGGCTCAATGAGAGCCATTGTGAAAATTTATCTATGTTTTGCCAAAAGCAAAGCAGATTCATAATTCTATTACAAAGTTTATTATCACTGAGTCATCCCAGGTTGTCACTGAAACATCAAATACAGACACAAGTTTGGGTCAAGTCTGTTCAAAAATATAACAAGCAATAACCATTTGCATGCCAGTGCATTCTGACAGACTTTACAATCTTCATTAATTTCAAAACTGGCTTATAGACGGGATGTCCCAGTCTATTTTAGACAGTGAAACTCTGTTCACTGGTTTGTTGGTTAGCTAATCAGTCCAGCAACAAATTGTATTCTTCATTATGAGGTGGACTTTGTAGTCTGACAATAAAATACAGCTACAGAGCCTGCAAAGTCAGCTTCAGTAAGAGGCTCACTTGCTGATACACCTGGGCTAAACTGCAACATTTTATGAAGTGTGTTATATGTATTACAAAGCAGAGTTTATACACCTAGAATTAAAAAACCCAACTTCTGTGCTTGCTTTAGAAACTGGGAGTTAGCAAAATTTCCTATCAAACTGTAAATTAATGCACGATTCAGATTTCTGTACCTACATCAGGTTCTGCAGCTCTTCAGTCCATTAAAAATATGAAATAAATGGGAAGAGAGGAGAGAAGAAAGGGGGTTGTTTCTAGACCCAAACATAATGTGGAAAGGATTTTTGTGGTATTTTTGTTCAGTGATGTCACCTAAACCTTTTGTGTGACTCACATTTTAACCTTGGAAGTGCCATTTTTCTATCAACAAACCGTGGAAAGGGTGATGTGAGCGACTCCAATTATCCATCATCAATGGGCTGGGTTGCAACATAAACCCTCAGGAGTAACTTTAGAGTCAGAAAGGAGCCACATTAGGCAGTTTTAATGACCCAGGAGTCATCATTTGAGCCCTTTCTGCTCAGACCCTTTCAATTTTGAATCAAACCTCCCATGTCCCACGCTGGGTCTGGCAGCTCAGCCTCTGGACACTGCAGTAACTCCCCAAGGTGTGAAAGAGCCCATTTTTAGCTATCTGGTACAAAGTTAGTGTTTCTATTCTTACTGGGCACAGCATGCAAGATCTATTCCCACACTAGGACAGTATTTAGTAAGGTCACAAGGATGCCTAATCCTTATCAAACACATTCCCTGGAAACTTGGCAGGGGTTTCATTTTACAACAATTCAAGCGTAAATTAATGGCATTTGTTTCAGGCTTATTTAAATTTCTCAGTGTTTGTGCAGAAAGATTTGTATTACCAACATACAACAGAAAATTTGTTGTCAGCAGCATTCAAAGTCTAATTTTGCTTTGGTTAAATTGATTTTGAATCCAGTTAATTGACCAATTTTGGTAGAGTTGCTTCACATTTGTACTAGAAGCAAGCTGCATTCACACTACTCAATTTATTTTAGTCTATTTAATCCTTCCATAAGGAAGAAAACAGAAGTTTTTACATTATTTTAAAGATGATACCATTGAGGCTGGAGGCAAACACAGAGTGATATCTGCAAGGACTGGGTGCTATTTTCCATATTCAAAGGGGATCCCATGTGAACCTAGAGACACAGAAGCGATGGAAGTGTGGCTCTAAATGAAAACAGAGCCCTGCAGAAAGACAGGGCTTTGTCAGAACACTGTGTCAGAACACTGTAAGAATCTGTGGGAAAGAGGGGAATCCCCTAGACTTTGTTTCTTGTCTTTTTCCTGACATTTTCCTGTGGAAAGTGTCTGTGAGTTGTGGGCACATTGCCCGAAACAGAGAGGTGCAAATTGAACACAACAGACCATGGAAGAGCCCCAGAGCTCCCAGACCATCTGTGGAACCACAGGGGCTCTTCACACCCTGCTCCAAACCAGCCCAAACTGTGTCCCAACAAGATGGAGTAAATAACTCATCACAATGGATCCACTGGAAAAAGATGTGATATGCTGGCTCCTGAGGAAAGCCTTGTTTTAGAGAAGAGCCTTTTAAGAAAACTTACTAAAAGGAAGAAAAGGAGAGCAGGAATACAGTTATCATCACCAGCAAAAGCTGAACAGAGCTTCCATAAATGAATGAAGGGGCTCAGATCACTCTGAGAATGCAAGAATGTCTATAAAAATGGGTTATGAATCTTTAAAAATACTGCATTCACGTCTATTTCCTGAAAACAGAATATCTACATCTCCTATGCAATAAAAATATTTGCTGTGACATCATCAGCTGGGTTTTGCCCATTTGTTATGCATTGAGGCCTCTCCTAAACTTCCTCAGCCCCAGCCAGAAATTGGAATGTGAAGATGGACAAATTTCAACTAGCAGAAAAAATGCTAAGGCTGAGATAGAGCCTTGTACAAGCCCTGTGCAGTCAGAGCCCGGGGTCACCTCGAGTCCTTTCCCAGGCAGGCAGAGCAGGTCCAGCAGGCAGCAGAGCTCTGCTCCCACTGTCACACCTTCGTCCCCAGCGGGCTGGAATGGCACCTTGGACTTGCAGGAGGCCAGAAGATGGCATTTGGATAAAACCCCACCCCAGACACCCAGCAAAATAACTCCTCCCAGCCTCTGTGTCTGAGTAAAGTCTTCTACCAGAGGACACCTCTTGTCAGAGCTTGGAGAGCTTGGCAGTCCTGCAGAGCACAGCCACACTTTGGGAAATTTCACATCTGCCTCTGTGACCTTGAACAAGCAATTGGCTGGTTTGGGCCTCAGTATGCTGCCTGAAAAATATTTGCAGGGGTTCTTGAGGATAAGATTGCAAAGCCCTCAAATACAACGGTACTGAGGACCAGAAAAGTGGACAAACTTTTTTTGGAAACACAGCTTTCTCCTTCAACTATCAAAACAAAAAAAACCCAACTGCCCCAGGGTTCAAGTATGGGGGTCAAAAAAGGCTGTGATAAGAGAGAGCCTTGCAGCTCTGCTCGTGGGTAATGAACATGTCTTGTGACACTTACACAGCGCTGCTGCTGATAACCAACGCAGCGTCTTGCCCTTCTGGCCCCACCAAGGGTCACCACACGCAGGGCTTGCAGCTCTTCTGGGAAATGCAAATCTTGGAAGCCTTCAGCACGAGGGACACAGTTATATAATGACCATTTCTTCTCGGAGACAGTCTCAGACAGTGACATGCCCTGGCTCTCCTCACGTGAGAGCCCAGGCTCTGCGAGCAGCGTCGCTCCTGGAGCTCACGGCTCAGTGCCTCTCTGTCTGCCTTGACTGTAAGTGGCAGTGTCAACGCTCAGGCCAAAAATAACCCCTGATGGATGGCATGGATACTCCACAGGCATCCAAGCAGCTTTTTATAGCAGCCCTTTGATTCCAGATACCAAACCTGGGCTATTTTGGGCACACAGGCTTGTAGAAACTTTTGTGATCTTTAGCTTACATGACTACTTCTGCACACAGGTGCTGTCAGAGTTCTCGTGGCTCTTCTTGGAGATAGGGAATGTATTTATCATACTGGACATTTGCAGTCACTAGAGGGATAACTAACCGAGAAAATAGAGACTGTACTATCACATGAGGTTTTCCAAATTGTTGCTGGGGTCTAAAGGACCTTTCACTTCAAGAAGTCCTAAGATGTCTGGTGGTTTGATACTTAACATAACTGAAAAGGATAATTTTGAATTGAATGAACTAGAAGTGAAATGTAACAATGAGATCACTTTGATGTATTTCCTCATTTAATGACCAGGAGAGGATATATATACACACACATATACACACATACATATATACATATATATTTAACAAGAGAATGTGGTACTAATGGCAGATGCCCAGTTCACCCTTCTGGCAGATAGTAGTTCCCTATTTATTCATAGTGCAGATGTCCTTATCCAAACAGTTTTTTTAAAATAAAATGTCCCTCTAGTACAACTCTACCAGCCATAAACAGCACTGAAATCCACTGTGTGGGCAGAACCCTTGTTTTGTTACCTCACATCAGTTCAGTACATCAGGGTAACAGAATGGGAACATTTTGGCAGCACCACCAGGTTTAGTCATTGCTATCAACATTCTGGGTAATTATATTTCTGATATTTACTATTGTATTCAGAGCCCAATCTCAAGGAAAGGTGTATACATAGTAAATGTTCTGTAGCTTGAGGAATGCTGACCAGATTAGATCCAGTTCACCACAGTACATACAGAATCCGGAATGTACTATAATTTTCCCATCCTTACAAATCCTAATATCACTGGTAAGATTTTACAAAGAAAGATTATGATTTTCATGACAGCCATCTCATCTACAGCTGATTAAATAATAGTCCAAACTAGCAAATCAACTTCTACCTAAGAAAACAGAACACCAGGAGACAGGAACAAGTAGATGCTCTGGAGGGACAACTTTAAAAGAGGGAAGAAGCCTTGTAAGGTGCCACATCTGGACTTCTGTGTCCAGTGTGGGCTTTGCTGCTGTCTAATACCTGAACTTCAGAAAGTCTCTGTGTTATAGGTTGGGTCTCAAAAACCAATCAGAGACGTAGAGCCAATTAAAGAATTTATTAATTGAGCAAGCAGATAGCAGCCAAGGTACAGCGCTGGACGGGCGCGGCGAGCCTCCCTGCTACGCCTGCGGCACCGCGCTAAAGATGGCAAACCATCATTTTTTATAGTTTTCTTTACCCCCTCCTTTGAGTCCCTCCTGGGTCTTGACTGACGTTCTCTTGGGTTTCTCGATTGGCCGCAGGGTCGTCGATCTCTGCGCTGGTTGGTTGTGGTTTGGGGTCCGCAGGTTCTGGGGGGGTTCTTTCTTACGTAGCAGTTAAGACTGTGTCCCATGAGAATCACACGGAGCTGCTGAGCGGTCTTGGGGGGTTTCGCAAGCTTAAGGCTGCCTTGCGGAAAGGGTTACAATTGTTGCAAACCTCCAGCAGAATGATTTAGCTCTAAAACAGCCAGCAGAATGATTTAGCTCTAAAACAGGAACTTCTTCTGTTAAAGCAAGCTAAAAAGCAGAACTTGACAAAAGTAAAGAATTAAAACCTATTGATTTTATAAACATTTTCGTGAACTATACCTTCTGTAACTTATTACACTCTGCTCCCTGCACCTGACACCATTCACAGAACAAAGGGAGCAGCCTTTACGTTATCCAGGACAGACATATGGCGGGCAGGTAAAGAAATACAGTAAAAACAAATCCATGGCTCAGCATCAGAAAAACTGGAACAGATCCCCAGCTCTCAGTTTAAAATATTTCACTGAAGATTCTTGCTCATGTTACCTTTCAATATAACTTTACAGCCAATCTAGGCAATAAATGTATAAGGGGAAAAAAAATCAGTGTTGTGGGCACTTTGCCAATATTTGAAATAAATTGAAAAGTTAATTTCACAAGAAGTCTGTGAATAAGGCCTAATTTTTTCTGGAAATAAATGCAGTCCTAAATAGCAGTGCACTAAGGCTGGGTGATTCTAACTTGTTCTATTTTATACCCAAGGTATACTTTAAGACTACAGAATGCAATTCATTTCACAATTACTCTGAAAGGATAAAAAACCTGGCCAGATTAGATTCAAAGCCTGGGCAGCAATTGCTGCAGCTGAATATCTTCATATACCTATCCATTTCAGTTGTTCCCTGATGGCAAAATCCACTGGTCATCAAGGAAACACTCAGTCCTTCAGCCTTTCTCCCCTAAGGCATGCCAATTAATTTATTCATGGATGTTAATCCAACTGGTAAATTTTTCCTCTCCCTCTGTCCATAATCTTCCTCTCCTTTAGCATTTGACAATTTAAAATGCTGGAAGAGGGACTATGACCTTCGATGGAAAGCTTTTCTTGTAAACATTAAATTTAAAAGAACAAAGGAAAACAAGAGGATGAAAGGTTACTGTGCTTATGGTTAAGCTAAGTGGGGAAAATTGCCTTTTATTTCTAAAAGCTGTTATGCAATGTATATCCATATATCTGTGTGTGTGCATCCCTGTGCTTTAGCAGATTTGTTCTTTACCTTTTCCAGGTCTCCACAGTCTGGCCTGGCTCCAGGGAAAGCCCACTGAAGATGATATATCTTATGCTGTATCTGCCAAAACTACTTCATTTGGGAAAACAACATAGAAAAGACATTATAGAGTTATAACTTACACTGCCAACCAGAATACAGACATCAGAAAAATGTATAGGAAAACAATGAGCTGGTTTGGATGGGAGAAATTCCCTTTCTTTACCTTAGAAATTCAGCAGCGATTTTTAATTCTGACATTTGTCAGAAAATACACTAAAATACTGCTAAATATCAAAGCTTAAGAGAGATGCAGCCATAATCAGAGAGGAGCTGCATTGTCATAACCATATTTCTCTCAATTTATTAGTGTTATAAAACCTGTCAGTTAGAAAATTAAAGTGGAAGAAAGTTTTGCTGAAATTTTCTAGTGCAGGTGATTGCTGGGGAGTGACTCTCAGGCTCTCTGCGGCAGGACCAGTCAGTCAGGGTAAGGAAATACTGTTTATTATCTGTTTTACACAACCTCCTGCGTGCAAACACCTCCGAAAGGAAACCAGTCCCTGTGCACAGAGATGTGCCGAGCTGAAGGCAATGCCTTCCCCTGGAAAGAAAAGATGGTGCAAACCTCCCTCAGGAAGCTGTGACCAGACCAGGGTGAAGATCAGAGCACCCAGTGCTGAAAGAAGAACCAGCAGCACAGCCCAGGAGCCACTGGGGCTCTGGGCTCAGAGCTGGGCACTGCTCAGCCCCTGCTCACTGCCATTACTCCTGGTGGCTCTGCCCTGCCTCGGGAGCACACTGAGCACAGCAGCACAATTCACACCACTAATGTGCTCTGATTTCCTTGCTGAACAAACTCTGGCTCACACTACTCCTCATCTTATCAGCGACTTATCACCTTACACCTCAAGGATGATTATTATAACCGTGGGGAACTGTCTGATCCGTAATAAATACCAAGCCAAGTCTCCCAGTACATTATACTTGTGTCACCCCAATGGAGCAAGAATTTCTCCAGACTGATAGGTCTGACCATAGGTCAAAACCTTGATTCTTTTCTTTTTCTACTGGCTTGGATGTCTGTTTTTATCTGGAAGTATTCTTTACATGCTGAAATACAGAAGTTTATGATTACATTACTCAGAGCAATAAGCGATGAGCATTCTTGGAGCAATGCATGTAACCCACAGTTGACAGCAGGGTGGCAAGCAGAAAGAAATAACTCCAAATTCTCTTAATTTCAGCATGACATAATGCCAAAAAAGGTGAATTAAGCAAGCTACAAACAACTCATAATTAATGTCTGAAAAACCCTTGTAATTTAGCCTTCAGGGGGAAATATTGAAACAACTATCAAGTAAAGATCAAAACTATTGGACTGTTGTTTTTACGTTTAAGTGTTATCAGTTTATTTCCAAGATTTCTAAAAAACCTTGGTGTCAGAAGTGAGTACCATTGTTTGAGTACAAAGCAAATTGTCAAGCATGTAATCTTTAGGAGGCTTTTCTCATCCCCAGTGTGAGGTGCTGGGGGAAAGGAGGGCTGCTGACAGCAGGCAATGGCTGATAAAACACACATCTAACAGTGACTCAAATGCTCCACAATCCCAGCTCATCCCCATGCCAGAGGGACAGACATTGGTGTCCCTGACCTTGGGACAGGCAGGTGAGGCTCACAGGTGGAGCACTGAGATCTGAACACTTTTATCTTTCTGTCTCCCTGCCCTGCCAGCCACAGCTGGGGGTTCTGGACTCACAGCCAGCTGTGTTCAGCTGCCCTAAGCTTTCCCTTGCCAGAAACAAACCAAAATAGACTTTTCAGCAGATGTGAATGCAGTGTGGGTTAGCAGATTTCTAAACTCACAGGTGAAAGACTGGAATCACAGTAAATTGCATAGTTTAAAGTATTTCCATAATTAGAACTATAAAAGTCTGAAGAATTTCCATAATTAGAACTGTAAAATTCGAAAGAATCTGTACTAAAAAATGGATGCACTGGAAACACATTTTTGGTAGAAGTCCTCATTCCTCTTTCTGGAAACCAAGAGAAGTCCTGCAGCAGACTTATCCTGCCATGGCAAAGGGTGCAAAACCTGAACATTTTTAACTTCTTTTGAAAATAAGCATCTCTGAACACAGTACCTCTGCTCCCCTTACTTCCAGATTTCACCAGTAGATTTCCTGCCTGTTTTCTGGAAGGACTGGGATATTTTTACTGTGAGCAGGCAGTGCTCAGAGTTGTTTTTCAAACCAGCTCCTTGTCCACCTGCTCTGAGCTGGAAGGCAGCAGCAAAGCAACTCACAACTGCTGTTTGTTTCCTGAAGCAGAAAGGTGAAGAGATGCCTTTGTTCCTTTAATTAACACAGAGAGTTTGGACATTCTACCCACATCTGTCATGGTTCCTTCTTGTATTTAGCTCAGTTCTTCCATTTCCACCTTATACTTGGAAAAAAATAAATTGTAAGGAGGCAGAGGAGGAGCCATCTTAGCCCAAGAGTAACTGTAAAAAGAATGCACTCCTGCTCCTAAAAGGCCTTGGTTGAAATGTAGGCTGTCAGCCTCTTAATTGCAGAAACGACACAAAAAGTTAGCCAAAATAAATAAATTATTATATTACATTTAATTTAGATTGTAGAGAAATGTGCTACCTACTTTGCTTTTATATGCAGTCATACCATTGCAAAATTGTTCTGGTTTAGTTGGATCAGTTATCTGAGCATTCTAGACAAATTTTGAAAGCTAAATAAAGTTGAACAGCTACTACTTCTACTCTTTTTCTATGCTGTGTTTTGGTTACAGCTCAGCTCTGTTCTTGCATTGGGCCAGGGACACAGTTAATGCTGCTTCTGTAAGTCATTTTCCCCACCTGAACAAAGTGTGTGTGTGTGTTTTCATAACTCCAGTTCCCACACTGCTCTCTCTGGTGGATCAGACTCATTAATCCCACATTTCCTTGTGCACAAGTTATTGGAATGCTGGTTCTTTAGCATGCAAGTTCTGGCTATAGTTATTCACAAATTTGCCTTTAAAAAACCCAGCAACATGGTGCTGTAATATCAGACACTGCTTTGCTGCTTTAGAGATGGCAGATCTTGCTGTGCATGAGCTCTGGAACCAGAATCCTGTGTGGGCACATCCCATATTGGTAGCAGCTACCTTCAACTTTGGTATGACAAGAGCTGTTTCTAACTGTGGGTATTTGAGACTTTAGGAGCTCTTTGGGAAGCTTAGTTAATAGTTTCAGCAGAGTAATGAAGCACTATTACTTCTACACTCTGGAGGACATAATTTTAGGATATCCTTACATTAAAAAAACAAAAATCTTCAGTCTTCAAGAGAGTATTGCTGGTTTTTAAGAATATGGGAAACTTTTATCGTGAAATTAGTTCCAAAGAATCGTTTATGGTAGCCACAGATTCTGTTCAAGCCTTCCTTGCTTATAGAGGGCTGGGTGCCCTTCAGTAGGATGGCTTAGAGACTTCAGTAGGATTTCAGACATTTATGGTTGCACAGCTTTTGGCTCTTCTCTTCCAAGGGTGAAATCAGTGCAAACACAGGTAGCAGGGAATTCACACTGAAATGCAAACCCACATTCTGCTCAGTCAGCCTGGGCTTTACACACCTCAGTCACTTCCAGCTGAAACTTTGAATCCATCTGCAAGAAAAGCTACATGATGAATGGATCTTGCAATTATTGTCTGAACTGGACAGAACTTCAGCTGGTACTTCCCCACGCAGGGTCCCCACACTCACTTCCAGAACACAAATCCTCAGCCACAGCTTCAGTGTAGAAAAGTCCCAAGTGACAGGGATGCACAGCAAGAGGGTGTCAAAATCATGTCATCAGCAGCAATAAACCAGCCAGGGACAATTCTCCTCAGTTCTCCAGTAAAACAGAGCTCATCTTGGATGCCATGCAAAAGCAAGTAAATTGAATGCATGAATTTGTGTCCTTGGCTGAGATTTCATCCCTGATCCCTTGTAAACCCAAAACACCAAGTCTGAGTGCTCAGGCAGAGGAGGCAGTGCAGGTTTTTGCAGTGCAGTTTCTGGCAGTGCAGGTTTTGGCAGTTTTTTGGCAGCTGTGTATTAACACAAGTTCAGATGCATCCAGTTGTGCTTTGACTGATCACAAGCCTTCTGAGCTGTAAACAAGTGATATTCCACTTGTTCCATTTCCCTGTCTTTCTGCACAAGTGTTGGCTTGAAACTGCGTTTTGAGTTAAATATAACAGGGCAAACCCTATCATAGAATTAATGTTTAAAATCCTTCGTACATCAGGCTAAAGGCAGCATTAATACATCCTATTATGTGCCATTTCCACTGCTTTGTAAAAGATAAGAGTATCTCATTAATCCTGTTGTGCTCCCTCCCAGGAGGGGAAGCACCAGACAGAAGAACACAGAAATAAAGCAGTTGAAAAGTGGTGTCTGACACCAGAGCGTCAGAGCAAAGCTGTGGATGCTGCCAAAGCTTCTGAAAAAGCAGAAAATTAAATTAGGAATCTTCACATTCCATATCTCCCACCTAGATTCACTCACAAAAGCAGCTCTTTTTGACCAGTCTAAAGTGTAATAGAAAGCAGACATATTTCATCCACTGCTGCAGTTACTCCCTAACTTTGTCTCTTAACAATTCTCAATCCTCAGAGCCTCAGAGAAAACTGTGACAAAAGGGAGCATTTTTTCCCCATTCAAAGAAATACAACAATATATATATATACATATATATATATATATATATATACACACACTTCAAGCTGTCTCTTATCGTTGTATTTATGAAGTGTGCCTGTTTACCTATATAAATACACTTTTGGCTATCTTTTAAGCAGATATATTTCCTCCCCACCCTCCTAATACTTTCATTTTTACACCAGTTATTAGTTCTGAAGACAATAAAAAATGTGAAATATTTTATATCAATCAGTTATTTATATTAAACAAGAAATGCATAGAAGATTGTTGTAAAAGCAAAAAAAATTACACAAACTACATTTCCAGTTGCTGTGAAAGTAGTGGGAACTCTGTGAAATTGGAAAATGGAAATTTCCATCAGGGCTCCAATAAAAGGAAGAGAATACTGTGAAGAGCCTCAGTAGCAATTTGGGTGTTCAGAGGTTCAGCTGCTTTCTGCTCACATAAATACAGTTTTAGTCATTCACATCTCCTGAGTATAACTCACAGAGGAGTTTGGCTCCCCATTTGGTGCTTTTACAACCAAAAAAATGCCTTCACACTGAGTGAACTCCTTTCTTACAAAATTCGAATGATAATCATAGGAAAGAAATAACAAGCCCTGGAGAGTAAAAAACAACACATGAACCAGAAATAGAGTTGTCATCAAAACTGTAAAAAATACATTACGAAAATCAAGTGTCCAAAAGGCTATGAGGGTTGAATGTCAGAGATGGAAACTTCAGGGAGAACCCATCAAAGGGGACAGAGATTAAGCTTCCACACCAACCATCAGATAGAGACCATCAATCCTTGCCTGATCCAAGAGGATTTTATTCAGCTACTTGGAATTTTCAGTGTTACAGAGTTACGCAGAGATTTTGTATTTGAAAAGGGAGATCAGAATCACTCATTTGGCTTCAAGATTTCTCCATTTTCTAGAAGTTTATGGTTAGCATTTTTTAAGCTGGACTGCCTGGCCTTTGGACACAAACAGATCTTGAAAACAGGCTGAAAACTTCTCATGGATTTCCCTTTTCCCATAAAACTCCAGGTTTTAACTCTATTTTTGTGTTTGCACCCACTCCCTACACATGTTGCAACTAAGAAGGAGCAGTGATTTCTAGCAATCATTTCATAACAACGGGGAAAGCTTTCTGTCCTTGTTACCAGGACAAATCTGTTCTCAGATAATTAATTCACAGCATCATTGGCATAAACTCCATCAGCTCGGCAGTCCCAGGCTCTGCAACAGACATCTACAGAGGGGACAGCTAAGAGTTACTGCTTGCCAAAGGCTTGCTGAAAGCCAAAGTATTTGGAGCCAAATTATTGGAGGAATAATAATAATAATAATAATTATTATTATTATTATTATTATAGCAACAATGTTTATTTTACTGTTATTGTTGTCATTATTATAATGATGAATAAAAGTATCCCCAAATGAGCTAGTTTCTTTAATCTTGAGATGCTAAAGAACAGGAACAATCTGGTGTCATTGGACAGCTCAGCTTTCCTAGCAATATGCTAAATCCCTGGAATTACCGGGCAAATTAGGATAATGTGCTAAAACACTAATAAAAACCCCCAAAACATCACTCAACCACTAGCAGAAGTCAGCCTGCAGCCAGTGACTATTCCCAAAGGGATTTGTGAAGCTCTCCCTAAGGAATGATCCCCATCTGTCCTGTGCAGGAAGCAGCACATTCCCAATTCAGCCATGGCACAAATTTCTTCCCAAGGGAGGATGAAACAAATTAGTCCTTAAGGACTAATGACACTGGACTGTCATGATTCCATCTGAACCAGGCTGCTTAACTCTTAGACAGCGAAACTCTAAAAATTAATTTGCTCCTGAATAAGCCATTTAAATTTAAGAAGTGCTGATGGAAATTCTGAATTGTCTTTTCACAGGAGATTTAGATTTTTCGTCCCTACCCTGAGGGAGGGAAACCATTTATTGCAGAATTTATTTCCCTGTAATATTTTGTTGATTACCTCCAAATAGTTGAGGTTTTATCCTGTGAAAATCAGTATGTAAGACTGTGAAATGTGTGACTGAACAATTCAGTCTGTTTAAACCAACAGAAAATTATTGCAGTTCTCATTTTTACATGAAAACTAGAGTTCTACACCCTACTGAAAAAGCTGTGAGCACTTTAAAACTTCTTTTTTCTAAAGAGAAACCTTTTCATAAATTAAAAATGACCACTTTCCATCACTTCAGTGATTGCCCTAATGCTGTAACTTGGCATGTTTTGGGTTTTACAGACAACTTGCAAACCTTCCAAAGGGACATCAATAATAGAAGTAATTGCACGGTCCTTATAAAGCAATCTGAACAATTATGCTGCAATATAAAAATCTATTTCCCCTATAACCAGCGATGAATCAGATGCCCATTAATGAATAAAGATTGTGAATCATCATCTTTAAAAGATTTAGGACTGGGAAATGTAACAGCTTCTTAAAATTGGCTCCTGAGCTTGTCTGTGATGGCAAATGCATGGCCAGAGGTGGTTGAGAGCTCGCTGGAGTTTTTCCAGAGTCCCAAAGCTAACCTGCAGCTCAGAAGTGTCCCTCCCAAGGACACACCCTCTGTGTGGCACTCTGGGAATGTCCCCTGCTCTCATTTGGGCTGGACAACATCACAGAATCACAGAATCACCAGGTTGCAAAAGACCTCTGAGATCATCGACTCCCACCTGTGCCCCAACACCACCATGGCACTGAGTGCCACATCCAGGCTTTCCTTCAGCCCCTCCAGGGACATTGCCACAAAGCCACAGGGCCTCCTTCAGCTCAACAATCATAAACAGCTTCTAATTTCATCTGAACGATTCCCTCCTCCTCAGTGCCAATTAAACAGACCATGGTGGCTGCTGCTGCTGACGAGGCAGGGCAGCACCAATACCTGGAGAAATTCGGTGAACTGATGCTGATTGGCAACCCTGAGCAGAGGCAGCAATCCAAGTACAGGATCTACGTTTTAAGGATGGGTATTGTTATATTTAAACCACTAACAACAAAGCAAGGTACACCATGGAGGCTTTCATATCGAATAACCCAAATTTACTTTTGCTGGCCAATGTTTTGACTTTTATGAGTATTTTACATTCTTTCCTCACTGCTTTTGCTGAGACTTGTCCTTATGAATCTTGTGTGTATGCCTAAAACAATTAGGAAACGCATTATTTTTAACCTCTTCTTTTCATAAGCACTGTAATATGATGTAAATCAACACATCCTTTGTAAGAGGGAAAAAAGTTTGCCAATCCACAGAGACCAAAGGAAAAAGACAATCATGCAAGAATTACTTTAGTAATTTTGAAACAAGCATGACAAATTTATTTTTCAGGTCAGTGTATGATTTTCTATTACTTTCTTTTCCTTAATCATTCCTGGCTTACACTACCCATAGTGTAATTAGGATCACTAATTTAATTTAAGACTGAAATAGATTTTTAAAAGTCAGACTGTGTTTTCATTGCAGATTCTACAGACACAGCAGGAGCTGAATGTGAGGTGGTAGTTTTGAACAGTGTGCACAGGTTTTTTGCCACAGTCTCCAAGTCCTCTGAGCTTCACAAACGCTACAAAATCTGCTTAAACAGACTGCCCACTTACACTTGCTTGGTTTTGAGAAGATGGTATTTGTTTCCATGGAGCTTGAGGGGTTTGGGGTTTTTTTTTTAGTTTCTGGAGAAGGGACCAAAATTGTAATGAGGCCCAATTCAAAGGAGGATACAGTGATTTTGAGCCTCAGTTTTCCTTCTTCTTACTTCAGAAGACTATAGTTACTATTTTAATTGTCTAATTTTGCCACAAAATGCTTAGTCATATATATCTACATAGCTACATCAGAAATTTCCAGTTTTAGAGAAGTGAAAGAATGATTTTTTTACAAAGTGTCAAAAAACACAGGAGCAAAGACAGATATCACCTTGAAGTTATGAAAGTTCTTTGCATTAACAGCAGAAATGACAAGCACAAGAAACAAACAAGTCACAAACACAAAACCTAACTGTAATTTCAGGTCCTGCCTCTGTCCTTCCCGCTGGGGTGGTATAAGTGAGCCTCAAACAACATTTGCAGTTTTGTCTAAATCCAGCAGCCACTCTGATCAACCAAAAGCCACGTGAGAAACAGCTGGGAAAATCAACCACCTGTCTTGCCATTATCACTGCTTCTTTTCTTAATGCAGTACTGTGAAAGTATCTCTTTAAATAGTCCTCTCAAAAGATGGCATTCTTGGTATAACTAGATTAATTTTGCAGTTCTGGCTGCGAACAAGAAAAACACCTGATGGCAAAGGCATTTCACTCTTCCATACTCAGGAAGTGGAAGGAGGACTTTGCCAAGGCTGAGTCTGAGCTCAGAGCTCACAGCTTTGATCTGCTTCCAGTATGATCTGATCCCAGAAAACTTTCTCACTCCAATGGTTGCCCTTTCTACCTTTCATTCCTTTTTCAGGCATTTCCAATATATGTATTTTCTTGTATGTTTTGTATGTGGAGAGGTGAGAGAATTGGGATTGTTCAGCCTGGAGAGGAGAAGCTTTGGGGTGACCTCAGTGTGGCCTTTTGGTGCCTGAAGGAGCTGCAGGAAAGCTGGAGAGAGACAATTGCCAAGGGCTGCAGGGCCAGGAGACAGGGAATGGCTTCCCAGTGCCAGAGGGCAGGGCTGGATGGGATCTTGGGCAGGAATTGTTCCCTGGCAGGGTGGGCAGGCCCTGGCACAGGGTGCCCAGAGAAGCTGTGGCTGCCCCTGGATCCCTGGCAGCGTCCAAGGGCAGCTTGGCCATTGGGGCTTGGAGCAGCCTGGGACACTGCAAGGTGTCTCTGCCATGGCTGGGGTGGCTCTGGATGGGATTTAAGGTCCCTCCCAAGCCAAACCCTTCCATGACACTGTGATACTGTAATTCTTAAATATCAAATGTTCGTATCCTAGAAAAATGTTCTCCAGCTCCCCCTCCTTCCCTTATGGGCCTCAGGGTGTTCACCCTGCACAGTGAGTTTGTTCCTCAGTGAGGAAAGAAGTCAAGACATCAGTTAGGGTTTTATTTCATGATAATAAAAGTGACTAGTCTGGCATCCAGCCAGGTTTGAAACATGCCAGTGAGGGAGGAATTAGAGCAAAGGCTTCATGCATGCCCAGCTCCTGAGTTCCAGTTCTGGAAGTCACTGTGTGCCCAGAGTCCCCAGCTCCCAGAGCACTCAGCTGTGCCTGCTGCACTGAGCCTTTGCTCTGCCAAGAGGGTAGATAGTTCAGGGGATTAAGTATTTTCCAATCCTACTTGAGACAGTGAATGAGAGTCACATAGCTATAAATTCACCTCACCACTTCAGCACCAAGTGTTGATACAGGAGACATTTCTGCCTCTTACAGATGAGGAAGACTGGCAGAGGTTACTTAGACTTTATTTTCATGCAAGCCTCTTGTGTAGACAGCTCAGAATAGCAGGAGATACCAGAAATAATTTGTTTATCCCATTGTATACACTTCATTTATTTTCCTTAGCATTAACTACCCTCATTTTTTCTCCTTTTTCTCCTTCCAGTATATGCTGCCTTGAATCTCTTTTTCCAGATGGTTTCTATCACCCTTAACAGTAATATAAAAATTGCCCATGTGTCCTTTAAAGGTTTAGAACCAATTAGCTAAGTCTTTGCTTTAATTTCATCACCTCAAAATTTCTGTATATCTGCTCACATTGCTCCAGCTGAGATCCTAATGAGCTAAAATTTTCTCATTTTGGGGGCCCCTAAATTCTATTTATAGAGTCTTTTCCAACAATGAATTCATCTGCTCAGAAAACAAGGTCTGACTGTGCTCAAAAATAACTTACAATGAGCCATGTCAGCAAATAGTAGATAAAGGCAGTGCTGAAAGAGGGAAATGAATACTTCAAGCTCATTTATGATTTATGAGTTCAGGGTTGAAATGAAAGTGGCACGTAATAATGAACAATGGAAATATCTCTTGTTTGGAAAGTGCAGATGAATAGAACTTTGGGCTTGAATAGGTTATTAATAGGTTATTGATCCAACCTATTTCTGCTACAAAAACAAACAGAACAAAGTTCAAAGACTGGTCAGCAATAACCAAAAATATACCCTATCAGCCAATAGCCAAAATAGCCCTGCACAGCCCTAAAAATAGAGATCCTTAACCATCAGTCATGAGTATCTCACAGCTAAAATCACAATGTGCACATCCAGGAGGTCCCACTCTTACTCCTCCCAAGTTTTCTGAGGAGAGGTCACTTGGCTCTGGACAGAATCCCAGGATGTCTTGGTAGTGAAAATTTATGTGACCTCAAGGGAGAGCGCAGCACTGCATTTCCTTTTCCAGGCCAAGGAATCAAAAACCCTCTGGTTTTTTAGAGGTGGAAATTTGCTCTCTTTCTACTTTCCCAGCAGAATTATCCTATTGACCAGTGCCTCAGGAGCTCTGCCTGCAGGTGCAATGCTTACATCACTAGCACGTTTGGCTTTAATTCAACAGCACCTTGGGAATCAGAGCCAGACTTTGACGTGTTCCTAAGGAGCAGGTCAGAAGTGCAGTCATGCTTCTCACGTCATGGCAAAGCTCTTAGAGCAGCTAAAATTTCATTAAGTAGAGAAAACCTCCTTAGATAAAAATAAAAGATTAAATGGATGCATGTTCATACCTCTCCTTTTTCTTCACAGAGCATTTTTTCATCACAAAAATGTATTTAAAGTGGGAAAATCCTTGTGCTTATGGCTGTCCAGGATCCCAGCTTGCCTACAGGTCTCGATCTTCCTCTGTAGATCAAACTATGTGTTTAGCCACACTTTCATATAATATATACAGCTGCAGCAAGCAGTTGGTCTGGTGAATAGTACAACCTGTTTCAAATTTATTTAGTAATTTTGTTATATTTTAGCTAGATATGTAGGCTCATGCAGCAATTTGCAGTTTTCACAGAACATAATTGCAAACCGCAGCTTGAGGAGAGCTGTTTGGTTACAGCTGTTATTTGCTGGGTACCACCTGGATATTTTGCAAGAACAGCATAAAGTAAGAGCAGCTTCACCTGTTGCTACATTCTGGGTTACATTCTTCCTCTTGCTCTAATTAACATCAGAACTCTACAATTCCTAACCTCTTCAAAAATGTGTAAAAAGTAATAGAAAATTCTTACACTAAGCTGAAAAAGGGATCTATTACATGCATAACTGGAATGTTTTTGAACTCTCTCAGCGACAGAAGTTTTGTGGGAGATTGTTTTCATCAGCAGGATGAATAAAAGATGAGTTGGCAGGTGAATCAAGTAGAAATATTTATTACTAGCATGCACTGAGAATGACACTAGAATGCCTCTAAAAGCCTGCCTGGGGAAAAAAATTAAAAAATTAAAAAGCCATTTAAAAATTAACTCACACTCCAGGAAAGGAAATGAAGAAAACCAGATAACCAAGCACACCTACTTTTACATCATGTGGTAAAAAAACCACACAAAAATTGAAGTCAAAACCAAACTGAAGCCAAAACAAAAATTGAAGCCCCTTTTCCTTTACATAACATGGTCATAGAAGGGCAACAATGCCCCATTGTTTCTGTGGGTTTTACAGAGGGCTCTACACTCTCTTCCCCAAATGTCACCAGAGAAACTCAGAGTTGGCCACTGCCATCTGCTCTACTGCAGCCAAAGCTTTCAAAGACACAGCGCTCACCACAAACAAAGCCATAATAAAAACAAATAAATCACTTTTTCAGCAGTGTCAGGATTTTACTGCTATTGTCATAGTTTCAATAAGACAGCAATTATGTCTTATTGATAAATTGAGCTCTGCAAATGAGGGGAAGGTTCTATGTGCATGCCTTGGCAATTCACAGGGGATTTCACAGCAGAGAAAACCCCTGGCAGACAGCAGGTTTCTGAATGCATGGCAACATCAAAATTAGGGGTGGACATACTGATTTTGTTTTACATATGCTTGCAAACAGTCAAAGATAACTATTCCAGTTTTTTTTAAATGATGCAACATGAACCCCAACCCTGGAAGATTTTAATTGTGACCTATTTTCTCTGAAAATCTGGCCAAATGACTGGATTTCAGTTCCAATAGTGTGAGAGCACAGAAAAGGTCTGGTTAGCAAAGACACCAAATGGGTTTGAGAGCAAAACCTGATCCAATGCCATATGTGGAGCAGGTCCAACTTTGTGCCTCAAACCCCTCAACTTTGCCCTGCCCACCCCTGCCCAGAGTCTTAATCTTTCAGCTGAGTTGCCACTTACTGTCCAATTATTTTATTTTCATGGTGAGTGGTTAGAAACAGACTCAAACAAATCCTAGGCTGAAGTTTGGGATTACACAAAAGGCAAAATTGGTTCAAGAGGAGGATGCATTACTTTGATCAAATAACCAAGAGGACAAAGTGATTCCTCTGTCCCCCAGAACTTCAGAGGGGTGTAATTTACTGTGCTAAAACTGCACTGCTGTGATAGCAGCAAACAGTGGGAGAAGCTTTTCTCTTGGGATTGTGGATTACTCACATGTGCACTTGGCTGAAAACATGTCTGGTCACACTCTGGAATTCCCTCACCTTCCTGTGTGGAAGAAAATAATATTCCCCTTCTCATATTGCTCTAAAATTACAATGTTGCCCCTTTTTCTTGATGTAGTTGCTCAGAACAATAATCAGAAAATATAATACCATGGAGTAACAGAATAGGAGGGGGAGAGACATGTGGGAAATGCAACAGCAAGAATACACAGAAAATGCAAGTTTGGACGAATTGCATCCCGTGCAGGCAACTATGTCCAGAAAAAAGAACTGGAGATAAAAGAAAAGGAAAAAGGGTGGGGAAACCCTCGTCTTACTCAAAAATGCCAGCTGACAACGAGGCTGGAGCAAGACAACTCTGTGAGCACCCAGACTAACAGTGTATCCCCATTCCTCCCCGCAGCAAGCTCTTCCAGGAGCATTCCAATGCAATTCCCAGCCTAGAAGTTTGTCCAAAGGAAAACGTTTTAACCTAAGCCACAGCTCGGCCCTGGGGCAGCCTGGAGCTGCACCACAGCAGCAGCCAAACACCCAGGTAGGTTATGGCTGAGCAAAGATTTCCTCAGCTTTGGAAGCATCTTTTCCTCTTGTGCCTGAAAACTCTCCAGGAAGCTCAGACAAGTTTGCATGTTCTTGTACCTCACAGTGCCAGGACAAGGAGACTTTTCCACAAGGCTTAACCCCTTAGGGTACTTGAGCCATTCAAACTTGGTTTTGAAAAAGAATTGGCTAATCAAATTCTTGCTCAGATTACTCCATTCGTAGGTTTGAAGTCCTAATAAATCACATAGAATTTTTGAGATGCGTGTAGATGACTGGTGGGGTTTTTTCTCCATTTTCAAGAGCATCTGAAATTTATGTTATAAACACATGAGAGCGAGAGACTGGTCACAGCACCGCAATCCTTTTGCAAAGCTCAGGTGACATCGTCTGGCCAACCCTGGCTCTGCAGGCGCCAAATCGAGGAATATCCAGCAGCACACGGAAATGGGAATTCTGTAAATAAAACCACCACAGAACAGTGGAGTGGGAAGTTGTGGTGTGAGAGCAACCTCAAAGCAACCAAGTCCATTTCAGAGAGGAGAGAACAAAGCAACTGAACACAAATAGAAAGCAGCACATCCAAGGCTCCAGCCCGGGAGCTCAGAACCCCCTGGCAGCACCGGCAGCAGGATGCTGGCTCCTGAAGCACTGCACCCACCTACAGATGGGAAGAACTTTTTCTACAGGGAACATCTCTGGGCGGGTTTGAGAGAAGTACAAAGAGTCTGAACTACTACCCACCCTAGAACAAGTCTCTGTAGGGTTGGCTCCAAAGTTTCAGCAAGGAGGCATGGCAAGTATACTTTATGACCCACTTATCTGCTGCCCATAAATTTTAAACATTGCTCACTGACCACAGTTTCCCCTTCTGCACTGTTTAATTCAAAAAAAGCTCTCCAAGCCATATGATTTTTAAGTGCCCAGACAAGTTCCATCAACCCAAACAAAAACCATAATTATGCTTCCCTGCCACAGCTGCTGGCTCCCAGTCATGTTTTTCCTTGAGCTTGGTTCAAGAACTTCAGTCAGAGCACCCCGAGTCTGTGCCCGCCAGGCTCCAGGAGGCCAAGCGCCAGCAGAGGTGCCCTGTGTGCCAAGGGGTGCTGTGGCACAGGCTGTGATGTCCCTGAGCCACCAGCACAGACATGACTGTCAGCCCACTGACAAGGGCAGAGATCCAACGGGAGCAGAGTGAACAGCTCTGCAGGACAAACACAAGGATCTGGTAAAATGCCGAGTGTTCTAGGGGACAGTAACACTTTGAAGGTCAACATTACCCCAGATACAAAGAAGGGAAAACTTTTTTTCATGTCACACCAAGCTTTGGAACACCAAGAGAAACACCTTGGATTCTTACCTTTCTGCTTTCTACTGCAGCCTGCGGCAGTACAGAGCACACAGCAGCAGTGTGACCAATCTGACAAAACCCCAAGGTGGGCACAGCTCTGCCTTCAGTTCTCATTACAACTACAGCTCTGAACAGAGAACCTATGTTTAACTTAATACCAAAAAACTCTCCCTCAAAGTTTAAAAAAGTATCTTCTTTTGGAAGAACAAAAAAATCGGTCTCAAATAATTTTCTTTTCTTTTTACTTGCCCTGAAGGATAAATACTTGGAATTATTGAAAATAAAGTTTAGCCTCAAAGACTAAGTACAGGAACACTTGCCTTGCTACTGGTCTATCACAATTTAAGGATTCATTGTTTCTACAGGTGTTGTAGGGGGTTTATGCATTATTTTAAGACAATTACAACATTTTGAAATTTACAAAGATGTTTTAACTGCTGATGAACACATACATATCAAACTTAAAGTAACTTTCTGGAAGTGTCAAATTAACTAAAGCTTAATTTGGGTATTGAGCCAGTGAACCTGTACCCCCTGTGCTGCCTGATTAATTCAGTGAAACCTGAATAGTGTCAAGATGTCTTTACTTTCATATATTAACAGTTGTTTTCTTTGTGGAAAACCCACAGAGCTACAAACCCTTCAGCAAACTCACACTGCTCAAGTTGTTTACTTCTACCTCAGGCTGAACATTTGTGTTCTCTGACCTGGAACTGGCATGTTTCCCTAGGAGCTACATTCCAGTGCAGCAACCAAAACATTGCCTTCCGTTCGTTTCATAAAGATTAGTTTTAAGTGTGAAATGAACATTTTTACTTAAAAAACAGTGATCGTCCCTTACCATTTGCCGAAAAAGTTACAACAAAAAACCCCAAAAGAACCACCAAAACAAAACAAAACCCCAACCCCACTCCAAACTCCAACTACATTATGGAGGTCTAAATACTTCAAATAGTATCATCAAAAAAGCATCATAATTTTGGAGGTCTGGAGGAAAAAACTGACAAAGCTGTATTTGAGCTCAAGGTGTAAGCTCTAGGGAAGAATATAATATTTTTTCTATTTGTATCCATGCTTAACCTCAGATGTTCCAATTAAGGGTCATAATATCCCTAATACCACATTTTAAGACACAGCATTTGTGTGACTGCTATTGACTATTACTTCTCTGACTGCTATGGAAGTGAAGAACATGAAGGGCAAACAGAACTATCAAAACCAGACAGACTGCCTGCAAATATGTTTATTCCAACAGATTTTCAATACTGCAGGAGCTGCATCTAAATATTCTTATAAATCTTCACATCATCAAGCTTGCAGGAGCAGGTTAATGCAGTTAGTTTGCTCACTCAAACATTGTTGACTCTCCAAGGCACAAACCAGTAAGTTTATTAGTGAAAATTAGCTCTGATTGCACTAATTGATTGAGCAAATAGAGATGAAAATGCCTATGATACAGTTCAAATACTGTTTTCCTCACAAGTGTATAGTGTACACATTACTGAGATTTTAGATTGACTGAAATCTGGAACTTCTTTTAAATACATTGGATAGAAGACACAATTAATTGCTGCCAATTCAGGTAATTTCAGGGTGCAGTAAATTATTGAACTCATGCAACTTACCATGGTTGTAGAATTCACCATTAAACATTTTGTTGTGTGTACACCGTCCCAGTTCAGTACCACCTTTAATTTCTGCAGTGACTTTAAAATGTGATTTTTTTCTGAGTAAATATGTATACCTAATACTGCAGAGAACTGAGACTGAAATGAATTGCAAGAAAAGTGCAACATCTCAGCATGATGGAGGATGGAATTGTGCCACTTTATTCTGTTTCAGCAGCTCTTCAGAGCTGAAGACCCCTCAGGCTTGAGAGGACATCCCCTGATTTTCACGAGGTACAGTTTTTGGTCACCTGTCTCCCAGCTGTCAGGAGGGAGGACAGTGTTGTCATCTTGTTCGTATGCAAGCATGGAAGTACAAACGAATCAAAGTGCTGAGGTGCCTCCAGCTGCTCAGCTGTTCCACTGGATGAATAAAACAGCCTGGGTGCCACAGCAGGTGACTGGGGGGTGTTGTCTCCAGGTGGGTGCTTCAGTCACCTGTGTGACTCTTACAGTGACAGAGAGTGGATGTCCAGGGCTTCTGTGGTAAGAATCCATAGCTCTGCAATCTCACAGGCCCAGGATACAACCTAGGAATACAAACCTTGCAATGTTCTGATAAGAATGCGGAATAACATCTTGCTTACCTGAAGGTTGTCTTTGCCAAGTGCTTAGCATCTCAGCAAATCTGTTTTGGGTTTTGAGAGTTCTCACACACTTCTGCATGTGTGGACTTTCTACCCAGGAGTTTTCTCATCCTGCTTAGCTCCA
The DNA here is from genome assembly GCA_024500445.1 of Entomyzon cyanotis. NCBI lineage: Eukaryota > Metazoa > Chordata > Aves > Passeriformes > Meliphagidae > Entomyzon > Entomyzon cyanotis. Next base: position 18,831,601 of record JAKEPQ010000743.1, on the reverse strand, counting down.
GTTCCCATTCACTTTGTGGAGGGGGAAGAGTTTCTGTCAGTTCCTGTCTTGCCCTGTGTGTGTGCTTGCCCAGGGCAGTGGTGCAGTCACCATCCCTAGAGATATTTGAAGGACACATAGATGTGGTGCTTAGGGACATGGTTTAGTGGTGGCCTTGGCAGTGCTGGGTTAATGGCTGGATTCAAATCTTAGAGATCTTTTCCAACCTGAACGATTCTAACTATGGATGGGTTGCCTTCACTGACAGAAACAAATTTCAGGGAATATGCAGTTGAATCCATGATTTGTATTTAAAAAAACAACCAGCCAAAACACCTCAATCAAACCTCTAACTACTTCAACATTATCCTTTTTCACTGTAGGATGATTATAGTGCTGCATGTTAAAACTGAGCAACCCTACCATGAAATGGGAATACACATTCCCCAAAACAATCATTTCCAATTTGCAGGTGCAGTTACAACCTACACACAATGTCTCCAGGAGTTACACTTCATGACAAAGTGCCACAGTGACTCTTTCAAAAGATGACCTGGATTTCACCATTGGATGGTGAAAGGAACAGAAATTTGTGTTTATTTTATAACTGGACCCTTGCTGGTTTGCTACACTACTTTTGCAGCAGCAGGTTGGCTCTACATTAAATGTTTTCTAGACTACCTTCATAAAACAAGTCTCAGCTCACTGATGATGGTTTAGCACCTTTGTGCCTCTGGCTACATCGCTAAGTAATTTCTCCATTAAGAGGTAGTCTAGAAATGCTTTCTTTGGACTACTTTATGGCTAAATTTCAAGCAGTGAAGCATGTAACTGATCACACAAGAGACTCAATTTTTAAGAGCAAACAGAAACAGCTCATTGAAGCCAGAAGGGTTCAGGGATGCTGCTGAGCTCTCCCCTCCTCAGGCACTGCCTTGCAGGCAGAGCAGATCCCTCCTGAGGCTAACACAGGCCTGACCTTCCCGGCTTGCCTTTCCTGGCAGATGGAATGTCAGTCTCCACAGCACCAGCCTCAAGGATGAGAGCAGGGCATACTTTAAAGCAAGCTGGACCCCAGCAACAAGAAATTCAGCAACCTGTGTAGTATCTGGCACAAACCTAAGGTATGCCTGCAGCCCTTATCACCCAGAGCACAGGGTCAGATTTCCTGAGGTAAATCCTGTTTTGTTGATGTCAAGGGGAACACACCTACTCATTTAATCTGCCTCCAGGCTGAATTGCTGGATGTATGCCAATATGTAATAGACAAAAAAAAATTAGTTTTTCAGAGGAGGGTTTTTAAGGATGAATTCAGTGAATTAAACTGTAGCACTGAATTAGTCAATCCTGAATAGTCAAAAGCATGACTGTTTTTTGAAAAGTTTTAGCTTCCTTCTCCTTCTAGTCCCATCTCCAAAAAAGATTACTTAAATGCTGAAAAAAGCACTAAGAAATTTTATGTGTAAGGAAAAGTATAAAAAGAGCCCCAAACCCACAATTACTACCAGTTTAAGCCCCAAGACCTCATCTACTTAAGATCTTGAGAACAAAATAACTACATTTCATTTTCTGAACTGTAGAAAGATAATGCTTTTATTTTAAGAGAATTTCAGGAAAAAACCCAGTATTTTTATTTGTTCTGCTGCACCCACATGAGTTCTTACTCAGCAGCAAGAACAGTAAACAGTCCTGTATTCCCAGTATGCACATCCTTTTGGGCAACAGTTCCTGTTGTGTGTAAACAAAGAAGAGTCACCAGAGAACACCACATGTAAAAGCTAATCTGCAAGCTTGGATGACACTTTGGAAAGCTCAGTATAAAAGCAAACCATTGTAAAATACACTTTTGTGCATATTCAGGCACTAAAACATACGTTCGAGAAAATAACTCTGTACCTATAAGGAAAAGTTGATGTCCAAAATCAAGAATAAAAGATTAAACCCATGGTGGTGAAATATCAGCACTGTTATTTCTTCTAAATTAAATCTGGAGAGAAAAGCGCTCTCTTTTGCAATATTTACTTTCAGGTGAATATTTGAACTTTTAGTTCGGACAAACTTTAATTATAGTTGGTGGATTTGATGCACACCACTTCATAGATCAATAGTTAACAAAGGGTACATTCTTTAAGCAAAATACTTAAATGCTTACACCTAATACTGTTAAATCCTAAACAGGGAAATGTGAAGATCCTCACGTGTTTGAGCTGGAAGCTGTCACACAAGTCCACACAGAGTTAAGAGAATATGCATTCACCCTTAAAAACAATTGCAGAAGATTCAAATACAATTTTTCCCTACTTAAGGAAGAGAATTAGGAAAGACATCTGACAGCCCCAGGGCTCTTTGAACAGCCTTCTTCCATGTTGTTTTATAAATATGAGGAAATTAGTTAAAATACCTGACACATCCAAAAAAGGTTTGGTAGTTAATTTATTTAATTCAGTTACAGTGCTTCAATAGGATGCTAATCGTTCTCCGCAAGAGCAGAGCCTGACACTCCATGCAGCTACACCTTTTATTCACCTCTATTAAATTGTACCAGTCTCAGTGAAATTTGCCTTGTTTGTTCATTTGAAAGTTTTACCAGAGGTGTTCATGGAATCAGAACAGGTCCACGATCTTTAGTTCAGTTACATTTCAGTGAGGTTTTATGAAAACATTTTTCTTCAGTGTATACAAACCTGGGAATCCAGGGAAATTTCACCTTCTAGAAAGTTATTTTCAAAGCCAGTAAGTAACAAAAAGATTTAGGAACTTGCAGACACTGGTAGCAGCTTGACTACCAGAGAAGGAGAGGAATGGTTCAGTATCAAAGTCCACCAGTGGTATTGAACTGCAGCAGTGCAAGGCTCTATTTGTGGTTCCTGTAATAATTTTCAATGGTTTCTGAGTTGAAGTACACCACAGTGACTGTGATGTCATCCCTGTACATCCTGGCCAGGTCGTCGGGCAGTGTCAGCATGGCTGCCAGCTTCTCTGGGTCCACCTCACCGTACTCGTTGCTGCCAACGGCATGCCGGATCAAATGGGTGGCAATGTTCTGGTCCAGGGAGGCCAAGCCTTTGCTCTTCCTCTGCAGCAGCAAGTTGTGCATGTAACCCAAATTAACTGGTTTCTTAAAAGTCAGTGGTGGTTTCTGCACGCTGAGTTCTGTAAGGTGTCCAGCAACAAGTTTTACAACCTGCTCATTACTCAGCATCTCCCACAGCCCATCTGAAGCAATAACGAGAAACTTATCCTTGCTTCTTAATTTGTGATATGTGACTTCAGGCTCTGCAGTTAAATAAGGGGGGTATGGTAGTTTGGAGGAACGTACTGGTAAATGTTTAGAGCCTCAACATCACAGCTATTCTCAAGAATGCTGTGTTGCAATTCTTTACTCCATTTTAATTGCACATCTCCAAAAGCTCTGGAGGGCATGAGAATACCCAGTAATCTGTCATTCACAAATAGGGTTTTCTCCTCAGATCTAGGATGTTCTCTCTTCAATCGTCTAATTTCAAATTCATCATAGGCATTGTGGTCTCGGGTTAGAGGGAGAGTAGACCATGTTCCGTCTTCTTCACAAACCCCTAAAACCGCTCTGCAATCACCGGTATTTGCCACATGTAGGTGAACACCATCAACGTGAGCTACACATGCTGTTGCACCAGAAAAAGCTACTTGCAGGGCAATATTTCTCATCAACTCATTTTCATGAGGAGCCTGAACTTCCAGTGATATGTCTGAGTCTAACCTTTTGAATGCACATATCATGGCTTCTTCTAAACTCAACCCTAGCTCAGTGTCCAGGTCCAGCAAGTGCTGCCAGTAAACGCGGAGATTTTCAAAGTACTGCGAGGTGATTTCTTGGTACTCCATGTCACTAGGATGCCTGTGCCACTGCAGGATAGGCCGGACTGGTTTCATGGCCTCCACGGCGAGCTCGATCTCCTCCAGGCTCTGGCGGGGCAGGAGGGACACGGCGATGTAGTGCAGCAGCCTCTCGCTCACGGCCTGTGCACAGGCGGCACCCGCGTGACCATCGAACACCCCGAACATCATCCCCGCTGTCTGCAGGCACGTGGCTGCGCTCCGCCGGTCCTCGATGGGGCTGTTGGAGGCCAGCTGGTTGCTTTCAAACCTCAGCACGGAATTTGCATTCCTACCATTCAAATTCAGCATTTTGTGGGATAGTTCACCTGCTCTGAGTATGTCGTTGATTTGTGCTGGAGACAACTGGAAAGAAAAATGTTCTTCTTCGGTGGAAGTGTGTCGGAATGCTCTGCGTAAGGAGAAAGTACTGTCTAAGCTGCAGCTCCCAGCAGGGTAGGGACATGTTTTGGAGAAAACAAGCTTCCATTTGACCTTGTTTCTATTTGGGATACAGATGGAGTACCGACGTCCTTTCCCTTGTAAAACAATGCTGTTTCTGGCTGAGCTTAAAATCCAGGATGATACAGTTCTTGACATCATAAGTCACTCCAAAAAATAGTGCACCTTCCTTCAGTAACACGGAATGTCCTTGCAGCCTGGAATATAAATCTAGGAAAGGAAAAATAATTAGAAAATTAATAAGAAGCTTTCCATACAGAAATAGAAAAGCACATTTAGAGATCTCAGAAATATTCAGAACTTTTCCAAAAGAGATTGCTATAGATAAAGGCATCTTAAAAGTGATACAATTTCCATTACTTAATTACAAGCTAGGATACAAATGCTCCTCTTCAGTTGCCTCACCAGAAAAGAATGTTTTTACTTTGCAGACAGATTTTTCCTCATTGTGGCAAGGCCAAGAAGAAACGGCAGCGTAACAAGAAATGTTATTGGAAACTGTACAATAAAAGGCCTCATCTAACATGACACAGAACAAACAGATGCAACGAGCTAGAAAATAGGGACTTAAGTGACAATTAATGCACAACTCTCAAAAAAGCCTGCTAGAGTACAACTCTATTCATAGACTCGAAACGTCAAACCCAAGAGAAGATAAGTACTTAAACCCTATGGAAAGACTGAAAGATGTGGCCTGTTAATGATTTATGTGAACTACCATGATCCTCACAACTAGAACAAACCAGTCTACCTTTCCAATTCTGTTACAGCTTATAAGCTCAGCTGTTCTTTTTTTTACCTTCAAGGTCTTAACCAACCTTCCGGCAGGCAGGACCTTTTACATAGATGAAGGCAGAATCTACTGTTGGTTAAGTAATGCTTTTTTCACAGCACTGTGCACTTTGGTGCAGCGAAAGTTTTAACATAGTCACACTGACAACTTTTACAGGTTCACAATTTGGCTTGTTCATTTAGAGGGCAATTAGAACAAGCAGCAGCGAAGACCTCTGCTGCCAACAGCAATGAAACCTAGGGCACTACAGCAGCTGAAGCTCTTCAGTTGCCATGGGGGAGGTCCTTACATTGTCTCCTGCTTTCAATGAGGTATTCCAGCTGTAGGATATTGCTAACTACAACCAGATGTTCACTCACTACAGGATTTTGCCCCATGGATTTCAAAAACTCACTGTATGGCAGTACTGCAAGTACAGTTACTCCCAAAAGATCCCACTAGCATCCACTGAGAACAACAGAGTTTTCTGTGAGCTTTCAAACACTTTGAGGTGGCCTGTGACCCCACTTGCTCAGGCCAAAGACATTACATGCTGCTACAATACTGTTTTTCTAGCAGGGCACTTCACAAGAAATAACAAAAAAACAGCCAGATCAGACGCGTGAAAATGTTTCCAAGAAATCAGCAGGAAGTAAAAGTGAACTTGAGCTGTTCTAAACAGAAGGCCTACTGATACTACCCAAGGGCAGCTGAAATCCCATTTGGAAACGCAAAGCAATGTGTCACAAAACATTTCTGAAGTGCGCTACCCAGCCTTAATGCAGAAAAGAGTAGACAAGCATTTCAACAGACCCCACCACTACGATTCTGGAGATCCAGTGAGAACAGGCAAAGACACAACATAAATTTAGTGCCGACGTCAGGAGAGCATACGGAAAAGGCAATGCCATTTCACTGTCCAAGGCTCGCCTGCAGTCTCCTGGGACACTGCATTTCCCAACACACACAATGCCTTTTGTTGTACTGCAGAGAGAATGCAACCAAAATAATAGGAAGACAGCTGATACTGCCAACTCCAGCAGCAGCTAAAACCAAAAAGCACCTACAGCACAAGACAAGCCAAGGTTTGCCAACCTTTCTCAGTCCATTCCCCGTCCTCTTTATCCTTCTTTCTCTTCCTGCCCCTCTCAGACACATGAGATTGAAACAATGATGACTTTCACATATTTGATCAAAAAGCCGATAAAAACAGTGTTTTAAAGAAACCTCCCCTGTTCACAGCAGCTGGCTGACAGAGTGAGGCGGTGTGGTTTTCCTCCCAGCAGCAGAGTCACTAACACCAGTTAGCCCTGCACTTCCTAAGGTCAGGTAGCACCGACGAGTCCTGGAGCACTTGTGAGCCAGCGCTGCTCACTGCGTCCCCATCCTCGGGGTCCTCCCCAGCCGCAGTGTGCAGACGCTGCTGCCCAGGACGCCCCCGGTAGCAGTGCTAATTAAAGCGATGTGCTAAAGACCATTATGTAAGATCCAATTATTACATAAACTCGGTCCCGCTCCAGCGCCGGCACTGCCTCCCCGGGGACGCGGAGTCCCAGCGGGGCCTGGGCTGAGCCCGCCCGGCCCCGGCACGGCCCGCAGCTGCCGGAGCGCGCAGCGCTGCAGAACCCGCTTTTCCCAGTGAAACAACAGATATCCGTTACATCTGGATTTACAGCCCCTCTGAGAGCCCCACAACCCCATATTCCCGTCACTCACTCTCCTGACAGTGCCCACACCCAGCTCTCATCCCACACACATCCGGCACACACCTCCCCACTGCCCCAGGCCCACACACCGACACACAGACCCCTCTGCTCAACACCGTGTCCCCCCACACCGCACCCTGCACACACCCGCCTGCCACCCACCCACCCACCCACCGCCCTCCTGCTCGGCACACAGACACCCACCCTGCCCCGCACAGAACACGCCCTGTTCCCCGCACACTCACCCCCACCCCACACCATCCCGACCCCGCGGCCGCCGCACCCCGTGCCCCGCACAACTCCCACCTCCCGCTCCCGCTGCCTCTTCCGCACACGCGCCGCTCCAGGCCCGGCTCCGCTCCCCGGGCCCCAGCACGGCTGTCCGGCGGCGGCCGCTCTCGGCCCGCCCCGTCCCCCGCCCGGGCGCACCCACCGGCCGAGCAGCCGCCACTCGCGCCCGCCGGCCCCGCGCTACTCCCGGCGGCGCTGAGGGACGGCGCTGACCGACAGCCACGCCACCCAACCCGCCCCCTGCGCCCCGCCCCGGCCGCCGCCGGGTTCCCGTCAGGACACGGCGGGGCGGGCGCGGCTCAGCCTCTCCGCCATGTTCTGAGGGCGGGCGGGGCTGTGGCGGAGCCGCCCGGGCTGAGGGGCCTCGAGTCCCCCTCGCTCCCCAGCGGCCCCGGCCCTGCCCAGCGCCCGCCGCCCCTGAGGGCTGAGGGAGCGCCGGGCCTGGCCCCGAGCGCTGTAACGTGGGCAAAAAGGAAGCGAGTGACTCGTGTGAGGGGAAAAAAGCACCAGAAAGGGTTTCTTCCTCATTCATAACGTTCAAAAGTACGTTGTTCCCTTGAGTGAAGGCCCCGTGGCTTTTCGTTTCTTTTCAGTAAGATTCTACACCCTTCAGCGCTCAGCACACCGGCTGATGAGGCTCAAAATCGCAAAGCTCTTTCGTAATTGATTCGCCATATAAATTATGAAGAACAAAAGGGCTCATTTTGCTGACTCCCCGGGTTTTTTGGTTTCATATGACTGCTTGTCTCAGTTAAAATTTCCAATGAGCGGTGGCGAGGGGAAGGAATGGGCCCAAAGTGCATGGCGGTTAATCAGTAGTTAGTGCTGTTAACGCAGTGCTTACTAAGTACTCCCTGCTTTAAAGCCTCTAACGCTCATTTTTGCAAAAACGGAGGCTCGGAAGTCACGAGAGGTTTTGATATTATCAGTGCATTTTTAAATTCGCCTGGCTTTTTGTGCGGAAGGATTTTTTTTAGTTAAATAATGTGGTGCAAGTATCCTAGATGAGATAAGCGCGTTCCCAGGTTATCTCGTGTGGAAAGATGCGGATCATCTTCAATGAGTCTGAGCTATCACTTGTTTCTTGTTTTTATTAGAACGGTGAAACACAATTGCATGTTGCATGCAAAAAAGTAGAAATAAATAGGTCACCTTAACGAAAAGTTTCAGAACAATATTTTAGCACATGCAAAAAACAGTTTGGCATAATTATTTTATCTGCCTGACAAATCTGCTAAACTGAAAGAGGATCCCCACAGCAGCCCTTGCCTGTGTCTGTCTGCTCTGTCCAGTGCTCAGATGCACCAACAGCAGTCTGGATCTCCCAGGAAATGGTCACTGCCCCAAGGCTGCCAGAGCTCCAGGAGTGTTTGGACAATGCTGTCAGGGATGCACAGGGAGGGATTGTTGGGGTGTCTGTGCAGGGCCAGGAGCTGGACTGGATGATCCTTGTGGGCCTCTTCCAACTCAGGAGATTCCATGACTCAATGATTTTTCCTTCTGACCTACCAATTTTCAGCTTCTGTACCATTTACAAAACTGATAAAGCTTCATACAGCAGCCTGAAAATAAACCTGACTTCTCTGAGTTTCCTATGCTCCCACGAGGGTTAAAAGCTCCTCTTCAGCTGAAAGCCATAACTTATTGTTCACAGGTTCATGCAGTAATTTCATGAACTCATACACATAAGCTGAAGTGACTTGGGAACCATGTAAACTAAGTGAAACAATTAATAGTCCTGCAGGAGATGTCCCTTTCTCTCCATGTTTTATAAACACAAGAAAGAAAATACCATACTGAAGGCATTTGGCAGGGCTGGATATTAAGCTGAATTGAGATTTACATTCTGCTTTGGACTGTTTGATTATGCTGATGAACTAAAATGGTGTATAATTAAAGGAAAAATAGTAGAAATGCTTCTCTCTGATACGATCTCAGGAAAGAAATAGTATTGCTCAGGCTTGCAGTATTTTTGCCTTTAAGGAATATCTAATGAAAATGGCAAAATTCTGTAGCAACAGTGCTTGGTTGCCATAGCACTCTGTTCTTAATTTGCATTGAAAAAATTAGAGCCCAAGTTTCTTTAAATAAAACTCAGATTTGGGTTTTGCTGATTATAGGTGCACTAAAATTCAGTACCAAAATACCCTGTGACAGAAGAAAATCCTTACCTGTATTTATAAGAAAATGAGTCTAATTCCAGGTATTGTATTAAGGTGCAGTGATAATTTAAAACATAGCAAATCCTATATTTAGATTTTTTCAAGGTACAATTTTATCTGCTGATTTGTACAGTCAGGAACTCTGGTTTTCTTTGGAAATGCATTCTTGAACTCATTTCTATGCTCTTGTTTAGGCCAAACGGCACTATTTGTGGTTTCCTTCTTTCCCATGTAAATGATTTTTCCCCCCCCACTTGTTCGTTTGGACGATTGGCTGTGGCTACTTTGGTGCAATTTCAACCTTCTCTGCTTCCAGAGGCTGCAAACAGATGCCCCTCAGTCCCCACTGCCTTCACGGCAGGTGCTAGGATGGATTACTTTCCATGACCTCATTGTTATTCATGAAAAGCATGAGACTCCTGATGCTTTGTAAACATTTCTTGTTATGGGGACACACAAAGATCAGAACCACCAAATAAGCCAGATATCCCTAAGAAAGCAACTTAGAAATTGGAATATTATTTCTAACAAATAGCTAATCCTTTTGTCCAAAAGCTGACTAGTAAAAAAAATTTGGATCCAAAGAAAAGTAGTAAACTACTACTAAAAGTAGTTTCCTAGTTTTCAGAAGTTCTTGTGAAATAGAGACTCAGTGTAGTAATACAGATTAGAAAACAGCCATAGATCCAAACCCTTTGGAAACTTGTGAGTGGCTATCATGCAAAGGAAGGTGGATCCTTTGCATGAATTGTCTCTCTGGCCCATCTTAGTGATCACAGATTGAGTTTTGTGCTTTTTGCACAAAAAGCTCAACAGTCTAATAACCAGCTTTTGGAAAGGAACCACAGCACCAGCCCTCAAAACACCTGGAAATCTTCCTGCTGAGAGCCTTTGAGAATGTCCACTGTTTGCTGGATGTATCTTGTCCGGTTAATAGTGACATTTCATTTGCTGTATATGGCATTTTGGATTTTCACAGAAGGCAAATTGGCACCCTAGGTGCAGAGATCTCATACTATAAACAAACAAAACCCCCAAACAAATGAGAAAATTAAGAAGGGTTGAGGTCTGTTAGAGCAATTGCATTTTCTAGTTTGGTTGCAGCTATTTCAAGTCTGATCTTCCTAAAAAATCTAAACCAAACACCTAAAAGCTAGGAAGGAAGGCAAGCTGCAGGAAACATTGATGAACAGAGGTAAACACAATGAACAACTGTAGGAAAAGTGCCATTCCAACTCTCCTCCTGTTGCAGCAGAGGCTGAGCAGTGTGGCTGGAGTTGCAGGGGTTAATCTGAAGACCCAGTTTTAGTCAATGTTATTGCACTGGTGCAAAGGTCTTTCCAGTTGCTATAATGGGATCTGAACTCCACATGTATTGTTTTTATTGGATGTTGCTTACAAATTGGTTTAAGTTAAACTGAAATAAACGATCATTAAGGTTCTGTGCCACTGTAAAAGTAAGTTTACATTTCTTGGGGTCAGCTTTCACGTGCAGGAAACTCTTCTGACCTGGGAGGAGTGCTCATGTGTAAAAAAGTGATTACATTCCTTTCCTCCCTCTCCTTTTTCCACTTTCCCCTCCAACAAACAAACAGAGTAAGCTGGCTCCTAAATTGCTGTATTTAATATTCTGTTATATTGATATGAAATTAAATTATTTGCATTACTATGGTGCTGTTCACAGCCTGGAGTAAGGTGCTGAAAATCTACTAAATTTCAAGTGTAATGCAAATAGGAGCATAAATGAAAAAATCAGAGGAATTAAAGTTTCCCTTGCCTTACAGCTGTGCAAGCTGGGAGTAGTTCTGTGCAAGTCAGTCAGGTTTCCTCCTCTGCTGTGCTTTCCTCAGGGTAAATGAGACCTCCACTCTCACAGGCCCAGTGGAGACAGTGCTTTGGTACTCTGTGCTGTTACTGAATGGTCACTTCTGCATGCAAAGGAATTCAGAGGGGAAAACACCTACACTGACTTTAAGATAACATCCCTTTTTCTTCAGGCTTATCTCTGTTTTTTTTTCCTGAAATGCTCCCTTTTTATCTATCTGACCTTTGAACTCCACCAAAAGGGCAATCTGGTTTTGAGGTACATTGCAAAACTTTTCCCCTGATGCTTGTATTTGGATTAATTTACACTCATAATGAAGTGTATAGTTGTGAATCTGTGCTACTTCATAGCAACTGTATGACTGAAACAGCCTAAAAATCTTTCTACTTGGAAAAGATTGGGGAAAAACCCCAAAGCTGAACTGTAACTATAACTATTAAAGTTTAAAAGCTAAAGAGTGTGCCGTTCACCAAGCAGAGGCTATCTGCCTTCAGCAGTGAAATGAGGAATAAGGAATTGTAACTGGTTTATCGAGTTTCTTTTGTCAGACTGATTTTTATCTGAGAAAGGAGTTCCAATGACTACATACATAGAGCCAGCAAGGGGTGTTCAATTACAATCACTTATATCTTTAAAAATTATTATTGTCAGAGTTACATTCCTTCATCTGTTGTATTTTGAGTCAATGGGCCTTAAAAATTGTTTTAAGCATTGTGGCAAGAAATGGAAGGAGAGCCACTAGATGGCATTTTGAATCCAGCTTTTTCAGCTGTGCAAGTTCTGTCACTGTCCTGAATGTGAGACCTGTGTTCTCTCAGCAGGACAGATGCAATCCCAGGAGAAGGTAAGTGAATTCTTGCTGGGATAATTACAGTTGACTCCCCTTTTTCTTTCAACACATTTGGTAAAAGATAACCAAATCTTATTTTAGAATCATTCAATCTCAAAATAAATGAAGTGCATTAAATAGGTGTGTATAGAATACAATATTTGTGCTTTTTTGTTGGATGATCAGGATTTCAGGCAACAACAAAGCATATAAAAGTCTTCCCTTTATATTTTGCTTCACTACGGTAAAAATAGATCATGTTTGTCAATCCAACAACTGAAAAAAAAAAAAAAAAACCCAAAAAACTAAAACCCCAAAATAATCAAAAACCCCGGTAGGTAAAACCAAATTTATTTCTGAAGGAAGGTACAGTTCAGTTTCTCCCTGGAAGTGAACACATTGGGGCAATGCAGCATTTAAAGCTGTTTGCAATAGCTAAGCTTTTACAATAACCTTGTAAGCTAAACATTATCCTTCTGTTGTTCATGACTAAACCACCCTCAAAGAAGCTTAAGTACTGTGTGCAAGGTCACAGAACAGACACATTCTGGGCATAAATACACTTTTAATTAGATCGAGGGGCTGGAGCTGGGGAAAACTGGACAAAGTTTCAGTGCACAAGCCCTCATTACCTGCTGGGAGTGAAGTAGGTTTCTGCTCCCTGTCTCTCCTGTGCCTAAAATGAGAGGAAAACACTGAAAATACTGATGTTGACCTGCTCTCTGAACATCTGCACTAATATTAATGCAGCAGTACTGTGCTATATATGGTAAGTAAATTGGTTATATTTAACCAGGAAAGTATTTTAAATTTGCCCCAGTAAAAATGTTTTGGGCTAGCAAATTAGCAAGGTTTTTTTGAAATACTTTTACATTTTAAAATGCATCTCCTCATGTAAATTTTAACAGGGACATAAAATTAGTGATAACAATAATTTAACTCTGGGCAAGAAGTCATTCAAGTATACAGCATGTCAGAACTTAAGTGAAAGGATTAAGCTGAACCAGAAACTGTTAATCCCAGAAAAGCTAAAAACTGTGATATAGACTAGAAAGAGGTGCCAGAAATAATTTCTAGAATTTAAAAAAAATGCCCACAAACTTGGAAGGGGGAACTCTTATCTGTACTTAGATCATTCCGCTATAGTTTAGACAAGGTTTCAATAGAACTGAAACAAGAAGGTGAACAATCAAAGCATTCCTTGATGCTAAACAGATGCATTGGTTGAAACCACCAAACATTATTTCTGTTAATGAAAATCCATGAAAAATAGTGCTGTAAATAGGGAGAGGTGTGTCTTCTCAAAATAAAGGATGAAGATATCACACGTGATTTTAAAGTCTCATTTATTTCATTTGTTAAAGAAGTTAAGATACATTAAATAGACTTTCTGCAATACCAGTTTGCATTACTAGCAAAATTACATTCATAATAGCTAAAACCATTGCACTTTGTAAGGATTTTCCATTGCCTTTAGCATCTGCTGGATAAGAATCTCACATCTAAAACAATGCTGAATTCACCCTCACAACAGCCCTGTGAGGTAGAGGTCAGTGTTACCCTCTTTTTACATAAGAGGAAACTGAGAAACAAAGTTTTAGGTCAGTATACCAGAAAAACCATAGAGCTGAGGAGCAGAATTCTAGTCTTTCTTTCCTTGCACTGTGCTCCACATCTGGAGTCTTCCTTCCTTTGAGAAAGGGGAGCAGACCACAGCAGCTGCTGTTCTCCCTTCCCCCCACTTCCCTTGGCATTGCACATCTTTGATTTCTCCATCTCAGCTGATGAGTGATCAACATCAGCGATTTCTACCTGAACTACACAGACAGAACAGGCCATTTGAAGCCCAGAATTAAAGGAGCTGGAAATGGACTGTGGGTAGTCACAGAGAACATCACAGTATTGAGTACCAGAGTTGGAATTTTGTCACTAAGCTGCAGAACCAAACACATGGCTTTTCTAAAGCAACTTTTGCAGAGGTAAAAGGACTCAGGAGTGCTGAAGCCTCGTGGGTGCAGGGTGCATCCCTGCCAGGCAGCCCTGGGGCAGGGACGGTCTATGCAGCAATGCACGCTCACTGCAGACAAGATCTACCCATGTTAGGTCCCTAAAGTAAACAAAATACCTGCTTTCTGTAGGGCAGACACTGAAGGAGGTCATATTGCAGAGCATATCACTTAACTGAGGTAGAATTTGAGCAACTGAGGACCACAAAACACACCTGGATCACTATAGATGGACTCTTCAACCAAACTGAGCCTGACCAGGGCACTGTGGTCCTGTGTTCTGCATGGGCTAAAAGGACAAATACCTAAATAACACGGTGCAGTAAAGGGCTCTGCTTTTCATCACAGCATTACATTGTTATTTTCATTATAAGATAGCATCTTAGAACAGTAAATTTAAAGTATATATCTAGTTTTCATACCAGGACCGACTTGAGGCAAGTAAAGAACTTTTTTCTAGTGCTACTCATACACTCTGTGTCATCAAGCAGCAAAAATACAGTGAAATCAATCTTTACATCAGAGCTCAGCAAATGCTAACAACATATCAGTAAGGAAAATTTAAGTCAAATTTATCCAAAATTCTTGATTACTGTTTCCTCATGTATTAAATTAGACACGTAGAAGTTGTGGCCATCAGCACAAGTAGATGACCATATAATTTCCCATTTTCTATCAAGTTAGATTTTTATTTCATTTTAATTTTATAGAGTTTCAGGTCTTGGCTAACAACCTAGTTCACTCAGCTATCCCTTATATTAAATAGTGCTGGTTAAAAAGATCCCATTTCTCCAAAGAATGAGCACTTCAAATAAAATAAAAGCCAGAAGATTGTCCCACTCCAAGCAGAGGGTTCATGGAAATGCCTGTCTTGTGTGTTCCATGAGTGGTCTGAACACCAGCATTTCTGTTTATAATATCTCACACAAGGAAGCTCTTGGATATCTCAAAACCATTATCAGTTTTCTTCAGGCCTTGAAGGAAGCTCGAACAATTCTCCCCTTCAAAGGCTGAGTGGGGCGAAAATTATTGGCCATTTGGATCCTCTGGTCTTCCTCCCCAGTGAAGAGCAGCATGCGGAATTTCTCCAGCTGGAAGTTCAGGGGAAACAATTCACTGCTTAAGGGGGCAATCAACGGTAACGGTTTTTTTAAAAGGACTAAAAGGAAGTATCCAGTATATTTTAATCAGTTAATAGAGCAGGTTCAAGCAACACTCCTAGACAGCATTAACAGAAAATAACAAAAGCCCCATGAAATCAACAATCATTGCCTGCTTATCCAGCATTGAATGCTACAAGAACTGAGAGAGTATCAGAGGTTTACCTGCTTCACAGAGATTCTGATGGGTTCTTTCAGCACTATCCACGTCACACTCTCATTAAGGGGTGGGGTTGTCAGAGAACCAAGGTATGTCCAGTAATCTAGACTCAAGGGCAGGAGACATTTAGGGTTGAAGCCTCTAAATTGAGCTTTTGTTCCCTGGGGAAAGAAAATTGACTTGAAATGTATCCTTTTACTTTTAAGTGGAGGTTAAATATTTTTTTCTCTTTCAAAGAAGTGTTAAAGTAATATTAAAAATAGGGCAAAGGAAAAGTGTGTGAAGTTTTGGCTGCCTTATAATAACTGTTAGCCAAAAGTAGCATGGCAAGTGTGATGCCTAATGCTGACTGGACTTAGAGGTTTTGCCCTATTGTCTCAACCAAAATCACTTCTCATCACAACAGGCCTAAAAATAACACAGGAGGTGTGTTTCGTACATAGTGTTTAGTGTGAGCTATAGATAATATCATGGCAGAATTTCTTGTCTCACTACTTCCTATTCTTCTCATCTATTTTAGAAGAAAAATATAAATCCTATAGTCATTGTCTGCTATGTTAAATATTTGCTTTAAAAAAAATCAAATCTTCAAGTCTAAAATTAGAGGAAGGTGGATTGATAGAGGAAGAGAGATCAGCCAAAAGATTGGTAGAAATAGAAGGAGGTGCTGCCTAAAGTAGTGAATGTCTTCAGTACCACAGTCTAGAGCAAAACCCTTCAGAGTGTAGGAGCATCCAAAAGGGTCTCAGTCACTTCAGGAACAAACTAGCTCTGGACCTCAGTGAGATTGCTCCTGACAGAGCTCTGCAGCAAACACAAACAGGCAGCTTCCACTTGTTCCAGTCTGGGCTCAATAGAAAAGGATTATTTTGCTGAGTCTAAGAGATGAGCCTCAAGGGTCATGGACCTGTTGATTTTAGATTTTTTGGGAAAGGCAGAACCTCTGGATGGCCAGTAGGGTCAGCATAGCCTTGTGAGGCACCTGAGATTAGGAAAATAACATGAACTTTGGAGAAGAAACTACAACTACATTTATGTTCTAGTTATGGGTGGATCTGTGGGTGGGTGATTTTTCATTTTGTCTCAAACATGTACATGAGCATGATTTTTAAAGGATATCCCAGGAACAAATTTAAAGAGCTGAGAACTTACTTTAAATTTTACCATGTACAAAGCATCAGTGAGTCTGTTCATACTGGCATGTTCTTTTCCAATCTAAAATAACGGAATAGACAGGTTAAATAAGAAGGACTACAACCATGCTTTGAATAGGTGTTGTTTTCTTCCCCGAATCTTAACATTCCTACCAAAGTTTATCAGCAATTTGCAATGCATTAATGCTTCCAGTAAGTCATCTGTTTTCCTTAAGCACTTCTTAAATATGTGGCATGGTCCTCAAACACTTTACAGCATAATGCTTTTCATCATGTAAACATGCTATTTTTGCAATTCTTACCTCCAAGAAAACACCAACTACTGCCAAGCCATCTGGAGCTGCTGCTGCCTCTCCAAATGTTGCATATTTTCTGGCATTCCAATGAACTAAGTGGAGCTTTAAAGAAAAATAACAAATAAGAAATAAAATAGTGAAAGAAGCTGTGAACGTGGTTTCTTCATTGACAGCACTAACAGTTGTTCATAACAGAAAGGTTTCGTGTCAAAGGCATTGTTGGAAACATGAAGTTCAATCTTCTGGACAGGTCTATAAGTGTGGGCAGGCACTAGGCAAGTTTTCTATCTAACAGCCCACACTGGGGTGGCATGGCCAGGCTTTGGGAGTGGGAGGTACAGGGTTGGCTTCTGTGAGAAACTGCCAGAAGCTTCCCCAGCTCGTGATCACAAGGAAGGGATCCAGGCTGGAGCAATGCCTGAAGGACTGACTGCACCCTATGGAAAGGGATCCAGGCTGGAGCAGCTGATGAAGGACTGCAGCCCACAGGAAGCTCTCAGGCTGGAGAAGTTCATAGAGTTCCCTCCTGTCTCCCCTCCTGTGGCAGGGATCCTACACTGGAGCATGGGAAGAGTGTGAGGAGCCCTGAGCAGGAAGGAGCAGCAGGGACAACCTGGGATGAGCTGAGCACAGCCCCCATTCCCCAGCCCCCTGCACCCCTCAGGGGAGCAGACAGAGAAGCTGGGAATAAAGTTAAGCCCAGGAAGAAAGGAGGGGTGAGAAAAAAGTGATACATTTGATTGGTGATACATTTTTTTGTTTTGCTTTGTCAGTAACTGGTGAAGGATCTCTCCCTGCCCTTATCCCAACCCATGAGCCCATTTTCTCTGCCCATCCAGCTGAGAAGGGCAGGGATGGTTGCCCTTGGTGAGTAAGGAATCAGAATCCTAATCCCGTCCCCAACTGCAGATAAAGTCATTTGACGACAGTATTGCATGAAATAATCCCATGTGTGACAAAACATCCTTACCTCACATGGAAAAGGTTTTCCATCAATGGTATGCTCTGATCCCTGGCTGTGCGTGGTACCCCAGTGAAAGTGGAACTGCTTTAGCCGGAATGGGTTCTGAAAGGGCCCTCCACTGATTGCTGGGCAGAAGAGCAAAAATGAGAAAAGGGAGAAAAAAGCTTAAGCATTCTGGCTTTTTATCTTCCTGCTAGTAAAACTAACCATTGTTGGCACAACAGACGAAAAAAGCCAGCAGCCTCTCCCAGCTGCCAGCATGAAAAAGATGAATCATCCAGGCATTTAGGAGGGGTGGATTTATTAATGGAAAATGCCTAAATTAATTTGAAAATGTAAACTAAAACCATAGTGTGACTACCTGTACAGAATTTGTAGTTCTCTTGAAAGAGTATATGTGACACACGAAGATGTGATAACCACCCTTGTGGTGATGGCTTTTCTGTTAAACACAATAACTACAGGTGGAAGAGATGGAGCAGCCCTGGGAGAAGGACCTGGGGATTCTGTGGGTGAGAGCTGCACCTGCCAATCCCTGAACCCACCCTGCCCTGGGCTGAGTCCAGCGTGGGCAGCAGGGCAGGGGGGATTTGCCCCTCAGGTGAGAGCAAAGCTGCAGAGCTGCCCCAGCCCTGGGCAGCACAGGAAGGAGCTGGAGCTGCTGGAGAGTCCAGAGGAGGCAGCAGGATGAGCAGAGGGATGGAGCAGCTCTGCTGGGAGGAAAGGCTGCGAGAGTTGGGATTGTTCACCCTGGAGAAGCAAAGGCTCCAAGGAAACCTTATACCCTGAACATCAGGTAGACAATTCAGCTAAGTAGTTCCTTCTTACAGTGTCTATACTTCCAGTAGAGGTTATCTATATTCCATTTCCTTTAAGCACCTGATCCTATAAAAGAGGAAATATAATAGCTGGTACTTCACACAACACCACTCAACCTCAAATCACCTTCTAAAGGTAAGGAAATGCCACAGAGACACTTCATACATAATTTAGAAATAACATGTAAGAACAGGTGAATGTTTAAAATGCCACCTATAGAAAATACTTTATCAACAGCATCAGGAACCCCTGTAATTTTATATACCACCACATCTAATACATTTAGCCCAACAGACATGAAAACCTGATCAGAGCCTCACATTAAGGAAATTAAAACTACATTTAGTATCTCTAAAGCTTGTATCCTCAGCGTAGTTCATGACATTTTATTTTGAGAGTGAAAGCTGGGACTTGCACAGTGCTACCACATGTGCATGGTTCCAGCTGGCCTTTATGCAGGAAATCTGCCTTGCCAAAGCAAAGGTTTTAGTATTAATTAAGGATATAAATATCTCCTTGCATGTTTTTCTAAACTTAGCAGAAGAATGTATCACCTGTCCCAAATATTTTAAGAAATTTAGCTATTATGGATTACTGTCAAAATTCTCTTCTGTCATTTATGCAGAGCTTTGAGTCACTAGATCTATTTCAACACACTAAAACCAGTTTAAACCATGTTTTCCACTCCTAGCAGTCATCTTCCTTGAAAAAGTGTTATTGAAACAAGACGTGTTTAATGTAGAGAGGGTCTCATTCCTGGCAGGTGCTCTGAGGCTGTACCTCTAAATGCAGAGTAATAGATGTTCTTAGACTTCCAAAGCTGAATAAAGTTCACTCTTACACAGATACAGTTCACCTGAAAGCTGCATTAAAGTAGTTAGCAAGCTAAGGTAATATTTCCAGAGATCTTTTACAAATTCTGTTTATAGGGTGACATTCTGAACAGATCTGTGCAGTAAAAATGGAAAATACACATCCAGAATCTTCTTTTCAAATTCAGTTAAGATAAGATGCTTGAAAACCTGGCCATTCCATTGGGCAGCTTCTTAAATTCATTCCAGAAAAGGAATTTTAAAACAAAATGGCTGGAATTTTAACCTCTAGCCCTTATTCCCAAGGGCTACCAGCACAGACAAGCCACTTCACAGAAAAAGTAATTTGTTTTAAATATCAAAGTAACCTATTTAGCTTGTATCAATCAGCACACCCAAAAGGAGCATGAGATCACATGATGGGTTTAAAAACCGTTCAGGTTTTTTTTAATGCACTCTTTCCATTTATCAGCTGCTTTATCATCTCCAATTGAATGCTCTTCCCCTACCCCCAGATGTAAAAGCAGTCTACCATGGAAACAGACCTAACACAAGAAACAGTCAATCACTTAAAGAATTTACATTCTCTGCCAAGAGCTGAGACAAGAATAATGTACAACTGCAGACAGTCCAATATCCAGAGTTGGCTGCTACCAACTCAGAATCCAGAATTAGCTAAAGATTTTACAATTTCTGAAGAAACCAAACTGCTATGAGTTGGGGAGGAAAGAAGAAAATGCAAGGTAACAGTGACCAGTCCAGGTAGAGCTGGGTGCAGTGAAGGTGCATCATAATTATAATTATGATGACTGTGCTGTATGACCCATCTCTGCTAATCCTCTTCTCTTCCCTTCCCTGTGGGTGAGAGCTGGGCACTGAGCCAGAGCTGGCACGTGAGCTGGCATCTTTGATTTGGGTGACCATGAACCTGGGCACTGAGGAGCTTACATCCCTACTCTGCGTGCTGCATGGGGTCTGGAGATGTGCCCAGCAAACTTCAATTCTCATCTAAAAGAAAAGCACTGCAACCCAACTTCTGCTTGTCCTGATGCAGGAGCTTTTCCTAATGAAGGAACAGTGTATTGATCTGTGATATTGCATTGCTGGAGAAGCTGAAAGTGATGACAAGGAACACAAGGCTCAGAGAGACAAAATAGAAATGGCTCCAGTCACATGCCTTGTTCTAAACTGAAATTATACATCATATAATTACACTAGACAGGATGTAGCCCCCACTAAGTCATAAATTGGTGTTCTGAGTGAGTTGGCTGTGTTAGTCTCACCTGTCCTGTCATCAGTGTCTTCAAACTCCACCATGACTGAGTGGCCAGTGTTGGAGATGCTGAGAGAGGTGCAGGACTCATAGGAGATGACAAGTGGCTTCAGGTTGGGGTCATAGACTGCCCTTGCAGAGACAATGTCAATGGGGGACTGGCGGTTCCCCTGGGCAATAGGGTAAGCTTTGTGCCACTCCAAAGGTCCTTCGAAAGCATAGAAAGGAAAGCATCATTATTTCCTTCCCACTATACACAAAATAGTCATTACGGGTTTTCATGAGGCTTGAAATAAAGCTTGCTCAGCAAGAGTGACTTGAATGTTTGGTATGTGAGAAATCCATTTAAATTCCAGGCTGGTGTGTTTTTATTAGCACAAGCAGGCTGCAAGAAGATGGGGATTCAAATATCTTGTACAGAACACACTGAGGAGATCATGGCACATCAACAGACTGCTGTACCCTCAGCTCCTTGTGCTACTGTCTCTCTGCAGAGGCTGCAGTTAGCTTGCCAAGGTGTTCCAAGGTGGGTACAGGTGTAAACACTTGCATGCACAAACACTCCTCCAAAGAAACAGCATTTAATTCTCCCTGGGAAAGAGAGTGTAAAAGCTCCAGCAATTCAAATTAGATGCAGATGACTCAATCTCTTAGCTACTGACTATGCAGTTATTTTTAAAATCATTTTATGACTGCAGTAAATCTTTGAGACAGCTCCATTCTTCACTCATGCCCATTATGGTATCTCTCTGACCTGAGTGAAGGGTACAGGATCATAATTAACACATTGGGACTTCCTGACCTCAATAGAGTGGGGAGAAAGTCCAATTTAATAGCCCAGCTCTGCTGCCAGAGCTGGAACATTCTTAAGCCGTTTGAGATAACAAAAGCTTATCCATATCAAAGAATTTCTTTTTCTTATGGCTCATTTTCTACTTTGCTATGGTAGTGAAAGCAGTAATTAAATTCTTCAGCTGCTTCTGATCATAAAGTATAACAGTAACAACTATACTTCAGGATTCTCAAGAAGCACATTTTTAATTGTAGCATTCTCACATACTTTCATGAGGGGAAGCTTTTTTAAAGTCAAGCATAGGTATTTAGTCTCCTTGAGTTTACATAACAAAACAGTGATCTATTACACTCTTACTTGGCTTTGACATTTTCTGCAAAGCTAAGCTTATAAAATAATATCTTTTCTCAGCCTGACTGTAAAGCAGATTTAGGAATTAAATGCTGATACACAAGCTAAGGCAATATCATTTGGCTCTCACAAGCTTCCTAAGAGTATACCTGGCTTTATTACTACTACCTACATGCACAAACACGTAACATTATGGAGCACTAACCAGCTCCACTTAGTATTCAAACTTGCTTTTAGGCTCACAGAAACTAAATTAATTGCTGTTAAGAAAGAGACTAGCCCCTGAAGGTTATGCAAAAGACTCTTGTCGGACACTCAGCAGCTAAAATAATTGCTGTAAAGAGAGAGACTCCTGGAAGTTATGCAATTGTCTTATTGGCCAGCATCAGCCACTCATCCATCCTCTCTGTAAAGGATACAGGCACTATAAAACACTACTGAGGGAATCTTTCAGGAGCTCCACATCCCCCCTCAGGCTGTGACACGCATCCTTGGAGGTGGGAAGCAAAGGAGGAGGACTAAATTAAAAACTGTCAAACCAGAAAGCATAAGTTGTTCTGTAAGAGATCTGATACTGATCTGTACAATTTATTGATGTACTAAACATACATAACATATAGCTTATTTTATTCACTTTTATGAAAGCCTAGATATCACATTTCAGCAGCGGCACAGAATCAGGAGATCTATTACTGCTCTACTAAATCTTCTTTACCTCATAGAACTGCTTTTCGAGAGAGACACAGGTAATCTTTTTTATAATAGCATTTTGGAAAGGGACCCATCTATAATATCTGCAGTCTGAAAAAAACCCAAACCACTCGGTACTGCTTCCCTCAGTTTAGGAATGTTGATTGCAACACTGAAAGGCAGCAGATGTAAACTTGTGCATCTTTTGGTGCCACTTTCTGGGTGCTATTGATTATCAATAAAGTAATTAATTACCTGCTGTATATACTTGATTCTTGCAGACATCAAAATGCAGGCAGCTCTGCAGGGCTCAGGCAACAGCTCTAGAAAGAAAACGAGTGGGGGAAGACAGAGAGATGCAGCACGGAAATGCCATAACCTACCGTCAGCCTGCCCATATCCCCAACTGTGGTGGCCAGTCATTTTGGGAGCTGCCCCTGCTTGGTTCCAGCTCCCCGAGCAGGGCACTGCTGCCTACCTGCCTTTATACCGGCTCACCGTGGGATAGGGTCAGCCCCTTAAAGATACAGAGCAGCCAAAGCAATTCCTGCAGGACAGGGAAAGCACCCGAGTTCTGCTTCTGCCAGCCTTGCTGCTCCTGCTCCCCCTATTTGCTAAGGCAGCACACGTGAAGGAAAACTTAAACTCAGATAACTGAAGTCTCAGGACTTAAGAGAGAAAGACAAACTGTGAATCAAATTTAGGAAAAAATATCAGTGTTTTCCCATTCTCCACCCCAAGGAAGCAAAAGCCACAAGGTGCTCTGAGCATCAGGACAGTCAGGTGCAGGAGGGACCTGCCCTTCTCACATCTGTGTTCTGCAGGGAGAAACATCACTGCCTCTCTTCTGAAACCCTCCTTCCAGCTGCAAAAAAGGAGTGATGTTTTCACCAGCTCTGTAAATAATCACAATCGGTGCTTAGATGAGATGGAGAACATTGTCATCTTGGGAAAAATTACTTGTGCTACTTTTAAACAAGGTACAAATCACATGAAGTAAGAATGAATTGAAAATCTGATTTTATTCTTCTGTGTAACTTTAAAGAAACTTTTTAAAAAGAAAAAATTAAAAGTGTGGTTATATTAGCGAACAGAACACAGCAGACTCCAGAGAAAGGAGCTGATCTGTGAAGCCTCAGTTATCTGGAATTATCCAGTACTTGCCTGGACCCTGCTAAACCCATGGAGAAGCTATGATGAGATACCCAATCTGCAGCTGTAAAATGTCTTAAGACATCCCTGGGGCAAGGAAAATTGCTCCTTGGTAGTAATTTTGTTAGATCTGCGGAAATGCTGTATGTCAAGGCTACCTTTTATAAACACGTTGATTTTCACAAAGACAATAGCACACAAAAATAGGGATTTTTCTATTATGCAATCAAGAATATGGAAGAAAAAAAACAATAAGAACATTTTATGCAACTTTTATGTTGTGGTACTGCCTTGTAAGTATTAATTTCCCTTTCCAGGAGGTTTCCATGAGAGTCAGCTATAAAACCTTTGAGAGTTGCTGATGCCAGCTAAATCACTCACTGAGGGACGTAAACTGCTGCAAAGGTCTCCACAGGAGATCTTCAATGGCTTACTCAGGTCAACTCCTCCATTTATTTATTCCTATTAAGCTGCTGTGAGCTTCTCGGGTCCCTGACCCACACCTGGCACAGACACTGTGGGTACAGCTGTGTCCCATCAGTCTGGGCACACAAGCCCTCATGGGAACCCTACACTGGAATTAGAACCTTAAAATACTCACTCAGATGCAGAGTCAGAAAAGCTGCTCTAGGGAAAAGTACAAAAAATACCAATGCAGCAGCAAAAAGAAATGGAAGAGGAATTTTGTGTGTTTAAAGAGCAGACCGTAAATTGGGGAAACCCACATGCAAGGGAGGAAATATTAAGCAAGTGTTTTCAAGAGAAACATCAACACTGGGCTCAGGTGAGCCCACAGGGCACAGATGCTCTGCAGTGCCCAACCTGCACTTGACACCACTGACCACTTCAGCTTTTATCTCCTCCCACTCAAATCCACACAGACGTCTGCATAGCTGAACTACAAACACATGGCACAGGGAGAGCTCTGAGACAAGTACCCTGAATACACAGCAGGAAGCAGACTCCGCAAAATGGAGGTTTAAATGGATGGATTTAGAAAAAAGTGAAAAGGGGCAATGACAATACCTGACAGAAAAGGAAAGAGAGCCTGAATAAAATTTTAGCTATAAATGAGAGTCAGTGTGTATATGACAACATAATGTACTTCCAATCCAATCAGCCTTCTCTGTTTATGAGGAAAATACTAAATTTTCCTTAAATATAAGGTAACACTGCTGGTATACAAATATCACATTATTCTGTAACCCTGACACCTCTGGAAATTGGCTGACTCTAAGAATGGGTTTTCACTGATTCTGTCCTCAAATAATCATGTATCACTTCCAAAGCTGCAGTCACCATGTAATTCTATTCTCGGTTTTGCTTTTTTGCATCCAGGACAATGACATCACACTCATGAACTTACGGAAGTGAGAACAACCGGGTGGTAGGTGCTTAAGGGGTAGATTTCTCCAATGCTGAGCTAAAAGTGAAGTACTCAGGATTTCCACAAATTTCTCCTGGGCTCTTGACTCCTATCTCAGAAGTGTCTGCTTAGAAGTGAATGACAGGAAGACATAATTCCATTCACTGCAGTGAGATGTTTCAAGCTGCCTTAAAGCAGAAATCTGTGTTCCCCAGCCTTCTCATTTATGGTTTTATTCCCCTTTGACAGAAGTGATGAGTGAACAGAGCAGCAGCCCAGAACAACTACACAGGTTCTTCTGAATATGTCACCAGGTTGTGATACAGAACTAACAACAAAAGCTCAAGGTTTCCCACCTCTATTTATAGAATTAATTTTCTTTATGATTTAATTGGAGCTCCCTTTATTAAAATTTCCACATAAGGACTAACCATGATGGTTAGAAAACTCCAAATAAGATTGGAATTCTGAATTGAAGTTGGACATATTTAAGCCTTGTAGGTTTGAGGAAACTGGATTTTTTAATCTCTTTGGTAAAATGTTTCTCTAATACTACAGGTCTGGAGTCACTGGGAGGTTTTTGCACAAGGAGATGTCACTTGAGGATAATGCTTCTGATAAATATTACTGCATCACTGTGGAAGGGCAGAGCTGCATTCTAAGGCATGTAAGATGAAATAAGGGTTATTTGGTTCCAAGGTGAATGGCTCAATGGCACTCTAAGTGTATTAAGTAACTTGGCAATTACATCTGCTGACATCATTAATAATAGTGACACATTTCAACAAGGTATCATGTGCCTTCTTTAATGCACCCCAATGTGTCTGGTGTGTCACTGCATAGTGACAAAAACAGGGCAGAAATCCCACCAGTCTGGGTACAGGCTTCACACCCCAAGCCGTTCACATACCGTGGGCAGGAGCAGATGAAATGTTAAATAAAACATTCATCACTCCAGAGCCTGTCTGTGCCTCAGGTTCTCGACAGAGTATCTGTTTATCCAGGCAGCTCCTCTCTCCTCTTACATTGCCACTATGGATGCTGGCAGTTCCCAAAGCAGGTTACACTGAGCTGGCATCTGTTCTTTACATGTGTGTTAAAGGCATTCATAACGAATCCAGGAACTGTACAAAAATACCCCACACAGTAAATATAAGCATAATGGTGTACTGCCAACACTGAACACTAAAAAGCACAATCATTCCAGATACTTCTTCTATTTTTTTAGTACTTTATTTTAAAAGAGACTGCCTACAGCTCTTGATTGACCACCAAAGTTTATATTCTCGAGTTTTTCCTTGCAAACACAAAAATGTGATGGCTTTTATGTATATATTGATATATTAAGATTATATATAGGTATAGATATATTGAGATTCTCATGCATGTAGTGTAACTTCAGGAGCTGAAAGTGGTAATCCTTCTCCCTCAGCTACAAAGGGAGAGTTGTGAGATTTCTAAGGGAAAAACCTCAACTGGGAATCTCCTGGCATCAGGGGAAAAACGAAAAAAAGGATGCAAAAGTAAAGAAGGGATTATGAGGAAAACAACAAAAAGGACATGCACATAATTAACAGACAGTTATGCAAGAGAAAAAGCTTGACGCAAACATGGGCTAACATGGCCAAGGGGATAGAAGGAATTAAGTAGGAACACTCTTGGGAAAGTGAGGCAGAAAAAGGGGAATGGGGTACCTGGTTCTCTAGGACTTTCCCAGCCTTCATACACCATTTTTTAATTACTTACTTTTGACTTTTAAAGTTAAACACACTTGGCTGCCCTATACCAGATATTGGAACTACATTCTGGAACTAAGCCTGAAATATTAATTCTTGCAATTTATGGTTTGCCCAGATTAAACAGTGTAGCAGAGAGCAAGAACAGGAGACTGCTTTTGATTTTGGGAAACAGAATGTTCCTGAAATACTGCAAGAATCACTGAAATGACAGCAAAAATAAGGATTTACTGTGGCACAGCAAGCACAAAGCCTGAAAAAATGAACATTGGTAGAGATGCTGTAGATGGGAAACAAAAGAGGAAGCACTGTATTGTAGTACATCACCAGCAAGATAGAAATCACTCCACGATAATGCACTGCTGTGTACATCATCCCAGCAGATACACAGAAAATTAAATTTACTGAAGAGAGGCAGATTAAAAGAATAATGAACTTTTTATGGACTCACAAATTAGGTGGAATGATGCAGATATTTTAGAACCTCTCTTTTCTTGTTGAAACTTAGTGCCATAAATGTTGGTTGAAAGTTTTTAAGATGTGGAAGTTTTCTCCTTTTTTTTGTACATTGTCAAGGTCCAGCCAAAGCTGATCCTATATGGAAAGATCTTCATAACAGAAGCACACAGGCACAACAAATTTCCCATGTTCTTGTCGCCATACTAAGCAGGAATAACTGCAATAATGTACAATATCTCTGCAAAATATATCTTACTGGATTTTCCTGACTGCAGGCACCTTCAGGGCTTCTGCCTCAGTCTGCCTGAAAATGCCTCGAAAGTCCATACCAGAAAATGGGTTGAGAGATGTTGCTGTTGAGCCGCTAGCTGAGAGAAAACCCAGGTTCTCAGACAAGAAAAGAGAAAAGTGTGTTTATTATTTTGATTTCCATATATATAGAGTTTTCAGAGGTCACCCAGATTGGTCAGCCAGAAACCTCCCCCTAGGCCTAATTGGCCAGGCCTGAGCTGCCCTAATCTGGAGACGCTGTTTGCAAAACATCCAAACTTTATCTTTGTTTATGAAATGTAGCAAAATGTTCTCACAAGAAAGACCTGTGCTAGCCACAGCGAGATGCAGAGAAATGCCCATTTTGAACGTAAATTCTAGGAATGGCACTGTTGTCGAGAAAAATTGGATCTGTTACCTGGTATGCAACAGCCAATAAATACACACTTGAGAGAGACATTGATTATTCCTGTCAGAGGTGCCAAGTCTCGTGCTCAGTGGTGTTCCAGAAATCAAGCGCCCTGACTACCCAAACTTTTTCCTATTTATAAATTTCAGCAAACAAAGGCATGAATGTTCATTGGCTACAGGTTACATAGCTCTCTTGTTAATTAGCATTCTGTCTTCTATTGGATATCGAGTCTCTTGCTTCTCCCGCTGATCAGTGCTGTGCTCAGTGTTTCTCTTCCTTAGCCTCGGGGGTTTCTCGTGTCCATGGTCCGTGGGTTGGTGGGTGTGATCTGCCCTGCTGCAATTCCTTACCCGGTCAGAGCTGATTCCGTGCTGTTCCTGAGTTAGTTTATTGGTTTCTTCCCTACCTTGGGCTTCTGCCAAATGTCCTCATTGCCCATAAATTCTGCATTCCTCGTGTATCAGTGGAAATCCTTCTCCCCAAGATTTGTTAACCTCCCCTGGGCTGAGATCATTGAAACATGTCCAGCCCTAAACCTTAACAAGGCAATTCTTCCTCTTCCTTCCTGACCAGGAATTTGTATTTCCAACACCTGGACATCACTTAGAGGTTGTCGGCTGTTCTGTTTCACGGATTAAATCTCCCTCCTTGTTGATTAGGCTTGAAAGTTATGAGAAAGATATGGTCATATAGAAACCCCAAATCTATTTGCACTTCAATCACCCTTGTTTCTCTGAGCTTTTGCCCCCTTCCACGGCGCCTGTCCGAGCTGAGGGCTGAACTCTTGATTCAAATTCAAATTGTAGGTAACAGCTCTGGCCTGATGGCTTATCAGCTAAACATGCATTTGAAACCAGCACAGAAACCTTCACCCTGGAGGGGTCTCCAAAGACCACCACGACATATTAATGACTTCCAAGAAATTATTTGTATAACCACTCCTATCCTGAAGAATGTAATGAATATTCATGAATTTTACCTGTAACACTGTGTCTTTGGGGTACTGAGGTATGTGTGTTTGGTGGAAACAATTCCCCACACATCCGGTGCACCGAATAAAGCAAATACCCACTTCTCTGACTTGGTCTCTGAAGTGCCTCTGAGCTCGATTGGGGCGAATCAGTTACAAGCCTCTAACAGCAAACAACATCCTTTCTTTACCAAATTTTACATATTCCACACTTTATAATAGTTATAAATATTAGCAGTAGTGCTCAGGTGTAGGCAGGATGTCTTTAGACTCTCAATGAGCTCTTTTGAGTAGAATCCCTCTAGGAATGGGGGTCCTGTGAGGGCTGAATGCTGATGGTTAGGCATGAAGTGGTTGTTAAAGTATTTTTTGGAGGCCTCCTATTTTTCAAATGCCTTGTTCTCTGTTGAGGCTGTGGATAATGGACCCTGAGAGGAGTAACACTGCTTTAAAGAACGGGTGGGTCGAGATGCAGCAGGGGCTGCTGGGGGCAGGTTTAGTCCCATTGTGACTATTACGAGTCCTAACTGATGTGGAGAAGGCCGGGTTTTTTGCTATCGGTCCGTGTTTGGCCGCATATGGCGGCAAGAGGTGCGGAGAGAGCCGGCAGGGGCCGCTCAGGGCAGGGCGGGGGCGCTGAACAGCGGGCGGCTGCGGCTGAGCGGGAAATTCCGGGGACCGGCGGCCCTGCTGGGCTCGAGCTTCCCGCAGTGCAGGGGCCGCTCTCAGCCAGGGCCGAAAGGAGCAGACAGACGCCCTTTCCCCAGCAAAGCCCGAGCACCGCACAGCACCCCGGCCCGCTCCTCAGGGCAGGAGCCGCCCCGCTGCCAGCCCCGCCCCGCGCCTGCGCGCCGGCAGCAGCGGCCATGGCGCGGCCGGGCCGGGCCGGCCTCAAGGAGCAGCGCTACGACCGCCAGCTCAGGTACCGCGGCGGGACGGGCTGCTACCCCCGGTGCTGCCGGCCCCGAGCGGGCGGGGAGCTGGGCCGCGGCTCCGGCTGCCCGTGGCGGACACGGACCCGCGCGGGGCAGAGAGAGGCCCCGGGCCGCGGCGGGCCGGCGGAAGGCGGCGGGCAGGAGGCTCTGTCCGAACGGCGGGGCGGGAGGAGCCTGAGGGCACACCGAGATGGATATGCATAAATAAACAAATAATATATATATTATGGGGGATATGCTAAGATATATACATATATTCATACATAATACTAGATGTACCTTTATATATATATAAAGGGGGATTATAGATACGTATCTATATAATACGTAACTTATATATATTTATGTAACATATGTCAGTTATTTATCTTTCTACAGTGTTACATAAATGTATTCTATATGTATTTCTATTATGTATATTTGTGTGTATATACGTCTCTCTGTATATATATAAATACCTAAAGGAGGTGCCAAGAAGAAGAGCAGGCCAGGCTCTGCTCCGGGGGCAGCGATGGCACAGAGGAAGGGCAGGGACTGAGCCCAGGGAGCTCCCCCTGCACAGGAGGCACAACTCCTTCCCTGGGCAGTGCCAGCCCTGAGCACACTGTGCACAGAGCTCTGCAGTCTCCTCCCTGGGGATATTGCAGAGCCACATGGACACTGCTGTGCCCTGTGCTCTGGGCTGCCCTGCTGGAGCAGGGAGGTGGCACCACAGGAGCCCTGGGGCATGCCAGCCTCACCCATTCTTGGATTCTCTGAAAGGGCAGAAAAGATCCTGGTTACTGGGGAAGGGTGGCTGGCACCAGAGTCAGGGGTGTCTGTCTCCAGTGTGCATGGTTAGTTTTCACATGGATACTTGTGAGGGATGGGCTCAGCAGTGGTGATACCACTGTGCTGTCTCCTCCCATGCTGTCCCCTCCATAGCTTTGTGCAGCTCAGGAGTGCAGAGTCCTGGGCTCCTCAGTACAGGAAAGACAAGGAGCTGCTGGAGAGGGTCCTGCAGAGGGCGCAGAGAGAATTTGGGGTCTGGAGCATCTCTCTGGTGAGGAGAGACAGGGAGCTGGATCTGCTTAGCCCAGAGAAGAGAAGACTGAGAGGGATCTCATCAGTGCACAGAAATATCTCAAAAGTGGGTGTCAGAGGATGGTGCCAGATTATTTTGGGTGGTGCCCAGTAAAAGGAGGAGGAGGAGGAGGAGCAATGGCCATAAATGAAACCACAAAAAGTTTAATCTCAATATGAACTTACTTTCCTGGAGGGGAGCACCCGAGCAGATGCCTAGGGCGGGCATGGAGTTTCCCTCTCTGGGACATTCCAAACCCACCTGGACACACTCTTTTGTCACCTGCTCCTGGTGACCCTGCCTGGACAGGGAGGGTTGGACTGGAGGACCTCTGGGGGTCCCTTCCAGCTCCAGCTATTCTGTGCTTCTGTGAAATCAGCAGGATGTGTGACTCAGGACTGTCCCAGGCGGATTGTAGCCTCAGTGCTGTTTTCTAGGGGTCTGAAATACCAGACTCAGCAAGACTGATTTCTGTCTCCTGTACATCTTGTAGAGAATAATAATAAAAAAGAAAAAAATAAAAAAGAGAAATAATAAAATAAGAAAAAAATCTATTATTTATAATAAAAGTTAGGAAAAACAGAGCATTCAGCATAAGGACCAAATTTGGGCGAGCATGTTTTAACCCATTCTGATTTTTAAAAAGTTAAATACGCTACAACAGAAAGAAGTGTGTGCATTCGTATGGTGTCAAGTTGAGGTGAATGAAATGTCAGGGAAATTGGGTTGCTCTTTGGGAAGCCTCAGAGTTTTCACAGTGAGTTTCCTTAAGGATGCTTGTTTTGGTTAGTACTATTTAAGCCCTCAGCAGTGAATGGACAGTAGCACAGCAGCCCTCCATTTGTCTTTTTTTGTTGTTGTCTGTTTATATTGGCTTTGCAATCTGAAGTTAAACAACTTCATTATGTTTTGGTTTCCTTCCCAATACAGACTGTGGGGTGACCATGGCCAAGAAGCATTGGAATCTGCCCACGTTTGTGTAATAAATGCGACAGCAACAGGAACCGAAATACTCAAAAACTTGGTGCTGCCAGGTGAGTAGAGATTTCTTCTCTCTGAAATGAATCTGATAACTTGATAATGCCAAATTATTCATAGGAGCTTTTTTCCCCCCAAGGTATTGGTTCATTTACAATTGTCGATGGGAATCAAGTCTCTGGAGAAGATGTTGGAAATAAGTAGGTTTTTTACTGATTTCAGTTTCAAATTGAAAAGTGACAGAGCTTCATAGATAGTTCCATCTCTATATTTGTTAAGAAGTCCTGTAAAATTCTTTAAAAACCTCTCTGTGTTTCTCCAAGTCCTCTGTGGGTTTGGGTGTTGGTGACAGACAGCATGCATGGTCATTTTGATATTAGCTGCTAAATTGTTTTACTTGCTGGGTATGGACCTCACAGCTCTGTTTGCTTCACACATCAAGTTTATAAGGCCAATGCTCTACTCAATATAAAAATATTTAAAATAAGCTTGTTTGTTGTAGTCTTGAGCTATGACAGCACAAGATTTGTTTCTGTTTCAGTGTAGCTCAATGTATTTTCCCTCTTTTTGGTGATGTCGATGACTTAATTTTTATTATTCATTGTGCAACTCTGTCTGCTAGACGTTTATTAGCTTCCATAGCTTTGAAAGGCTCTGTACAGCAGAGGAAAGGATAAGAAAATGCAAATCCTGTAAAAATAATTTGGTTACTAATTTTTGGTCAAGTTCTCTTATGGTGCACATGGATAGCTACAGGGGTTATGTGAGGGGGAAGGATATTCTGTTATGTGAAGAAATCAGTGCTAGTGAGTCTTTAATTAATGTGCTGAGAAAGAACCTGCAGCATGATCCTGTCTTCTAGAGGAGTTTGGCATGCCTTGTATTTCAAGTTTATCGCTTGGGCATTTCTCTTTCTTAAGAAACTGTTTCTGAGGAAAATACAACAGTGGTGGGAAAAAGCAGATTTAAGGGGGAAGGTGGTTTGTTGTGTGACAGTCAGCAACATATTCTGAAGTACACAATGTAACTTTAATGCTATTTTTTCTTCAGAATAAAAGTTTACATGTAATTCTCCCTTGTCTCCTTTTCAGTTTCTTTCTACAGAAAAGCCATATTGGTCAGGTAAGGACATAATACATGTCAGTTTATATGTATTGAAAGCATGGAAATGTTGAGTATTAAAATAAAGTGTTATGGATAATGCTAAAAACAAATGCATATAGGTTAAAGTTGGTTTATTCTTTGACAGAATTCTCCATGTTTAGTTTTTAGTTGTACTAAGTGAGAAGATAAACTCAATTGTGGCAAGATTGAATAGAAAAAAATGACGATCTAATGGTTAATATCTTTGGAAGGAGAGGGTAGAAGACCATTGTGGTTGAAAGAGTAAAGCTAAGAGTAGAGAGGTGAATGGGGAAAAAAAATACCACCACAGCAGGGAGTACAAGAGGCATGGATAACTCCTGGAAATTCTGTAATAAAACTGGAAATTAGGAAATAGCTGTTACTCAAGTTATGTTTTTAAAACTATATTACTGAAAATGTATTACTTAGTTTAAGTGCCAGCTGTTACGGGATGAATTTTTACTTCAGATGAGCAAGGATTGGAATAAGGAGCCTAACTTACGATGAGTTTTGTTGTGGGGTGTTCTCTGAGGTTTTGGTTGGCATTGTTAGCATGTGACTTTATGTAGTACTGATACACTGTATAAACTACATTTCATTTGGATTGCTTGGAAACAGAATCGTGCCCAGAGTGCCATGGAGCTCCTGCAGGAATTGAACAGTGATGTTTCTGGAAACTTTGTTGAAGAGGTTTGTCTTCCTAAGTTAGTACTCTGTGTGTGTTATAGAGTGTGATGATCAAAGTATGGAATAACAACTCTGTGCTGCTTTATCATGTTGCAGTTTAAAGAGATTTAAAGGATAAAACAGCATTTGAGGAAGATGATCTTAAGTTCTTAGCAAAAAATCATTTTATGTATTTCAAACATTATTTTGTATCTCAATTTTGTAACTTTCACTTAACTCTTTATATTCAACGTTGAACAGACTTGCTCTGTACTCAGAAAGTTTCAGTGTTCATTGACATACTTTTTTTTTTCTCCTATTTAGAGTCCAGAAAAGCTTTTAGACAACGACCCTTCCTTTTTTAATCGGTTTAACTTAGTGGTTGCAACACAACTACCAGAAAGGTAAAGAATCACCTAAAGTTGTTTGTTTCCAGTCAGTTGTAAAAGCAGGTTTCAGCTACAGGCACTTTCTTGCAGAAAAACTTCAACAGAACAGAACTATGTCATAGTGAAGGAAACTTAGAGCAAGTGATGCTATTTTCTAGAGACCTTTTTGTACCTCTGATTGGAACTGCCTCTGCTGGAAGTCGTCATTGTGCAACACATGGATCTAATTTTTTTTCTCTTTTCACAACTCATTGAGGCTTTTTGTTTGATATTTGGAGCATTTGGGAGGATGGAATGAGGCATAAGTACGATAATGGATGAACATTTTTCCAACTCACTGTAAATTCCTGTATGAAATTAGTCACCTTATGTGCTCAGGGTTATGATGATATTAGAGAAGTTTTCTGACAGAACTCTTTCACAAGTAGCTGGTGTGGAAGTTAACTTTATCGTTAACTGTTGTCTTCTGTATATTTGAAAAAAGAATGTTTTTCCTTACAGTACATTGCTGCGCCTGGCTGAAGTTCTCTGGAATTCCAACATTCCTCTGCTGGTCTGCAGGACTTATGGACTGGTTGGTTATATGAGAGTCATTATTAAAGAACATACAGGTGAGATAAAGTCTTCTCTATAAGGTTTAAAGCTTCAATAACTAATGACACTTTGGGGTTTTTTTTTTGTTTGTTTGTTTTCATCTTGTGATATATTTAGTATTTGTTAAGTCTTAGGTAGTTTGCATTATTTGAGGGTTATAGACTGAAACAAATAATAAAATTTGGGACTATCTTGATGTTGTGGTTGACTTACACAGAACACTTACTTTGAGAATCAGGCAAAGGAGCAGGTAGTGCTGTTTGTGTAGCTCTGTTTTAAAGGCCAGACATAGAGCTGGGAAATGCACTGTGTCATTTTTTTACAGTTGTTGAATCTCACCCTGACAATATGCTAGAAGATCTGAGATTGGACAAACCGTTTCCAGAACTGACAGAACACATTCAGGGTTATGACTTGGATCATATGGACAAAAAGGTTGGTGTGTGGTTTGCAGTGTTCCCAGGACAGATGCAGACACAGCACAGGGATTCTGTGAAAGTGGCTCTTGGCAAATGACTCTGGCACCAAGTCTCATCTGAACAGAAGCGACTCTAGAATCAGTCATGAGGAACTATTTTTGCCTCTGCCCCAAATGTTCCAGTTTATTTAAATCTTAATCAGGTGGGGGTCTTGGGAAGTGAGGAGTATTCTTGCACAACTTGATCTTTTGTTAGATTGAATACCCCCTCACACCCTCTTTTCGAATTTGTTTTTTAATTTTTATGGTTACCTACTGCTGCAGAGCTTCACACTGTGGATTTGTGCATAGGATAAGTTCCACTCCAGAAAAAAAATGGAGAATTTGGCTCACCCTTTTTTAAAGAAAGTAATAATAATTTGGTAATTTCTTTTATAGTGTTAGAGAATGTTATGGCTGAATCAAAATCTAGAACATGTCTTATGTTTTTAGAACAGTGGAAGGGATGTTAGTAGTTTACATTTAAAATAGGTTTTTAATTTGTTTCCTGTTTTTTATTTTTTCTCAACCTGACAAAGATTTCTCTGCTGTTCAATTACAGGACCACAGCCACACTCCATGGATTGTGATTGTAGCCAAGTATATAACAAAATGGTTCAATGAGGTATGTTGTAAAGCTGTAGTAGTAGTAGTAGCAGTAGTATTGATCTGTCTTTTCTAAACTAGTTAATTATTTTGGCAGTGTGTAACATAAAGAAAACAAGGTGGAATCATAAAAAAAAGATTATTAATTGAAATACAGGTGAATGTGTGTGAGCAGTGACAGGCTCTTGGAGTTCAGCAGTCTGAACACAGTGAGGTTAATAGTAGGTATTTTAAAGACAAAAAACTTTTTGTGTTTTTTAAATTCAGAAAAGCGAACAGTTGCCTAAGAGTTACAAAGAGAAAGAAGCCTTCAAACAACTGATTCAGCAAGGTAATCCCATATCCCAGGAGTCCCTTATTCCTACTGACGGAAATAGATACAAGCTGGTATCTGAAAAGTAATCACAAATTCTCTCTGGTTTAATTTGTGAAAAGTCTGCTGGTATATACTGTATGATTCTTCTGCTAAATGATTGTTTTGTACAGGTGGATCTTAAGATCCCAGGCTTGCTTATAAATGTGTATTGTCAGCGTTTCATCTTGTCTAAGATCCAGAGTATGTTTTGATTTGGGTGGGAGGAAAAGCCTTTAGAACAAATCCTTTTAAAAATGTGATGAAGAGGAAAGCAAGTGGCTTTTGACACTGGGATTGTTATTAACTGCAAATATTTGGTGTGTCCATTGACCCAGCAGGCACTTGGTAATCATTCATCTATCTCCGAATGACCAGGAGAGAGAGGTTCTGTAATACTGAGTGCTCTGTAACCACTGTGTGAATGACTTCATTCATGCAGGTGTTTCAGTCCAATACCTTTTCAGGGTGCTAAAATTCATGTGGCATTTTCAAGATCTATAAATGCATTGTCTTAAATGATTGTAGAAAACCACCATAACTGAATTTTTGGTATTTCCTCACTTAAAGGTGGCCTGTGTGGAAATCTGGAGTGCTTCTGTCACCCTTATCCCCAGGCTGTGATAGGGAACTGATCTGATCTGATCTGTAGAGATTACCTTTTTTGGTGGAGGCCCTTTCTTGGGCTGGCTTACTCTGTGGATGCAGAAGTGTTTGGCAAATTTGATCCAAAAAACCCCAGCAAAACATGACTGGGATGGGAAGGAGAGTTGAATTGTTAATTTAGTGCTTATGGAACTTCATTATCTCTTTCTCATGCAAATAAACTGGTGGTTTTGTGCTAAGTAACTGGTACTTAACATCACAGGAAAATGAATCCTATGCAAAATTTAAATGAAGTTGACTTTATAATTACATCTGGGATTTTTTTTGGTTTGGTTTGGGTTTTTTTTTTTTGTTTTTTTTTTTTTTGCTGGTAGCTGTTATGCCACAAATACATCTAAAGCCAGTCTACTCTGTTGGTAAGAGCTAAATGATGAGAACTTTTTCAAGCAGTTGTGTATTTTAATTTTTTTTTCAATAAGGTATCTTAAAGAATGAAAATGGGACCCCAGAAGATGAGGAAAACTTTGAAGAAGCTATAAAAAATGTGAACACAGCATTAAATCCTACAGAGGTAAAATACACATTTCTGTGATAAAATGGAAGCAATTTCAACTGCCTCATTTTCTCAGAACATATTATGCACTTTTACTACAGAAATTCCATTTGCAACATTTGTATTTAAATAAAACAGGATTAGTACAATGTTTAGAGCTGAAATCATGTAGTTAAATCGACTAGCTGGCACTGTAGCTTACAGAAATTTTCTCACTCCCTTGCTCTTGCAAGAAAGCTGCATTTCCCTCCTGAAGACATGAATTCAAGTCTAGAATGAGTCAGCAACCAGAGTGCATCAGCAGTGAGTTCTTGTCTCAGACTTGTACAGTTTAGTCTGTAAAAAACTCTGTGAAGTGCTGCGTACAATTGTAAGGACTTAGCAGTGACTGGTGTGGTTGGCGCTGATTTAAAGACACTGCTGGGAGAGAGACAAGAGAGCATTTACTGAAATTGTGCTTCATTGGAGCCAGAGGCTGTAGTATTTATTCTGTGTAGAAGAGAAGGGCTGCAAGGGACTCCTGACACAACGAATTCATTTCTTTCCTCTTGAATAAACTTACTACTAAATTCCCTTCATAAACCGGTCAAGCTTAAAAGCATTAGAAGCGATGTTGTCATTGTTTTTTAAATAATCCTCATGTAGTAACTTGTGGTTTAGAATTGAGCTCTGATTTCCTTAGTTTCTCATTTCTGATAAACTGCAAAGGCCACATGGGGCAAAAGCACATTCTGTGATTCTTTCTAGATTATGTTCTGTTGTTTTGAACTGTGCTGATCCTTGCTTGAACAGTCAAATTAAGTCTCCCAAGAAAGCAGCAGGTAAAAACTTAGTGGTGTCATCCAAGCCACCACAAGACATAGCCCAGGATACTAATATTTATTTGGGTTTATGTGCCAGACTGACCTGCAGCAGTTAAGGAGCCAAAACACTGACTTTTGTAGCTCCATTCCCCTTCTCTGGCATTTTTGCTGCTCTTCCTTGGTAGGCAGGGTGGGCAGTTGGGATGGTTGCTGCTGCAGATTTTTTAAAACTCTGTCAGAGATGGAAATCAGGTGAGATTTTGATTGTAACATTGATCTTGCTCAGAAGCATTGCCTTGTTCTTGGGCAGGGCTGCTATTTGAAACATGTCTGAGAAGCACTGACTGTGTAGGATTCAGAGGAGATTTTGGTAGGAAACTCTGAGGTCACTTGGAATTGCCTCACCTATGCAGTGAGTGTTAAGAAATTCAAGAAAGCAAAAGTCAAGTAATTACAAACCAAATTTATTTATTTTCATAGATTCCAAGAGGCATTGAAGAGCTTTTTAATGATGATTGCTGCCTGAAGCTCACAGAGCAGGTATGAGTACTTAAGGATAAGACTTAAGTGTAGAAAAAACATCGTAAATAACATCTGTGTGCATGACTGTCTCCTGTGCATTTGTAGTCACCTTCCTTCTGGATTTTGGTTCGAGCTTTAAAGGAATTTGTGGCAAATGAAGGGCAAGGAAGCTTACCTGTCCGGGGCACCATTCCTGATATGACAGCAGACTCCAGTAAATTCATCAAATTGCAAAATGTGTAGGTAGACAACTTTTTTCTTTAATAGTTACTAATGATGGTAAATGGCGAGGACTTCAGACCTCACAAAGTGCATCAATTCCTGTGTTTAAAGGAACAAGTGTGTATGTGGGACTAAGGTGAGGATGGGAGTGGGAAGCACAGCAGACTGACACTGCTCCCTGTGTAGGTGCTGTCTGCCTTTATAATACAAACAAACAAAAAAATGGCCTTCACTATAGAGTTGATGGCTTTATGCTGAAATTATTTACTTCTTTATTATTACCAGCTACCGTGAAAAAGCAAAGAAGGATGCTGCTGCTGTGGGTAACCATGCTGCTAAATTGTTACAGTCCCTGGGCAAGGTGAGTGCAAACCTATGGCCATGCATTTAATGGAATGAAGTACCTGTGAACTATCTCTGAAGCATCTGCTTTATTTATCACTTTCAACTTGATCATATAAAAATAAAATGCATGTAGGGATACACTGTAAATTTACAAGTTAAGACACTTTTTTTTGTACATGAGTTACTTGTTTTTTCACAATAAATTTATTAATATATCTGAAAGCAGAAATTCTTGGACCATTGTGTGTACTGGAATGAGTATATTCTCTCTTTTAGGCACCCGAGTCTATTTCAGAGAGAGAACTGAAATTGTTCTGTGAGTATGCTTGAGTTCTGCTGCTGGGTTTATGCAAATAATCAAATAATCAAAAACTTTCAAATGATCATGTAGTTATTAAGCAGTAAGTCAATATTTGAATTTTTCAAGTATGTGCTAAGTGGTTTGCATCCCTCATTTTCAGGAGAAGTAAATGTTCAGAATCTCTCAGGAGTGAGTCTGTAAAGGTTGGCTTTTAAAAGATGTACTGTTCACTCCAAAAAAGAGTTGCCTTCTGCTTTCTGTGATGAGTATCTGAGCACTCTTGCCCACGCTGGGGTACTGATTTCAGAGTGTAGGCTCTGTAAACTTCACGTAGTCTGAAAAGCTATAAGCCAGTTGATGGCACTTCAGGCTGTGCCTGTTCTGGATATGTACAGCTGTCCAGCAGCAGCCTGGCTGAGGCTCCTTGCAGCTGGAAAACTCCCCTGTAAGCACACAGCCAAGAGCATGCTGCCCCTACATTGATAAAGCATTTGGGAACCTCACAGCACCTTTTCCATGCTGGGATGTAGCTGCACCCTGGGTTAGTTCATAGCAATGATACTGGAGAAGAACCTTTGCCAGCTCATGGCTGTGCTGTTAAAATATTAATTGAGAACACGTGAGGCAGTGTTAGATGTAGTGGAAGATGGATGCTGATTTGCAGTGTGGAAGAGGGAGACAGGAATTTGGTGGCTGTGACTGATGAACTGCTGCAGTGTAGCTGTTACATTAACGTGGCAGAGACATGGAGATTCACATAAGCACAAAGTATTTTCCTAAAACACTCATGACCATAGTTCTAAACGTAGTTAAACAGATGTTCAATACTGCAAGCTAAGAAGAAACAGGAAAGTGTTCAATAAAATCCTGTGAAGTTCTAGTGTTTGCCGCATCACCCAGCAGTGAGGCAGACACACAGAGCTGCAGTGAGGGTGCCACTGACGCAATGTCTCCTTGTCCCCTGTGCTCAGGCAGCAATGCCGCCTTCCTGCGCGTGGTGCGCTGCCGCTCCCTGGCTGAGGAGTACGGCCTCACCTCCTTCAACAAGGATGCCATCAGTAAGTACTGCTGCTTGGCACATACCTCACTGCATTTCCACCTTGCCAAGAAACTTGTCTTGTGAGGAAAAGAGCTGTAAGCGACATGTTCTATTGCATTAGGCAGTTATTGCATTTGGCATCAACTACAAGTATGGAGTATTTTAAGTCTAGAATGTTGAATTCAATTGGATTTTGAAATTTAAAAAATGACCTTACAGATTGATGTATGTTTCACCTCTTTTTTTGTCTTGAGGATTTTACTTGTAGTACCCTACAAATAAAATACTGTTTTCTTCAAACTTCTCTTTTCTGTACCTCAGTTATTTCTGACAGAGGTGAAAATGTGGTTTAACCTGACCAAATGAAAATAATTATCTTGACCCTTTTCACCTTATCTCTTTAGTATGTGAACTAGCAAACTAGTTACTTAATATTGATTTTGTTTTTTATATTGCTGCTTTTTTTTTTTTTTGAGCCTGCATAAATAAAAGGAAAAGCTAGAAATACTTTTTTATCTAAGTTTGTTGAAATTAGGCTTATACAAGTCATCTGGATGTTTTGGACAAAATATGTATATCTTTTGTGTGTACGTACTTCTTGTAATACTTGAAATTTCAGTGAAAGCGCCTTGAATTAGGTGGTAATGTGCAGTGGGATATAAGCAGTACTTAGTATTTACAAAGACTACTGAGCTGCATGGTAAGGGATTTACGACCTGTTTTATAATTACAGTCATTACACTTAAATACTTAAAGCATCTGTTTCAAATCCTAAACTTATAACTAAGGAGTACCCCATTTAAATTAAGCAGCTGCCAGAATTGAAATGTGAGTTTTTTCACTGAATAGTTTCTTTTAAATGCATATGGTTTTGTCATAAACTTTGGAGGCAAAATTGTGTGTCTGACAGTTGACTCATTAAGATTGTCACAGGTTGTACTCGTTAAGGTTTCTTAGTCAGAACAGATTTTACTGTTTGTTTTCAGGGAATTCAAACCCTTTCTTTTTCTATTTCATCTGTACCAGCTAACCAGTTCTCTTGCTGTTTTCAGTTTCCCATATGGATAACCCAGACAGTGAGATAGTGCTATACTTGATGCTGAGGGCTGTCAACAGATTTTACAAGCAGCATGGGAGATACCCGGGTATGTTACTTCACATCATCAAAAGAAATACAGACATCCAGTAGTTACTGTAGCACTAGTTATAAACTACAAATACAGCATTAGTTGTGGTTTTGTTTCCATAATACAACTTCAAGAGCATGAAAATTAAAGAGATTTTTTTTTCTCTTTGGGAACTTAAGGAATGTATCTGAATTAGTACCACTGGAATGGATTGTGTGGATTATGAATCAGTTCAGCTATGCAGTAATTTGTCATTATCATGAGTAGCATCAACAGAATATTCACTTATTATCAGTCTACTATTAATAATATATTAATCAGCTTAGAAACTTCTTAGAAAAACAAAGTATTTAGGCTGCCATTTAAACCCATTAGCTTTGACTGTGGTGTTACCAGTTGTAAGATGAAACAGTTAATTTATTTTCCAGGTGTCTACAACTACCAGGTAGAAGATGATATTGGAAAACTAAAATCATGCCTTACTGGTTTCCTCCAAGAACATGGGCTGTCTGTAGTGGTGAGAGATGACTATGTTCATGA
Organism: Entomyzon cyanotis; assembly: GCA_024500445.1. NCBI lineage: Eukaryota > Metazoa > Chordata > Aves > Passeriformes > Meliphagidae > Entomyzon > Entomyzon cyanotis. The sequence goes on along the minus strand of JAKEPQ010000743.1, from coordinate 18,789,654 downwards.
GTTGTAAGTGTTAAATTTAAAGTTTGGCTTTGTTAGTAAACCTGCCTGGGAGTTTCTGACTGTTCCTTTCCTGTGCAGCTGTCGCTACGGAGCTGCTGAGCCTCACGCTGTTGCTGCCTTCATGGGAGGTAAGGGTGACACTGCCTTTGCCAGGGCCACACAAACACCAACCTGCTGAGGCACAATCTCTGCTGGCTTCATTACTTCAGAATGTCAGAGCAAAGGCTGGAATCACAGGCTGTAGTCAAAGATGGGATTAGGGCAGAATCCTCCCCTTCATTCTCTAGATGTGACCTCTCATAGTATATAGAGTAAGTGGGCACAGCAAGTGTTTAAAGGCGGTAAAAGAAACCAAATAAACTTCAAAAACAATCTGAGTACATCAGTTCTTCAAGCTTAAAAGTGTGTTTAAAAATGAAATGCTTGAAAGAGGCTTAATTTTTTCTAAAGGAAAGTGATAATTATAGTAATTTTCAAATTGATGCAGAACACATTTTCTTTTAACACAGTACACTTATGTTAAAGATCTATGAAATATAAATAGGCTTGGTTTCTTACCTTCATTCAACCTGCAGATACGTTTTAATGGATGCTCAAAACTGATAAATCAGTTGACTTACCTTCTTTATTTGGCTTCATGCATTATGTATTAAATACTCTGTGCATGTAGGAGTTTTTTCCCTGATTAAGCAAAACTTGGTATGTATCATTCTTTAGAAAAATACATAAAGGTAACTTCTGAAGAAATGACCAAATGTTTCATGCCACAAGAAGACACAGAGGGGTCACAGTGAAGTGATCCTTCAGTTTATTTTGCAGTTAAGTTTTACATGATTTTTTTAAATTCAGCTTCTCAGTTTAGAGAGGTCACAATTTTCATGGGTCTGTCTGCTCACATATTTTTACTCTGTGTTTATGTACATGGAGAGAAAGTGTATGCAAAGCTAACTTTTGAAGTAGCAGTTTTCTGATCCTTTTTTATAGTGGGAAGTACTGAAAGTCATTTTTGTCTCCTAGGAGATTTATCAGGCACTTCTGAAATAATTCCAGTAGGGACTTCTAGATAAATAACATTATTTTATTGTTGTTTAAATATGACCTGCTAATTACCTTCTGTTTTTTCTTCTCTTTTACAGGAGCTGCTGCACAGGAAGTTATCAAAGTCATTACAGGGCAGTTTGTAATTTTTAATAACACCTTTATTTATAGTGGAATGTCACAGACTTCAGCAACTTTCCAGCTGTAGGATAAGCTCTTGCATTTGATGCCTCCAGGCGCTGCTGCTGCGGTATTTACAGATTTTACAGTATTTACAGTTCTGTAAATACTGTCAAGTTCTGCCACTGACTGGACTGTTCTGTATTACCTGCTAATTAAAGTTCCTTTATTTGTAATTATCTTCTTTTTTTGTCGTTGTTGTTTCCTGAGGAAAAATAAAATCATACCATATCCTGACATTTGTTTTAAATCTAGAATTTTCTAGATTCACCTTTGAAAGAAAGACAGCAGCTGTTTTTGGCAGGGTAAGTTGCATTTACAAATTGATTCACCTGGCTTGCAGCAGAGCTGAGTATTTTTTTGTCAAAGCTGCTCATCAGCTTGAGTGGGGAGAAGGTGCAAAAGGATGAGAGAGGCTGATGGAGTTCTGATGGCCTGAGGATCCAATGGTGAGAGTAACTGGAAGGTAAAATACCTTTTCTTGAGTTCAGGGCCATTAGGGAAAGGGAATGTGTGCCTGAAAGCTTTGTTCTGTCAGCTGTATTCACCTAGCAGAAGTATTTTGTTCCTGCACCCTTTTGTGTGGCCAATGCCAAGCAATGGCAGCTCTTTCTGTTGTGGGAACACTGCAGCCTCCAAACTGCAGAGTGTGCAAGCTGAGCTACATTGAAACATGTTCTCCAGGGCTTTGATCTGGGGCTGGTCCTGTTTAACGTGTTTATTGATGATTTGTGTGTGGGCATGGACAGCACCTCAGTAAATTTGCAGACACCCAGTTGGGTGGGAGTGTGGATCTGTGGAGATGGGACACTCTGCAGTGAGACTTGGACAGACTCAATCAGTGGGCCAAGGACAACGGCGTGACGTTCCACAAGGCCAAGTGCCACATCCTGCAGGTCACCAGCCAGCTCAATAGGAGCCAGTGTGTACCCAAGTGGGCAAGAGGCCAATGGCCCCTGGTCTGTATTAGCCAACAGTGTGGGCAGCAGGACCCAGGGCAGTGATTGTCTCTGTGCTGGGCCCTGCTGAGGCCACACCTCGAGTGCTATGTCCAGCTCCGGGCCCCTTATGTGAAAAAGGACATTGAGGGGCTGGAGTGTGAGCAGAGAAGGGCAACAAGGCTCATGAAAGGTCTAAAAAATGTCTTACAAGGAGCAGCCGAGGGAGCTGGTTTGTTCAGTGTGGAGGAGGCTCAGGAAGGACCTCCTTGCTCTCTCCAGCTCCCCTGACAGGAAGGTGGAGTGAGGTGTGGCTAGTCTCTTCTGCTGTGTCTGCAGCGAGAACCAGAGGAACTGGCCTCAGGTTGAGAGGGGAAATTCGGATGAGGTTTTAGAAAACATTTTTTTAGCTGTTCAGGTTTTCAGGCCTGGCAATAGGTTGGCCAGGGAAGTGGTGGAAGTCGCCATCCCTGGCGGTGTTAAAGAGGCCTCTGGATCTGGCACTGGGAAATGGTTTAGGGTTTGCCGTGGCAGTGCTGGGCTGATGTTGAACTGGATGATCTTAAAGATCTCTTCCCCGCCTTGACGACTCTGCAGTTCCAAGTGCTTCCCGCCGGGCTGAGGGGAAGGCTCAGGGCTGTCCTAAGCCCGAGGGCGGCCGCGCCCTGAGGCGCTCTGGCGGCTGCGGCGGCTCCTGAGGGGCCGGGCCGAGCCGGGAGCCCCCTCACCCCCTCCCCTCAGCCCGGCGGGCAGCGCTCGGCAGTCGGGACCGCCCGGCCTCGGGGTCTGCCCGGAGCCAGCGGCGCCGCCGGATCACAGGTACCTTAGCCGTGCCCCCTTTCCCACCCCTTTGGTGCTCCCCAGCCCTCCCACAGAATGCAGCTGCTGTTTCATCTTTAGGCTGTTGCCCTCCCCCCCCCCTCCCTTTTAAAAATTTTTTATATGTTCTTTTCCCTTTATATTCGGGCTGCTCTGGGGTGCCTGCTAAGACTTCAAAGCGGAACTCTGGTAATGAGCTGTAAAACACACACGGCTCACTGAGGGAGGAGTGGGCGGGAGCTGAACTAGGCCAGAGCACCTCCCCGTCCTGTTCCACAGCACAGCGTCCTCACGGCCGCAGCTGCTGCTGCGGGATTCGCTTTCGCAGGACGCCGACAATCCGGACTTCTCCTCCCTAGGGGGTTTGGTCCCTGAGTTTCAAAGGATAAATCCCACAGAGCGTGCCAACCATGTGCTCTAGCGCTGCTGAAAACATACACTGACAGATCTACGCTTCCCTAGAAGTGGTTTTTGAGGTTTGAAGGGACATTACTGGGTTATTTTCCATAACTATTGGAGAAGAGGTAGTCTATTTTGTATGCAAAATTTGCCAGATGTTTGTTGAAGCAAATCTAGTTGCTTTGCCCTGTTGTGGTGCAACAACAGGGGTGAGCTATTAATGTAGGCTGGTTTATAAATGCTATTTTGCATACCTTCTGTACGTTGCAAAAATAAAAGATCCAGGTACGCTCAAGAGCTATCCTTGTATACAGTTTTAAAACCCATGTGCTTCCTATATTGTATAATTGTATAAACATATATTAAACTAAACTGTTCTGAAATGCAGTTTGCTCTGGAGTGAACTCATTTTTATAGCCTCGCTCTTGTTAGGTTGGTTCTTGTTTTGTTTTAAGCTGGAAGGATTGTTGCAGTAGGGCAAAAAAAGCTGAGAAAGACTTGCAAGCTTTTCCCTGTTGTGGCAGGGTTGGATTTGCTGGAAAATAAAATGTATGAGTATTATCACTTTTGAAAGGCTAAAGGGAGATGAATTTTCCCTCTCTAATGGAAGCAGCAAAGGAATGGGGACAATCAGTAACTCTAAACAGAAAGCAGGGCTGGCTGTCTTCATTAAGATGACACTGATACTGCTTAGAGCCTTTGCTCCACTTTGAGAAGGAAAACTAATCCATTATTAAGCTGGATTCACCACTGATTTAAAGTTCCTACCTGGAGCTAAGTAATTTTTTGAGAAATCATAGTAAGTTACTGTAATGCTAGCATCAACCCTTTGTGTTTGGGACTTGGGGCATGTTTGAGGGATCATCCTTCTGCCTCCAAACCTGAAAGTCACTCTGCTGCTCAACTCTCAGAGGCTCCGACACTGGGTTTATGAAGAATCAATGCTGTGGGGTTTTGTGGGTTACGTGGTTCATGCAATGTGACAATGTCTTTGGTGCATTAAAATAAATTCTTAATTTAAGGAATAATGCCTCAGTTTGAGCTCATTGTCTTTGGTTTGATCAGTAGCACTAGAACAGCACTGATGGTTTAGTGACTCCCTGGGCAGCAGGAGGCTGAGTGTTTTGTACAGCTGCACAGTGTTCACCCCCTAAGTAGCATTACTTGGTCTTAGTGCCAGTTGTTGGCTGATAGCAAAGTTGACCACTATTGTAAGGAAAATTGAATCAGCTTCATTATGATCGTTGACATAGAGCAGGGGAAATTCTTTGCTGACAGAGACGTTGACAGTGCCCCTCAATGGTAACATGGAATTCCCTGATGTCTGAAAATGTCCCCTTTCAAAAGATGATGACCCAGTAGTTACAAATGCAGGGTTATTATAAAATACTATGTTTCCAAAGGAAAACTTTGCCATGCAAGAACACATTAATGTTCAATGTGTCAAATGACAGAATAAAGGCAGAAAACCAGAAAGAGTGCATTTTAAGAAAAATTATGTAATTTATACTGCATATGTTATAAACGCTGCTAATCTGAACAGAAACAAAACCACTTTTTCCTTACAGGAAAAGAACAGAGATAAATCAAAAAATGAACACTCAAGAGGTGCAGAAATACCAATGTGGTAAGATATATAATATAATTTGTCATAATCTGCATCAATTTTGCAAAGCTTGAGTAGACTGTGATAGGCCTGCCATGGGGTGGTGAGCTGCTGGGAAAATGTTCTTTTTCCTGGTTGCCAAATACTATATTGGATACATAAAGGGTAAATCCAATGACAAACTTTAAAGTAGTAAAGCATACCACCACCAACTCACTTTTTGAAAAAAAATTGCTGATATTTATCCACATTTTTATTGTATTTTAACTTCTTAAAGAAACCCCAAACCTTACAAGGGTTTACGATATACAATACCTCCTGTGTACTATTGCAAATAATTATCAAGTAAGTCTCTTTCTTATACCCCAAAGACTAAGAAACAGATTTTCCAAGTTTGTTTACCCACCTAGGGTTGTACGTGGGTGCCCAGAGAATACTTTGTGTTACATTTCTAACCACCTGATTGAAGGCTCTGCTGCTGTAGTGCATGTTTTGTGTCTCCTGTAACTCAGTACTGTGGAGCAGACTTGTGCTGTTGGGCTCTTTCCTTACTACTCTATAGATTTTCAACTGTCTTTTCACTGTTAATATTGTAATGGCCCTGTATTATTTACTGTACACTTAATGCACCTTGCAATTGTGAATTTAATATTTAGTAGTTTACATCACACTTACTAACAGTTACTAGTAATTAAAGGCCAGAAGTATTAAAAGGAGGCTTTACTCTAACAGAGGAAATCATACTCAAATAACAAACTATGAATGGGAATATTTCTAGGCTTGGTATGTTTGTTGTTTATGGATAAATAGAAGTGATGTGGCTCAATTTTGGCTCACTTTTTCCCCCTTTTTTTGAATACATATACATACTACATTTTGGACAGGTTTCTTCTAATACTGAACAGATTAATGTATAGAAAAGATAACAATTTTCATTGAGTTTTTTGTGTTTGCTCTTAGATATGAAAACAGATCTGAACTTACTGCTTGAGTGCCTTAAATATCAGATGGACTGCCCTCAGTCTCAGAAAGAGGCTTTGATCACTATCTATTCAATTTGTCAACAAAACAGTAAGAAATGTTTTTCCTTAGAAGCAATGCAGTCATTTAAGTTCACCATGTGTGTTAATAAACTGGTGACCACTGTAAAAATGTTGTCTAGAGGATATAAGGTTTGAGATGTTGTAAAATCTTAGAAGGCTTTCATTTTGCAAAGAAACAAAAGCAAAAGTTTTTGTTGTTTTTTCCTCTTGTAGGTGAAGCGAGTGAATACTTTCGAGAAATTGGTGGTTTGATGTTTATAAATGACCTTGCCAAGTCGAGTGTTCATTGCATAGTAAAGGAAGCTGCTTTATTTACATTGGGGATTATTATAGAGAGTAATGGTAATCAGAAATAATATTTTCTGTATTTCTGAGTGAGTTATGGCCCTCTGTCATTACTTCTGTTTGTGCTTTGTCTCCCTTTTTTGTGGTCTCACAAAATGAGACTACAAGATTGTCAATTGGAGCAAGTGGCAATGAAGGTGCCCCAGTTCCACTGTCTATCCCCAGATTTGATCGATACCTTGTTGATTTGTGCACACAGCATCTCTTTAAGTTACCAGACACCTGTACTCCCCCTCTCCCTCAGCTGCAAGTGTTAAATGTCCCCTAGATTGTTCCAAAGCTTGCCAAGCTCCTGGTTGGTGTAGAACTCACTGCAGGGGGAAGCCCTCAGTCCCTTCACAGTCCTGCTTTGTCTCCACTCCCCGCAGAGTGGGACAACAACTGAGACTTAATAATTTAGGATTATGAATGGCTTACTTTAGGACTTAATGGTTTTCACTTTCTGTTTTCAGTGTATTGTCAACAGACTTTGTGTACTTCTGCATTGTTTGAAGACCTCATTTTATTTTTAATGAAAAAGGATTCTGGTGTGAACTTGAAAAGAATGTCTGTGTATGTCATCTTAGTACTGGTTTCAAATAATAGTAAGTCGGGGTTTTTTCTATGTTACAACAACACTTTATTTTCTATTTGCCAATCTGTAGTACAAAATTTGGAACATTCAAGAAGTAATGTTTTGGTAAAGTTAATTTATAAAGATATGAATGTTTGTATGTAACTGAACCTGAATTGTCTAAGTAGGTCATTGTTCACTGGGATTTCCTTAAACAGTAGAATGTGGTTTAGTTCTAAAAATATAGTTTGCAAATGCAAACCAATAGTTTCTGAAAGTGTATAGAAAAAGACAGGCATAGAAAGGTGTTTTTACCAATATGTTGATGTGATTTTGTATTTACTTTTGGGGAGGATAAGTGCTTAAGAAATTGAATGTATGTATGTAAATTGATGTTAAGATTTTGTCTCTGTTTGCATTTGTCTCAGGAATCTCGTATGTGTTCTCTTTTAGAAAATGGGCAAACCTGTGTCAGAGATACAGGCTGCATCAGCCTGCTGCTGCAGTTATTCAGGTAAACAGGGGCAATTCAAACAGACAAATCATGAACTGGATAGGAGTTATGTTTCCTTGACTATCTGGAACTTGTTTGCATTGCCCTTAACAGAACAACTCTCTCCACCTCTGAGAAGAATCTGTCAGATGAAAATACTGATCCCTGCTATCAGCTCTGGTCTTCAGTGTGCAGCACTCTCTGTGCCTGTGTGAACAACCCCCAGAATGGTACGTGTTGCTCTAAAAATTGTGAAAAAAGTTTATAGTCATTCTCCAAACTGGCAACTCTTTGATTTCATTTTTACTGTTTGGCTGAAATTTCATTTAATTACATTTTGTTTTGGTGTAATTTGTTTTCATTTTTCCAGAAGATAATCAAAACATTTGCTGTTCAGTTCTTCCCTTTGCCAAAGAGTGGCTTGAGAGTTGCACAGAGCCTGAGATAGTTCGTCCCATTTGTTCATTTCTGGGTCACACAGTTGCAAATAACTGTAAGTGCAGTTCAAGCTTTACATGTTTTGCATTTGTTAACACTAAGTTTAATTAAAGAGTTAGATTTTTTTTTCTTTCTCGTGAATCTTTACCAACTCATTTGCTGTTCTTGCAACTTTAACAACTCTATTCCACCATCTTCACTTAGACTACCCCGTACTTAAGTCCTCAAATAGCCACAAACTGGTTACATTTCCTAAGGTCAGTAAAATACATTTGCAAGCTGTTTTGATTGAAAGTGTTCTCTAAATAAAAGTCACTATTACGTAACTGAAAACAATGACTTAGGTCAAACTTGGGCAGAATGTTTGCAATTTGTATGCACATATTAGGCTCATTGTTTCCTGGAACTATTTTATATGCAGTTACTACATTTCTTCAGATTAATATAAATCCAGCTTCTGCTGTGTAAGAAATGTAATGACTAATACATGCACAAAAAAACTGTGATGAACTTACTTGGTAAAATGCTGAAATAATTTGCAAACTGTACTGCTTAAAATGCTTTTTTTTTCTTTTTTTCACTAAGCATTTGTGCAGAAATATTTTGTTTCTATTGGAGGATTGGATACATTAGCTAAAGTTCTCCTTGAGGTCATGCATGATTCCCGTTCGAGTCACACCAGCACAAAACTTGCAGTGGTAGTAACAAAGACTCTGGATGCCTGCATTGCCAATAACTGTGAGTGAAAAGACATTTTTTATCTATGGTAATTTTAAAATGCAATTTTTAAAGTCTCGTGTTGGTGGAAAATGTATATAAATGGATGTAAAAGGCAATTTAGCTAAATACATCCCAGTGGATGTTGCCTAGTTTTTTTTAATTCAAAGGTGTATATGGGGAGTGATTCAATTCATCTGAGGTGGATTACCTTCCCATTATTGCTAAAATGAACATAGTGACATTTAAACCATCCTGAAAATTACAAGTTAGATGCTAGAGCTAGTCCTGACTAAGTAAAGGTGAGCTCTGGGCATGGCAGTCACTTTGGGTCCTGGAGTTAGGCCTGTGCCTGAATAATAAATTTTGTAGCTTTAGGAAGCTTTAGTAACTCAGAGATGGAGCTGAACAAATGTGATATTTCTGCATAACACACCTCTACTCTGATTTGCTGGCTGGGCAGTGCTCTGCAAATGAGGTCTTGTGTATTCCATCAGAAGGTTTGGAGAATCCTGTGATCCTGATCAATCTGTGCTGTGGCCATGTTGTTATATCTGACACTTCTGCCATAAGGGCTTAAAATGGAAGTTCACAGAAGTTTAGAAGCATAAAGTTTTGAGTGAAGTTTCAAATCAGTTGGTGTGTGAAAGGATTAAGCCTCAGCATGGATGGACTAGCAGTGGTGTTCCCAGGTTCAGGAAGGGCTTGCCCTCTGCTCTTTTTGTGGCAGATACTTGGTGTCAAACTTTATTGAGCTCTTTCTGGGTCTGGACTGGAGCTGATAAAGGATCTGGAGAAACTCAGCAAAGATCTCCAAGGCTTGCACAGTGCAAAGCCCCTGTTTATCAGATCTTCTGCCTCATCTCCGTGGAGCACAGTCTGGGAGGAAGGGCAGGGCTGGATTGGGAGCTGCACGGGAGGGATGTGGCTATCTGAAGTGTTAAAGTGAAAGGCAGAGCAGAGCAGGGCTGTGCAGGCCCAAGGCTTTGAGGGGTCTGTAGAGTTCCCTGAAAGAACAGCATTTTATGTTTGGATGATGCCCATACACTTAGTATCTAGTTTATTTTCCTTCCAATTATTTTAACAAACAGCTGCCATGGGTGTTGTCTTGGCAAAGTATCACACTGTGTCAGAGCTGCTGAAGCTGCTATCCAATGAGACACTGAACACAGGAGAAAAAATCAGTGTTATTCTAACAATTGGACACTGTACTGAGGTTTGTGGTAAGATCTGCTTTTTCTTTTTTCTTTCTTTCAGCTTCCCATAAATTCTCATACACTAACTCCTCCAGTGGTGTCACTTCATCAAGACTGGGATGTGAGGGAGAGTTCTATTAAATAATATAATGTTAATACTCAGAAAAAAATGTTTTCTATTATGTTCCATCTTTAAACTTTAAAGCTTGTTAGCAGATAGTGTTTTCAATAGCTTTGAAAATGTAGATTATGGAAGAATTCAGAGCTGGGCTTAGGGATCACAGAGTAAAATTAATCCAGACCTGAAAATCCTGCAATTCAGACATAGCAAGTGAGTTGTCTTGAGATTTTTTTTACTGTTCCTTGGTACATACAGCTTCTGTCCACTGCTTACAAGGCTTGTTATATTTGTAAAGCCATGTAATACATTGGTTTTGAAGTAACATAAGCAGTAGACAGCCCTGAAATGTTTTCGTCATGTTCCTCAGGGCTTGCCTATGCATATCTGGTAAAACTATAACACTTGAGTTGGTATTTTATGGTGGTACAAGCAAATAGAAAAGGAGGTTCATTTGTACTATTGGTTTTTTTCATGTATCTTCAGATAAATGAGAAAAGGGGTTTATGTTCAAAAATTCTGATTGATTATCATCTTCTGAATGTCAGTAACATGTTCAATAATTAGCTCAATAGCTCATAGATCTATTTTTAAAGACTTTTTTTCATGAAAAATTAATTGAAACAAAGCTTAATGGAAAAAGTGTTTTGAATAGAAATATAATTAAACGAACAGAAAAAAGGTTTCTCTTAAAATGTCAACACTATTGAAATAAAAATGTTTTGGTTTTTTATTCCTTTTTTAGTTCAGTTTAAACAGGAAATAACTATTCTATCAGTTTTATGAGTACATAAGCAAATGAGATCACAATTAAAAATATAGCTAATTAAATAGTATATTAGGAAGAACAGATTGTCTAGACCAGGATTACACTACTAATTTTATTACAGTTTTGCTAATTGTAAACTTCGAGATTTTGATATTTCTGCATCTCAGGGTTTACAGAAATGTACCATATCTACTTCAAGAGTATGTAATGGAGGAAAAGAAATATAGAAGTCATTATTTGAATGCCTTAGGCTACAATTAAATGAGTTTGGAACTGCATGAGATAATTTGTCTCAGTCATCCTTTAGTTTTCTTGCAGAAATTTGAGTTCTGGTCAAATCATCCTGTGTGATGTAAACCTCTCCTGCTGGGTCATGGGTCATTGCAGCAGGCTTGGGTCTGTAATGAAAATCTCTTTTTCCCCAAAACTTACAGAAAGTTGCTAGTATTAGCTCCTAAAATTACTGTAAGGTTAAGGTGTCTGAGGCTGAAACCAACCTATTTTCCTTCGCCATGTCCTGTTCTAGAAGAAAACCAGTGTGAACTGCTTCAGAACAATGGTCTGCCACTTATGATTCAGGTACTGACAGAATCTCAGGACGAGGAACTCATCAAGGCTGCTACTTTTGTGCTGCAGAACTGCAAACAAATGAGTAAGCTTGCTGGTATTGCTTTAAAAATGGCACTGATTATTTCCATCTCTGTGTTCTGCTGATTTCCTTAGTGGTTTTAACTGTGGCAGCTTTGAAAGTCTGTGTACTGCAAGAGATATTTGTTTTCTGCAGAGGAAGTTGCCTATTTGCCACAAAGAACTGATTTAGGCAGAAAATAGAGACGTAAAAATTCCAACAATATTGCTATAATGCATTTGTGAAAGCTATCCATGTATGGCCAGTCCTTAAAAGTTTTCCCATCTATAAATTCTGTGGAAAATATTAACATTATCATTTAACACCCAATGGATACTCTCTTCCTGGGGATGTACCACTATAGAGAGAGAATAAACCAGTAGATAACCAAGCCTGAAATCACTGTGGCTACATTCATTTCCAACATTAGGAAATCTTGATTTTTTTTCTGAAGGAGGGTGTATTTTTAGGTCCCCTGTTTCAGATTTTTATTAATTATCTGTATAATACCACCAATGAAACAGAGAGACCTTGTCCTCTAATCTCTAGAGCATGGAGGGTGTGCAATTGCTAATTAGGCAAAAAACAAACCTGTATCTACATTTTTGGGCTGAAAGCATAACTGAGAGGTTTGTTTAAGATTGAGGGAGTGTGGGGATTTGTAGATTCCATTAATATGGAACTGTTTTTTAAAAAGCAAATAGTCATAGTGGTAAGGAACCCCTAAATGAAAAGGTCTTTTTTTTTTTTCACAGCATCATTGTTCAAAGAGTTTATAGTAGCTATAATTGCAAGCTCACATCTTGTGACTGCAGCTTGCATTTCAAGTGTGTTAACATTTATGTATAAATATTTTGTAAAAATTATTATTTGGAGATTATATTTTGCATTAATTTATTGGGGCTGTCCCTCAGCATACTAAAATATAATAAATAGTTTTTAAAATGTTGATTGATAACATTTTAAATACTAATGTTGTTCTATATTTTATAAAGCTAAACAGTTGTCTCTGAAATTATATGATAACTCATTAAATGTGAACAATGCAGAAGAATTGGATGTGCAAGTCAGAAAAGGATGTCTACAAGACTACTGGAAGAAAGCAAAAGAAATTTTACACAGAATAAACTCGATTGAAAAAGAGCATGATGAGGTTGGCCTATTTACCAAAATAGGATAAAACTAATCACATCTTTCCAGAGTTTAGGGAGAAAGTAAACCTTTAAGATAATTTCAGTGTGAGCGAAAAAGCGAGGAAAAACATTGGATATGTGTGAAACTATGACCTGCAACTTTTGTCATTATTGTAGAAGAGACCAAGTTACACCTGTGCAGAAAATGAAGGCATCTGTATTTTATTAAGTATTTTAGTTTATTATAAAACCAGATTTTCTACAAGATAGAGAAAAAAGAAATTGAATTTATTTTTAATTGCTGGACATTCAAACCTATAATTTTAATATTTGCCTGCATGAAATGCTCAGGGTTGTGCAGCTGTGGTGGGATAGATGATAAAGGAGAATGTGAACATAAACTGAGATAAAGTTGTTTCATTTTTTCCTTGTGCTTTAAAGCTGCAAAATATCTGTGGGTTTGAAACAGCAAGTTTTTGAGTCATTTAGATGGATCTGAAGTTCTAGCAGCGCCTTGCATTAGTACCAAATTTATTGCTTCAGCTGGAAATTCCCACTTGATAGGCACCCCTTCAGCACCTTCAGTAGCATTGCTGTCTTGGTGGCTCTCACCTCAGTCAGGGTTTTTTCTGAAGCTTCTCTGGAATTTGCTTTACCCTCAGAGTTAGATTAGTCTATCTAGTCAATCCTGTTACTAGATTGAACATTTTTATAGAGCTCACATTGTCACTAACCAGTATTTTTCAATACAGGAAAGACTGCAAGGAGAAATATTTGTAGACAAATTTTCAGTAGCCAATTCTGAAGCATTAAAATCCCATGAAGTGAACCCTGCTGATCCAAAAATGTACAAAGAAAGAACACATGAACAAGTATATTGTCCACAATTGAACTTAAAATGGAATAATCAGGTTCTTGCTCCATCTGTTACTTCTGTTCCACAAAAAAGTCTAACACTGAACACTATGGATGCAGCTTCTACCAGACAAACTGAACAGAGGAATACTCCACGTTCAGTTAATGTGCTGCAAACAGACAGTGGACCTCAAAATCACAGGAAAAATGGAAAAACCGGTTGTGTGAAAAATCAGTCTGGTCTTCAAGCAGGGTAAGAACCTTACACCTCAGCAGAAATACTGTTTTTCTTTAGTAATTTCCAAGCTGAATGTCAGTCTTTTAAGTTATCTGTTACTAATGCTATCTTTCTTCTAGAGAAAATACATAGCTTTTAGGGGGCCCACTAGAGAATATTCTGTGGAATTGTTTTTGAGATCACAGATCCAAGCTTATAGATGTTGTAGTAACAAAAGCTCCTGATCTCTCTCTCTGAGTGGTGGTGGTGTACAGAGAGCCTCTTCCAGGGCATGTTCGAGTGCCTTCAGCATAGTGGTGAAAATCATCCATGGCTTTTGCCCCAAAGTTCTCACTGATGTAACAGATCAAGATTTGGCCCATTGGTTTGGACCAAACCACAATGGTTTCTGTAATATGCAGTTACTAGGAAAACAACAGGTAGAGAAATGCTCAGAAAGATATTGGAGTATCTGCAAAGTAGGGAAAAAAGTTTCTGCACCTCTGCTTTTCTCCTCTCGTGTTCCATTGTTTCCCTGCACAGGAAGAGAAAGGAACAGCCCTGTTTAGTCATTCCTTGTTCTCTTGCACGTTGCTTTCACACAAATGCTTATTTTCCTCTTTTTCTATTGCTTCTTATGGTTATCTTTCCTGTTAATAAACCCAAAATTATTTGTAGCCAACTTGTAATGATAAATACAGATTGTATTCTCTTGAGTTTATATCTGGAATATCCCTCAAGACAGTCAATGGGAGAATATAAGCAAAACTAAATTTCTTTGGGGCTTTTATGTTCTGTTTTGGGCTTTTTGAGTTCCAAATTTTTATTGTGCTTTTTTTATGTGTCTGGCTGCACCTTGCTCCATGCAGTTTCCTAGTATGCGTTATATTGTTACTTTGCAACTACCATGGAAATTACCAAGAGCTTGGAGATTTTTCACGGTATGTTCAGGTAAACTTTGCTTTGCTACTGGTTAGTATAATTTCACAGCTTCTTTATTTGTTGTTCTGGGTGCTGAAACACAAAACTATTAAGATATCATTTAAAAAAAAAATGTCTCAAGTAAGTATTTGTGTGAACCCAGGAGTTACTGAAAGGTAACCATGGATCAGGCTCCTTGCTCCTGCAGCTTTCAGGGGAGTCAGAGACACAAAAATGCTCAATCAGGGTATCATAGCAATGTGTTGGCTGCACAGAAGTTAATCAGTGTAAGAAAAGAAGAAAGCTAATTATCTTTTAGAGCTTTTGCTACAAAAGGTGAAGGCTACAGTATTTTGAAGACTTTGTGAAATCTTTATGTGCACTAAATAATTTTTCTGTGAATCAGAATTACTCTGGAAACCAGTACCCCTTGAAAGCTCTGCATTCCCTGCTGAACTGACTGCAAGGAATGCCAATCACAGATGTCTGGTAAACTGGCTTTAACATGCAGTGATTATATGCTGGGTGCCATAAGTCCAGTAATATGGGGTAATTAGAATATTTTTTTAGAGTTTTATCTTTTATATATTTAATATGGAGTTTTTTGTTGTGCCCTTGGAATATGTGTATTCATTTACAGGTAAATGTACCTTGTGATATTTTATTGTTTTTAATTTGTTCACATTTTGGCTTTCCTAGTGAACAGTTATTTAAACAACCAGCAGTGACTGTTAGAAATATGAAGCAGAAATGCACATCAGGTACAAATAGCTACACATGTTCCTTCCTTAGCTGATTTTGTTCTTAATGAGATTTTAATTGGTTTTGTGTACTTTTATCACTACTTTTCATCACTTGTTATATATCATTAGATGACAGAGAGTGCATTATGTGTAACATCCTTTAACTGGTTTGCATAGTGTTGGGATTTTATATTGTACGCAATTTTACCAGGAGAGCATTCATTCTGCTTTTCTTCTAATACATATTTTAGCTTTCTTTTTATTAAACTGATTTTAACTATTCAAATGAATGTATCAGAGATTAAGCTTAGTCTTTAATCTGCACTGACCAGTGAAAGCCACTAAAGGAAAGCACATTGTGCCTGTAAGGCTCTCACCTGCCTCTGAGAGTGACTTTTTTCTGATGCTGTTCCTGCATGTTGAGCATGTGTTTAAGAGAATTGTTTTTCAGATTTGCATTGATCTAAGTCTGATACATTTATTTCAGAATGGGGATCTGCTCAACCAAGCCTTTACTCGTTGTTTAGTTTCCTGTTAATTTATAAAGTTGACATGTATTCATTGGATTAGAATTTGCCAGAATGGGAGCTTTACAGGTGACAAGCCGATCTCTAGGTTACGCCTATTTAAACTGAGAATATGTAGTATTCCATTTACATTTTTTAGCATCTGATTCCAAACAGAAATAAAGTTTATAGGGGTTAGTTAAACTATATAGGTTTACAGGGTTAATTTGCTGCTTTCAAACTGAAGTAATATCCTTTGGGAGAGTGATGAAAAAACACTGAATTGAACATGGTTATTCTGGAATTGCAAAAATGTAAATGTGATGCATTTAACTTGAGGAAATTAATTTAGATTTTCTGCTGTTATGTTAATCAAAGTTTAATAATCTGCAAATAGAAAATGCAGTTGAATGTAAGTAAGCTGATGCATGATTACCATAGCAAAAGATAGGTTACATTTTCTTAGTGATGTTTTTTCCTCCCTCATTTAGATCAACATTCATTCTGCTCAGAGAAAACTGAGAAAGTGAAAAGTACTTCAGCTGCGTCTTCATCCCATAAAACGGCAGATTTAAGGTGTTTAGGTAAATATTATTTTAATATTATTTAATATTATTATTCTTTCTTACCAGACTATGCAGAAGAAGACTTAAAGAGTCAGCAATGCAGTAAGGGATTGACTTTACAGAAATTGTAACACATCTGTTCTGTTACCTATTACGTAATAATAAAACCTGAGCTGCTTCCTTTCCTTTCTTTTTTCTACCTTGAAAATGATAGATAAATATTGAAATAGAGCTGACATATTGCAGTTTTGGCCCATGTAATAATGTGGGTTTACTGACAAACAGAACATACAGTAGCTTAAAAAAAGACCCACTAATTAGAAGAATACTTGATCAGTGTTTTCCTCCTTTCTCTGACTGCAGAGAGGGAGGAAGAACACGTAGCCCTGCTCATTTCCCTCGTTTATTCTCCTGCTAAACCTCCTAACTGTTCTGCAGCCCTTCTGTTCTCTTTGCCTCACTGCTATTAAATACAGGCAGGCAGTTTTCTGGTAATCCATGACTACAGCCCTCAATTACCCCAGGTTCTACTGCCTCAATGTGCTCCATCAGTAAGTCACAGGAATGCTGCTGGTACTCAGAATTTGTGAGTGGATTTTGTAATCAAGCCAATGTTTCTTTATTTAAAAACCCTCAACAAAACAAAAACCACAGAAAACCAAAGAAACCCCAAAGCAGCCCATAACCTATCTTTGAACATTTTTTTTAATCCAAGTTGTCAAACTAAATTGAACCTGAGCTTTAGCATTGCTTTATCTTATGGTAGAATGTTACTGATATGACCTCGTGCCCTTCCTGTGATTCCTCACACAAGTTCTCCTTCAGCTGATGTAACTTAACTGTGAGAGGATCCAAGGATAACTAAACCATAAATTACCCTAGGAGGGTGCTCAAAAATAAACAGGAAGCCTTCCTGTGAGGGAATTCATGCCTCAACTAGACTTACCATTGATTCAGGTTAATACAGGTAACTGTTACAACACAAAGTTTCAAAAATTTATACAGTATACAGGATATATATAAATATAAATATATACACACACACACACACACATATATATATATAGGCTTCTGGACAAACGTGCAAATGGAACATAGCCCCCTGTCTTCTATCCCGCTCATATTTTTACTTCTGTAGAGGATCCCATGCCTCATTCATTACTTCTGGAGTTGAAGTGCACTATAACATGGTCCCATAAAAGGTTGAAAACAGTTTTCTTTTTTAAGAGAGCAAATACAAAGCATTTCCCAGAAGGCACATAAGAATGATATGAATATGGAAAACCTGAAGTCAAATTGATCCTAGTGAGCAAAATGAAACACTGAACTTTGTGGTGGCTTCTTTAAAGCTGTGATTGCTATTTCTACAGTATCCTGTTTTTCCCAGGTTGTACAGCAGGAGGATTGTCCTTCAACAGTAAAACCTTCACCAAGATGTTACAGAGGTGTCTGCACAGGTGTGACCATCACAGAGTCATCCTGGAAGCTGAGGAAAGATATCGAAGGGAGCTCTGCAAAATGGCTGTTGGTAACAACAGCAGATCTGCAACTCACCAGAGTAACTATGGAGTTCTATTTTCAGTACTTGGAACCATTGCTTTAAATTGCATGCAAAAGTCTGAACTTTTTTTGATCTGATTCTGCCTGTCCTGTTGTTTTAAACTCACTCATTAAATTTGATTTACAATGATGTGTACTAAGTGAGATCAGAACTGGCCACTTGTGTTTTGAGGGTCTTGTGTATTTCTTGCCATGGTGACAGATGCTCGTTATAGGCTTTGATGAGACTCTCATGTGCCAGAAGCAGTCAAGTCCTAAGAGAAAGGAATGTATTAAGTTGAAATAAGTGTGAGTAGATGTATATGACATCATAACAAGGTAATTTCATTCTAATATTACACACTTACGGGTCTAGGATACTTAGAATTCTTAATGAATTTAATAGAAGCACATCCTGTATTTTTCTGTTTTAAAGGGAGGGTTTTGGAAGTTAAACAGTTACTACTTACTGGCATTTGTACTGGTGTTCATCTTATATTTTCCAGAAGCACCGCTGGCCCCAGTGAAAGAAGACAGGCTGCATAAAGAAGTACCAACTTTCAGAAGTAAAAGGAGTAATTTCCAAAGTAAGGGCTTGGCTTGGAAATGAATGCAAAAAGCCCTTACTGTCTATTAATTCTTTTGCAGATCTTTACCGTGGGTGGCTGTGGACAGGAAATTATGTTGTGTTTTTTCTTTTTCTTTTCTTTTCTTTTTCTTTTTCTTTTTCTTTTTCTTTTTTTTTTTTTTGCCTCTAGATTCTGAGAATAATCTGTATATTATTAGGCCAGAAAATGCATACTCCATAATCATGAAATTGTGTGATACACATTATTTCACTGCAAAGTTATCTGGCACTTGCCGTGTTGTTCCTGGTTTGAATCTTGTCAGGGTTACTTCCATGGCATTTAGTATTTTTTGGTTTTGTGGCATTGATTTCTAAAATGAAGAGGTTTAGTTAGGCTCAGAGCAGAGTTCAGCTGCCTGTTCCTGGGTTCAGCACCACTCCATTATGCAGTTCCAGCCATGTTATTCCTGTTCCTGCTGGGAGCTCTGCTAAGGACTTAGGGCTTGTTCTAAACAGCTACAAGGGGAACCCTTTAAAATGCATTCTCTTTTGAAAAGAGACTTGAAATTTGAATTTTGAAATTCCCACCAGGAGTTTATTTTTAGTACTCTTATTTTAAAAAGCCTTGTTTACATGGTTATTTTATTTAGTTAATGCCCAGTAAAAGCTAGTAGGTTGAGTTTTAAATTTGTTTATATTTTCCCCTTCAGATTCAGAAATTAATTAATTTGTCTTACAAAAGCCACAGAGATATTTTAAAATTTAAAAAAAAAAAAAACCACCAAACAAAACAACTGTATTTCATCTTGAAAGTCCATTACAGCAATATCTTATCTTTAGCAAGTAAACTTTTTCTGTAAGCTGAATGAAACTGAACTCAGCTGAATTTCCAGTCTTTCTTCCAAGGCCAGATTAGTGGTATGGCTCAAAAGATGGTTCACTCTTAAATTTTAATTCCTGAAACATAACCTGTGTTTTGTTATTTGTTTGTTCTGGTTTTTTTTCTAAGAAAGAGGTATAATTTTTTATTGATTGGGGTTTCTTTTAAGGTATTCTTTTGACTCCAAGTAGAAATGACAAACCCCATACTTCAAAGAGAGATGAACATAGTAGAAATATTAGGTGGACTAGCAACTATAACTTGACACCTGCATATGGAAAGTGTGAGTATTACCAGAAAATTAATTTTCTAATATGCACAACTCAAAGATCAGTGTTTGCATTTAGGTCAGGGCATTGGGAGAAGCACCTGCCCTTGCTATGGGAGACAAATGGCTGAAAATTTCAATAAACTCTTACACCTTCAGTCATAGAAATTCACTCAAACATCAATAATACAATTAATTGCTATTTGCTTCCAATGCATAAATAGTCCTTATGTGTTAATATCAATTATGAGAAAAATATCTAAGGAGAATGAGATATTATAAATAAAACAGCATTTACATATTCAGATTCATTAGAATAAAAGCTCCTTTACAGCTCTATATTCAGATTTTCAGTAGATTTTAGTTAGTTTAAAGTGACTAAGTGGCCTCCTTGTTCACAATTTCTAGCTTCACAAAAAACCCAAGATGCTAACCTGAAGAGACAGAGAGTCAAAGAGATGTGCAGCCAGAAATGTCAGCACTTAAAAGAAAATTGCACACATTCACTTGACAAAGATGAGGTTAGTTATGCACAGCCTAATCGTACACTCCATATTAATAAATGTCCAAATAAAAGTACTATGAATTGCATAATTTCTTTTTTAGTCACCTGTAACAGGAGCCCAGTAACAGAATTAACCTTGTTAAAAAATATTCCTGTGTTGATTCTACTCCAGTCATACGGATTTATCCCTGAATTAAGTTCAGCATTTTTCAGCTGACATCTTTTCAGAATGATGGATCTGGAGGTATTATTTTTCCTGTAATGATGAAAATTTGCACAGTATAGAAGCAACAGAAACCCAAAGGAATAAACCTACTAAAGGTGTAATCTATGTAGGCACAACAGAAATAAAGATCACAGAAAAAATGCTGTATTTCAGTAAGTGGTGACAGTGGAGAAACCTTGAAGAACCATTGTTACCTCAACAGTGTGAGGTAACAATGGTTCTAAACAAATGGTCGACAGTGTGACCATTTCTTTACAGCTACTAAATGTTGTGTTGCCAGTAATATGTTACTTCCACATGCAAAATAGAACATAAATTTCCATAATTCTTAATGACACCAAAATAATTATTTGCAGAGCAATGAAATATGTTCCCTGGCCATGAACATGAGACCTTTGAGAAAGAGAAGGACCCGAAAAGATTTTACAACTGAAGAAATCAACTGGCTTTTGAAAGGAGTCCAAAAAATGGGTGACCACTGGAATTTGATTTTGTGGTCTTACCCTTTCCAGAAAGGACGGACAAGTGTTGATCTTTCCAAGAAGTACTACAGGTTACAGATGCAGGTACTCATAATTTAATTTCCTACTAATTGTGAATGCTGTGAGCTCAGTTTTCATTGTTAGCTCCTGAACTGAGTTGCAGAAATAAGGACAGGCTGTCAGAATGTGCAGCCCATGGGATTGTGCCTTGTGTCAGTGCAGTACTGTGCACTCTGCCATGAGAATGGGCTCTGGTGCAATTCCGTCAGGGCTGGTGCTTGGAGAGAGAGAACTAAAGCAGGGAAATACCAGAGAGCCTTTGAACCTGCCAGTGCCACCTGACTGGCTACAAATGAATCCCTGTGTTTATCAGGAAGTTGGGCTCTTCTCTGCTCAGCCTCTTTTGTGATGCTGGTCTGTGACAGCCTTTCCAGCAGTTTCCCAGGGGTTCATCCACACATCCCTCAAAAGGGAGCATTGCTCCTGTGCTTTGGAGACCATGGGAGCATTTAAATGACAAGCCCTTATCTACCAAAAGCTGGTCTTTAATTGTGCAGTGTTTGGGGGCAACATTTACCTTGATATTGTCTCTTTTGTCTCCATTTTATAGATGAAAAAAAACCACAAAGGACATCAATAACCCCATCTAAGAGTGCTTTGGATTTCATTGCAGAACGTTCAGGGACAGCCTTTGTAACAGTGAGGTATTGCCAGAACAACACAAGCCCTTGGAGAATTTAGGTTGGCTTGGACTCCTGTTTTTCAGTGACAACTGACAGAATTGTTATGCTTTGTATACTTAATTTACCATAATTTTACAATTTGTTTAAGTGATGCTATCATAGGCAAAATCTCTATCCGTAAAAGTTACCTTATTCTGGAACTTAATTAACCCTTCTTGATCATCTGATTTTTGCAACTTTTGATCTAACTTTTTGTAAGTTGCTTTATACCCTTTGTAAGAGAAGGCTATATTGCTAAAATGAATATTTTATGTCTGAAACTGGTGTTACTGTTGTTGTGTCTGAATCTGTTTCCTCTTAATAACTGAAATGTTTAAAGCAGGTAAAATATTTTGTCATGCGCTGAATGTGCTGCATGTGCAGAAAAATGTATCTGTCAGAAAATACTGAATGTGTGGTTAAACACTGCTGATAGAGGAGGCAAATCTTTCATTGTTACAGAAATACTGTACTCATGTTAAACTAAGTAGGTACTGAAAAAATTTAGATTCTGTTTACAGTTGGACAATTTTTTTGTGCATTTTTCAAGTAAGTGAGCAGAAATTAGATTTTCTGCTAATTACACATTTTTTAAAGGAAGCTTTAGTGAAAGCCTTGGTAACTTCATTTTTCGGTGATAGCCTTAGTATTTCAGTTGTATTTTTTACTTGTTCTGATAAAGATATAATGAATCAATAGTTGATTTATGATGGAAGAAGTTTAGTTATTGTATTAGCACTAGGTTTTCGCTATGATGTAACTTAAATTCTTGAAAACAAGCAAGATAACCAAAACCTGGGAGACTTGCAATAAAGATGATGCCAATAATATAATAAATACATCTTCTAATATTTTCAGCTATTGATTTGTTGTTAAAATATTCAACCAGCTGTTAAAGATGTCTCTGAGTGGAGCTGTTGCCAGCAGCAGGGTTGAGTATCAATGGAACCATTGGCAGTGTGAGGTGGGGTGTCCACCATGGGGATGTTGGGGTCCCTTGTACACTCCAAGTATTTTTCCAAGGACTCAAAGCTGGTCTGGACCAGGTTCATCTATTGATTGATTGTGTATTAGTATCCATATTGTCTTGGCCTGAAATATGTCTCAAGTGGCTAAAATATGTCAGGTGTCTTTACGTGACTCAAGGTGAGAATATCAACAATTCCCTCACCTTAGGTATAATTGAGGTTGGAAAGGCCCTGTAGAGCCCATAATCTCCTCTCCTCTTTGGAGCAGGGCTGAGTTCCAAGTTAGTCCAGTTGCTCAGTGCCTTGCCAAGTTCTGAGTCTCTTCAAGGAAGAAATTCCTGCAGCCTCTGCTGGTGCTTCACCTCCTCTTGGAAAGCAAGAGCTGGAATGACATCACTGGAATATTCTGGTGGGATCCAAAAGGGAAATCATGGACCAGGAGCAAGCAGAAACCTGAGGTGTGAATTTGTGCAAGTCAGTCTTTTGCTCTCCTTTGGATTGACTGCACAGTCTTGATCAGCTTAATTTTCTTGCACAAGTGCTTTGAAATCCACACGTAACAGGCATCACCAAAATAGAATTGCATGAGAATAGCTGATGTCACTTTCAGGCTGGCTGGGCCACCCAAGGCAGTATTTCAGCACTTTGAAAGGCTGGAATGACTGACAAACCAGCCAGGAAGGTCTGTTTGCAAAAACCCTGCCATGCTTTCGTGGTTCTGTTGGACGAGCAAAGGGTGTCAGGGGTGTGAGGACTGAGTGGTAATTACAGCTTGATCAGTCGGCAATAACTGACACCGTGTGTTTAGCCAGATCCCGCACTGCCCCCGGCACCGCCGGGCACCGGGACTGCACCGGGCGGGGACACGGCAGGGGGGACTGGGGGGTTCAGAAGTACCGGGAGTGCAGGACAAGGTACTGGGGCTAGAGGGACAGCATCGCGGCAGGCACCGAGGGTCAGGAGGAGGTACCCGAGCAGGTCCCGGGGCAGGTACCGGGGATGTAGGGGAAGGTACCCGAGCAAGTGCCGGGGCAGGTACCGGGAGATGTACCGGGGATGGAGGAGAAGGTACCGAGCAGGTACGGGGCAGGTACCTGCGATGGAGGTACCGAGCGGGTGCGGGGCAGGTACCGGGGATGGAGGTACCGAGCGGGTGCGGGGCAGGTACCGGCGATGGAGGTACCGAGCGGGTGCGGGGCAGGTACCGGCGATGGAGGTACCGAGCGGGTGCGGGGCAGGTACCGGCGATGGAGGTACCGAGCGGGTGCGGGGCAGGTACCGGCGATGGAGGTACCGAGCGGGTGCCGGCGCTGCTCCCGGGCGCGGCGGGCAGCAGGGGGCGCTGGCGGCCCCAGGCGCACGGCGCGTTGCAGGACGGGCCGCGGCCGGGGCTGCCCGGGCACCGCCTGATCGCGGGGCGGGCGCGGCGCGCGCGGGCCCGGCGGGGCGGCCGCGGGGCGGAGGGGCCGGCGGGGCCGGCGGCGCGCGCGGGCGGGCGGGGCGGGGCGGGGTCCTCGCGGCCCGGTGAGGTCACTCTTTGTGGCGGCGGCTCCAAGATGGCGCCGGTGCTGGCGGAGAAGAAGCTGCTGGGGCCGGACGGGCCCGGCGGGGCCGAGCTGCCCGGCGAGGAGGACGAGGGGCAGAACCTCTGGTGAGCGCCGGCGGCCGCCGGGGTCCGTACGGCGGGGCGAGCCCGGGCTCGGCCGGGCTGGAGCGGAGCGCGGGCCCTCGGCCGGGGCAGGGCCGCGCTCGGGCCCCGCGGGCGGCAGCGGCAGGGCCGGGGGGCAGCCCGGGGGGCGCCGGGGGTGCGTGACCGGGGGGCTGAGGCAGAGCGGGGCTGAGGCAGAGCGGGCTGTGCGGCTCGGGACCGCGGCTGTGCGGGGCGTCCGCCGGGTCGGCTCCGGCACAGGCGAGCTCTTGGTTTTCCGGCTTTTATTGCTGACGAACGCCTTAAAAATACCCATAGGGGCACAAAAGCGCATATAGAATACAGCAATCGATTGTGATGAGAATCAGTTGAAAAGTAATGTTCTGCAGTAATGGGGCCTCTTACAAGGGAGAACTCCAAACGTTCCTGCCGGCGTTTTAGAAATCATAACAGGTCTTCTCAAGAAGGTGGGATGCTTTTGGTGGTTCAGACTGGAATTGGCTTTCAGCTGTGGCAGCAGCCCGGTTTGTAAATAGCCGGCATGTGGCGGGGCTGGCGGTGCGGATGTGCTGAGCTCATGGTGCTGTCACAGGCTGCGCTCGCTCCGCGCCGCGGGATAACGCTGCTGCTCTGCTGCTTCCCAGGTCCTCCATACTCAGTGAAGTCTCCACACGGTCCAGATCTAAATTGCCATCGGGCAAGAATATTCTTGTTTTCGGTAAGTAACGTGCAACCAGTCAGGTATTGGTTTGTTGCTTTTTTATTTGTAGAAACAAAGTGTATTTCAAGCCACGATTGGAGCAAACTGACACATGGGTTTGTTACAATTGGGTTATGTAATTTGATCTGTGGTCTTCCTGCTTATACATCTGCTTTCTTTTTGGTTTATACTCTTGGATTTATAACGTATTTTAAATAATAATAGAGAATAACATAGTTCTTCATTCTTATTGTTCTGGTATAAGCCATTGGATTTAGCTGAAATACTTGAAAGAGAACAGCAAATAACTGTGATTCAGTAGTGTACAAGGATGCTTCTCATTAATTAAGCAAGTTCTGAAAAAATATTTTTTATGAAATTAAATGTAATTCTGAAGGTGCCTTTTTTCCTGTACAAACTTACTGGCAGGTGATGATGGTTCAGGTAAAACCACACTTATGGCTAAAATACAGGGAGCAGAGCATGGCAAGAAAGGAAGAGGACTGGAATACTTGTATCTGAATATTCACGATGAAGACAGAGATGGTAAGTTCATTTCATATGTAATATCTTTAATTAAGTGGCTTACATGCTATGTTAATAAACTGTGGTTTGATGAGTGCATTCTGGGCTCCGCCCAAGTAGCTGGTTCAGCGTGGTGCTGTGAGTTTTAGGAGCTGTGTCCATTTCTGTGGAGGGAAAGGTGTTTCACAGTCAGTTCTGCTCTCCCTCCTGCCCCTCTGACAGCCCAACCTGTGTGTAGGGAAAGGCAGCTCTGGGACTTGCTTTCCTGGTAGGGGAGATCCCTGTGCTGATGGTGTCTTTGTAGCAGCTCTAATGGCAGTGCTGTGGATACTTTGTGACTAGAGAAAGTGAGTGAGACATCCATGAGAATTTTATTCTCAGGGTGACTTTCTGGGCACAGGAGTTTGATGTTTCTCATGGGGGCTGTGTGTGGAATTTTGGTTAATTATAACAGATGTTTTGCTGTAGTTGACTGGGTGAAGAACAGAAAGTCAGAATTAGTGTTTCCTTTTTTTCAAGCTGAAGCTGGTCTTTTTGCCCCTTGTCTTTTTGTTCTTCCTGATGATCGCTTGTCTCTACTGTATGGGGGGGACATTATGCCAAAAGACCATTTAAAAGCAGGTCTTATAATCAGATTACTTGTATTTTTGGGGAGGTTGGGGACAGGAAGAGATGGGGAGTGTGTTTGTTATCTTTGCTCCCAAATCTGCCTCTCTGATCTCATTTTGGTCAAGCTGCTAGATCTCTTTGGGTTGGTTTGCCTATAAAAGTGGGGAATGACAGTCTTCCTATTGATGACTTCCTTCTGAGTTCAGCAGAGGGGAGCAGTGGTGGTGGTTCATCCTTGTTCCTGAAACAAAGTAGACTAAGAAGATCCTATAATGGTATTTTGAAACTGGAGATGCACTGGAGGCTTGCAGGAGTGATTAAGTGCCATATGTGACTGGTTGTTATGGAGATTGGTCCTGCACTCACGTGGCAGGAAGCTGCTTTTGGATACTAAGTTAGGCACAATGAAAGGATGAGTACATTGCAATGCCTTCCAGTGGCCTCCTTGCAGCTCCTAAAAATCTTCTGGGCTGTAATTTTAAGTGCTGAGACATTCTTGGCTTCTTCAGGTTCTGGGTGTAAGTGCTTTTCCACCATGCACCAATCTGCTTCAGTCCTGCATAAACACTTCAGGGGGAAAAAAACCCCTATGATTAGGAGGCTAAGACAGGCTGTGTCATCAGGCTTCTTGCAGCTTCAAAGGAGATGATATTGCAAGCAGAAACATGTTTGCTGTGCTATTTTTCCTGGTGTTACCTATCAAACCTCAAGTATATCCCAACGTTGGAAATACTTTGGGGCTATTCCTGAGTGTCTGAAAGTGATAAGTATGTGAAGTGATTAGGAGAGGCCTGTCATAAGAACTCAGGCAGCACTAGCAGGAAAAAAGAGATCTTTTTGACTGACTACAGGCTCAGCTGGCCAATTCAGGTCTTGATGCATCCCTCTAATGGGTGTGTTAGGATCTAATAATACGTGCCTTTTTCCTTTCTGTCTCATTAGTGTCATCCACAAGCAAAATAAATAGCAAAGTGGGTCAGGACCTCCCAGCAGGCAGAGATAACGCTCTTTCTTCTCTAGGACAGGTTTGGATTTGGTTTTTAAACTGTGTGCTTCAGATGAGTGTATGCACACATACAGATTTGGGAACAAAGCCTTTATAATTGACCCGCAATTCTTGGAAGCCATAAAGAAGCTCAGAGTAGGCATTCAGAAGCTCAGGAGCAGATGAGTGGTTCTGAGGGTCTCTGCTTTTTATTATACTCCAGCCTAGCCAAAACCAGATCACAAGGACTTCCAGGGGTGCCAGAACAACACTGGTAACTGAAACTCTGCTGTGGCGTGAGATGATCTCAGCTTTTTTCCCAGACAGTAGAAGATTTATTTGCTCTCTTTGCCTTATTCTTCTTCACTTCAGATAAGTTTACTCTGTCCAGGAGAAATATTTCCATCATAGTGCCGAGTCATTCATTATCTATCCCCCATTTCCCCTTGGAAACCTTAAGGAAAATCTATGTTGTTTCCTATGCCATTGTTTCTCCTCCCCCTTCCTTTTCAAGGGGTGCTTGAACCTGGCTCCTCCATTTAAAGTAGAATTTTTCTAGATTGCTGCATGCACTCTTAGTTTACGGTTACTTTTCTCCTAAAGATCAGCTCAGTAATTAAATTGTTCTTTATAGTTTGTAGGAAAGTTTAACAAATGTTCAGAAAGCATCTGTGCCTTGCAAGGCCCCCTGTGGCTCATACAGGTGCCCACTGACTGTCTGGTTTTCCCTGTCACCTGCTGGTTTCTTGGCAGCTGGATGCACATGGCCACTGTGCTGGTGACCAGCTGGTCCAGGTCTGGTAGTGTGAAGTGTGGGCTTTGGTCCCCAGGGCTCAGGGTCACTTAGAATGTAAGTCTGCTACTGAATCTCTGCCTGAAAAGTCTCTTTCCTAGGATACTCACCCAAATCCTGCCTAGGCTAAGGCATTTATTTGCTCAAGAAGAGGTTTGGAGGTGCCTGAGAAGCAATCCTTGGAGGGAGAGGATTCTTCTAAATCCCCAGCTACATTATCCTTGGAGCATATGGCTGCTCCTGCATACATGACACCATAGTTCATATGGATGAGAGCATTTATAGCACTGGCTGGAAACTTAGCTTGGAATATTAACTGATCTTGGAGCTCAGGCCCCAGAGTTCTCCATTAGTGGAATTTCTCAGAGAGTGTTACAAGTTTTAATTTTTTGCCTGTCTTTATGATGAACAGATGTTTTGTGTCTCTGCTTGTTAGTCTGCTTTTGAGGACTGGGAATCTGAATTCGTAGGAGGTAGAAGAGAAGCTGTGCATAATTTCCCTCAAGGATCTGTGTTTCCAGAGTAGCTTTCAGAGGCCCTTGCAGGGCTAGGGCAGAGTTACAGCGGGGATGTAGAGCAGAACAAGGAGCCAGACTGCATGGGCTGCTCTGTGCTGTGTGTGTCAGCTGGAGTCAAAAACAGCACAGGCACATTTCTGAGCTGCCCAGACTGCAAATGCCCCTCAGCTGTGCCCAGTGTGCCAGGGAAGAAGAGCCATTCTGGGGTTGCATTCTTACTTGTAACAAAATCAAGTAGTCTTGGGTTTTACCTCAGGTTTGGACTGGCCTCAGTCATATCATATACATATTCCAGCTGAACTGGTTGTTCCAGATTGAGCCAAGTCTTGCTGCTACACTGGTTTCTAATGGGAAAAGTGTCTTCTTTTTTTTTTTTTTTGGTCAATATCTTTCAAGTGGTTATTTTGAAAATTTTCTCCTTTTTTGCTTCTCTTCAGAGCTTGAGCAAGGGATATCTAACTGCCACTGATATCTTTTGAATAAATGTAGATGTAGTTGCAGTTCACAGAATCAACCATGTGCAATAATATTCATCAAAGGTGGAAAATCTTTTTCAGGACTAAAGGGATAATGGAATATTGACAGGATTTAGAGATGTGGTTTTAGCAGCTTTTGTAATAGCCTGTAATAAGTAGCTCCTGCTTTTCCAACAGGATCTGGTAATTGTTTGCTCTGTTTTTGTATCTTGTGTCATGGCCAGTAAGAAGGGCCCAGTTAACATTCATGGTTAAGTAGGAGCTTGATGTGGTGCTGACAAAGCTGAATTTGACATCAAGCTCTTGCCAAATCGTGAGCAGCCACACAACACTGTGTTTTTAAGTGCGTTTTATATTTCAGCAAATGTAAATCACAAGACATAACTCTGTCCTGTAAGAAAGGAGCAAAACATTTCCTTTTCCTACTGTGTTACATTTTTTTGCTAAAGTGTATTTTAATGTGAGTGCAGGGCTTCCAGGCTTTTTAGCAGATTGATTTTGAGTGGTAGTTCCAACTGCCCTCCTGTTCCGCCTGTATTCTAGTTCCACTCTGCATTCCAAATGTTAAGCAAAAATTAAATCCTTAAGGGGGACAAAGGTGCTTAGCAGACAAAACATTTTTAACCTTAGATATTGGCTTTAAAAAGTGACTTAGAAGCAGTGAGTTTGAATATTACTAATTTTTGTTACTTGCCAAGGTGTGAAAGTCTTTTCTGCAATCAGAGTACTGCCCACAGGAGAATCCATCAGTGCTGATGAGTGCTGTAAACTTTCATAAACTATGGCTAGATTCGCATTAGGTTTTTAAAACTTCCATTCATGCTCCAAGGAGACAGTTGTACATACACACAGTTCATGTCTATTAATAACCTTTAGCTCACAGAAAGCTCACGGGGTTTTTATTTACTGGGAGGCTGCTGCTTTAGGGCACATCTTAAGGATGTTTCTAGAATGCAGGGAGTCCTGCACAGATGTTTCATTCACTGTTGTGTAATAGCAAACATGTAAATGTGTTCACATTGTGTCCTACCTTGCTTTCTGTTTTTCCAGGCTTTTCCTAGACCTTTCCTCTGTCCTCAGAGTTCTTTGGGAACTTTAGATTCAGCCCTGCAGTGCTGTGGGAATCCCATGTGGTGCCAGTGGTTGGTGTCCTGGAGTGGGGGCGAGGGAGGGGGTGCAGTGCTGGGTGTGCACAGGTGCATTTCTCAGCTCTACAGGGATTGCCCTGACTGATCACTGGAGAATGGATCCCAGGGGTGCAGCTGGGAGTAAGCAGAGCTGTAAGTTCACAGCATGGCTGTTGGCCTATTTGTGTGATGGCTGATGTTGGAATGTCTTAGGACAGCCCAACAGAACTTAATAGGAGCATTACTATATGCAGACTGTCCATGCACAGCGCGTTGATGTGATCTGTCTGAAACTGGGCTGCTCAGTAATTTTGTCCTGATTAAATGGGTAGGATGTATATATCTGTAATCTTTTCTTCTTCCAGACTTCTTAGCCAAGCTTTTGCCTTTTTCTGGAGTCAGGAGAGATGGATTCCGTCCTAGAATAAAGTTATGATAGCCATAGTAACTGGATTTATTTTGTGAAGCTGAAAGATTCAGGGCACAGAAGTAAAACAGTGAGGCAGGGTAATTATGAAATTCAGAAGCTGCTTTGAAAATCTGCTTTCTGCAGTGACTGGTTTGCAGAGCTGTGTGTTTCAGAAGCCACATCTTTTGTATGTAGTGCAAGAGTGACTTGCAGTTCTCTCTGGATGGCTGTAGTAGAATAGGGAAATACTTAGGAAGAGGTACTAGGAAGAGTCTAGAAGATAGAAACAACGGAGTTGTTCCTCTTCAGCAGGAAGTTCTGAGGATAATGTAATTGTTTTTTCTTTTTCTTTTTTTTCTTCTTTCTTCTTTTAATTTGGACAAAATTGGTTGTTCACAGTACCTGATACATCATTCCCGGATGAAACTCCATTTTCATTTCTGAATTGCCAAGACTTCAGGTTTGGGGTAAAATGTCAGCTCATGCCAGCTGTCTGTCCCAGCTGATCCCTGTCTACTCTGCCTTGCATTCCAACAAAGTGTCCAGCCACTATCAAAACACTTGTGGGAGAACCCGAAAGCTAAAATACTAAGTCATTTCTGCAGTGCTCATTCTGTCAGGAGGCCACAGAAGGAGCCAGTGTTGAGTCAGAGTGAGTTAAGAGGAGGTGGCACAACCTTGTTGGGAAGGTGGGAAGTTCATCCTGTATTTGCTCCTCCCACTCCTGTGCTAGAAACCTAAGCTGCTTATTGCTGGTATCTTGTTTGCAGCTTATTTCTGCTGGGAGGTATCTTGAGTGTGTGAAACCAGCTTATGTGTGTGGGAGACGCCAAAGGCAGCATCCATCCCCTGCTGGCCTGGGGCAGAGCCACCCCTTTGGACCTGCACCTCCACATCCTCTGTGTTCTGGGTTCACTGGCATTGTGCATGTTTCAAATTCAGGACTGTTGTGCGGTATTTAAAAACTTTCATGTCAGCTGTCCGGAGTAAAAGCCCAAGAGCAGAAATTGTCTTTTTAAAGGAAAATATTCTGAACCCAGAGATGAACACATCTACTGTCTATTATAGGCATTTACATGGGAACCTGTCTTATAAACAAGCAGGCAGAGTTTGCTGACAACTGGGCCTGCAGCCTCCACTGAGCACTGAGCTGTCATCTGGTCACTGCTGGCTTGGCAAAGCAAACCCTGGTATCTGCTGAATTCCAACTGTGCCTTTTCCTTTCAGATCACACCCGCTGCAACGTCTGGATTCTGGATGGAGACTTGTACCACAAAGGGCTGCTGAAGTTTGCAGTTTCTGCTGAATCCCTGCAAGACACCATCGTGGTCTTTGTTGCAGATATGTCTAGACCTTGGACTGTTATGGAGTCTTTACAGAAATGGGCCAGTGTCTTGCAAGAACACATTGATAAAATGAAAATTCCTCCAGAAGAGATGAGGCACATGGAGCAGAAGTGTAAGTCTTTGTGCATCCATACATCCTTTTGATTTTAGTTAGCTCTCACAACTTTTTATAGACTTCTTTGGGTTGGTGTTTTGAGAATGAGTTGGGTAAGAATTACTTTGAAGTTGTGATTGCAATTCTAATTCACATAGGTTCTGCTAGGTTTTAAAACAAGTCTTCCAGTTTTGCTGTCCTGACAAAAAAACAAGTGAATTATTGGTCTAAATCCTGTGCAATAATGAGATTTTGATAATTTGATTTTTTAAAAGGGCAATTTAAAAAAAAAAACTCAATAAAATGACAGATTCACATTTTAAAAGACAGTGACGAAATTCAGTGATGAAGTGAGCTGTCCGCTTTCCTGTGATATCTCAGCCAGGTTCCATTCCCATACTGTGCTTGTCTTTCAGCAGGTCTCTTTGCCCTTGTTTTTCTGGAGGCTCAGACTGTGATCCTGGTGCAGCTAATTGTGTCTCACTACAGCCAGTCCTACCCTGTGACTTCAGGAATGTTGTATAAATTAACCTTTCCTGGCATATCCGTGGCAGGAAAGAATGTGGCACTGGCCAGCAGTCATTGTTGCAATATTGTATCCTGCAGCTGCTTTTTTTCCCCTAAAGTAATTTTGAACGTTTCTTGAGATTTATTTTTTCTGTTTTCAAGTTGAGTTACTCCAAAATAAATTCCTTTAGTGGAAAAGACCATAGCAACTTCCATTCCTTTTCAGATGAAGTAGATTCAGACTAATCCTTTCTGGTTGCTGCTTTTGCTCCAGGCTGGTGACTCTCTGTGCTGGAGTGTGGAACCCTTGCAAATATGGTCTGGCAGCTTCCTGAGGGTCACTTTAGGGAGCAGTGTGGTCTGTTTGGCCTGTGAGCACTCAGGTGTATTTGTATAGCTGATAATCCTTTTTGAATGTTAAATACTGTCTTCCCAAAAGCCTTGGGCCTACAGCATACCAGCTAGAGTTTAAACTCAATGATTGAAACCACCTGGGTTTGATCATCAGGTTATATTTAAACAAAAAGTAAAATGTAAGAGTTTTTAGGGGAAAATGTTTGGGGGCTTTTATGTGTGTGAGAGATTTTTTGGGAATGGCAAATGGAAAGGTAGTTCTAGTATCAAAATCCAGCAGCTAACCCAGTTTTCCCTTTTCTGAGACACAGCAAATGTTATGGCAATCCCAATAAAGGGGGAGTTTGTGCACTTAAATTTTCCTTTTGAAAAGAGAGGCTTTTCAGCTTTCACTGCTGAATGCACCTGTGAAGGAGCTACGGCAAAGCTCTAGTGCCCTGTCTGAGGAACTTAGAAGACTTCCCAGTAGTACTATCTTAGAGAATTCTAAATGAAAGTATTATAGAAACTCCTGGTTTCTTCTGTGCTCTGCTGGAGTCAAGGGGAGATTGGAGAGAGGCCAAATTCCCCAGCACGGCTCTGGTGCCACCCCCTGGCTCAGCTGTGGCAGACAGGGCCCTGATGTCTCCAAACTTCCATCTCCTATTCCCAGGTGCTCTGCAGGACACTTGTGTCACCTGGGTGTATTTCTGGCTTCTTGCAGACTGTCCCTAGGGCCAGCTCTGTGCTCAGAACTTTGGCCACCATGGCTTGTGATTCTGTTAGCAGCTCATGCTTGAGGAATGCTTTGGGGCTGCTGCCCTTCCTAATGCTACACAGCAGAGTTGTCCTTACTGAAATGCTGCTGCCTGTGCCTCCTGGGGTAGACTGCCACTTAGAACACAAGGAGTCCCTGGGTTGCAACAGCCCAAATATGTAAAGACCAGGATAATAAAATGCACGAGGGCAGTCAAAACATGGAAATGGAGTGCAGAATGATGGGATGTGCTGAATTAAAGCTCCCTGCAGCATAAGGCCACGTGGATGGATGTGTTTCCTGACTTCACCTGCAGGGTATTCCCTTACTCCTGCTGCTCCATCTCGAGCTGCATGTCCGCAGTGCTTTCCCTGGCTGTCACACTCACGCTGGGGAAACACTGCCCAGTCCTGTCCCACTGGCATCCCTTTGAAGTGCTGCTAGGCTGCTCCTTCTCCATCGCTAAGGTCCTGAAAGTTTCCAGGAATCCTTTTGTTAGCTCACCCACCCTTCTCAGTGAAGTTGGACTTCGGACTGCTGGTCTTTGCTCTCAGGGTTTGTGTGGCCTTCTCCACCCAGCCCTTGCTCCTGGGTTTGTTGGTTGAGGTACTGACTCTTGGCTTTCCTGGGTGGATGAGACACTTCCCTTTGGAGTTAAAGAGCTTCCACAATGGGAGACAGGACACACATGGAAGCAACAGCTGTCCTTGTTCAGAATGTGCCAAGAGCATTGCCTGCCTGCACTCACTCCCATCACTCTGCTCTGCAGAGTCCTTGCTAAGAGCTTGGCTAATGTGAACTCAGATACATAATGTCAACTATGCTAATCTAATTCAGCTCAATTATGATAAATCATTATTTAAATAACACATATTTGAATAATTATTCCAGGGAAGATGTGAATGTTTTCCTGTTTAAGACAGCAGACCAGATAAGGTGGCTATCAGGAATCCAGAGCTGCAGAAAGGAGGTGTATTGGTAAAATGGCAATTATACCAATGACCTCTGGAGCGTTTGAAGCTAAAAAAATGAAACACAATAACATTTTTCTGAAAATTGTGCAGTGTCACATTCAAGGTGAATTAGTTTCAGATTGTCCATCTTTTTTTATCTGATATAGAACTGAAAGATTACTTAAGCTAAAAGATTTTTAAAAAATTAGCTGGTCCAGGCATCTTTTGTCTAGGAATTCTTTTCACAAGACTGAAATTTATGATAATAAAGATAGGGCAATAAAAACCTAAAAGTTTTGTGAATTGATTGTGAAACTTTATCAAAGTGTAAATATGAATTGGCTGTCTCAGAAAAATATTCTTCATTTTTCTCATTCTGCTGTTCAGGGTCCTTGGGATTTACCCATTAAGTTGTAATGTTTGCCTGCATCTCCACATTGCATTTAAATAGCACTCCAAGCCTTAACATCTTATTGTTGCTGGAACAATCAAACCTAAGATAATTGTGGATTGCTGTCTCAGTGGTGCTTCCAGTCAATGCATGTCCTGAGTGATGCAGCAGTTTTACCTTGCAAGTGCCTCATGTGTACGACAGCAACATGAACAAAACACATTGCTGGAACCTTGCTTTCATTTGCTGTGTGCAATGCAAAACTCTAAAAAGCCGAAAGTTTGGTAGATAAATCAGCACACTGTAGTGGAGGTGTGATTTTAATGGCACATCATCACCTGGTGAGAATTTTTCAAACATAGTAGGCCATTCTGAGTATTCAACCTTAGTGCTTGGTAGCAGAATATTAAAGATTTGCCAGAGGAACTGTTGTTTTTCTGCTTTCCTGATTTATATGGATCATCTTTGGTGTATTTCCTGTTCAGAAACCTTAAACTGAAGTAATTCTCACTACTTCTTAATAAAGAAAAGAGTTGTTTTCCATACCATATAGAAGATGATTCCTCAATTAGAACTGTATGAAGGAGAAAATATTCATAGCTCACTAGAAGAAAAGGAAAAAGAAAATATTCTGTGAACTGTTTGGGTACACAACTTTATGTCCATTAAATATGGATACTTTATATCCATTAAAAGCCTGAGAGTAGAGCTCAAATGAGTACTGGATGTGGGAGGTAAGAAAAAGTACGAAACTGGTGTGTGTCAGAGAAATACTCTAACTGCAGTGAGCTGTTTTATTACCCTGTGAGAGTGCAGTTTGCTCAGTGGGGCACATGACAGTACCTGGGGTTCACTTGGATTTAACAGGATGGAGTTCTGAATGGGAATGGGGGTTGAATGGAAGCTTTGAGCAGTGTTTAAGAGCCTGGTGCTGACAGGCACTTACACTTGGTTCTGAGTTAAAGTGGTTTCTGTGTGCTCAAGACACTGTAGTCAGAGGTTCCTCCTTGAGCTTTTACCTTCTGTTCCTGGAGTGGTTCTTTGTGCAGAGCTGCCCCTGTTGGCTCCAGCTGAGTATTCTGTCCCATCTGGGCAGGGGTTCATGGCACACCAGGTGCATCATTAGCAATCCACACAGAGCTCAGCTCCACAGGGAAGGGATTTCTGTCACTATGGGTGAGGTGGTGCTGCTGGATACTGCTGACTCCTGGGGAGAGGGGGGAGCTGGAAGTTGTGACTCTCTCGGATTGTGCTCTTCATTCCCTTTCAGCAGAAATTCATGAGGATGAAGCCATCAATCTTCTAAAATTTCTATTTTGCATTTGCTTTTATTGTGCTCTTATGTTACTAAAATTCTCAGAGCATCTTGTATTTTCTCATGTTGTTGAGTGTTACTGTTTCCAGGAGAGGCTTTTGTTTCCCAGATTTGAAGGGGTTTATGCCCCCAAGTATCTCAGTAAAGAAAAGATTCTTCTGCTTTGATATGAGCAAAACCCAGGAAAGGAATCCTATCTGATTATAACCCTCTGGCAAATTGAGAGCCGTACTGTCAAATAGTCAGGCTTATCTGAACCATTGTGGGAGATGCAGATGGTATTCTTTAAACTGCTCTGATACACTTGGCCTCAATACTAAATAGTAATGGGAAAGTTAATGAAAGTCAAGAAGTACTTAAAAAAAACCATTTCTAGTTACATGCTTTCACTGAGTTGGTAAACACGTGGAATGTGCAGAATGTGCAATGGCATTTTGATTTGCTGTAGCTGACTAAGAAACAGCCCTGGAAGAATCAGCCCTTGGAGCACTGTTGTCTCCTCTCCACCAGAAGGCACTGCCTCCCCATGTTTAAAGCAACTGCATTCCATTTTCATTTGTATTTCCTTGCACCCTAGCATATATTGAATTGGTGGTTGGAAGTCTTATGGTCTATATTTTGTTTAGGGTTTTTAAGCTTTTCTCTGGACTAGAGCTCTCTTCCACAAGAATTGCACAATTTTATATTTCAGCTAAACGTTGTAGATTGTGCAGCTTTAAACAGAAGAGTTTTTCTGACTTGTTCTTCCTTCCACACACCCATTCTGCTCCAGGAATGCTTCCTATTTTGAAAAGGTTCTCAGTGACTTGTTTTTGCAAGGTTTGTGTAAGAAACTTCTCTGAGGTTTCACCACTTCCCAAACCTCAGCAAGCTTGCAGAGTATTGCAGTTCCTTCCCTGTCACATGAAGAATGTATTGAGCAGACTCTGTGTGGCTGGGCTGAACACTGGTGGCTTTTCTGAGGAGTTTTCCTCACTGTCCCTACAGTCACTCTGCTCCCACTGTCTCTAAAATAAAGGTGCCTTCATGGGAGCAGATAATGGAGTTTGTGTGGCTCTTTCTGTGAGAGTTCCTCATGGCTGAGTGAGGAGGAGGAGGCTTCAGGTGGGGAGAGCCCTGAGCCTCAGGGCAGTGCTGTGCCTGGAGCAGCTACATCCAGGTACACAGATTTGGCTGATCTGGGGCTTTGGTCTTGAATAAAAGACATTAAAGAAATTGCAGCCCAGATTTGATAAAGCATGTGTGGGGTCACTGTGCATTTCCAAAATGGCCTTAATACTATTCCTTAGGTGCCTCAGTATTTGATAGTATAGAGTATTATTGGAATAGTCATTGTTGCCAGAAAATTAAAATACCGAAAACATAGAAAGCACCTAGTTTCCTCTGGACCCCACTGTAGTTTTCCAGAATGCAAGTGAGTCTCTTCAGGTAACATGTAGACATCCCTGAATCTGTATTTCTGAAGGGTAGGCTTTGTATTTCTAGCTCGGGATGCCTACAATGGAAATGTTGAGTAACAGGAATTAAGTAATTGTTTATAAGAAAAAGTGACTGTTTCAGGTTGGTGCTTTCTGTGTGCATTTACATTTTAACCATGCTTCCTTCCACCATAGGTACAAATCACAGGGTATAGGCTGTGTTGCTAAACTACATTTATGTTTTCTGTTGTCAACTCCCCTATAATGAAATGTTGAGGAATATGCATTTGTACGTACTATAGCTCTTGCAGCTAATTGTGATTATCTGTAATGGCTCCAGATCCCACTTGATTTAACTTCCTGTAAGTTTTGATGGAGGAGAGTTGTGGCATTTGAAAGGGCAGCAAGGCTTAACTTGCATTCGGTTCTCATGTAGTATAAAAATTAAAAAAACCCCCAAACTTTGGGATTTCTAGTTAGTTGTAGGTTAATTATGGCTTTAGAAGAACTAGTTGCTTTGTTGTATCCTAAGAATATCTATCTCTTGATAGTTATAAAGGAGTTTCAGGAGTATGTAGAACCTGAGGAAGGCTACCAAGGATCACCACAGAGGAGAGGCCCTTCTTCTGGCCAGGAAGATGAACATGTTTCCTTGCCCCTTGGAGAAAATGTGCTGACTCACAACCTGGGCATTCCTGTGCTGGTGGTGTGCACAAAAGTGAGTGTCTGCTTTTGTTTGCTGCTGTGCAAGGGTTTCATTACTTCTCTTTTAGAAGGGTTGCTTTCTACAGACATGAAAAATGAATTCTGGATTAACAGTGAAGGGATTTGTTTTACAAGTGAGCTTCTGCTATCAACATCCATTTTTACTTTTAGGAAATAGTAATGACCTTACGTTATGTGAATTACTTTAGCATTTGATTTATCAGTGGCATTTTGAACCAAAGACTCAAAGTAAATGTGATGTGAGTGTGTAAGATTAAAGGTGTTTTAAGATGGGCTAGGAGTAAATGCCTGGGTTTTTCTGGTTTGTTTTCCTGCCTCTCCCAGTGTGATGCAGTGAGTGTCCTGGAGAAGGAGCACGACTACAGGGAAGAACACTTTGACTTCATCCAGTCACACATCCGCAGATTCTGCTTACAGTGTATCCTTTCCTGTGCTGAGCAGATTGCCTCTAACCTGGAAGCCAGAAAAGATGTTTTCATGTTGAATTGCACATTAAGTTAATCCAAGAAATTGCACTCCAATATTGCTTGGTATTGAGTTATTTGCTGTGTAGCATTTGATTTTTTAAAAATGTTGACAGATGTATAAAACCTTTTATAGTTTTTAAATTGTGTGTGGGATTTGGAGTTTTTCTTCCTTTACCAAAGACTGGTCTCACATTTTGTAAAATGTTTTTTCTTGGTTTTCCCCTCAGAATTTGCAATTTCCATGCAAGCCTGAGATCTCATCTGCGTATTAAGTTTTTGAATTTTTCTAAGTTAAGTAGGATGATATTTCCTTGTAAGTCTGGGAGGATGGATAACTTCTGTGTACGTCAAAGAAAAGTGCCATGTTTTATCCCCTTCCTCCCCCTGAATACTAAATGTCTCTAGTTTTGCCTTGAACTACTTCTCAAAGCTAAGTCTAGTAGCTATAGATCTATTAACTCCTGTTTTGAAATTCTTACTAGAATTTAGAAACTCGTATCTTCCATAATTTTCCTTAAATAGGAACTCAGATGGGGCTGCCTTGATTTATACATCAGTTAAGGAGGAGAAGAACCTTGACCTGTTGTATAAGTACATTGTACATAAAACATACGGTTTCCAGTTTACCACCCCTGCCTTAGTGGTAGAGAAGGATGCAGTTTTTATGTAAGTCAGTTGGACAAGCAGCATGGGCTCAGATTGGTTTTTATTAATCACTACACTGCATGTAACAAGTATATAAAAATAAATGGAATGGTTTGTTTTTCAAAACCTTAGTATGCAAGTCTTGTGAAATCTCAAATTACAAAAGCAACTTAGTGAATATTACCTGGTATATTTGACTCAGAGCATACCATCCCAGCTTTTGTATCCTTGAAATTTAGCTGAGAATTGGGACTGACCTGTAAGAAAATTCCTTATTTAAGTAGAGCGCATTAAGTAAATGGTCTTGCTAGAAGTGACAGAAAAGGCAAAGCTTTCTTCCTTTTTACAGACCTGCTGGTTGGGACAATGAGAAGAAAATTGCCATTTTACATGAAAACTTCACAACAGTAAAACCAGAAGATGCATATGAGGACTTCATTGTAAAACCTCCTGTAAGAAAGGTAAAAAGGGGTTATTTCTTCCTGTACCTCAACAATAAAGTGGAGTTTGCTCAAATGGCTGTTAAGGACTATTAATACTGAAGAACTCCAAATATAAATGTAATTTTTTTTAAAATTCAGATATATGAAATATTAGGCTTTCATTTATTAGTTATTTAAAATACTGCAAGCAATCACAGAGACTCTTCACCTTATTGAATGAAAGCCAGTCTAGGAATAGCTATTTTACATTTTACCTTTTTTGCATGTGTGGAACAGGAACACCCAGAAAACTGAAAATACTCTTGTAGGACATTTACATTTGTATTTACATGGTGTTGAGGTTACCATGCAAAGGCAAAGCAAGGTCATCTCAGGTCTTTGAAGAGATGCTGATGAGATTAATAAACAAATTTAAAAAGAGGAATGTGGCTATTTACCAAGTGCTCCTCTCTTTAGGACAGTGCTCACAGGCTGGCATCACTGTTAGTCTGCTCCAGTATTTTTTATTTTACATTTTTTAATGGCAACTTCTTTAATGTTACTGTTATTTTAAATGTGAAAGAACAGATTAAAAAAGTGAACAATGGTCTTAAAGATTTGCCTCTCTCTCTTCCCTTTCAATCACCAAAACATAAAAACCAGTTACAGTAATTTCAGTTTACACTTGCAATAACAAAATGTTTTGTTCAACAGTTAGTCCATGATAAAGAACTGGCAGCAGAAGATGAGCAAGTATTTCTTATGAAGCAGCAGGTAAGAATGGAAGAATGAAAATAAGTCCTTACTATTTAAGATTTGACTTTAATTCCCCCCTTATTATTATTGCCTTTAGTTTTTCATTCCTCATTTAAATCACCAGGTAGCTGTTTTTCAGCTTTGCAAACTCAGATGTAATTGGGAAGTAGGACTTCGTTCTAAAAAATACAAGTAGGAAATATAGTCACTTGTCTTGGCAAGCTGAGGGGAAGATACGCTGATTATAGAAATAAGGTGCTGTAAAGGAGAAGAGGAAGAAGAGTTTGGATTTCACCACAAAGTTGTATTGATCTGTAAAATATAAATACATTTAAAACCTAACATCTGAGCATTGCAGTTTTCTTACAGCCAGAATCTTGAAAGACTAATGTGTCAAATTTGGCTATGCTGTAACTTGTTATTTTCTTTATTACTCTATAATTTAAAAAATATAATAATACTTTCCTGTACAGCTGATTATAAATATCCTGGAGGTTACAGCCTGGGGTGTCTGTGGTTTTGGCTTTGAATTCTGGACTGGCTGTGTGAGACAAAGGACCAAAGCTTATTTACTGCTTGCAGCTCAGTCCTCTAGAGGCAGAGTTGGGAAGTATAGAAATACCAAAGATGAATCCTGTAAATATCAGAAAAAAAGATCAAATAAATTAATGGTTACTCAGCTTCACTGTATTTTATTCCCCTGTATTCTCTGCAATATGTTTAATATGCTTAATATGTTGTTTTTGCAGTCATTCCTTGCCAAACAGCCAGCAACGCCTACAAGAGCATCAGTAAGTACGTGCAAGAAAAAGAGTAGGAGGTGTTTTGTTTCCTTCTAGGGAGAAGGAAATGATTCTAACCTGCAGAGGCCCATTTTTTATATTTAAATGTAACCTACATTATCTCCCCAAACTGCAGAAAGTGAATAAATAATGAGGCAATATTTTAAAACTTTGCTTATAAATTCATTGTGGAAACATAGAAGTATCTGATTATTGAACTGAAAATTTCCTGCAGTGATTCAGCCTTTCCTGTAGTAGAGGCAAATCCCCAGAATAACTGATGTTTGGGTGGGTGGTTGTTTTCTTTTCTCCAGTGTGCATCACTACAGTGCTAATACAAAGGTTGAAAAAGTAATTTGTATGTAATGTTAAATTTTCTTTATGTAACTAATCCATTGAAGTTCTTCTCTGATTTGTGTGATTTGGACTTTTTTCTAAGGAATCTCCTGCAAGAGGCCCTGCAGGATCCCCAAGAACTCAAGGCAGAGCTGGTCCCGCCAATGTACCCAGTGCCTCACCAATCACATCAGTTAAGAAACCAGATCCAAATATTAAAAGTACGAATAAGCATTTTACTGTTCTATCATGTGTTATTTCCCTTAAAGTGAATCCTCTTTTGTAGAAAGATTTAGGGATTTATTCACTAATGTTATAGTTAGTTTAATAACAGAAATTAATTTATGACATAGTTTAGGATTGATTTTTTTTCTTTACTTGTCATTTATATGACTTGAAATAGAGATCTGTTACTGCCAAGCAGTCAGAGGTTACATACATTCTGATCTCCTTTGGTTGCCTCAATACATTTATTATGCGTCAGTTGGATTATTAGGGTGGAGACTGCTTTAAACTACAAACAGTTTTATACTTCATATCACTTATTGTGGAATCCACAGTGAAGCCTGTTCTACTAAACCCTCTCTGGAATGTCATTTGCTGTAGTAGATGCAGTAACTTGGAAATGAGACCTTTCCCTGCCCCTGCCATGAGATGCAGCTCCATGGTATTGAGGGGTTTCTCTCCCCTCTGGGCATTAAGAAGGTCTGCAGGGCCAGTGTTGTTTTTGGTTGTGCACTGTAGGGCCACACCCCACTTCCTGGGGCTAAAATGCCCTTCTGGATCCTGTCCTGTTGCTGAATTGCCAAGTTTTGATTTACGAAAAACAGTGTGGCATGAAAAGCTGCACTGGAGCATCTGTGCAGGTTGTTAATGGGCTTATCAGTCTTTGAATTGCATGTCCATACTTAATAATCTTGCTCTTGGCATCTACATTTATTAAAAACTTAAAAGCATACAAATATTTAGATTAAAATTTCATGACACGCCCCCATCATTCCAGAAAAGCAGGAATGTGCATTCAGTCATCTCTGCCTATGCAAGGCATGCAAAGGACTGGGGTCTTTAAACTGAGCAAGGACAGACTTTCTCAGAGCTGAGGTTTATTTCCTTGATTAGTAAGATCTTTGTATGTATGTGAAAATAACTGCTATCATTTACCAGCTCTAAGTATTCTGTGTGATCTGTATTTGGTTTTTTGTTTAGATAATGCTGCAAGTGAAGGTGTCTTGGCTAGTTTCTTTAACAGTCTCCTGAGCAAAAAGACTGGCTCTCCTGGAAGTCCTGGTGCTGGAGGCGTGCAAAGTACAGCCAAGAAATCAGGTATTGGACTTGTTATTGCAGCTTGTTTTTAAAAATTGTATTTTTAAAATTTCACTTGGCACCTTGGTCTATCTGGGGGTGTCTCTTACACTGGTCAGGAAAATGACAGACCTTGACAGATGACAGTGCCAAAATGTACAGTCTTTAAAAAAAGAACTAAACTACTGCAACTTCACAACTCTAGGCCTTCCGTTAAGCTTGATGTAGCTTAATTCTTTGAGTGAAGTTCCGCTTCTGGAATTTCAGTGACATTTGAGCCTTGATCCTACTCAGAAAGGGCTGATTTCTTTTTCAACGTCAGAATTCCTCCCTTTCTTGACACTTTGCTGTTGCTTGAAGGAGATGCAGTTTGTTGGGTTTGGACTGGAGTTAGCAGTCAAACTATTGAAATCTCCCCAGATTTCAAGCTGAAATGAATTACTACTTATGACAGCTTGAAGTTGTTCACTCATTAATTATTTAGTATTTTATTGTGATCCAACACAGCTGATAATACTGACAAATGGATGCATTCTGTGATGTGCCTGTGACTGCACTGTGTGAGATCCTTGCTGATAAATCATTGCAGCAGTTTAGGTGAAAATTAAAGAAACCTGTCAGAATACTTGGTACCTACCCAGGCCTTGGTGATGGAAAATGCATTGGCCACCTGATACACTAAATTTACTACTCTGATTACTTGACTGTTTCTGTTCAATACTGGCATTCCCATCACACTGAATGTTCAGGAGCTTTCCTTCCAAAATTCTTCCACTACTAAATTATTGATAGATACAAGACTTCTGATCCCAAGCTTGTGCAATCATGTGGACTTTATCAGTGATGCCAAACCCACAGTTCCTCATGCTGAGAGGGGAGTGTGAGGCCCAGACATTCTGAACTGGAAATGAAAAATATCTGCTGCCAACCACACTGATGGTACTGTCAATCAGGGCACTTGTTGGAGTGTGGGTATTCCTGGAGAGGGGAAGTAGATGGTGGGGTTTTTTTCATTGGGAAGGTTTATATATGACATTCTGTGCTCTGAAAGCTCAAAAATGCCTAGAATTGGACTTAGAGCATGTCAGGTGTGGGTTTTTTGTGTGTTTTGTTTCAGCGTGATGAATTCTGTAATTTTGTCTTTATTAAATTTATTTATTATGAAGATAACAACAAAATGGTTTTTGTATTATATATTATTTACATAATATTGTATCCATGTAATGAAAATACTGAACTAATTTTTTCATAATCCAGAGTGCCCTATTCAGTTAAACTCTGTAAGGTGTCCCCTGCTTCATCAAATGCAGCTTCATGTTTTATTCACCACAAGGTCAAAATAACTTTTTACAGAAATAGAACTAGAAATATTTTTAGGTATTATTTAATCCATGTTTTTTATCTGAAGCAAAATCAGTTAGGAAGTACCTGGCTGGTGATTAAAAAAGCAAACAAACTCTGAAATAAAAGCTGTAATATCACCTCCCTAGGAAGCTGATTGCAGTATGTAATTTCTTAGTTACTTTGCTCTCTTGTGCAGTGTTTCTGAATCTCAGTACTCTTTGTCTTGTTTGGCTGGAGATGGAAGTCAGTACCCTTTGTCTTTGCAGCAGTGTTGGGATTGGAGAGCTGTTCCCCTTTGCTGTGACTTTTGTGTGGCCCTCAACAATAGATTAGTGTATAGGACATGTTGTTCTGGCTGTGACACTTCTGCTCTCCTGGGACTCTGCTCAGGGCACCTGTTTGCTCTGGTGCTCAGAAACAACCATGGGTGTCAGACAAGGCTTTGCCTGCCCTCAAAAAGGGTGACCTGATCTGTGCTACAGATTCTGCCCTGTGCTTCTGTTCACATCTCTCCCAGGGGGACATGGATTTTTATCTGTATGACACTGAGCAGGATATTTTATGACAATTCAGCCAGTTTATTACATTTTCTGCCTCCTGGTTGGAGGGTTTTT
This sequence comes from Entomyzon cyanotis, assembly GCA_024500445.1. NCBI lineage: Eukaryota > Metazoa > Chordata > Aves > Passeriformes > Meliphagidae > Entomyzon > Entomyzon cyanotis. The sequence goes on along the minus strand of JAKEPQ010000743.1, from coordinate 18,744,977 downwards.
AGTCTGTATTAAATTATCTCAGTGTCTCAAAAGGTTGTGTGTTTGCTTAATCATTGTTTCCCATTCTACCATCATGCACCACTTTGGTACTTTATGTAAATAACTTTTTCCCTCCAAACCTATCTTTTCAAACCCTTTGTTGTCCCTTCAGGCACACTTACCTACATATCTGCTATCTTCAACAGCTGGGCAGGGTAGATTGCTGAATAAAAGTACTGACCAGTACTATGGATAACTAATGGGTAATTTTATGAATTAAAATCCATTAATTTTCTCTAAAATATCAAGGCTTTTTTTTTAAAGTTTATCTCTGTGAAGGTTATGTGAGATGTGATATCGACCACTTCTCCCTTCTCCACAGGACCTGTTACCCTTTCATAGAATGACATGTGGGTGGCTTGGCAGAGCTTGTCGGGAACAGACCGTGTTGGTTGTTGTGCTGGTAGGCTGTTCTAAGCACCTAAAACATAACTTCAATTTCTGGAAAAACTACTAAATTAGTCTGTAATGGGCTCTACTCTTTCCTCTTTCAATCTTCTAGAACACTGTGTGCCTTCCAGGACTTTTCAAAGATAACAAGTGGCTTTTTTTTCCCTTTTTTTTGTCTCCTTGTGTCAGCATTAACTTCTAATTGGAATAGATAATTTCTCTCCTGAAACATGTAGAGACAGCAATCATACATCCTTTCTTAACTTCCTTGATTTTGTTAGACTAAATTAGACAAGTTCTAGTCTCCTGCTAGAGGCTGAGCTCTGTTTTCTCCACTAGTTTCTTCATTAGTTCCCATCATTGGCTTATTCTTGTCCTGAACACGAGTGATCAGATCATTGTACTCAGCACTGCAGATCTATCTCATTGTAGTGCCTGGTGCAGAGTTCTCTTTCTTGGGTGGAAGTGCTTCTCCTGAATGATCTCAAGGTTGGCTTTTCTTGGCTGCATCGAGTTGGCAGCTCCCATTCCTTTCCTGCCTTTGGGAACAGAACAGTCGGCTTCCACTCACAGGAGAAGGTGCCTGTTCTTGTCACCTGCTGTGCTCACACCTTAGATCAACCAGTGTAAGATTAAAGTGTCCTGAGAAGGTAAGGGCTCCTCATGCTGCTCTCTGAAAAGCTCTTGTTGAGTTTGTGAGGTACCTGCTGCTGGTTAGAGCAGGAGAGATGACATTCCTTTGGGGAAGAGTTGAGCAGAACATCTTGGAGAAAGCCTTATTTCCAGCAGCAGCCTCTGTGCGAGTAAATGTGCTAAAATTATCTTTGTAGGCATTTCAAATGTCTAAACTGTTTAAAGAGCCCCACATTTTCAGAAGGTTCATGACAAAAATATTTATCTTTAAAGGGACCATCTGTTTCTCTCATAGCTATGAATATCCTGTGGCTGAAATGTTGAGATTCTGTCCCAGGATGAAAGACATTGTGGATCTCAACAGTACTGATCAGCCTAATTGATGGGTTGGTTTCTACTGTGACAATTCTTACCTGAGAGAAATCTCTCCCTGGGCAGATCCTGCAGTGTCGTGTTCAGGTTTTTTTTTTCCTGCTGTGCAATTCCTCTTGTTTGCCTTTGTTTCTGGACTCTCATTGATGTCTAGACCATGATATTTTAAAGAATTTCAACTGGTTGTTTCTGTGGTGGATTATTTTTCTTCACATGAACTTCTGTAGCTAAAAAGTTACTTCATTTATATTCACAAGAAGATTCTTGCAAATTCTAAGGTTGCCTTCCCTCTCTATTAGATAAAGAACTCAGGTTCTCTGCTCTCACTCTGATCTAGCAAGAGGAGTGCATGTAATTGTACAGAACACATTTCACTGAATGAGGCCATCATTACCTGTGACAAATTTGTAGGAAAACTGAAAGCAAGTGTCACTCTAATTCATAATTGAGGGGAAACTCCTCTTTTCTTAAAAACAGCTCCTTGGATTTCTTCTCCTTTGGAAGGTACTCACTCATGGTGGGAAAGGGGAGATGCGGTATTTGCAGGACACTGCTTGGTGTAATTTTGGAGGCCTGAGGAGCCAGTGCATCGGACATAAAACACAAAGTCACAGTCTTTGTTTAGATCTGCTGCTGTTTAAGCAAGGATTTTGTGTGGCCTTTATTATTCTAGGGTTTAGGCTTTTTTAACTCCAAGGTGCCATTAGTTTACACGTGGAGTGTTTTGTATTTTAAATTCTGTTACAGTACATTAGTTAATGTACTAATTCCTAAATTTTGCTTATATACTCCTACTTTGAGTAGATGCTGTTTAGAGTGCTGTGGCTTATGACTAGTGCTTAGGTCTAAAACCTTCCTAGTGATTAAAGGTAACCTTTTAACTTGGTTATGTCTTTGTACTTTGGAAAAAACCACTTAAATCTCTAACAGTCAAATCTTGCCTTCTTAATGTTTTCAGCATGTACCCTGGAAAAAATCCACCTAATATTTCACACACATTTGAGCTGGAAAACAGATGCTTGTTAAATTCTTTGGCTATGTAAGGAAGCTGTACATGGTTATATAATCTACCTCTTGTCTAAAAATATAGCTTTTTAATCTTAAATGCTTGTATGCTCCATGCATTAGGATATATTGTTCCAATTTTGGTGATGAATTTGTCTGTGGGTTTATAATTTGCAGAATCACTGAAGTTAGCTGATGGCTCAGTTAGGGGATTGTTAAAAAGTTTTGAGTCTAATATAGAAACGTAAGGTATGCCTTTCCATGAAATCCTTCAGTGTGTCTGTTTCCAATTGAAGAAGTACTTTGAAATGACTGCTTGGAGATATTACATGAATATGCAATTCCTGTCCCCTTTTTGAGGGAAATGTTGTCTGCAGATATGAGAGTTCTTCCTGTTAGTTGTTTCATATTCAAATGCAGTGAGTACAAGTGCGACCAAACAAATGGGATTTTTTTGGTGGATGTCCTACATACCTTGTGCTTAAAAGTTGGGTTTAAATAAAGTCCTTGCTATCAGTACTAATTATAGAATTGTGTATGGTTGATTGTTACGGAGAATTCTAAATATGGTTATTTTTAAATGTTAGTTGCTATAAAACATATCACTCACTGGTGGTGGTGTGCTTTCTGCTGCTGTGTAGTTCAGCATTTCATTTCTTTGAAGAATGAATCAAACCTGAGGCTTTATCAGTTTTTACGCAAAAAATACCATGCATTGTGCCAGGCTCTGTGGCCTTGGGGAGGTGGCAAAACAATGAGAAATAGGTAATATATTGTCATCTAAAAGTGATTTTTTTGAATACTTGTGCTCGTTGGTTAAAACATCATTGAAATTTGATTGCTTTGTATCCTTTTGCTTTCTAGGACAAAAGACAGTTTTGGCAAATGCTCAGGAGGAGCTGGACAGGATCACTCGCAAGCCTGACCCCATGGTAACAACAAACTCTCCTCCAACAGAGAATGAGGCTTGATAGGGCAGAACAATGCATATGTAAATGACCAAATAACTATGTATAGTGATCTGATAAGACCAGGAATTTTCTGCTATGGCAGATGCTATCAGTTTTCTCGGGGCAGGGGAAATGAGCTTACTACATCATTGCCTTGTCCCAGTAAAAAGTGCACATTCAGGAAGTTTGCATATAAAATCCCTCTGTATAAGATAACCATTTAGAGTTTATATAGGGCAATTCTTTTGGTTTGGAGGTAAAGCCAGGTGCAGCTGCATTTCCTGTTGTGAAGAACACAGAGAAGCAAAACGGAGAATTCTTTTTAAAGTACTACTGACTGCACATGAGGCAAGAAAGAGAACTGAAACCCTCTTTCAGAGTTACTGGAATTGGCTACTTGTATGTTTGCAATGCATTATATTCTTGGAGTGGTGGTGGTGGGGGTGTAACAGCATTAATTGGGGAAAGAAGCCGAGATGGGAAATGGAGCCCTAAAAGGGGAAACAGATTTGGGACAGCGAGAACCGGAATGTTGGATTGACTGGAGAGGAGCAATGTTGTCAAATCCTGTGTTTCACAGGGGGTAAATAGTCACTGTTTTTAAAAGACTACTTTACATTGGAGAATTCCAGGCCAAACACTAAGAACCATGGGAATTTATTCTTGTTATAAATCTTGTTTTAGTTTTTAAAGAAGTCTTAAGAGTGTGGATGCCCTTTCTGGTGTAGCTGACAAAGGGAGAAACTAAACTTGTTTAGATCCAAGTGCCTGGCACAGTATGCGATGTGTCTTTAGAAGGTGCTTGAACTTATTGTGCACTGTAGTACAAACAGTCACTGTTTGGTTTTATTTGAAAAACAGTAGTTTGGCAATTTGTATTTAATTTTAAATCCTGTTTTCTGATAGCTTCTGCCTTTTTTATGCCAAGAGGCTGGCCTATAAAGAATGGTGGGTGACGGATCATTTTCCCATAATGAAATGTGCTACAGAACTCTCTCAGTATTTTTTTTTCTTACTTTTTTTGTAACTAATTATTAGCTACCAAGCTAAAATGGATTCCTGCCTTACACCTATGGAGGTTTTTCAAAAAAACTTTCGAGGCCCTAGTTCTAACCACATCTGCTGCAGGTGCAGCCAACTCCAATTCTGAAGGTAACCTAAAAACTATGAATGTGTAGACAATGGACATCCTGAAGAAGTTGTTTTGTATTTTCTTTCATGTAGCGTTTCATTTGGAAAGATGGGTTGTGGTTGTCCCCGTTGCTCAAAGGGAGAACTCTCCATGGTCCCATAAAACCATCATTCTGTACAAACAAACACAACTGCTATGGTTACTGAAATGGCACTTTGATTTTATACACGGTATGCTTGTTTTACATGTACACACTACCAGAAATTAAAAATACCAAGCATATTCTGTGCTCTTAATGCTGAAGGGAAAAACCACAATTTGAATTATACAGAGTTTACTTTTTATTGATATGAACTTGTTGTACTAAATCTGATGTCTGGATATAACTTCCCTAATATATATTGTTACTTAAATATACAGAATTAGACTGACCACTAACACAGTGCTGGGTGTTAACCTCAACTCCTATGTTACAGCAAGAGGCTGTTCGTGTAAGTCTGTCTAGACATCTAGAAAGCTAAGAGTATTTACTTGCCTCTTTGACAAACATTAACATGAGTATGTTACTTGTGCCAGTTTTTTTTTTTTGTTGAAAATACTATATTTTTCTTTTTTTCTTTTTTCTTTTTTTTTTTTTTACTTTTTTTAATAAATGGTATGACCTGAAGTTATACAGTTGTCTAGATAACAGTTAGACTAAGACTGTGGCTGGCTGATGGTGATGTGGATGCACTTCCTGGTGTAATGGGTGCCAGTTGCAAGTTACCACACCAGAGGTAATTACACACTGTCCTCCTGACACTGAGAATTGAAATTGGAGACTAAACCATCAACAATTGGACAGGAAAATTGAACCAGTGTGTGATTGTAATGAAATAGTTTGAAAAACCTCAGTCTGAAACTGCCTTTTTTGTCATCTAACCTGATAAGCACTTTTCTAGCAATATGGCTAAAACTTACAATTGAAGTACTTTCCAGATGTATACAAATGTTAATATACTAAAATTGATCCAAACTGTTACTGTATGATAACTTACCAGCTTTGCAGAAAGACAAAACAGGGACAGCTTTCCAGTTTCTAATTGCAAGTGAATGCTCCTAGTTTACTGAAGAGACGTGTAAGTAATGTAGCATCCTGTGGGTGCCAAAGTCTGCCGGCTTTGGTGAGCTGCACAGTTGTTATTCTGGTGTCTTCAAGCATTGGAACCAAAGGCCAAATGCAAACAGCCTTTACATTTTCAAGTGAAATTTCATTTTATTTGCAGATACACTTGTATGGTAGACTGTTTAAACTATTATATGCCTATATTTATATGCATTATAGTGACTGCATCTACTGTTCATGTTTAAACTAAGAAAACAAAAGATGAAAGCATTCAACTTGAAGCAAATAGAAAAGTTTAAAGATTGGCCCTCCATAAAAATGCTGTGGTTATGCTGCTTGATTTTAAGTTTGCACTTTTTTTATTGGCATTTTTAAAAAACCTGTTTAAACTGAACAGAATTTCGTATTTTATTTAATTTAACTACGTTGAAAGTGACTGCTCTGTACATTGTGAACTTAACAATATACATGCTGTAAATGAAAGTTCACTGTCCTGTATACTAAGTTTATTGGTTTTTCTTCCAACTTACAATTAGGACTGCAAATGTATGAAACAAACCTTAGTCCAGTTGTATGGCTTTAACCAGGTGCAGTATGCAGTCATGTGGAACCTTGCTTTCTAGTGCTGGCAAAATGAGGACGTCTTTAATTACTGGCTTCAATAAACATGAATCCAGACTGCTTTCTGCTGTGCTTTGTTGTTTTTGAGATCCCCTCCTGGAGCTGTTTCTGTGGGAGCAGGGTGTGGGTGAGCTCTGTGAGCAGGAGGAGCAGGTTGGCTTTGCAGTTGTGTGCTCTCAGTGAGAGCTCCTGGGCAGGGGGTTTGTCCCAGCCTGTGCCACTGCCAGTCCTCTGCAGCTGGGAGCTGTGTCCTGTGCCAGTGGAGCAGAGCTGTGCTTGTGGCAGCTCCCAAATAATGCAATAGGGACACAGCTGCATGCTTCATCAGCTTCAGATGTATGCATTCCAACATACTTTGTGAAACACTGTTCCAAAGCAGAGCACTGGTCCTGAATTAGCAGGATTCAAATCCAGGTTATAAGAAGTTTAAGGAGTGAATTGCTGGAGTGTTGAAAATGCCTCTTCTCTGCCAGTAGCCAAGTGTTCTCCCTTGGCTGGGTGTAAGGAGAGCTTCCTAGTGAGCACAGAAAGAGTGGGCATTTCCTTAGCATTCTGCTGGTTGTTTTCATTGTTACTTCAACTGGATTACCTCTGTTGCTCTGGCCAGACTGAAGCTCTAGGTATGAATGCTTGTTGAGTCAGCCAGCCTCTGAAACATAAATCAGCTAAGCTTTTGCTTTCTGAACTACAATTTCTCCAGAAGGAAACCTTAATGAGGCCATGAAACAATTATCATTTTAGAATTGCCATAATATTTTAATTAGCTCATTAATGTGAAGGATCAATTTTAGCCCTTTAAGATGGGCTTTATAAAATTTTTTTTGAGTATAAGGAGAGAATTATTGGTTATGTTAGTCTGGGAGAAAACTGAGTGAAGACTTCATCTTCGGGTGTGCTGAAGTTGAAATTGACTTTGGAAAGATGGTGACAATGGATTAAAGTGGAATAACACCCTTCATAACTCTTACATTTGCCACTCTTCAACTGTAATTTATTTTTTCAAAGCAAAATGTCCCCAAGTTATAAAAACACAGGCTTTGGTGCAAAAAAAAAAAAAATCTTTCAGGAGGCTCTAAGGTACTCTTGGAAGAGGAGTCTTTCACTGCCTGTGTTGTTCCAAATGGTGTTAACCCCTCTGGCTATCCAGGTATGGCAGATTTTTGTTAGAGAATTAACTTCTCAGGTAAAAGCCTTTGCTTGAATAAAACAGTCAATTTCTGGGTCATTGCAGTTCAAATACCTACAGGGGGGAGGCTTGGGGTTATGAGGTTGTTGTCAATGACTTAAACAAGACTCTGCTTGTCTGGGTCTGTGTTTACAGCTGAATGGAGTGTTTGGTACCAAACCCAAACTTGTCTGTTATTCATTTCTTTAAATTTAAAACTAAATCATACATTTACAGCGTAGAGGCAGTTTAATTCCAAAAGCACTCTTTTCCTGGAATTCAGTTTCCCTTCGAGGCATTGACATAAAAATTCCAGCATGACCTGCTACAGCCTTTGTAATAATGAACTACTGCTTCACTGACCCACTCAGATTGTGTGGAGAAGACAACAATCACAAATAACTACAAAAGCCAACAGTCTGAGATGCTGCTTTGGGACACCTCTAGCTGAGCTGAGATTCCTGCACTCCATGGAAGTGGTTTACAAACAGCTCTCCATGGAATGGGCACTGCAGGGGTGCAGGTGAGGGTAGGATGGGAGCAAGTGGGATTTCTGCTCCTGGGAAGAGTGAAAGGAAGTGATCTCTGCTTGCACAGGTACCTCCATGAAATTCAAATGTTTAGAAAAAACCTCAAGGAAGTTAATACTTCCAAAATAAGTTCTTTACAAGTGGTAGTATAAACATGCTGTTACAATGCTTCAAAATCATGCATGTCTCCAAAATCCTGAAGTATATGGCACCCAATTCTGTGTTAAACAGAATAGAAAGTCTTGCAGTGTTAGCAGCACAGCCATGTCTTGTGCCAATGCAGCAGAGGACCAGCAGTGGTGCTCCATGGGTAGCAATGCCTGGTGCCAGAGGTGTGACGTGGCAGTGTGAGCTGATCTGGAGCACTGTGCCCCTGTGACAGAGCTGTGTAAGCCCTGGTTTGTTCCAGGATTCAGAGCCCCAGGCTGTGAGTTCCTGGAGGGCTTTATTGGAAGCACGTTGGTAATTACATGCAGGAGCTCTGTGAGATGATGTCAGGACCAAGGGAAGCAATTCATTTTCTCTGTTGCCTTTGGTTGCAGACTTTGTGCAGCAGAACCAACACTGCGAGTAGTAACTTTTCATCTGAAGGAAAGGATCCCTCACTCCCCTTTCCCTGACACTTAATTACAATTATGTTCTGCTGAAGGTTTCTGGAGCTGAAATATTCCAAGGCCAGGAGATGGCAGGTGTGGGACTGGTGCCTGAAGGTAACAGTGTTGGATGTGCCTTTGTGAGTTGCTTGTCAGCTTCCCTCAGTAATTTCTGTTTGGCAGATTATTTTTGTCATCTAAGTATCTTCCAAGGAGTGACCTGCTGAATTTTTCCCAAAGAAAAGCAATGTCATTCAGTTCTATGATTTTTATTGAGTTAAGCTGTTTTCCTCTCTAATTTAGAGTTCACTAAACTGACACTGGTTTGACAGGTTTGTTTCTTTTAGAACAAAAGTTGAAATAGCAGGGTCCAGCACTGAAAGCCAACAGCTGTATCTGTCCACAAGAAAGCTGAATTAACTTGCACAAGCTGCCTTTAAACAGTGTCTGAGTTTTCAATATGAATGTTTTGGATGTAACACCCAGCGAAGCTTTATGACTTCGCTGTCATCTTTACCTTGGGCTTTCCAAATGCTTAAAACCAAAACCAATCCCTCAAAACATGCCAGAAATGTACTTGCAACCACTGCAAGCATGTGCAGTAAAATATTGAAGTTGTTGAGGAAAGGCAAATGCAGTTGTAGATCTCTGACACTCACCAGTCTGACAGCATTCCAAAAACCAGGAATTTGCCTTTTAGAGAGGGAGTGGAATGGACTTAAATGACAGAACAGAGGGAGTGAGACCACTGAGCAATAATGGATGGAGGGAGAGGGCTGCTGAGATTAGCTCCACTCTGTGTTGTTCATGGCCTCAGTGAGAGGGACTGGATTTGACGCTGCGCACCAAATTAAAACCTCTCTCCTTTCCAGAGGAGGAAAACAATTATCCACAAAGGACTTGGTACACTGACGTTCCTCTGGAGATGATTCGAAAGTGAAGATGTTCAATGTTTTCTGATGTTCTGAAAGAGTTCAGTTACTGTGCCTACAGGCAGAGAGGGAGAGGTAGGAGAAAATTCCATTTCCTTTAAGAACAGTCACTGCACAGAATATCTCGTGAATCCAAAACCAAGGCAGATCTCCTACAGGGAGAGCTCTGGGCTCTTCCAACCAAAACCAGAACTGGCTCTTTCTCGCTCAGGTGTGGAGGTCAGTGATGGAGCCTGTTACCAGCTCCAGCTTTGGGAAGGGTTGGGAGCTCCTGTTGTGATGGGCTGGCTTGGAAACAAGCAGTGCAGTATCAGCCTTTGATCTGTGCAGGAGATGGGGGCTAATGACTTAGTGCTGAGATTTGTTTATGCTGTCAGCTTGAATTGTTACCCACAGGTTTGTTTTCCTGGGAAGAGCACACGTGCCCCAGGACAACACTGGATTGTCAGTAGGTGACTATAATTAGCTGTGCTTAACTGGCTGAATTTGGGTGTTTTGACCAATACCTTGCAATGCTGAGAAACTGCCAGAGAAATTGGCAGGATCTGAAATACTTAAAACAGCAAAAACCTGTCAAAATCTCTCCCAAGTCACCTTTCAGCTGAACAGAAGTACAATACAACTCTTAAGAGAATGCTGTCATATTTGAAATATTTTTAGATGGTTTCCACTGCTTTTGCATTTGTGCTCTGTTCTGTTCTACCCCCTCCTCAAAAATAACAAATCTTTTGGCCAGCTTCAGTGACAAGAAAGATCTCGCAGACAGCTGACTTAATCCCAGTTGCATGAAAATTAAGGGCTTGGTGGAGACGAAAAATCCAAAGATTTCCTCTGCTTTAGGTAGGATTGCCAAGGAAGTTTGGCTGATTCCTAGGCAAGCCAGGCCAAAGAAAGATCTGTGGTCTGCACACACGGAACCTGGCGCAGCACTGGCTTCCTTTTGCTGGAGCAGTAGTTGGAGGACATAAATAGGAGCTAAGCTGCTGCCTGTGCTAAGGGACCCTGGGGAGGTGCTGGGTCAGTGGGCTCGGAGGGAGGGGTGAGCTGGGGAAGGTGGGAAGAGAGGACAAGTCTGCAAGGAATCAGGATTTATTAGTTCCTCTGTGTATGGCTTTGGAGAGCTGGGGCCATATGCCTGCCTTGGCTTTATAGCCAGTGATGGAAGACTTGAAATTATTTTTCCTGTTGAAAAAAAGCAAAAAAAGCCAAGACTTTCCCTTGCATGTAGAAGACCCATGTAACCAAAAGAAATGCTCTGCGGCGGAATGAGCCAAATGAGCCGAATACAAAATTCTATCGTATGGAGAAATTAAGTGCTGTTGCAAAAGGGAATATTCTTTGAGCTGCTGTTATGGTTGCTGATGTTAGCAATCAGCTGCAGGTTAGCTGTAAGTAAAACAAATTCAGGAGGGCAATTAAAGAATGAACTTCTCTCCCATGTGCAGCTCCCCAGCAGAAGTGCAGGGGACTGCTTGGGTTGTTGCATAACAACACACACAGGATTAAAACAGTTGAGGTCAGTTGTTTTCGCTGGCCCGTTCCGTTGGTGGAAAGAAAGAATGTAGTGAGTGTACTTCATCTTTTTTTAAGCCTGCTAAGGGACCTTTAAAACTTTGCTTATAAAACATGGTTTATACCATTTTTTCATCCTCCCCTTCAGCTTCCCACCTCCTCAAAAAGTAAACCCAGCTCTTTCCCTCCAAGGCCTGCTGTACCCTGCGTGTTCCATCACTTGCTACAGAACTGCTGGGTGTTGCAGGGGCAGCATCCCCATGTCCATGCAGAGGGAACAAGAGTTTTCTGGCCTTCTGCGCTAGCTCTGTGTGGTTTTATGGTGTTACTGGAAGACCACCATCTTTTTTCTCGGTCCAGGGCTTTTTCCCGCCTCTGTTCCCTGAATAAATGTAGTGCCATGAATAAAATAAACACTGCTGTCAGTCTCTCTGCATATTTTTTCAGTGTGCTGCATTATACAGTATTCTTTCAAAAGAAATGTAATTCACAGTCTTGGCTGGTTCCCAGCACCATTAAAGGTCTGTTGGCACTTTTCTTAAGAATCTGGCATTTTGCTTCTATTTTTTATAGAAATTCATTTCACCTTGTGCTCTGTAGAATATCTGCTGCCCTTCAGCTCAGCTGGGCTGCATGGTAACCCCTCTCTGGCACTTGCAGATTGCAGATGCCCTTAGAAGTTTTTCGAGGTGAAAAGAGTCAGTGACTTCTTCACCACCAAACTGGACCAGTAGATGATACAGAATGTCAGTCCCTAATCCTGGAGTCAAAAAAAGCCAAAACCCCAAGGCTCTGTGAATGGCTCATTGTTAAAAGCACATGAAGTCGTGTTTGTGTCTGCAAGGTAAGGGTCTGACTGATCCGTATGGCAGCATTGCCTTTCTTGGTTTTGTTTTGGGGGTAGGATTCTTTTCTTTTTGGTTTGTTTTTGCAAGGGAAATATCGTTTCCTGGTAGTGATGGTGAAATTCCAGGAGTGACTTTTGTCTGTCCCCTTAACTCTGTAGAGCTCCTCAGCTTGGGTCCTGTGGGGCCTTCAGCTGCTGCTGCCTCTGGTCCCAGCTGTGAGGGCTGGTGGCACCCCTGCTGCTCGGGGACTGTCACTGTCCCCAGTGGGGGAGGTCTGGGGGTTCCAGGGCTGCTCTGTTTACTTTGCAAGGCCTCAGGGCTGCAGTGCAGGTGGAGGTGCTGGAAGTGTGCACAGGCCAATGTTGTACTTGTGGCTGAGGAGAGGAACAGAATTCATTACTGCTTTTGGCTACTGAAGCTGCACTTTTTCAACCAGACAAAAAGCCCAGGAGTCCCTCACTGTGCTGTGGTGTGTGCCTAAGGGACCCTGGCCAAGCTGACATGGTGCTCTCAGCCAGTGGAACTTGCCTGGATATTCAGTGGAAGAAGGTCTTAGAGATTGCCCTTCACCTCACCTTCTTTCTGTTCTCCTGGCTGCTGCTCCCTGCACTTTCCTCAGTTGGTAGGGCTGGGCTTTGATTCTGGCTGAGGAATTCAGGTGTCATCACTGTTCCTGAGGTGCCTTTCCCACGGTGTCACACGAGCTGTGGCTGGGTGTGGTGACATGGAATTGTCCCCCTGTTCAGCAGCATTACACAGAACTGACCTCAGGACTCCCCACCATCCTTCTGCTTGAAGGCTGTGTCAGAACTTGCAGTTTATTCTTGTATTAATTCCTACCTCTGACTCAGCAAAATGCTTTGCACACCTCCCAGGCTGCTCATGGCTTCAGAACCAGTGTGCACACCACACTCCCACACTGGGAAAATGCACAATTCCCTACACTACGGCACTCAAAGCTACCAGATGTTTTCCTAAAGTAAGTTCTTTATTAGCTTTTGAGGGTGGGGTGCTTTTTTTCTTTTCTCCCAACTGAAAAGCTGAGAAAAAGTTTCAGCATTTTTTACGTTGAGAATTTCAAGGGGGAAAAAAGCCTCCTGTCTGATGCCAAAGTTAAACTCTAATCACTGCTCAGCTCTCCTGGAATTTGGCAGCATACCAGTGCTCCTTCCCTTTGGTAGGTCATGTGGAAATACCAGAGCCTTTTCTTAAAGAACCTCTCAGCTCTTTTCAGGTACTTGCACAGAAGTAACTTTCCTGTTAGGATTCTAATGCCTTTTACACTTTTAACTGCACTAAAGCACCATTCCTAATAAGCACCACTCGGATCTACAGAATTTTATGTATAAGCATTAAAATACTTTTAAGTGTGTTAAAACTACATAAATGCAGCTTTAAAAATCTGGTTTTAAGTTGATATTCCTGTTCCACTGGAATAGAATCACAGGCTTTAATCTTGGAAATAGCACTTAAATGTGCTTAATGACAAGAACCCACAATTGGTTCACAAGTTATGAGAGGCTGCAGGAATAGCTGAGATGAAGGCTGAGAGATGAGGGTCTCTTTGTTCAGTTTGCTCACTGAGAATATTTAAGATTCTCTCTACACTACTTTTTACACCTAACTCACAAGCTGGTTTTAATTTCTGACCACTGCCCTGGAGATTCTTTCTGATGGGGAGTTTTTGATTCTGTCAAAGCTGCCCTTACTGTTCTGTAACAAAACACATCATTTAATTTCAGTGTCTATGAACAGCATACTTGATTTTCCCCTCAGTGCTGTTTCTTCCTTGTTTTTACTCTTCACTCATATTTTAGCTGGATGTGAAGAACTCCCTGATGAATTCCATGATCTGATTAGCCTGATACTGTGGTGGTGCTGTGAGTGCTGATCACTGACCCAGTTCCCCATTTTCCTGCTCTCCCTGAGCAGGCACACAATGGAATGGCAGCCTGTGCTTGGAAAGCTTGGAAACTTGTAAAGCCAAAGTTGTCTGAGAGCGATCTGATCTGCCTGGGATGAACGCAGTGACCTTTTTCCTGGATCAGTACTTTTATTTACATATTAAACGCAGACATTTTTCTCCTTCCAGTGCTGCAGAGCTGAAAAGGTGCCGTATCAGGCAAGAATGTGTGTAAAGGATTCCTTTGTTAAATGTTGGCAGCAGCCTCAGCAGGCCTTGCCAAGTCAGTCCAGCCCACCCACCCATCCAGGAGAACGCCAGGGATCCCAGGAATGGCCTGGGCTCAGCATGGGCCCTCCTGGCAGGGCTGTGCCCTCGGAGCTGGGACACTCAGGAGCTGGGACACTCAGGAGCTGCCCTGGGAGCTGGGACACAGCACACACTGGGACCAGGACTCCCTCTTGCTCCAGGGACACTTTGCTGGAGCAGAGCTTGCTTGCTGTGCTCTTCCTACCCCGGGAGCTGGCTGCCCAAAACCAGAGGGGTTCGGTGTCTTCGCACCTCCCAGCACCCCCAGACTGCTCTCATGATTTACATACATTTACACTTCATGTCCTCCATGGGAAATGGAAGTTTTTAAGAAGTTTGCAGAAAGGTGTGCAGGAGGCACCAAGCAAACAGCCAGAATAAAGGTATCCTACCACCTCACCTTTTGCTAAACCACTCAAACATCTTTCCCCTTTGTCCCTCTTCAACACCACCTTTTGATTCTCTTTCAACACACTGTTGTGTTTTGGTCAGAACTGCAAAAGATTGACCTCCATAATACTCACTGGATATTTCAAAAATGTTTTCCTTGTTTTGCCCAGGATAGATCTCTAGAACTGCCACAACAGTCCTTCAAACTAAAGGCTAAATGTCTTCGCAGGTAAACATGCATAACCTGTGTTCCTGAAACAGCCATGGAGCCTTAAGTTACAACCCAGAGATGCTCTTCTAAGTGACAACCACGTACTCATGATACTTCCTGCTAGAAAAAGAGCTTTGTGACAGTTCTGATTTCCCCAGTTATACAAGAACTGAAATAAGACACTGTGAACATCTATTAGCCCTGCCCTGTGCCAAAGCAGGATTTCCCCCTTACACTTATGATTTCCTATTGCTAAGCCAGGTTCATGTGACCCAAGCAACAGTTAGCTTCCTTCTCCAGGCTTTGCTCATGTTTTTTCTTTTTTTTTTTTTATTTCCCTGCCACTCACCCTTCACCAAAGGACAATGGTTTTCTTTCCCAACTCTTCATCTTGCTTGAGAAATGGGCCTTTCCCAGCACCAGGGTGTAGCAGAGGAGCTGTGGAAGGACTGATGCACAGTCAGCTGTGGCTCCAGTTAACCAAACCATGACTGTAAGTGATGAACAAATCCTGTACTCTTTCCCTGGTTCTCTCTCCGAGGCTCTCTCCTTCCCCTCCTTCTTTGGGGACCTTTGTTCAGAGGCCAAATGAAAGAAGAAAAGTATCTGGAAATTAAAAATCACATGTACACGGTAGACAGAACCCGTGAAAAGAATGATTAAAGGAGCTTCAAGGGAACTGAAAGGGAGACATGAAGTGAAAATCACAGGTAACTGAAAAGGAAATCCCAAAGTGAATAATCCACAGTGTTCATGGAAAACAGAAGACCACAGCAGTAAGTCAGACTCTTGGAGGCCAGAGGAAGACGCTAGGAGAATTAATGTGTCAAGGTCCTGTCACATGAAAGAGGTGACAGTGCAGATTGTCAGTGATAAGAAAAGGTGCAGTGGTCTGTCACACACTGGCTCACAATGATGGCAGATCACAGAATACAACACTGAACACTTGAACTTCACTGTGGTATGCAGAGGTCTGGCTGTGTTAAAATAACTTAGCATGTCACTCACCTGGATTTGCCAGGTTATGTTGCAATTTGTACTTATTTGTCATGACACATTAAAAGAAAAAGTACCTCCAAAACCTGATTCACAGCCAGTCAAGACTCACTTGGAGAAGGTCACTGTTTCGAAACACAACACTGGCGGCAGAACGGCCGCAGCTCTCCGCTGCCGGAGCCGCTGGGGCGCAGAGTCAGCGCGGGGCTGCTCGGCCGTGAGCCCGGGGCAGCTCCCGGAGCTCGGTGCCCTGCGAGGAGCGAGCTCAGGCCGTGAGCGCGGCTCGGTGCCAGCGGCACTCGGGGAGCGGGCGGGCGGGCGGGGCAGGGAGCCGCGGGCGCGGTGCCGGGCAGGTGCGCCTTCCTCCCCGCCGGGGCGGGCAAGCGCAGGCACCGCCCGGCTGCGCGCCCTCCGGGGCGGGCTCTGCCCGCCCTTTCCGCTCAGCGCAGGGGGAGGAGCGGCTGCGGCGTCGTCTCTCGGAGCTGGGCTGCCCTGCCGGGACCGGGAGCGACACCCAGGAGCGGGACCAGGAGCGGGCTCGGGATCAGAACCGGGATCGGCATCGGGCTCGGCAGCAGAGCCAGGCGGCGGGCCGGGAGGGCGCCCCCGAGCGGCGGGGCGGGGTGGGGCGCTCAGGGCTGCGCGGCCGGCGCTCAGCTCCGCACGGTACAGCGCGGCACCGCTCCGCTCCGTGCCTCTCCGCACCGCACCGGGGCACCGCACCGCACCGGGGCACCGCACCGCACTGCACCGCACCTGCGCACCGCACCGGGGCACCGCTCCGCGCCTCTCCGCACCGCAGCGCGGCCCCGCTCCGCGAGATGCTGCCCGGGCGCTCCCCGCGCCGCTCTGCCTGAGGCGGGCGCGGGGCGGCCATGCAGCCCTCGCAGCCTTAGCTGAGCGCGGCGCTCGGGCCGGAGCCCGCGGCCACCCCCCGGCGGCACCGGCACCATGAGGAACGGCGATGACCTGGAGGGCTTCGACGGCGAGGCGTCCAGCGCCTCCATGATCTCGGCGGCCAGCAGCCCCTACCAGCCCACCACGGAGCCCGTCAGCCAGCGCCACGGGCTGGGCGGCCTGCGCTGCGACCTGGACTACCTGCGGAGCACCCTGGGCAGGCTGAAGCTGGCCGAGGTGGTGAGTACCGCGGCGGGGAGCGGGCGGGCGAGCAGCGGTCCCGGTCGGTGTGAGGGCCGGCCGGTCGCGGTCGCTGTGAGGCTCGGGCCCGGCCGGGGCCATGCGGTGCTGCCCGGGGCTGCCATAGCGCGTCTCACCTCGGCCGTGTGCCCGCGGATCACCGGCGTGCCAGACAAACCACCGCTGCAGGGCCAAGGAGTTAGAGCAGGCAGCTTCTCAGCAGCCGGCTGCACACGTTCTCAGCCGGGCAGGAGCTCCGCGGTGCCCGGGGCGCCTCCCGGCCGTGCCCGGGTGAGGCTCGGCGCTGCCCGGCTGCGATCCATCCCCCGCAGCCTCCCGGAGCTCGCAGAGTCCTCGCTCGCCTGCTTGCCCTTAGCGGGCTGAAGTTCTCTTAAATGCACGGAGTAAAAGGAAGGAAGCCTTAAAAAAACCCCAAACAGCAAACGTGTGAGTTTGTATTGTGAAATTAAACGTGAGCTGTGTTTTTCGCGTACTTTGGCCGCCTGAGCCGTTCGGTTTGATGGAGCCCGTGCAAGGCTTGGACCACCCCGGCAGTGAAACACGTAATAAACACCAAAGCATTTCAGCAGTTTCAGTGGTGCTGATGCTGATGTTTGCCTTCATCTGATCTGCCTTCCAAGTCACTATGATATTTATAGCTTTCAAATCAACAAACGTGTTTTTCAGGATATTAGGAAGAGAGGTGTTTTATGAAAATGCTTGAAATAGATTTTAGCATATGAAATACAGAAATATGAAAAAAAGCTTGAAACAGATTTTAAAGTAATTTCTTACAGGGTACTGCAAATTCTTGTAACGTAAAATGGACGGGTTCTTTGAGAACTGTGATGTCAGAAACATTTTAATATTTCATATATATAATTTCAGCTTTTAAAACCACTGCTGGTTAGCACAAGGCAAAACTTGCACATACAGGTTTCATGAAAAACTCATTGGAAGTATCCTAGCTTCAGCTGCACGCAAGTTTAGAGAGGACTGTGGTGATGAATGTGTGACCATTTTTTATGAATGCCCGGGATTTGGAAGTGTGATTTGTTTTCTGCTCATCTCCTCGGTGTAGGGTGGAACCTGTGCTCTGCAAATGCTAGCAGTGAGTGCATTACCCCAGTAGTCAAACAACAGGGACCAGCAGTGTTTGCATTGTGTGTGTTCAGGACTGGAGCCAAAGGATCTGTCATCACTGTGTAACATCTACCTGTCTTCGAGCTGTTAAAAACTGTCCATGTGGTAGAAATCCTGGGGTGGTGCTGCCTGATACTCTGAAATAATCTGCCCTGGGGATTTTTGTTTCAGTTCCTACTGCAGATCCTTTCTGCAGTACACTAACTACTGTGGCAGGTCATGTTAAAAACTTGTCATTAAAATGAGTAATTACTGATTGTAACTGAGTCCTTTATTTTTAAATCTGACTTGCATGGAACGAATTCCAGAGATCCATGGAGTACACCTTGTGAGTTTTTAAGTCATGTTAAGAAGGATGGGGGAAAACCACACTGTGCTGGAGTTAAAGAAGTTTCCTTGTCTCTGGACAAAGGCAGTGCTGCTCCCAGTGCATCATTAGTAGGATTTATATGTGCAGAGTAGTGTCTTCAGAGGAACTGAGCCATGTTTTGTGCCCTGTTCATAACCAGGATCTGGCTATTGCAGAGTGTATGAATCTAGAGGGGCAGCACTTAAGGAGAAATTAGATTAGCTAGTGTAGCGTGGAAGGCTGTGCACCACCTCAGCTGGTTAGTTGTACTCAGAAGAGCTCAGTCTCATTCACAGTAATGGAAGAGCAGACTACTGACATTTGCAAACCAATGGAAAATTGAGCAGTGTTGGAAAAGAAAGAAGAGAGAGCACATTCCACTGTGTACTTAGGTTGCTTATTTGCCAAGTATAATTATTTCAATTACAATATTCAATAATACCATTACAAAAATACTGCAGGAACTGAAACGTAACAAAGTCTGTAGGGTAGAACTCTATCTCTTAAAAACAAGAAGGAACTCCTGGTACACAAAAAAAAAGTTACAAAAAGGAAAAAGACATGTACTGGTTAAAATAAAAGGCTCTAAATGTATTCTAGTAAAAAGAATGTTACAGAAAAGGTTACAATGCATGTGCTTCTTTTAGCATCAGGATTTGTCTTAAAATACATTTGTGATTGGCAGGCAAAATATCAGCTCAAGGCAAACATTGCTGCTTGTTCTAATCTTTGGTTGAAGGGCTTCCCACAAAATGGCCCATGGTGCTGTGTGAAGGAAAACTGCTGCACTTTGTGGCTTGGATGGCCCTGCTTCCAAATGCCCATTTTTGACTGTCAAAAGCAGAAGGAACAGGGAATGGGGAAAACCCCACATCACATCATAGGTGTAAGTGCTCTGTTAATTTGTTGCAGATTTATCTTTATGGATTCAAATAAAGGGGTTGTTATAAGAGGGAAACTATTATGACATTGCAGGCATATGGAGTAATTTAAGTGCTGCTAGAGGGAACAATAGTTTTAACTCATATCTGTTAACATTTCAGGAGAATATGCCCCAAAGTGTCCTTTGAAGGGACACCAGCATAATGGGTTATGATAATGTTTCATGTATAGTATTGTGCAGCTTATTTCTGAGCCTTGTTTTGGGTTTTGCTAAGTTTAGGTTTGGTTGCAGACTAGAAAACTGTGTAATTTAAGGCTTGGAACTCCTCTTTATGGCCAAGCTGAAGAGTTCCTAGTCCTTGGATCTGCCTGCCAGTGGTCAGTAATGGCAGTGTGAGGAACAGTGAGGGAGTAAGGAAAAGAGCCCATGTGGAACAGCTTAGCATTGAACCAATTTCCATGATTTTTGACAATGTTATTGTTAAGTGAGTGAGTTTTGCAGAAAGGAGTCTTGTCTGTATGTCACTGCTCTCTGAAATAGTTGTGTGTGTTTGTTGGGATCTGTGAGGAAACAGCTGCTGTACTGGGAATGCAGCCGTAACCTCTTTACAGCAGCAGCTTGGAGGAAGGTGGATAATGTTGGATCACATCAGAAAAGGAGTGTTCAGGGCTTCTGGGGTGGCTGAGACACCTGAGGGTGTCACTAGACCAGGTGGGAAGTGAATGGCACAAAGGGAAATGGAGGGGGGAGAACACAAGTTAGTTTGGAGCTCTCATGTTTGTTTTGTGCCTTTTGGTTTTGTTTTTAATGAGACTTTGAACTCGAAATGGAAGTCAGGGAGAAGCCAGTACACTTGTGTGCTAACCAAAGAAATGTTTTTCCTTTGGAGAATGTCTCAGTTGACTTTCTGATATTTAAATGGAGCAATACCTTTTCTCATGGAAGGTGTGAGATAGAGGTGGCTGTCCTCAGGGAGCAGAGCAGGGATATTCTTTAGAATTAATTCTCATTACTTGCTGGTATGAACTTGTTTCTCATGCTTTTGAGGGCTTTAATACTTCCCATGGAGACTGTTGTACAGTAATGAAATGGATATGACTGGAAAACTTTGCTATGGACATCCTCAAATGATTTGTTTTATTTCAGTTCTTTTTCCCCATTCCCTTAAATTTCCTAAGGACAGTGTCTCTTTTTCCTGAGTATGCTTGATGAAGAAAGGTGTTTATTGTGTGAAGAGTCAGGAGGGGCCCATGCAGTCATCCAAAGGAGATGGGCTGGTTAGCAGGTACCAGCTCTTTGCTGGAAATAGTTTCATTTTAGATGAGACTCTGCTTTTTCTTTCCCCCTCTTCATTTTAGTTTTCTCTTCAGCTTTTCTAAATGCATTATTATTATTTTTCCTTGATTATTGTAATTCTTCACCCTTAAGGATCTCTACTGTCATTAATGCTGGGAGTAGACATATTTCCTGCTGAAATTCCCACAGCTGGTCGTGGCTGCCCTTAGTCTGCTGCTCAGTTTTCCTGGCAGTGTAGCTCCAGATGGGCGGTTCCTCTGGCCTCCGGGTGAGTTATGAGGAAACCAGGCAGGATCCCCTAGGGAACCCGGTTGGTCCTCACTGGAATCCTGCCAGGTTTGCACTGGTACTTGATTTAAAGTAACATGTATCACCTTTAAGAGCTGGGCCAATTGGTGTGAAGAACCCTGGTCAGTTTTTGTGCCATTGGCAGTAGTTAGGAATGGTTTACCTGGAGCACTGGGATCACAGCACCCTTCTGGTGGAAGCAGCAAGAAGCAGAAAGCCCTTGGCATGTGCTGACTGAAAGAGGGTGCATGGCATTTGTGGTGGTTAGTGATGGCTTCTGTGGCTCAGACAGCCCTAGACTTCCTTCTCTTCATGTGTTTGTTCCAAATGCTACAAAAATCCATCAGAGATTCCTTTTAAAGAAGATAATACTTCTGCTTGGGAGGTCTCCGAGCTGCAAGATGCTGATGAGTGCACTGGGAAGTATCACTCCATGCTTGCTCTCTTCTTCTTGTCTATAGCATTTGATCTTGCCTGTCAGGGGAGGCAGCATTTTGAGCTAAACGAAATCTGGGGGAAATAGCAATTCAGATGTTCACCATTTTTGGAATAAAAAGTTCTATCTTCATTGGTGGAGAGCAGCTGAACATTGAAAAAAAAAGTTGTTTTGTGGCTTACTGTCATTATACATTTCCAGATTCAGAAATGGGTTGCCAATGCCAGGACTAGAGTGGAACTCTTTACTGTCAGGTTCGGTTACAATGAAGGAAACAAAATTCAAAAGCCAGGAATACATGCCTACATGGGTAATAAGACTACTGAGAATTCTCATTGTTAATTATATCAGAAAATTAGAGTAATAACATTTATGTTCCAAGGAGTAAGCTAATTGCTGATTGTTAGGATCTGGTTGAAAGCTATTCTGAGGTGTTCAGTAATATCATATTTAATTATTGCTGCCTTCTTGTGCCTTCTTGTGCCTTGAGCTCAGCATCTCAGCTGGAGGGAAGGAATGGATGGAGCCCCCAGCCTCCGACCCGTGTGTGCTGTGTCACATCTTAGGGCATGTCTGACTTGCCTGCTCCTTTGCCCCTGCAGAGCTCTGGGTGTGATTCCCAGCTGGGAATGGGTGCCTGGAGCAGGGAGCTGGGTGCTTCACAGGCAGCTGCCCTCTGTATGTCAGGGAAGTTACCAGTGGGCCTCTGGATCAGTGTGGGTAAAGGGAGATTGCTTTTGCACTGGTTGTTGTGAAGTTTGGTTTTCTGCCAACGGGGTGTTAATTCAGTTCCAGGGAGTCACAGAGGGCAGTGGGTGATGTTCTGGGCACAGTAAGGTCCCAGCAGCCAGGCCATCGGTGCTGGTGGGGAGCACTCGGTGCCCCTGGTGAAAAGCAGAGCACTGCAGGAGACACCTGAGCTGCAGAGGGAACTTGGGGTCCCAGGCAGCGCTGTACCTGCCTTTTTTATCCGTAGGTGATGGTTTCACCTTAAGGTTTAATTCTGTTCAGTTGTTCTGCATTTCAGAGAAAGCCTTCCTCCTTTCCATTGTGGATTTAGTTTGAGGAATTTATAGTTCTTTATGCCTGTGTTAACACTGCCACTTGCCATAGCTCCTCCTCACCCCCTCCTGCCCTCAGCCAGTCCTGTTCTTGCTGCACGAGGCAGAGCAATAATGGTTTGGGCTGTGCTGGACAAGGGGCTCTCTGCTCTCAGGACCATCCAGCTGCCCTCCCTTGCCCCATGGCATGGAGGTGGGGAGTTCTCAGCAGGCACAACCTGAGCCATGGTGACCATTGGCTGTGTCCCACCACTGTACAGTGGCACTTCTCCAGACACTTCTCCTCTTTCCTCCTAGGATCACGTTTGTAATTTATTAGTCATTCTGTGATGAACTGCATTGTCCACCTTTTATTCTCGTATGCTCTCCAAACAATGAATGTGTGTTTATGTAAGAAGTCACAGTGATTTTTTTGTGTCATGTGCCAGCTTTGATTTTCAGTGGCATTTGTAGCTGCTTTTTCAGAAGATGTTGAGTATCACAGCAGATACTGGTGGTCTTTGGCATTTGGTCTTAGAAAAAGGCTGTTATCATATTGAGAGGATCAAATTTGTAATGCACAAATATGCTTAGAAATCCTCTTCAGGTGTGTCTTCAGTGCCTCTGAAATTCTTGATTTTTCTTCAAAAAGATTTCTCTTTAAAGGTTGTGGATTTGCACTGCTGTGTGGTGATATTTTTATCCTAACATTACTGTGGGAGAATAATGAGATAACTGTTTAGCTTTGCTTTTTATTGTTTCTGTGTACAACTAAAGAAATTACTGTGGCTGTCTTCCCACAGAAAGGTGAATAGCTTTTGGTCTGTTTCATGATGTCTCTTAACTACCATCTGGCCATGGGATCATATCCTACTGCCAGTAAACTCCAAATTCCTGTTAAAAATGTCTCTCTTAAGATGGTGGATAGTTTTTAAATTCTGATTTCAGAAGAAACTCCTGTAATGTCTGTACCAAGTATGCTGTATTTTTGTCCTCCCATTGTGAACCAGTGCAATAGTAATAGATGCACTACTCTAGTGTAGTTCTAATGGTATTAATGATTGGAAAGCTACCTTTATTTCTTATATCTTTCTAGTGGTGTCCTTGTTGATGAGGCCCCCTAGTGATTTAATTATCATCTTGAGATAAGAAGAGAGGACTAGAAATTTAAGAGGTTGTATTATTCTTGTAATATAACCAGTATTGGAGGAATCTGTTACTTCTGGTGAGAGTGCATTGTTTTGTCAAATCAACTTGCACACTTGTCAGTAGCTATCATCATCCTGTGTTCAGAATTGCATTTCATCAAAATCTGTCTTGCTTCTGGACCTCAGCAAATAATTTTGTACTGATATTTTGCATGCAAAGAAAACTAAATGCCCAGTGAAGAGAAATCCTAACAATGGGTCAGCTGCTGTTGTTTTGTGGTGCTAGAAGTCGCAACTTATTAGAAGTGCAATAAAAAATACCTTCTTATTTAAAAAAATAAAGTCACCTAATTCCCAGATGATTTGTGTAGTTGCTTCCAAAACATGGAAGTAATGTTTAGGTTTCTTTGGAACTTGTACCATCAACTCCAGAATATGGGAGGAGGGAAGCAAAAGCTGGGTAACACCCAACCTCATGTAAAATAGGTGTAAGAACATACAACCACAAGTAGAGAAAAGACGGGTCAGAAATACTCCTGACGATGGGCAGAGAGAGGTCCTAGAGCTGGTGTAGCTCTCACCCAAAGTGAGAAGGCCACTCTCAGCCCACAGTGTGGGTTCAGATGAGCAGAGTAACTTGTGATGTTTTAATTTCACAAGTGTGCAAATTAAACTGGGAACTATAACTCAGAGTATCAGATTCCTGACCGTGGTATTTAATGAAGTGTAATTAAGGCTCTGGTGTTTAATGCCTTAGCTTGTAGAAGAATATGATGCATTTTTACTCTGACAAGTGTTCCAGTATCCAGTGAAACTTTTTTTAATATGTAGCTTGGTATTCAGGTGGTGATGCTTGACATGTCTCCAAATTTTCTTTAGCTTGTATATACATTCCCAAAGTGTTCAGGTTGCAAGCGAGCTGAACTGGTTGGGATTGTGTGCTTCATTCCTGGATAGCCTAAAAGCCCAGCAGGCAGTGCCAGTGTGGTGAAACACGTCCTGTGCTGTGTCTGAGTTGCACAAGGTGCTGCTTCTGCTGTAACTTTCACTGAAGCTAACCCGGGGTATTTTCAAATGCTGTAAATCTGCCAGTGATATAGCACTACTCAAAACAGGTCTGGCAGTTTTTTTCCAAATTATTTTATGAATTGACTACAACCACTTCCATATTAGGAATTTTCTGTACTTTTGTACATTTTCAAACTGAAGTGCTTATGGCAAGAAAGCAACGAGCATGGTTGTGAATATTATTAAATACTTAAGTTCTCCAAGTCTTTCACAATCTGTAGTAACTTCTGTCTCAGGAAATTATTTTCTTGCTGGAAACTGATACTGCCACTTGAATGTTGTGAATGGATTAATTAGTTGTTTGATCATATGATCTTCTAAAAGAAACTAAGTGTTGCATTTAATGCTTAGAAACTTTTTATCTAACGTAGATGAAAGCTTTTATTAAATGCAGTGCTATTTAAATTTTCTCTGATGTTCTAATTAGTACCATTTAAAATGATTTTGGGAGCAGTGCTGTTGCTCAGTGCCAGGCTTGTGTGCAGTCTCTGGTGTGCAGTGGCTGTGACAGGAGCTGAGGGCAGAGCTGCAGAGGCTCTGTGTTGTTCCCAGCATTTTGCAGAGTGCAGGCTGAGGCTGCTGCAGCCTGGGCAGAGCTGCTCTCCCGTTATAAATTCCCCAGTGGGTGGATTTGCAGTTATGCAATGGCATCTGGGGGCTCTGTGCTATTTTGGTGGAGCTGCTCCTGCATCCCTCCTGCCAGCCAGTCTGCCCAGCACGGAGGTTCCACGCATTCCCCGGTGCAGCTGGCAGTGCTCTGCAATGTCCTGGCCTGCATCTCTTGTTTTAATGTTCCCTTTCTCCAGGATGTCTAGACTCTTTTTGCCTTTTAAGGCATGGCATCTAGGGGGGCCTTTGGGTTGCAGGCTTGGGAACGTTGGGATTGCAAGGACATTTTGCACCATTTCCTTTAAACAAAAACAACCCCAAAAAACTTGTAGGACTACTTCAAGTTCTTGACTGTTTTCTCATTAAAATTCCTTTCTTGTTTTAGTATTTGTGGGATGTTTGATGTTTACTCATAACTGGGTTTAAATTGGGTTTTAAAGGATACCGACTGACTCTGATGGTGATAAAATAAACTTTCACTTTTTAAAATAGCCAAACAGGCTAGTTAAACTAGAGGCTGTGCAGATCAAATAATTGACAAATTTTATGACTACACCTTTGCTTCTTAAAACTAATAAAAAATTAATTTATCTGTTTGTTACCAGATTTACAGTTCTGTGTTTTAATACTGTTTTGGCTAGCCAGGTTTCCAGCACAGACTGGCCTGTGAACATGGATGGGAACATGAAACTAGATCAGAGGTGTTGACTTTTCTCATATTTTAAAAGCTGAATAGAGAATTCTCATACGTGAAACAATAGTTTTTTAAAAAAATTATTTTAAAATCATGCAATATGATCTCAGTAACTTGCTGTGTTGTGGCAGAGAGTGTGTGTGTGCACCATACAGAACATATATGTGCAGCCCCAATGCAGCCCCATATGGGCAGTTTATCTACCCATTTTGTTTAAATAGCAAAGATATGGTAAGCTCTGCGTTCTTAAAGCTTGACTTAATGGAAAATGCCAGGAAGTGGAGAGGACACTTCACCCTTGCTGGGAGGCTGGGGATGGAAAGGTGGGTGCTGTACTGCGAGGTACCTCCTGAGCATCCCACACAGGTGTTACAACAACTAATAAATGCTGATACCAAACTGGTGACTCTACTGACTTCAGTGTCACTAACCTTTAAATTAGTGTGTAAGACTGACAGGAATTGGCAGTGATTTTTGAGGAAGGTATTTATTTCCCTGCTTTGGTGCCTGAAAGTGAGTGTTGCTAACATTCAGGTTACTAAATGAGGGTTATTAACTCAGCAGTTAAGCTGGATTTATTCTCCATTTTGTTACCAGTAGCCAGTTTTTACTCTGTGTTACTATTGTGGTAAAGCCTGCATGAGTAGGACCAGCAGCAAGTGGGACTAATGGGAAAATACCTTATTCTCCCTTCTGCCCCTACTACTTGCAGCTGGCAGTGGCTGAGGAAGATGCAGATGTCTCAATGCATAAAAAATTGCATTCAGTGTGGCACCAAAGAAGTGCATGATGGTTTCTTTGACCTATTTTTGCCTGTCTTGTTGAAGAACTTGATATGCAAATGCTGGTCAAATTGTGATAAAATTGGACTTGAAGAAACCTACTTGGGTAGTCCTGCTGTTTAAGAATTTCCACTCTGTGTTGTGTGAGTGCTTTGACTGTGGTTTTTATCAGCACCCTGGAGCCCTATTCTGAGGTCTGGCGTGGCTGCACGGCAGTGGTTTGTGTGCAGATCTCCCTGGCCTGTCCCTCTCTGCTCCTCTGGGGCAGGCAGGGGACCCTGAGGCTGCTTGAGAGAATTTTGCTGTCTGACCTTGGTGAGCTGGAGGTGGCTCTGAGGAACCTGTCCTCTCTGGCACCAGGAGCATCGTTAGACACACCAGCTGGTGGTGGATGGGAGTTAGAGGTGGCTGTAAAAAACCCTGCCTGCAGTGTCTGCCAAAATGAGCATGAGACAATGAATGGGAAAATTAGGCCTCAAGTATCAGGATATGGTGAAAAAGGGGTGAAGAACCATCTACCTCCCAGAGCTTTTCTGTCTGATGACACTCACCGTAGCCTTTGGCACAATTCATGTACTGTAGATACAAAATAAACCTTTCCATTAGTTGTTCACTTTGCTGGGTTGTTGGGGATGAAGTGATTAATGCAGCATAAGTGGGACAGTTAGAAATGTGGGACTCTATGTTGGGATTTTGTTCATTACTGTCCCGAAGGATCTGTTGCTCATGAAAGTATTTAAGTTTATGCTACACAGGAATTGTAGTTTCTGGGGACTGGGGGCACAAACTTCTGTGGAGGGGAGTTGGTGGGAGAAACCAGTTATGTTTTGCATGTTTTGTTTGCCTTTGCTTAAAGCATGTCTCTCTCTGTGGTCTTCAAATGAGCCTTCCTGTAGGATGGGGTTGCTAAAAAACTTGATGGGCTTTTATTTATGGTGCAGGTGGGACATTACATTCCTTTTTGTCTAATCTGGAGGGTTTGTTTGGATCCCACTCAGAATTCATTGAGAAAATGTCATGTGCCTAAAACAAACAGCTTCTTGCAATGTGTCTTGGCTTCAGATTCTCTTCCGTGGTTCTTTTAGTCATCTCCTTGGATAAAACCTAAAATACATCGAAGTCAAACCTTTTTGGGGGGTTTTAATTGTTTTTGTTTCCTTAGGAAGAACAATATTTGTTTTTTCTGTCAAAACCTACTATGTGTTTAATGGTACTTGAACTGGAATTGGTTTTGCATTTACCTAGCAGATAAGAGTGTTTGTTGTATAAGTGTGTCAAAGCAATAACAAAACTGTACTAATGCAGTTAGCAGGAAATAAGTCACCATATCATGTCTGTAGCTTTTTTTTTTTGTTCTAGATTCTGTGATTAATTTTACTTTTAAAATTGATGCATTTCTGTTTTATCCAGTTCAGTATCTCTTCTGTTCACTGTAGTTCAGTCCACTTCATTTTTTTTTTTTTTTGAATAAACATTAGTTTTTGTGTTGTAAATGTTTCAAAACAAATATTCTGTTGTTATTTTTGAGTATTGATTAGCCTCACTCTTAAATATGACCCTTTCTCCTAATACACCATCAAAATGTTTCAGGCCTCAGCAATATGTTCTGTATTTAGAATTGGTCTTTTGCCTAAGTGGAGAAGGGAAGTCAGCAGTAGCTGAATCTTAGGATTACAGAAAACTGCTGGAGGTGGGAGAAAATCAGCTGATTCAGTAAAGATTCCACAATATTTAATGCATGGATATTTTGCCATATTACAGCCAAAAGTGAATTAAGTAATAATGAAAACTTTGCAGCTCCATGTAAAACACTAGAGGTGCAATGATGACCTGAAACTCATATTTTCTGCCATTCTACCATCAGCACCAAAACCAAACAGAGGTGAATTTGGAGCCCTGGTTGAATTTCTCTGGGTTTGTTTGCTCGTATTTGTGCCCTTAGAGCACAATTTAGTTCATCCAGGGTGCTGAATCACTGTGGTGCTTGAGCTTCTCTCTCTGGTAAGTGTTGTTTTCCTAAACTTTCTATCTTGCAGGAAAAATGTAATGCTCCTTTGTGATTTAAGGCTCCTTGCAGCCTCTTACCAGAGTTCATAACACTTTTCATGTAGTCTTGAGGATGCAGACCAGGAGCAGGCGGGAAATCAGTCATTTTTTGCTTAGGGTAAAAGATGGTTTCCTGCTGGAGGAGCAGGACTGTGTTTGAGCCATATGATCCCAAATATTCATATCTGTGCCAGCTGTTTTAGATGTGGGAAATGCATGTGCTTTGCAAGGAATGAGACCCACTTCATTTCATGCATAAAGTTGGGACTGCTGGGCCAAGTAAATGAGAACAATAAATCTAGATTTTAATTCAAGAACGTTCGATGTCTTTGGATACTTTAAGTGGTGTAAAAGTAATATATTTCTTCCCTATTTTGTGCATGTGTATTCTGCTGTACCATTAATTTAAACAGTCTGGATGTAAAAATGCCTTGCTAGTGTGACATTCTTACTAAAATTCTGTGGGTATTTTTCAGGCAGAAAAAATGCTGACCATTTTGTGGTTTTTTGGAAATCATGCGTAATTATGTCATTTAACCACACAATAAGGCTTTCTGTGGTAACTTTTTAGATAAACAGGAAAACTCATTTTTTACTTTGTTTTCATTGCAGAGCTGTCTTTTTTTTTAATTTTTAGTGCAAAGTTCTTTGATTATTTTCTTCAACAATATAATGCAACATGTTCTGACAGGAAAAAGACACCATTAGCAACCTCCTAAAAGTTCTTTTTCAGCGTTGGTGCCTGTCACAGCACATTTTCTCCATTTGGGGGAAATACAGTGTTTAATGTCTGATGTGCCTGTGTTGCCAAGAAAGTGATGTAAATATGAGCCATTTACATAGCCCCGAGGCAGATGATTTCTTCATTAAGGGCCCTTCTCCAGGGGAATTTGCCGGAAAGTTGAGATGCATACAGTAATGGCAAGAGGCTGATGTGGCTGGCTCCAAGGAGATCGGATCCCAGAGAAGAGGCTCTCCTTCAGCAATTCCCTGGCCCTAAATTGTGGTGGTTTCATGGAGCTGCACTAGGGGCTCCAGTGCTGTTCAGTGCAGGAGTTACCTCAGCAGTAACACTGGCTGACAGCTTGCCCGTTTATTCAGGGCTAAAAGCACAAAACGTCATTATTGGGATGTACATCTCATATTTAGTCCTCGGCTTGGGGCTGTGTCCTCCTGTCTGTATGTGGTGTGGTGGTGGGAGGCGGGGGATGAAGCTCTGTCACAGCACTGGGGCTGCATTACACACACTGGCAGACCCAGACCTTTCCTCAGCCTGCCCTGAGCTTACCTCATTGTTTCTGAGCCTGCTTTGCTGACCAGATTTTTGCTAGAAAAAGGTGTTATTGCAGGTAGCCTGGGATGGCTCTGTATGGCCTGAGCGTCCAGAATAAGCAGATGTTTCCATTGTGACAAAGTTACGTTTTAATGTAATATCCACTGTACTTTAAGAAGAGTGGAAGTAGAGGAAAAAACAAAAGCAACTGTTAAAAAGGAGAAATATTAGTAATAGAAGAGGGCTATACAAATTTTAGGGTGTTGGGGGAATTAGAGTGGAATAAAAAAACTCTCCAAAATACTTGGTGCAGAGGAAAACAGATGAAAAGGTTTGTTTCATCCATCAGAGAAAACTTTCTCTCTTGCCTCTGCCCAAGAAAGCTGTAGCTGTGTTATTTGTGGGAGAGAGCAGTAATTCATGTAAGAGGAGATTTCCACCACATTCAACTTCTCATTTTTCCTTGGTAAACCAGCCTTGAAACTTCTACTTGTGGAAAAACTTGTCAAATCTCATCACCCCAAACTATAAAAAGATGTGTGATTTGGAAGTGGGGGTTGCTTCTTGCGTTGGACAAATGTTACTCAGGGTTGCATTTTGTTGGCCAAGAGGTGTGCTCTGATATGATGATCTTTCTCTGGTTTTGTGGGGTTTTTTAGCTAGTCTTGGAACTGCAGTCATGAGAGGCAGATGCAGGATCGTGGATCCTGCTTTCTGAGTGTTAAAAAGCAAGGGCAGAGCTGTAGCAGCTCGGTGTAGCTTTGTGTCTCAGTCACCTACAGCAGTGCCAGTCTGGGCGGAGCATGGAGGCTTCCCAGGGGGCTGGAGGGCCTTGATCCTTGCTTCTTCTTCCCAGGACAGTGTGTGTAGTCAACATGGTAAGGCAAGGCAAGGCAGCCGTTTTGTCTGTGATGTGAGGTGTGGCAGAGGAAGAGTGTAGGAAGCTCTGCAGAAATGACTTTTCTGCAGTTTGCAGTGGGACACTCACTCTGTTTCATAGCTGTGCCAGTCAACTGGTGTTCTGGTGGCAGAATTGTGTTAATTCACTGCCTCTTTTATGAAGACTGTTTCATAAATGATTTATTTCATAAAATAAAAACCACGGAGTTAATGAATCTTAATACATGGTGTTTTCTTTTTAATGAACCCTATCACTGGATGAGCTGTGGCCATTGAGAAGCTGCTTTGGCTCATGTGGTAGCATTTGCACAACACTTTAAAGCTCTCTGAGTAAGTCATGGGTTGTGGTATCAACCCCACGTATTTCAATTTCATTTAATGTGTTTGGAGTAGTTTTCTTTTTTATTAAAAACAAGGTTAGGTTCACCTCTGATCAAATGGCCAGCATAAGCATTGCTAAGTAGTTTTTATAGAAGTTTCATGTAACTTGTAGCAAATTGGAAAGGTGCTTCTGGCAAGTTTATAAATATGTAGGAGGACAAGATCATCCTGATGTTTCAAAGAGAAAATATTTTGTATTGAAGACTGAGATTTCTATTGTGATTAGAAAGAAGAAAGTTTCTGTAGGAGGATAGCTTTTTTCTGATGTAGTGATTAATGCAGATTTTATTTTCTGTCATAGTTTTGCTGTGAGACAGTAATGGCAGGTAGCAGGAGGGCATTATCTGTAGCACTGGCAGGATGGATACTCTTGGAGAAGGGTGAGATATTTTTATTGCAAGAAAAATAGTAACACATTTAGTTGGTATCTTACTTGAAGTACCAAAGAGTTAGAAATGAATTGTGTGTCTGGGAGTGTTGTCCTTTTCCTGTCTCCCTCCATCAGACAGGGAAGCAATTGAAGTTTTCTCCCAGCCTCTCTGATGAATTTACCAACAGACTTAGGCTGCCACACCCCAGGCCACTGCACCCTGAAGCTGCTGCACTTGTCCTAAACTGATGGCACATCTTGCATTTTGAAATGGTTTGGGTTAAGCCAGGCCTAAGTGTAGACAACTAATTATTTTTTTTCTTACAAGAATGTGTCACAGGTAAATGTATATTATAGTTTCTTAAGGGATAAAATGAAATCTAAATGTGGAGTGGTTCTGGAGTTTATTAATTCTGGGCTTGGGAATATGTAAATAACACAGGATTATTAAAGTTCATTGCTCCAAGTGCCTCTTCAGGACATAATTAATTTCTAATGCTATATGCAGGAAACTCTTTGGTCTCTTTTGAGCTTTGCCAGCCAGGATGGGTGTGTTGGCCTTGAAGAAGCAATGCTGCCTGCTGTGGAGAAGAGTCAGTGTAAAAGGTTATCAGCAAAACACCAGAGTTGTTGCCCAGCACAGCAACTGATGTGCCAGAGATTTTGGCTCCTTCGGCCGATTGTTGATAGCACAATTCAGAGTTGTCAATGTTCTAAGAAGATGAGTCTAATATTTGGGGCTTGTACTACAGTATTTCTAGAGAATATTACAGAACCATTTCTTTTAAAAGAAAAAGAAGTACAAGTGTGATAACATTAATTATTAATATTAATTAGTAATATAATGATAACTAATATTCTAT
The DNA here is from genome assembly GCA_024500445.1 of Entomyzon cyanotis. Classification (NCBI taxonomy): domain Eukaryota; kingdom Metazoa; phylum Chordata; class Aves; order Passeriformes; family Meliphagidae; genus Entomyzon; species Entomyzon cyanotis. The sequence goes on along the minus strand of JAKEPQ010000743.1, from coordinate 18,712,635 downwards.
AATTAACATAAGATATACCACAACTAATATAATATAATTAATATAATATAAATCAATAATATTGAAGCTAGTGGCAAGAAAAATAGAAACTTTATTATACTGGAGAATCCAGAGGTAAAAATCTTGCTGGTTCAGATTTATCATTAATATATGATGTTGATCCTTCTTGAAACAGCCAAGATTGGTTCTTTGAGGTTTTTTTTTTTTTAAACTGCATTCAGTGTCATCTTCAGTTTTGAGGCTTGTGTTTACAGAGTAGGTAAACTTCATTACTTGCTAATATTTCAAAATGAGGCTGTGTCTGGACAGTATTTTTTTGGGGGTGTGTGTCATTGCTGAAATCATAGTTTGGTTCTGCTTTGATCCTGAATATTGCATTTCATGCATGATCTTTCTTTCTGAAACTATTCAATGTCAAAGATAAAATCTGAAGTGTTTAATCGCTGGGTATCCATTGAGGATTTGTTTGATGTGAATTGGCCTCTGTGTTAGCTGACAGAAATTAGTGTGGCATGTGCTCTCTTTAATGAACATGTGCTAAGTGAACTGTGAAGGGCTTTCCAACCAAGTGTGAGGTTTTTTGTTAAAGTGGTTTTGCTTAGTTTTAATCTGTTTTTAAACTTACATTTTCTACTGTATTCTGAAGTGTATGCCAAATGAACATGAGTGGTGTTGTCCTTTACTTAGAATTACTGCTCTTGTTAGTGGCAAAAATGGAGACTTCTTTCAAAATCCTCTTTCTTCATTTTGCAAGTTTCGTTGTGGGAGCCAAAGACAAACTAATGGATGAAGCATAAAAAGTGCTTGAAGGAAGTGTATCTGCAAAACACTGAAATTGACAAAGAAGGATTTAGCAGAAATTGGTTTTTATTATGGCTCGTGTCAATCTCATAAACTTATGTTTGTGCAAAACATTCAGATTGTGGGATATTTGGCTCTGAGGAAAATATCTCCCATAGTTCCTCATCCTCAGATTGAAGTGCTTACTGCAGCCTCGTTAGAATTCTGTGGCACAGCAAGAAGAGAATTCTTTCTAAAAAAATGTCAGTGGGTGGATGGGGGTGGTTGTCCTGAAAACCAAAGCAAAACATTCTTAAGGCCTTCCTTGCTTGTCCTGGAAAATGCAAAACCCCAACAAAGCAACAAAAAAACCCCAAACCATCCATGCAACTGCTTTTCTTCTGTCAGTTGTGTTTAAGGAGGAATCATCTCGCACACAGGCTTGGTGTGTGAATTGTGTTCCTGTGGTGTCAGTGGTGTCACCATGTGGTGGTGGCTGTCCCTGCTGACCAGTAGTGCCTCTGAGGTTGATATATTTTAGTTTTGTCCACTGAATTTATTTTAAAGTACAGCGAGTGTCAGTGTTTATCCTAAATGGTGTATTCAACTCTTGCCAGAGTCCACATGTGGTACCTCTTCCGAGATGTCGTCTGGATTTAGTGTGACTAACCATTATCCCAGTTCCATGTTTATGTTTGCAGCACCAGGAGGTTTTCCTTCATCTCTTAGCTGCTTGTTTTATTGTCCTATAAGGGAATAATATAATATGTTTTCATATGAAATAAAATGTACGGATGATGATAAATGTGAAAAAGGGAGGCATTTTTGGAAACTGGTACAAATCCTGAATGTATTCTATTTTGAATTGATTTAGATCTCAATTGGTAGTGAATTTTAAGTAATAATCTTTATTGAAATGTCTTTCACAATCACGCAACATTAATATTCTGTGATTGTGCTTGAGGTTAGCCCAGTAGACAAATGCATTCCATCTTCCCATTTTGGAACAGTGTATCATGAGTGAAAAATGAAATAAAATGCTTGAGGTGCTGTTTGCATGTTAAGCCAGTGGCCTGCAGGGGTTTCATGCTTCTGGGGGTGTCTTGGTCATTTTGATGTTAGACTCCTTGTAATTTTGCTAAAGTGTACTTCGTTGAATGGAACAAATCCAGAAAATCATACATTAATTTGCTTTTGTTTTTGCGTCTCAGACAGTGCCCTGTTGTAAACTAAAATCACACATTCCTGAGCATAAACCGATCATGTTCCCAATGGAAATTTCAGGAATACTTGTGGCTGCTTTCAAAATGTGGAAATCTATTTATTTTTTTTTCCGCTTGTATTTCTTCCCAGCTTTTGGCACTGACTGCGTTCATCTGCATAGAGACCATCATGGAATGCTCCCCTTGCGAAGGCCTTTATTTCTTTGAGTTTGTGAGCTGCAGTGCACTGGTGGTTACTGGAGCTCTCCTGCTTTTGTTCAGTCTGAACCTTCACACAAGAATACCCCAGATCAACTGGAATCTTACTGTAAGTTCATGCAAATTCTGTTAAAAATAGCAGCAAATCTGGTTTAAGTTTGGTCTTTGGACTTTGCTTTCTCCTGTTGTTTAATATTGTGTAGGAGTGTTCTTTATGCTGAGTAAAGTATATATTTTACTTATATTTATTTTGAATGCTAACAGCAGAAGGAGCTTTGAAATGTAACAAGATTAGACTACACTAAATAGAGCTAAAATTGTGTTCTGGTAGATTGTCTTTGGAAGGACAGACTTCCTGCTAATGCCAGCAATTAGGTTTTGTGGATGAAGTGGATAAAAACACAGCCTGTAGTTATTTAACTTTGACAGATGCTGTATTTAGAGTAGCTTGTTGTTCTCTCTTAACCTGGGGTTTTTTTATATTAGGACAAATGTGGTACGTATATTTGCTTACACAGACTAATACAATTATTGGGTAGTAATGTCGAAAATGAAGTGCTTTCTGTGAAAATCAGGTGTTTTGTATTGCTTACACACATAACTATTAATCTTTGACTGGCAATGCTTAATGTGTTCTCAAATACGAGGAGTTTTAGGAAGAGAACTGCTGGCAGTGCACATTCCTTTTGTACAAGCCTCTATTTTCATGCTGAATTATGAGTTAAACTTTCAGATTGGGTTGCATAAACACAGGTCACAGAATCGACATGTGAAGTCACTCTAGCAAAAGCTCTGTCAGCTTCAAGGACAATATTTACACCAACTTCTTTGGACAGTAGAGATACAATTGTGCCAGTGATGTGTTTTATGTTACAACAGTAATTTTGCAAGTACTGTTGGAGTCCAGGAGGTTTTTAGGCTTCTGTATGGCTTCTTTTTAAAATTTTTAAAATGTAATTTATTAATGTTGCTGTTTGCTTAGTTTCTAAGCCTAAGTGACTTATTTAAATAGAGCTTGGAATGTGGAATTAGATGATCCTTTCTGCCATGGGGCTGCATAATCTATTGGTGAACTCCTTCTAAGAGTACTTGGTAGGTAGATTAGGTGTTCTGTGAGCTGTGGTTGGTGGCTGTACAGGAATTATCCCTTTGAGGCAGCATCAGTTGGCTCTGCATAGCACTCTGTCTGGAGGTTTTTAGGGGAAGGGGGGCTTAAAGATCCGACCAGCTGTGCTTTGGGGTTTTTTTGTTTTGTTTTATAAAGGTATTTTGTTTTTTGAGCAGTGGTCACACTCCACACCCCTGCCTCAACAGCATTGGAGCAACATGAGCAGGTTGGAGTTCAAACCAGAGGGCACATGGAATACACTGCAAATGCTTTGCTGTAGTTCATATTGCCAGATCCAGAGGGAGAAGGAATTCATCATGCTCTCCCAAGTCTGATTCTGTTAGTTGCGTACTGAAGATGAAATGATTCTTCCATCCTTCTACCAAAGATCTCCAGCAGAAGTGAGAAGGGAACTGGGAGCTTGTGTCTTCCATGAACAGATGAGACCATCCTTCCTCCTGGTATTTCTTACAGATTTCAGCAATCTGATTAGATTTGATGTTTATTTATGATTATTTGATTTTAGCAGACAGTCTGTTGGGACTGCTCCTCTGAAAGGAGTGGGGGAGTACCTTCATTACTCAGAATGCTTGGGACCATTCTGTGATTCTACAGCTGTTTCTGCTCCTGCAAGTAGAGCGGGAGATCAAAGGCTGCTGATAAAACACCTGTGGGACATTGCTTTGGCCAAGTTAGTAGGAAATTTAGGAATGTAGAGTTCTGGCCGATTTTTTTTTCTTTTGTTTACTTTGGCATTTTATTCTTTACAATTTAGATGTATATTCATGCATTACTTGCCTCTTTCAATATTTATTACTTTCCTGTGTTTTGAAGGTTATTTTTATACTTTTGCAGCCTCTGTATATGACAAAGTTATTACAGGAGTTGCCTTCTAAGCAACAGTCTTTCACATCCCTGACTGCTTTAGGAGGAAGTCACTCCTGCTCATGTATAAATTCATCAAGATCCATGCTTATAAAAATATATATGACTTTAAAATGCATATTTCCCTTATGGAAAGTCTCAAACATTGCTTTTAGAAACTGTGTCAGAAGAAGAGGCTGTTACAGTGCTTGAAGGAATTTAATACACTTAAATTTAGGAAGAAGTCTTCTTTAAAAACTGCACTTCTTCCTAAGAATCATTGAACCCATTTGCTTTCAAATGATCCAATGTATTGGAAAGTACCTGGCCATCAGCTGCTATTGTCCAACACAGGATTGTTTCCTTTAAACATTTATTAAAATCAGAATTCTTTCTGATGTGTTGTGGATATTGGCAAATGTCCACAGTCCCTGGTTGGAATAAAAATGTGGATCAATATACACTAGGATCCAACAGATCTGCAAAGTTGCTAATTTTTCTTTAATATTTATTTTTAGCCATTTGGGGAAAAGAGATTTTTTTTTGATCCTAATTAGAGACTTGCCAGTCATTTTCATATTTTCCTGAGGTAAACATGCAAGAAACATGGCGCTGGTGAGGGCAGAAAAGAGCCTTGTCTGGGTGTGTTGGAGAGAGGGTGATTTGTTCCAGCAAGATGAAAGAACAGTCACTTGTCTGTGTTGTGCAGCACTATCAATATTATGTAAAAAAGCCGAAGCTGGGGAACCTGTCAGTGGAAATTTCCATTTCTTTTATGCCTCACAGCTCAAAGGGAGCCCATTCTGCAGGGAGACAGGAGTGGCCCAGGGGAATGGGGCACAGCAGCTCCTGCTGCACCAGGAGCTTGGGCACGTTTGCTTTCAGAGAGAACTAACAGCTATAGTGTTGTCTTTGCCTAAATTATCCTTTTTTTCAAAAACACATGGTTTGAATCTCATGTGAAGTGCAGGGAGAGCTGGAAGTCTGGTATCCGAGGGTGAGTGTGAGCTGATGCTGCAGGAGCAGGGCTGGGCAGGAAAGGTGCCCAAGTTCCAGGGTGTGTGCTGTGACTGGGATCCTGCACTGGGATCCTCTCTCCTTCTCAGGGAGACACCTCAGTGGTGCCAAAGAGCTGGGAACCCTGGAATTTGGCAGTTCTCTTGGGTGGGGGTTTGTATGACAAGAGAAACCTGATTATCTGAGTACCAATGTAAATCATTGCGTAATCAGCCTGGAGAAAGAGCTGTTTGTCTGTGTGGATGGGAAAAAAACCTTCAGAGACATTTTGACCACTGATTTTTAGTTTTAAATTATTTTCTTGAAGCACTCACTGGAATTATGGGGGTGTATTTTGGAGTGTGCTTGCAGTTCTGACTGCAGAGATTTCAGCTTAGAGCCTTGCAAGTGAGGCACAGAACTGAGCACAGCACAGCACAGAGCTCCCCTGGGCTGGACTCAGTGCCAGGGAAGCACCAGGGAGGAGACAGAGACCCAGGTGTGTGTTAGAGCAAACACACATCAGCTGCTCAGCTCTATGCTGCCTGAACACTTATTTCATCAGCTCTGCACGGTTGGGTTTTTTCGTTGTTGCAACAATGAAATCTTGTGTGCAAAGCAACTGACACTTGGAGTTGGCAGAAAATTTCATGTGGTCGCTGAATGACACTGTCCTGTGCCAGCCTTGCCTCTGCAGAGTGTAATTACAAAGGCAATCTTGATTTTTTTTTTCTATTTTTAATTTTTCCCCCTTCTGCTTTGAAAAAGCATCTTGCTTTTCTTAGCTGTTGAATGAAAAATTAAGTCAGTCATCCTTGACTTTTATGTTTACTGCTCTCAAAATAGCAGTACCTATTAAGGATAAAACGGAACATTTTATAAATTTTAAAAATATTGTTAGAATTAATTTCCTCTTGGCTCTTCATGGACTGTTCTCATTTGGTGCATGCTGTGTTACTCTGTAATAAATGCAGTCTCAAGTTTTAAATACAAGAAATACCACATATTTTGGTAGTCATTGCAGGTGTAGTCTACTGCTTTGTGAAAGTAACTTCTTGAAATTGATGTTCATGGACACTTCTATTGGGGAACAATGCTTATGTGTATCTTGTGTTCATCTAGGTAAACCCTAAATAAATGAGGGAAGAAAGAGATGGCAATTAATGCTCATCCAGTTAATTTGGTTCTTTCTACCGTGCACTTACTTTTGCTTGAGGAGCCGTGTTTTCATTTTTAATTGTGGTGGAAAATACTCATAGTGTTTAATAACAGAGCAAAATTATGGGAGTTTGACCAGAGGTGCTTGGTTTAGAGGACTGACTGGTGTGTTTATACTTCAACTTGACACCTTCATGTAGAAGCAAAGAGTAATGTTCCCAAATTTTGCAAATAAAGAACTGGGGAGGAAAAATTAAGGTCACTGTCCAAAAAATATAAAATAATAATGAAAAAAAATTAATAACCACACTCCTCTCTCTCCCCCCAACAAACAAACTGGCAAACCCAAACAAAACTGAAAGGAAATGTTACTTTGATATGCCAGACACCATCAGACACTTCTGTCACCTTTTGGGGCAAAGTCAGACTGTTGAAATGCGCAGGCTTCTTTCCCAGAGTACATTCTTTATCCACCTTAATCTCCATCTAGATGTAACTTTTGGATTTCAGGAATCAAATGACAAAAGCAACCACCAGTTTAAATGCCATATCTTTGTTTATATGAGTTACAATTACAGTATGGCATTGTCTGCCTTTTAAATAGTACCTGGTCACTTGTGCAGGATAAAGAGCAGCATAACAAGGCAGGGCAGGAATTTTGATTGAATGATTCTTAAAAGCTTGTGTGTGTGAAGTTGTGGAGAGCTGTGGATAAAGGCATGTGGATGTTACTGAAGCCTCTGAGCACCAGAGGCAGCTCCTGGTAATGGCCCAGCCTGGAAGGCTGAGCAGCAGATTTGAACATTTCAGGAGTGGCTTCATGGCAATTTCCAGGTCTGCTAGCAAACTTCTCATTTGTAGCACCAGATCAGCTTTTCCATCCTCTTTAATCCAGGAGCCATACCTGCCTGGAGCCTTAAAAACAAGAGTGTTGGATGATCACAGAATCATGGAATGGGGTTTCCCACTTTTACAGCAGAATCAGCAGAACAAAAGCGTCGCCCCTTTTGAGTATAAAATATTTATCTTGGCAAAAGCCCGTCTGCATCCATGAGTTAGAACATCTCCTCTTCCTTGTCCTCCCTCTGAGTGGGACAGAGAGCAAATACATGGCCTTGGATACTCTGCTTTGGACTGACAGGACCACTGGGGACTGAAAAGAATGGCTTGCAAGTAAACTAGCAGGTGACCAGAAGTCATTTGTTCATTTGAAATCATTTTGGAAAGGAGAGAGGGAGCAGCAGCAGCCTGGAGTGGATTTGATTCAGCTCAAAGATTTGATTCTGTTATGGATGGCAGCTCTGTACAGTATTTTATGGCACAGCATACTGTCTCATGAGGTTGCTGTAATTTCAGCAGAAATTCTTCTACCTCTGTGATGTGGTTTTACTTTGTCTATAAATATAATAGCAAGAACTTCAGCTCCGTCATGGCCAGATTTGAAACAGCTCATCTTTTTTCAATTAGTTTTTTATTCTTATTGTCACGATTATTCATTTTCTCTTATGTGGAAAAAACTTAGAGTATTTTAGGGAGCGTCCTCTGCTTCTTGCTGTCGTTTGCTTTCTTTTATTTCTGCTCTGACTTCGCCCAAAACCATTGGGTTTTTCTTTTCTTATCTTTCTGCTCTAAGTAGGATCTACCACATTTTGGATTAAAAACCACTGATATTTGTGATGTTACCATTACATGTCTGTGTGACAGTGTTACTGGTGCCATTGCTCCTTAAGCTCCAAGCTGTCTGCTCTGGGGATATAAAAGACCATATTGGTTTTAGCTTTTTCAAAAGCCAGCCTTATTGTGTAACTGTGAATCAGTTGTTAATTGCATTTAAAAGGTTTGACCTAAACACGGAAAATGGAATTGCAGAGATTAATAAACTGAAGCCTCAAGATAGAATAAATTCTTTAAATTGTTGAATTCTCTGTAAGGAATTAGATATTCTTTGTAAAAAGTACACTAGAATAAAATGCCAGTGATGATGACAAGTTTCTGATGTACTTATATCAAGCTACATTAGGAAAGGCATCAGCAGTTTAATTTCAGCAGGATTTTATATTCTGCACTATCTCAGACTTCTTGAAAGAAGCCTTCAGGTCTGTTTGTCATGTGGAGCTGGGTGATAAATGTGCCATGTTGTGGGGAGGCCTGGTCATCTTGTTTACACTGTGCTCCTTTGGAAGGGTGCCCAAGGTGCAGATTCAAAAAGTCAGAGGTCAGCAGGATTAATTAATGAGCACATTTGACCCCATAAATCACAGACCATCATGTGTCATCCATGTAGTCTTTAAGTGTGGTACTCAGGAAGTACAAAATATGTGTCTGAAAAAGCATAACCTGGATTATAAAAAGTGAAAAGGTAGAATATTAAATACATCTTTGGCTGCTTGTTCTGATGGTTAGGTCTCTTGCAATTACAATTAGCTTCATTTTGAATATGGCTTTGCAGCTGTTAATTTTGTTGGCTCTGAGATGTTAAGCTTTTAAAACAACCAGTATTTTTGATTGTTTGAGCACTGGAGTCTTCATGTACCCAGCTCAGTCTTTTTAATAGTCAAAGCAGTTTAGGTTCTTTTGATTCATACTGTGAGAAATTTCCTCCTCCTTTCAATAACTTCTGTGGCTCTTCTCTGTACCCTGTCCAATTTTTCAACATTCTTTTAAAAATGTGGATACCGGAACAGGACTCAGCATTCCAGTGTTCCTTGCAAAGGTAAGATTACCTCCTATCGTGTCCATATGTCCAAAGGAGTACAAAACTGATTTTTCTACCTTTTTTTGGTCATGGCAGCATGTCTTGAGATGCTTGCCTACAGTAATTACTAAGTTTTTCTGAATTATTTCTTCTAGGATTTTGTCTCTGTTCTGCAGGGCCTTCCTGTAGATGCCGAATGTACTCTGGTGGTAAAATACACCACCTGACCTTGAATTGAACTAATTTATTTTTTTTTAATTATACAAGAGCATAGCTGCCCTCTCCTCAGTATTTAGTTCCCACATGTATTTACACAGAGACTTGGTGGAAGTGTTGAACACTGTTGAAACTGAGTCTGTTGTCACATAGAGTGAGACTTCCCCTCAGTGGGAAAGAGGGTTGTGCAGGTGACAACCGCAGCTCGTGTTGGCAACTGCAGAAGCGCAGCTAGAGCTGTAAACTCAGAGCTGCAGAGGGGCATGCTTGGAGAAATTGTGAAATGCCATTTATTTTCTAATACCTCTATTTATATAAAGTTTAAACTTTATCTCTGCAAAGCAAGAAGTTACATAATTAAAACTGCAAGAACTATTTCTATTTAATACAATTCTGATTTGTTTGATGTCATAAGTGCCAGGTGGCACCTATCTGAGTAAGCCTGAGGAGGCATAAAAATTTCTCTCTACACAGGCAGGTGAAAAATTGGTAGGAATTTGTGAGACCCACAAATTGCTTTTGTTTCTTTACTATTTGGTAAGAGTTTGGGTCTTTCTGGGCTCCTGACATCTGGATATGAGAGTGGAAATAGCAGTGAGCCATGGAAACCTCTCTGATTCCTTGGGAAAGTCCCGGTTTCCTGTGAGGATCAGGCCACAGTGATGCCTCATGCAGTCTGTACACTCAATTTTGATAACCAGCTGTTGCTGAGTCAGTACCCTCAAAATAGATAGTTCTCTGTGAATAACACTGGGCTAGAAACTTCCATTTCTACAGTTGTTTTCTAAAGCGTTCTGTAATCATGGCCAGGAAAAGAGATGTTTTGGGGGTGGCTGCGTGGCACTGTTCCCTTCAGAGTCTTTGTGTAACTGGAACACAGTTGTGGGATTCATACCCAGCAGAGTAATTTTAGTGTTTTGTCTAAAGTTTTCTTAGCCTGACTTCTTACTGGGCTTCACAAGCTGCACTTTGGGGAAAAAAATAAAATAATTTAAAAAAACCCAACAAAACTGAGTAAGTGAAGGAGCAGGAACAGCAGCAGGAAGTGAGCCTGCCTTGCATGTGGGAGAAGAAAGTCAAGTAGAACAAATTGTCCTCAGATTCTAATTAATGTGATTTTTTTTTTTTTTTAATGGTGGGAGTTGTCATGTTCATGTTTTGTTTTGTGTGTTTTTGTTGTGGGTTTTTTTTTCTTTACCTCAAGCTTTTAAGTTCTACAGCAATCTTGTATACAGATTTTCTTCCCATCCCTTCTGTCTGTGGTAGCATTCACTTTTCACTGATTTCATGTTTGTGCTGAATTGTCCTTTTCTTGATCCCTCTTGATCTCTCAGCTGTTCATTCATGGTAGTTTTGTGTTGTGATTTGGGAATGCTGTTCCCCAATGTAGTGGGAGCATGCAGACAGTGCAGTGTCCGTACACATCAGATGTGAAAGGTGTCCTGATAGCACACTGAACAGCTTGTCCTGAGTGACTCTAGCCTTTGTTTCTTCTATTATTTACACGCTTGAATACTCTTCCCTCAAGTCTGATCAGTTAGTCTGTACTGATACAAGTATTATCATGCAGATACCTGCCATTCAGCATTCTTACTTTGGTTCCAGTGACATGTTAGTGACCCTGTTTGAGGTGAGGCATGGCAGCAGCAGCATCTGAACACCAGTGACATGTGCAGCACATGTGCCGTGAATTGTGTGGAGCAAATTGGTTTTCTTTGCTTGAAGCAAAGCAGTTTTCCCTGAGTGTGTTGCTGTGCATATCTTCTAAAATGTCTGCTTGAAATGTCAGTTTTATGCAATAAATAGGCAAAAATCTTGGTGTTCTTACACTGCTGGTAGCTGTTCTTCCCAGAAGTGGCACAGGACATGCAGTTTTGTACCCTGAAGGCCTCGAAGAATGGGTAGAGAAGCTCCTGCCTGGTGTGTGGGCAGTGCAGGAGCACTGCTGGGCTGTGAGGAGCAAGGGGTCCCTGCAGTGCCCAGTCTGACAGCCAGGTCAGCTCAGAGCAGCTGGGGTGGAGCAGGGTGAGTGCAGCTCTGTGCTGCCAGCTCTGTCCCAGGTAGGAGCTCAGGGGATGTCTCAGGGTGCTCTGTCTGTGCTGTTGGGCTGCAGCTCACACTCCTGCTCATCCTGGGGACAACCTCTGCCTGCTTTGGTACTCCTGAGCCACTGCATACAAAGTTCTGCTGTGGTTCTTGTCCTAAGCTTCTGTGTCGTCCCTTCTGATAAAGCAAACAATCATCACTTAGTAAAGCTACTGAATTTATTTTTTTAGGATCTGGTCAACACTGGACTCAGCACTTTCTTCTTCTTCATTGCCTCTGTAGTACTTGCTGCTTTAAACCATAAAACTGGAGCAGAAATTGCTGCTGTGGTAAGAATTTAAACTTCTTTATATCTGACTCTTACCTTGTATTAAAATTCAATTTTTACTCATTGATTGAATACATCTATTGCATTTGCCATCACAATTTACTTTTTATTTTACAGTTTCCTCTAATATAGTTATTTTATTTTAAGAGTATTAATATCCTTGAAGCTGTTTGTCTTAAGGCTTGAGGCAAGAACAGCAGAAAAATGACTTGCAGAGAACATTTACAGTTGAACTTGCCATTTTCTATAGCTGCCTTACATTATCCTGCTTTATGCTGCAACCCTATGGAAAAGATAAAACCAAAATTTCAGAAGAAATTGAAGCTGCTTACATGTAATTTGTGGAGTTCTTGCCCCTAGAGATGATTTTTTTTGTTCTGTGGAGTGAGTGTAGTAGTAGCACTTCAAGGTTTGAAATCTACAATAGTCAGTTCAAGCAAATTAATTAAAAAGCTGGCAACCTTTTCTAATTTTCTTTATTTTCTTTTCAAACCTGGTTTTTAAAATCATATGAGTTCTGCAGGAGCATAAAGGAAAAACTGCAAAGCAGATGCTTCTCCAGGCTGATGCCCTGGATTCATCACTTGTGTGCAGCCTGAGGAATGAGCTGTTGGATAAAGACCTGGCTGCTTTACATGAGGGTCTACCATGGGGGTGCACTGCAGGGTTTAATTGTCATGTTGGTAGTCAGAGAGCTTTGTTTTCTGGCATCACTCCTCCTAGTCACTTTTGCAGATTGTCTAGTTCATTGAGAAGAAAAACAGAATTTTCCAGGCCACCATAATTTAGTCAGTGCAAATAATGTAGAAAACTGAACTTCTGAGGACTTCGCTGTGAAACTGCTTTTCTTCTTGTTTTCAAAAATAGTCTTTGACTATTCTTTCTGCTTCTCGTAGGTGTTTGGTTTCCTGGCAATGGCAGTGTATGCTGTGAACACATTCTTAGCGATTAAAAAGTGGCGACTGAGCAGCAGACAGCAAAGCAGCCGCCAGACCAGCGACTACATCCGCGCTCGGACAGAATCCAGGGAGGTGGTGCATCGCCCCGAGATCCAGCGCCTGGACGCGTGAAAGTGACCCTCCTGTGGCACTGCAAAGGGAAAAGAAGCACTCAACTCCCTCATGGAATAAGGGGTTTGGCTTTATTTAAGGGGGAAAAGGCAGCTCCGAGGGGCGGAGGATGCCCAGCCCTGCTCGTGTGCAGAGATGCATTGAGCCAGAAGCTGCTGTCATGGAGGCACAAAATGTTGGTCATTCAAAAGGAAGATTCCCTTCAAGAGCTCCACATATATATGTGCATATATTATATAGCTGATATAATATATAATATATATATGTTCTGAAGTATGTTATTGTTTTGGATTAGTTGCACAGTAGTTTCCTTCCCTCTCTGAAGATCCACTGTTTCTTCATCTGCCCCAAAGAAAGACCAGCACTGCCTTGGCTGGGTGAGAGAGGAGGGAAATCCAGCGAGAGCAGATGGAGCACTTGTGACAAGGAAGGAGGGGCAAACAGCAATAACTCCAGCCACGTCCTGTGTCCAGCAAACTGGGTGTGTGCATCCCAAACTGGGTGTGTCTGTCCTTCTGTGTTCTGCCCTGCAGCCTCTGGCACACCTGCCTGGCTGCCTGGATAACCATTCTCATGGATGTGTTCTCATGGATGCAGCATGCTGGGAAAGGGCCACGTGGCCACTTCTGAACTGGGTGAGGCTGGGGTGGTCACTGGTGGCCACAGGAATGCACTGAGTGTGAGTAGGTGGCTGTCTGCTTGTGTTGGGACACATTCCATTTTTCATTCCAAAGTGGGAAAATAAATATGTTTAGGAGACAGGATGGAGGAAAGGGGGTTAAGGGGCACAGTAGAGAATGAAGGGGTTGTCATCCTATAGACTTACATTCCAGCCATGGCTTTTTCTTTTTCCTTTTTTTCTTTTCTTCTTTTTTTTTTAAATGGTTCAACATTTCTAGAAATTGTTGCTAGAACTTGCTTTCCCTCCAAGCCCAGAGTAAGCAAGAACCAGCAAAAAATTACGTGCTTTTAAAGTGTTCCTAAGATTGCAATGTTGTGATTCATGTAAGGTAAATATTTTTTTAGGACAATTTTCTAAAATTAATCCCACTGGTAGTAGGTAAACCTGATTTTTATTGTAACTGGGTGGTTCTGAAGATTTTTTCCCCTAATGTTTCTTTGGCAAATTAATTTAGCTAATTGGAAGATAATATGATTGTATTGATTTGTTTAGAAATAGTTTTACTTAACAGAAGTTTTTTTTCTCCTTGTACTTCCAGTGAATGAATTACATTTTCTCTACTCAGAACTCAAATTCAGCAGTAATTGGCTAGACAATGTCATAATATTATTAGGAAGATGTCTCGCGATATTTTTGTGTTTCTTTGGTGTTTTTTATCTCTGTCGTTTGTTATTTGGCATTTGTGTGCCTGTGTGAAGACAGTGTGCGTGGGAGAAGATCTCTAGAGCTGAACTCCTTTCTGGTGTGAGGAAAATGAAAATCTGTAGAATCAGTGCAACTCTTTGCCATGTTTGCCTGAGTTTCTGTGTCCTGGTGGAGCTGCACTCCTCAGGGGGAGGGCAGTACCTGGAGCCTTTAGAACAACTGGAAGGATATGTGGATAAGTTATTTTAACCATGAAAACCAGGTTACACCAAGCAGGAGATCAGAAGTGCCTGGGCTTTTTTCATGCTGGAGAGAACCAGGATAGGGAGAGTGTGAACCTAATGCTGCAATGTTCAAATTGAGCAGCAGAGAATTATTTTTATGAGTGGAAAAAAGGTGAGAAAGGTGATGCCTTTTCGTTTTCAATGTACTGGCATCTACAGTGCATTTCCCCTTAGTGGCTAACATGGAGATTAAAATTCAGAGTCACTGATGAGGTTAAGGAAAATTTGCATTTTCTTAGTGAATGATGGTTTACCAGTTCCTACAGTAACATTTTATTGTGCTTCATTGGATATAATGCCAAAGGGAACAGCAGTTTAAAAGAAGATTGAACCAACTCTTGTTTTGGGTAGAACAGAGATGTTTCATAGAGGGTTGTGCATCCCCTAAGCAGTAAATGGCAGTTCCACGGCCAGTGTGGTGAGAAATAACAATTTGTAATTGCCAGAACAGCTGGGACAGCCCTGCTGTTTGCCAGCACTGCCCAGGACTGGCAGAGTTTGCAATGTCAGTCATTAAAAGACTTCTTAAAAGTAGCACAAACATACCCAGTCTGGAATTGTAGACTGCCATCAAAGCAGTTTGTATAAAGATTGGAAAAAACCCCAAGCAAACCCAAATCAAACAAAACCAAAAAAACCCCCAAACATCCCACACCAAAACCAACGTCAAGGCAAAACCCCCTACTGAAATACAAAACAGAGTTGCTTTTAGAGTGGAGCTGCCATCTGAAATGAGGGAACAGGAATTGGGTGATGTCACAAGGGATTTTGTCAGGAGTGTTTCCTGTCGCTGGCTGGGGCCAGGGCTGAAGGAGCATTCCCAGATCCTCTCCTGCGCTCCCTGGGCTCACTGTGGTTGTGGCAGAGCTCTGGGGGCTCTTGTGCCTCTCTAGGTTGATAAATTTGGTACCTTTCAAACCCTTCCCTCCACCTTTCCTTGCCCAGAAGAAGGGCAGCTCCCGGGGTTTTCTCTGGAGGGAGTTGCAGCTCCCATTCAGCTGCAGTGCTAGGTGCAGTGGTGCAGTCACAGCTCCAGTGCAGGGCAGTGGTGCAGTGTGCTGCAGTGGCCTTGGGGCTTCTGCAGGTGGGATAAGTTTTCTTCAGCTGAGAATGGCAGTACTTACTGCTTACATCATACCCTGAGCTTAGCACAGCTCTCAGGGTAGAATCCAAAAGAGAACAGTCATTTTAGTAACACTGAACACAAAAGCAAATGTAAATTTGTAATTTCCTTATTTTTGGGACCAAAGATGATTATAGTATTGTACAGTATATACTTTCTAAAAAATCTTAAGCACTTATTGCTCTGCAGAGACATTATTTACTATTTGGATTATATAGAAGGGAAATCAAGTAGCTGTGGGAGACAACTAAATTTGAAATATTAAGATCATTTGATGTCTGTGTAGTTCATTTCCCCTGAGTTAATTTTACACAGTGTTTTGAAGAGGTACTGTTTTAAGACTGTTATCAAAACTGCAGTCACACAAAAAAAACCTTAAGGAAGAAAAGAGGGTAGAAAGTTAAATTTTTTTTAAGCTTTCTTAGAAAAGTGACGTATCTCAGTCAGTTAGTCTTGCTTGTAATTGCTAGCATATAGGGATAATTTCTTTTAATCCTTAAGGCTGCTGTTTAGCTCCATAAAGGGACTCAAACCCCACTGTAAATAGAACTAAATTAAAGCAAACAGTTGAACTTTGTAGGAACAGAATACTTAAAACCGTAATGGTACGGATGAGTCCCCTTTGGTCAACCAAGGCACTTAGACCTGGAATTTCTGAGTATTTCTGTGTGTAGGAATGGCTAAACTGCAGCCTATGCACAGACATCAAAATATTAAACAAAAAGATCTGATTGGAACCACATGAGAGCTGTTACAGTGCTGTGGGAATCCCAGTTTGCCTCTCACTGCTCAGTTCTGTCAGCCTCAGGTGGAGTTTGTGCCACATCCTTGTCATGCTGTGCAAACTGCCCCAGCAGGAGCTCCTAAAGCCCCAGGGAGGAGCTGAGTTGTGTCTGAGTAAAGCCAATTCCTTCTTCCTCTCCACTTTCTCTTTTCATTTGAACATTTGTGCCTCATGGATCTAATGCTTTAATATTTAATTCTTGCTAAGCCTCGTTTGTTGGTCTGTGTTAGTGTCTGCTGCAGTGCCTGGAAGATCAGAACATGTGTCCAACATCCCTTTATTTCAGCTGTGGTGCTCCTCGCTTTCCTGGGGCTTAGGAGGCTTGGGCTGGATGTTCTTCTGTCCCCTGGGACTGTGGAAAGCTGATGTTTGTGTGAGATTCCTGCTAGGAGCCACGTGCTTAGAGCTTGGGAGGGGCAGAGATTGATCTCCCTGTGCCTCTGGGGGACAGGCATGGCTCCAGAGATCTGATATTGCAGCCTGTGCTGCTCATGGCATTCAGTAGCACAGCATCAGCCCACATCTGTGCCTTGGAAGCAGCTCCTCATCTTGCACTCACAAGGTGTCTTTTACATAGAATTTCAGTAAAAGGAGCAACGTTTGTTGCTTCTTGGTTGGCTTTGTCCTGTGTCCTAACAACACTTGATGGTGTTTGTCACTCTGTGCCTCATGGTACAGCCTGCAGTTGTTTCACCTCTCTGTGTTCCATTGCTGCTTCTAGAAAGAGGAGGGGATTGTTTGCACTCTTCCCTAAGGTAATAGTTTATTTTCCCTCTGAATTATTCTGTCCCCTGTGCGGATTGCCCTTCCCAGCAGAGCAGAAATAGTGGTTTTTGAAGTGCTGTGGAGCACAGCAGGAGAGGGGATCTGCTGCAGGCTGCAGTGGACTGTTCTGAGGCAATTAACCACTCGTTTTTCATGAGCTTTAAGGTCCCTAAACGAATTTGGTATTTGTCACCTCTGTGCTATTTTGGGGATGTGCAGGCACAGCAAAAGCTTACCCAATATGTGGCTTTATTAATGCAACCCTTTCTTCCTCCCTCTTCCTTAAGCCTTGTTCTGTATCTGTTATTTTCTTATCATGACAACTTGGTATTAATTTCTACTTGTTGTCTTTTGTGAGGGAAAAAAACTCACCAAAAATCTAAAATAAACAAGAATAATGTTTTTTAGGGCATAATTAAAACTAAAAAAAAAAAATGAAACCAAACTTAATAGCAGTTCAGATAGTGTAGAAAATAATATCCTCTCTCCTACTCAGGTGGGATATTGAACAGCTTTGTCCATGGAGGAGCATAAAGAACAGTTCTTGTCCTGACAGCTCTGGAGCCAAAAATCTTCAGCAGGTATTCAGGATAATAAAAAGGCACAGTCTGATATGGAATTTGAGATGTGAGAAGGACACTTGATAACCCAGTGCTTTGAGAGTGATACATGAACAGTAATAGCCACAGTGGGGAGATTCTGCACCCACAGGGGTTGTGGTGCAGCTCAGCAGCTCAGGGGTGCTCAGAATGGGGACATTGGCCAGGCGTGGCTTCCAGCTGGCTCAGGGTGCTCCACAGGGTCCCTGGCCAGAGGGGATCCAGGTCTGCTCAGTCCCACAGCAAGGAGTAAAGCCAGTGTGTGGCACTTCTGAAAATCTGGCACTTGGCTTGTTATTTACAGCAAGAAATCATGGCTTGCTTATTGTCTGGAGGGCCAGCAATGCTCAGAATTACTGTGCAGGTAGAGGTGTCCTGTGTGTGGATTTTAATGGCAACAAAAGCATTTTAAAATGATCCTGAAATCAGTACAAAAATGCATGGAATGTTTGAAAATACTTCGAAGAAATTATGCCATGTTCCTCTCTTTATTTTGACAGAGGGAGTTGGTTAAAGTGAATTTATACAAATACTCAGGAAATCTCTGAATGACATTTAGAGGTTTTTCCTGGTGTATTATTTTCCCTATCAGCCACTTGGCCACCTTGATAGATCTGTTTGACCAAGTCAGAGTGGTGCTGTCCAACCTGAAAGGGTTCCCTTGTTTTGGTCTTATTTTTGTGTTGTTTTTTTTTAAATCTGTCTATAATTTAACCATTTGTATGCTAGAAATAATCTTTAAAAATCTGCTTACACTGTGATTTCTGGTAGCCTTTAATTTAGAGTATACAACACAATCTAATTTTCTTTTGGGATATGCAGCTTTCAAAAGTGTTCTTATATATCCCCAGAAATGAAAGTTGCCTACCACAGGAATGTGATTAGATAAAGTTACCTATCCAGAATCTCAGTGCAACTCTTTCCTGTGTGCTTGGATGGATGAGTTAATGAAATTGCCTTTTAATCTCTATGGGTTAATAAATATTTTTTTATAACTAGCCGCAGATATTCCTTTTTAAATTATACTTGGCAAACAGAAGATATTTAATTTTATATGCAATATACATAGTTTCCTTGATTGACATATTTATAACATAGAGCTTTGTGTTTACTATGAAGGTTTTATCTGTATCCCATGGACTTCATGGGTAAGACTTTAAAAAGCCAGTTAGCATTTATGGAAGGATATGGGAACTTTCTTCATGGCTTCAGAGTGAGGACACAGGAGCATTTAAAAAGGCAATAGCCAGATGGTTGTAACAGAGTATCTGGGGGGGGTTCTTATTTTTTGATTGGGGCTGGTCCCTACAGCTATTTTAATAACATCTGGATATGAGTAACAGAATGGAAATGAGCATCTGCCTCTTCTGACTGTCACAGGCTATTGTCTAGAGCACAGGAAATTTCAGGGTATTGTGTTGTTTTGCTTTGGACAAATGTCTCAATAGACATATTTAATTAAAACCTTCATGTGTCTGAAAGAAAACATCCTCTCTTAACTAGACTGATTTATCACTTCTGGTAACCTTTTAATCCCAAGAGTAGTGTTGTCTAAATATTTTTAGGGATGTTACAGCTGTCCTGATGTCTGCAGGTTAAAGTGGTCCTGGCTAGCACCCTTCTATTAAGATTGCTACCTTCATTTTTCTACTGTTTATACTTTAATCTTGAATGTTTACCGGTTTCTATTGTTGGATATTGTGGAGGGAGAGTGTTTTAGCACTACAGCTCATCCAGCTTTAACTCATACATCACAGTCCTGAAATAAGATTGATATGATTGATGATATTTGATTTATATATTGTGGCCAATTCATTGCATTTTAAAATGATTTCTATACTGTAGACACAACATTTATGACATAATAGGACGAATGACTTAGCTAATCATTATATCTGCCTACACTTATTCTCTTCTGTGTTAGTGTCATTTTGAAACTGTTTGTATATGTTGAAGTTTGTAAGGGTTCAGGAACCCACAATAAAATGGTAAAGTATGTATTTATTTCTCATTATAATGCTCAAATTTGATTTGGAAGTTGACACTTTGTATGTCTTTTCACAGAATTGTAAACAAATACTGAAAAACTGCTTCACCTAGGGTGCCTTCCATTGTGGTACAAACACTTGTCATTCACAGGAATAGAGATGTAAATTTATTAAACCAGTAAACACTATTTTTGTAATGTGAGTCACTAATGCAGCTCTGGCCTCGTCGTGCTTTGTTCCCACCAACACCAGGTTTATGGCTGCTGTGGTCACTGCCTGCCTTCCCTGTGTGCACTAAGGCTGATCCCTGGGGAATCACAGGTTGTGTCTCCTTTGCCCTGCCCTCAGCTGCCCCCTGAGCCTGCAGGTGAAGCACATTCCTGCTGCAAGGTGCTGCAGATTTCCTCCTTGAGCCCTGTGGAGGGATGCTCAGCGTGGGATGTCTGTGTCCTCGGGGCTGACTGCAGCCCAGTACAAACATTCCAGTTCCAGCTCATAATCCATGATTTACAGCTGCTGAGGAGGGAGCATCCAGGCCTGACCAAAAGCCTTTATCCCTCTGGGTTACAGGTGCTGTATTGAAAGATTTGTAATTGATAACAGCTCAGAGGTGCTATGGAAATACCAGGTTAGAATTCCATTTGGGCCAAGCAAAGGGGATGCAATTTTCCTTTTCTCGTATGAGCACAAGTCTGCTGTGTAATACCCTTGGTACTTTGCTTTTGAAGTAAATCCTGCAGTGTTCTGCCATGGAAAATCTTGGGTGTGTGTGTGCAGAGCCGACTGTTGTCCTTGCCTGGCTTCAGGGGGCTGCAGGCCAGGGCTCCACTGATTGGAGGACACGATTGGGGGCTGCAGGCCAGGGCTGCACGATTGGAGGACATGTTCCCCTGGGGACAACTGCCAGCCTTGCAGGATTTCTCACGGTTGTGCTGAGTTCTGCAGTGCTCAGAGAGCCCAGAGCCCTCGTGCTGCAGCAGCTGCTCCTGGTGCTGCCTCCAGCTGTGAGCATCTAACAGCTGGAACTCACTGTGGCAGAGCAGCAGCTGCCAGCTCTGCCTGGGAAACGTGTCCTGGTGATGCTCGACCAGTGTCAAAGGCAAGGTACTCCACAAGAAAACAGAACCTCCAACTTGTTCTACACCAGTAACCATCTTTCAGTATGTTGTGTTCTTTCTCTTGGTGTCTGTGCTAATCAAAAAACACAAGCTGAAGAATTGTAATGTCTTGCAATACACAAAGCAGTCTTGCTTTTAAAATCCTTTCTGTTGCAGCATAATTTAAATGGTGTATTTATCAGTTTTAAATATCATTTTGCTTTTCCAGTCTTTTGTATATGGGCACAATACTTTTTGTAAATTTTTTTTTATTTAGTTGTCTTTCTGTCTTTTATTTCTGGTATTGGAAGATCTGAGCTCTCTGGGTTTTCACGGTACTCTTCTGATCATTCTTCATAGTGGTAAAAGTCTGTATTTTTGTATGTAGGAGAAATGGTAGTTTTCTAACACTTAGCCCAATCAATATAGAACGGAATCATTTGTGAAGGACTTCCTGTTTAATAAATGGACATATTAAAGTACTAAAACATTGTCTTTGTGTGTAACAGTGTGCTGGGCTGGGGTAATTTTCTTCCTAGTGGCTGCTGTGGGGCTGTTTTGGATGTGTGTTGATAACATAGAGATGTTTTTGTTTCCTGCCCCTTGTGCTGCCAGGCTGGGGAGGTGCTGGGGAGGTTGGGGGGACACAGTCAGGACAGGTGACCCCCAACTGACCAGAGGGATATTTTGCCTTATGACATCAGTATGTCAAGTGGGGGGAAGAAGGGGGATATTTGGAGTGATGGCTTTTGTCTTCCCAAGTCACAGTTCCAGGGGATGTGGCCCTGCTCTCCTGGAGATGCTGGGCACCCATCTGCCTGTGGGAAGCAGGGAATTGATTCCTTGTTTTGCTTTGCTTGTGTGCACAGCTTTTGCTTTCCCTATTAAATTGTCTTTATCTCAGCCCAGGAGTTTTCTCACTTTTGCTCTCCCAGTTCTCTGCCTCATCTTCCTGAGTGTCCTGTGTGGGGCTTGGTGGCTGCTGGGGTTCAACCAGCCCCAGAGACAGCAGAGCCCCTCAGTGCAGCACTGTGGGGATTCCTGGGTTCATAACCCAGCCAGGGCAGCTGCAGAGTGCACTTTGTGTGGGGGAGCAGTGTGGGGTTGAACAGCCACCCCAGCAGCCCTGGGACACTCCTGGATGCAGGAGTTAATGGGAAACCACAGCTGAGAGTCCTTGGTGAGAGGAGAGATGGAGCAGAAAGAACATGGAGCTGCTTCACTGCTCCAGTGCTTCTGCTGGAATTACTCTTGGAGTGTTTTCTGGTGCACTGCCATGGGCTGCAATGCTCCATCCTGCGATTTGCAGCTTCCCAATTGGGACTGGAAAGGAATTCTGGGGCTGAAATGCCCCAGTGAGTTGGACAATACTCTGCTGCCTCATGGACTGTGGGTTCCAAGTGATGCTGGTGGGATTTTTGGTTTCCAGGTGCTTTAGGTATGAGGGGAAAGCAGTGAGTTAATACAGGTGAGAATGTGGACAGGCACAGAGGGATGGATGAGTTGTGGAGAGATTTGGGGATTTGGATGCTGCACTCAGAACACTGGGCAGGGATTGGGGCCTGTGGGGAGCTGGGCAGAGGTGGTGGCACAAGGGGAGGATTCCCTGAGGGAGCCATGTGCTCTTGCACGGGGCAAGTTCATTTTGCCTTTCTGTGGGGCTGTCAGCAGCACTGTGGCATTACCCAGGGTGTTTTCTGTGGTGTTCCTGTGTCAGAGGCAGCTTTATCAGCTGTAGAATTAAAAAAAAAATATTATTTTGTCTAACTTTTAGATAATGGCTCTTCTTTCAGTCTCTTGGGAAGACTGTAATTAATTTATTTGTGGATCAGGCTAACAAAATGTGATGGGCTGAGTCCAAAATACATAAAATAAAAGGACAAGTGTTTCCTGGCGAAAATTAACATTGGAATTGATATTTTCCTCTTCAAGGAAATAGATATAAAAGTTGATTTATTTAAAAAAACAAACTGAACTCAACCAACCAACAAAACCCCACAAAAACAATAACAAGAAATACCAACCCCCCCAAACATCCCAACTGACAAAATAAGGACCCCTACCAACCCCCCAAAAACCCCCAAACAAACCAACAAACAAAAAAACCCAAAAGAACAAAACAAAAAACCCCAACCAAACAAACAAACAAAAAAAAATCACCAAACCCAAACTACTCTTCCTCCTCAAAACCCCAAACAAAACCACACTTAAATTTTTTGGGTTCGCATTGTTTTACTTGCTGACCTGGAAGTTTTACAAAACACTGAGCACTGTGAATTCTTCCAGTAAAAGAATTAAAAGAATTCCAGTAAAATAAGAAACTTCCATCTGTGTTGCAGTGTGGATTTTTGGATGCATTCCTATTTAAATGGTAACTTTTAAAGATGCTGACTTTTAAGCCAATACTCCATGCAAAAAGGTGTCTCAAGCATCCTGTAACAAGATTCACATTCTCAGCACTTACCTCAATTTCTTCTGCTTCCTTGATACATCTTCTCTCAAAGGATTACAGGATGGCCAGGTGGAGCTGCCATGCTTGTGCTAACACATCTGGCATTTGCTCTTCGAGGGCAGTTTGTATCCTGGTGCAAATTCAAAGTGAAGCCATGCAATGATCTTACTTCTGATCAGAAATGTGCCCAGAGAACATCCTTAGCCAAAGGATAATGAATGGAACCAGGGGCTTGCTGAGCAGAGCATCTAGTTGTGTTCTGCTTTCCAGCACTCCAGGCTGTTCTCCTCCACCACAGCAGCTGAGATACTGTGCTTTTCCTTCGTATCCCGGAAATGACTCTGTCAGATGGAAATTTAAGACTTGGGGAGCTTTGAACAGTATCAAGTGAGAAGCACAATTAGGTGGAGTAATGGACAGAGTGTTGAAAGGACAACAGAGCCTCTTACTTCAGTCAGAATCTAAAAAAGCTGCTTGGAAAGGTATTTGAATTCCTTAGAAAGGTATTTGAATTCCTTGGAAAGCTCTTTTGAATTCCTTGGCATCACCTGTCCAAAAGTCACTCCACAAATCTGAACAAGTCCACAGATAAATGGGAAATGTTTTTGGTAGGAAGAGAGAGCCCTTCAGGCAGGTGAAAGCTGTGTGAGCTCACCTGAGGTGCCACTTTCCCTTCCTCTCAGTGCCTTGGGGTCGCTGCTGAGATCATGGAACCTCTGGCGTTGTTTCTGCAGAGATTTGTCCACACCTGGGGTTGGAAGCTCTGTCTCCTGCAGGCAGCAAGGCCAGCAATTCCAGTGGCTGTGCTGGAGCTGCAGTGAGGGCAGGGATTGGGCTCTGGGTTTTGGAAGCAGCTCCTCTGTAGGACAGAGTGTTGTGATGGGAAAGAGGTGTCTGAGGAGGCCACTGGAGTCAGGACTTAGTGAAGGGCTCCACACTGCAGGTGTAGTGCTGTGTTTGTCTCCTGAAACCTGAATTGCAGAGAAACCAGTGCTCCCAGCACCCTTTTGATCATCAGTCAAGGAAAACCAAGAAAGCAAACAAACATAAAAGCCAAAAAGCCAAGCTGACTTTTCCTCCACCGGCCCCAGACCCTGAGCTTGGTGCAATATCTCTGGGAGAAGATGGGCAAAAGACTTAGTCAATCCCCTACTACCCAACCAAAACTGGCTTTAAAGTCATTATTTTTCATTTAACTTTCTGAAATGATGCTCCTAAAATACAGAAGTGTGTTTTATTTCAGTCACGGGAACAGATCTTTTTAAATAAAGGCTGGGATCTTACAGAAGTACTTGACCCTGGGAGCAAACTGCTTAGAAATAAACGAAGTCATCAAGTACTTAAAGGCTGACAACAAAATTCTCTGGGCAGACACCTCACTGCAAACTCCTAAAGCAGTCCTGAAGCAACTCATGAACTATTTTGTTTGCTGCCTCTGTCTAGTTTAATCCAACATGGAAAAAATGACCAGAAAACCTCAGTATATTTTGGGGGTGTGTGAAGGGTGAACCTGAACTTCTTTACAGAGTTATTGGTTGCCAAGAGGGAACACTGTGTCTCCAATGTCTGCTCACTATTTCAGAACGAATTCCTGATGAAATTCCTGCATCTCGTGCCCTAAGGAAGAGGTTTGTCCTGTGGCTGCTCCCCGAGCTGTGCCCCTTCCCCAGCACAGATTTAAGATTCCTAAAATCACTGTTCCTTGTGCTAGGCAGAGGCAAAGCAGCAAAATCAGGTCTTCAAATAAGTAAAGACACCCAACACTCCCATTAAAAGAGGTTTAATCCAGCATGGTTTCTAAATATTAACCATGTTTCCAGCTGTGACATGCAGTACATTTTTTACTTAAAAAAAAAGGAGAAATACAAATGAGTATAAAAATGAGCCCAGGTCCCCTGAACATCACAGTGTGTGCCAGTAAAACATGACAAAAGAAAGGAAAGAAACACAGGTTTTCATACAGGAAAAGGTCCACAGAGATCTTTCCCATAAATCAAAGACTATTGTCACATTTAGAAACAACCACTTGTTTCACTTTTATCCCTTCAGATGTCAGGCAGCAGGAGATGGAGGAGCTGCCTGCTGGACAACTCTGAGCATGACCAGCACCTCCCAGGCCCTGCTCTCTGCCAGGACCTGTCCTGCTGTCAGCAGCCAGCTGCCACAGGCAACTGCAACACAGGATCCTTTCATTGCAAAGGAAATCTGCCGTTATTGCTTTATCTGTTTTTCACTTACTCTGTTAGCACCATCTGCTCTCAATCATACCTGTTCTGCTGCTGGATTAATTTTTAAAAGATCTCTACAGGTTTCTTTGCCACAGACCTGTCTGATGCCATCTGTAAGGAGGATGCCATGCTCTTCCCAAGCATTCCCAAGTGTTTATAAGTGGATACAAATATTTCAAGGTAGGTTGTGCTAACTGTGAAAACAGCTTGCAAATTCAGGAGACTTTTCCCCTGGAAAGGTAAGATCCACAAGATAAATCACGTCTTCCAGGGGAGAAAAACCAACCCAACCCAAGCACACACACTGAAAAAAGGGGGCTGGGGAGATGAATTCATCACAGACATTCTGTAGGTTGGGGTTGGTTTCTTTGCCCTTTCACAGTGGCACAAGTGCAGTGCTGATGTCCCAGCAGCACCAGTGGCCTCAGCACAGAGCAGGACATCAGGCAGTGCTGCTTGGCACACAAACACCTGCAGTTTCCCCAGGCAGGTCCTGCTGGGAGGCATTTGCCAAGCCTGCCTTCCCTGGCTGTGCAAACACACAGGGGCTACCACAAAAACAGGAGGGAAGGGCTGCCCAGAGCTGCCTCACCTGTGCCACCCCATCCTGCGGTGAAATTGCAGCAGATGGGATGTGACTCCATCCAAGCAGCTTTAAAAAAGGGATGCTGAGTGTTTGATGAGCCAGTGCCCTGCAGCACCATTATACTAAGAGGTTTGCTTTTGCTGCAGATTTCCAGTTGTCACTTTTCCTTGTCACACATAGGCAGGAGATACAGAAGTATTGAAACCAACGTGTTAACTGTAATCCATGCCTTCAGTGCCTGAGAGTGGAGTATTCAGACTTCAGATAAAGAAATACCATTAGTTAATCAAGAAAAATACAAATAGAGGCATCCAAACCTCTCTTCTTTGGCACATCAAGAAGTATAAAAGCTCTAAGTGTTAAAGATTTGGAATAAAAGCACATTAAAAGCTCTGTCTAAATGTTAAAAATGCTGCTCCCATTTACTCAGGACATGGCTGTGCTGAGTGGGGAGAGGCACCAGAGAACTGAGCTGTGTTGTTTGGACAGGAACTACTGCAGGACCTGAAGGAGTGTTTAAAGGCACTGGGAATAATCTCCTTTTCCACGTCACTGCTCTGGTGGTTCCATCAACAGTGAGGTGGAAGGAGGCTGAAATGAGGGGGATATTTCAGTTGGCAGTGCATTCAGCAAAGAGGAAAGTGCTTGATCATCTTCCCTTCACGCTTGGTTGGTGTTTGGTTCCTCAGTCTGAGTCAGAGTCAGAGTCCTCATCTGAGGGGTAAAACAAGGAACAAAAGTGAAAATGCAAACTGGAAATCCCCACTAGCTGGGTGTGCTTCAAAGGACTCAGTGGGTTTGGGAAAAGGCTTTAGAAATGACAGTTCTTGCTAAGGTGATGGGACTTGAAATTGTGTTTGAAGGAGCTGGGAAATACAGCTGAGAGGTCCCTGGAGCACCACAAGAGCCCTGCTGGCATCCTTAGTGCCCTGGGGATTGCTGTCTGCTCTGCAGAGCCTGAAGCTCTGAGATGCTGAGAAAACCCAACAGATCCACAGAGGTTCACCCTTCTGGCCTCAGCAGCTGACAGCAGAGCCCTCCTTGCACAATCACAAACACCAACACTACACTGTGTGACTGCACATCTGTGAGTTTATGTATTTCTGCTCCATCTCCAGGGAAATTAGATCTAGTCTGTATCCTAATTCTGCACCCTTGTCACCTGATCATCTTCTGAGGTTAGTTCAGTTTTTAGTTTTTACAGTCTGTTTCCAGTTCCTTTAACTCTTTTTTCCTTTGTTTCTCTTTTTCAGCCTAAAGCTTTAAAAACACTAAACAGTCTACTAAAATCCCCAGAAGAGATTATCAGTGCTGCTGTTCACCTTCCAGGGTTCTATACACATCTGGGGCATTTGGTTTAGGGGGGTTTTAAATAGGGTGGTTTTAGGGGTTTGGGATATTTCTTTGCTTGTTTTTAAGTGTGGAGTAGTGTTTTTAATCTGTGTGGGAGCAATTAATGTTAATTTTAATTTACCAAGAAAAAAACCAGGTAGATGTTTACTTATTTTTACAGTAAGGTATTTTAATGGGGAAAGAAAATCTCTGCTGCACAATAATTTCTGTAACTGAATTTTGGGCCTTTCAAAGTTAGATGTTGTGAAACTCTGAGAAACTTCACGCTCCTGGCTTGCAGGTTATCTTTATAAATCAGTGGAATTCCAGTTGCAGCTTCCTAACTGAGCAGAGCTGCGGCATACAAACCCAAGGCAGCCAAGAATAGAAATTGTTCTTACTGAGCAAGAGCTCTTGCTGCCCTACAAAGGGTGGAGAGGGAAATCTCACACTGCAGGCTTGAGTAACAAGCAGGGAATTTCACCCACCTTCTGTCTTGTGCCCCTCGGGGGAGTCGGAGCCGCCTTGCTTGAGGAAAGTGACCAGGTCATTGAAGGTTATGTAGAAATCAACGGCAAACACGATGGTGGCTACAAACCCAAACACCTGACAGGGCAAAGGAATGCTGTCTTTAACAACAGGTCATGTCCACGACAAACCAAACCAAGCCAAACCTACATGAGAAAAACTGCGTGGTTTTTTGGCCTGTGCCTTTCCAGAAAGGCAGGGAAGGGAAATGGTTTGTGACACATTGGCATCAACTGAATTGCAGCTGATTTGGGAGCCTGGGAAGTGACCAGATGTGTCCTTATCCCTCCCCTAGGCTGCATCCCTCTCAGGCTCTGGGCATGTTCTGGGCATCAGCACTGCTGGGAGTTCCAGGAGAGCACCTCCTGCACCTCCACCATGCTGGGGCACCTCTGCCACCAAGAAATCACCTCTTTTTCTCTGGAAATAATTTTTCACTTGTTTGCAAGGAGATGTGTCTATTGCTGAGTGAACAAGATTGAGATGAAAATGATTCTGAAGCTGCCCCTTCAGCACCAGAGCAGCAGAACTGTGCCAAGCACAGGCTGGGTTCTGCTCTGGGAACCTGGGCTGAACACATCCCATTGCTCCATGTCCAACTGCAGGGACAAAGGTTAAAACCAGGTTTGGGTTTGTACTGTGGGATGGTTTGGGAAGGGCTGCTGGCCAACACTACTGCACATGGTTGTTCTCAAGCTTAAAAAATTGTTATGCAAATTTTATTTATGTTGCATCCATTATTGATGCTTAGAGTCAAGTTGCAGATGCAGGGGCTGTATTGTATTTCCGCCCACAAAATGCTGATGGTGAAGCTCTCTCCTGGACAGTCCTTGTGCTGGAGGGTAAAATGACACTGCTCCTGTTCCAACTCTTCCAAGTAAAATTGAGCAGGAGAGGCAGGAGGTTGAAATTATTTAGACTGCCCTTAGCAGTTACAGGTTTGATTCCCTATTACTACTACTTTTTTAATTATTATTTTCTTCCTCCCTCCATTCAAGGACCTTGACACTCTTTGCAGGAGCATCTGGTAGAATGAAAAAGCAAAATAGGTGCCTTCTCTAAGGGGTACAGTTAAGTTAGGGTGTCATTGGTTCAAACATGTTTTTCTGAATAACTGACCTTTTCTTCTTTGCTTTAGGCAAATTAATTCTCAGTTAATTGAAGAAACTTCTGTTACTTGCAGTGGAGTCATATTTGAACTGTTTCTAAAGAACATCCATACTCAGCTCACCCCAACACTTCAGTGGACACCACACATCTACTCACCCCTGCTGCTTTAGATGCTCCATCGCTGTATTTTGAGACAGCAGCAATTGAAATGGCAAAGTAAATAACAGCAGCAGTGACACAGCGCAAGAAATCCTGTGGAAGAAGCAATGGTGCATTCTCAGATTGGTCCAGGATTTCCTCTAAAAACCATTCTGGAAACCAACACTCAACTCCTCTGTTGTTGCATCAGTGGCCTTGCTGGCGGTGTGACCACAGCCTGGTTTGCTGTAGAGGAGGAACTGCTCATCTGGGAAATACTTCTCAGAGAAGACCCCAACCTTGGCATAAACTTCTGCTCTTAAAGATGATGGGATAAATCCTACTTTTCCTCTGCCTGTGCCAGGGAAACCTTCCTTCAGCCCGGGAAGGGCTGTCCTGGGGCGTTTGCCTTGGAGCACAGCAAGGGCTTTAATGGAAAAATCGTTTGAAATGCCTTAAAAAGCCTCATGTTAAAGCAGAATTCCTGTGGCACCAGAGATCAGGAGGTCCCAGCTCCCGTGGGAATGGGTGCCTGTCTCTCTGTGGATGTGGATCTGTGTGATCATCTCCATGGAGCCCTGTCTGCAGAACTCCTCAGTCAGAAACCACACCGGTTTAGTGTGGCAATGATTTACCCTCCCCATGTCCACCTGCAGCTCCACCAGGCTGCCCCAGGAGCACATGCCTGCTGGGATCCCTGGGATATGTGCTGCTGAGCTGTGCCCTGGGACTCCAGCAGGGATGTCTGCAGGGAGTATTAGACACACAGCTCTGCTTCCCAGGGCATGTGCAGATCACAGGGGCTGCAATAACGGTACCCTCAGCTCTGTTCACAATTAGCTCTTCTGCCTTTCCAGAACAGATGGAGGAGTAAGATCCTGTCTCAAAGCACAAATCCTGTAAGAAAGGTGACTCCTCTGAAGTCAGGACAAGGTCAGTTATCTGTATTTTGTGCCTGCAGTATGTAATGGTAATGGCCATAATAAACACACAAGTGCCTTTTTTGTCTTAGTTCTGGAACCAGATGCATGTAGAAAATGGGAAAATGATGGAATTGAGATTACCAGCTGAAAACTGCACAGTTGTAGCCAAAGTCACTGATACAGTTTTATCCACCAGTGGCCTTGCTAAAGTTATTTTTATATATTGAGAGCTCTAATTCAAACCTCACTGCAATGAACTATCGACAGTACCAAAAGAGAATCCAGACTGATAAAATCAGCGGCGTTTTTTGAAGTATTTGTACTGCAAGGCAGCTGCTCCCTCTGCAGTGATATTTGAGGCTGCAGGGACATCCAGTGGCCAGGGCCCTCCTGCAGCCCCAGCAGCCACTGGGCTCCTGTGTGGGCATGAAGTGCCCAGGGCTGCCCCTTCCCAGGGCAGGTCAGTTTGCTTGTGGGTGTAACTCTAGCCAGGAATTTAATCTCAGTCTAATAAAGTCTGTCAGTATCAACAATACACCTGCTCCCCTTTGCAAGGGTGGCAATAACGTCCCCCCAGCAGTCAGAGTGACTTGGGCTGATGCTGGCCCTAAGCCATTTGCCTGGAACTGGGCATAAATTCTGTGCTTTGATAAAGCCATGCTTTGTGTCAGCACCAAAAAAGCTGCAGTGCAGAGCAGAGCATAGTTTGGGACCTCCTGAGTGAGAGGCAACATGGACAGGTTTCTAATAAGGCAATTAAGTTCTTACAGTCACCGTGAACTCCTGCCCAGCCCCTTTCACTCCCCTTACACTGCACAATTGAATCTGAGCGTTTCTGTTGCACATCTCACTTACCGCCAAAGGCCAGTGGACTCCTTTAAACTTCTCATTAAGCTTGGAGGCGTAGGCAAAAAAAAGAAACAGTGCCAGCAGAAACTCTAGGAGTGGTGCCATCATGAAAGAAGCTGCTAGAGATGCAATATAGCAGATAAAGATGATAAATGACAGCACCTAAAGTAAAGGGAAAACTTGTAGTTATTCGCATGGAATAGCAGAGCTGCAGGCAGCTGAGCAGCTTTGAAGTTTTATTTTCCCTGTGTATTTCTGTCAGTGCTGCTGCTGATGGCTTAGCTTGCTTCCTACTTTTTTTTTTTTTTTATTTTTCATTGGGCCAAATGATTTTTCTTGTTCAGCACAGAATAAATCTGAAGTAATGGTGTTTATTTCCATGTGTGCAAAATCGCTTTTCCGGAGCACTGGGTGGATTTGCACCTCTTGGAGTCAGTAATTTGCTCTGGATTGTAAACAGCTCTGACAACATAATTCTGAAAATAGAGTCGAGTGTTGCCAAGCAAGCAGAGCTCTAAGCTTTCAGCCGTGACAGCTCTCATTTGAAACCCAAATCAGTGCTCAGACAGCCTGAAGTAACTCAGCATTTATAATCTTAGAGTTGAAAGAATAAAGTCTGCTGCTGATGGATAGAAAAGGGCCAAGAATTAATTGTTCTGTGATTTCTGGAAGTCTCTGGTTCCAGCTTTCCAGTCTGTGTGGCAGCTGTGTTAGAGAGAAATAGGACAGATAACTCCCACAGTTTTATCTCCATGATGTTTCCCAACTCTACAAAATAATAAAAACGGCATTTGTTTTCCCACTTAATTGAAATACCTTTAGAAGATAGCTTATGGCTCAAATACAAAGTTTCACAATGGGAAACTACTCAAGAAAATGCATTTTCACCTAAACTAGAGAGTACCAGGGTGCTGTCCTACTCTCCTGGACTTTCAGCTGTGGTGTTGGTAGAAGGGGAAGGTGAGGGAACCATGGAGAAGCTCAACACCATTTGCAAATGCTGTACTGGGGGTTGGTCACCTCCAAAAAGAGGCTCCTGTCCTGCCGTGTTTGGAAACTGATTGCTGTTTCCCTCAAATTAGCTCACAGTAACACAAGTAGCCAGGCTGCTGAATTACACGTGATTATGTGCCAGTTTACACCTGGCTCTGCCCAGCCTTTCCTCCTGGAGATGAAGCTCTGCCTTCCCAATGCTCAGGGATGCTTTTGGCCGCCACAGCAGGGGGGACTCAGCATTAGATTACAAGGATTTTTAAATTTCTAATTCCAATGGGATTCTGGGACACTGACATTCCCACTCACACAGCACTGAAAATAAATGTATTATTTTCCCACAGATGCCACACATGAAGGCAGATGTGGCTTCTTGCAAAGGTAATCAATGCATTTGCCTCATTAAATTTCAGCTCTATGGATTTATTTGCTGCTAGTAAGAGTTCCTGGGGACCACCTGTACCTCAGAAGAAATTATCATTAAACTTGAATAAGGCTCCTATAATTATTAATTAATAATTACTCCTCTGAAATGTCAGTCAGTCCTCAAATACATGTATCAAAAGAGCCTGTTTATGCTTAGGGAGCAACTAAGCAGTTCAATCCCACTGAAATAATTTCCTGGTGTAATTAATTAACAAGCCTTTATTCTCAGCCTTGTTTTGGGGAAAGCAGTCAGTGCCTGAACCAGGATGCTAACAGCTGAAGTATATTGTTTTCATCCATTAGGACTGGGTGGTGAGGTTAGAGAGGATGTGACATTCTTAGTAAGGGACTATATTTATCTTAAAACATCTATGCATTGTTCTTGTTTCACTGAGTTCTAAGAAACTGAGCTGGGACAGTGTATAGAGCTCACTTCTTCATGGGCCTGTTATCTGGTCATATCTGAACAATTTGTTGGTGTTTACCCCATTTGGATTTGTTTCTTGCTCACAGAGCCTCTCTGCAGGTTATTCTCATTTTCATAAAGTGGAGGGAACTTATCCCCTGTATCTCATCCTTAGCGTGGTATGTTCTTTCTATGAGCTAAAAGTACTAAGTACTGTTTGAAGGGAAGTGGATTTACCAGAGCTTGACAACTTCTTAGAGCAGAGAGGACTTCCTTCTTTCTATCACAGCACCTATTCCCTCCCCACCCCCAAGAACAAAGATGACTTGCTCTGTGAATCTGCTTCACTTGCATTGGTGGAACATAATTCAGACACTGTTCCATGTTTTAAAAAGAAATCACCATCTATACAGGACATCTTGTTCTGGTGTTGAAAAAATGTCTTCATTTTTGTGGCTAAAGGCAGGTATGTGATGGCTGAGCTGCAGGGATGACAGCAGCAGGGAGATGTGCTCAAGACAGGTCTCACCAACTACAATGGCAGAACATTAGACCTGAACTAAACCTGGTGATCTCCTAGGAAAGGATTAAATGCAGTGTTAAATAATGCATCCTACTGGAGCAGCGAGGGAAAGAGGCAAATTTCAGATATGTAAGGTGATGCTGCACAGCACAGATCCCTTTGATCTCGATGCTGTTTGAGTCAGTAACTCCTGTGCTCTGACTGCCTCTGCACAGAGTTTTCCTCTCAGAAGTGTTAAGCGAAAGGACGAGCCTTTGTGGTGTGATATTATCAACTTTATGGCAATTTGTGTCAGGGGAGGCTCCTGCTGTCTCCCCTCAGCCCTGGGCAGGCGTGAGGGTCAGGCATGAGCACAAGCTCAGGGTGGAACCGGAGCTGTTCTGTGGCAGGAACACACCAAGGAGCCCCTGATCCCAGGTGCTGCTGTGCCAGGTAAGCTGCTGAAGAGACAGGAAGATCACTCTGAGCATTTCAACGTTCTAGGTGGGTCTGATCCAGAGAAGCTGAGGAAGTATTAGTTGTTTATTCCAAAATCTGGTTACCAGGCCAGTTACTTGTTCAAACCAACCCCTGCATTAATGGTAGATGACTGCAGCCTCCTGCTGCCTGTTCCTCAGCCCTGAAGGACAGCAACTGTATTCCCACCTTCCCCAGCCTCATGGTGGGATTGAGTTCAGCCTGTCCTGCTCTCCCCTGTCAGCATCCCCTCATGCAGGGGGAGTACACCTTATGGCACATTAAAAAAAACCGGCCCCTTGTGATTCACACGAAGCCACTTGACTTCAGCAGAGGATTGATGATATTAGTAAAGGGGAAAGAATCTGACCTAAAGTGTGGTAATTGCTCTCCAGTTAAACATCATTGCTCATTCTAGAGGCACTCTGAGAAAAGGCCCAAGGAAGATTTTATGTAAAATACACATCTATAAAATAATGGACACCAGATTTTGAGAATGAAGGCTGGAAAGATGACATTTTTGGATGGCACACTGTAGGGTTTTGATGCTGTTTCTCACTTCTCCTTGTATACAGCTCATTTCCTCTTCTAACAAGCGGAACACACAGACTCCTGCAGCAACTCTGGGTATTACCTTCAACTGTCTTTTGTGAATTATAAAAGTGAGTACCTTTTCTGACCATTCAATTGCACTGCCACTAACTCAACCATTTGAAGTTATCTTAAAATTTTAAAAATACACCTCTCCTCCCACAATACAAACACTGCAGTGCCAGTCTGTACCAGAAATAATGACACCTACCTACGTACTTTTCCAGGCTTCAAGTCTTTGAGACAAACATCTTGCAAACTGAAAGTTGCTCTAAAAACTCAAAAGCATCCTTCAGAATATACCCTGACCCCTCCAAGGACTGTCAAATGTTCCATTGCACATCCCACTTGTTCTGCACCTATTTTCCTGGAGCTTTTCAGGGTCAGTTCAGACAAAGGTCAAGAAATGGGACCTTGCTGTTTTTCTAACAGCTCTCTATCTGCAGAAGAAAAAAAGGCAGCTAGAGAGGAAGTTTGTGAGGCTCCAGGCAGTTGCAAGTTCATTTCTAGCACTTTCAGAAAGCACTGCTGCTTCTGGGAGAAAAAAAAGTAGAAAAAGTAGCAGTGTTTTATCAGTTTTGTTGATTTGTATTTACAATGGGTTTTTCTCTTCCCCTCACTTGGGATTACACCCTCAGCATTGACAGCAGCTGAGACTGAGCTCTTCCTGTGCTGCTGCTGAAAGGTTGTTTTACTGCTGCCAGCTTCACTGTGAAGGAATATCTGGATGCAGGAAGCTTTAATCCAACAAAGAGCAGGACAGGAACCTTTCACAGCTTGGCAGCTGTAAGAGTATAAAAAATCCTGGCAAACAAGCAGCCTGACTATTCACTGAGCACCTTCTATGTACATTCCCATTCACACAAAAACCCTTCTTTGGTATTGTGCTCCAGAAAGTAATTTTTCCATTTAATCCCATGTAATTATTACTTAATGTCATGTTGCTGGGCTTCTTAAACTGGCCAGGCATTACAACGTTACATTTTATTGTACAACCAGCTTGCAGTTCAAGGTCTAAAAAACAATCATGACAGTGGTTAGAGAGCACAGTGTCCCTGAAGGGAGGGAGGCCTGAGCAGTGCTGAGGTCATGGCAGCTCCAGAGGCGTTTGTGCTCTCCGTGCAGGGAGAACAGACCCACCAGAGTCTGCCGGGAATGGGGGGATGCTGGGAAGCTGCTGACATCACTGCACCTGCTCCTCATCTCCTGCTCCTCATCTCCCCTCCCTAGAAAAGAACAGGTCTGCCTAAGGTTTTACAAGTGGGTAGCAGTGATATCTTTTGGGCAAGTGTTCTGTTCTTGTATTCTTGGCAGACAAAGTGCATCACTCAGTGTCTCTGCTATTCAGTTACTACTTCTCTGTTGCACACGTTGTGGAGGTGAAATTCCTGGTTCCTCCAGAACTGGCTGCAGGAGTGGCCTTCTGGCTACAGACCCTGAGAAAGGCACGGGGGCTTCTTCAAAGGAGACTTTACAGCAAGCAGCTGAAGTTTCAGTTATGAAGGTCAGTTCAGAGAAGACTGAAAAGACAGGAGAAAGACAGGAAAAGAGGAGAGAAACAGACACAATGATTTCTACATCCTTTTACGTCACCACAAAGGTGACACAACTTTACATATTCACACTGCATTTTTATTAAAAAAAAAAAAAAGGAGTACCACTGCATGCTGGCTTCAGGAGACTGAGGAGATGCCAACTAAAGCAGCCACAAAAGCATGAGTGGAACAGCCGAGCGAGCAGCAGAATCCACAAGTGTGGATCTTGCCTGGACAAGCTCTGGCGGCAATATGAGAGTAGCTGTCAAATGGTTCCAACACAGAACACAGGGAACTGAAAACTGCATCTCTTGAAAGGTGCAAAAGAGCATGGATGAGATGCTGACCTCCAACACTGCAACTTGAGTATTTGGGAAAAATGAGTAGCTTAAGAAGTGTTAAAATATATGGAAGAAATCATGGCATGGGAAGAGAATAGAAAGGAAAAAAGAAAGAGAAAAAAATGAACCCATGAAACAAGAAATGGTGATTAGAAAATGGAAGGAGCAAGGCAGTGAGAATAAATAGGATCAGGAGAGACAGTGAAGCTTCTAAATGTACTCGATGCTACTGCTTCTTTCTGGCTCTATAGCTATGCCAGGTGGAATAAAAAATTAACCAGGCAGGTTAGTGGGAGGGTGGACTGGATATTCCCCAGAGGTCCCTTCCAACCCAAACCATTCCATGATTCTGTGGAGATCAAAAGAAAAAGGGGCAGGGGATGGGGGGAGGATAACTTTGTTATATGAATAAAATTTGAGATTATAATTAAGCCTCTAGCAGTAGTCAGCTCCATCACCAGCCTGACTTGTTCTAGGGAAGCACCAGGATGCCCAGTTTACATGGGCACTGCACCAGACAGAGCAAATTACACCTGAACATCCTAAAGATCCACCCTCCATGTGGAAATGTTATTTTCAAAAATGGCTCAAGAGCTGGAGAAATACAGTGCATTTCTGGGGAATTGCCAAGCTGGTGAATAATGTGACACTTTCAACAGTAATGAGGACCCCACTCTGCTTCTGAACAAAAGGCACTGTTCAAAATGTGTATCCATGAATATTATTTACATACATTTATGCAGAACCAACCCCACCCCACATTAGCACTGTGTGAGAGGAAAAATTAAACATTCAAGACAAGAAATACAAAACTAAAGATGAAACACAGATTTAAACCATGATAGATTTAATTTGGACTCATCTTCAATTATTTGGCACTGCATTTCTCTAATTGTATACAGGCTGCATTTGCTCTGGGGCCTGAGCAAATCTTCAAGGGTTTCTTCTGGCAAAGCTAAGACAACTGGACAGAAACTACTGCTGCCTCTTGTCTGCCAGCAAACCACGTCCTGAGCACGTGGGCTTGGCCTGCAAGGAGCACAAGGAAAGCTCTCAGCAGATGGGATTTCAGAGCTGCTTTCAGCTAGCCAAACCCTTGGGAAGCCCTGAGTAGCCTTACAAAGGATAAATCCCTGTTTTGTCAAGACAGAGTGGTTTTTATTACTTCAAGAAGGCATAATCAGTACTTCTCTATGACAACAAAAGGGTGAGTCTGATCCCATGACCAGAACAGTATTCCTCCAATATGTCATCATTCTGAGATGTTAAAAAGCCAAGCTGTCTGAAAGCCATCATTCGGTGGCTGTAAGCTAGTAAAGGAAATTCCAGTGTGTGTTATAGTGTGTAACAAAAATATGTGCCAAAGGAGCCAGGTTAGCTGGGTTCTGGTATCTTCTAAATGTGTGGTTTCGTAAACTACAGATGCTATGTGAGTGATGGTGGTACCTGGAGGAGGGATGGGGCAGCTGGCAATTTTTTGGTGGAGCTCATAAAGCCTGTGGCCTGCTGCTACCCAGCCCGAGGCTCTGCCCATCACAGAAGTCATCCTGACCTCCTGAGTGAATGCTTTTCCTCTCAAAGCCAGCCTCACATCTGGCTGCTCCCTGTCTCTCTGCCACAGGGCAGTGTCCACAGCCTCACAAACTCTCACGGCTGGTCTCTGGCAGCTGGCCACAGACAATATTGTCTTCTTCTGCCTGTACCTCACCTTTCTTTTGCTGGAATATCCCTGTTTCCTTCCCTGAGCTAGCAGAGTGTATAGCCAGATACACCTTGGACATCTGAACAATGCTCCATGGACTTGACTACTAGTTTGGGCTGTCCTGACATTTGACTATCTGCTGCCAAAACTCCAGCTAAAACTCAAGCAACCTTAGTGTTTGAATTTATCATTATTTCTAGCAAAAATTATGTTGAACCTCTAATTTCAATCAACAAGCTTCCTACCCAGAAGTTAAATTTTGTTGTGAAATACCCACTCTCCATGGGGTGAGTGATCTCTTCCCCCATCACATGGGTACTGTTTCAGCTGTCAGGTTTTAAACCACCACAGCCACTGCCCTGGTGCTGCTGCCACACTGTTGCTGATCCAGGCCCGGTGTCCTTGGCCCTGTGCCCACCTGGGCTTGTGTCCAGCCGCTGTCACAGCACTCCAGGGCCTTTCCCTCTGGGCAGCTCTCCAGCCCAAGGGCTCCACGGCAGCGAGCAAGAGCATCCCTCTGTGGGGTCAGGGACAAGCACGGCTCTGGAGGGCTCGGGACAGCAGCTGAGTGACCATAATGCACAGCTTGATGCCACACATCACAGATTCACGAATAAAATCTTTCTTGATACACTCAGGACAGGCTGCCTCATAACCGGGCAGCAGCTGATAATGCAAACCACAGCTGCAGTGGTCACTGGATTCACACTGCAAATAGCTAAAAAACGAAATCTGAGCCCTTTTTTACTGAGAAGGAATCCCTGACAACAAAACACACTTCAGGCACTGGAAGGCTAACAGGACAAGTTCTGGTTTCTAATGTGCTCTGCCTGAATTACGCTAAATCAATTACTCCCTCAGCACTGCAGTTCTCCCACTCCGGTACGGCTGTTTCCCATCTTCCCCTCAGTTGTTCTCCCAGTTTTCTCCTCAGTTGTTTTCCCCGGTTTTCCCCTCAGCTGTTCCCCGTGTCCCCTCGGCTGTTTTCCCCCAGTTTTCCTCTCAGTTGTCGTTTCCCAGTTTTTCCCTCAGTCGCTGTCCCCCTCTCCCCTCAGGCGCACAGCGGAGCGGCCCGGGCAGGGCGGTCCGGCCGATCCCGCTCGGCTCCCGGCTGGCCCCGGGGTGGCTCCCGCAGCCCCCAGCCCCGGTGTCCCGTCCTTACCGACTCTGCGAGCAGCAGCTGTCCCTTGCGGGAGCGCAGGAACTCCCGGGGAGGGAGCACAGAGCGCAGCCCGGGCGGCGGCGCGGCCCCCTCGGGCTCCTCCATGGCTGCGGCGGCGGGCGCGGGTGGGCTGGGGTGGGCTGGGCTGTGGCTGGGGTGGGCTGGGCTGAGCCGGGCTGGGACCGCGGTGGGTCGGGCTGGGCTCTGGGCTCGGGCTCGGCTCTGCTTGAGCTCGGGCTGCGCTCCAGCCGGGCTCGGGCTGGGCTCAGGCTCAGGCTCGGGTGGGGGGTTGGCCGTGGAATTTTTTTTTTTTTTTTTTTTTTCTCTCTGAAGGAGGGAAGCGGAAATCGTGACACTGCGGAAACGTGAAAAAAAAGTTTCAGCATCCCCAGCTGTGGGGGGAGGCCCAGCGCCCGCCCCCAGCCCCGGGCAGGACAATGGGGCTGGCTGCCACCTTCGCCCTGGGCTGCGCTGTCGTGCAGGAGCGACAGCAGCGAGCCAGGGGATTCCTCGTCCTGCCGCTCCCAACACAGAGTGCACCGAGCACCGGGCGGCTGGCGTTGGCAGGAGCCGCTGGAGGTCACCCAGCCCAAAGCCCGGTTCGGATGAAATTTCAGGATCCGAATGCCTCGGCGAATGCTTTAACGCGCATTCACATGGCACGAGAAAATCTCTCAGAAGGATGTTTACTATAATTCTTACTTTTTAATTATTTTTTAAACTTTAATTCTTAATTTTTACTTTAAAATGTACATTTACTCTAACGTACATTTTTACACTTAGTAAGTAAATAATATTAAATAACACACGAAATAATTATTAAATAATTGTTATTTAATTAACACGTTACATAATACAAAGCCCGTTTGTATTTTCTTTTTATTAGATAAAGAAGGCAACCACGAAAATAATTTTCATACAGGTAAAAATGTAATTAAGTTTAGAAAAACAGGACAATTTTCTCTGAAGCTTTAACTGGTAAAATTGCAATGCTGAAGCTGCATTTCGAAAAGTACAAAATCTTATGAATGATACTTGCAAAAACATCAGTGCACAGAAAATTCAAAGGTCAGCACATAAAAAACAAATTCTTTAAAAGAGAGTGGGGAAACAGAATGGAGAAATCCTTCCTTCACTAACACGTCAATCTTATTTGGCAGGAGCACTCCTTCCTCTGGATTTACCAAGGCTAGTCTTCTTGATAAGAAGAACAGCGTCAACAAGGCAGAGAACAAGCAATATAAGACCCAACACCTATAAAAATAACCATAAAATTAGTTCCCTCAATCAGTCTCGAGCTTTTACTGTAGTGACTCATCAAGGTAGCAGTAACCACATCTTCCTAACTGGGTTCTGGCCTTGAAAATGTGTGTAATTTGAGACAGTTGATAAATTAAACAACACCCACCTTTACATCCCATCAGCCCTTCACAGAGCTGTCTACAGCCTGCTTTGATGTTTGTGTGAGGCCTTGGAGTTGTGTGGTGCTCTCCTTAAGCTAATGCTAATGCTGCATTATGGCAGACAATCCTTTTATCCTAAATGAAAGCCCTTC
Source organism: Entomyzon cyanotis (assembly GCA_024500445.1). Taxonomy (NCBI): domain Eukaryota; kingdom Metazoa; phylum Chordata; class Aves; order Passeriformes; family Meliphagidae; genus Entomyzon; species Entomyzon cyanotis. Next base: position 18,672,150 of record JAKEPQ010000743.1, on the reverse strand, counting down.
TTTCCTTTTAAGGGTTGCTTAATTACTGGGACTGGCCCTGAGAAAAGTCAAGGAGAAAAGTCAGCATTTGTAGAAACAAGTCCAGCAGGAAAATGCTCTTCTTCTCTGAAGCTCTGAACAGGATGCTTATTCCAAATTGAAGAAAATGTACAAAAGTATTTAAAAAATAGACAACCTCAGGCAGGTAACTGGAAAAATGTGTTTGCAGAAGAGCCACTGAGTTAACTTGCTCAGCTCCTGCCCTTCAGCCCCATCCCCCCTCGCCCCCCCCCCCCCCCAGTTTTTTATGCAAGCACTGAATTATCTGATCAGGGGAGCTATTTTCAGGAGAGCTCTTGGGAGGGCACAGCTCAAGGCAGTTTGTGCCTCAGAGGAGTAGGCCAGGGGTGATTCTGTCCCTCCCAGTACTGAAGATACCACATGTTCCACCCAAACTTGTGTTCCCAGGCACCTGCTTAGTCTACTGCTCCCAGCTTTAATTTCTATGAACTTTAAGGCCAAGAATATAAATTCTATTCCAGCACAGTCACTTGATCACAAAGTCTCCTTTTTGTTTAGGATGCTGTTGCCAGTGAAGACATCAGATTTCCACTTCAGTGCCTCTTAAGCTGAGTTTGAAAGATCCCTATAGCAGGTTTTAGGTTTCTTTTGATTGCTTTCAGCTTATTTTATTTGATTACATTTCAGCTTATCTTGTAGTTCTAGAGACTTTTAAAACTAAGTGTTTTTTCCCTCCTTATTGTTTATTAATGTTAATTACATTAGTTGCTATTTGAATGAAAAATACCAGTTGTTTAAACTATTCAACTGGTTTGATCTTAACAAAGTCTTACAATCATAGTATGAACAAAACGCCCCCTCAAGTGACATAATTCCTCAATTTGTGTCAGAAAAAACAATGTACACGTCAGGAGGGAGGTACCAGCATGCTTGTTAAAAAGTTTCAACTCTTTTTAGCAGTCCTGGCAGGTCTTCCCAAATGGTATAACCAAACTGGATAGTCCTAAAAGAGCTATGGAAGCAAATGTAGGTTACTTAAAAACTCTAGAAAGTTTCAGTGTTTCAGTACTTCTCTGTAGTTATTCCTAAATCTTGTAATATCTTTAAATTACTAGTGATGTGAGGATTATTTTCTTTCAGTGAGATACACTGAATGTATCTTGTTTGCTATTGCTGAATGTGTTCTTCCAAGACAGTTGTTTGCATGGTCCTACCACAATGTGAGTGTACCAAGAGGTTCAAATCATGTGCACTTTAAGGACTGAAATTCATTAACATTGTTCCTACTTACTCCTCCAGCCAATGTCCCCTTGTTGGTCTTGATTATTACTGCAAACAAGCACACAACGAGGAGGAACAACGCTGCAATCACCGAGTTGATAATATCCTGAAACAGCCAGTGGAAGCAAAATATTTATTCTGAAATACAGGCCTGAAGGAGAACGTGGAGAGCTCCCAGCACAGAAGGATCGTTAAAAACGGCTGCATTGCCATGAAAACAGGATGACAGTAATATCCGTGTGAGAGGACACTGACACCCAGTGGTTCGATGGTAAAAATAGCATTTGCGGGTAAACTTCCTCATTTTACCTTTCTTCTGTTGTTTTTGCAGTCAAATTTTTGCAACTTGGCTACACTTGATAGACTAAAGCAGCAAATACATGTACAAAAAGGCAGGTAAGAGGAGAACTCTTTAGCATTTGAGTGAAAGTGGCTAATTTGTGATGTGAAGGTGTTACACAGCGAGGCCATGCCCGTGACGGGTGTGGCTGTTATCAGATCTAGCAGGAACCGATGGAACAGAACGCTCCGTCAGGAAAAACTGCTTCAGCATCCACAATGGGGCTTGCCTTAACTGTATAGAAACAACCACTGAGCCGACTGGCAAGGTCCCCTGGCACAGGTAGTCCGTCCTGTTCACAGGCCTGCCGGTGCTCACAGCCAGCGGCCGCAACAGCCAGGGGACAGCGGTACCCTCGGCCAGGGGACAGCGGTACCCTCGGCCAGGGACATTGGCGCCCATAGGCAGAGCCCATCCATACTCACGGCCAGGGGACGTCGCTACTTACGGCCTATCAGTACTCACAGCCAGCGGCCAGAACAGGCAGCGGATCCGCGCGTCGAGCTTCAGCAGGTAGAGCAGCAGGAACAGGGCGGTGATCCCCATCTCCATGCCAGCCAGAGCCGTATAGGCCTCGTGCGCGCCCGAGGCCACGAAGCAGAGGAGAGTGACCAGCGCCAGCAGCTGCGGGACAGGAGGGGACGGGGTCAGCACCTGCCCGGCCTCGCCCCGGGCCGCGGGCCGGCCCCGGTCCTACCGTGCGGGCGATCTTCAGCGCGCCCCGCGCCGAGCGGGGAAGGCCCGGTCCACCTCCAGCGGCGCCATGGCGGCCGCGCGGCGTGCGGCGGGACCGCGGGACGGCGCCGGGAAGCGGGGAGATGCCGGGGAAGATGCCGCAGGTGATGCCGGGGCCGGCGCCGACCCGGCCCCGCCTCAGAGCGCCGGGGCGGAGGAAGTGCTGGCGCGGCGGCGGAAGGGTCGGGGGCAGGGCCGGCGCCGGGACAGTGGCCGCGGCCGCGCGGCGGCGGGGATGGGCGATGTGGCGGCGGGGCGCGGCCTGGGCGCGGGGCCTGCGGGGCGGCCCGGGGCTCTCGGCGGGCAGGCCCCGCGCCAGTGCCGCTGCCGCTACCGGCCGTAAGTGCGGGGCAAACCGCGGGGACGGCGCGGGCGGCCGGCCCTGCGAGAGAGGCTCCGTGCGGCCTCTCGGGATGCGCTGCAGCGGCTCCGGGGCAGCGGGGCGGGGGCAGAGCCGGGAGCAGACTGGAGCTCTGGCCGGGGGTGACTGCCGAGCCCGTCCCTGCCTTCCTCCCGTGCCTGGCTGGCTGAAGGGCCTTGTAACCCAGCGTGGCTCGCACAGGTTTTATACCGCAGTTTTGAGGTGTAAGGGTTCTAACGGCTTGTTTTGGAGCTGCTCTGCAATCTTCACCCTTACCCTGCCAGTCCTGTGAGGCCAGTGGGTGTAGCTCTGACCAGCCTTCCCAAAACCCACTTCTGCGCAGCACAAACCCACTGAGGAGCAGCAGGTATAGCAAAAATCTGGTGGAAGTGTCAGCACTCAGTGTTCAGCTCTTGGTAGTGTCAAGGACAGTGGTGAACTTCAGCTAAATCTGTGTCAGTCTGTGCCTCAATGTGTCTGTTACATGACCCAATAATTGCCTAAAACCTCGAAGGCTGGTAATTAGGAAATAGTCACATTAAGCCATAGGGAACATAAAAGTGTCATGGAGGGTGTCACAGTAAGAGTCTCAGTATAACTAAGTTGTGAAGACCACCTTGATTTTAATTGTTTATTTCCTTTTTAGATAAACACCTGATAAAAAAAGATGCTAGAAAGAGAATTGTAAGTATTTGCATTTTGTTCCGAAAACAAAAAGTGCAGCCTCTTTTGTTATAATTTCATTATAACGTCATTATAATTTAAGTGTGTGTGTATTGGCAGCTGTAGGCCATGACTGTGCCACTGTGTGGTGGGTCATGCTCTGTGCAAGGCTACGCTGGTCTAGTTCTGTAAATTCTAATAAAATTGTGAAGGATTTGTGCAGAAATTGTGAGGGATAAAATTGTGAGGGCTCGTGTCAGGACAGGTGGCAGTTTGGGGTCAGTGCTGTGTGTGTAGCCTTGCCATTGCCCTATACAACCCTCCCTGGGCTATAAATTACTTTAACACAGTCGAAAAAAATTTAGGTTTTTTTTTTTTTTTGTTTGTTTTTTAGGTTTCTGAAAATAAAAATGTGATTCCTCTTATGGTTTAAGCTATCTGTATAATGGATGGTGAAATTATTACTTCAGCTGGCATTTATTTATTTTACGTTGGGAGTCAAGTTGAAGTCCCTGAGGTGGGTTGTGGCAGAGTGAGGAGCAGCAGCAGCCCAGCAGTGACCCTCTGGAACTCCTGAGGCCTTGGGAAGGGGATGGAAGCTGGAAGCAGGGCAGGGCTGGCTGTGGGGGCACCAGGAGGGAATGCTGTCCCTTGCCTGGCAGAGACACTTGGTTTATGTTTGCCAGGGAGGCAAAAGGTGGTGGTCTAGGGGAGTCACAACATCCAAACCACTCCCCAGTGCCTTTCCATGAAATATCTCTTCCCAGGGTAGGGAGCTGGCATGCTGGAATGGGCAGGGCGTATTTTTAATGTGCTCTGCCACAGTGTGGGTCTCAAAGGGACTCTGTTTTTCACCAGATCTGTATCGAGGGGAACATTGCGAGTGGAAAGACAACGTGCCTGGATTATTTTGCACAAACTACCAGCATTGAGGTACTGGATGCACATTTCTTTGTCCTCATTTCCATCATTGAGCAGCTGCTTGTCTTTGACAGATCAGCAGTTTAGAAGTGCTGTCCTTGGGTGCATGAGGAGAGAGCAGCACGTGCTAAGCCAGGGCCTTGTTGGGGCACCACCCCAACTTTTTTGAGTTAAACGGCAGAAGTTTAGATCACATGTGATACAGTCCTGGATGCCAAAATAGCTGTAAAACCTGTGGATCAGAGCTTGTACCTTTGTGAAATAACAGCAACCCACAGGGCTTGGGCATGTCTGGACTTGCCTGTTTGCTGTTCCATGTCACTGAAATGTTAGGTGGGTCTGGTAAAAGCAAAGTAAAGAATAATGATGTAAAAATACTGATGTCATGTAGCTGGGATCCCAATGAATAGATGGCTTTTTTTAAAAAAATGAAAATCTGTTAGAACTGTTTCTGGAGATTTCTTCGACTGATCTGGTGTTTGATTTCCTGTTGCTTAGAACCAGGTGAGGGGGAGGGCAGGCAAGTTGTATTTTAACCAAAATCAAGATCATATCTCCGTGAACAATTGGTTTTGTGTACAACAGATACTAACCTGGCAACACATTGGATAATAAGTTCTAGGAGTCCTTACAGAAGTGCTGGGCTGGCTGATGTTATTTGGTAATGTAACAGGAGTTGTCCTTGTGAAGTAATTAACTGCTAACCCAAAGGATAGCAAACTTTAATTTGCATATAGTGCAGTGGTTTTTAAGTAGCTCGTTAAGTTCCCAGGCTGATGAGATTCTTTTAAGCCTGACTCTGCAGTATCATTGCAGACTTAGAACCTGTTGGAGCCAGGTAGGTTTCTTGTGATTTTACCTATTCAGGGTAGAAGCTATTCTGATTAATTCTGTAAAAAGATTTGCATACGTTTTGTTTGTTAGAACACAGAAATAAAATGAAAATGAATGTGGTAGCAGTCCGATCCTTGTCCTTTGCTGGCAAGTGTTACTTTCTGAGAAATTAATTTGTGAGGGGATGGGCTTGTCACTGAAATGCTAGGTGCTCTGCTAAGCTGTTCTTTCCCTTATATGGCACTGATTTTTACTCAAAAAAAAAAAAAAAAAAAAAAAAAGAAATTCTGTCCAGGCTTATTAGGTAATCTAGTCAGTGTTAAAAAATGCTAAGAAGACGTTGTATATTGACATTTCTCTATTTTTAGCAGTGTTCATTATTACCTTTTGTGTTACAACATTCAGTGCTGTTTTTAAAGAGCAATGAGCTTTCCAGTACATGTCCTGAGTACTCAGACTTAATGCACAAGTGTTCCTTAAAAGTAGTTGTAGACTTGTAGGATCACATTAAGTATTTTGAATCTACGACTTGTTTAACATGGAGTAATTCTTTTTAACCAGGTTTTGAAGGAACCCTTGACCAAGTGGAGGAATGTTCGAGGTCATAATATCCTGGTAAGTGGCAGAAATAATTTCTGCAGTTACAGTGACTGGTCTTCTAGCAAGACATGTGTGATGACTTTTTATCAGCTAGCAAAACTGTCATGAAAGGTATGATCCAAATCTCATGTGGCAAAAACGAAAGCTCCCTGAAGCAAAAGAGCTTCTGCTGTGATTAAGACATGCATGTAATAGAAACATTGCATATAAAAAGTGCTTTTGGCAAGGACTGTGTCTCCAGTGGGGTGAGTGTTAAAGAAATTCCCAGGAAGGTAAGCCCTGAGTGTGGCAGTTGTTTCTAATTGTACTTAGGCCTGTTTCAGAGGAGGGAAGGATGTCACTCAAGGTGAGGGGTGGATCCAGTCAGTTCATGTTGCTTGACTGGAGTTCTGTGAACAACTTTGGTGTCCCCAGCATAAAAAGGACATGGAGCTGTTGGAGATCCAGAGGAGGCCACAGAGTTGCTGAGGGGACTGGAGCACCTCCCCTGTGGAGACAGGCTGGGAGAGCTGGGGCTGCTCAGCCTGGAGAGGAGAAGGCTGTGTGGAGACCTCACAGCTCCTTCCAGGGGCTGCAGGGAAACCAGAGAGGGACAATTCCTCAGGAACTGGAGTGACAGGACAAGGGGGAGTGGGTACAAACTGAAAGGGGGGCAATTTAGGTCAGACATTAGGAAGAAATTCCTCCCTGGCAGGGTGGGCAGGCCCTGGCACAGGGTGCCCAGAGAAGCTGTGGCTGCCCCTGGGTCCCTGGCAGTGTCCAAGGGCAGCTTGGACATTGGGGCTTGGAGCATTGGGACAGTGGAAGGTGTCCCTGCCATGGCAGGGGTGGATGGCACTGGATGATCTTTAAGGTCCATTCCAACCCCTTAACTGGATGGTTCTGTGATCCTGTGGCTGCAGCAGATAAGGAAGATTCAGCCCAGTGAGGTGTTGAGGGCTTCTGTTGTCTTTTGGGTGGCCAAAGCTTCTTGGAACTTGTTCCCCACAGGGATGTCTCTGGGTCCCCAGCTGCACACTGGCCTTTGCTGGGGTGCTGGAAGTGGCTGCTTGGGGCTCGCCTCCTCTGCAGAAATCTCCTGGCGGGTGAGGCAGAGATCTGGGCTCAGGCTCTGGAATTTGCTGCCAACACAGAAGTGTGGACACACCCCAAACCACACCTGCCAAACATGTATTAGATGCCATCGCTGTTACCACAGGCCTCTCAAAGAGTCAGTTGTCCCTCCTAGGAGTTCCTGATGCCTTTCTCATTGTTAGTAAAGGGGTGCGGCAAGTGTTGCACTTTACCACAGCAGCCTTGGAGCACTGGGAAAGACTAAGCTTGGGCAGGGAGAAAAGGAGAGGGTCAGAGCTGTGGGCTGAAGTTGTGCTGCTACCTTAAAACTTGTCACCTCAACCAACAGATACTGAATGATGTTTTATTTTGAAGGAGATCCTTTCTCTGCTGTGCAGGATAGACAGTTGCTTGTAAGTTATGTGTATGTGAAATTGCAGCAATCAGAAGGTGGAAGAGCTACCTGAGAGCTGCTGTGAGGATCGTTTGGAAAGAGCAGCTGTCTGTGTTAAAGGACACTTTTTCTGAGGCCAGACCATATTTAGAATCATACATGATTTCTGGAGGGACTGGGTATACTGAGAGTCTGTCAGTGCACAAAAATAGAATAGCAGGGGTTTTTCATTACTTGGTCCTGACTATTCCTTGTGCAGAATAACTAATTCTGCTGACTTCAGCCAGCCTCCCACTCAATGTCTGTAGGGACCAAGGCCATAATTCTGCAGCTCCATTGTGGAGAGCAAATGATCACTTAATCCTTGTCAAACCTGGTGTCAGCTGTTTTAGTGCACTTCTTAGAGCAATGCCGTTGTATTGCAAAAGCTTTGACCTAAGAAATGTCCATCTGTCTTGCTTCCACCTCTGCCCCCAGGGCTTAATGTACCAGGATGCATCAAGGTGGGGGATAACTCTGCAGACCTATGTCCAGCTGACTATGCTGGAGCAGCACACCATGCCCATGGTAAGGAAACTTCTGTTTTGATTTTAAAAGTTCAGATGTGGTTATGAGTGCTAAATCCTTTTAACCTTGTATTTGAAAGTTAAGGTGCTGTTTGTGTTCATTCTTTGTTCCTGCAGTGAGTAGGAGTTTCTGTGGTGCAGACATTGGTATACTGGGGGTAAAACCTCTGCCTTCTGCCTGCTCAGAACTTCCTCAAACTGGTGCTGCTGTTTGGCATAACCTCAGCAGCTAGACTTGCACAAATCTCTTCCTCATTTTGTGTCAGTGACTTGTCTGTAATTTCATTATTTCTGATCTTTGGCAAACACTAACTAATCTTCTGTTAGAATTCATTCTGCTGCTTCGTGCTGTCTAGTACAAATTTAGCCGTTGCTTCTTCTGTTTATGCAAAATACTTCCACTACCATTTTCTATTTCTTTTTTCAGATGATTCACATCCTTTTTTTTCTTGCAATTTTTTCTTTTTTTTTTTTTTTTTAATATTTTCACATTCTGCTTTTTATCAAGGTTTGTTCATTCTTTTCTCCTTCAAACACCTTTTGTTACATTCTGTACTGTCTTCCATTCCCTGATTACAAGATCTGATCTTAGATGCCAGGCTTATATCTTAGTGATTGTTCTTGTGTTCTGTTTTCTGTGTTTGTGTCAGGGCAAACTTTCAGCAGTGCCACAGAGGAGAGTGCTACTGCACATATAATCAGTGGGGTTTTGGAAGAGGTGTTTTTCCCAGACAATAGAAATGCTGTTCTGTTGCAGGAAAAGTTTGTTCAAAAATTCTTGAGGATTTCCCTGTATTTCAGTTTGAGCTTTTTTTGTCATTTGAGCCTTGCTGAAGCCATTCTTCTTCATTAATGGCTGGAAAGCTGGATTAGAAGTTGCTCTGCCAGGTTTTGCTCTGCCAGGCCCTAGAGTGTCAGGGGATCTCCCTGCACCAGCATGAGGTGCTGGTGGAACACATGTAGGGCTGGCTAAGGCCAGCGCTCTGTCAGCTGCAGTTATTTCTTTTAAAAGTCCTCTTTCCTTGCTTGAGTGTGTCAGATGTCAGCCCTCTGCTGTGACCCAGTAACACATGGGATGGGCAGCAGTTTGGGGAGCAATAGTTCCCACTGCTCTGCAGATCCCAAGCGGATCTGCTTTTTGGTACCCGGAGTTACCTTCCACTGTTACCTTTGAAATGGTGGATGAAGAAAAACTGAGTTTTGTACCTTTTCAATAATGCAGTGACCAGCAGTAAGAGCAGGAGCCCTTGGATTTCTGTGGTTCCCACCCTCCCAGCAAATTTGTTCATCACAAGATCTGAAAATTATGTGTTTCATATGATGTGCCATATAACTGTGAAAAGAAATAAGCATGAAAATGTCCAGTGTCAAGTTTTATGTTGCAGATCTCCCCCATTAGGATGATGGAGCGATCAATTCACAGTGCAAAACACATTTTTGTGGAAAATTTGTATCGAAGGTACGTGAGATGGTTTTTTCTTTACTTTCTTGGATTAATTCTTTTAAAAATATATGTAATCAACTGATCATTTCTTTGGTAATGTGCATTTAAGTGGCCTGTGAAATCTGTCAGTTCTGTGTTGGAGTGGCAGTGTTTTTGGTATGGGATGTGCTGCCCACTGGTAGAATAACCCCTGTAGGACATGGAGAGCCTTATTAAGCAATGCTCCTGAATATTTGTAACTCAGTATTAGACAATCCATTGGAGTTATCTGCTCTCTAGCTGAATACAAAAATCTTGCTTGAATCAAACACATGCTAGACATTAAAAAAACCATGAGCATATAATGAATAACACTGTAGGAGGGAGAGAACTGGGCAGCATCATCCAACGTGGCATCCAGGATTGGCATTGCTTGCAAGCAGGAATTTGAGTCCTGTGCTCAGAATCAGGATTGACAGGATCAAAACAGACTGCAAACCTTGGCAGGCTGTGAGTAAAGAAAGAATAATCACCTGTTATCTGCCCCAGGTATAACTCAGCCATCCCAAACTAACTGAAAGAGTTCAGGAATCAGCACTGGGTGGGGTTTTTTTCTTTCTGTTTGGATTGTTGACCTTCTGTTGAGGAATGTATACAACAGATGGGTTTTAGGGGGTTTTTCAGTGGCCCTAAGGGACAAACCCAGTTTGTTGCCACAAGGTGTCATCCATGCTGCACGAGCACCTGTCTGCCACAGGGATGGCTTTGGAAGTGGGCAGAGACACACATTATCTGTCCCAGTCCATGCAGAGTGCAAGCATCCTGGAATATCCTCATTTCTATTTACTGACTTCTTTTTTTCATTGTAGACAAAGTGCTTTTTTCCCCTAAAGACTTAGATGCTATGAGGCTAAGTCTGCTTAGGTCAGCTCTGTGAATTAATTTAATAATAACATTTTTAAGAACATCTAGGATGTTTTGTGGCTTCAGCACTTTTTAAATGTTGGATTAAAGGCATTTGCTTTGTTTTGTTACAGCAAGCTAGAAGGCAGTTGATAGTACCAACAGCAAGCCAAAAGAAAAGGGTGTGTCAAAGGATTGTAAATAAAACAAGGAATATATGAGGAATGTATGAAAGTAGCTATTTTGTGTCACATTAAAAAATGAGTAAATCTGGCTGTATTAGGTGAATTTTAAATGTGTGCAGGATGTGCTGTAGGTGAGCACTGCAGTTCACTGTCCCTCTGAATCCATCATTAGTTATGATAGAAAGCTTGGTTTGTTCATGTTGAACTTCAGCAGTAAAAACTTTACTTGATAGGAGTCAAATGTCAGCAAACTTTGGAAATGAAAACACCACTTTGTGCCTTTTATATTCCCTGTATCTTTATGGATCTTGAGCCAGAGTCCTCACTGGATTACCCAGGGCAAGCAAAGGCACATTATCTGCAGGGCAGGGCAATGCAGAATTGACTTGGATGTATCTCTCTTTTAGGGTAAGAGCAGTGGAGCTCTTTCTTATTTCCAATTCCTTTTAACCTTCCTGTTTTCCCATCTCTCCTGGAGAAAAGCAGCAGAATCAGAATTTGATTTATGTAGATCCCTGCTACCCACAACTGATGAATTAGAAGAGTAGCAGTGACCAGTGTTACCCCATTTCTGGGTGGCAGATTAGGAGGGGAGGTGATACAAATAGGGATTTTGGGTTTTTTTCATACTTAGGGAAATACCTTTCTGTATTACCTTTGCTCACTTTTGCCAGTGATCGAAGCATGATCCCCCTGCATTGCCAGGGGAATGGGTTAGAAATCTGTGGAATATTTTTCTTCAGTCCTATTTAAAATGGCACAACTGGTCTTAATCATCCATCTGGAGAGCACAGGAGCCTCCCAACTCCATATTTTAAAAAACTTTTCTGTTGCCGAAGCATTTGGGAGAGAGTGTGGAGTATGTGTTTGTGTCACCAGTTTTGAAGACAGGATACTGTAAAATTAGTAATATTTGACAATCAGGAATGTGGTAATAAGTGGAAATTCACATACTATGAAAACATAGCGTGTGAGTCTTAACATGTCCTCTCTAACTCCCTGTTACTTGAGTTGTCTGATATTACTCTTGCTGAGATGTCTTTGAGACATTTGTATCTAATATTCTGTGCTCTGAGTTCAGAGTTCCAGCTAAGCATGTTGAATATTTCTCTACTCTTTCCACAAATATTTTTTACAGTGGGAGTAAATTTGTTTACACATTACCATTATTTTTTTGCTGCCTATTCCTGTGGCCTCTGTAAGGAATTGCTGGTTAGTAAATCCAGCCCTTCTGGTGACAGGCCCTGGGGTAGATTGGAACTGATGCTGATACAAAGAACTTGAGCAATAGATACCATTTATGCTAATTTATTGTTATTATGTGAATGTCACTGAGGTAATGCTTTTCTTCCTAGTCACCGAGTAACTGTTTCTCAACTTAGCAGAAAAAATAATGTTGTTAACTGCTAATAATGTAAAATTTATATGTACTTAAAAAAAAGAAAAAGATTAGGTCTTTCTATTGTATAAAGAATGGTTTATGTGGCCTTCAATCTGGGGGGCGTAATGTTGGTCTTCTTTTCATTTCACATCTTTTGGAGTAAATGGGGAGTGATTCTAGTCAGGTGAGCAAAATGAGAGTTTGGAATTGATCTCTGCATGCTGCTCAGTGAGTGATGCCTCTTTCTTTGCTCAGTGGAAAAATGCCAGAGGTGGATTATGCTGTCCTCAGTGAATGGTTTGACTGGATCCAGAACAACATTGATGTTTCAGTTGATTTAATAGGTAACATTTGGATGGGTCTGGAGGGGTGTGTTTGTGGGTGGTTTCCTTTCTGGGAGAAAAGGTAATTGTTGTTTCTTGGCTCATAAATAATCACATTACTCAGTGTAAAAGTGAGCACCATCAGACAGCTTGGGTTTGTGGGTGGTTCATGGATGGATTGATGGTAGTGCCAAAGGGGAGGTTCAGTGGTGGTACCCAAATCAGGATTCTCCCCTTCTGCAGTTTGTGAAGGGAGTTTCTTCTTTGCTTTTAAAGCAGATCCTTGCACATAACTATTACAATTTTTGTTACTACAGTTTATTTGCAGACATCTCCTAAAGTTTGTTATGAGAGGCTAAAGACACGATGCAGGGAAGAAGAAAAAGTCATTCCCCTGGTAAGGAGTTCCTCTGATATATGTGGTTACAAGGAGTTTTGAAAACAGAATGATTCCAGTCTAAATACTAAAATTGTATCCTGAGTGTATTGCCAAAATGTGGTGCAGCTGTTTCCACTGCAGACTAAACCCTGAGTATTTAATTTTGATTTATTTTAAAAAAATGATCTGTCATGCCTGCTGACTCTCCCAAGTGTTCTGTTCTAGTAATCAGTGCACTATGGCTTACTTTGGGTGCAGTGTTAATCTTCTCTAAGATGTAAACTCAATTGCTTTTGTACCATTAAATGGCATAAAAGCAGCCAGTTGAAGCACAGATACCTGGGCATGAAGGTGCTAAGATTTACCTGTGCGCTTGTTGTCTGCTGTCACCAGGATGTTTGTGCATGAAAAGTGTCTCTGCTATGGCTGAAACAAAGCAACTCCTTGAAAACTGTGAGCTTGGGAATCTGCTTTAAAATAGACTGTGGTAATGGAACAATGACTTTCTGTGCCAGTTTACAGAATGGCCCTTCCTTGCACAAGGCTTCTAAAGAAACCTGACCAGACACAGATGCAGTTCCCTCTGCAGACACAGCATATCCTCTGCAGCTCTGGTGGTGGGTGGCTCAGGAGAAGCAATTGTCAGTAGAAGATCTGTGCAAAGAGCTAAATTTTCGGCCATGTGAAATTTTCCTTGAGAGTAAATCCTCCTGTAATGGATTTGAAGAGCCCTTGTGTTATTTTACAGCTCTGCTGAAGAGGAGGGGAGCAGTTATGAATGAACAATGTGAAGTGGTCTCCATGTAGGAAAAAAATAGTTGATGACAGGCAGAAGAGCTTTCAGAGGAAATTGAGTTACGAGGAAGTGAACTGGGAATTGCAGAGAAATGTATTGACAGAGAAAGTGCCTCCCATACACATTCTTTGCAGCCTTGTCCTTTTTGTCCTTACTGGCCTTCGTTGTATTTTTCTCTGTAAAATCTTGAACCACGTTTTACCTGTGAGAGAGAATCATGGTTGCTTGATCTTAAAAGGAGCTGAGAGCCCTGTGCTCCTGTAAGCTGTGCCTTTGAGGTCTTCATGGAGTTATTTAACTTCATACTGGGAATTAAATTTTCTCAAAAACACTTCTTATGCTTTTTATTTTTTCTTAGTGGAAAATATCTGAAGCAGGCTTTTGTATGTGTCTCTTAACTGCTTCCCAAATAGATAAAGATTGTGATGTGTGTTTCATCCCTGGGCATATGTGTTATTCCAGTGCCTCTTTTCTAGGAATATTTAGAAGCTATTCACGAGCTCTATGAAGAGTGGCTAATTAAACGAGCACTGTTTGAAATTTCCTGCCCAGTACTTGTGAGTATTATTTTAATTATAACCAATTAGGCATGTGGGGGATTGTGCTTTCCAGATAATAAGAGCATTGTTTAGTGGTAAAAGTAAACAAATCTGCTTTTCTGATAACCTTTAGAGACGGACAACCTCAGAAAAATGTGGTAGCTGTTGGTGTGTAGCATAAAAGTGAGGTCTGCCATCTGCACAGTGGAATGGGAGGGGCTGCTCACTGGGATTGGTTGCAGGATCAGCCATGCAGCTTTTCAGGGAAGGCCAAATTCTCAACAGAAGACAGCTTGGACACGTCCCTAGGAGTATCCCAGTTGGGCTTCACTGTTCTGTTTTGCTCAAAATAAACCATGTTTTATGGCGTCAGTTATTTCCAGCGTTCATGTTCTTCTTTCCAAGGTTATTGGAGCTGACCATGACATGCAGAAAATGATAGAGAAGTATGAAGAAAACCGGGACCAAATACTGAACCCACCTAACAGACAACACCATGTGTAGAAGTCTGTGATTGTTGTATCAAAAATCATTTATGAAATCTGATTTGGTATTTTTAATATTTAAATATAATGGGTAAATATAATGGGTTTTTGCACTATGCTTTGTAGAATGTTGAGGACTTAGTGCTTTGAAATAATCAGATACCAATCAGGAACACAGTATGAGTCAATTCCCTTTGTGTTTTTACTTCATCAGCTTTACTGTGTCACTTCTCTTCAGCCAAAATATGGCTGTTTCTCTCATTTCCCACTTCAGTGCTGCTTCCTAGAAGTAACTTTAGTTTCTTCTTCTCTTTTTTGTTCCCAAAGACAGCCCTGTTTTTGTAATTTGAAATAAATTATTTGTTACAATGCCCCTCTGAGGGAGGGTAACTGAGGTTCCTCTTCGTAAATAACCCCCTTGGGGTGAATTGGGGTGAAACAACACCAAATGACCAGTGTGTGTATGAGGGAGGTTTATTACAGACCTGTCAGCCTGTCCCTGGTGCCCAGCAGATCATCCTGAGGGTGATCATATGGCATATCCAGGACAACCAGGGGATCAGGCCCAGCCAGCATGGATTTAGGAAAGGCAGGTCCTGCCTGGCCCACCTGATCTCCTTCCATGAGCAGGATGAGGGGCAGGCTGTGGATGTGTCTCCCTGGAATTCAGCAAAGCCTTTGACACTCTGCCATGGCATCTCCTGGAAAAAGCTGTCAGCCCCCAGCTTGGGCAGGGGCAGTCCTGGCTGGGTAAGAACTGGCTGATGGCCCAGAGCGTGGTGGGGATGGTGCTGCATTTGCTCCCCTGGGATCAGGGTTGGGAGCAGTCCTGTTTAGTACCTTTGCTGATGATCTGCAGGAGGGCATCGAGGCTGCCATTAGCAAACTGGGGATGACACCAAGTTGGGTGGGAGTGTGGATCTGCTCTGAAGAGGGACCTGGTCAGGCTGGATCTGTGGGCCAAGATCACCCCTGTGAGGTTCAGCAGGGTCAAGTTCAGGGCTCTGCACTTTAGCCACAACAACCCCGTGCAGCTCCAGGCTGGGGCAGGGAGGCTGGAAATCTGGACATGGCACTCAGTGCTCTGGGCTGGGTGTCTTAGGTTGGACTCAGTGATCTCAGAGGTATTTTCAACCACAGCGATTCTGCGATTTCAAAACAATTTCAGCAGAAAGGAGTGGTGCATCTGTATACAAATACAAAAATACCACAAGGTATGGAAGGCAAGGGCAAGATTAGATACAAGAAAGATACAGAAGATATAGTAGAAAGATATCCTTACTGTGGGTCCAGTGACAAAGATTGGAATTTGGATATGGTCGGACTAATGGTTGCAGTCTTGATCCCTTGGGGTGGGACCCACCAAACAAAAGGTTCAGAGGCTTATAGACATTCCATTTAGCATGGGGACACCTGGATGCCTGCCCAGAGAAAAGATTCTTTGTGTCTGATGTAACCCTAGGGGCCATGCAGAGCTTTCGGGTGGAGCCTTCCCTGAAAGAGTCGGGCACTGTGGGGCCTGGGTGCTCTCAATCCCCCTCTGCGGCTCTTGCCCCTCGACCCCTGTGCTGCTCCTGTGCTGTGGGCACCATGGACCTGAGCAGAAAACTGCCTCGGGGAGGTGTTGCCCTTCCCTCTGCTCCTTTGGACTCCTTTCCAGGCACATCCTGAGTGCTGTCTGAGGCACAGCAAGGCATTAACTGCTACCTGCCCAGGCTTTACACAGTTCCATACAAGAGGTGGGATGTTCATTATTTTTATTACTAGAGGAAGAAAATGAAGTGCATGGAGTTAAAACAGCTGTTAAATAGGTCTTACCAGTTTGAAATGGTGGGTCTTGCTCTAATCCTATCAGTGCAATTTTACTGAATTCAGGAAGTTCCTTCTGCTCTATGGGACATCACAATATAGCTTAGTTCTGGAGATAACTGTCCACTGGTAATCCCATTGAATTCAGAGCACAAAAAGAAAGAAAAAAAACCCCCTCAAAATACATTTTTGTAAGTGATTGCAGAATGGCCCTGAGGTTTTATTTTTTCAGCTAGGTTTTTGTATTTGTGTTCATGGTATCTCCAGCCCTGCTCTGGCTGAGCTGAGAAATAGTGAAAATATAGGGTGCATGGGACTGTGTTTGTTACTCTTTTCAAATGTTTATTAAAAAATCCTAGAATTAATTGATTTCTTGACTGTTTTGCATTCGGTTTTATTTCTCTTTATAAAGAAAAATACAGATGGTTCTTTGGGTTTATATCATGATCAGTTTATTATGACCTGCAAGTATTTGCAGAGTGGAGAAAACCAGTGGGGGTTTCATTCTTGGACTCATTAGCTCAAGTGTTGAGTTGCCCTTCATTTGTGCTTTACCCTCTGGATGTTGTTTCCAACGGAATCCTTTCAATGCAACACTTAGACTGTTTTCTGGGTACTTTTTCTGGGTAATTTTAGGGGAATGAAGAACAAAATGTAGTATTTCCCCTACTGGTTTTGGTTGGTTTAGCTGGAGCAAGCAAGGCTTCACTAGCACATTGATCACTCATTACAGACATTTGTCTGGCACTTACTGCAGGATAGAAACATTCAGTTAGGTGGCTTTTCAGCAATATCCGATGGTGCTACTTTTGGATCACTGCTTTGCTTTTGTAGGGTTGTAGTTTGCCTAAAAACCATTTCAGGGAAAGAACCACACCAAGGCAGGAATTGCAGCTCCTGTCCTGCTATTCCCAGCTGGTGGGGTATTTGTTTTTTCTAAATCACTGCAACTTAATAATGATTAGTGCACTCAGAGAGCATTTCCTAGTGAAGTATAAGTTAGTGCTAAACCTTGTAATCCCAGTAATGCCATTCTATTTCTCTGTTTACATATTTAGAATTCTAGCTTGTAAGTAAGATTTTGTGTGCTAAGTTATTATCTTACTTATTGCAACTTATTTGTAGGGGGACAGTAGTTATTCTTGGTACCTTATGTTAAACTTTCAAAACATTTTTTCCTATAAAAGAGTCTAATAGAAGCACCTCTTTGGAAATGGTTCTATATGTTTGAAGCTCAGTCATCTGCAGTTTGTTCTTAATTCTAATTTCACTATGGATATGTATTTTGCACAGTACAGAAAAATGTCACTTGCAGATTTAGTACAGAGAATCTTACAGCCCAAAGGATGCCACTATTATTTGCCAGGACACAGCCCTGTGAACGCCTTTTGTTCCTAACACCCATTTCTCACAACCCCACCCAGAGCTGAAGGCAGTCCTGTCACCTAGTGTTACCTTGGGCGAAGTTCTGTTCCTCCTACACTGCTGGAATCAGAGCATGACAGAATTTCAACCATTAGTTGCTCAAAAAACAAATCTTTACATTTTAATTCCTGAGGTTTTTCTAGTATAATCCAAATGTGCTCCTCGGAATTTTCTGGGGATGAAAGTCAGTAATAAATAATTTATATTAAATGAATTTAACCTAACATTTTACCTATACATAAAGCATTTTTTAGCATCCAAAACATAGCCCCATATTAGCCCCTGGGAAGGAAATTAACTCTACCCCAGGCCAAACCAGCACCCATTTCAGTGCTACTGGAAAAGCCACTTGAAGCAGTATTGAAGTGCCTTTCTAGGTAACAAGTCTATCACAGAATCCAGAATTTTTAAGGTTGGAAGGGACCTCTGGAGGTCACCCAGTCCAGGCCCTGCCCAGGCAGGGTCACCTGGGGCAGGTGACACAGCGGTGTGTCCAGGTGGCTTTGGAATGTCCCAGAGAGGAAACTCCACAGCCTCCCTGGGCTGCTGTTCCAAGGCTCTGCCCCTCCAGGAAAAGAAGTTTTTCCTCATGTTGAGGTGGAATTTCTTATGTTTTAGTTTTTGGCCATTGCTCTTCGCCCTGTTGCTGGGCTCCATCCAAAAGAGTCTGGCACCATCCTCTGACACCCCTTGGAGATTTTTGTATATAGAAGCACTGAAGACTGTGCTTAAGTACAGCAGCAGTGTGCTTTTCTAAATGAATTAAATGTTGTGTGTGACACAGGCTCTCAGTGCTGGAATTCCAGCTTGCAGCTGATCCAACACTCCTGAGCTTTTCACACAGCAGTCCCACCTGCAGGATATCCCTGCTCCTGGCTCTGCTGCTCACTGGGATCCTTCTCTGAGCAGATTTTTTTTCCTTCCACTAAAATAGCAAAGAATGAGTGTTTTTTCTCTTCATTTTAGTGAGACGAACTGGCTTGCAGAAAAATTCTGTGAACTCCTGCTGCATAATTAAGCGTAAAGGAGCAGGGGCAAGGGAAATGACAGCAGTAGCTGCACCTCTCTTCTGGTGGCAGTGAACAAGGCTTCTCTTGACAATTGTGGTGGTGGCCACAAAATACTTTGGTAACAAATGGAGGCAGATACAAAACCTGTAACACAGGTTAATGCCTCTGCAAAACCAAGTGTTCACAGGGCTGTTTACCTCTTTAAAGCTACAGGAATGTTATCAAAATTTCTAAACCTGTTTTCAACCGAAGTCAGGAGGAAGATTAGCTCAGACACAGCTTCAAAAGAATGCAGAGAGTTAACAGGAGAACACTCCAGTATGGCATTTGTAAAGCTATAAAGCTGGGTCTTCCAGTTTAGAAGAATTTCTCTTGTATTGGAGGAGTATTCCAGGAAAAGGTCTGTGAAGGAAAAAAAAAGGTAGTATGCCCAGCTGAAGAAACCTGTCTGGCATTAAGAACAGCCAGAAGGAATCTGACTGATGAATTACATGGATTTAAATTTATGGAAGTTGCCTACCCTTTAGAAACGTGACCATTCAGGTTTCCTTGCCAAAGGGGCCATTAAGAATTTGTGTGACTCCTCCTGTTTTTCACTGTCCCCAAGCAGTGATGTGGCTTTGGGTTTTTTTAAAACTGTTTTGACCAAACTAATCACCTCCTTGAAAACAGCATCACGGCCACAGGTGAGAGGACAAGCCCCCAGGCAGATTACAAATAAAGCACTATGGACTCAAGTGTGATGGCACAGCATTCCCGGGTCGGTTCTGTCAATGATGACATAAGGCTCCTGGGTGTCACTCCCTGGTGAATTACAGTTCTCTCCTTCACTGCCTTCAGCAGAGTCACGTCCAGGCTGCACCAGGTTCCTCCTGCCCTGTGTGCTGCTTCTGCTCCCGTGTGAAGGCTGCACATCAATGCTTTGGGGGGGGATGTAGGTGAGGTTGGGGGGCTCTCTAATGTGCCTGAAGCACTCAGAAGCTGGGTGTGCCTTACCAGGATCCATGAACAGTCTCCTGCTGTCAGAACCAGCAGTGGAATCGTCCGTGTGCCCAGCAGTACAGTACAGATCTGAAGATGGCTCGGCATGTGAAGCTGCTCTGTTGTGCAGGTCAGCATCAGTCAGGTATGTATGTTTTATTTTGGAGTGATTCAATTCTCTAATATGCCTGTCACTTGTTGCTGCATATGCCATTGCCTCAGGCTGGCCAGTTTCCTCTACTGGATACGTAAGTTCTTCCTGAGCATCCTTGATTTGTAGTTTTGTGAAGGTTAAAGACAGCTCACAAACATTCTCCTCCCTGGGGATGCTGTGGGTTTGGGCAGAGGCAAAGTCCTTGTAGGGCAGAGACTTCAGCTCAGTGGGTTCATCACTGGGGGCCGGGTCTATGCAATTTATGGCATCATTAATTTCTGCTTCAATTGATTCTTCTGGGACTTCTGGAGCTTCAAACTCCAAGGTGGTTTTGCTGTCACAGGAGCTGTCAGCAAACATGGCAAAGGCTGGGGGGCCGCTGGCTCCCGGGGACAGAGGCGCAGGCCCGAGCGCTCGTGCAGCCGACTCTGCAGCCACTGCCAAGGCACACTCCTCACTCAGACTGGCTCTTGGCTCCTTTTCCAAAGCCTTTGGAGAGAGATTCTCACTGAAAATCGGTGTTTGTGCAATGATAATGTCACTGTATTTGATCAGGAAGTCCTCGCTGTCTGAGCACTTGCCCCGGAGATGTGCGGTGTTACTGCTTTGCCTTTGGTGCTCCTGGAGGCTGCCAGGGGATGCAGCAGCTCCTGACTGAGCCTCCTCCCCTTTGATCCTCGGATTCCCAGCAGCTTCAAAGGACACAGCACAGGTAGTTGAACACTTCTGCCGGGGAGAAAGGCACAAAGATGTCTCACTGTTCCCTTCATTTTCCAGCCTTTCAGTGTCTCCTCTCTGGAGTGTCTGATCTCCCTTGTCCTCCTCTCCTTGATGCTGATGTGTTTGTGTTCCCTGCTGCAGGCTCTTCTCCGAATTGCCATGTTTTTCTTCATTTGTCATTTCAAGGATGGCTTCACACTCGATTCTTGCCAGGAATATTTCAAAAGCAGTCTGCTTCGTTTCCTCATTGTTTCTCTTTTTGACAAGTGAAAACTCTGTCGCTGTAGTTGCAACGTAACCTATTTTCTCCAGGACTGCTTTCAGAATGTCCTCTGGGAGCACTGGCTGGATGTAGTAGACAAAATTCCCAGTGAAGGTCTGGAACAGAATGCAACATGGAAAAACTGTTGAACACTGGGGGAATTGGGTGCAGGGAAATGTGAAAGAGCTGATTTCCTAAAGATCAAAAATACTTCAAAACTTCTTACAGCTTTCAAAAAGTTTCAAAAGTTTTTCAAAAAATTGTGTTCCTAGAAGTCAGAATTTTGAACTGTAGTGAGTGAGGCTTTTCTAAACAGAACTATTTTGGCAGCTTCTCAAGCATTATAGCTTTGCTACAGCACATCAGTTTCTGTGAAGTGATGCCAGTTTAAATTTGCTGGGGCCCTGGCTAAGACTACCAGCATTCAAAAGGGAAGAGAGTAAGGAAATCATTTGAGTCAAACTAGAGAAACTCAGAAATAAACCTCATGTGTTTTACTGAACATAAGCTTTTTAAACAAACAAAGGTTCATAGAATGAATCACTGAAGTCTTTTCCTAAAGAAACAGACATGATGCACTCATTGTTCATCACATTTCTGACCTGGTGACAAGTCTGTAACATTTTTTTCCATGGTTCAGACTCCTGCTGTGAACTTTACTATCCTTGAATTAAACTGACATTTTTTTGAAAGCATCTTTCTAAAGAGCGACCATTCTAACAGAAATATTGCCCAAACACCTCTCTTCACACAAGCTGTCTGCAAAACATGAATAAAATGCTGCTGCTGTGTAACAACTTAAAAAATTGGTCAACATTTGCTTGGTTTTAGAGCTACCCCAGGCACGAGGCGTGGTGTGTAAACTGGAAGTGGTTTTGGTTTTGTCTGAAACCTTGTGATAGGAGAGACTATGTCAGTCTAAGCATGATGAAGTCCTGGCAAGTCAGAACAGAACAGAGGAGCGAATGCAAAGTCAAGACTTGCAGAAGGGGCTACCTTGTTTACAGGCTGTCCAGCTTGGGACAGACCAAGGCTGACCCCTGTGCATTACTGTAACAAGAAGGAGGTTCAGAACAAAACTGACCCCCAAAATGGCCACACTATAATGTAGGACTGAGCCTCAGTCCATTCTCAGATAAATTTGTCAACAGTGCCTTGCACTCTCCACCTTCTGTTCCTTCTGGAGGGGGAGCAGCTGCATGCACTGCAGGGATGTCAGAGCCTGGTGAAAGGCAGGACATGGGAAATACTTTTTAGCCTTTTATCAAACCTATATGTGCATAAGGTACTGGTTGTTCTCCAACTTGTGCCTTGCAAGAGAATTATTTCAGGCCTGCAGCAGGCTGTCTTGCACTTTGGGTTACCATAGCGGTCATCAAAGTTTAATTTTAATGCAGCCTAGGATTCTCAAGTTAGGAAAAGCTGAACCCACTAAGCATAGACCTGACCGTCTTATGCTTTGCCTTGTTTTAGGGAGATGAATGAGAAAAGCACGAATCTACAGCTGTTTGGGAATCTACAGGTGTAGATTCCCAAACCTAAGGGCAGAAAGGAGCAAAGAAATGGCTTTTCCTCACCAGCACCTGTTGCCAAAGCAAAGGAAATAAGTTCGCATTTCAGTATTTTGGACATTCATTTTTAATATGGGATGTGTGAAGATTGCTGTGTCTTCTGGGCAACGAGACATGTTCAGTGTGCTGGGGAAGTGGAGTAAACGTGACCACCCTGCTACAACAAGCAACAGCACTTCGTCTTTCCAAGGGGCTTTCCCTGCCTACCCCACCAGCTGCAGGCTCGGAGCTGGAATGAAGGGCCAGAGAGCCACTGGCCCGCCTGGCCTTTGGCACCAAACCACTGCAGATGGCCACCGCTAAAAACATCCCTGCTTATAGGCAGATTTCGATTAAATCTCAGTGTGATGAGAGGCATAACCTTTCAGTGTAGCTTTTACCTTCTCTGCTGTCTCACCACAACCGAGGGGCTTCGTTCCCAACCCCCGAGCTGCTCTGCCTTCCCGGCCTCAGCGAGGACAAGGCCTGTGAAGGCCAGTGAACACCTCTGGGCAGCCCTGCACCGCGCTGGGCACCCTGCCCCTGCTCCCTGCCCCGAGCAGGATGTGCCCCTGGCCCCAGGATGTGCTCCCCGCTCCCAGCACCCTGCCCCGAGCAGGATGTGTCCCCAGCCCGGCTCCACCTCCGGCGCCGCTGCCGAGCCCGGCCCGGGGAAGCGGCCTGGCGCCGTACCTTGAGGGAGCGGATCTCCCGGCGCCAGGGGCACAGCAGCAGGTTGACGCAGAGCAGCTCCAGCAGCTCCAGCGCCTTGAGCAGGTCGCGGAGGGCGCGGCCGCCCCGCGCTCGCCGGCAGAGCTCGGCCACGCCGCGCACGTCCAGGGCCCCGCGCCCGGCAAGGGCGTCGCGGCGCCCCGGGCCCAGCAGCCGGCGCGCCCGGGCCTTGAGCGCGGAGTCGGCGCAGGCCGCCAGCTGTCCCTGGGCCGCGCGGGCCGCCAGGTGCGACACGTACTCGCTCAGCAGCGCCGGCTCCGCCATGGCCAATGGCGGCACCGCCCCGCCCCGCCCCGCGCCGCCATTGGCCCGAGCCGCCCGCGCGCCGAGCGCTCATTGGCGCTGCCGCCTGTCAGTCAGGGCGGGGCGGGGCGGCGCGAAGCGAAAGCGAAAGGCGGCAGGGCGCTGAGGGCTCGGGCGGCGCGCGGGGCGGGGCTGTCGCGACTCGCGAGTGAGGGCGTGTCGCGATAGGCGAGGGCGCGTCTGGGGATGTCTCGGGGTGTCGGTGGCTCCCCGGCGCGCAGCGCCACTTCTCACACCGCGGGGAGGTGGTTTTATTTTTAACCTGGGTTGCACAAAGCAGGGAGCTGCTGGTGACCTAAACCACCCAATGGTCACACACCTGCTGTCCCATTGCTCAAAACCATTCCAGAATCCCTAAACCTGCAAACCAAAGTTTGCAGGAGCGGCAGTGTGTCTAGGAACAGAACCCCCACTTGTGGGGAGCTGAGCAGTGCCAAGCTCAGCATGGTGCTGGGGAAGGGAGGGCACTCAGCTGCTCACAGACAGAGTGCCACAGCCACCAGGAGCACACCCTTGCTGAAACCCCCAGCTATTCCCAGCTCTGCACACACAAGGAGCTCTCAGGAGCAGGGGGCACTGCTGGGTGTTACCCACAGGGCACATGGAGATGGGGATGTGAGTCCCTACTCACTCAAAAAGACTGACTCATGTGCTTATTAAAGACCCTGTCCTTAGAGGCAGGAGGTGACAGCTCTCTCCAGCTGTCCTTCCCAAGGTCTGCATCTGAAAAAGGATGCCACCCTGCTCTTGTTGAGAGGGGGGATATGGTCCTCTTGTCTGGCTGCTCAGTACGTGTGACACCTCCTGCTCTCTTAGCCAGGACCTCAACTCCAGGGAAGTAACTCCAGCATCTTTGCCTGCCCAGCCACTGTTAGAAAAACAGACAGACAGACAAACCGGGAAACTTCCAGAGCTCCAGATACTTACTTGCCTGCCCTCAGCCAGTGGCAAAGCAGCTTGGAAAGAAGCACTGCCAGCACAGTACCAGGGCACAGTCAAGCTGCTGCTGTTAAGGTCTGTAAACCTTGCAGGGCTTGGGCTGGGAACAACCAACTTTCCAGAAATGATCTGCATCTCCTCCCATCCCTTGAGCACGGCCTTCAGGATCCCTCCCTGGGGCAGCCAGGAAGCTGGTGCATCTCCATGAGGGATCATGACCAGAGGGGCAGCCCCTGGGGTAATGCTGACCAGACACATGGTTATGGCCAGGTGTGGGTAGGGAGGTCCCAAACACAGACAGAATCACCCTGATCTCCTCCTGTGTCCATGCCACTGACCAGTGGAGGGACCATGGGGAAAATCTTCCCCCATATTCACTTATCAATGAGTATATACTACATTAAAGTAAACTGGAATATCTCCTGGCAGCAAGAAATTCTCTCTACTGCAGACCTTGCCTTTATAAACACTTCTCACTGCCTTCAGAAAAACAGGAGACTTGGAGGTGGGAGCCCTTGGAGCTGGGGGAAGGACTCTAGCCCAGCTCACCTGACTTCTGAAGCTTTTCCTCTCTCTCTGATTTACGTGCTGCTCTCTCAAGCTGCTAGAGCAAAAGTTCCTACAAAAATTTCCTGTCAACCATCTGATGAGGCAAATGGGAGCAATGCCCTCCATAGGTGCTGCACAGCGACAGCCCTACAAAATGTCCCACATGGCCTCTCCAGTGACCAGTTGCTTCAGCAGAGCTTTGTGATGGGCTGGGAGGGATGTGTTGCCCCTCTGTGGGCACTGCTGAGGGCCACCAGTGGGAGTGGGGGCTACAGAACCACTTTCCACATTGGAAACATGGAAGTGGGACAGATTCCCACTTATCTCCTCCATTCCCAAGGTGAGGTCCTCCACCTCCAACTCAATCCCCTCATCCTCACCAGGCTCTGAGGCTTTCTTCCAAGACCCTCCAGACCTGTCGAGGTGAGGCTTTACACCCTGGATGAGTCCCCAGAATTGTGAAGATGGAGGCTTCATGTTGGAAAGTTTTAGAAAATTTATTAGAAGAAAAAAAACCAATAGGGGATGCCCACACCACAAAGCTGCAGCGCTCAGTGTGTGGCTGGTCTGGCCAGAGGCACACCTCCCAGAGCTTGCGCAGCTGCTTTTATACCCTCTCGATGGAACTCAAGAGTCCTGGATACATTTACCCAATCCTGGGCTCTGCAGTCCGCGGCTCACCCTCTTACCCGCCTGTTTGAGCGGTCTGACCTGGGTCCTCCCCCCGGGCATGCTCTTTTGTCACATGTGGGTGTGGTTGCATTCAGACTGGCACCTTGATTGACGGCTCAGAGAGATCTTTCCAGAAAAGTTCTCAGTGGCCCTCGTCAGCCATCTTGCCCCTACTTTCCACAAATATCATGACAGAAATTGGTATTCAGAATAACCAAACCGGTTACAGGAATAACGACAACCAGAAGGAACAGTGATAACTCAGTTAAACCTTTTCCAATTTAGTTAACAGCAACCCAAACAACCCATCAGTCAACCATAACCTGAACATTTAACACACCTCTTAACTCCCTCCGCTTTTAATTAACTCAAACAATGATTGACTCTTTTAACCCTTTAACAATATAGGAAAGTCAATTCCCCTGTGTTGTTTTTGACACTGGTGCTTATCGGTTTCTCGTGCACACGATTGTTGGACAAGGGTCACACTTTATCTCAATGCCCAAAGTAAGCACTCCCCAAGCAAACATAAAGGTTTCTACTTAACAGCACACCACCTCTTGGAGAGGGTAACACTGTTCCATCCTCTGGGAGAAGGGCTGCAAGAAGCAGCTGGACACACGGCAAAAAGCAGCACAGCACACTGTGAGAAGGGGCAAACAATTCGTGAGGAGGGTCCCAGTGTAAGATTTCTGGTGCCCCAAAGCACTCCCCAAGAGAACATACTGTCAGATGTGACCTAAGAACCCAACCCTTAAAGACTGTGCTGTGGCAGGACGCTCCCATCACCCCCTTCTCTCTCTCCCCCTGATTGGTCACCGGTTTAGATTAGGTTGATAGCTTAATCCAGGCTATGTAGTGGTGGCGACTCAATGTCTAGGTGAGATGAAGAGAGAATGTGAAAAAATTTTAGTGACCACAAATCCACACTTTTTTAATCCTATAAAAAGCTCATGAAATCTCAGAAAAGGTAGAAGCTTTTCTGCATGGATACTGAGCATGAAGAGGACTTCTCCCCTGAGCTTGGACGCAAGCTCTGTGGTAACTTCTTGCAAGATTGAGGGAGTATTCTAATGCATCTCAGCTCCAAAATTGGATTTGGTAAGATCATTGGTTTCCAATATTGTATTATTCTGGCTAACTTATAGGTACCTTTCTTAACTTGCATTGTAGTTCAAGCAAGCATTTCTTAACTTGCATTTTTAACTATTTTTATAGTTCAAGCAAGTTTTAACCCCATAATTGTCGCTGTTGAGCGGCTAGCTGAGGAATGACCAAGTTCTCAGACAAGGAAAGAGAGGAGAAGAGAGCTTTATTGTTTTGAATTCCATATATATAGAGTTTACAGAGGTGCCCCAGATTGGTCAGCCCGAGACCTCCCCCTAGGCCCAATTGGCCAAGCCCGAACTGACCCAATCTGGAGAAGTTGTTTGCAAAACATCCAAACTTTATCTTGTTTATGAAATATAGCAAAATGTTCCCACGGGAAGAACCTGTGCTAGCCACACATAATTGCATTTTAGCTATTATAGTTTTGCAATTATGCATTCATTGTGTGTGTATGTATGTCAATTTGCTCTATGTTTGTATGTTTGTTATTTTCTGTGTCTAATAAATGGTATTTTTAGACTAATCGGCCAAATATCAAAGATCCTTGTGAACGGGACCGAGTCTTAGAGAGCTAGCTACCCTACTCTGTTGCTAGAAGCCTGGCAAACTGCAGAAACTCATAAGGCTTCTGTCTCCCATGCAAGACATGTACCTATAGATAAATGAACAAAATTAGGGTGGATGCTGAATTTGTAAACATATAAATAACCTTTGCAAAATAATCATGGCGGGGAATGCACATGAAGGTGCCAACCCTTACATGCTCCCCCTGGCCAGACAACAAAGGTGTGCTTTACTTTACAGCACCTTACTGTGGAGTAGATCCCTTTGAATCACCACCAAAGGCTCCCTGATCATCAAAACTTTACACTACTTATGCATTTTAACAAACAAAGACATCAGCATCCATTGGTCACAAACTGTATAACTTTTGTGTTGATTAGTACTCAGACCCCTCTTTGCTGGTTATGTCTCTCATTTCTCATGCTGATGAGTCCTCAGTGGTGATTTTGCCTGCTGTGGCGTCTGGGGTCCATTTTCAGCAGGTGGTCACTGAGCTGGTCATGATCTCTCACTGCTGGAATTCCCTTTCCCCCAGGTACTCCTCAGTCCTGCTGACATCACTCCTGGTGGCTCTTGGCCAAACAACCTGTTCCTCTTGGAATTGTCTTCCCCTTTCCTTAAAAAGATCAGCCAATGTTTGCAAATGCAATGTTTGCAATGCCATTGCTGCCTGCTCCTTGGAGACCACCCAGGACATGGTGTGACCTCTGGGCATGTTCTGTTCCTCCTGCTGGAAACTTCCTCTGGATCCCTGGACTAGGTCTGGGTAACTGCTGAAAGAGGTTTTATTTTTGCTGTGGGGCTGACAAGTGTCCTGCAATGGGGTTAAATGAGGTTTGTGTTTGCTGTGGGGCTGACAAGTGTCCTGGGATGGGGTTAAAGGCAGGTTGGATTCAGCAGCTGGAAAACACACCTGTAGTCCAGGTACTTTTCTAATCTTGATTTTTAGAATCTATTTTTGAGTCACTGCCAGTGGCTGCTATGATGTTGTACACCTGTGTGACTTCACAAATTGATAAATGCTCTCTCATATGATGGTGATTATTTGAATTCACAGAAGTCAACAGTTATAATTTAATGCAGAAATTATTTCTGTGAGGAATGATTTGTCAGACTATAAAGACCACTTAGATCAGTTTGATGGGGTTTCCATTTAGCAAATAGATCTTTACTCACCTTGCTGTGCTAATAAATGATCTGTTTGAATATTTCTGGGATGATTGGCCTATATTTTCCTGGCTTTTTATCTTTTCCCTTGGTGACACATTGTCCATTTTCAGTGTCCTGACTGCAGTAATTTGACTCTGCCCTTCTTGACCTTGGACAGTGACTTTTACCCCACAGCAGGAGGGATGTGACTGGTCCTGTGGTCTGACAAATGTAAAATCCAAATGGAAATGACTGAAGCACAGTGTTTTTTTCTCAGCAGTTGCTCAGTCGTGGGTGGTCCCAGAGCGGTAAAATAAAAAGCACAGAAGCAAACCCAAATGTGTGTATATTCTTTACTAAAAGTTCTGTATAAGATTAGTATACTAAAAATCAGAGCAAAAGAGATGACTACAGAAATACAGTTTTATTATCATGTAGCAAGAAACAGCATGTCCAGTTTTCTTTCTGATTTTAGTTGTGTAATAAAGGAAAGGCCTGGGTTAAGTCTGGGTTTTAGCACTGGCATTAGCATTATGCAAGGGCTTAGGATAAAATCTGATAGCAGGATAAGAATTTCTCAAGAGCAGCATCATTCTGCCAACTTTGCTGAGATTTATCCAAGATCTGAAATATTGTTCAAGAAATGAGAGCATGTTCTTATTGCATCATTACAAGAAATTCCAGCACGTGCAGTAAGTAGCATTGGAAGCTGTTGGAGCAGCTTTAGAGTTGCAAACTTCTCTCTGCAGTGTTTTACAGCTAAAATTTTTCTTTCTAGTGCTGTCTATTTGGGTTGGATTTATAAGCTTTTCCCCCTGCCCCACTGTTGGTTATCACTCAGTTAAAAGGATTAACAAGAGTAGAAAATGCTAACCACTCCTGCAAGTGATCATGGTAAGGTATCACTGAAGGCAGCACACTCTACCTTTAATTCACAGTTTGTTTTTTGATTTTATATGTTTGTAATGAGTGACATAACCCATGCATTCAGTGGTAACTTAGAAAAACACTAGAGTGTGGATGTGTGTTTTGCTTGGCTCCCATATCCGTGTGACAGAGCAGCTGGGGTTATTTGGATTATTCAGGATGACAGGATTTTATGGAGAGGCCCATGCCACAAGAGGGAGCAGACAGATGTGTGTAAGAAATGCTGCCAACCCCAGATCGCACAGCCAGCGACACTTCACTGTTACAGAAGGAAGAAAGAAAGATTTTGATTAGTTTTCTATAATCTCACTGATGCACTGCTAAAATGAGGTAAAATGTAAATCTCCTGTTTTCATCAGAGGTCTTCCTATAAATTTTTTTTGTAAACCAGAGATAGAGAGTGGAAGGGCAGGAAATGCCTGTTAAAAAGGTTAAAAGCCAAACAGGTGAAAAGGTTTTCCCCCAGTGCACAGAAACTGTGAGCTTCAGTAATGGAGTAGAGACTTGTCTGCCACATGTGGAAAGCCCTCTGTGCTTGTCTTCAGAAGAACCTTCAGCTTGGTCATGCTGCTTTGAAGAGCCTCACTTTCAGGAAAACAATTGCATTACTCTTCTAATTTCTGTTGATTAGATTTCCCCCCCACAGCTCCCATAGCAGCCTGAAGGAAGCAGGTCCCAGGCCTCTCTCTGCTCCAGGCAGGTCTCCAGGAGCTGCAGGCAGACACAGCCATGAAAGCAAGTGCTGTTCTGCACAAACAACCCCTGTGCTCTCCCTCTCTTCTGGTTTTCCTGCCAATAAAACTGACTGGGGACTTTCTGTGCCACTGTGCATCTCTGGCCCCTCATAGGTGATGGAGTTTTGTTTCTCTTGTTGCAGGGTACTTTGCATTCCACAAAACTGTTTAAACTAATACTTTGTAGAGAGAAGCAGTTCTCTCTGTTAAAAACACATATGTGAAATAGAGCCTACCTTCTGCCAACAGTTTTGCAATGCAAAATTGGGAATTTTTGTTCTTTTGGGTATAATATACTGAGAATATTGAAAATCTTGCTGAACTGCAGAAGATTTGTCATTTTAGTGAAATACATATTTACTGTCATCTACTTAGCAAAAGATGCATGCTTACCTTATATCTCATCATGTGCATATGACTCAGTAATGGTTTAATTTATATAGCAGTAAGAACCATATAATTACTTCCCATCTAAGTATTAATTATAATTGTGTCAATCTTCAGAGTGTTGAATGATGATTACAGTTGAAAATCATTCAGTATTTACAGAAAATCCAAGTGCAATTTTAATAATTTGGATGATGCTTCCTTTTAAACACCATCATATATTTACTATACTCAGCTTTATATATCCTTTAGTGGGAATAGAAAATGAAGTCCATTTTAACAGTGTAAAAAACTTTTTTTTTTTTTTTTGGTATTTTAGTGAAAATGCCTCGAAGAGGTTTCTTGGAGATGAGCCTGAGATAACTCTGCTCCCCTGACACAGTTTTTTGGGTCCTGCCCCTGGTGCCAGAGGGAGCCCAGGCTTTGTGAATGCCCCAAGGACTGCCTGGTGCTCCATCCCTGCCTGTTGATGTGCTGACAGTCAGTTCTGCTTCCTGCCAGCACCCAGACTTACCCAGGGGGTTTCCATTAGACACAGAACTTAAAAATGACTGAAAATTGGAGAGTGCAAACAAAGAGTTTGGTTTTCTTGCAGCTACATGGTTCAAACCAACACAGCAAAGAAGTTTTCCGGGGGGTACTGTCCTGAGGAAAGCACAGGGTTGAGCTCTCCGTACTCTCTTGTGGGTTGTGTGTCCTCAGCCAGACACATAGGAGCTTTCGGATGAGGAATGGGATTTTCCAGGCAGAACTGAACAATAGGATCCAAGCTTTGTTTTTTTTAAAGCAATAGATGGAAACCTCCTTGGCTGCCTACCCTTGGATTTCAGGGCTGGCCTCTAGTTTGAATCTTCTTTTGCTGGCCATGAAAAGAAAGTGGGGGGAGCAGATCTTCCTGTCCCACACGTGGATCTTCCCCAGCTCAGGGTGAACAGAGAGCCTCAGGGGTGTGTGGTGTTTGAAAGGTGTATCCAGCCCTGGGAGCTGTGCCCAGCAGGTGCCTGGGGCTCTGCCAGAGGCCTCTGGGAGGGGAAAAGGAGCCAGGGATGCCCATGTGTGTCTGGGTCTCCACTGCCCTGCCTGCTCCAGAGCAGTGCCCCTTCTGGCTGCCCCTCTGTGCCACACTCAGCCCTCTTTCTGGGGCTGGGAGGTGCAGGGCAGGCTTGGTGGGAGCAGCGTGTGCAGCCCTGGCCATTCCTGGGGACAGGGTGATGCTGTGCCTTGCCCTGCTGTGCCTGTGCTGGGCTCCTGCACCCCCTGCCCTGGCACATGGGCTGGGAACCCTCAGACTCACATCCCAGTGTCCTGGGGTCACTCGTTGGGTTGCTTTTCCTGGTTCCTCCTCTCCCACCTGGGAACATTCCGAGGTTCCTGCACTCTGATGCTGTTAGTGTGCCTAGCCCAGCACCTCTTGTTTGCATTGCACTCACCCAGTTCCTGGAGGTCACTGGGGTCACGCTGAAACACTACAGGCTCCTTATGGAAAAAGAGACTGCTTTGTGCCTGGAAATGCAGCCGTGTGGGGGAATTGAAGGCTGCTCTGGGATGCCTGTGCTCTTCCCTGGGCTGCAGCAAGGCCCCCTGAAGGATGTGCAGCTCCAGCCTGCGCAGCTGTGCTGCAGCCTCTGCAGGTAAAGCCAATTGTAGATGGGGATCCACTGCCACCTCTCCATCGCTCGTGGAAGGTTTCTTTTGAGGGAGAACTTGAAGCAGGCTTTGCAATGATCTGGAAAGCCTGGTACCAAAGGAAAAATGTGAATATTAGAATATTCTTTTTTTCTATTTGCTTCTATACGGTTCTCGTAATCATCTTTTTTCAGGCAGTGTTCTGCCTACTGAAACACATAGTTAGACAAAGAATTATTTAAAAATGCTTTGTTGCCAATACACTGAATGAGATGTGCTAGTGACACCTAAAATGAAAACAAAATTCTCTTCTTTTTCCTTCTGCTCTAAAACATGCAAAATATCATAAAATCAACAAGTAGGCTTGACTGGACAACATTTATCTTCATTATGAGTGGCTAATTTCAATGGATTTTGCAATGCTTCAACAAGGTCAGATGCACTGCTTGTCTCTGCTGCTCTTTTATGCTGTGTGATGTCATGGAACACTTTGAAGCACAAACAGGGTCTAGTCTAGGTAAAGTTGCAAAATTCACTGTAAAAAAATCCCATTGTATCCCTGTTTAAAGATATAAAATTGGTAAAACTTCCAGAGATTTTATTCTTCCATTGGTCTGAGTTCTTCAGAAGAATTGAAGGAAAGAGCCACTTTTATTCACACGCTTGGGGTCTGAAGGCCAGCGGGAGAATTTCTCCACATTCCTGCTGGAGGTGTGCTGGGGCTGAAGTGTTCACAGCCCACTGTCCCGGACAGGGGAGCAACCTCCAGAGTGGGAGATGACTGAGATGGCTGAGCTGGGCTGCTGCAAATCTTGGAGCCTCACTGCATCATTTGCAGCCCATCCTGTAGTCCCAGATGCTGCTTCCTCTTCCTGGCTGATATAGATATTTACAGATATTTCATTTCTTTGGCAAGGGTCCGTAAGGGAATATGGGGGAGGATCATCTGTGGGAATATATATCTGTGTTGCTCCTGGCCCCACACAGTCATCATAGCTGAAAGAAAAAAATAAATATTCATTGGATTCCTGGGAAAAATGCTACAGTGCATTATTTCAGCATAACAGAGGCAGGTAAAGTGAGAAAAAGGAGTGTCTGGTGTTTTGTTCTTCAGCCCACATCCTTGCTGCCCCTGCCATGTGAGACACTCAGGAATGTAACACCTAAAGCCTCATCTCAAAATACCCAGAGATAATCCCAGAGCAGCACAGTCACTGTAAATGTGATGCACCAGGGCTCATTTCTGTTCTCACCTGCCTGTAAGAGCCAGATTAGAAGAAGCTGGGGAAAAAGGAAATGGTGTTGCTGTTTTAGTTGTGAAATAAGGAATGGAGAGCTCTTGATGGAGTCTCTAGTAAAATATCACTCTGTGCTGTCCTGATTCCAGGTCTCTGGAGCTCAGCCAGCACTGCCTGGGTGGGCTGCCTGGGTGGAAGGCATGTGCTGGCAGGGGCAGCAGGATTTCTTGCTGAGCTGCAGAGTTGTGCTGCATAATCTGGACAGACTCTGATGGTCACTCTGACTGGGCCCAGTGCCCAGCACATTCCTCCCAGAGAGCAGGAGTGCAAGGCAGGTGAGTTGGTGGGATTTCCATGAAGAGCTAGCTCAGGTGTAGCCAGGCCTTGAATTCAGGCTGTGCCACCAGGCTGGTGCCAGGGAAACTGTTTCCTGCTGGCTCTGCCCCCTGCTCTGAGCTTTCTGTCCCAGTGGGAATGCAGTCAGGCTCCTTGCATGGCAGCTGGGGCTGCACAGCGCAGGGAGGGCACTGAGGGGATGGTGAGCCTGGCAGCCCTGGGGCCGTGCTGGGGTCTCACGGTGTGTGTTGCAGGAGGGGATGGGGATGGAGTGAGGGGACACCAGCAGGCTCCATGTGTTGGCACTGCCCAGCCCTGGAGCCCAGAGCCTGCAGCCCCAGCAGGCCTGGGCACAGCTGGTGATCCTCCCTGCTCCCTGGTGATCCCCTGGCTGCCCTGTTTGTCCCCACACTGAACCTGACCCCCTTTTGCCTTCAAACCAGCCCAGCTCCCATGGTCCAAAGGAAGGCCCTGTTCTCCTGGCTCCCTGGCTACAGGTCAGAGTGATAAAGAGTCACAGCCTCACAATCTGAAATGTTAGACCTGCTTTATGGCTGCTGTTTAACCACTTCAGGATCATTTAAAATCCAATCCTGAAAAAGGAAATGTTTCCTGGTAAAAACCCTTTTCCCTACTGAGTTAACCTGAAAAACATTTCTGCTGGAGCCAGACAAATTAAGGACTTTTTTCCTCAGCCACACTAACTTCAGAGCAATTAAGATCTAGGATATTTCCTGAAAATTTGGATATTTAACGTGTGTCTTCTCAGCAGACCGCAGGGACACACTCTGCCCCAGTACCTGTGTTAATGCCAGGCTAAACCAAGCTCCCAAACTCCAGTCTGGGTCACAGGAATGGTTCTTGGGGAAGGGAGAGGTAAGAAAATGAAATCATAGTGCTACATTCCTAAACTCAAATATCCATGGGTGTTTTTATTTTTACCTCCCTTTCATCTTACTTTTATATTCATCAGGACAACAGCTTTAAATTTAGACTAGAACATTTTGATTTCCCCATCAGAAAATAATATCTAAGAACTTAGGTCTGAAAACCCTGAATAGGGCTGCTAAATACTTGAGAAAAGTCCCAGCATGTGAGAAGTAGGATTGTTTTTTTACAGCATAAGGAAAAGATGTCACTCCAGCCTCTACCAAACACACAAAAGCTTTCAAACATACCTGGTGGTCTTTTAAAAGCTCTTAGACCTCAGTCAGAGATCCTGATGTCCTCAACTGTCCTTGAGCTCAGTGAGGGTAAAGGAACAGCCACTCTGCAAGATTCCTACGAGCTGCACCTTTCCTTAATTTACATTTTGCTGACCCAAAGCCCAGTGAATTTATTTCAAGTCCCTCCACAGGTTTTGACTGACTTAATCAGGCTAACAGAGAGCACTTCCTGGGTCTGTTAGCACAGGGGGAAAGTTTCCATTCAGAAAAGTCCACAGTAACATGAGTTTCAAGGTGGAAAATTTGGGATCCTTTTGCCAAGAAACAAAAGGGAAGAAGCTTCTCTGTCTCCTGATTCTGGGAAATCTGCCACTGACCTGAAGGAGAAATGGGCACAGAGTGAACTGTTTCTTGCTGCTGTTACCTGATCATCTGCTTTTCTCTCCCTTGGATTTAATTTAATGTCTTTCCTGGACCACAGCTCAGCTCTGTAGAACTGAACTGCCAGCTGGGATAAACAGGGAAATAATCCCTTGTGAAGGAGACTTTTAAGGGTCAAGTCAAATGGGTGCAAATTGTGGTACTGAAGAGTTGGCATTTCAGTGTTTAGTTCCAAATATCAATATATTTGTGTTAGGGCACTTTTTCCTACATACACGTGATGGACAAAAATAATTATCTCTTTTTCTTCAAAAACAAGTAATGTTCTTTCTTTCCCCTCATTTAAGATCACATTTTAAAAACTGAATAAGGTAGTAAAAACACATGGCAGACTTTCAATTAAACAGCTTTTTGGGAGCTTCACAGCTGTACCTACAGATCATTGAGGCCATGGAGAGAATTACAAATAATTCAAATAGTTGTGGGTTGGTTTTTTTTTTAAATAACTTTTTGTATTATGTTATCAATTTATGATCTTGATGTTAATTTCTTGTGTTCTTTTCTGTGCATAGGATCTTTGCTTGTAGAGCTGACACTGCAAACAGCCACTGCTCTGTTACTGCAGATAAGGTTCCTTAGCACTCTCTGCTGAGGATAAACTGGAGATGAATTAAGGTCATAAAAGAGACTTCAACTTTGTATTTTTTCTTTAGTTTCCAAGCATTTTGTGGGGTTTTTTTTAATGTATTTTTGTTGGTTTTTTGTTTGTTTGGGGGTTTTGTTTTACTTTGTTTGTTTTGTGGTGTGATTTTTCCCCCTCAGTTAACAGCATCTGTACTTTGGTTGTGCTTTCAGAGTGCTGTTCTAGAGGTATCCATGTAGGATAAATAATGTATTAGCAACTCTACAAGCATGAATTTTATTTTGCAGTCTGTCCTTCAAGGAGATCTTAAAATGTAAACTTACATGACTTTACAAGGTCTTTTTTATCAGCAAATCTAAGTAAGTATTATAAGAAATAATACCCAGTTGGACAGGCATCCACTGTCCATGTATAGTGCTGGCTGGAAAACCATTCCTCAAAAGATTTGAAGGATTACTTATAAAAAATTGGAATAGCAATAATTTCTTGCAGTTGACTAGCAAGTGTTGATGTGAGTGATGAGGGACTAAAGCCTTACTGTCATCTTAAAATAAATCCAAACCCTGATCCCCAATCTGGAGCTAAATAGGCAAAAGATTGGGATGGGGGATGTTAGGAGGTTTTTTTTAATTTGTTTTTGATTTTGTGGGTTTTAAAAAAGAATTATTTATTTTATTTATTTTAATTTTGCATTTTAATGTGTGCGCTTTTTCTGGGCCAGATTTCTCCTGGTTTAGCTGCCTCACTCAGAAGCTCCCAGTTTAGTTAGGGCACCAGAAACACCAGGGAAGTGGAAATGGGAGAGATGGAGGATGGAGAGAGGTCTGAGGCTGCAGCTCATGAAAGAAATCATCAAATTGCAGCCTCAGGAACTGCTAAAGGAATGATACCTACATATAGATATGTAGGGGGTGTGTGTACATATCTATATCTATATCTATATCTATAAAAATATATAATTTTGAAAAAATATATATATGTTTTGCAACTGAAAAGGCAGGACCATGAAGTGGAAAACCAAAAATACTTGTTCATCTTTTACGAAAAACCACAACAATAGTTATATTTTGTCTGTCAGATTCACTTCTGTGAAGATGCTGGACACATATAAAGTAGCTCAGGCTTGAAGTTCACTACAGCAGTCACAGGAAAATCCTTTTAGACAGGAAAGCAAATGCTTTTGGAAAGTGTTGTGTTACCATAATACAAATAATGCACCACAGGAACTCATTACACTGCATCTTGTGGATACTAGCCCTGAAAAAGTCCTTGGCTACAGCACTTGTGTGAATCCACTTTAATCCACTGCTTTTGAAAACTTGTGTTATCTGGAGGTTCAGTGTGTCAGCTTAGAAGGAAGGAATTACTGACCATGAGCTGTGCTGCTGTCTACATGGTTTTGGCTTTGTTTTTGTTGCAATACCTGCACGGTCATTGGAGACATGGTTTGAGTTTTCAGGGATAATTTCCCTGGGAAAAGCAAGGAAAGCTGATGTCTGTTAACATCTTCCTGCAGGTAGATGTGATCTGCAGAGAGGACAACGTTGCTCAAGAATGACAGCAGCTCTCCAAGATGACCTTGTTGACTCAGAACATGGCAGGGGCAGCAATACCTTCGTGAATTTGTCAGGTCTTGTTGCAGTAAGTATTAGGATGAGTTTGTTGCCAGGGAAACCCCAAAGAGCTGATTTAACTGGCTGTCATTCATAAATTATGAGCCACTCTCTGGGGCAAGAAGAAGGTTCTGCTGACAGAATTTTTTAAGAAGCAAACAACAACAAGTGAAAAAAGGCAGAGTTGGGGAATGAAGAATTCTTTGTGCAATGGATGTCTTGTGGTTCACTTTGTTAATTTGTTGTATGTTCTGACTCTACTAAAATTGCTCCTGTTGCATTGTTTCTGTTTTGGTGATGACCTACTGTGTTCTTTTGACAGTGGCAAACAGAATCACTAAATCTGGAAAATAAATGTGCTGACAGGTTCGAGCTGTGATGAAAACAGCACAAAGGGTGTTTATATGATGTTACCTAATGGAAAAGCTGAGATTAGAACAATTATTAGAACAATTATTGTAGCTCTCTACAGCAAGGTTCAGATGAAAAATAAAAGAGGTGTTTGATGGCCATGTAGGCAGTTCAGCTGATGATGCTGAACTCCACCTTCTCTGATGGCACAATTTGCTCACAGCCAGGTTTGTAGGAGAGCAGCCTGGAAATCTGTCCATGTTTCCTTTGAGGTTTGTTTTCCTAGAATACATATTTTCATTGGTGATTTATTATTACCACGAGGAAATGTATCATTTTTGACAGAACTGCTCTTGCTCATATGTCATGAGCCAGGATATTTTTCTAGGTTTATTTTTGATCCTGACAGTTTCCATTTGAGACATTGTGCATTTAATAACTATATTTTGCCTTTTCCTTTACATGCTTTGTCATTGAATTATTGAGCATTAGTTTGATATTCTTCTATAATAGCAATCCATCCCATATTATTGATTGTCTAAGACATTCACTTAGTTTAATTCTTGAGCAGTGACTTAGAATGAAAAGCCAAGACATCTTTCTTTATTAAAAAATAAACAGCCCTGATCTCTGGGGCCTCATAAGTAGGAGAACTGGGAGCGCAAGAATAAACAACTGGAGTTTGAAATTTAAACAAGGGGGAGATTCCTCCTAAGGCATTCTGGGGGAATCTCTCTTTTTGTAGCTGGAGAGGACACTCATCCCCTGATTTACCTGGTTTTCAAGCCCCCAGAGGTGTGGTCAGTGCACCTCCAGGGTCTCAGAGTAGGTAACCATGAACAAATACCACTGTTAGTATTTATCTTAATGTTTTTAAACAGTAGAAAATATAACCTAAGGTAGTGTTCAAGGAAACATCTAGGGCTTAAGTAACCTAACCATTGAAGAGACAGGAAATGTAGAATTTATTTTTCTTCTTCCTTTTCTGCTGTTCACAGTTATTTCTGTAATTTTCCAGTTCCTCAGAGCTACAATAGGAGTATTTGTGTTAATGAGCACTAAAAAGCTGCATCTTTATTCTGCACTCTGTGGTTAAGATAATCTTGAGGAAGTTATGATTTTGATGAATAAATATTCCTGATAAAAAATGAAATTCAAAGTATACTGTTCTTACGAGAACATAGATAACATTTGAAACTGATATAATGCAGTTTCAACATAATTGTGCAGCTTTAAACAATTGAAATAAATCTTTTAAATAAAACAAGTCATTCTAAGATGAAGATTTCATATGGTACATTTCAGCCTGGCATTAATTTTATACATAGTAGGAACCACTTGATCATCAGCAGTATTTAGTCTCTGGATTTCTGTAACCACTGTACAGTAAAGGATGGTGGGCACTGATTGAGTAACAATAATCAGTTAAGATAAATAAAAATTTGTAGCCTCCCAAGCCATGGAGTTAATCCACAAACAGGGTTCCAAACAGCACCACCAATTCTTGCATGTCACCAGAACCTGCTGATGTTTGAGGAAATTTTCCCTTTGACAAGTTTCAGGATCATATTCCTAGAAAGGGCTTTGCTGTAATTATTCAAGAAATGAATGAATTCTGAGCAGGTGAAGGAAAGACTGGCTGCAACATGCGACAGAAAGTCTGTCAATTGGGAAATCAGAAAAAAATAATATTTTTTTTTTTTTTAAGTAGAATTATCAAAGATTTGACACGTTTAAGTTGTGGTTGCTCTGCATATCATGGTAAATTTCTGGTTAGAAATCCTTGCTGCTTCCCTTTCATCAGGTTTTTATGCTTTCAGGGCTGCAGGGTGTTTTTTATGCAGCAATAATTTGCACCTTTAGAGTGAAAGTGGGACAGGTGTAAAGAGAGGCTGCTCACAAGATGCAGCCTCCCCACAGATATCTTTGATGACAGAAAGTGAAGGGAATTTTGTGCCTCAGCCTCCCAACACACAGGCTGAGGTGTGAGAAGATTTTGGACTACAAAGACAAGAAGCAAAAGAAAGGTGTGGATATTTAAGAGGAATGGAAATGCCACAGAAACGCTCATAAAATGGCTGTAAACAAAGTTAAGATGGAAATAAGAAGTTTGCCAGAATAATTAGGAATTGACTTGTTTCTGTACCTAATATTCATGAGGATTAGCACTGGGATGTGAAGGGAGGGGCTTTTGAGGGTCTAATGTGGAATTTGGAGTTCAAGGAATTGAGAGTTTTAGCTCATGTCATGACATCTAATGGATTTAAACCTGTCATATTTCCAGTGGCATTTTTTACCTTATTCACAGAAAATCTCAGGATGATGTTTGAAATAAGAGCTAAACGTAACCCCAAATGTCCATCTCATGCTTTTCCAGCTGTCATTGTAATGTGGCCAAAGCTCCTCACCTGGTTTGCTCTCAGGAAAATCGCCTCAGACAAGGAATACAGCACAATATAGAAAGATTTTATGTCAGTTCCCTGCAAGCCTAATTCTGTCTTTCAAGAAAATCCAGGAAGCTGCTTTGGCTAACTTCCATCCTCAAAAGTGGGAGATGGGAAAAATAATGTCTTAGAAAAGAAAGTCCCTTAAGTGGTTTTGTTTCTTTTAAAAATATATTTAAAGGGAAATTAGTGTCTGTCTTTAAGACACGAGTATTTCCTTTTGCCATTGAAAAGTAATTTTTAAATTGATTTACCCATTTAAACAATGCAGACAGAACATGGTTATTGGGAGTACTGGGATTTCTCAAGTCTAAAGAAGACGATTTTGTCTAGAACAGATCCTCTGTAGATTGGACAGGATGACCAGCAGAGCTCACAAACAAAGCCCCACACAAAGTGCTCTAATGGGAATAACTGGGATAAAGGGTCTTGATGTGTTTTACCATCATGTGCCTGTGGGGGAACATTCAATGTGAAATATGGAGAGGACTTTTGAGGTTCCATTAAAACTATTCCTGGAGCTAAATCCCTCCATCCTCCTGAGCAGTCATTCCTCAGGGATGTTCTGTGTTAGACACTCCTGAGTCACAGATGCAAAAGGCAATAACCTTGGTTGCCTACAGCTCTGTATATATCATTCATATCCAATCACTGAGGAGTGAAAAAGCACTTCTGCAGTGGGGTGAGATGCATTTCCCCTGGACACAAGGTGAGGAGTTGATAAAATTCCTTTCATGCCATGAAATCTCCTCATTGCTTGGATCTTATTGACTCTGCCACAGAAAAGGTAGTAATTTTTAATTTACTTGGACTTTAGTTGATACTGTAATTCAAGCCATTTCAAACATGTGAGCTCACCTTATTTTTAAACAGCTTTCTTACTACATATTTATAAAAAGATAATTAGCAAAGCTCACCATAAGTGTGTGTGTTGCAAAGAACTCAGCACAGTGAACATGAGCTCATGATTTGTCTCGATAAAGGTGTTATCCCCACAGTGTCAACGGTGTGATTTTGCTCACGCCAGCACAGAGAATGTTGAACAAAATGACAAATACTGGATGTAAAGGCTTTCCAGTGTTTCTTTCCAAGTCATATTGACCATGACGATAGTTGAGCTATGGCAGGGAGATTGTTCTTGTCTGGGTTGAATGTGTTCAGTTTGCTAATTTGGAGGGACTGGAATTCTGTGGTTTAGGATTGTTTTGAGATCACTTGGATCATCTTTCTCAGACTAAGTTTCTTAGAAACAAAGGTTTTGCCATATCTGATAACACAGACTATGAAACATTAACTTCCAGCCCTGCTGCAATATCTGTACATATCAGAAAAATGCTCTAAAATAAAACCCTCTGATATCCTGAAACGGTTTGGTTCATAGCCCCTGTATTTTGTTTTTATATTTCCCTTCTACACCTCATGTAAAATCCACATGACAGATGCTAATGCAGATCTGAGACTCATTAAAAAGTCATTAATTATCCTAAAGGATGTTTATGGATAGCAGCACTGTGTATTTTGGGCTGTCAAGACAAATTGACTAAATGGCTTCTCTGTAACCACCATGCAACTGTGGCAGGCTAATGACAAAATTCCATGCATGGCTTCCTTCTAAATCTAACAGAAAATCTGATGCACAAAAGTGGTTAGTGGAAGTGCCTATGGTGATAATCAGAGTGAGTCTCAAATGAAACTTGTGATTTCGATATCAGCTCAATTATTAATATCCCGAGGAATTTTTCACAGATTAATTTACCAATTACAGTTTTAATATAAATAATGTTTTATATAAATAGTGTTATTGGACTTCCAGCTGGAGAGGTGGGAGTGGGCAGTCCTGAACAGGGAGCTCTCTCTCAGCCACAACCATGGGGACTGTTTCATCAGCCTTCCCCTTCAATCCCTTTTTCATTCCTTTTGTGACTTAAAGCTCAGCTATGAAATCTAACCAAAGCATTCTAGACTAACCACCCCTTGGCCAAATAAAGGCATTTCTCCTGAAACCATTTCTGAGAGTGTGGATTGGCAGAAATGGTGCCCAGGAGCCCTGGGCTCCACCCTGCTCTTGGTTCTGCAGTGCCTCTTGCAGTTTAATGCCTTGGTTGTTGCTCCTTTGCTTTTCACTCACTGAGTTCTCTCACCTCAAAGATTTTTACTGCCCATGCAGTTCCTTTCCTTGCTGCTCTTCATTTCTGTTCTGCTGATGCCACAGCTGCATTATTAGCTTTTGGCTATGCTAGTTTAGCTTTAAATTACATCTTGTCCTCCAGGAATTAGAAGGAGGAATTACATTGATTTAGACAGTGTTACATTTCAGTATACCTACTCTTCAAAATATTACCACATGCAATGAGATTGGTCCCAGGGAGTTAATATTTTGAATGCACAAGGTCAAGCATGTCTTGTTTCTGCTTCCAGGCCGTGTCTGACAGCTTTCCTGCTGTTAGCACCCATCAGTCCAAATGCTCTCCATGCTCTACTAAATAAAAATAGACACTGCAGTGTTATGCCATGCAGGAGAATATAAAGGGAGATATACAGGAATTTTTCAGGCTTCACATAATGCAGGAATTCAGACAGTGCCTCTCACCCAGTGCTTTTCTGAATAGAGTTAAAATGGTCTGGAGAATGCATTAGTAGCAAGTTTAAAAGTCTACATGTAGCTTTGCTTTCAGCCATCTGCTTTCCCAGAACTTCCCCAAGTTGTGTTGCTAAGATATAAAATTTACTAAGATTTTGATGATTTGCCAAAGCTACTTTTTCCAAAATATTTAAATGTGGTAGCAGTGAGAAAACAGCCAAACCATTAACAATAATCTTTACTTTGGACCTGTGATGTAGGGCTGGAATTACTGGGATGAGCAGTGTTTTCCAGTGTGTGCAGAGAGAGATCCTCAACCCTCAGGGACACAGCCAGCTCAGCCCAGCAGGGAATCTTGAGTGGCTGCACACCTTTATGTGTTCCAGAATGGTTCTGAGAACAAGTAGGACACAAGATAATTAACCCTTGCCAGGTTTGTTACAGAAGCAACTGCAGAATTTTGTGAAAAACATGGATAATCAGTGCCATCCTGTGTCACTCTTCTCTCCTTCAAACAGAACTCCATAGAGGTGGAAAAACCTAAACCTTCTCTGAGCCTGTTTCAAACTGGAAATGGAAGCATTTTTGGGTGTGATCTTTGGTGATCTGTCTGCTAAAGCAATATATTGCCAGTTTGTTCTCAGGAATCTGGCCAGCTGCCCACTCAGAGTCTTGCTTGGGTGTCAGCTGGCTGCCTTTTATTAGTAAAGACTCGTGGGTGTGAGCCCAAAAACCAGTCTAAATTCTCAAGTGGATTTGTATGATGTTCTGTACATTTAGATGCCAGGCTTAGAATAATTTTTCACATTTGAACTTTCTGCTAAAATATTTACACAATCTCTAAAAGCCCATTTATTATCCACTATGACCTGGTAATACACAACGGGCTGCTTGTAGAACATGCATAGAATAAAAAAAGCAAAAATCTATGTATTGTGTGCTCACAGTGCTGAGTTGCTCTATGTCACAGTCAGAAAAGGGATGGTCTTATGGTGGTTTAATTCAAAACTGTCTGCTTAAAAGGAAGAAGAAAAAGAAAATAAAAGGGGGGAAGGAATGGCTGTTCAACCATTTGCTTTTTGTAAGACACAGCACTACAAAAAGCTTGAAGTGATGTTCTGCTTAAAATGATTTCTGTTGGTTCACTGGAGGCTTTAACTGAGTTCCTTCATTTCTGGCCCTCAAGGTGTGTGAGGCACATGAAGGAGATGCTCATGGCCCAGAGTGCATCTCCTGTGGCTCATGAGGCTCTTCTTGTACCCTGTGAATGTGAGCATGCAAATTTAGGAGAAGCTGCTGTATAATTTCTGGAATTTGATTTTTTCTGTTTCCTCTGAACTGAACACTCTCAAGGTCAATAATAAATGTAATTTGAAAGTTCTTGGAAGAAGTATGTATTTTTGACTTTGAAACTTTGACTTATAAATGCATTTCTTTCAAAGAAAGATGATTGTCAGTAATTCTATGTGTATGTTTCATTAGTATGTCATCACTATGATAAAGTTTAGGGTGAATATCACTAAATGAGAATTGCATGTCCACATCTTTATTTAGTAAAGGTATATTCTGCTATGGAAAACTTGAACTTCCACTGAAGCTGAACAAGGTCTGTCTGTATTCAGAGTTTGTGTGAGCTGAGTTTTTGTTGTGGGCTTTGCCAGTGCAGGACTGTAACCCTGAGAATGTCAGGCAAATGCTTACCATGGAGGTGGATCAGGATACATGATGTTCACCTGAGAAAGTATATCCAGATAGGAACCAAAATTGCAGGCTGGGGGAAACTCCTCCGTGCAGGTGGATCTCAGCTCTCCAGAGGAGCCGTGAGAGAAGCCATCTGGAGCTGGAAAACAACAATCAACACTGACTGCTCTTCCCCTCCATGGTGGATTCTCTGTCACTCCTATAACAGTGCCATAAATTAGAAAACAATCCCTTTCTGAGGCACAGGAATGGCGGATGTTTTGGAACAATCAGGTTCACAGGATATTTTTATTTCTTTAAGAGTAAATTAACACCATCTGTGGATGAACCACGGTGTTTCAGGCCG
Organism: Entomyzon cyanotis; assembly: GCA_024500445.1. Classification (NCBI taxonomy): domain Eukaryota; kingdom Metazoa; phylum Chordata; class Aves; order Passeriformes; family Meliphagidae; genus Entomyzon; species Entomyzon cyanotis. The sequence continues at coordinate 18,627,585 of JAKEPQ010000743.1, read as the reverse complement.
TGACACAGGGACTGTACATTTAGTGCTGCCCTACAAGGTAGATGGAAGTTCTTAAGCTTTTCTTGTACCTCAAAGCCTGAAAAAGAGAGTGGGTTCTACCATGTGCAGCTTCAAATGTTTGTAGGATTACTGAAATTCCCAGGAGTTGCATCCATGGAAAGCTTCTCCAGTCTGGGAGGGGTTTAAAAGGAGAGGCAGGTGTTTGATTGAAGGTGTTTGCTGGGAAAAGTTGTTCTCAACAGAAACACTAATAAAAATGGGGAAAGCTGGAAAATAGTAGAGAAAAATCATCTTGCTGCCAGCTCCTGACTGCTCCAAGGATTTCTTAATGCTTCCATGCAAGAGCTTCCCAGCTCCAGAAATACTAACAAGCCAGTGCTATTTTCTGTGTTAGAGGACAGTCAGTGTGTGTTCATGTAAAACTGACAGTAGGCAGTGTGGCAGATATTCTCTTTTGCACTCAGACAAACAGCATCTGCCCAGGGTTGTTGTAGGTTGGTGCACGCTGCCACAATGAGAACAGCTCTGGCTTTGCAACACATAGAAATCACAGCAAATGCTGCAGCAAGGCTGTAGGGGGATATGAAAATACAACAGAGAATAAATCTTTTCCCATTCCAAGGATAAGTAAGGTGTTTAGGAACTGCTGTGAGCACTGCCTGGTTATGTTAACCATTAATATGGGCTGTACTACGGGAATCCACTCCCAGCTCAAGGATGCCATTACACTGCGAAGCTGCCTGTCACTTTCTTACCCTATGATGAATTTTAATTTCCATCCCTTGCACGTGGCAGGTGTTTTTCGGTGCCCTGAGCCCCAGGCTATCCCCCAGCGAGGCATCCCCCTGTCCCTTACCGTCGGCAGGCTCCCTCCGGAGGTGCGGCTGGCCGAACCTGCTGTCCTTGCGCAGGCTGCCCACCACGATGGTGGCACACGACAGGAACAGCACCAGCCCGATCACCACCCCTGCCACCAGCAGCGGCGACACCAGCAGGTTGGTGTCACTGCCGCTCTCTCCGGAGCCGGGGAAGGCGCTGGATGAGCTGCTCTGGTTCGAGGGAACTGCTGGGCAGAGAGAGAGAGAAATGTCAGCTGCACAGAGCTTACACAGAGCTTACACAGAGCTTACACAGAGCCTGAGCTAAAGCCTTGCAGAGCCTGAAGCACTCCATCGCCCCAGTTCCTGCTCTGGTGGAAATGCCATTTATTAACTGATTCCTGGGGCTGCCACGAAATGACTCCAGGGGTGACTCTGGCAATCGCTTCCCTGGTTTTGGGAATATCCTGCTGGAGCCGGTGGTGGATGCTCCTTAATTTTGATGGCTTCTTCCTGCCGAGATTCTTTGTACCATGAATTGGCTGATGCTAAAAGAACTGAAGTGCACAAGGAGGAAAGTGGAAATTCAAAAAGCTGAGCTCCAAGAGAGGAACTGTGTGTTGTTAGGGGTGTGGGAAGACTCCAAGGCTTTGCAGAGAAAGTTTTAAACAAGAGTGAGCCAGAGGCTCTGCTTTTGTGGCACAGGGCTTGCTTTACTTCGTGAGGTTAGTCAGCATCCCAAGAAAGTGATTTGTAGTGCAGGTAGAGACTCATCCAAGATGGGATTATTTAGTTGCAACTGCTTTACTCTGGTTTTAAAAAAACCCTATAAATGTATTATTTGAGTTCAATAATAAATCTGCTTAAAAGAGAATAGCTCCAGTAATTTATTGCCAAGTCAAACATCCTTTTGAGACAAAGCTGCAGAGAGAGTATCAAAAGTTAAACAATAATTTTCCCTTAGGGAATCAACTTAGGGAAGCAAGTGATTATACATGGGAATTAATTGCCCAGAGATGTATTTATGGGGGATTACACTGCTAGTGGAGGGGAGGTAAATGGCAGCAATTAAATGAAAAAGATTCAGGATTTTACCCCCCAAATTAAATTGCAGTCTCCCCTTACCTGCTCAGGATCAGTAACCCAAAATTTTATTGGTGCAAAAAAATTACTGGAGATGCCATATACCAAAACAAGTTGTCAAATATGGCCTGGATATAGTTTTCTTTCTGGCTATATGCCAGTTGAACAAATTATTCCCTGCTGAAATCAAGGCTAACAAAATTTTCTCTTTTGAATATTCTGTGAAGAGAGTGTGTGCTTTGGGAAGTACCATGCTGTTTACAAGGACAGATGTTATCAGAGAGTTCTCAGCAATGTTTTCTCTGCTCTTTTCCTTTGGGAGACACCACTTAGTGTTTTGCAGTCACAATAAGTTTAAAATGAAGACAATGGCTTCAAGGCAGTGCATGTTATCATTGCCTGATGCTTGAAATTGAGGCAACCAACTAGAAACATCTACATAAGAAAAAAGGGAAATTAGCATGTAGTGGAGTTGGTTAATTTTCTGGAAGCACTTGGCTGTTGGCTGAGGATCTTTATAAGCATTGAGGACACACAGCCAAGAAATGTGCTGAGCTTTCACCAAGGATTTTATGCCAAAAAAGAAGACTGAATTTTCTGAAAGTTAAATTGATGCTGTAGCATTAAATGAAAAGATTATGGACAAGTGTCCTACTTAATACTCAGTGCAAAGAAGTTTTGGGTGTGGGATATGTTTGGGGAGTAAATTCAACTGATTTTAAGGCCCTTGTGCTAGTGCTCAACTTCCTGAAACTTTACAAAATTTCAATCATGTTTCTCATTTGTACATTCTTTTAGCTATCTCTGTTGGTGATGTGTCCAACACATGGTCTCACTGGCTTTCCATAGCCTTGTTTTTTCAGATTTTTGCAAATTCTGCCTTTGAGAGATGCAAATATCACAGCAGTGGCAGTTTAAATCCTGGCTGCAGGGAATTGACACCTGAACTGGAAGTACTGGCAGGTAGCTTATTGGTAATTTTGGCTGACTTGCAAAGGTACAAGAAGAATCAACGTTGTTGTCAGCATGATGAGAACATGAGCCTGGGGTGTGAGGTTGCCCCGTGCACTGTCAGGTTTTTGGTCATCAATTTAATGTCAAATAGTACTGAAATGGAGTTGGTGAGAAACCTCTGGCAAGTGGGGAGGAAGGAGGCTGCAGTGAGTGCTTTCAGATCTTTTAAAACTTGGGACAAATTTGAAATGATCCTCTAAACAGGGAGGGCCTGTCTAAGGATGTTAATCTTTTTTTTTTTCCACATGTGTGTGGAAGTCAGCTGGAATATCAACACAGAGTATTTGGGAGATTCCTGTGGTGCCACCAGTATGAGCACTGAAATTTGGATCTATTTTGCTTTACAGAAGTTTAACAGTTTCACAGTGACTTCCTACAGAAAATACTGTCTTGCACTCTGCACTGGTATTGCACAGTCAATTCATCCACCACATTCTCAGGGTTTCCTTGGCTATGCCAAATCTTGTCTGGTTTATCTGCTGTTTCTCACCATTAGGAATCTTTCTGGGTTTTAATGCTTTTACTGTAATTGAGCCCAGTCTCTCATAAAGATAAGTTATAGTGCAATGTTGCTGTTATTAGAAAGAATGAATGAGTCCCCTTAGCCCAGCTGCTAACACAAAATGTACTTGATAAACTTCTGCTGTGGCACTATTTTCAGTTTGACAGTGAGTCTGATCCTCCAGACTTTACTATGGCCTCACTACTGTGACAAACAGCAGCAGAGTGAGATGCTGTGTTGATATAAATTCTTTGGGGTTTAGTTTTGTGGGGGAAAAAAAAAAGGTGTTTATGTTACTTTTGGCAAAAGAACAGCTTAGAAATTTATCTCCTCTTATCCAAAACCATCTTCTTTTGATAAACTCTGCATTTCTCTACATAAAAATGCTATGGTTTTTCCTTCAGAATAGAAATGTCTGGAAATGTATGTGAAGCCCATAAATACAACACCAATAACAGAGTGCTAACATTTTTGTTTTGAGGTAAGTTGTATTCTTTTCTATGAATTTGCAAACTGTAAGCAATACATACATAAATATGAATAATTTATATCTAATCCTCTGAATATGATTTATGTTGGATGTACACACCATGGCTTTTCTCCATGATGGGAGCTGTGTATCTAACTAGAAACAGCACAAATGGCACAGGGCTCACAGAACACTTCCTTTAGACTGAGCACCAGTGGAAAATTGCCTGCACTGTCCATTCAGTGTCAGACAATCAATTAGCAATTTGCAAAATCCCTTCAAGATCACGAGATATTATTTTACTCAGTGCTTCTGCATCTCAACAAACCAATTGTAAAGTAACTGAGGGAGGTATAGGACAGCCTGACTTTTGGGGGGTATATTGTACTTTCCCTCTGCTGTTAACCTGTCTTTGAAGACACTCCTTGTCCCTTTCTAACTTGGCCAAGTTTCAGTGCAAGTTTCAGGGGGTCAGATGCTGACAGGGTGAGATGTCCTGGTGTGCAGACATGTCCTGGGAGCTTGCTTCAGCCAGCATTCAGCCCTTTACTAGGAGTGGCTTCTCTCCTCCTCAGGTCCTTTCACCTGCTTGTACCCCAGGTGAGAGAGAAGGGAAGCAGCTAGACAGAAATGAAAGTCTCCCCTCCACACTGAAACAGCTGAGTTTGGTGGTGGTGGTGTTTTGTTTTGTTTCCTTTTGTCCTGAAGGCACATCAGCTCTAGTGAGGCTGCAATGGCCTCTGTAACTGATGGGTTTGAGGTGATTTTAAAGCTGGATCCTGCTAAGATAACCAAATCTCTTCCCCTTGTTTCTGGTCTATCATCTTAATGAAGATGACCATTCATGTTATGACTGTGCAGAGGATGAGACATAGAGTAGTTCTGTTTCCCAGGCTGAAATGTGCCTGAAGAGCTCCTGAAGAAGTGCTGCTGTGTTGTGCTGTGCAGAACTATCCACCCTTCATCCCTGCCAGCCTGGGACTCTCCCTCCTGAGGGCAGCATGGGCTTGGTGCTGACCTGCTGAACTAGAGCTGAGGCACTGGACAGAACAGGATATTCCATGTAGCTCCTGGGTCAGCACAACTGTTTGGGATGGTGATCCAGCACCTCCTATTACCCTTAAATCCACTACATTAACAGAGTGTACAGGACTAGAAAGGAGTAGGAGGAAAGTCAGTTTAGGATAGTGCACACCACCCTTTGCAGTGCTTTGTTTTTTAAATAATTACAACAAAGTGTCTCAAACCCTGAAGCAATATTTCTGAAATCCTTACTTTTTCAGTACCTTGGATTATGCAGTCTCATTAAAAGGGGAGGTGATTGGCAGATGTCAGGAAGGAGCTGAGAGCACACAGATACACTAAATCAGTGCAGTGATCCAAGATTTTGTTGATTCTGCCCTTATGAACACTTCCTGTTCAAGGATGGTTCAGTCTGGCCAAGAGTGACCAACTGGACCCTGCACTTGCTGCTGCCCTGGGAAATAAAGCTCTGGAAATCAGCAGAAATTGCACTGCTTATTTCTGTAGGACAGAAAAGGAGTAAGGGAGTGCAAAAACAAGATGGAAAAGGGTTGGGATCCCAGGAGCATCAGTGCTGCAAGAGGGGAGGGATATTACTCAGACCATTGAATACGAAGGCCCCATAGGACCTAAACCTTAAAATTAACTAAAAATAAATGTCTGTGCTGGATTTAAAGCTATTCCATTGGATCCTGAGGAGGGTTGAAACTTCTCTTAGGCTTGATAAATGCCAGGGTGTCATTTACTTATGGGACTAAAAGGAAGTGATGAGGATGCTAAGAACAGGGAAGGTCATTGATCCTTTTGTATTTCTCTTATTCTCATGTGGAAAAGTTGAGTAAATGAGTGGATGACCAGAACAGTCTGGGAAATGCCCTCTCTATAAAGCAGTTTTACACCAGCCAGACAAATAGTATGGGAAAAGGAATGTGCAGTTCAGGAGGCCCAGGAGCAAGTTTAGTTCTCCTATTCTTTAGGCATTTCTGATTTCCACACAGGAAATTAAACTGCCTTTTAAGCTGTAATTGAAGTTCAATGATAACTCTGCAGGGAGTGATTCAAACTTTTACCTCTTATCTTCTTCTTATCTTCTGGAATTGGCTCTTAGTAGTTATTTGACAAAGTCAATGAATAAATCAATTTTTGCTGTCAGTTGCTGCACCAGTGACATTTTAACAGTTCCCAAACCAGATCATATCCATTATTATTTCTAAATTTGAGGTAAAAGTCTTCCTATACAAGTGGTTAACTAATCTTGCCTGTCGATTGCTGCTGTGGGAGATACCTCAGCATAATCCTAACCCACATGAGTGCATTAACCAGGCAGCACCTGGGAATTCAGACTCAGTTTCTCTGCAGCTCACCTTATCTCTTTGATGTTTTTCACTGCACATAAATTTTCTAATCAGAATTAAAAATTAGTATAATAATTAAAATAAATAGTAAAGAAATCCAAACCTTATTCAGACCTGAGACTGTGTGCTAGGGATGGTTCAGTTTTATCTGATGTCCACAGCTTCAAGGCAACCTGGGACATCCTTACAGGCCCAAAAGCTGCCCATGACCTTGAGGAGCTCATCCATGGCACAGAGGGTGGCCTTTCCTCCCAGATAGCAAACTCTGCCTTTTTATCATGTCTGCTGCCTATCAGATAATGACTTTCTCTCTTCTTGCATTGATATGCTTATTACAGAGCCAGAATGAGTAAGATTGGATCACCAGCAGCCTGCAAATTGAGAATGTCAGAAGCAAAGAGAATGTGGCTGCAGAAGGGCTCAGGAAATAAATCTTTTCAGCTGCTGTGGCTTTAGGGTATTATGTAGATGTCACAGTAGCTTGTATAGGTGCCATTTCAAATTAACAGGAAAAAGCTTCCAATTTTCAGATCCATGGTCCATTTTATCAACATGATAAATACCACTGCAGGGAAACAAATCACTCTGGAAGTACAACAGCCCACTTTCTGATGGACAAGGAATATCTTCCCCCTATTTTCTCATATTCAAACAACCTGGAACTAATACAGTTTTATAAGCAGGAGCCGAACTTACTACTTTTCTCAGAAACTCTGTATTAGGGCTTGGAAATAAGTATGATGAGAATTCTCTTTTAGCCATTAAAGTAAAGTTACCTTCAGAAGTTCAAATCTAACGTAGCTTGGTAGTGACTTGAATAGGGCAAAAGCAATAATTTTTATTTATTTTGTTGTGAGAAACTCTGGTTTTTTTGGCACACAACTTTCTCATATAAAACTTAGGAAAAATGTAGCAACATATTACTTTTTCTTAAGGTTTGAAAACATGTATTTGGCAAATAATTCTATATTTTACCTCGTTAGTCTGTCTGTTTGAACTGCGATCTGGATGTCTCATGTCTTTAGGAGCTGCTTTGGAGGCTGAGCTCTGTCTGAACTGTATTTAATGTAACCTAAAGAGGGCAGGTGGCAGCTCATGGAACATGGAGCCCAGGCAGGAAACACAACTGGGGGCAACAAATAACCAACCCCAAACCAAAAACCCAAAACCTTCCACAGAGAAGTTCCTTTCCTTATAAGCTTTCTTTTCTCCACAGAGAAAATGGGAAGGAGTGATGAAATTCTTACTGGCTTAAACAGTCACAATTGGAGCACTTGACTTGTGCACTATGTGCATTTATGAATCTCTAAATCAGTTATCCACTTCTGATTGCTATTAAATTGGCTCACATTTATGATACTTTTTAAATGATGGAGTTTTGTGTTTTCCTGGTGTTGCACTGAACTGTCCCATTGTCTGTTAGTCATCAGCTTTAGCAATCCTTGCCCTCACAGGATTCACAGCTCTATAATGAAGAACCATCTGCAATTAGATTTTGGGGTTGAATTTGGCTTCAGGAACCAAATCCACCTTACACACACAGCCCCAGCACTCCTTCTACAGTGCTTGTGCCTGTGTGCTCCTTCTTATTTAGGGCTTTTCTTACCAAAATTGATCCCATTTCTTTTTCCAGCCTCCTTGCCAGTCTTCAATACGAGTAATCTACTGAAAAAGCATGTAGAGGAATGACTGATTTTTAGTGCTTAGAATGTAATGATGACTGAAATAGTGATCCAGGTAGTTATGTGAGGAACAAGGTGCTGAGATAGAAACCTGTTAACAAACACTGGGATCCCCAGACCTTCCTTTAGGAGGGGGCATCATATGTAATATATCTCAGCCTTTCTTTCAAGGGGACATGATTTTTTAAAAATAATTAAAATGGTTTGCAGTGGTGTTCTGCATTCCCACATGAATTATGGTGATGGCGTTGCAGAGTAAACAATGTAAATGTATGATTTACATTGTCATTTGTATTTGTAAAAGCTCCAGCAGTATCTGCCTGCATAAATCAAGGGGTTTTCTCATACCATGAAGAAATGATTTAATTCCTTCAGATTTCATCTGAGCAGGACTAGGATCTCTGCTTAGACAAATGCCAATAATGGCAAGTCAGATATTGATTCTGGAGACAATTTCAATCACTTGCTTTCTTTGTTGCTGAAGGAGCCACTGAAATCCAAGGACACTGAAAGCTCTCTGGAAATTAAACACTCAAACATTACTGTTCAAGAACCTGGGGTGGGGGGAATTCCTATTGCTACTGTAGAAGATCCATGTGGTGAAAGGATTGGTAACTGGGAGTGCAGGTCTGACCAGAGAGCCAAGGAGCATTGCACGGGTACCTGCAGTGTCTGGGGCTCGTTGGTGCACATCCCCCACTCTGCCCTTTCTGTGTCCAGCAGAGCTGAAAGAGGACAGGAGACTCACACCCCTGAAGGGCTGGAAAAGCTCCAGGCAGTGGAGCTTCTCCTGGAGTACAGAACACTCTGCTGCCTTGCACACAGAGCTGCAGTTACAGGCTCCACATGGCTCCTTCCCCTAAATAATGTAATGTTGGTCGCTTTTCATTTGAGGTGGCAGAGGAAAGACTTTAAAACCAACTAAACAACTCCCTCTAAACCAAAGGCAGCCGTCAGGAAAGGACATTTATTTACCTTTCAGTATAAACTGCAGCATGTCTTTGTGAGTATTTTAAATAGAAAATACAGTTCCCACTTTGAGGCCTGTTTCAGCATAGGGTTACCATCAACAGCTGCATCCTCTCCAGCAGCTCCATGTGTGCTGGGAAGACAGAAAAGGCTGACAGAAAACATGCTGAGAAGGACTGAGATTTACATTCACCCTGAGAATCATCTGTGCTTGCTGCACCACTTCCTCTCCAGGCAGTAGAAAGTCTAGGCTGTAGGTGTTCCTCTCTGTTCTTGAAATGAAGATATTTATTGTTTTCCAAGGTGATTTAAAGAAGGGAATATTTTTATAGGAACAGGAATTGCAGTGTGCATTGTTCTGCATTGCCACCAAGTGAGACTGAGAAAGAGTAATAATTGAGGGATGCAGAGTAAGGCTGGAACAAGAACTTGGGCTTTTTCTGTGAGCACACTCTTTTGGAGATTACACTCAATTGAAATAATTATACGTTCTGGGAAAGTTGATTAAATTTTGAATCCAAGGCATTTATAAATCCCTTTGTAATGAATGGTGCTGCACCTAGATGGGAACTCCTGTGATGCCCTCAGAGCACCCTGGACAATGCCTGAAGCTGGAACACTGGCTGGGTTTAAAGCTGGCTGGTTTTTGTGGCCTTTTGAACAAAAGGGACCAGAAGATGGTTCAGTCCCAGAAAATAAGACTGGCCAGCAGAAGTGGTGCTAATAAAACTATGTAAATAAAAGCTCTTTTAGGGATCCTGCCTGGAAGTATCCAGGGAATGTATACTATCCAGCGTCCACCTTCTTGAAGTTCAGTCTGCATTAAAGGTCACGGACTATTGCTGCTTTCTATTAATATTCACGGTGGAAATGTGTCTGTTAAATTGTTCCCATTTACCCACTGGAGAAAAAAAAGGGAATTTTTGAACAAAGCTGTGGGATTCTTGGTGGAGAAACTGGCTGATGTAATGTCCTCTTCTATCCCCTTTCGAGTGCATGGGTAGACACATGGAGAAAGATAGAAACAACTTTGTAATAGAAAAGGAAATAATTTCTGTCCCTTCTTGTGCTGATCACACATGACTGAAAAGAGATTTTAATCTATAAACTTGCTAAGTGCAAGGACTTTTACACTGAGGATTAACAAATAAAAAAACAAAAAAACCCCAAAAAAACCCCCATGGAACCTGTTCTTCAGTTTCCTCTTACCTCCCTTAATTATTCATTTTAATTGCTGCAGATCAGGGTTACCTTGTTAGGTGCTTAACGAGGCGAGAGGACTCGCATGGCATGACCAGTTAAGGAGTTCTATTCGAATTAACTAAACATTCTGCTTCCCTACCAAAAGACAATTTTGCATTACAGGAGAATCAAAATGCCCTTCAATATGAGGGCAATCGAAAGGGTTCACATCAGGAGAATTTATCACCATCTCAAAGAGATTGATAAACCTAGATGTGTAAATTGTATTCTCCTGCTCTTGTGGGGATTCAGAGTTGCTGGATATACTGCTGTTGAGTTCTGGTGTGAAGAGATGAACCTCTTCACTTTCTGGTGCATGAACAATCAGATTAAGAGACATTCAGATTAAAAACAAGCTGAAATTTTATATTCTTTGCATTAGTAGGCAAAGAATTTTTTTTGTGAAGAAACTGACAGTATGAAAATAGCTCCCATTTTATAGGACACTGTAGAAATACAGGTGTGTGAGCTGCAGAAAAGTGAATGCTGTTCTGAAACAGGCTTGCTCTTGGAAGGGATGGAGCACTGAAAGTCATAAAAGGGGAAAACCAGTGCTCCAGGGTTACTAGAGCACTGTCAAATCCAGGTACAGAACAATGGGGTGTGCTGTCTCTGCTGGACACTGTCCCAAAATGAGCTTGCAGGGAAAGACTCAGGGAAAATCCCTTCCAGCAGCAGTGGAGGCCCAGGGCTTTGAGCAGCAGGAAGAATCTGTGCAAAGGTGCTGTGTCTCCTGGAGGGGACCAAGAACAACTCCCAGGGCAGGAATTCCCTGGATCACACCTGTGATCTCACTAAACATTCTGCTGTGTCCTGTGCAGAGTCTGGTGGAAATGGCCTCCAGCAGATCCTCAGTGAGTGAGCTTTGGCTGAATGAGAGAGCCAAGGAATGCTGAGACAGTGTGGGAGCCTTGAACCTCAGCTGCTTAAAGCGTGAGCAGTGCAATGACAGATTGCTGAGATTGCAATAAAAATCAATCTAGAAACGGTGGCTGTTTTCTCTTTAGAGCTCTTGTGCTTTAAGTGAGCATGGACTCCTGGTGGGTATTGTAACTGGAAAGTGAAATAGTAAAAAAGGTGAGATGAGCCTCATGTTAATTATTAAAAAGCTGACAGTCAGTGTGGATCTGCTGCAGAGAAGGTGTGAATTTAGGATTACCCTGTTGCCTCAAAGCAATGTTTAAATTGGTGTTACCTCTGAGAAGTAGCTGCTCACCTGCTACTCTGAATTTATAAACCCATGAAGTTCATAGCATATCCTAAATATAATTGTATTGGCAAAGTGCCCTGTTAGAATGGCAATGGAAAGGGGATACATTTTTGATTGTTTTAAGTATATATGTTTTTAAAAAAAATCTAAAGTGCCCCTTGTCCTGAAGCTTGAGGAAAACCATGAGAATGGGAAAGGCTTCAAAGCTCTGCACATCTCAAACAGTTCCTTTAACTCCTCATTCTTGTCTTCATCACAGCTTTTGAGGGGTCCCAGCTGAGGTTGGTGGTGGTGCCTTTAAACTGTGCTGCAGTGATATGTGCTCCTGACCTGGGGAAAGGAGAGCTCCTGCCTTCCACTGTAACCTGGAAAGGGAAGGTGATTTGGAGTTAGGTGTTTATGGTTTGATGGCTTCTCTGGGTTGGCTTTTTGTTTGACTGTGTATGGTTTTGGTTTTTGTTTGGTGGGGTTGGTTTGTTTCAATTGTTTTTTAGCTGCTGAAGATAAAGGGACAGACTGCAATTCTTGACCAAGGATGGTATGCACTCTATGCAACAATAAAATCCTGTTTGAATTCCTGCTGCCTTCTAGATGGCTTCTACATTGGTATGAATTGGAGAAATGTGCTAGAAGTGTTAACAAGGGTAATCATTGTGTTTTATGGAGCCACATTTACAGCTTTAGAATGCTCAGCCAGTGCATGCTGACCTACTGCAATTTGTTCTGAATAGCACCTAGTGCAGGGACTTTTACTCTGATCTCCCTTGTGCTGACAGCACATGATACAAAAAATATCCTGCTGTTTGGATTATTACAATAATTGATAGACTCATATTTACTGTGTCATTTGTTGATACCATCCTGTTAAGTGCTTCTGGGAATGCGATCACAGATTTTTCTAAGTAGCAGCTGCTGCATTGTTTCCTGCACCACCAGATTTTCGGGCTGGGCCAAGGAAGGCAGGGCTGGGGGTACAAACAGATGGCCTGGTTGCTCACAACATACCTGAGCCTGCAGCCTTGAGAAGGTGTGGGCAGCCTTGGTGATTCAGGAAGTGCTGAGAGTGTTCAGTGAGCTCTGTGGTTAAAGGAAACTCCTGTGTCCCTGGGAGATAAACCCTGCCTGAAGAGACATTGGACACAGCCCAACAAGGTGTGTGTTTATTCCCCATGTTGCCCTTTATCAGTGTTTGACTGCCCAAAGCTCTGCAAAGAGAAACATGTACATGTCACCCCTAGAAATTTCACTGGGACTGAGATAAAAAGTAATGAACAATGACTAATGCAGTAATTTACAACATTTGTCAAGGTGATTACTGACTGAATTATGGTTCCATTTCCTCTGATTAATTTGGCACAAGATTTCTTCTTTTATTCTTTCCCTGACCACGGGGTAGATATCCCTGATGAAGCACAGGTTCCCTGGAATGTCTTTTGCAATATTGCTCCTCTCTACAAATAAGTCCTCCTCACCAGCAGCTCCTGAGTCATTATAGGAGGAATCAATACTGTGTCCAGTCAAATTATCTGGTGCACAGGCTCTTAGCTGCTCTTGTCTCAGTTATTCCCAGAGATGAAATTCCAAAGCAGCAGCCACTTCACTGAGAAAGGATTGCAAGGGAGCAGGGTGTCCCTGAGATGTGTTGGGGGAATGCTGATCCTGGGCCAGGCAATGTAGGTGCATAATGATCATGCACCAGATTAATTATTCATCCATGCACGCATCTGTAAATTAGGAATATATCTTTAATTTGCAAGCTTATTTAATTAGATTTGAATTATACTTGTTTTGTTATGGTTGCCTTTTTTCAGTGAAGTTTTAATATTTCTTGCAATTTTAGAAAATTGTTTTTGTTCTTAGTAGTAATATTTCCCCCTAAACTTTAAAAGCACTTTTAGGCAGAGAAACCTAATTTAAAGATTTTATGTACTCTATAAACACTGTCCTTTGGGTTCTGAGTTGAGATAATTCAATATGAGCACATCAAACCCATAAAACCCATCTTTGTCTCCTGCAAATGTGTATAGACTTAAATTATCACAAATAGTTGCTGTGCTATGATCCCGAATCAAGATTAATATGAAATCAGTTTGCCTAAAGTCAGCCTTAATCTTGGGTGTAATGAAGAGCTCTTCTCATTCTTGTTGCGATTTCTTGTGATAAAATTAGGCTTTTTTCATTGCTGCAGAGTGCAGGAAGATTTTCAAGTTTCCATAGAGTTGTAGGAGAGATGCTGACTTTAAAGCTTGTTTTATTTCCATTTGTTGGATGCCAGTTTGCCTGTGCCTCCTAAGTGTGGGAGAGAGGGAGGAGCTGCTGGCCCAGCTCTTCCCTCTGCAGGACACAACTGTGCTGGGGGCAGAGGTGTCCCCTGAGCTCTGGGGCTCCGTGTGCCCCTTTTTCTGAGGAATATGGAGCAGAGCACTGGGGTTCCCTGCTGGGTTCCAGGAGGAAAATCTGTGGGCTTATTTTGCGTTTTGTCAGCTCCCCTGTTAGAGTAAACCAGTTCCCCATGCAGTGGGGCTTGCTGGAGTTTGCAGTGCAAGGCACAGCTACACAACTGGAATTTAACAGCTTTAACAGCTGTGTATCCTAAGGGTTTTTTCTGTCCCAGTAGAATAGAGGATGGATCAGGAACTTGGCATCCAAGGCTGAAGTGCTCTCTCCCTTTTCAGAAGGAAGAGGTGACACCAGAGCCCAGGACAGCCCTGGGCTGAGCCATGCTGGAGCCATGAGGACGTTTAGCTCACAAGACAAGGCAGTTTCTCAAACACCAAACAATAACTGAAATGTGCAGGATTTTAGCACAGGGACTCTGTGACCCCCTTTTTTTGGCTTGTTCACTCCTGAAATCCCGTGCTGGCAGCAGCAGTAGGATCCAGTGTGGGGAGGACAGGCTGTTGTGCAGGTGCTGGCAGGGCTGCAGGGACAGTGGGACACTGGTGGCACCATGGATGACATCCTCACTTGTGTGAGTGGGGCTCGAACTGGAGGCATTTCTTCCGGGATTGTCCTCTTGGTTGCTGACTTAGCTCTGCCCTTCCCTCAATTCCCTTGTGATTTAATTTAAACCCCAATGGCCCTTTCGGTGGCACATGATCTCTGTCATGCTCTGTTCAGTCACATCTTATTTCTGCAAATTTTTCCTGCACTTGCCATGACCTGTGGAAGAGGCATGAATTACCAGCACACTGTTTCCTTAAGCTGAGCAATTACTTTGAATGAATATTACATGGGTTATGTGAAGATAGAAAGTGGGAATAAAAAGCCTTGCTATGGAAACAGGTTTTTCTTTTACTTTTCTTTTTTGGATGCTTTCATCTCTTCTGCAGTAGGGATTACTGTGCTATTTATTCTTTATGCTGAAAATATGACAGTTATGTCTGTTAGATTTTTCATATTTTGCTTTATATTCCTTAAAAAGTGAGAAATGTAAATGACATTCCTGCACCATCTTTGGGTATTTTGTTTTTATTCTGATGATGTCTCCTTTCTCCAGGCAACAAAAATTAAGATGTAGAACATCTTAATGTTGCATTATGCCTGTCTCATTCATGCATTTCTTTCATCAGGTAAACTGCCTGTCCTTGTTAGCTCATGCTTCATGGAATATCTCCAGAATATTTTGCAAAGCTCTCCTGCCTACTGTCTACAGTGGAGTATTCAGAGCAAGAAAAGTTTTAAAGCCCAACAAAAGCTTGTGGACTGACCTCTCTGTATCTTGTTGAAGTGATTAATCTGTTTTATATTTTCATTGGCTGATCCCTTTGTTTCTGCACCCATTATTTACTTCTATGTGTTTCTGCTGTGCTGTATAGTATAAGAACACCCAGTATTGAGAATCAGGAGTCCTCCTGCAAAATCTTTGTGGAAAAGAGCTACCTGACGAGCTCAGGGATACACACTTTATTCTCTTGGTATTAAATGAGTTACAAGAAGGAGAAATGCATCTCTGCACTGCTGACACTGAGCCAGCAGTTTCAGTCTGAGAGGAGGAGAGAGAACAGTGATATTTGTAATCCCCTGCTAAATGCAAATAAGTTCTGTGACTCTTTCTACGGGAGATTGCTTCCCTGAGTCACTGGAGTTCATTTACATTTGGGTGACATCTACGAGAATTTTGCCAACACAGCTTATTACTGCAAACATTGTGTCAGTTCTGACATTTCTCTGTGCTGGAGAATCCCCAGAATGGCTCTGTTTGTTCTTGGTAGCAGACGTGGAGTCACACAGAGAGCAGTGCCAGCCTCAGCTCCTCCTGCATGCTGCTGAGCACCCTTCCCTGAGCTCTGCCTCCACAGCCCATCATGGCTGTGCTGGGAAGAGGAACTTTTCCCAGAGCTGTTTAGCTCTGGAAGCAGGATCAGCACCTGATGTGGCTCCTGCAGCAGACACAGGGCTGCTCCCAGGCCTCCCTTGTGGAGCAGAGGCACAAACACATCACCACGATGTGACACCACAAACACTAAGCAGCTCCAACCCCAAAGAGGAATTTGGGGTTTAATTAAGATTAATCCAGCACTCCTGAGGCCAGACAACTGAATCCAGGGAACAGAAAGGCTGGCCCTGTAACTGCACTGAAAGGATGCTTAATTCCCAGCAAAGAATCTTTTTCCTGTGTAACTCACAAGTGCTCATTACAAAGGTGGGGAAGGAGTCAGTGCCAGGAGCTTTATGTAAGTTAGATCCTCAGCTCTTTGGTCTTCCTTTCCCATATCCCTGCTTTATGCATTTCTCTTGCTCTCCCACACAGAAGAATTGAGGCCTTTGCTTCTATTTCCCTCCTCAGAGAGGGAGTCACCAGGGTTTCTTTCATTTACAAATATCATTTACAGGTTCTGTGAATTACTGTTGTTCATGGGAGTCACCAATGATGCTTAGTAAGAGAGATCAGAGTATTTTCTTGTCTACCATTCCATATACTTTTCTCCTGCCCTGCTTATGTATTTGTGTGTAATATGCATTTATTTGTCACTCCTCTCTGGGAAACAAAGCCTGGCAGCTACCAACATTTCTCTTCCAATGCACTGATAGGAACAAGGCTCTTCTGGAAGCCACTCAGATGGAACCAGCCACATCATTTCAAGGCAGATTTGAATTTGGGATTTCAAGGAGGTGGTGTGCCCCCTGGCCCTGCTGACTGTTTTCTATTCATTCTGTGTTTTTCATTTTATTCTCAGTTCTACAGCATACAGTGTTTTCCACTAACTCATGTTTCGTAAAGATAATGTGCCAAAACCTGGAATCTGGTATTTATTTATAAACAGACTGAAGTTGGGCCTCAGTTCAGGAAGGTACTTATGTGCATAGTTTATGCTTTGTAAATGCATTCGCAATTTCACTTGTACAAAATTTTCCAGTTCAGGGGGCACTGAGATTCGTGTTCTAAATCTGTCACTGTTTCACCCATTTCGATTGTGGGAGAGTGTTTTGCCTTGCTGATGGGTTTGTCTTGTTGTTTTGTATTATAGAAGTGTTAAAATCACCAGAATGTTTTAAAATAGCTTTTTTTCTGAAATTCATAGATTCATATAACAGATGAAGGAAAAGGCATAGCCAGGTAACTCCTTTAACTAGAACAGTTTCTTGTCTGTTTGTGGGTTTATGGATCAACCTTTACAGGCTGCCTTGATAGAAACTTTTAAACCTCAGCTTTTCTCCTGAAAAAGGGCAGCCATTGAGAGAAATATGTTAATATATTTCAAACGGTAACAATACTACTGATCATTCCTCACTAGGAAACAGAACTGGTCATTCTTTATATCTTGTCAGATAATTTACTGTTGCTATATCTATCTTGAAAATGACTGTATTTAGCAGAATTGAGCATTTTCTAAATTCATGGGACTAGGGGAGTCATCATCAGAATGACTGTCCCATTTCAGGAGGAGCTGGCACTGCAATCTCTGCTCATTCTCCTGGTTTCCATCAGACATTATCAGTGCTTCCAGGTGGGAGGCAAAGGGCTCCAGAGCCCTGCAGGTTTGTCATTCTTGTTTACTGTGGGCCAGAATTCTCTTCTCAGTTGTTATTTCCTAAGCCCTCTATTCCTTTTAGCTTCTGAAAAGAGAAGTTGTCAAATTAGAGATGTAAACAGATAAAAGTTCTGCTTTAATTAACAGTTACTTGAGGGCTATTGCAATTTTGTCCTTTATTAATTTCTGCTTACAGAAGTTGGTAGTGTGTCAGTGGGATTTTCTATATCAGGTAAGATCAACACATACTAACCCTCAGCAAGCAGTAAAATATGCATTAAATAAAACCTAATGCCATTAAATAAAAGAGGAAGAATATGCTGAATAAACATAACTGCTTAGATTTATCCTTAGAAAGGATGAATTGAAGTTGTAAGAGAAGAGGATTGGTTGTTGTCATTAGTTTTGATAACACAGACTAAGGTAAATCTCTGATATTTATAACCAGCCCAGCAACAGCAGCATTTTTATATGCAAGAGGCTGCATTTTTTTGTGGCAGAGAAACAGTAGACAGTGATGTCCAGAGCATTCTAAATTCTCCTACTAAACACTGATATATCTTGTGAATGCTCCAAAGAACTGAGACCCATCTGGAGGTCACAGCATGTGACCAAGCAAGTCAAGAAGAAATAAAAGAAACAAGTAGCAGTGAGCTCAGAATTTAACTGCATGACAAAGATTGCTTAAGCAATTATCAGCACAACAAATGATTAGATGCCTTAGGAAGCCTGAATTAGTCAGTGTGTTTATAAGAACTGATTTATTAAGTTACCCCTAAACTGGATGCTGATTGGGTTGTTTTTTACTTTCCCCTCTCCCTCTATCTTTTTCTTTGGGATATTTGAGTATTTTTCCTAATAGAGAAGATTTTATAATAAAGATATTCCTGAATATAAGGAATATAATTTTGTTGCTTTATAAATTTGATAGGATGTCTTTAATACAGCAATTTTCCAAGCTGCCAAGTTCAGTTACGTTCATTTGCTGAGTGAAGAAGTGAAGTTGAAGGAAGCTGAAATAACTTCTCTAACAATCCTTCCATTTGTGTGTACTTCACTGATTGCATAAAACTGGGTTTCCCAGCTGTTCCAGTGGTGTGATAGTATCACACAAGATTAAGAGCAAATATTGCCCCACTTTTGGAATTTAACTTTGGGGATTGTTTCAGGAATCAGTGCTTTCTTGCTCTCCCATCTGGACAGTAAGAAGAGCCTGGGTGCACCTCCAGGGCGGGTTGAACCTCTCTGAAATGCTCTCCCTCAGTACCTGTCTGTCTCTGATGATCTGGAGAAGGTCTGTGTCCCTTCCCTGGAGCTGCTGGCAAGGACTGGCAGAAACCTGGGGACAAATTTGCAAGAAAGCTGTGAAATTGCAAATCCCTTTTCTTCAGATGGAACAGCTCTAAAAGGGCATCTAATGAAATGAATGGAAACAAAGGATGCAGGCATTAGGTTAAAGTTTAATGTTTTCAGTATTTAATATTTCCAGTGCTGTTATGTTTATGTAATAAATGTTTAAATAACAGTACCATGCCTCTCCTGAAATCGGCTTTTCTGACAGGAACTGTCCAAAATTCAAGTCTGGACAGTGTTCAAATATATTTTCCTTGAAAGTCTCCTGACAAGATTCTGCTCACCATCCTGGTTGACTCCAGGCAGGATTACCTAGAGAGGATTTTCCATAGGCAGGATTATATACATGACTTTCTATAAAGCTGTCTGGAGAGGGATGGAGATTATGAATCCCCATGGCCTGAGGTGCTTCCCAGAGAGGCAATCTGGGGAATTGGTGGTGGAGATGCAGCTCTTGGAACAAAGAGAAACCTCCTGTTAACATGAGCCTTAAGCAAAATCTTCATGACAGAATTATTTTAAGCTTTTGTGCAGTGTTTAATTGCTTTACTACCAAAATGAGAAGTGTCAAGTTGCACAGAATACGATTTCTTTGAGCTGAAAGCCTCCATTCCTGTAACCCTTGGAACTGGGAGCAATGATTGATTATGACTGTCACAGCGTATGACTATCTTTGGCTTCAGTGGGGTGAATTCTTTGGTCCCCATGAAAATGTATGTTTAAAGCTGAAGCAGAATTTTACCCTTTCTTACTGCTTTCTCATGGTTTCAGGAAAGTCTCTACATAGAAAACACAGCCTAAAAAAAAGGACATAGGTAAAGTGAGATACTAAAAAACAGCTCAAATCTTTGTGTGTTTCAGCTTCATGCTAAAGGAGAGATGGAGGCAAGAATATCTTAAGTGCTACAGGTCAGCACCAGTTTTCCAAGTGTATTTTTTGAGAAATTGGTGGTTAACCCTTGAGCAAAGATCACACATTTGATTTCTTCATCCAGCAGGGAAAATATTAGCTTGTTTTCTCAGCTGGAACAAATCCATGCATTGTTTCTCAGGGCAGCTTCCCCTGAGTACCTGCAGAACCATGCTGAAGTCTTAGCAGTGGTCCTACTTCCCATCCAAGAGGATTTAACAGCAAAAAAATCACCCTCAGTCGAGAAAAGAGAGCACAGCAGAGAAAGGGAGAGGAAGAAAGATACAAGAATGTGTTTTTTTTGCCTGGGGATGCTGGTTGACTGAAAAGAATAGGCAAAAATATTCATACTTACAATACACTTGAAACAGTTCATGCTCTTTCCCATTTAGCTCAATTTCATGGTAGCTGCCCATTAAATGCAATACTTTCATGTCAGGGCTTTTCTTCCTAAATGCTAAAATTAAGCTCTCAGAGTAAGCTAAGAAGTAATTATTTTGTCTCTGAAAGCCAGGGCAGCTATGGAGGGTAAAAATTAACTAAATTCTGGGGACTTATCCTGCAATATGAACTTTTTTTTTTATAATTTCTACATTGTTTTTTCACTCTGAATTTGTCAGCATGATTGTAAGAATTTATTTCCTAAACTGCACCCAAATTGGATGCTGATGGGTTTTTTTTCCTTTCCTCCCTTTACCTTTATCTTTTTTACCTAGAGAGGACCTCCCATAGGCAGGATACGTGACTTTCTATAAAGCTGTCTGGAGAGGGATGGAGATTATGAATCTCCATGGCCTGAGGTGCTTCCCAGAGAGGCAATCTGGGGAATTGGTGGTGGAGATACAGCTCTTGGAACAAAGAGAAACCTCCTGTTAACATGAGCCTTAAGCAAAATATTCATGACAGAATTATTTTAAGGTTTTTTTTATGCAGTGTCTAATTACTACTAAAATGGGAAGTATCAAGTTAGATTTTATTTTTTGTTTCTACATTAACCATTTGTGCTGCTGAGCTCTCTGATGCACACATTAGCTGTGGTGAGCCCATGCTGAGGGCTGGGTTGGAATCCTTTCCATCAGTACACAAAAATGCCTTCTCAGGCTGCTGTTGGTTACTGTGATGCTCTAAATAGCCTTTCAGGAATGCCAGAGCTGGGGCTCAGCACACTGGCACTGTTATTCTTACAGAACTGTAATGCCCAGAAGCCATGGCTGGGAAGCTGCATGTGTGAGGTGCTACTAAAAGAACAAAGATTCCCTCCTCCCACATTCCTCTTGCTTGATCCACCACTTGTTCACTCTTCCTGCCAGACTGGCTTGCTGCAATGGCACAGATGTTTTCCATCTTGCAGCAATATGCTGAACATATGATGGAAACCTATCCTGGAATACAACTCCCTGGAAAGTCCACTCCTACTCTCAATAGATACTGTGGATGTTGATTTTGAGGACCAGGTTTTCCTTTGTTCCCTTCCTTGAAAATTCACTTCACCATGGCTGGCTACAAAGCTTTTCCCCTACATGCCTAGGTCTGAAAGACATGTCAAATCCTATAGCCCCTCTTTCTTTTGCAAGCACCATTCTGTGTGTAAGCCCTGGGGATCTCTCTCCCCATCTCAACCCATCCATCATGGGATGCCTCTGCCATTGCTCATGACTGAGCAAACAGCCCTGCCAAGAGCCCCAGTGTGACCAGACTGCCCACACCACTGATGGATCTCCTCAGAACCCTGTGGTTTCATTCCTGCCCACAGCAGTGGTGGATCTCCTCAGAACCCTGTGGCTTCATTCCTGCCCACAGCAGTGGTGGATCTCCTCAGAACCCTGTGGCTTCATCCTTGTCTTGCAGCTGTGGGCCACGAGACTTCCATGAGTTTCTGTGATAGTGAAACTGGTGTGATACAGCTGAGAAAGAGCTGCCAGTGTTACTTTTCTCTTTTCCTGGGTATTTATTTCTGAACTCCTTGCTTAGCATCTCTTTTTGCTTTGCCCTTCTCATTTCTGAGATCCTGCATGGCTGATACAAAGCACTCTCTTATCTAATGAGTGCTGAGGCCTCCTGGTCACTGCTACAGACACCACTGAATCTGATTTTATCAGTGCCAGAACAAAGGCTTTGATTCCCTCCCAAGGCCCTAGAACAGGAATCCAGGATATTGGATTAGGCACTAATGGCACAGTGGGCAGGAGGTTTTTGAGTCATTTCCCTTTCCCTGTGTCATTAATCTGCTTCCGTGGCTGATGAGCTGCCAGTGTTTCAAGAAGCAGATCTCAGGAATATTCCTTAGTGACTGGCCAATGCAGAAGCCCCTGGAGTGGATGCACAGTGGGCACATAAACAGACTGAGCAACTTGGCCATACGTTTCTCTGTTTAAAGAAAAAAGCCTTTCTCAGACCAAAAAAGAGAACTGTTGGACTAATAAACTTCTAATGGTTATATTGTGGTGAAGCTTTTTGTTTTCAAACCTGCACAGTGCACAACCTTCCATGCTTTGGGATTCTGTAATGTGAATTTGGGGTTTTGTTTAAGGGCCTGAATGCTCACACCGCAGCTGCTAGTTTAAACCTAAGTACCATCAGAGAGGATCTAGTCCAGTCCAAATCAAAATCCCACCATGCTTCTGTGGTTCATTTTTAAGAGCTCCAGCACTGACAGGAGTGATTGGCCAGTTTTCAGACTGATGGGGTAATTTCCTTGGGGCAACAGGAACTAGATCCCTCTGTTTTACTTTGGAGGCTGTATTTTGTCCCAGTTCTCTGGGTGACTGGTCTGTTCTGTTAGTTGATAGCTGAGACTGAATTGCTGGGGTTTTTTCCAAATAAAGTTGCACATGGTCAGGTTCCCTGGGAATCCCTGTATAATCCACCAAAAATTCCATGATCTCAAAAGCTAAAAACAGATTTGCTTGTGAGTAGAAACAATAAGTGAGTCCTGCCTGTAGGAATTTACTGGGGGGGTGAGCTGTACTGTTTTTCAGGAGCACCTGAAATAGTTCTCATTTTCCAGTTTCATGTATATTTGAAAGTAAAATGATTGTACACATTTTCAACATGGTTCCAAAAGATAAGGGAGTTCTTTAAGGTGCTGCATAACCACTATTGCCATTACTGTTTATAATACAAACAGTTTTATAAGTGCTGTTTCAGCTTTACTGAAAGTTATTTTGATTTCTGGAAAGCCAGAAGTGGGGGAAAGAATTGGAACAAAATTGAAATAGTGCAGACCAAAATAACACAGTAAAGTATATTATCAGCATTGAAAGCCTTTTTGACTTTGATAAATATTCCAGATAATGAATTTAAGAGACAGAGCTCTGCACACTGTGTGGCTGTATCACCATCTGCCTGGTAATGTAATTAATTGATTCTATCACAGAACTGCTTCGCTAATTAGATGGAAAACAGTCTGGTAGTAGTACCTGGAGGGTTCATCTGGCCTGTTGAGTGCTGTGCAGTGTCTGTGTGTCCAATCCTTCCATGAGAAGCAGGGATTGTGATCCCAATGGCACTTAGGGACTCTCCCCTCTCTGCAGAGAACCATGTGTGGCCTTGCTGTACTCACACGTTTTTAGCCTGAGGAAATAATCTCAAGCCTGCTTAGTCAGGGTCAAGCTGTCAGCAAGAACAGATGCTGGTGAAGATGTACCTGATAGTTTTTCCTCTTTGGCTGGGGGTTACTCCCCCTATAATGCTTGAGGTTCACAGAAATTTTCCTAATAAGCTGCAGGGAAAATCTGAGGAGCTGACTCAGCCTCCTATTCAGATATAAAGCTCTGCTTCCTGGCTGGTAATGAAGGACAGCTTTGACAGGGGCTGTTTTCACAGGCAGCTCAAAAGGTGGAACATGGCTTTATTCTGCTATATTTTTTTAGTGCAGAAATTATTTACTTGTAGCACACTAAAAATGGAAATGTTAACCTATCTATGCACTAGTTCTACATTATGATTTATTAAGAGAATTACAAACTTCCAGCCCAGTGGAAATTAATTTCAAAACATCTGCTTAGCATCCACTGAGGTACTTTCAGTCAAGGAACACCATATTGTGTGGCAGAAATTTGGACTACAGGTTTTGTTTGGGTTTAAAAAAACCCTAAACAACAGCTGTTTTTTAACTCCTCCTTTGCAGTTAATTCATCATAACTACAGGGAGTAATAAATCCTGCTGCCCCTTACTAATGTGAATTCAGAAATACACAGAGCAGTGAGAGCACTGCTGGCTACCAGCACTGCGATTCAGATAATATTGTGTCAGTTTTTGTCCTTGAAGAAACAGTGATTTAGCAGACATTTCCAATTCCCATTGGGAATTTGTGTGTGTGAGTTTGGGGGATGCAGATGTGGCCTCTAAACAAATGTGGGGAGATGACAGCCATAGGGTTTGAGTGCTGACAGTTTGATAGCTGCAGCTCTATAGTGTGCTACATTTGCCTGTTGTTAAAAAACAAGTTTAAAGTCACTTAAAGCCATTTATCAAGAGATTTTTAGGTTGTTGAAATAATAATATGAAAGTAAGTTTTATCTATCTATCTATCTACTATCTATCTCTATCTATCTATCTATCTATCTATCTATCTATCTACCTATCTAATCTATCTATGTATTTATCTATTCCTACTTTTATACATGTGAAATCCTTTTTGATTAAAAAAGGTGACAATCCCCATGTCTCTGGAAACCTTGGAATAAACAAACAACAATCTTATGTGATAGATCTATTTGCATTTTTAATCAGTGTCCTTAAGCAGCATGACAAATTGTCCAAGGACACAGAAATAATGGATAAGTGATATGACTGACACAAGCTCTAAAGATGTCTATTAATAATGATTTAACAGAGAAGGATGCTATAACTATACTTCCTTCTTGGTACCTAGTTTTTATTATTTATGTGTTTCATATGAAGTAGATGAAATTTTTCTTGGCCAAAATAAAAAGAAAATTAAATTTCTGAATTGAGATGCCATAAACTGTAAAGTAAATGTAACAAATTGAAGATGAGAAAGAATAATGATAATTAATATGTAACAGTCAGGTGTTTTCATTCATGTTTTATGGCTCAAGGATGTAGCTCTTTAAATGATTGTTGCCTTCAGCAGGCAACACAAGGTGCTTGGATTCTGCCAGGAACTCCTAAATTCCTAATATGTATGAGGATGAGCCAAGTATACCAAATATACCAAATGTACCAAATACCAATGTATTCTGAATGAACCAAGGTATTTTCTACACCATGGGCTAAATATTTAGATGTCAGTATTACAAAAACAGAAAGTTAGAAATAACAATAAATTATTCAAGTGAATTTCCTCTATCCTGCACACAGAGAGGAGGAAAAGTAATAAATATGATGCATATATATTTAGATATCTACACATCCCCCATGTAGTAGTTATATAATTACATACATAATATAATGTTACCTATGCATTGTCACAAATGTGGGGTTTTTATACACAAGTGCTTTTTCATGTGCTGATTTATCCACATGTTCAGTGATGACTTCCTGATGTGAACATGACTCCTGTGAAAATCTGCCTGGCAGCCTTTGAATTGCACCTGCCTCTGTCCTGAATTCCTGGGCAGCAGTGCTGTTCTGGGCAGGCTGGCACTGAAGCAAATGTTACCTCAGGTATCATTCAGGCCTTCTGGGTAGGTTTTCTCTGGCTGCTGCTCTTCTAAGGAGTCTGGCAGAGGTGCTTTGGCACCTGCCCTGTCTGGAACCTCTCTGTGTCTGTGAGGTGAC
The DNA here is from genome assembly GCA_024500445.1 of Entomyzon cyanotis. Lineage (NCBI taxonomy): Eukaryota > Metazoa > Chordata > Aves > Passeriformes > Meliphagidae > Entomyzon > Entomyzon cyanotis. The sequence continues at coordinate 18,602,234 of JAKEPQ010000743.1, read as the reverse complement.
AGATGGTGGTGCCTCAGCGGTGACACTCTGCTCCCAGGTTCACTTGTGAAGAGTCAGTCTGGGAAGACTGAAGATCATCAGTCCTTCCACTGACAAATAATGAATTTTCCTCCAGGCAATTTCTGAGTTGTGTGCACTCCTGTGACGATTGCAAATGCTCTGTTGGTTTGGAGCTCTTAATGACTGTAATGTGTTCAGAGCAAACCTGTGAGTACTTGACTCTTATTTTGTCAGCTGTCATTGCTGCAGTTTTTTATTAGCACTGAATTGACAGCTTTGCATTTAGAAAAAAAATATATTTACATATATTAAGAAGATTGTTGCCAGTCACTACTTTATGCACACTTTTATGGAAGGGCAGAAAATAACACATTCTTACATGCAGTGTAAACTGATTAAAGGTTTTTCATGGGATCCTGGCACAATGCAAGATCATCCAAACTGGTGTGTTCCCATTAAACCTTCCACAGCCACAGCCAGTATGATTTCTCAGAGGAAAAACCACAATCCCAGGTCTAGTTGTAATCTCTGCTGATTAGGTTAGGGATTCAGAGTGTAAGAACCTGAGGTCATGCCTAAATTCAGGTCCTTTGTTTCCTCCCATGCACATTAACTGTAGCCCTTTGGAATTCTCAGTTATAAAGTCATAATCTTTTGGATCTGTCCCGGATCCTGCTCTGTTCAGGAGCCTGGGGCCAATTCTCAGAGTGTTGTGTGGGGCTGGAACTGCTTTGGCAGCCTGGCAGTGGGTGGTGCTGAGGGCCTGCTGTCCACACTGTGCATATCCCAGGGGGCTTTACTTTGCATTTTTGCTCTGTGTATCTCATGCCCATTCGAGGATGGGGTGCTCTCAGTTCTCTCCTGAATCTCTTTTTTTGGGTTATTTTCACCTTAAGTGTCTTTACAGTTCACTCTGTCATTGTAAACTCTGGTCCTTCTGTGAAACTGAGGCCACTTTCTTCTGTGCAAAATGTCAGGGTAACTAAATCCACAAGTCTCCAAGTACTTCTAATTAGTGACAGCATGTGATCAATGCTATTGCAGTGTGCAGAATAGAGGTCTAAAAGCAATTTGTCCTCTCAGATGTTGCTAGTCAGAAAATGGGTATGCTAAAAGGAAGGTTTCAGCATTCAAACTGTAGCTTGACATTAACATGTAAATGTAAAAGCATGAAGCAGGAACTGAAGAAGCTGAGCTGGTTACATGTCCAGGTTTGCTTGTAAATAGCAGCACTGAGACTGCAGCACCCTTGTGTTCATCAGGGATCTTCCAACACATTATTCAACTCCTTTGCAACAAATCTGGTTTTAAAACAAATGGCTAAAACTATCTGCACTTTGTATAAAAAGTACCCTATGACTCCTTCAAATACAGTGATATCTCTGACCTGACCTGACAGTAATTCTTCCCTCTCTGCTGGCCAAGCATTGCTTGAATCATCTGTGAGGTTGTTTGGTTGTTCACATTCCCACTTCCAGATGCAGAGTGCCCAGCCAGCAGCCACTGCTCTGCAGAGCTGCCAGTGCCTAACTGTTTCTGGCAATGGCAATTGCCTTTCTTAGGCTTTTTTTCTTCCTTCTCTCCCCTCAGCTGGCATTTCAGAGCAGTAGCTTTCAGAATACATTAGCTTAATGCACTCTGAGCTTGACCACATCTCCCATTACCACTGCTGCCTGAGCCACACATTGTCCTTGAACTCAGCATCCAGTAGGAAGGATTTAGACATAAGAATAAATAATCCTCTAAATACCCATGTCCTTGCAACAGCAAAAGCAGATCAAACCCATTGTTCAGAACAGCATATTGCTACAGACACTGAGTTGGTGAGGAGATGGATTAATGTTCAGAGGATGTGGTGTCCTGAGTCAGGAAAGTGAAGGGTAACTCACTCAAGCACAGTTTGAAGGACATGTGGTCTCTGCCACAGTCCCCCTTCTAGTGACAGCACAGCCAGTGTGAGAGGCAGAGTCTGACACCACAATGTGGTTCTTTTTTACTCAGCAGAATGCTCAGTTCATCTGAAAGGAGGAGAAACAATAGATGGTTGTGTAACAAGCAATTCCTTTCTGAGCAACAAAGCCACGAGTCTCCTGAAAGTCAATCTCGCTGCTTTAGAAATCCCTGGTGGATGAAAGCACTCTCTCTTCTTTGTCAGACCTGAAAAGGGTCTCAGACTGAAACAAATACATCCTGTCCTGTTGTTCTGGTCATTCAAAATGGGTTTGAGCCAGATGAGGTGTAGGTGAAGCACACCCGAAAAATCATAAGGGTTCTGTGTCTCTGAGCCTTCTAGCTCCCTTACATCTTCAACATCCAAACCAAACCAATCCATCTTTGCCCCAGTTTAACACACAAAATGGTTAAATGGGGAAAAAAAGAGATCTGGTATCTTGCATAAACCTGAAGGACTGGACTAATATAAATATTAATATAAATAATATATTTATATATTATTTAAAGTAAATATAACTCTCTCATGGTCCCTTTCCAGTCTGACGATTAAGGATAGGAACTGAGTCTGATAGAGTGGGGAAGGATTTTTTCAATACCCTTAAATAAGCCTTGGGTGAATTTATGGAGACATAAACTCAGGTTTAGTGTGCAGAGACCTGGACTCCTATCAAGTAGGGTGTGCAGCTCTGCCAGAAGCCAAATGTTTTACTGGCCCCTTAGTTAAATGACTGAAGATGTGTCCCAGGACTACTGTTGATTTTGGGGGGCTGAGCAGAAAACTGAATCACTTCTCTCTGCCTAGAGAGGGGGAATAAAAGTAATTTTATCTTGTTCTTTGATAGTGTACTGTGGTTCCTTTTATCTTTATTCACACAGACAGGCATGAACTGACATTTCCTCCTCTCAGAGGAAAATGGTAACAGCAAGAAAAGCAGTTTCAGGTCATGCTAATATTCACCTGGAGAAAATATATTTGCATGAGAACTGGGAGTGTGGGTGGGACTGTTGTCACTTGTCACATCTGAGCAGGGCCACCCCTCCCCAGTCCAAAAGCTCTGAGGATTTGCCTGCAGCAGCAGCATTTGGCTTTTCATTTTTTCATGTCCATAAACATTCAAACAACAGCTGCATGACACAGAATTTATAAAGGAGTTGGGGAATCTCTGTGAAAGGAAGTATATGGGTTTTTTACACTTTACCTTCACAATACAAAATATCCCATGGAATTCTGGTGACACGCTAAACCGTCTAAACCACTGAGCAAATCTTTGAAAAAAGAACTTGTCACGTAAATATATTGCAGTTTCTTAGCTTAAAAATCTACTAATACACTATACAGAACAATCAAAATCATGGAGATCAGGAAGTCAGAAAATTCTCCAGGAAAAGAGGGGTAAAAACCTCTTACACTATTCAAAGAATATATTATTTTATAATTTTTCTCAATTCACCAGTAGCACTGTTGAAAGTTAGGATGGTGTAAAAGCAAATTGTCTGACAAGTGCACCTGAGTGTGCACTGACATCATTTAGCTGCACATTCTCTAGAGCCTTCCAAAAAGTAGAAAGAGAAGCAAAACAGACAGAAAATAGTTCATTAATGACAAAATTAAATATTTGTAAGTTTGGCAAGAAAGAGCTTTGTGCAGAAAGATTCTTTGGAAGTCAGAATTAGTTTTCAGCAGAGTATTATGGATTCAGGTTGTATCCAGGCTACTTTATGTGAGCTATCTAAGACATTCCAGAGGCAAACAAAAGCTCAGCCCAGCTTGAAGAGCACAAACTGTTGAGAATACAGGCGCAGAGGTGCAGGTTGGTACCCAACAGAGCACAGGCACTCCTGCTCCATGATGTTTGGTAGCTCTGTGACATTTTTATTTGGACCCTTCTGTCACCCTTTACAGCTGCACAGCCCTGCAGTTTGGGTAATGACTCCTGATTTCCCGTTCTGCATCCAGCTGCTCCGGGGGAAGATGCAGTGTCCCCACTTTATGAACATCCCCAGCACTGACAGCTCACTGCCATGGCAAATCTCAGCTCGGGCACTTGTCCCTGTCACCTGTGCAATCCACCGAGATCACTGTGTGCTTTCAGAACCTCGTGGTGCATCTTCCAAATGGCCACTGCATTTCTGGCAGGCATCTCAGACCATCTGAGGGAAAATAGCGTGAAATTCCCAGCAATTAAAGTAATGGGAGTTCCTGTCTGGGTGTGGGTTGGTTTTTTTGTTTGTTTGTGGTTTTGTTTGTTTGGGTTTTTTTAGGTTTGTTTGTTTGTTTTAAGGGGTTTTTTTTTGGTTTTTTTTTTTTTTTTAGTCTTTTAGACCAAAGCCAGTGGTTTTGCTGGTTTGGGGTTTTTTTGTAGACTTACAAAAACGATGGAAGCAGCAGCTAGGCAATAATACTTTGTGGTGCCCAGGGTAGTCCTTGGGTAAATGGAAACAACTTTTGTTGATGTTGGGCTGGTTGCACAGTCATTGAAAATGTCAAAAAAGAAAATGATGCAAAGGGAAAAAAAAATTATTAACGAATTTATTGGAGTAATTGGTCCTGGTAATATCTCATATCTTCCATAAATCTGTTTAATTCCTAATCTAGTTCAAAGTGGCCCTAATTATTTTAAATCTCTCTAAACTTGCTCCATTTTACACCCTTTTGTATATTTCTTGTTCACTGGTCCTGTTTTTACCAGTTAAACACAAATCTCCTCTACCACTGGCTATGATGTCACCATTGTTTGGACAAATGCAAGTTTTCTACATTTCCTGCAACATAACATTCTTGTTTTACCTTTCACCACTTTAGTGGCTCTGCTTTGAAGGTCACTTAAATCCAAACACCTCATCTCACATGAGGTAATGCTGTTCTTTGTGTTCTGCCAGTTGTTGTGGAACTGGGGAAGTCACTTTGGGATTTGGCCTTTATGAGAACACCAGAAAACCACAGTGATGTTTTGTTCTCCTCAGGGAGAGCCATTTAGATTGTAAGCTATAAAACACTACATGGGCAGATCCAATTTTCTTTGGACTGAGAAGCAGTGGGGTGCAATGATGGTAGAAAAAAGGGTGTGCAAACCTATAGCATAAAACTGTATTTCCCAGCTGTAGCAAGTGCAAATTATGTGTTTTGTGAATCCAGATGATACAAATCTCCCATCTGTTTTCAAAGGGAGCTGCAAAATAATCCCCAAAACTATGAAGACTAAAAATATGTCAGTGATCTTTTGAGGAAGAAAGTGAGGCACAGCCAGCAGGCAGGGACAGAGGCATCACAAACTGACTGAGCAAATAATGATGTTTCAGTTCTTTGCAACGGAAATTCTTTCGAGACTGATCGTTTCACTTGTGAATAAATGCATTACTTCCCAAGGTGATCTTTCTGTCCCAGTACGTGCTGCCACAAGATATTTTGTCTTCAAAGCATATTTTAAAATGGAAATTGATTTGAAACCCATTTTTACTACGGATGGCAGAGAGCTAAGAAAGCCTCTCTCAGAGCAGCCCTTTCTGGTTCTGCGCCCACGTGTTCCCAGCCAGAGAGGGCCATGCAGTGGGTGCTGAGGCCTGTCAGGGTTTGGATTCAAAATCAGCACACATTTGAATGAATTTAGCAAGTGGAAACTGGGAACTCACGAACATCAAAATGGCCATGTCCAATTTAGGTTAAGGGGCAATATTATAAAAACGTGTTGCTAAAAATTAACCCACAAGTTGAAAATCAATCTGCATCATTAAAATACGGTAATGAAAGGTAATAGATAATTTCCAGCTACTTTTCCTGTGTTGGTAATAGCAATTTATTTTTAGCCCCATGAGCACTGAATTGTGTATCTGTTAAAGTGGGTACCCAGCTCTCACCTCAGCCACTGAGTGATCATGAAAGAACAACTCAAGGCTCAGGGTGGGTTGATGTTTAATGCTCTGCATCTATGATCCAGATGAACATGACACAGAAGGCTGTGCCAAACACAATATAAAGAAGACAGATTCTTATCTGTCTGGTGACTTCTTGTCCCCACCAGTTTCTCAGTATTTTTGCATTGATGGCAACTAAGGAAATGCACAATAACCTTAAACCAGAGGACAGACACAGGATGTCATTTCTGTACCCCTACAGTACCTTGATATCACCTTTATCCCTGCATTTCACCATGTTCTTTGCTATATTTGGGAATCTTCATTTGAACATCTGGGAAAAGTTCTTATTTTTACCTCTACAGGTGCTCCAGTTCTCCTGAAGAGTTGGAGATCTTATGTCTCCAACTTCGGGAAAATTATTAGTTTACAGCTTGCTTCATTCAGTGGAAACTTTTTTTTTGAAATCGTAAACACAGAAATAAGGCTCTGAAATTAGTGGTTTTTTTCTATTTTAGATATCTGTCAGGTTTTTTGATATCTTTCAGATTGATTAATAGGATCAAGTGGCAAAAGTACAGCTTTTTATTTCCATTTATGATTATGCTGTTCTAAAAGGAAAGTGTTTTCTAAAATTGTCTGTATAGTTAAAAGGTGTTTATTGGTGGTATTCTGATTTTGTGCTCTCCCTAAACATCTGGGCATTTCCAGTTGGGATTGCTTCTCAGAGATGTGGTGTACAGCCAGAGCTCCCAGCAGGATGCATTTGAACTGTGTTTTCAATCTATTATTGAATGTCCCACATTCTTTCTAAAGGAACATCTGATTCCACAAATGTGTTTACTGTGAGGAGAGTGATTATTAGTGCAGTTTGATGTACTCGTCAAGTGATGCACAAAAGTCACCCCAAATAGCTACTGCTTTTTGCTCTTCTTTGAAGAGTGTATGTTCCTCCCTTAGCACCAAGTTCCAGGCCAAACCAGAAATCACTTTGGATTCACATTCCTCTCTGGATGTGCCTCTGAGGCAGAGTTGAAATTACAATATCCAGTGACTAGATATCATTGGGCTGCTCGTCAACATGGCTGCTGCAAAAAAGGAGCAATTTGTCTCCAAATAAAATAAAATAAAATAAAATAAAATAAAACAAATCAATAAGTTTACCTTTCAAAGCTTTTATTGTCTGGTCAAGGCAGGAGGGCTTTACCATTTCTCTGCTGACCAGGGAATGAGGGTCGTGTGGTTCCCTGTGTAACCACTGCCCTTGGAGCAAGTTTCAGGGCAATACAGTAAGATGACAACAGGGAAACCTGGTTTACAAATTTCTAGAAACTCTGGTCTTCTGTGTTGGGGTTTCTGTGTCCAGCTTCTGTGATAAAGCCTGGCACTTGTCGATTGCTTGGGCCAAGGACTTGTGTGCTGTGTGTGTTTGGAGAGTGAAAACAGCCAGTCTGTACCTCAGTAATTTAACTTGGAAATAGTCACAAACAGGGAGCATTTAGCCCAAAATACTGATTTCTGCTAATAGGAAGGGATGGTTAAATGTGGTTTAGAAGCAAAATTCAAAATGAGGGTGTCCTAGTAAGAACTGGTCTTCCACCTGGGACTAAACAGCTCACAATTATTCTCTCCCAAGAGGATGTGGGATCTCTCTTGTAAAGCTCATTGCTTTAAATCCTGAGGCCTTGCTGTAGAAATCCCTTCCCCAGTGGAATGGAGAGCCACCTGTATTTGTCATCTAACCACAAAAAACATTACAGGCAGTAAGTGGAAACTGAATTCAGAATATTCCTCTCTTGTTAGCAAGAGTCAGTGCCAGGTAATGGACAGACACCAATCCAGGAGCCAGAAGAGCCCTGCTTTCTCCTTAAATTGCCATGTAATTTAAAGCAATTAACTTTTCTGCCAGACTTCTTTCCCTCTTCCCTCCTTTTGTGTTTTCTAGACACCTGTAATCTGCAAGGACAATGCCAGTTATATTGTGCAGAACCTGGAATGACTGAGCTTCAGTTTTAGTTGGAGCTTTTAAGTAGATGTAATCTTGTAACAATTTTGCAGCTAATTCAAAATAAAACTATGATGCTGAAAACCTGTAAAGATCAGATGCTGCTTTTCTTAAACCATAAAACTAACAAAGATTACTTGCCAATGAAGAAAAAAACAATTGATGAAAGACAAGCCCTCATTTTAAAGATGGAAACAGAGGGATTAACATCCTTGCAACTAAACCCAGCAATTAAAAGGTAAGAAACTTAGAATTAAAGAACTCACAGAAACAAAGTGTTATAAAAGCACTATTTGCATTATGCGTAGACAGAGATCATGGGGCTTTGGCTGGAATGTCCTTTTGGTGAATTACCTTCACACACGTTCTTGAGAACTGTAGGCTTCCCAATGTCATATAATGTCATTTTAAAAAAAAGTCAGAGGTATTTCAGGAAGTTCCAGCAAGAAATGTACTAAGTCTTGGAGCTAAAATCCCTGTTTGCATAAATGCTGTCATAGCCAACTGAATTGCTACTGCCAGCTCTGAGCTGGAGGCCAAGTTTTCAAAGCATCTGAGGACAGAGACTCTAAGGAAGCTTTGCAGGGGAGTTCACCTCTCCTGTAGAGATGCTGTGCATAAGGCATCTGGACATCTGCTGGGTTTTTAGGTGCTTAACACACAGCTCCAACAGGATCTAAAACAAACCACCCCCATCTCTCTGAGAGGTTTCTTGATAGGGCTGCTTGTAGCAGCTTGATGAGATCCCCTCCAAAAGTGAAAGCATCATTTGATTTATTTGCTAGGGAGCAGGTTTGGACTAGACTCTGTATGTTTGCAATGCAGGTGCATAGGAACCAGGCATCTATTATTTCCTAGTCTATTATTTGAAGTGGGGAAGTGTGAGTTGGGAGAAGCTGCTTGAAATTAAAGCATTAAGTCAGCAGGTACAGTGGAAATGAATGACTTGGAGTTGTCAGCCTACATCCTCACACATGAGGATAAGAAACTTTCAGGCTTGGAGAGAAATGGATCCCTTGCCAGTGCAGATTCCAGCCTAATAAATTAAAAGATGAAAAACTTATTCTCGGTGTACAGATGATTTCAAGCCATCATAAAATAAATGGATGGCAGAAAGATGCTGGATATTACTTAGTAGGATGTTACTTAGTAAGGGAGAAGAACAAAGGATTCCAAGGTGTGGTACTGGAGGCATTTGAACATCTTTCTCTCCTGCACAGTTGGAATCATTAAAACACGAAATGCAGTGTGGAAAACTGTAGGGAGATATTTCCTTAAGGGAAAGGAGATGGGAACCAGTTTGGCACTTTCAGAAAGCATCCACCCTTGGAGAAAAAGTAGAGTGAAGGAAGAAAAGAGCAGATTATTGTGGGGATTAAACTTTGCTGTGCACCTAAGAGAAGAGACGGCAACTGCAGTGTGTCTCCCTCACTGTCTGGCACCACAGACCTGTGTGGTTTCTGGCATTCTTGATAGAGAAAAGAGACTGAAGATGGATGGTGGATGTTGATGCTTTGATCACTGGCACTTCTCGAGGCATCCCACAAGTGCAAGAGGATGCCCTGCTGTGCTGTGCACAAGGCTAGGTGCAGATCTGTCAGGCTGTCTCTTAAATTCCCTGGCATCCTGTACTTCTCCTGGACACCAGCTCCCACCAAAGCTGGAAGCACTCTCCTGTCTTTCTGCATGTCTCAAATCTGGGGCAGCCAGGAGAACTCCTGAGGGTACTTGCACAGACCCCAGATCATCCAGTTTCTGCACTGAGCTCCACTCGTGCACAGGAATGTGCAGTTGTGCTCCTGCTGCTGTTGTGCTCACTGTCATTGGGAATTGTTTGTGTCTCTGGACAACTGCACTAAACTGGCTGTGTTTGGAGTGGGAATAAGACAGGATTTGCCATCAAGGTCTACACACTCCCAGGTCTACAGTAGTGGAGAGAGTATTGTATTCTTGCTGTGTGCAAAAGATTTCCTTGTTTATGAGCAGAAATTTACTTAATCTTCCACCATCATCCTGGGCTATCAGGGTGCAGCTCTCAGTGCTGGAGTCAGTGACAGCACAGCTGGCAGCCAGCTGTGCTCTTACTGCTGTCCCCGAGCCAGATGCTGAGGGACAGCTTCCAAAGGGGCTCTGCTGATTCCAGGATGAGGATTTTCTGCACTTTTGCCTTGTGGGAGATATGTCCCTGTGCCTGGCTGAGGTGGGTTTTCACACATGGAGAGCCACAGCAGGAATGCTTCTGTTCCTTCTTGATTTGGTGAGAGAATTCTGTTTAGTTAGAGTAAGTTTGTAGGCTCCATCAAGGGTCTAAGACAGAATCTTAGCTCTGGATTTGAAAATGCAGTCTGTATATTTTATAGCTTTGGGGTTTTTGTCATTCATGCATGCAAATGAACATTTTACATATCTCTGGACATTCCTTGTGCTCTTAGATATAAAAGCAGGGACATAGTTGAATGGGACGATCATAAATACTTAATATTTGAATATGTAACTATAGAGTCACTAAATTGCTGGAAATAATTTTTATAATACCTGATATATATTGGCAATCTGGATAATTGATTAAATAATCAGTTGATTTGTTTGCTTTTACTTGTGTCTGCAACCAATTTCCTCAGAGATAAATCTCAGAAGTGCTGGGAAGGAGGTAGAGGAGGCAGGCACATGCAAAAAGGGAAGGGAATTTGCACAGAACCATTTTTCCACCTTTTTCTTTCTCTGACTGTTTTTGGACCCCTTCATTTAAGCATTTGAAACAGTGACTGAGGTTCATGACTGCTGATTATTAAGTTATGCTCATTGTCAGTATTTTCTAGAGATAAATCTGACTTTTTACTCTGAAAACCAACCAACCATCCAAGCAAACTGACCAAAACCTAGAAACTCTCTGCAAAGAAAAGCTAATGATTCTCTCAGAAAGAAACATCTAAAGCAACAAAGTCACTAATAAATTCAATTTCTGACAAGGATGTTCTGTTAAATGCTGACCCTGTCAGCCCACCTTTGCTCTGTGTGATTGAAGTCACTTGGCTCCATCCCTGAATATTCTCTTGCCTGGAGGTTGCTTGTGTGACTTCATCCCTTTGTCCCGGACTAGAGCAGGATTCTCCAGGCAAAGCTGACTCTCTGTGGGCAGAGCTGAAGCCCTGCTCCTGGGCCTTTGCCCTTGCTTAGGAAATTCAGTGTTTGGAGAGCAAACAGGTCTGGTACCTGGCCTGTGTGAGTTCTGTAGAGCTGAAGAGTCCACTGTGGAGTGCCCTTCCTGTAGTACCTACAAGCAGCCTGGGATAATTCTGGTCTCTCCATGTTCGCTGTAAAAGCATCTCAGGGTTGATTTCTGGCTAATGCCCACCTGGTACTGTGGTAGTTAATATTATCTGTTCCTGTCAGTGGAACATTTCAGAGTCTAGGCATTACAGGAATTGAAGCTGAGAGCCCTTGTGGAGAAGGCCAGAATGTCAGGCCTGGCTGAACTGGACTCGGTTAAGGCCAAAGTTAAACAAAACCATGGTCTAAACCACTTCATTTTGAAGAGTCGTAGGCACCCTCTTGGAAATGAATGCCATCCTCAGAGTCCTCTGAACTGTTTGCTGCAACTGTTCTATCACAGAACTCTGCTGATCTAAACCCAATGCAGTACAAAATTGTCCTGCAATGAAGTGCTGGGAAATGTCACTTTGTGCATTATGTAAACCCAACATTTCTATGGGAAAATAATCTCAGCATTCTTTTTGCAGTCTTGACCTGTACCAACACTAGCACCAAGTGTTTCCTTGCCAAGCCCATGGGCAGCTCACTGACGAATGAGGACACTGCCAAGGTAGCTATACCAATGTACACATTTTTATACTGCTCTTAAGTATTTTCTGTGACTTGGATGATGCCAGCTGGCCATCTATTGGGCAGCAGCGACTAATTTTGCAGTTGCTCCTCATCCCAATTTTAATGGGTTTTTTTTTGAGGAGTTTAAGGGATGACCAGGCAATCTGAAAGACAACACTTGGCATTTACTTGGTTTTTCACTGTCTTCACCTTTGCCAACCAAATTCTGCTCCCAGTTACCAAAGTTATCTTAGGGATAGACCAACAAATCCTAGCTGTTGACAATAGCTGGTTTTGACTCTATGAATAATTTCTCCAATTTTGCTGTAATGATAGGTAGTGACAGCAAACATTAAACTGGGTATTATTTCTAGTCTGTGAACAATTGTAGCTGACTTTGTGTCCTTCCATGTATATTCCAATGTAAATTAAGGTAACTTCTTGTCTGCTCTTCTTTTAAACTTCACCTTTAATGATATGATTTCTCAAGGCATGATGGGCATGAGCAGTGCTACAAAGTCACAGACTAATTATAACATTTCAACACAGCTTTTCTTGAGCTGCAGCCCTTGCTCCAAGAGGGCTCTGGGTAGGTTTAATTGTTGTGTGTGAATTTTTATCATTATGCATTCTTCCATCCAAGATACTGGACATGCTGCCCTGCTTCCCTGCATGCACGTGGTTTTCTGCCAAAATAGGACCAGTGACACGAGGATAATTGGCTCCTATAATGCTGTATTTCCTTTTCAAAAAACCTTCACGTAATGACTACAAAAGCCAGTCATAAAAAGAAGAGCAGAAGGAAGTCAAATGTCAGGAATTGTTTTATTTCAATGACTGGAAGTAATTTTTAGCCACATTTGTTTCACTAGTGAGTGCCAAAATGATAAATTTTGACTGATGTCAGTGTGCTTCATTTGTCAATTTGCTAGTTTGCTGTTGTGAGTGAAAATGCTGAAAAGGAGGATTTCTTTTTTAAAATAAAATATTGAAGTACTTGTACCTGTGTGGTCCTTGATTTCAGACAATTCTGTCATTTCTGAGAGTTTTGTCTGTCTAAAGATGACAAGGTTAAGGACATTTCTGTTAACTCAGTAGTTTTCTTAGTCAGAAAGCTATTTGCTTTTCAATAGATTGATGTTTATCTGCTAGAGAACTTTAAATATAATATTCCTGCAGCTGTACATGACTGCAAGGCATGCCAATAATGCAGTTAAAAAAAATAAGAAAAAGCGATTACTTACGGAGATTGGAATAATTGCTGCCTATTGCAGTACTGATGGAGCTTCCAGAGATGAGAGGAAGATGGAAGAAAATAACTAAGAAGGGAAAAATGAAGAGAAAGGTCCTTAATAATAGTTTTGTTTTGTACCAGAGTTGAGTTGAAGACACATTGAGTTAACGTTCACCTGCTCTCTCTGGGCAGGATTGCACACCTCAGACCCTGAGTGCACACACAGATGTAGCTCAGATCAGGGGGGAATGCCAAACAAGCCATTGCTTGATACTTTCAGGAACCCCTCCAGTTCAGAAAATGATATTAATGCCTCTTAGATTCCAAACCCCATGTATAAACAACAATGTATTATATAAATATGCTAATTATTGTTGAAGTCATTCACTAATCTCTGAAACAGGCACCTACCATTGTAAGACCAAATAACTTCCCTGATTTGAGCACAGCTTGAATGCATCAGGCGTGTGTGTGCCAAACTGGGTTGGAATAAATTGAGTCTAAAATTTGATACACATACTCCCCCTATGCACTTAGGCTTTAATATTTATAACTTGCTCTTCAAAGATTTATATTTACAGGCAACAAAATGCACACGAGTAAAACGTGTCCTAAATAACCAAGTCTTTATATTTCTTAAAAGATGGGCTCATTTCTCCTGCAGACGGATTTACAGCCTGAGCCCCGAGAGTCGCTTGCTGTGCCACAGCGTCTGCTCGGGGCTTCGGTGGTGCCCTGCCCTGCCCTCCTGCCCTGCCCTGCCCTGCCCAGCCCTCCCGCCCTGTCCTGCTCGGCCGTGCGCTGCCCTCCTGTCCTGCCCTGCCCTGCCCTGCCCGGCCCTGCCCGCCCGCTGCGCTCCCACGGCGGGCACGGCCGGGAAGGGGCTGCTCGCTTTTCGGGATGGGGTCCCGGCCAACTCAAAGTTGCGGCGGCGGGAGGGACCCGGGCAGGTCCTGTGGGACCGCCGCACCCTGCATCCCGCACCCTGCACTCCTCATCCCGCACCTCACACCCCGCATCCCGCACTCCTCATCCCACACCCGCCGCAGGGCGGGAACCCGCGCGTCTCCCGCTGCCCCTCAGAGCCTCGTCCGGCTCTTTCATCCCCTCAGAGCCTGCCTCACCCGGCACGGCTCCTGCTTTACCCCGGCACGGCTCACGCCTTTCCCCAGCTTGGCTCCTGCCTTACCCGGCTGGGTTCAGCCCCTTCCTTACCCCGGCTCGGCTCAGCCCGTCCGGCTCGGTTCAGCATCTGCCTTTCCCCAACCTCTGCCTCTCCCCATCTGAGCCCCTGCCTGCCCTCAGCCCGGTTCAGCTCCCGCCTTACCCCAGCCAGGCTCAGCCCCAGCCCCCGCCTTCCCCCAGCCGCTGCCTTTCCCCATCCCGGCTCAGCCGCTGCCTCTCCCCATCCCGGCTCAGCCGCTGCCTTCCCTCCCCGTTTCAGCGGCTGCCTTCCCCCACGCCCGTGCAGCCGGCCCGGCCTTACCCCAGCCCGCCGCCGTGCCCGCTGTCTCCATCCGCCCCCGCCGCGGCTCCCCGGGGGCCGGCAGGGCCCCGCCGCCTCCTGCCGTGCGCGGGGCCGGAGCGGGGCCGGGCCGGAGCCGGCGGCCCGGGGCTGGGGGCAGGCGGGACGGTGACCCCCGCCCCGCGGGCAGGGCCGCTCATGCCGGGGGCAGCGCGGGGGGGCTCGGGGCCGCTCATGCCGGGGCTGCCCGCGCCGCTCATCGCTCCTGCGGCAGCCCCCGGCAGCGGCGAGCGGCGGCAGCGGGGCTGCTGCGGGGATTCGCTGCCTGCATGAGGAGCTGTAGGCGGATAGCGGCTCCGGAGAGCCGCGTCCAGCCCAGCACTCCGGCTGGAAGGAGGGACCGCCTGGAGTAAACCCACGGGGACGGACGGGATTAGCTGGCAGTGCGGAGGATAGAATTCCGTGGGGCTGGATGGGGCTCGGGGGGAGGATGCAGTCGTGTAGTCCAAGTGAGAGCTAAGCCCACTTTACAGCAGTAAGATCTACTCGTTACCGGGGATCTTGGGGATGTTTCTCGCTGTGGTGGGTGATAAATGCCCTAGTGCTGGATACAGAGGGAGCAGGGCTGCAGCAGGTCCTAAAGCATGTGAGCTTTCATAACTGGTTGTTTACCTCTAAGAAAAGCATCATTAGCTTTTTAGGTAAAGGATGTATGGAATGAGGCCCTTTTCCCATATATCCTGTCATCAGTTTGGAGTTCTTTATGATCCAAATTCCACTGGCAGTTTGTGTCACCCATGCACTCATTAGCTCGGCAGGACCCTGCGGTGGTCCCGCTGCTCCTGCTTGCGAGGGACATGGAGCTGGAGCTCCATGAGTGTGTGGGCAGCCTTCCTCTGTCCCTGGGTGGTTTTGTTATCTGGAGAGCAAGTTCTCTCAATCAGAACAGCTTTGCTATCAGTATTTAAGCTGTTTGGCTTCTCCTTGGTTTAGCAGTGATGGATGCATGGTTGTAATGAAGTTTGTGGTCGATGTAAAACATGAACTCAGGTACTCCCTGGTAAAAAGTTTCCTGCTGTCACTGATCACTTTTTTTCATTTTCTTTTCTTTTTAAATCCAGGCTAGCATCAAGGGAGTCTAACGCAATTGAAATGAAGGTTTATGGGAAATCACAGGCGTGTTTCCTTATGGCTCAGGGATACCTGTACTTTTTTGCCAAAATTATAGTACCTTGGTACCCTAAAATCCTTTAGAATGCTGCTGCAGAAATTACCTTGTAATAAATTTCTTCAACCCCTTAGAACATTTGACTCCTTGAAAGACTCCTGGTTTATAATTTCACAAAATGGAAACTTCATGGCTTCCTTTTAGGGCTCTTTGTTGTTTGGTTATGGCATGAAGGTGTGGATCTGTACATGCATCAGAAAATCTGATTTTCTGTGTGTTGGGTTTTGGGTGTGTGCACCCTTGGCCTCATTCTGCATGTGAAGAATCATATATGTGTATAAAGCTGCACTCATGGATACTAAAATATTTTCACCACTTTAAATGTCAGGAATTCCTAATGTTTAGTGCATCTGCAAATTTTGGTAATATCTCTCCCCAGTGGCACCTTACATTTACTCACAATATCAGTATTTAGTCCCGACAGACTTGGGGTCTTAAGTTTGACTGAAATATCCATGCTCAGAAAATTAAATAAGCTCACAAATCGTGGAAAAGGCCTTAGTAACTGACTTTGGAAGCAGGGGAATTGCTCAGTGTTTGGCAGTTCTGAAGAAATCTCTCTCTCAGCTTGGCTTTAGAGGCTTTGGAGAGTCTTGTCCTTTTGCTGCAGTAGGCGTTGCAACTGCTTCTGAGACAGAGAACATTTGTTTCTGGGTCAGACACCACAATGCACAACACGATCCATCAGAACCTGCAGAAACATCCCCACAGTTAACAGGAGCCCTTGGGCATTCACCAGTGCTCGCTGTGCTCAGCTAGAATGGACTGGAATGTTGGAGGCTTTGCTCACCACAGATTTCCCAATCTGCATCACATGCATATGGAGATAGGGTAGTTTTTTACCCTTTCCCCCATGTGTTTTTCAGCTTTTAGCCATTCCTGTTTTTCTCCTCCAGCTGTGCACCTGAGTCAGATCTGGCTGTGGAGTGGGATTCAGGCCAGACTTGTGTTTGCACACTCAATGCAGCACTGCTGTGTTGTGTCATGGTGATATTATGGGTAATTTACATCCTTATTTGTTTCTTATTGTGGCATCTGTTTTCCTCTTTCAATAAAAGACATTTGTAGTACAGAAAATTTGCAAAAAAGAAATGATTTAACACGTAAGAGTTTCTAAATGGATGGTATTTGGGAGAGCTGGAACAACATAAAACTATTCAGGATTCCTGCTGCTCCTATCTCTTGACTTTGGGTTAGTTTGTGTTTCTCAGGACATCATAGAGCAAAGGAGACCAAGGCAGTGCCTGTGTGAACCTGAATGGTTCCAGTCTGAACTCTGCCACCTTCTCTTTTTTTTCCCAGTCTATAGAATTGGGGAGCATGACTGACTGGGAGCCCAAGCACATTTAGGTAAGGTTTGGAATGGTATTGCTTATGGATGGAACTGCACAGAGTTGCTGTCCACAGTGGGTGTTTCCCAATTTACTGATAAAGAAAAAACCAGTGAGGAACTCTTGCTGAGGACAGATAATTCTATTCTTGAATAATTTTACATTTTCTCCAGTCGAAGGACTTCATTATAAAGCTGCCATCAGTGCAGTGACAGACCTCAGCTCAGCTTCCTGTCTCCTGGGGTTTGCTTTGGGATTCTTTGAGCTGAGTGGAAGCTGCAGTGTGGTAGCCAACTTTTGTAAGGCAAAATAAATTTTCTTGCTATAATGATATCACTTTTTGATGGAGAATTTTTAGGTATTCATAGTGAGATGTTTGGGGGATACTGTTCACCACATCTTTCTTTTGCTCTGTGGAAAAGGTGGTAATGAAAGAATTGTCAGTTGGTTTATACAATTAGTTGTAGATAAAATGCCTCAGGATAAGCAAAATCGATTATGGGAACAGGAAAGTCTTTTCTGTAAGGAAAATTTTCTAGCAGTGAGATTTTATCAGTGCTGGCTGCTGTAGAGTCTGCAGAGCTTTCTGCCTTCATGTCACCTTGGGCCAGCTCATCCTGCCCTGTGCTGGGCATTCCTCTGCTCTGCCACTGCTGGAAAAGCTGATTTCACCAGGCCCTGGGCTCAGGGAATTCCTTGCTGGGAGTCTCCAGGCTGAATAAAACTGTGCCTGCTGCTGAAAGCAAAAGAGGTCAGGAAAAGAGGGTCTGGAGTTTATCAGGAAGCATATTTGCTTTCATAGCTCCCTGGGTTCTGAAATGTGCTAAAAAAATTCTTTGAAAGAAAAGTTTTCAAAATTTATGAAAAAACCCCAAACAAAGAGATGTTTGCCAGGTTTTAAATATTTTCTGAGGTTGGACTTATTGTAGAATTACTAACAAAGGAAATTCCTCCATGCTGAAATCTATTTTAATGAAAAGGGTGGAATTTTACGTTATAAAGTTACTGTTTAACATTTTTCAGCTGGCATTTATAGGACAGGTAAATTTATTTTGAATAATGTTTTCTAGAGGTTTAAATCAAGTGTTTTAGTTCTTTAGGCAGGAAATCTGTCAAGATGAAAAATAATGTTAAATTATTAATACAGATGAAGCATATCAGTAACAAATCTTTTACAGCAGTCTGAAGATCCAAAGGCAGAAGTCCTGTTGTTTTACCTGCCACGTAAAGAAATGAGACCTGGAATGAAGAGGCTCTGTTTCTATAACTGCTATGTCAGGAAGGGATTCTCTAGGAATTTAATGTCATGCCCAAATTCTCAGAGGCTATTTTTCTGATTCTTAGAGTTGCCAGGTGTCTTATTCTGTGGAACAAGAGGTGCTCTTGGCTCTGGAGCCAGATTAATTTCTTATTTATTCACCTGCTTGCAGATGTTTGAGGAAGATGGTGAGTTATTCTGTCAGTGCCTGCTGTACATTTTAAAAAAAATCTGTATATATGCTAAGAAATAATTTGGTCCAAGATTGTTATTGAAAACCTAATATTTTCCTTAACTGGTTTCAGTCATCCTGCTGCCAATTTTTAAGGATGTAAAATGGAAAATTTCATCTCAGTGTTCTTCTGCCTCTCATTCTCTGACTCCTTAATTAAATTTATGGCTAATTATGCAATTTATTTTGTGTTGACCTTTCAAGGACCTTAGAGCATCTGACAATGAATGTAGAGTCTCAGTGTTTATTTCCATGGGTTCTTGTATGAACTTGTTACAAAATCTAATGGCACTTTGGAATTCAGGATGGCCAATGGATTACTAACAAATAATAATATATGAGCCCTTGGAGATACATAACTATAAATATACTGAAGTATATAGAAAGAAATACTGAATTATGTCATACACAGCATTTAAAATTAGGTAACACCACTACCACTAGCAATAACAGTAAATCTGCATGTCAGAATAGTTAAAAATATTTCTTAATGTTATAGGTTCCCTCTTTGACATGGATGTTGCACTTGGTTCTAAAAATCCTGTGTTTGGGTGGTCAAATCCACTTGTGTCCCATGAAATATGGATGTATCTCTTCCTGAGGCCAGGGGTATCCATGGCCTTGTGGGGGACCAGGCTTAAAATCTGTTTATTGACGTAGAGACCATGTTCTTATTGGCAGAGCTTGGTGTGTGCATCAGATGTCACAGGGAAGGAGCAAAGGGAAATGAATGGAAGCTTCACACTGCAGAGGAGTTTATTGACTATTTAGAAGATTGCTGGTCAGTTTAACCCTTGTAGAAGTTAGAAGTTTTATGATTTAGTTTTTATTTTTTACACTGAAGTAAAGTATTTGTCATTGACTCTCAGTAAGGTTTTTAAAAGAGGCCTTTGGCAGTGGGGAGAGAAGGCAGCTGTGCAGTGCTGTTAGTGCAGGCAAGAAGGAGAATCCAGCCATGCCTTTGTTCACCTAAACCAGAAGCACAAATGAGGAAAAACCAGCATGGCAGCAAGCCAAAATATAATTGTGACCCCACATTGATTATATCTTTCTGACACTGTTGTGTACTAAAAGGAAATACTTGGTTCACCTTGAAGTACAAACTCTGTAATTCATTGTTGTTTGTGTTTTACCAAAGAATGCACAAGTCAGTATCCCTCTGTTTTATTGCTATTTTATTTATGAAGTGTTTGTGAATCTGCAGAGCCTCTGAAGATGGTAAAAAATTTATAAATATGCAGAGGTGCAAAGTTCCTCACTGGAACTGTGAACACTTTTTCATGGTAGTAAGGAAGAGATGCAGACTGGAGATCAAAATGCTTGGGGAGGAACCTCAGGGCTCTTGAAACCCTTGTGCAAACCCAACTTGGTTTAAATGGCATTGGGCTGGCAAAAGGGAGGGAAAACTCCTGCCAGAGAGAAATTGCCATTAGGTGCAGAAACCAGTGACAGAAAAGAACTTGCACAGGGGATGATTCAAATGCAGCCAGATTTTATATGAAACTGATGAAAAAAAATACCAGCAGCCTCCAGGTTTCCTGACGGACTGGCACCACTTCTGAAGCGAAACATGTATTTTTATAAACTATTAATGGTTAAAGTAAGGGTGTAACCTATTCTCTTGATTGATAGTTTTGCCCTGTGGGAATAAATGTGCAGTAGGATAAACAATTTGGCAATTCATTTAAAACCTGAAGAGCAGAAGAGTTCATGTGCCAGGAGAGAGGAGCACTGTGATAAATGATGTGGAGAGGTGGGAAACCAGGGCAGGCAGGTGTCTTGTGCAATTCATTTGCAGAGAAGTGTAAGGCAGGCTTGGGGACAAAAGGAGCAGAGCAAAGCAAAGAAAAAGGAGTAGATCCTGAGGGTTTGCAACACGAAAAGGTTGCACTGGGGTTTGGGGTAAAACTTTGACAGCCTGGACAGGTGTTTAAAACGGAGAGAAGAGCAAACAGTGTGACACAAACTAATAAACAGATACCAAAAAGAGCTCAGATGAACTGGGGTGCTGCAGCCCTTGGACTGCAATGATTTCTTGTCAGCTTTTGTGTATCCTTGGGACAGAACAAAATGTTCCCAAAATTGTTGGTAAATTACAAAGGAGCAGTTGGAAATCGAGCACTCTGAGGTGTAAGTGAGCCAAAGCCAGTACAAGTGGCTGCTGTCTGCTGAGGGCAATGATGATGGAGTAGCTGGGAAAACAGAAAGGAATTGAAGGGGAAGGAAGTCACAGGCTGAGTTAGCGATTTGTAGTTAGATCAGCCACTTTTTTGTTTCTTAGTACTTAAAAGGACAATTGACTTCTACCAAAAGGCCAATAGAAACAATTGAATGGTACAAACACAAGCACCTGAGCTGTGTCTGTGCCACTCTTCCTTTCATTACTTTACAGCCCAAGCTGGACAGGTGAGCATGGCCCTCTTACTAACCCAAATTTGGTCCAAGCATAACTGAAAATGTACCGAGTGTCAAACAGAGGATGGGGAAAGTAAAGGACAACTAGTTTTTTTTCATTTTAATTCCAGTGTATGCTTTGTACTTTATTATTTGGAATAGGCTAGTGTTTTAGAGGTTCCTTTACTGTTGTTGTTAAAAGCTCTTATCAGTAACTATCTGTCATTAAAGATTTCATGTTCTGGCAGCATGAAAGCCAATGCCAGCTGTCACACACGTGCACCTGGCTTGGAAAACAGTGATACAAAATTCAGTGTTGGGGCTTGATGAATGAAATCAAAATGGAAAAAAAAAAGCTCTGTTAATATGTAGAGAGGCTGTACATGCGGAAGAAGAAAGGTATGAGTAGAGTTGGCACATGCTTTAAAAAGGTCAGAAGGCCTTGTTTATGTTCAACATGTTGAGCTAACATTGCTTGCAGTGCCACAGCAGAGTGACTGTGGATGCTGCTCGTGGATCTCCTGGAAAATAAACACAAGGACTGCAAGCCATCACTGCTCAGAGTCCAGCAGGGAAAGCTCCACCTGTGCTGCTGCTGAAGCACCAAGGGCCTCATTTCCCTGACTGTGATCATTCTTGGGGGTGTGGCAGGGAGAGGTGAGGCAGGGAGAGTGCAGCTGACACTTTTCTGTGTGGGTGGCTGTTTCTCAGGGTATGAAATGTATGAAATGATCACATACTCAGTCAAAAGCCCCGGGGAAATGCGTTATTTACCACACTGCCTCCTGATGGTGTTTAGTCTGGAGCTAAGTGCAGCTTTGGCTGTAAAGATCGATGTGCAGCACCCGTGGGGCTGCCAGGAATGGATTTGGGAGCTGTGCTGAGGACAGTTATTACACTGCTTTTCTAGTGCTTTCAAAATCATTTTCTGTCTGACAATGTGAACCGACGGCAAAATGAAAACGTGTCCCGCCCACTTAAGGCTTTGTGTTCCACATGCTGCTCCTTTCCTTTCCCTGTAGCTGCCCCACATGAGGGGCTGGATGTAGATCTGACCTCGCTGGAGACCAAAATCCAGCTGTAGACACAGCCCTGTGGGGCAGCAGCCGAGATGGGAGTAAAGAAGGGGAATTTATTGCTGGAAAGGATTAGTGTTGCTGTGAAGAGATCTATTTACAGAGTCCACCCACCCTGAAGGGGCTCTGTGCATGAACTTGGATTTGGGAACTGCATGGTTCTTCCCTGGGAGGGCTTGAAACAGAGGGAAACCCAGGGAAACCAGGCATTGTTGATTTGGGATTGCACATGGCTCTAGAAGCTTACACAAGGTACAGGAAAAGTGCACCTTTATATTTGACATTCAATTTTTCAAGTTTTATTGCATAAAGACAGCTAAGCTCCGTTAATTCACTGAGAAATCCTCTCTGAAGTGATCAGTTTATGAAAATTACCTTCCTGCCATTGAGTAGAATTAATTGGTAATGAAGAAAAAAAGGTGTATCAAGACACAAGACAGCATAATGTATGAATAATGTATTTTTGCTGTATTTTGCTAAGTTAAGAAAAATTAAAGCGATATAACTTTACTTATTCCTTAGAGATATATATAACCCCACAATCATTACCTATGTTTTAGAATGCTTTATTAAAAAAAATAAGCAATTCGTTGGGCAAATAATTTTTTTTTTGACAGAGCACTAGGCTGTTAAGTGAAAAACAGGATTACTTGTGAGAAAAATCAGAATCCTAGAGCAGCTATAGCTAGAGATGGGATTAAACAAAATGTCTTAATACTGAAACATGGCATTAAGGGCTGAGGATAAATGCAGACAATTGATAATAAGGTTTATATACAAATTGGCTTAGATAATGTCTTGCCTTTGAAGATGAGTCCGTTGGAATATTACAGCTGATGAACACTGAAAAGATCTACTCTTTGCAGGTCCCATTTGTGCTGGGAGGCTCTGACCAGGTGCTGCTGTCACTGGCTTTGGGGGTCTGATGTGGGCAAAGAGGGTTGGCTTTCCCTGTGGCTCTGTTGCCATTTTTCAGCTGTAGGAGTGTCTCTTTCTGAGTTCAGGGATGTGATGTAGAACTGCAGAAAAACAAAGCAGATTTATTGAATTTAGACAGGAACCTCATGGTGTTCATTGGGGTGGGCAGAGTGCAACAAGAAGAGGGGTTTGGGTCCTTGTTTGAAAAGGTGGGGTGTAAGGGAGGAGAAATGTGGTGGGGGCTGTGGAGGGAGCAGTTCCTGCTTTGGGAAGATGGCATGAAGGGATAACAAAATTGAAGCCAAGCAAGTCCAAATTGTATTCTTAGAAGAGAGGTCTCTCATTCTTTTTTGGCTCCCTCTACCTGATGTCAGGGCTGGGAAAAGTGTTTCTCTTAATGCCCCCCAGTCCTTCTGTCTCATTCCTTCCTTTGGCTGCTTCTGTGGAAATATCTGGTGAGGTTTCATTTTCTCAGACTGCTTTGTAGGGTAAGTGTTGCAGCTTTTTTATACCTAGGAAGAAAAGAGTTTCTTGGGTGCAGTGCTATCACGAGCACAGCATTCAACAAGAAGCCTTCAGTTTCCTCAAATAAATGAAATATGTGAAAAGGATATGCTTATTTGATACTGAGTGAAGCTCCTCTAGGCTGAATCTGAAAATCATAACTCACTGAAAATGACAGAAGAAAGGGAATTCTGCTCTCTAGAGATAAGGGCAACTGATAGGTGGATCAGCAGAAAAAAAAATCTTTTCAAATGAGTTTATTGGAAGGAATAAGATCGGCTGCTATAATGTTATCTATGTTGCAAACCTGCTACTGCAGGTCAGGATCTTTCCATTGCAGCAAAACACTCTTGAAAGAACTGGAAGAGCTTGCCTAGCAGAGCTGCATACAGCAGGATCACTGTAATTCAGCTCCCACCAGCATTTCTGGGATAAACCCGTCTTCAGAGCCCTATAACCCAGCTTTCAAATCTTCATTTGGTGCTTGCAATGTGCTGTGCTGTGGTTTAACTTTTGTCCAAAGATTGCAGTGTGAAACTGTGCTCTCCCAGTGGTGCAGCCTTGTTCTGATCAGAACTGTGTAGAATTATATATTTATATATTTTTATTTATATCTTTATATCTTTATATATTTATATATAAATATATATTCCAGAGGCCTGTGGGCTGTGTGGGCTCTTTGCAGACTGTCCTGTGTGGGGAATGGGCAGCTGAACAAGGATATGGTGAACTCACCTGCTGAGTTCACTAAGAGACTTATTCCTGCAGGATTAATTAGTTTTGCAGTGTTCATAGGTGTCGCTGTTGAGTGGCTAGCTGAGGAATGACCCAAGGTCTCAGACAAGGAAAGAGAGAAGAGAACTTTATTGTTTTGAATTCCATATATATAGAGTCTACAGAGGTGCCCCAGATTGGTCAGCCCGAGACCTCCCCCTAGGCCCAATTGGCCAAGCCCGAACTGACCCAATCCAGAGAAGTTGTTTGCAAAACATCCAAACTTTATCTTGTTTATGAAATGTAGCAAAATGTTCCTACGGGAAGGACCTGTGCTAGCCACACATAGGAGGGCAGGAAAATCCCAGAAGGCCTCTGAACCTGGTGGCTGAAAACATCAGAGCTGGGTAGAAATTTAAAAAAATGTAATCTTATTTATACAAGAAAACCAGCTGAGGGTTGGTTATTTGCTGTGGTCTGGTAACCTGGGCAGCTGCACTAAAGGTCTGATGTTAGTGCTACAAACAGCTGAGGTAAACATGATTCTTAGAGGCAGAATTGAAGCAGTGAAAAGGCACTGAAACTTGAGTCCCTTGACTACACGTAAATCTTTTTCCATCCCATATGGAACCACATGAGGTATGTTGTTCATATGTTTAGCAGCTCATAAAAATAACACTTATGCTTTATTTCTCACCAGTGTTTTCTGCATGCAATAAATACTCTTTGTGGTTATGCCATGGATTATAAATGCTTCACACAGTAATTTTAACTTCCAGATGTGTGTGTGACTGCCTTGTTTTAACACCCTCTCATTTAACTGTTACCCATCTCTCTTGCTGACCTGTGAAGTGCAAGTTCTACTCCTGTGTTATGCTGCAGGTTCTCAGTTAATTGCAATGTTAATTGCAATCTCTGTTAATCTCTCTGCTAATTGCAATGGAATAATTCTGTGCATGTCATGCAGAGCTGTAAATATGTGCAGGGGAGGGTGTCTCAAGTATAAATCTTTTGCAAAAATCTCTTGTGCCTGGAAATTGTCTTAAAATTATGAGTAGCACTTAGACTTTCATCTGTGAAAGGAGTAAACATTAGAGGATGTTCCTTATTCAGAGTGCTTTTGTGCATGTTAGCTAACCCTAGTAGTGTGTCTGTGTGGTTCCTGTAGCACAGGAAGGGCAAGGACCTTTCAGGAGGGAGTCCCACTTGGAACACTTGATGTGAAAAAGCAAAAAGGGGCCAGCAGGTGTACCTGAGATGGAGAGAGGTCTGTGTCACAACAAGGATATGAGCCCTGAGTTCTCCTCTTGCAAACAGGCTTTATTAGTGCATAGGTCACAAATTTCCTCCTGAAATATGTCTATCAAAGGCAGCCAGCCTGGCATAGCCAGTTTGGTCACCTTTTAATGTTCTGCCAGATCCTCTTCTTCTGAAATGCCATGAGGTGCTTCCATTTCCGTCAGAAGTGACTCATGTGACAGCAGAGGGATCACACACAGCTCTGCCCACAGACTGCCTTGTCTGCTGGCCAAGCACTTGTATCAGAGTGCAAAAAACCCCAGAAGTGGTGATGAAATCCAAGAAGCCCAGTTCTGATTAGGGTTAATGCTCAATCACCTATTTATAGGAAGGAATTAATTGTGGAGATTGTTTTACCAGGATTGAAGAGAATCACCTCATTTTTCTAGCTCCCTCAAAGCTATTCTAGTAAAGGAAGAAGAGGGGCTGGCTGTTCTTTTCTGGCCCTTCAGGAAGGGTTTAATGCTTTGCACTACTTCCAAGTGATTTCTCTGCCTGCCTTCAGCAGATCCAAGCAGGTACTGAGAGAGAAATCTGAGGCTGTTTGAGATGTGATTACTCAGTCTAGTGACAAGTAGTCACTGCCAGATAAACAGAGTGACAAAATGATTTTTGCCAGCATACTGCCTGGCATTTCTGCCTGCCCAGTGTCCATCCCTCTGCTTTCAAGGTGTATTCCTTGGTGCCAGCTCTTTCACACAGTTGAGTTCTGTGGTGGATCCCTGCTAGCCTGGCCTTCTGCTTGTGCTGGCAGCTGCTGTTGAGTACTCAGAGGCAGCAGAACTGGCCATGGCCACCTGAGCCTTGTCCTGGATGCACTGGTCCCAAAGGCTGCAGCTTTTGCTGCTCTGGATCCTCACCTGGCTGTGACTGCAGAGCTCATGTCATTCCCAGGCTTGGAACTGCACAGAGAGCAGGGCCCTGCTTGTGTCTGCCTGTTTGCAATGGCAAAACACTCCAGGAGTAGGAGCTGCCCTGACACCCCGAGCTGGAGCAGCCAGCAGGACATTTGGGAAGTGTCAGTGTCCTGTGGATGGCTCTTACCCAGCTGGGTGACACAGAGGAGAGCTTGTTCTGCCCAGCTGTGTTACACACTCACACTATCCATCATTACCCATCCTCTTTCCTGTGCCAGCAGGAATTCCTCAGCCAGGAAGGCTGTGCTCCAAGGCATGGCAAATCCCACCTGCACTGAGTGTGTGCAGAGAGCTTCCCCTTGGTGCCCTTGGAGCAAGGCCAAGCTGCCTGCAAGGGGGCAGGAGCTGCTGGAGCTGTCACTTGTGCTGTCATTGTGCCAGGACAGCAGCTCTGGGGGAAATGCTCCCTGCTGGCAGCAGTGACCTGCCCGTGGCTGCTCTGGAGGAGCAGGAGGCCTGGCAGGGTGGGTCCCGGTCAGGGTGGTGTCACCGAGCCCTGGGCACTGTCTGTGGGGACAGAGAGGAGCAGGGGCAGGGTGGCACACCTGGGTCAGCAGAGCTGTGAGCTGAGAGGGCTGAGGTGGCTCAGCTGCTGCCAAGGAATGGGGAGCTGTGTCCTTCCAGGAAGGCTCTGCTCACAGGGAATTTGCTACTTGTATATTTTGTAGCTTTTTGGATCAGAGGGACAAATTTTTTTTTCCCCTCCCTCTCCTGTTTTTGACCTACAAATTCACCTGCTGCTGTTTCTCTTTCCTCCTCCTGTCTCATCCTGCTTGCTGTCCAGGGCTGTTTGGGTCAGATTGCCAGTGTGTACAATCACTTAACCTTTAACTTTTACCATAACCTTAGCGCAGTGAAATGTCCTAAACAGATCCTGAGCTGACCCAGGTGTTTGCTGTTTTCCTCTGTGGCTGACCAGCTGGAGCTCATGCTGATGATCTGCAGGTGGATTTGGGTCCCAAAGGCAGAGCCTGCTTCTCCCACTGTACTCTCCCTACAGAGCTTGGCCAAGCTGCTGGGTCAGCAGAGTTGCAGTTATCCCTCCAGAGGAGGAGCAGGAGCAGGAGAGGGGATGGGGGCTGATTGAATTCCTGAACTGAATCCACTTGCAAGGAGTCTTTGACTTGCAGGTAGTTATTGATCTGTAATTGTGTGACAGCTGATTTCTGTGAATATTTCAAACTGTTAGTGATCACTGAAAGGTTTCTGGTACATTTTTGTTACTAGCTTGTTTCTGTGGCTGCTTGGGAAAATTTTCCTGAATGGTTAAAATATAGAACTAATGAACAAATAATAACTAGTGGATAAAGTGTGTGTTTGTACACAAATATATTCATTCAAGGCAAAACATAATCATTTACAAGAGTCACTGAAGATAAAAAATATTTGGTGTTGCTTCAGAAAATCCCATTTGGTAGTTTGGTTTGGAAAGAGAATATTCTAGAGAAGTAGGGTTGGACACCATCATTACCAAAACCAGACTGCAATGCCGTGTGACAAAACTGCAGGATTTGGTATGGACTCCTCCTGGCAAACGTGCCCTGAGGAGGATGATCTGGACCAGGGCTTGATTAAAGGAGACATCTGGAGCTTGCATCCTTTCCCCAGAGCCCTTCCCTTGCCCTTTATGCCCTTCAGAACTGCTGCCTGAACAAATCACTGCCTTTTCCTTCATAAATCCGAGCCTTGCAGCCTCCCTGGCTTCCGCAAAGCTCCGGGGATTTTTGTGGAGTCAGCGTTAAAGCTTGAAACGGCTGGAATGACCTTTGGGGCATTATTAATATCACTGGCCATGGTCGGTGTGCGGGAAGCAGAGAGGGAATGCAGGGGGAATGCAGTGGGTGTTGATCGGGGATCCATTTGGAATGCAGGGGGAATCGATCAGGGATCCATCAGGAAATCCATTGGGAGGGAATCCATCGGGAATGCAGTGGGCATCGATCGGGCGTCCATTGGGCATTGATCGGAAATCCATCGATAGGGGATCCATTGGGGATGCAGCGGGCATCAATCGGGGATCCATCGGGAATGCAGCAGGCATCCATCGATCGGGGATCCATCGGGAATGCAGCGGGCATTCATCGATCGGGGATCCATGGAGATCCATCGATCGGGGATCCATCGGGAATGCAGCGGGCATTCATCGATCGGGGATCCATGGAGATCCATCAATCGGGGATCCATGGAGATCCATCGATCGGGGATCCATCGGGAATGCAGCGGGCATCCATCGATCGGGGATGCAGCGGGCTCGGCGTGTCCAGCGCTGCCGTCGGGCACCACCTGGCGGCCACCGGCGGCCATGGCAGCTCGCTCTGCTGCCGCGGGGCAGGGCTGGGTCTGACCGGGAAGGGTGCGGGATGGAGGGATAAAGGGAAGTGTCCCGGGATAAAGGGATGGAGGGATAAAGGGAAGTGTCCCGGGATAAAGGGATGGAGGGATAAAGGGAAGTGTCCCGGGATAAAGGGATGGAGGGATAAAGGGAAGTGTCCCGGGATAAAGGGATGGAGGGATAAAGGGCGCTGTCCCGGGATAAAGGGATGGAGGGATAAAGGGAAGTGTCCCGGGATAAAGGGATGGAGGGATAAAGGGATAAAGGGCACTGTCCCTGGAGCGGAAATAAAGGGATAAAGGGAAGTGTCCTGGGAGTAAGGACACGGGATAAAGGGAAGTGTTCAGGGTGCAGGGATAAAGTGATAAAAGGCAGTGTGCTGAGTCCAGGAGCAGGCACATGGGATGGCAGGCAGTGTCCCAGGAGCAGACACATGGGATAAAGGGCAGTGTCCTGGTGCTGAGAGCAAGGACACGGGATGGCAGGCAGTGTCCCAGTGCTGGCAGCAGGGACAAGGCTCAAGCCCCCTGTGATGTGCTTGGTGTGCCCACACATCTGTGCTGTGCGAGCACCAAGTGCAGCTCAGGCCTTTGGCATTTTTGGGTTCTTCAGGTTTGCTCCCTCAGTGGGGAGAGGGAAGCCCAGACAGCTGTTCAGAAAAGCCATTTTTAGATGCTGCAGTTGGGGCTCCTTTTGAGCTCTTTGCCCTGCCCCAGGTGAAAGCAGTTTGTGGTGTCCTTGCTGTCCCTGAGCTCCACCTGCCCTGGCTTTGCTGGGGGCACAGCACAGGGGGTTACCTGGGCTCCCTTTGACCCTTCCCCTTTGGGGATGCTCTGGTTTGTAGGAGCATTGCAGGCCAGGCCTTGGGCTCCTGGGGCTGCCACAAGGGGGCTGCCCCAAGAGCTCCTGGGTCCATTTGCTGCTTCTGACTTTCTGGCAAACCTTTCTGGGGTTATGTTTTCTGGACCTGTTTGCCGGGGGAGCTCTGCCCTGCTTGGTTCTGGTTGTTCTGGTGACTTCACCCAGAGCACAGGCTTTCAAGTGGACGTCCCTTTTTAATGAGGAATTAAAGAATTGCAGAGAGTTTTGATTGATTGTGGCATTGATGAAGGGGTTAACTGGATGAATTAAGAGAGTCTTGAGGGGAAGCAGGTGGGACAGCTCCTCACTGGGGATAAGTGGAAGGAAATGCTGTTTTTCTCTTTTCCTTTAGGTCAGACAGGAACAAAGTCAGGAAGGTGAGAGAAGTCAGCAAAGATCCGTGGGTGTTTATGGCTCATAAAAGGACTTTTCTGGTATTGTGTTCTTTTCCTTTTTTTTTCTTATGCAGACTTAAAGAGTCTCTTTGTTATTTTGTTTTCTGTTGTGTTTTTTCTACAGACAAGATTCAATGTGAATCTTCCACTGTGATCTGATCAGACTCTTGTTTATTTCCTGGTGAGACTCGATGACTTGTGGAACACTAAGATTGTGAAATGGAAAGATTTCAGTGAACAAGGTATCACCTTGTTCATGTCTTTCATTGCAGAAAGTTTGTGAAGTAAAATCAATAGCGTTTTAGCTCTTGCTCTCTCAAACTTGAAAAATTTACTAACAAAAATAGGAATGGAGAATAGGTTAGCAAAGATGGAGATTATTTATTTTTGTCTTAACCCCACCTGAAATATAATGAAAATAAGTGTAACTATTATTTCTAGCCAAATAGGAGAGTATATCACCATATTTGCTACCAGCAGAGCATTTCCCCTGTATGTGACACATGCCTGGGAGTGAAAAGGTGTAAAATAAATGTGTATAGGTGGATCTGTACCCCGAACTCTGACCTCCAAAAACCAGTGAGGCTTTGCATGGCTTTCCACTGCAGTCAGTCCTGGCAGGGTGACAATTCCTGGGCAGGGCAGGGGTCCTTGCCAGGCTGGCTGCTCCCTCCTGGTGCTGCTCTAAGCCCTTGCTGCTGAAAGGAGAAAAGGGAAGAACACACTTCTTGAGGAACAAGAGCTCAGAAATGATGATTTGATTTTCCTTTGATAACTCATCCTTCTGTTTTCCCTGTTGCATTCATCTGTACAGAGTGTCAGTAGCACTGGACTGCAATAGGATAATAAATCACAGAATTGTTCTTTCTTTCTCTGACTGGTGTGAATTTGCTTTGATGAAGGGACCTTAGCTCACCTGCCCTGCCTGGGCTGTGCCACTGTGTGCCAGGTGTTCACATTCAAACTGCTTCTCATTGCTGCTTTGATATAAATCAAGGATTCTCATCACAAGCCATTGTTTCATAAAAGGTTCTAATGGGGTGGGAGTAAAAGAGGCCTTTATCAAATGCCATGAACTTCTGGATCTGAACGTAATACAATAATAATTTATGATACATTTTTAGGGATAAGCGATTAAAGTGCATATTAATTAAATTAATAATGAAAACCTTTGTGAGAGTCTCTGCTACAAGTTGCAAGTAGCTGTTTAATCAAATTCTTTCTATGGAAAAATGCATTTCATTATAACATAATTAGCACATCTATTGTGTTTTTAATACAACTTGTGCTAAAGTGTGTTTGATCTGGCGTTTGCTCATGGCAATTAGAAGTGAAGGAATTGAACTTTTTTGCTTTATTCCAGGCTTTGTAAATTATAAGTGCCATATCTGGGGAAAATGGATGTGGTTTTTTTTTTTTTTTTAAAAGTGCTAAGGTAATCTTGGGAATATATTGGGGTAGTCATTAGTCGTAGCAAAAAGAGATGGTGGGGAGCTGTGCTATCTAAAGCTGCAAATGTAGGGGTAATTTTATTTTCTGGCCCAGATGTGTTTTGCTGTGTATGTCCTGTCTGAGGAGGCTGGAGGGTTTTTGTATTCCAGAGTGCTCCTGTTGTGTGTCTGAGGGAGCAGGCTGGGGAAGGAGGGGTGGCAGGGCTGGGAGGGCTGTTGGCTCCGTCCTTGTTTCCCGTTTGGATGTCACTCACAGATCCCTGGCACTGGGGCTCCCCTGCTCTGACCCAAAGCTGGGACTCTCTCTTCACCATGTGAGAGGCAGAAAAAAGGGGCAGGAGCTCCAAAGTCACCCTAATGCCAGGCTGCTGGAATCCCAAACATCTGCAGGGACATGGGATGGATCCTGCAGCACTGAGATCGCCAGAGGGTTCAGCCTTCCCAGCTGCACTGCTGGGGCTTTGCTCTCCCTTAGCCCAGGGGTTTTACCAACAGCTCTGCAAAGAGAGGGAGAAAATGGCTTTTACAGAAAGTTCTTTGGTGAATTGATGCCCAGTCTGGGTTTACTTAGAGTGTTTTTTTGGCTGAGGTCATTGTGGCACAAAGCCTGATATTGTCTTCTGAGTGTAACTTATTAATGCACAGAAAATCCAAATTTGAGATTGGCTTTTATGTAGTAAAAAACAACATAATACAGTACAGGAATATAAAAAGAAACTGTCCAGTGCAAACATCATATACATTGGAAATTAAAAATTGGAAATTTAAGCGTTCCTTAAAATATCTTAAAAAAATCAGGCTTAAAAACAGCATTTCCAGGTAATACAATCTGGCTGATACCTACCAAAGTACTTGACTTACTGCACTAAATAATTTCATAACTAACTTTACCTGCCTATAGCCAATACCACAGGTACTGACAAAAACATTAAACTGTAAGTATTATTAGTTAGCATTCTTTATAATACACTAACATGTGGAACCCCTATAGCATATACTGCTGGCTGGATTAAGCAAAAGAAAATGAACACATTTAAAATGAAACCAAGGCTGTGGTCCCAAAATGTACTTTTTTAAAATAAAGGGTGGGATCCAAAGTTGATTTGACCAATGGACTGAATTCTCCTCAGTTTTTCTTTAGCTCATATTCAAAAGTTTGAGTGATTACATTGTTGATGTTGCATTAGTGTCCAGCCAAGTATTGCATTGGACAACTTTTCACAGCAGTGAGTAGTAATGTGAGACCGTTATTGTGCATTGCTCTTTGCTGCCAGAAAAGCATTTTGGGGGAAGGGAGTGTAAATTAGAGATGATGTGAACAAGTGAAAAGCAAATTTGGGTGGTTCCACTATGCTGGTTTAGGAGACAAAAAAAAAAAAAAGAAAAAAAAAGAAGATTTAGTATTATTTGGTTAGCTACCAAATTCAAATAATCAGATCAACTAAACTAATCCATAGAGTTCCAGCACAAATCCTGCACAGTGGAGGATCTGTGCAGTAGGGCTCTGCTCCTGTTGGAGGCAACAGGACTCTGCAGTGCTGGAAGCCAGAGACAGGCCACGGTCCTAAGGGACCCACTGTTTCCAAAATGTATTTGGCTGGGGAACTTGCCACATGGGAAGTTTCATTCTGGTCCTTCTGCGGCTCTTCATCAGGTGGGAAACCAAACACACACTTGCCAGGGATGTGGTGGCTGCAGCTCCAAACCTTCCTTACATTTGTGGTGCTTTTATGCAGCCGAGTGTGTGGTGTGTCGCATTCTGATTTGGGAGTCTACAATATTATCCCAGGTGGAAAATGCTCCTTTTACAGTACCAGCTTAGAAAAAAAGCACAACAGTTTCACAGTAGTGAGGCCCTTCATTTTTTTGTCCCTGAAAAATTGCTATTGCTTTAATAACGCTGAATAACCCCTCCTATTCAACCTCTTTAGAAATCTAGAGAGACCTGTGTTTCCATCAAGAGAGATTTACAGTGTTGGAGTCTTAACATTCCCCTGATCTCCACATCTCCTGCCCTGCAGGATATGTTCCATTGAGTAACACTGAGATCCTATTTACAGAGAGAAAAACCAATTTTGCTGCTAGCTAGAGCAAATTCTAGCATGCCAGAAATGTGCCTGAAATCATCATTAGGCTATTAAAAATGACAGATGAAACCAGATTGTGTGTCTAAAAACCCTGTCTAATTTTATCTTGAGTAACTCATAGATGTAGTAGAAAGCTATAAAGCAAAAATAATTAATAGAATGGAAAGAAGGAAAAAAATCATGCTTCTTTTTGAAAGTGATGGAATAATTTCTAATATTAAGTGATAGACCATATGTTCCTCCACTCCTCTACTGGGTAAGCATAAGTGTGGAATATCAATAAAGATGTTGCAGGAGGGGCAGGCAAAGCAGCCAGCTGGAGATCCAGGGGGGTTAAAACATCCCTTCCCAATGCCACTGAACCACTCTGTCCCGGCGGAGGGTGACCTTGGATCATGTGGATGGAAACAGCACAGGAGGAGAGGAATGAAGGAGAAATGGGGGACAAACCCAGGAGAAATGGGGAAGATGGGGAGGTGAGGTGTGTCCTGGAAGACTTGAGCAGGTCTGCGAGCAGCAATTTTGGGGGAAAATGGAATGTTAGCTAGGACACTAGTGCTGGGGGAAGTTAATATAGGTGGTCTCTGTGTATCTTTTTAACCCTACTGCAGGTTTTTTCCGTGCCGGTTTGAAATCCTTCTATGGCTTGAGGGAAGAGCTGTGAGTTCCTCTTTGATCACTGGCAGTCTCTTGGTGTCTATCTATAGTGGGAGGGAGAAAATTCATGGCTAGTTTGAACTTAATACACAAAATCTTCGCTTGGCTCTGATCCATAGAGCTCAGCTAACATCTTGAACCTGGGTCCCCAGTCATTTAGAAAGTCATAATCAATGTCTGAGTCCGAGGAGCCCGAGCCCAAGGAGCTGAGTGACTCGGCGATGGACTCAGCACCTTCATAGCCGTAGATGTGCAGAGTGTCGTAGGGCAGCAAATCCCTGTCGTTGTCAGCCTCGTCCTTCTTCACCTCGATCATCATCTCCATGCCCCCAGCCCCGGGGGGGATGTCTGCAGGAGGCTTCTGCACCTGAGCGTATGGAGAGGGAGCGGCGTCTGCCTTCAGGCCGTTCTTGCGCACCGAGTTGAGCACCGACACGTCGTAGCTGGTGGTGTCCATCTCACCCCCTCCTTCCTCGTCGTAGGTCACCAGCTGCTCGTGGATCTCTGCCACGTTCCTCCCGAGGCCGCTCAGGTCCTTCTTGTGCCTCTTTCTCAGCAGAATCAGCAATGCAATGACTGCAAAGGAAACTCAGATCAGCACGTGTGAATAGAGAAGTAAGACATTAAACCAGATTGCATTTAGGATATGTAACACAGTCCGAAGTGTATTTTTTTTCTGGAGTGCTTTTTAACATATATCTATTTAAAAAATAGTTAAATTTTCTATTTAACTGTAGGATTATTTGAAGGAGTTTGGTCTGGACAGGAATTGTGCACCTGAATTTTGAGCTGGAATCACAAATACAAATGCATGGTGTCACAAGTTCATTACATCAACTACTGCCTTGAGCTGGTAAATCTCTTAACGCCAAGCATCAAATGCAACTTATGTAGTTCTTGCAAAGCAGGCCAGTTCCCAGGCAAGAAAAAGTGCTGTGCCTTCTGTGATAGATTTCAAATGCAATGAGCAGGCACTGGTGTGGTGATTTGTTACGGATATATTTCTGTTCACTGTACTGTTTAAAAGGTTTGCAGACTAGTTCAGCCTTTGGAAACAGGAATCCTGTTGTTATTGCCCCAGCACAAATGTGCAGTTTTATAGCTGTGTGTGAGGCTGGTAGCAGTAAATCAAGTTTGTTATCCAAGTGTGCAATAACCTCTCCAGTGACTCAGCCTGTCCAGTGGAGTAAGCAGCTGAAGCTGTGCTAACAGGCCAGAGTGGAAAACCATGGGAGATGAATCAAATATGTACAGCATTTCTGACTTCATGACCATTTCATAGCCACAAAGCTTTTGGAGATCTCAGCTAAAGAAAGAACAAAACAATCCCCACATCATAGTGCAGAGAACATTCCAAAATTCAGCTACTCACCGATGATAGTGAAGATGCAGATAAAAATTGCCACCAGTGCTTGTATGCTGACCCCAACCTGCTTTGCCCTCTCCTCGCAGAAAGTGAAGTCTCCTTTCTCATTGCACTTGCAGACACTGATGACAAGAGTGCTGGTGCTGGTGAGGTCAGGGTCGCCATTGTCTGAGATGAGGACGGGCAGGTAGTGGAATTTGGCAAGTTCCCGATTAAACTGCCCGTATTTGACAGTGATATTAGCGGTGTTGTCTGCAAGAAGTAATGACATCTCATTAAGTGATAATCCCTACCAGATTTTCCTCACAGATTACTAGTCAGTTGGTACCTCTTCCCCTTAGACAGTGCCAGCCTGTAGGGAACCCAGTGAGACTTCAGTGGTAACAAACACCTTGTTTTTTCAGTATGTTAAGCCTTCAAAAGTAAAGAGTTAATTAACTGAGCTAGACCAATTGTAGGGCAGTGCTTTTCTTCCCTGAGTCCCAGGGTCCCACCGTGAGGAGCTGAGGAAAGGCATTGGAGGGATACACTACCGTAGTTCTCAATCAGGGAGAAGTTGCTGTCTTCTGTGGCCAGTACGAATCTGAAGAACCCTCTGGGTGATATTTCATCCTTGTCAACAGCTGAAATCCTGACGATCACCTACAAGGATGGAAGAGGTCACAGTTTCAGCACACATTACCTCCAGTGATAAAACATGTCGGGTGTTGGAGCTGGGCTGTGTGTCCTGTGTAACCCTTCAGCAAAGGGCCGCACTCAGAGATCTCGTGATGCTCCTCTTCAAGGTTTTTCAAGCCATGCAATTTCTTTGTGGGTCTTCAAAAAGACCAGTTTTGCATCTTCAAATTTTGTGTAATGAAAGCATAACAAAAGCCTTATGCTCAAAGACATATGGCTTGTTGAAATGCCTAAGATGGTGTTTTCTCAAGTGCTCTGCTGGCTTGGAGGTATGACTGGCAATTTTGGAATGCCATTGAGAATGATATTGTTGCTATTACTGTTCACTTTCTTATCTCATTGCTGTTTCCAGTAAATCACTCTTATCTCAGCCCATGATCTTTATCTTTTGTAACTCCAATTGTCCTCTCCATCCTGCTGCAGTGGAAAGGAGGGGGAGTGAGAGACATGTAGCTTGGAGTTTCACTGGGAACACTAAACTGGGCAGTACCGTCCCTAAACCATGACGCAAAGTGTCTCAATTAAGCAAATATTACATGTATGGGCTGACTGCTTGCGTCTGAGGCCAAACGTGAATCCAAGATGCCAACACTGTTTGTGCCAAGTACTAACACAATTTGTGTGTGCAGATCTGTGCACTCTGTGACTACTACAATAATGCCACATGCAGCAATGTTTCTCTCACTATTTTGAAATGGTTTCCTTCTCAGTACCATGGAGGAGCATTTGTGTGACAGAACACAGCTGCTGATTTCTGCTGTGCAAAGCTTGACTGTCCTTCATGGCTGAACTGTTCATACACAGATGTGAGAGCCTGGGGCAAGAGGAGCAGTGCAGCCCATGTGTGCAAGCAGATAAAAGTCAATATTCCAACAGTGTAACATCCTTAAGAGAGATTCCTGAATATCTCTTGGCATGAAAACTGAGACTCACTTTTATTAAAAGACACCTTGCACCTGAGCTTACAAGCAGTAATTCATGTTTCAGGGAAACACTCTCCCTCTCTCACCTTTCCTGGTGCAGCATTTTCACACACTCGGGGTTCCTCAGGAGCAACAAGTTCTGGAGCATTATCATTTACATCATCAACGATTACATGAACATGGGCATGTGATTCTCTGTCGGAAAGGCGGCCTGGAATGACAGCAAGGGTACAAGTCTCAGAAGTCTGGAGTTCCAGTGCTGGCTTACACTCCCCTTTCCACACTTTGTTCGTGTTTCTGTGCCTCCCACATGATGAAGAATTTCTAGCTCCATCAGAATTTAAACTTTTCCTCTGAAATTTAGATATTTTCCTAAAATTTCTCCTAATGGTTAAGTCATCAAGGATCTTTGAGGAATAAAATGGAAGTAGCTTTTGGGTTCCTGATTCTTCCCACTGCATGTGTATGGACTGAGCATTGTTCTCTGGCACTAAAGCAACATGGACAGAACAGGCCATGTCTGTATTGTGAAATATCAAACCAAGTTGGGACTGGCCTGCCTTGCTCCCTGAAGCTGAGCAAAGCCAGGCCAAATCTTAAAATGCTCTTTGACCTATTTGTAGGGATGTGTTTCATTTGGAAGATGATTGTGCAAACCCCTTTCATTCCTAGCTCATCAGGAACAGGCTGTCAGGTTGTGCCTTTCCTTTTTGTTAAGCCACAGCCCTGCTGGAAAGGTGTACCCACATTTCCTTCCAACGGGGAAATGGGTGGCACTCACCATCTTCAAGGATCTCCAGAGCTGCTACAGTGATGTTGTATGAGGAGCTGAATTCTCTGTCCAGAGGCTTGGGAAGCTGGATAACTCCACTATTGGATACCCTGACGTAGTCTCCATTAGGACTAGCTCTTCGTAGCATGTATCTGTTTTTTGTTTAAAACAAGAATTGTCAGTGCAAGGCTGAAAATGCTGTGTTTCACTTCATTTCTTCCTAGAGAAAGGTCAGAGAATTCTTGTGTGACAAATTACATTAATATCTTGACCAGGAGGGCTGAGAATATTTCCCTAATGTGCAAGCTGTGAGAGTGAAATACATCTGTCAGAAGTGTTTCAAGATTATTGTAAGTCTATTTTCTTCTCTAAGCACATGCTTGAGAGAGTTCTTGCAATAGAAAAATATAACAATAAATTATAACTATGTAAAAATATCCAGGATTATATTTTTCCCCTAGTTGTGCAAATGTTTTACAGTAAGTCCACGTGGTAATTACATGGGTAAATGTAATTTATGTTCAGCTTTTGGTGACCATATATATCCATGGCTGCCATGATGGAAAAATCAAATTGGATCCTTTTTGTTTAGCTTGGCATGCAGATCCTGAAAAACAGGGCCAAAGTCTCAGTTCTTTGTCAAATTCTTGGCATCATTAATGAATTCTGCACTTTTAAATAGAATTGCTAAATCTGCTGTTGTCTTACCTGATTTTCCGTTTAGCTGCATCGGGGTCCTCTGCATAAACTGAACCAAGTGTTTTTACTTCTGCGTGGTTTTCCCTTACTTTAAATTCATAAGGGAGTTTGGTGAAGACAGGAGGCTCATCCACGTCCGTGACCTCGATGGTGACTGTGGAGATGCTTCGCGGGTTGCCGGGTTTGAAATGGCGAAGGTTAACCGTGGGGTCTGTGGCTTCAATGCTAAACCTGTATTCTGCTACTGTTTCGAAGTCCAGGGGCTAAAAAAAAAAAAAGAAAATTATATATATCCTTCCATTGGTGATGTCTAAGCAAACTTTCCTTTGGCTATCTGTGCAGATGTAAGCTCTGTGCTCTGATTCATGTTTGGAAATGTTACCAAATTGCATCTTGGCTGGACTCATGTGAGACCATTTCCCAGCTGAACTTCTCTATCATAGTGTGGCTCAAACCACCCCTGGTATGGAACAGATTTATCCAGTGTTCTAGGTTCAGCAAGTATCTCTTCAGTTAAATAATTTTCTTTTAATAATCCTGTAATTACCAAAACTTAGTTAGCTTCTGTGCCCCAAAATCTGGGGAAGAGAGTCTCCTCTTGGCTGAGCTTTGTGTTCTGAAGACATTCAAGGCAGATTGCAGATCTGCACTGACTGATAGCTGGGGCATTTAGTGATAAATGACATCCTCTTCCCTGTTTTTCCCATTGCCTGAGATTATAAAAGGAATCACACAATGGGAGGAAGGCCAGGAGCTCGGGCAGTAAGAAATTCTCATTTCAAAGTTTCCTTTGTTCTGCCACCTGAGATTCTAAAAGCATGGAGATACACAGCAG
Organism: Entomyzon cyanotis; assembly: GCA_024500445.1. NCBI lineage: Eukaryota > Metazoa > Chordata > Aves > Passeriformes > Meliphagidae > Entomyzon > Entomyzon cyanotis. The sequence continues at coordinate 18,562,973 of JAKEPQ010000743.1, read as the reverse complement.
TTGTGGTGACTCTTGTTTTTCTCCTTGGGTAGACATTGCAAAGGGAAGTGATGGAATTTATCCAGCAGCTGGAATTTTATCTCACATGACTGCATTTCTAAAATTATGACATGTTCAGGGCCAAAATCCCATTGCAGAACAGGGTGGTGAACTTTGCCCACTCCGTGTTAAGAGAAGAGCCGGTTCCAAATCCCTCAGGGAGTGTGTGTGAAGTGTCTGACTGCTCCTCCTCTGGGCACTGCATTCCTCAGGTCCTGGGAAGAGCAGGGAAAGAGCTGCACCAGGTGAAGGCAAGCTGCTCATACCCAGTGTGACCACAGATGAGGATTTTACTGCCAGCCTTGAAGTACTTGGTACTATTTTTCCTGAAAGTTTTCTCTTCTTAATGACATTTCTAGTCTTAACAGTTACAGAGAGACATTTTGAAGTGAAAAACACATTCCTGTCAATCTGAGGATTACAGAAGCTGATTTATAGTCCTCTCTCCTCTTTTTTTTTCCCCCAGCAAGTCAATGAAATCAATGAACTCTTGGTTTGGCAATGCTCTGCAGCAGTCCCTTGGTACAAATCAAGTAGGTTTGAGAATTTAAAAAAACCCAACGAAAAGCCATAATAAAGGCTTTGGAGAGTCTTAAAGACTTATAACAAATTAGTGGGGAAGCTCTGAAAACACCTGAGGAAAGTAAGGGAGCTGTGGCTCTGATTGGAGTGAATGCCAAACGGCAAAGAGAGTTTTAGAAAAGAGGTCAGGTGGACTTACTCACATTTTCTGCTTTGATTTCACGTGGGCTGCAGAAGTGAAAGATTCTTTGACTTGGCCTGTTGGTTCAACTCTTAAATCACTGACTCTTTGAAGCATCCAACTACCTGAAGTTTAAGAGGAGCCCGAAGTGCATAACCTGAATATCTGACACAGCCCCCACTGCCCTCTGCAGTAATTCTGGAGTTTTCAGGTCTGCAGGTTGAAAAGGACTAGAAATCACCATCTCTTCTTCTCCCAGAGCTTGGAGAGCAGGTGTTCAGGATCAATGCATTTCATGCTGACCTTCATGCATTCCCATTTTTTCCTGCTGCTAGTTCTAAACCAAAAACCCCACTCATGACTCATGGAAAACCACAATAATCATCTTTGTTACAGGGAAAAGTACCTTCTTTGGCCTAATGATTCCTTCATTTGTGTATGGATTTGCTTCAATGTCAAAGGTGTCCCTGAACTCTCCTTGGATAAAGCTGTATCTTGTATTTCTATGTTGTGGTTCATCAATATCTTCTACTTTGACTCTGCCAACTTCTCCTCCTACTGAAATGTTTTCAGGAACTTTAAAGTGAAATGATGCTGTTAAAAAAAAAAAAAGGCATAAATAGTGTGTACATGGAAGTTAGAACTTAGTTAAAAATGTTCTTACTTTATAGATGCACAGAAAAATATTTCATTGAGAATTCAGGATGGTATATCTCTAAGATGGTGCTTTGCTGTATTTTTAATAAAAGTACAATAATACCCCAAATTGTCAAGGTCTTTAGCAAAGTGATGAAATGAATACTGATTTCTGTTTTCTGCTCTAGGTGTGCATTGCTCAGGAAATGTGGCTGTGGCTGAAACACAGAAGAGGTTTGGAATATGTAAGATTCTTTTGGCTGTTTGTAAGGCAAGTTGAGTTGTGCTGAGCTGTGCCCTGAACTCGTTGTGGTTGTGCCAGCCCTGGTGGTTTGGAGCTCGGGTGACACTCACGGTGTTTGAACACGGGGAAGTTGTCGTTGATGTCGGACAAAGTGATGATCACCGTGGCTGTGCTGGATTCCCCAAACAATCCCAGGCCATCTTTGGCTTCAACAACAACCTCATACATTGATTTAGTCTCTCTGTCTAAATTGGGCTCTTTTATATAAATCACACCTGTGAAAAAATCACATTGAATACAGTTAGATTTTGCAGCACAATCAACATCTCTAATTTTGACAGCAAAATTTGATCTTTTTTATCTCCACACATTCCACTCTAACTAGCGATTTTACAGTGGCATTTTTCAAGAAATGGTAGAAACTTTTCTGCATGATGGAATATTTAGGAGGGTTTGTGCAGAATATTTCTTTTAACTGATCTTGAACCTCCCTACCTGCATTCTTTGCTCTAGGGGACTAGGGTGGTTAAAGAGATACTGACATTGTTTTTAAAAGTGGGCAAAATTTAAGCTAGAAAGTTTAGGAAAGCAAATGATTATTGATTATTGAATGCTGCTTCAGAATTTATATATTCCCTTTTTCTGTTTGGAACAGGAACAGTATTTATGCTGAACTGAAAACGTGGTCAGTCTTTCCATATGTGGGAAAACAATTACCTTTTATCTTCTCATTTTGTTCATGGCAGCTGCTATCCTGATTTTATTAGCTCATTTCCAGATGCAGACAGTGGCATTGTGGCAGTGTGAATGAAAAACCTTTCTAAATCATGCTTGAAATCATATTTTTGAATTGTTATTCCTCTTTTTCCAGAATGAAAGAGGCTTAAAACAGTGTTTTCTTCAAAGGGTAGGGTGAGGACAAAGTGTAAGGACATTTGTGTGTCTGACTTACCAGAGTCATCAATGGTGAAATTTTCGCCTCCTTTAGTGACTTGGTATTTCACTGTGGCATGACCTGACACTGTTGGGTCATCAGCATCCACAGCTGTCACTTTGGTGACTGAGGTTCCTAGAAAAGGATTTTCAGGGTGCATATTTAGCATAAGTCCTGCTTTTTAACCCCAGCCATGAGGGAAATGAGTGGTGGGAGGACATACCTACTGGTGACATTTCTGGGACAGATCCATTGAACACCTTTTGCACAAACACAGGGCTATTGTCATTGGTGTCATAGACCTTGATGATGAATTTCGAGGGGCGTTCCAGTGACCTGTTGTTTGTCCTGTCGATGATGAGGGCTGTCAGCTCATACTCTGCCTTCTTCTCCCTGTCCAGCCTCTCGAAGGCATAGACATCCCCACTGGTTTCCTCCACCTTGAAAATGGTGTTGGCAAATTCGCCCTCGATGATGTACTTGGCGTTTCTGTTGCTGACACTGGATGTGATCTGGAAGGAAAATGGAATTCAGAGAGGTAAGGGGAATTTGGCAGCAGAGGATTCACACAGTCAGGAATTCTTCATCCCCCTGGGACCCAGAGCAGCCATCAGGACTTCTGCTGCCCTCTGGGGCATCCCTGAAGAGCACCACAGCAGCTCCAGCATAGAGGATGACACTTGCATCCACACTGACACTTGCTTATAGAGAAAAAAGTGTTTTTAAAATAATATCTCATATTTCCCAAAGGTATAAATTGATCATGCAGTCAACACTTACAAATAGTTAACTTCATTATGTCTGGAAGAACATGAGCTACCATGTTCAGTTTGAGCTGCTCTTGCTTGCAGCTTCCTGGTCCTACCAGGGCTTTTTGCTCAGTTTCACAGGATTACAGGAGCTAATCTGTACTCACAGCTCCTGGCATTATTCAGCATTAGTCTCAATCCCTTAGCATTTAGCAGAATTCCTGCCATGGCTGACAGCTTTCTTCTGCTCAGTCACATGCAATCTTTTAATAGGCAGTCTTCAGGCTCATGCTATGACAGGAAGGTTAAATTTCCACCCAACAGATTTTAAAATTTAAGATTATATGCAATGAAAAAGGGATGGGGTAAAATGAACGAACATTTAGCAGTTTTAAAATATAATTTAATCCAATTAAAAATGCTTTTGAACACTACTTAATCTGCAAGTAATGTGACCATGCTTCCCTTTCTATAGGCTCACCCATACAGGGACACTGATAGAAGATTTAAACCACAATTTGCCATGCACTATATCAGCATTCTTATTTCAGCCAGCTAATTACCAAGGCTTGCTGGGTTTGACCAAGTATTTCAAGCCTTTTGTTACTGATGTTATCATAAATGCCAACTGTTGGGTATTCAGGATTTGATTTATCTTGCAGTTGTCATTTACTGTTGAGCACTTTTGAATCTGAGTTTTCTCTTTTGAAATGTGTCACTAATATTTCCACCCCTCATTCCATGTGCTGGCTGCTGGGGCTGCTGAAGAGCAGTTCACAGCTCTGGAGATGTCACACGAGAAATAACCTCACCCTTGCCTCAAGGGTGGGATAGTCTGTGCCTTCTTTCTCAATTTTTATGTACCTGTTCAGTGTAAAAAGCATGAACTTCTCAGAATGGCTTTTGTGGTGCTGAGGAGGAGCACACAAAGGAAAGCACCCAAGGTGGTGTGAGATAAAATCCAATAGTGTCAGCACATCCCTGCAGCTGTCACTCAGCTCTGCCATGCTGCTGGGCCTTTCTCTAAAGGCTTTATCAGGTGCTCAGAGCTGCAAAAGCCCCAGCAGCCACTGCAGGAGCAATCAGGAGATTGTGCTGCTGAAAGACCCCCGAGCTGCACAAAGGGATTTACTCTTATTTAGGACAGCTCCAGGAATAGAAGCTGCTCCTCAGTCTGGGGCTGAATTGGTCTCAAATGAAACAGAGATGCCCTGTGGTAGCTGAGAGGACCCTGTGGCCTCTTTGCTTTCTCTCTGGTGCTTTCTGGCAGCCAACAGCAGGCAGCAGGGTCTGTTCCCCTTTGCTGAGACAGCTCTGACAGATGTGAGTGTTGGACAGGGCAGGAAAGCCTTCAGCTGCGTTTATCTGCAAAGTGTCACAGCGTATCACTTTGAAAGACTAGACTGGGAGAACTTTGCCTGGGTGCTATGCACTTAATGATAGGCTTTTATGAGCAGTGCCCTGAAGAAAATGAGTTTGCAAGCAGGTCAATGCTTGTTGTTATTTTTAAAAATTATTTGCTTTTGCTTTGTGCAACAATATTTTTGATTGTGTAACAGTATTTCTAAACATAGCACTTGTATTTTGTGTCCAGGCTGAGGGATGTAAACTGTGTGGTTTTTAATAAATATGTTTTTCTTTGCTGATCTCGGAGGTTTCTGAAAGAATCTCGTGCTGTCAGAAAAGTACTGACATGCATCAGGCACCAGACTTCCTTCCTTACTGTGCAGGTAAGGTGGCTGTTCCTGCAATGTGGAATCTCCAGACCTGCCATTCCCTAAAATTTATTTGTATTCTTCTAAAGAATTAAAATCCCTTTGACACTGTTCTTCGTTTACTCTTTGCCCACATTCTGAAGATTTTAATGTTAATATGCTAATATGGTAAATATGGTATTAAGCCCTGTTTCTATTTCCTTTTCCTCTTTCCTGCCTAGATTGCAAGCAAATAATGCTTTTTAAGACCCTCATTTGCTATTTTTGGTCATTCATTGCTCCCAGGTTGCTGCTTACCTTGCCAACATGGTGTGGCAAAGGTGAATCAATCTCTTCTTTGATGTGCATTTGGTTCCAGATCCAATCTCTCTTCTGGCGTCTGTGACCAACATCGTTTGAGCAAAGGTTTGGGGTTGTTTTCTGACCTCCTGTGTCAGCAAACACTGCAGCCAGGAGCAATGAGAAAAGTACAATAAGGGGACTCATCTTCTTCTGTAGCCTAGAAAGTAATGTAGAAATGGAAAAATATAAATAACAACAGAATCAGACTAAGCAGAGAGAGCACGTGTGGAAATGCAAATGGACATTCCTTCTGCAGGGAAATGTGCTCACTTTATTTCTTTTCATTTGCCTCAGCATCAAAATTTGAAGGCTTCTTCCTTCTATAAAACAGTTTTAGTTGGATGACAGCTGTAAAAACCAACAAAAAGTATTTCAATTAAATAAGAAGTGAGCTTTGAATGTGGGTATAAAAGCCAGCATCCCCCTGAGTGACTGTCACTGCTCTGAGCAGCAGATTCAGAGCTGAGATCCCCATTGTGCACAGGGGGCACCATGGCTGAGCTTGAGTTAACTCCACTTGAAATGAAATGTTCCAGCTTGACAAACCCAAATGCAGTGCTTTGACATGCCCTGACACAAAATATGCTGTAGTCAATATCTTCATGTGGAAAATATTGATTTAGAATAAAATCTGGGGGTTTTTTTTGGTGGAAAAAGTGATTCATGTGAAATTTTCAATCAATTCCAAGTACAATACAGCAAATTATCTTTTTTTAAGAGCTCAGTTATTGATTCAACTCCTAGTCTTTTGAAACTTTTGAAGACACCCATAAAGTTCCTCTATCTCCTGTTCTCAGGCTTTAAGATCTGCAAAATGAGAATTTGTGAAATGATTTTCAGGTGAAACCTGAAATGCATGTTTTTGCATCTTGTGTTAATATTAGCAAACTTTAGGCCTGACTTTCATATCAGAGGAGCAATTTTAATCTATCAAAGCTGATTCATTTTCTTCCTAAATTTCCCTTTCCCGATATAAAGGACTGTCAGGGAACTTTTACACTCAAGTAATCAGACTTTAAATTGCACATAAATGACTTTCCATTAGCTTTTAGGGGCTGTCAGCATGCACATCAAAAATAAACCCCTTAATTGTGATGAGAAGTTGACATCACACAGGTTGCTGGATGCCAGAATAAATTAATATTTTTGTCAGGAAGGTGCTGAGACGTTTCCAAAATTACTCTTTGGTAACCAGGCAATCAGTGTTATCCTGTGGTGCAGCATCATTGTCGGTTAAAAAGATTTTCTTTAACATGAAATGTTGCTTTCCTGTCCTTTCCTCTCTCCCACATTGTTGCACATAAACTGAGGAACATTCCTCCTTTGTGGCTGTGTAGGAAGTGACCGAATAAGGTGGCTTTGAAGTTGTTTTTTAATAGATAAAGCTGTGTTTTGTACAGTTTTCTGGATTCAAACAAAACCTTTTGATTTAGCCAGTTTTTTCTATTCTATGCACTTAGCTCGACACTGAATATTTTTAGAAAAATGAGGATGATTTAGTTGTTTTTCTATGCTTTATTTTTGTGAATGACCATTACAACTGGAAACTGGAAGGCAGTGATATGATTCTGTTGTGATTGCATAAGTCTGACTTCTATCCATAAAACTACAAAACATGATAACCAAAGGAAGCCATTGGACAATGCCAACCAGCACAAGCTGAGGCTTTGCAAAAAACCAGACTGTGGTGTTTAAAAAGTCCTTTTCTCTTGCTGCTGTGGTGAGTGAAGCTTTCCTGTAGTGCTGAGCTGCTGCATGGAAGATTTAAACCAGAAAGTGCTGACTGAATCTATTTCGATATATCTGCATTTCGGCTGAAACTTTAGCTACCCCTCTCACTCAGCAGGTCCATCTCTGTGTAAATTTTAAGGTGGTTTCAGTTCCTTTAACTCCTCACGGATGGATTCCTTATTAACACTCACCCAGCCTTGGGGAAGTGAAGTGAAGTGAAGGTTCCTTTGGCAGTGGTTTGGTGCACCTTGGCTGCCATCAGGCACTGTAGGGCAAACACAAACTGAGACTGGAGAGCCTCTTGCAAAAACTGATTTCTGATTTCCCTTTGGCACCTTTCAAGCTGCTCCTTTTGGGAAGATGCCAGTGCACTCTGGAGCTCTGGCTGGCTCCTCTCTGGAGGGGCATGGGAGGTGCTTTGCCCTGTAGGACAGGCTGACCCTGGGGACACTTCCTCCATGGCACCTTTTCCATTTGGCAGCCTTTGCTGTCGAGTGTGTCACTGAATTCCTCGGGATAATCCGGAATACCCTTCCCTGGGAGCACACCCAGAGCTGCTGGAGCAGGGCCCTGTCCTGGTGGGAAGGCCACATTCCATGGGTACCAACTCTTGACTAGCTCTACTCAATACTCAGTGCTCTCTCTTCTCTGCCCAGGGCAGTTCTCCTTCCCAGCACTTCTCACCCGAAGCTCCAGAGGCAGCAGTAGGAGGACACTGCCATGCCTGAATGCATTGCCATGGAGCCACAAGGGAGAACATTCTTAAGGGATAATGGGATTATTAACAGGTGGGGATCAGCTTTTCCTTCCTCCCTGTGTCTGCTGGGGCAGGCAGGACTGAGGGGAGGGAATCTGGTGCTCCCTTGAAGCAGTGACCCCCCCAGGTCCCAGCACAGCTTGGCAAAGCACACGGATCTCCTGGATGCTGCCACTCTACCCTGCTCTGCCCTACACAGCCTCCAGTTATCCCTCTGTCCCCGCCTGATTGGCACAACAATTCCAGCTTCTTTCAGCCTAATCAGGGACCAGAAATGCTCCTGAAAATTAGCAGGGGAATGGTTTATTCAAGCAGCTGAGTTTCTTGCTTTGCTCTTAAATTTTCTTCTAGCAATTGATGAGTTTTCCCACCCATATTATTCATTTTATGTATTGAATTATTTTAGCAAATAACTCGTGGTCTGCAGGGTACTATAGACAGTTAACTGAGAAATTCTGGTATTCAAAGTGATTTATGTGACACCTGACTCATATAGTGCAGTTTCTTCTTCCAAACTGGGAGTAATTATTTAAAAAGTGTCGGGTGGAGATACAGACAATACTGTACTAATTAAAAGTTTGCTTTTACAAGTTGTTTTGGTAAATAATCAGCTGTAAAGGTGATGAACAGCTGATATAAATACAGTCTCCATGTAATGAAACCACAGTGGATGAAATATTCTTATGATCATTTATGGTTTTTTTCTTTTTTTTCTTTTCCTGGCACTTGCCTCTCACCTAGTTTACTTCTCTCTCTAAAAGTGTATATTAATGCTTATGCAAGGTTAGTTTAGTTGGCAAAGAAATTTCTTCTATGCTTGTATATTAAATTCAGCTTAAATCACGCTTCTCTACAGAGATTTTAGGAAATAAGGGACAGTTGCCTCTGAAATGACGTATTTTTCTGGTTGATCATACTAAAACCTTATACTTATCTTGGAGAATTTTTCAGCATTCAAAAAACCCAAATAGTGGTAGGCTGGTGATAATGAACATCCTGAGAGAGAAATTTGCTTCAAATGGCTGTCATACACAAGAAAAGAAATACATTTGAAAAGAGTTGTGTCCGTGTTGCTGAGATAATTTGCATAACTGATTGTGAGAAAGGCTGGAAATGAAAGATTAGTTTTCTTACTGGAATCTGAACGAAGTAAATAAAAATGAAAAACCCCATACAAAAAAATTAGGCTTTCATGGAGTAGACAGCACTGCAAAATTATTTTTTAGATGCAAAAACTCTATTTTGATACACTATCTAAACACCTCCAAAGCTGCTGTGCTCAATGAACCTGGCAGATACAGAGAGCAGAACCCTACCTGTCTCAGGTACCAGAGTGACTCTGAACAGCCTGGACACACAGAACCCGTTGGAACATTAATTGCTCATGCATGTGATGTGTAGGACCAAAAGCAAACATGTGATTTAGTGAGCCCTGAGAAACAGAAAGTTAACACACCAAACACAGGAGGGGGATAAATGACCTTTTTCCTTTGTGAAGCTGAAGTTTTGGTGAGCAGGCAGAACATTATTAAAAGAAAATAACCTCAACAATCCTTAATGCTGCCTTTCAGGGGCCATAAAAGGCCGTGCAAACCTGGGCTGATAAAGCTCCTGGTGTGTCTGTGAGAAGCCCTGCAGGCAGATCAAAAGCATTATCCCTCCCAAAAGGGCACTGGGAGCTCAGAGCCCTGCAATGTATTTGTGATGCCCTGGCAGGGATCAGGGGCAGGAGCACAGCAGTGGCAGGTTTGGCTGTCCCAGTTCCCCCAGCTCCCAGCACCCAGAGCAGCAGGCAGAAGTGTTCCCAGCTGTGCTCCCAGCTGTGCTCCCAGCTGTGCTCCCAGCTGTGGCTGTTACCTCCACTCCTGTTCCCCTCCATCCATGGCATGGGCTGGATCCTGCTGAGCTGCTGGTGCTCCCTGGGACAGGAGCTGAGGGCTCTGGTGACACCAGGGACACCAATGACACCAATGACACCAATGACACCAGTGACACCAATGACACCAGTGATACCAGGAATTGGGGAGGTCCTCAAACCCCAGTGACACCGAAAAAAGCTGGCTAAGGAAATCGTGCAGCGTCTGACTCAGAGTGATCTTTTCATTTTCATTTTCAGATGCAATCAGTGTCAGGGCAGAACTCAGTGTTTCTCTGTGTCTTGTCACATGTCCCCAGCAAGGCACAACGACCAAAATAGGCTTTTCCTGAGAACACTGTGCTGCTTCTTCTTGTCCAGATTATGAGCTGATTTCAATGCCTCGTGCCTCACTACCTGGACTTGTATTTTTGATCGTCCTCGTGTTGATTTGATGTGAGAAGTGATTTCCACTGATGACTGAACAGTCTGGAGTGCAAATGCCTGCCTGGAACTGATTCTAAAATGCCATTTTGTATGCAATGCTGGTCCCTTGAAATAAATAGCCACTTTGATGACTAAACAATCTGGAGTGCACATGCCTGCCTGGAAACCAATTGGAAAATGACATTTTCTGCATGTGATAGTACCTTTGAATGAATAGACACTTCAGCAATATCTTAAGTAAATATTTAAAAATATCAGTGTTGGGAGAGCACTTTTGCTTCATTCGGTGCTGCTCAGTTCTTGGTGTTGCTGCTGTAGCACTGTATAAACAGCACTGTATGAAATTAGAAATAATTGGTGAGGACATAATTCATCACTTCTGATTTTGGCTCCTCAGATATTTTTTCCAGGGAAAAAGAGAATGAATTCTAATCTGAAATCACTTTGTGATTTGAGCTTCAGTTTCTGCTAGGTCTGAGGGAAATGTATTAATGATTTTTTTCTCCCTGTCTGTTCAGCTCACCAGAAAATTCTCTCCTGGAGGATGCAAACTACAACTTCATCTCATGGGTGGATGGAATCCTGAGCTAGGACAGATTTTTCTTTTGGAAATGAAGAAATTTGGCCATAAAAGACCTGTAAATACTTGCTTTGTATACATTAAAGGTATATTGCCTTGGTGGAAAGCAGCAGCCAAATTGGGCTCCCAATCTTCCTGTTATCTTAGATACAGAACTGGGAAAAAAAAATGGAGGAGGCAAGACCTGGTTTGGTGGTTTTTTCCCCTTTTTCTTCTTTTTTATTTCTTTTGAAAGACACAAAGCCACTTTCCAAGCTAATGAGGGACAACTTGTGCCCTGAAGATGGGTGAGCAGCAGGAATGGATCTGCCCAAAGGTCCTCCCCGAGATCCTGGCACTCCTGCTTGCCTGTCAGTGAGTGCCCTGCTGGCTCCAGGGTTATCAGTGCTGAGAGAAGGCAGAGTGGGAGCTGAAAATCAGCAATGTGTGGTCCAAGAAGACATTGATCGTGAGCAGGATGAGTGAGGAAGGAAGATCTTGTTTGTTCCTTGCTGATAAATGTGATTGAGGTGAGAGAGTCCTGTTGGACAGTGAAGCAACAAAGCCCAAAATCTCAAAGGTGGAAGGATTTTTAACCTCTGCTGGTTTCTCTCAATTTCTAGTCAACCTTCTCTTAATGTGCATTTTACAAAAGCTTTCAAAAGCAAATTTGTAGTTTGGAGGGTGCTGTCTATGCTCCTATGTGAGTCTTATCTGATAAAAAATGGATAAAATGATTTATAAAATTATTGAATGTGTGTTGCTGGTGTAGCTTCAGACTCAATTTCCTGTTCACAAATACACATTTGTTTGGCTTAGATCTTGATTTACCTGTAGAGCTCAGAATCAGCTCTGAATTTGGCTCCTGTTAGAATTGAAGAAAAAGTAAAATAAAAAAATTTCTCTCAAAATTTGAAAGAGATGGGCTGATAGATTGTACCTGGTTGCTCTGTGTTATTTTGCTGCCTGCAGCCTTTTGTGGATAGTGTTAATTTAAATATGCCTGGGGACCTAAAACCCTTCTGTTTGTGGAAATTGATCCCATGCATGATCTAATGAAACATGCATGATCTAATGTGCAACTTCCACACAGGTCAAGAAAAATCTAGAACTTATTTTTCAGTGTTGTGTCAAAAATCTCACCCAGGAAAAGGAGCCATCTGAGAAGGGCTGCTCCTCTGGGTCACGTGCTCAAGGTTTGATTCCTATTCTCATTTTTAATCAAATAATTTTCCTGTCAATCTGTGGTAACTTTGCTCTTATCTGAGTTTCTTTCTTGCAAATCTGATAATTGAGAAGCAAATTAAATGTATGTTAATACTTCAGTTACTGGACTGCTCATGGACCTTAAATAAGTACTATTTTGGACAAGCTAAATTAATAATTCTTGAATGACTTGTGTTTTGAAATGACAGTGCACTCTTGAGCTGAGGGCTGTTTGCTGTGGATGACAGATGTGATGGAGGTAAAACCAATACTTTGAAGTCATTACAATGAGCAGTGACAGCACAGACTTTCTTCTCATCAGATTGGTGATGCAGCTAATTGTTGTTTTAAGGGATGACTGTTTTTCTATGAGCATCCTGGTGTGACCAGCAGGAAATCCCCACTCCTGGTAAATCTGCTGACCTTCTGCCCAGGAGAGAAACCCACGTGAAGGTCCATCAGAGCCACACTCAGTCCTGAGGTGAGCTTTAACAATATTCCTCATTCCCCACTCTCAGCATGCAGATCATGGCTCATGCCAGGTGCAGAATCCCTGGCTTTGCTCATTTCTCATGATAATGTTAATTGTCACCACAGAAGCTTTAGAGGTACTTGAGAGCTGATGAGAACCAGTTTGAAATGGAACAGATACAATGCATGAAGCACTGAAATGTTCTGGTGCTGCTCAAGGGTTCTTACCCAGCCTTTCTTCTAAAGCCACTCAATGCTTTACTTTCCCTGATGCATTCCCCAAATGGATTAGAGTTCTTTAAAAAAGTGGAGTTGTCCAGTCTTTCCATGCATAAAGCCTTTTACTTCACATACAAATATGTCAGCATGAAATACAACAAGGGATGAAATTCCTTAAGCACAGTGCCCAGTGTAAACACAGCTGCTGAAACAGTTTGAAGCTCATTTGTGATTAAATTATTAAACCCATTTTTGATGCCGTTTCATAGCAAATAAAAATGTCATAACCAGAAAATTTTGGCTTTCTCTTAGTTGTTGACAGCATGGATCCCATGGAGTTTAAGGTCACAAACTCCTCTGCTATAGCTCTTTACAGTTTCTGGTCCCTGGGAGCAGCTATATGAGGGCTGAGTGAGGAGCAGGAGGATTCTGGTGCTCAGGGAACATGTTCAAACCCACAGGCAGAGCTGGGGCTTGGTCCAGAATATTCTCACCTCATCATCACTGTGTCACACAGATCCTGTGCTCTGTTGTTTGGAGCATTCTGTTTTTTAAGATCAGAAAGCCCACCGTCCCTATGACTGGTATGATTTATTTACTTTGCAGATGTTGCAGGGGTGAAACAAACAGTTAAATGACAGAAAATTTGCTCTTGACCACATGTCTTTTGGAGATAGTTGCCAAATGCTGTTGAAGCCAGAGTCATTCTGAGGGGTTAGCTTTGGGTTAAATGCAGCCCTTCAGCTCTGAAGTGAGCTGATAAGATGGGTGGGATATCCCTGCATGCAGAGTTTGGAACTGCAGACATTTCCCCCTCTGAATTCCTTGCCCAAGATAAAAAGTTAAGAGGAAGATACCTCCCATCTGGATTAATTATTGATAAAGACAGATGCTGGAAATAGTGATGAGGTGCCAGTGTTGCAGACAGGCAAAGAAATTATCCCTTTCCTTGTATCCAAAAGTTGATTTCAGGGAAGATCAGGTGTACTGGGGCTCTCTGTCAGTTCAGTGACACATTTACATGGCTGTAGATCCAGCTTTGTTCTCCCTTGCTCTGGGCCAATTTCCTTTTGCTTATCCCAAACTGAGGTGGCTCTGGTGGGACAGAGGGAGGTGCAGATGTCTCAGTGAGCCTCCCTCACACCCAGCACCTCCAGATGGGGTTTGATTTTTGGGGAGCAGGGAGAAAAGGAGAATCCTCCAAAAATTATTTGCTCACTCCAGCGCAGAAGTGGAATAGTTTGGGCACACTGGAGGTGTGTGTGATCATGAAGAAGATTCCTCCAGCCTCTCTGAGCAGAAGCTTTGCTCCCTACAGTAAATTGTGTGCACCTTTCAGGCTGGGTCTGTTTTGGTGTTTCCCCCTGGTTAGCTCAGCTCTGCTCAGAGCTTGGCTGGAGCTGCCAGTGGGTGCTTCAGAGTTTGCCCAGCCGAAACAAAAGAAGGTACATATAAGAATAATGCATTGAAGAGCTTTCTCCATTTGCCCTTTGCTTCCACATAAATCCTTAATATCAGAGAGGCTTCCTGGCACAGAGCTCCAGCTGAGTCCCCCTCATTAAGGAAAAGTCCCTCTCCTTTGAGGAACCACTTGCAATAAATAGGATTTTTTAAAAAGTACACTGTAGCTGTGTTTACAGCAGATAAGATTTTTTTTCTCCACATTTTCCTTTAACAAAAGCTCAAGAGCCAAAGTATCTGTCTGGAACACAAGCATCATGCCCAGGTCACAGTAATTGATATTTACTGCACTAACAGTAATCTGCAGCAGAGAAACCATGCTTAGCTGGCTGTGTGTGCTCATTCCTTTGTCCAGGGTATTCTCTTGGGTAACTGAATGCATTAGTATTTCCTCTGAAAATTAATTTTGTGGCAGATAAAGAAAGCATGTACATATACATAAATCTCTTGTTTTCTCTCTGGGCAAGAGGCTAAAAAAACTGGGTGTGTCTGGATAGATTTTGTTCAGTATTTTTCTCCCTTTTAAAAATGCCTCATTCAAATGTCAGTTCATTCTTCTCTATTTCCTGCCCTTATCCAACAAGACTTCTAGACCAGTCTTAATTAACTTTAAGACCTTTTATGTCCATCCCTATAGTTACAGCCCTTTCCTGGAACATTTCCATTATTATAATCTCCATGTGTTGTGAGATGATGCAAATGATATTATTACTGTTCTTGTGAATTTACAATGAGCCTTTCAATAGTTTTAGTTACAGCTTAGCTCTTGTCAGGAAAATTTCATCTTCAAATCAAAATAAAACTAGGGACGCAAATTTCCAGTTTAATGTGCTGATAAAGGGAAGCTGGAGAGTCTGAAAATTCAGGCCTCAGACATGGAGAAGATTAAATAGATGAGGAAAGCTGCTGGAAGTTATGTGACTCTCTTCTGTGTGGATTTGTTTCTAGGTGGGAGTGGTTGTGATTTAACAAAGATATTTCTTAAACTGAGGTGGAACTTTTTTTTCCTCTTTAGAGGCTGTGTAAGTGGAACATTTATTTCTGCCACAGCTCACGTTTTAATCACAGCCACTGGAAACCCCTCTCTGGTGTGCATGAACCTTTTCATTGTAAGCTGAAGGTCAGTCTGTATTTGGCAGGTGATGCAGCTCATCCTTTCACAGCAGGGAAATGAGGCAATATATTCCACAGAGAAATGTGCCCCTTTCTCCCTGTTCGGGACTGATGGCCAAGTGCAATTCAGCAATTCAGTATCTGTCCTAATTCTAAACTTTCACCAAAGCTGCTGCTGGCAAATGCAGGGTACAAAGCAAAGGTGTTTGTGAAATGGTGCTGCAGAGGATGGAGCTCTGTGACAATTCTGTCCCTAGCAAATTCATGATTGTCTTTGGAAAATGAACCCACTACAAAAAGCATTCCAGTTTTTGTGCTCTCTGCTTTCTGCCTTCACTTCTTAATTTCTGTGCTGGGCAAGAGTCTGAGGTGGAGTGCACTGACCATCTGAGTGACACTAAAATGTGCAATAATTCTTTATGCTTTAATGAGAGCCTAAACCCCTAAATTAACAGTACTGAGCAAACAGCCAATATACACTAATTCATTGTAGGTTTGGGTTCCTAGAGGGGGTATTGGAAACTCTGATACATTATTGTTAATATTGATTGCTTGGCCTAATCCTAACATAGAATCATGGACTTGTTAAAGTTGGAAAAGGCCTTTAAGATCATCAAATCATGATTAAACTGATTGTCCTGCAGATAGACCATATATACCTGCGAGATAATGACAGCAAAAGCCAGAAGGTGAATGCAAATCTCTTCTGAATTCAGGTCTAGGGCTGGAGGCAGAGGGAGGGAGTAACCCCCAAACAGAATGGAGCCTAAAGCTCTGTGCCGTGGGGATTCTGCTGATGGAGCTGAGCCCATCACAGGAACCATTCCCATCAATGGCAGGATTTCCTATCATTTCATGACAGCAACACCAGGCCTTGCTCTGCTCAGGCCAAATGTGGTAAGGTAGGCTTTGTGCTCCTCGAGGATTTCCAGAGCACAGATTCACAGCAGATAGCATCAAAAGGAAGGGGAAAAGGAAGACTGAGCATTGCTGAGAAACGTGGGCAAAGGCAGGAGGAGGAATTTGAGTGTATCCTCCAGACACGCAGTGGAAGTGGAATTTCCCTTCCCCCTGTCCTGCACAATGCACCAAGGACCCCTGTGTGCTGCAGATAACCCACCTTGTGCTGGGGAGCTCTGCCAGGTGTCAGCAGCACACTGCTGGGCTTGGGGAGAGATGAGCATGCAGAGAAATGGGTGACTTTGGTGGGGACAAAGGAGAGGGGCCACGGCTGGGTGGTGGCTTTTGAACAGAATGTGAAATAGAAACAGGGGACAGAGGATGCTGGGGAAATTGGACGGGAACAGAAGGGTCTTGGTGATAACTGGGCTGGGACAATGAAACTGACCTCTTTGGGTTTTGAAAATGAGAAATTTAAAACCTTTCTGCCTTTTTGGCTACCTCTAACTACGATGGTGCTCTGTAACTCATACTAGATTGCAATGTTGGGACAGAAGAATACTCTTTGCTCTCTGCTGCTCTGTGGGAAGGTACCCATGCCATTTCTGTAATTGGTCCAGGTAACCATGCTTGCCTTTCTCTAAAAGATTTGTCATTTTTCACTATAAGTTCTGGGCTTTCATGGATAACACTTCATAAAGCTTTCACATGCAGCTACTAATCTTTTGTAAGAGTTTTGCTGTCTGTCTCACACAAAAATCCTTGTCTGGAGAAAAGTTTTCTAGAGTGTCTGTTCACCTCTTGACTCTTTCTGGTTTACTGATGGTAAACCTTTACTGGGATATTCTCTGAGCACCAAAGCTGAAGTGTAGGCAGTGCAATGGATGGATAAGTTGTCCTTGTGCTCTCCTCCTGTCTTTGCCAGCCCTGGAAATCTCAGGTCTTGAACTACTCCAGGCCCTGTAAATGTCCTCATTAGCACCTGGGAGGGCTGAGCCCCAAATCTGCCTGCCTGCCCAAGAAATGTGTCCAGCAGCAAATTACAGATCAGACCCATGGCACAAACATCCATTTCAGGGCTAGGAGAGAATTTACTGAACATATTCAGCAAAAGCTTGCATTCTAAATACAGCTAGTTCCATTCCTATTGACAGATCTGAAATTCAGATGCAGATGAGTGAAAATCAAATGAAAGGGGCTAATTTGTATTCCTGCGCTGAAGAACTGCAAATGGGTTCTTCCCAATTTTTTATTAACTTTTGATATTCCAAGGCCAGTCTTGCTGCAGAGTTCAGGAGGGGCAGTGGTGAGTGGTGGGATGAGGAATCCATTCTGTGCAGGGCTCTGGGGCAGCTCAGGCTGAGCCCTGGGGTGGCAATGGTTGGAGCCCCAGGAAAGGGGCTGAGAGCTGGCACTGGCTCTGGGCACAGCAAAGGGCACAGGTGGCACAGCCAGAGATGGGGCAGGAGCTGAGAGCTCGGGAGGGAGAGCAAAACTGTGGCACACTTGGGCTGTGAGGGGATAAAATCTAGGAATTCCTTGCTGGAATCCCTCCTCGAGGCACCAACTCGGGCTGTTCTGTGTCACTGCACTATAAATGAATGTATGGAATGAGACATCTGAGACTCTGCCCTGGGAAACCTGGGCTGGAGCTGGGAAGGAATCCTGGTCTGAGTGAGGGTGTGTGTGTGGAGGCAAGCAGGAGCTGTTGGGCTCTGGAGCTGTTGGGGTTCCAGCCCTGGCAGTGACAGTCTGGGGGCTAGAGTGGGAGTGTCTGAGTCCCTCCTGGATGGTTGCACAGGGAAGTTTCCTGAGCAGCTCTGCCTTCATTTTGCACCCCTTTATCCCCAGCATTCTCGGTGGCACCCCTGGTTTGCAGGGCTCTGGGCTGAGGACAGCTCTGTTGAGGATCCCTGAGAGTTCCTCAGCAGTGGAAGTGGTGGCTCCTGGTGATGGCAGTGACTCTGGAATCTGTTTGCTGTGTTTGCAGGGGAAATACTCCTGCAGGGTCCTCCAGGGAAGCCCAGAGGGGGTCAG
Source organism: Entomyzon cyanotis (assembly GCA_024500445.1). Taxonomy (NCBI): domain Eukaryota; kingdom Metazoa; phylum Chordata; class Aves; order Passeriformes; family Meliphagidae; genus Entomyzon; species Entomyzon cyanotis. The sequence continues at coordinate 18,544,855 of JAKEPQ010000743.1, read as the reverse complement.
GCAAATTCACACCATGGATCAATCGAGTCTGCAGCTCGGGGCTTGCCCAGGTCTGCTCTCCTTCAGCTCAAGGGGAGCTGTTCTGGTGGCTGAGCTGGGCACCTCTCTGTCCTGCACATCCCCAGTCTGCACAAACCATCCCTGGCTGCTGTGCTCAGGGGAGGAAGGGAAACCCTTCACACCAGCGCTAAACTTTGAGGGGTTTTTGGTTTGTGAACCCACAAGGATAACAAGGGAAACACATTTGTTTGAAAAAAAAAAAAAAAGACACCAAAATAATTTCATGCCCAACAAATTTCTCACAAAACCAGGGAACCTCTTATTTTCTTCTTGGCACTAACACTGGAACCTCTGAATTAAACTTCTAGAACCTGAGCAAAACCTGGAATTATGATGAAAATACAATGAAGAATCTGTGCAGAAAGCTTGGATGTGTGAAATAATCAGTTACCTCGATTCTGTGAACCTCTGCTCTTTTAGAAAATATAAAGAATTGTCTGGTCTGATTTAAGCCTGTAGTTCTTTAGACACTACCCTGACAAGAAAAGAATTTTATGAAAGTTTTTCTATTTCCAATTTGAAATATTAATTGAAGTAACTGATTTATGGCTGGACAGTGAAGTCCTTTGTTCCATAAGTGCTGTAAATCAGAGCAGTTTCTAAGCCATGCCCCGTGATTTTTACCTGTATCCTGTTTTCAGAGCAGTTTCCCCCAGCAGAGGCAGGATGTGAGGCAAAGCTGGCAGCAGAGCTGTTAACTCTGCCCTGCCTCAGCTGCCTCTGTGCCCCACATGCAGCACTCAGAGAGCTCATGGCCATGCTCTTCTTCCAGGACACAATTTCAGTGTTAACATTTGTTTTAAAAACGTTTGAAAACCAGTTTTATGGTCTTCTGTTAAAGAGCAAAGCTTTGGGAAATGCTTCCTGTTGCATTGCAGTGCAGCTGTAGCAGCCTGAAAAATACCCCCAGGTTTGTGGGTTTGTGGGCAAAGGAAGAATGTTTTTTTAATTGAGTTTATCCTTTGCTTTCAAATTAATTTGTTTTATTGCTTGTAGCTTCACATTCTTCTCTACAATATACTGCACTATTCTGAGGCTTTCATATGCTAAATTAATCCTGTGTCCTTTTCTCCCGTGGGTCACCCTGTACTTGAGGATAAAAAGTACCTCCTGGAGACACCAGAGATAAATTTCAAGTCAGCATTCCTATGATTTGTTTCTGGTATATGGGTTGTTGTTACAAGGCACAAATTAACCCAAGATGAGAAGCCTTTGTAAATCATTGGAGCATCCTTGCCTTTGTCTAATATATTTTCCTACATGAACATCTATAATAGTGTGTGCTTTTACAAATGCTGATCCAATGATTTATATTCAGAGGAGGCAGGGACACATTGATTAACTATACCTTTGTTAACTGCAGTAGCAGCCAACTTGGAATGTTTTTGGGAGCTAAGAATGGAAGAGATTTTTCTCACAGAAATTCATCTTCTTCCATATCTTTTTTTCCCTTGCATTTCTTTCCTTCCTTTATCTTTATTACAGCGTGACAGCCAGCACAGTAAGGTGCTGTGCACACTGACAGTCCCACTATTGCAGAACAGATTTCTTACAGAAAAACCAGGATCAGTTCATCTCTTATGCACAAATGCTTTGTCTCTGCAAGCCGAACAATGAGCTCGTTAGTTCAGGGACCTGCTACACTGGCTCGAGGAAAAGATAAAAGCCTTTTCAACCAACTTTTTGTGTCAAGCCACTGCTCATAAAACAACTCATCAGAAAAGAAAAAGGGTCTTTTTGAACCACTGAGATCAAGAAACCTCTGAAATAAGAATTGCTGGTCTTTTAGAACAGGGTCTGTAAAACCTGGCACTCCAGGGCTGGGGTGTTAAAGTACCTGGGATGCTTTAAACTCGGGATTTAGGAGACCAAATCAGTGACCTGTTTGTGTAAACTCCCCTCTCAGTTTTAAACAGATGTACCAGAGCTGGCCAGGGAGCAAGGTGGCTGTCACCTCTTGGTCCTGGGCACAGAGCAGGCTGTCACCTCTTGGCCCTGGGCACAGCAAAGCCACCCACCTTAGAGACAGACACTAAATCCACCCCCACCTCAATAAAACATTGGCATCCAAGCATAGCCCAGTGCAGCCCTGCTCACTGCAGACAGCCCTGGACCTGCAGCTGCCCACAGCACCAGTGGAATCTCCTCCTAAAGCTTTACAGGTGCAATTTGCAGCACAATCTCCATCTCCTTTCCGTTGTGAATGAACATCGGCAACACAATCTAAATATTACAAAGCAATACTCCAAAAAACCATGAAATGTCTCTTTTGTTTAAAACAGACTGAGAGTATTGTGGTGTAGCCCCACAAAGCCAGAGATTTTCCTCTTCCAGAGTCAGTTCTAAACGTCTCTGCTGTTTGTACTTCACTTGGTGTGGATGCCATCAATGTAAGGCCCAAAGGATTTGGTGGATGTGTATAAAACTCATAGCCCCTTTGCTGGTATTTCTTAAATTATTTCAGACATGAAAAAATCATTTTGGTGGAGGTAAAAACCCTTGAAATGAACCTCCCAGCTGAAGGACAGAAAACGACATTTATCTCTTACCTGAGATGGCGCTCTGAGGTGGTGGAGCTTCACTTTGGTACCAAATCAGGCAAACGAAACCCACCAGTATCCCAAAATGTGTCAGCAGAATACAAAAAACAAAGATCAAATAGAAAAATCCACTTCTCTTTTCGTTAAGCAATACTGGGAGTGTTCAGCTCTCCAGTCTCCAAGGTTTTCCAGCTGGGAGTCAGCCTTTTCCCATCCTGCATCCCGGCATCCTGTTATTGTTCCAAGTCTTAGTAATACAGTGAGAAAAGGGAGTGGAGGAAACAAGATAAACTTAGCCTTATTATTGCTCTATCTACTTATTTGTAGCTGACTCTAATGAGGGAACTGAATAAAAGGAAATTGGCTCTGAGAGAAACACCAAAGTTGGTCTGTTATTTAGTATTGTTTGAGAAGGAGTTTTAGAGGCTAGCAAATATCTGAGTGGTACCTTTGGTGTCTGACACTTGAGCAGCACAGACTATGCCTGTTTTGCACAAACAGGATTTTCAAAGCACTTTGGAAGTGTCCTCTCTACAAGAGTTTTTATACCTGGAAACCAAAAAGGTACAGCCCTCCTGTTAATGATGTTGGGCTCCTGTTAAGCTCTGTCAGTGTTGGATGCAAAAATGAAGTTTCACAGTATTTCTCACAGGTAAAGTGGAGACCCAAGCAGTTCAGGTGGGCCTTTCAGAAGGAGAAAATATTTGTAATAGCTCGATTATAGTGAGTTCTAAGTTGGGAGAGCACTCAGGGCAGAGAGAAGGGGAAGCTTCAGTGTTAAGCTGAACACAAGGGTGTAGCTCTGGCAGTGTGCAGTACAAATGAAAGAGGATTTTTTAAAACTAAATCATACAGAAGCAAGCTGAGAAGTGCAGGTCTTACTCAAAACTCACTCTTTTGAACCACTTATAATAAATGCAGGCAAATGTTCAATGTATCTTAAGTATGGTTTTAATAATTTTAATTATTGAATGAAATTAAATTTTTAGCATTATGCCACAGTTAGATGCTCTCTTGCCCCTGTTTGTCATCACAGCCCAGCACAGGTGGTGGCATTGATTTCCTGCCTTTCCAGAAGGCTGAGGTTGGTCAGATTGTTTCACATTTTCATGGTGTACAGCAGCAAAGATGAATGGCTTCTAAAGGAATTTGTTACATTAATTATTAAAAAAAAAGGAGACATTTTTCAAAGTCTTGTGTAAGGAACCCACAGAGTCCAGTTTCCTTGCAGGAAAATAAGCTGTTAAATAAGCTGTGTCACTGCTGAGAGAGGAGCAGGGAGATGTTGATAGGAGTTTTCCAGGGAAGTGCATTATCTGGTCAGGATGCAGCTCCCTGATAAAGTGGTACCCAGAGCAGGCAAGGGGCCCAGATCTGATCTGCCCTTGCCACTGGCTCCAGCTGCATTTACCTCTTTGTACCTCTGATATCCCTGTGGGGCCTGGGAGTGAGGGTGGTGTTCAGCTGCTCCAAGGAAAGGAGGAGGGAAGGAATCATCCCAGTGCTCTGAGGGGGAAAGGGAACACCCCAGGGCTCTCTCTGTGTGCCCTGAGGCTAAAGGCAACCCCGAGGTTGTCCAGGTCTGTTTTGATGCCTGCTAAATTACCTTCCTATTATCTGACTTGCTTCACCTTCCCCAAAAAGGTCAAGGCAAAAAGTGAGAAAGTTTCCAAAAGCCTTTTCCCATGCTCTGCTTCAGAGCTCAATAGAAAGCTGAAAACCATTCATAAGTTTAAGAGAAGATCCTTCCACTGAAATTTTAGAGACCTGATTTACCATCTAAACCCTTTCCATGATGCTTTATAGATTTCAGCTCTGCTGAACTGATTCTGGCTCTGAGGAAAGGTCCATTGAGATATTTTGGGATGAAGAACCAATTCTTGCAGCCCCCTCCCACCAGCAGTAAAGCCCCTGATGGTTCAGAATGCCCTGTGCCCTCTGGCTGATCCCAAACATTTGTTCTGCTGTCCCTCCTAGGCACTGAATGTCACCATGTTTTAAAGCTGCTGACACTAAATTCGGGCAAGTAGGATTTCTTGTAAGTCTTAGATTTTCAGACTTTATCATTGGGGCCAAATCATAAGACTTTGGAAAAATTCCTGGCTCATGCCTTTTGCAAGCCAGAGGGTAATGTCTAAATAATATTATTAATTCACACTAAGTTCTGCTAATGAGAAAAATCCTTTGCATGATCAGACATAATTACCTTTTAGGTGCCTGATTTTGTGTATGAAATATTATTAAACATTCCAACTTGTGGCAGTGAAAGGAACAGGTTAAAAATGAATAGAAACCTCAGCATCATTTCCACTGTCTGTGTAACTCATGGATGCAGATGGTGGCATGAGCAGAAGTAGCAATAATTATTTACTTGGCATTTCAGTGTTTCCTGCTGTTCCTTTCTTCAAATGACATCAGGCCTTTTTCATTGGTCAGTTCAGCTCTGCTGTATGAATTTTCTGCCCTGTTATATCCAGCTGGATCATTTGCTGGATCGTTTGCTTCCTTCCGTGTGCTTTTCCCGCAGGTGTTCATTAGCTGCTGCTCTGGGACTCTGTGGCACCTGGGTTAGGTATGTCTGGTTCAGATCAGCATCTCTTTCTACGAAACCTTGCGTTTAGCTTGTTATTGAAATGCTGCAGTCTGAGCAATTTGCCAGACTAGTAAAGTTTAAAATAGCCTTCCCTCTTTTGAATGATGGGGTAGAACTCGGCTTTGCTTTAAAGGCGCTTGTGCATAGGTTGAATTTGACATTCCTGGGAATCTGGAGTAATGAGTGTCGTCTTGCTGCTGCTGAGAGGAGCAAGGTGTTCTAATGGGCAGAAACAGAACCTCATTCAGCACATCGAGGCTGTTAGATCTGGCTGCTCTCACTATGCACAGACACCCAAAAGTGGGGTAGGGTAAGTTACTGGGTTGATAGCTGCACAGAATAAATGGGAGATTAAAGCACCTTTCTTCAGAATTGTATTTTGTCTGTTGCTGAGGAGATTGGTCAGATGATCTGGAGCTCCAGTTTCTCTCCTTGCTTTATCCCCAGCAAAGGAAACTCAATTGTGGTTACAGCTCTTGGTTACAGCTGCTTTCAGGTGTTCACTGCTGTGCTTGTTCACTGTCCCATCTGGTCAGTGCTCCAGGAAGTTTTCCTCAAAGAATTCATGGAAAACATAGTTGTAGGAACAAGCTCATTGCTTTCCTAACCAGCACGAATCCCAGCAGAGTGGATAAAACAGCCCATGCCTTTCACTGAGTGAGAGTTTTCCTTTTCTTCTCAAGTAATTTGAGTTATGGTGAAATTCCTTAGGATAAATAAGCCCTTCTTGATAAGCACAGTCATCAAAACCAAAGACAGCTATTGACACAGCTGCAACTAATAATCTTTTAATTCTTGTCCTACTATCTGACTCTCGCTAGGGAAGGGTTTTACCCTTGGCAGTTCAGCCCAAGAATGCTTTTGTAAGAGTTTATATAAGTTAGACTTAGCAGTCTGTCTTGCTAAAGCCAGCATGTTACAGGCTCTGTGCTAGTGAAAGGCTGCCAAGTTTGGGAATTCAGGCACAGCAGTCAGGATTTTTCTGACCAGTTAGAAAATATGGTAGGGGAGAGCACAGGCTTTCCTTCAGTTATAAAAATAAATCCCAAATGCTAATTTTGAGCAGCTCAGCTAGTCATTGTAAAATCCCTCCCATTTGAAATATGTGATTGTATCTGACTGCTGTCTGCAGCCTCTCTGGAAGCAGCATTACTTAAAGTTTAAAAAATAACAATTCCTGCTCCATGTGGAAGGCATAATCTCTGCAGCACGTTGTGTTGTTCTTTCTGGGCCTTTAATCAGGGCAGTGCAGTGCTCTTAGTCATTTCCACTTGGTCATTGCCTTCCTTTCTGTCACAGCTTGAGGTGTGCATCCTGGAGCGGGTCTGACTCGGCTTCCTTTCGTCAGGTTTCTTAAACAAAAGAATGTCACTCTGATTTGTTTTTAATTTAAGGTGTATTTGAAAAAAAAAACTGCTGAGGAATTTTAGTTAAAGCTGGTGGAATTGGGTGTTTGCTGGGGAAATGTGATAGCACTGCTGAGATGTTTTCCAGAGCACAATTCTGGCTGTACCATACTCATTTCACTACACCAGATCTCTCGTGGAAGGGTCAGTCCTACACCTCTCATCATGGATGAGACCTCTGGCTTCATAAAGACTAATGGCTACAGGGTTTTTTCCCTAAAATGTCCAGCAGGGAATGATCCCACGTGATCTTGTTGCCTTGTTTGGAAATGACAGGAAAGAAGAGATAGTACAAAATGCACTCATTGTACTCAAACTCTGTAAAACTCTGAGCAGAAGCCATAAAATGGAACTGCGTCACCACTGAACTGAAGGGAGGAGTCACGAATCCCTTTGATGTGTTCACTGAAGACACAATCCACAGGGATTTGGAACAACAAGCCTGCAGGCTGACTTTGCCACAATAACCTTTACATGTGATTTCAGTTGGAAGAACAGGTCTAGTGTAGAGGTGTGAAGCTGCTAAAAAGTTTTCCATGAATGTTTTTGATAAACCATCTTGATTTCAGTGAATTTTTTTCTTTTAACCCAAAGAACATATCAATTTTAATTGGATGCCTCTTGAAATAGAAACCCAAACCAACACATTCTGGTCTTAAACAAAAGGGGTGAAAATCCTCACGTTTCATTCATGCACTCTGTTGGTTGTTGAAGCAGCCCAGCTTTCACCTCTGACTGGCAGCGGAAATGGGAAGCTCATGTTTTGGTGTAGAAGAGGTTCTCTCTGCTGTGCCAGGTCTGAAGTCAGAGGGATAACACCTATCTGAATTGTTGGTGAAGTCTGCAGTGCAAACATTCTTTATGTCTGTGGCATTAATTTAAAATAACCCCAGAAGCAGAGTGTGCAGAGATGATGGAGCTGCTGGGGCAGCAGGGGCTGCTGAGGTTTCCCTCTGTGAGCTCCACCCAGGGCTGCTCCAAACCCTGTGCTCCTGTCCTGGGTGGGAGGGATCAGGCAGGACCAGGGCCATGATGGCCTCTTCCCTTTCCTTCCTGCACTGTTTACACAACTGTTTGCCCCTCCTGGTCCTGGCTTTCCCATGGCATTCTCCCCATTAATGGGTCAGCCTGCAAGCTCCTGACTTCAGCAGTGGGCTGACAGGGCAGAGGATCTCAGTCCCTACACTCAACAGAACTGGTTCTTTGATTGTTGTGCAGCTAAATGTCTGCTAGCAAGCTCTAAAACAGAAGAAGATTTTTAACTGGTTGAAATAATGTTGATTTTTTTTTCGAAAAAGACTGAAACCTAATTTTTATGCCTCTCACTGTTCTATGAGAGCTCCAGGAGAGATAAACAGTCAGACTGTTGCTTGAACTGCAACCTATATACCAAATAATCATTCCAGACATAGGAGAGCTGTCATCCCAAAAGCTGCAGCACACAAATAGCTCTGCTGTGCTGAGATTCATGTGGCTACTCAAGTGCAGAAGGAGTTTTATCCTGAGGGAAGATTTTACAGCACTGAGGTGAAAAGAGCAGGGCTGCACCCACTTGGCTGGGGTTGCCTTCAGGGCTGTTGTTCACCCTGGTGTCCTTCCCACTGCCCTGTGTCCATTTGTAAACTGCCAGAGAGGGAACGTGCCTTGCTGGGGCTTTGTTCCAACGAGGCCAATAAACCAGTTCCTGAAGGGAAACGGTGTTTACAGGATGTGAGATAGCTCAGATCTCAGATGCTTTCCTTGATGCCCCTTGAAGTCTCTAGATTTTCCTTTCATGTCCTCCCACTGAGCTGCTGAGCCCAGTGATTCAGTCTCCACGTGTGCATTCCAAGGGAGGTCAGGCACTGACATTGGTTCCTCCTGAGCACAGCTCACCCTCCTGCCCCTGCTTTGGCCATGTGGGGCTGGAGCTCTCTGGGTGTTGTGGAACACACAGAAACACAGAATCACAGAAACACAGAATGAACTAGGACCTTTGAGATCATCAAGTCCAACCTCTGACCTACCACCTCCTCATCAACTAAACCATGGCACTGAGTGCCACATCCAGTCTTTTTTTAAACACGTCCAGGGATGGTGACTCCACCACTTCCCTGGGCAGACGATTCCAGTGCCCAATCACTCTTTCAGTGAAGAATTTTTTCTTGATATCTAACCTAAACTTCCCCTGGCACAGCCTAAGACTGAGTCCTCTTGTTCTGGCAGTTGTTGCCTGGGAGAAGAGGCTGACCCTCACTGGCTACAAGCACCTTTGAGGTAGTTGTAGAGAGTGATGAGGTCACACAAACACACAGAAGCACAAACTCAGGCACACACACAGATACAGAATCACACACTCACACAATCAACCAGGTTGGAAAAGACCTTTGAGATCATCGAATCCAACCTGTGTCCCAACACCACCTTGTCACCAGACCATGGCACTGAGTGCAACATCCATCCTTTTCTTCAGCCCCTCCAGGGGTGGTGACACCACCACCTCCCTGGGCAGCCCATTCCAATGTCCAATCACTCCTTCTGTGAAGAACTTCTTCCTAATGCCAACCTAACCCTCCCTGGTGCAGATCAGGCTGTGTCCTCTTGTCCTGTCCCTTATTTCCTGGGAGCAGAGCCTGATCCCCCCTGGCTGTCCCCCTCCTGTCAGGGAGGTGTGGAGAGTGAAGAGGTCTCCCCTGAGCCTCCTCTTCTCCAGGCTGAGCCCCACCAGCTCCCTCAGCTGCTTCTCACAGGACTTGTGTTCCAGACCCCTCACCTTGCTGCCCTTCTCGGGACGCATTTGAACATCTCAATGTCCTTCCTAAATTGGGGGGATCAGAGCTGGACACAGCACTCGAGGTGTGGTCTCAGCAGTGTCCAGCACAGTGAGAAAATCACTGCCCTGGTCCTGCTGCCCACCCTGTTGGCTGAGACAGACCTGGGGCCATTTGCCTTCTTGGCCATGTGGGCACAGCTGGCTCACGTTCAGCCTGCTCACACTCACACACACACAAACACACACACACACACAAACACACTCTCACAAACACTCACACAAACTCTGTCTCCTGTGCCACAGCTGTGCTCCTGCCTGGCACGCTGTGCCAGCCCAGCTAGTGTCACCTCTCCATTGGGACTGCCCAGCTCTCCCTGCCATATGCTCCCTATGTTTCCCTGGCTGGGAGTGGCTGGGACACCCTGTGATCCATGTGGGAGCCATGATGGGCAGGGCTGTGCCAGACATGGGCTCCAGACGTGCACAGATCCCGTGTGACACTCCATGGTTCTCCACACAGATCACATGGAGCCCACTGGCAGCTCGCTGCCACCCTTCTCCCAAGGGCACAGGGTTTCAGATGGGTTTGTGTTGTTTGAGTGCTCATGGGGAGAGGAAAGAGGTGATGTGCCTTCTCCAAAAGCCGGTGGAGGAGCTGAACACTTGCCAAAAGTGGAGTGGAGAGAGCTGCTCTGGATGAATCCTTGCTGAGGGGCTGGAGTGTGAGAGCCAAGGCACTAATGCCTTGTAAATTGGTTCAGTGACTTTTACTCATTTATTACACTCCCTTTATGACGCCCCAGACCCAGGCTGTGCTTGCTGCCAAGCACTGTGCAAATGCAGATGGTTTAAGTGTATCCCTGGCATCCCCCATGCATTGTCCCCATGCTGCAGTGGGCATTGTGCCTCTTTAGCCACTCACTAGATGTGTAAGAACTCCTAATGGCTTGGAAACCAGTCAGGATGGATTTTTCCCCCAGCCCATTGAAAGCCAGCCATCTGTGTGGAGCTGCAGCAGCCAGCATTTGCCTTTATTTAAACACTGCAGGCTCTGCTGGCTCCTCTGCAGTGAAGCTGCTCTGATTTGCTCTGCTTTGAATTTAGCCATTGCTGTGGAATGTGGAATATAAAGGTTCAGGCTTTCCCTAGAACTGATAAAATAGCATTTGATTCTTAATGCTGTGGTTGTAATTGCATAAATAAATTCCTAGCTCTCAAGCACAGGGAGGGTGCAAATCAGATGGAAATCTGAAGATTTGGGTTTGGCTATTGTTAGGAATTTTGGTGTGAGGCTGTACCTTGGAAACAGGGAAGCCAGTCACAGACCTTGGAGGGCTTAGTCTATAAAATGCCAGATTTCAGTGATTGATCTTTGCAAAGCAGTGGAAAAAAATTTTAATCTTCTGTTTACCTGTGAATTGCTCAATTTGAAGCATGGGGCTTCTCTCTCACCAACACTTCTGCACTGTGAGGATCTCACTGCAGCTCTGCGAACTGGGGGAGTAATACAGGATGAAAAATGGGTAATGAATAATGAAAAAACCCAAACTTTAGGAATTAATGATTCATACTGAAATATATCTGCCCTGGACAGTTTTCTTTTGCTGATATTTCATCCTGACCATACAAATGGTTACGCTGTGCCCATCCCTGTGCACTTTAACAGAGATTAAAAAGAATAAGAGCTGGTTCCTAACATCCAGACAGAATCTCAAAGGAGAGAATATGTATATTTAAAAACACAATGGAAAATTTAATACAGTTAAATCCTTGCTTTGACTTCTTGGAATTTACATTAATTTTGGAAATTCAGAGAAAAGGAAAATGATTGATCTTGCAAGTTTGCAAAGGTTGTGCATGAACAGCTCTATTAGGATCTGTCTTCCTGACTGCTTCTAAAAAAGTATTTGGCAAAATTCACTTATTCTGTAAAGATATATTTACAATAAACAAGAGGAAAGATAAATGTTCATGAATTACTTCAAGCAGGCTTGCAGCCATTTTGACTTGTCCCCAGTTTAATGCAGCAGAAAATTATGCTGATTTAACTTTAATAATCTGTTTTGAAGAGAAAGCATAACTTTAAAACACTTGCTTTTCAAAACCCCCCACCTTTTAGGTATTATTTACACACCAAGTGCAATATTTTTTAATGGGCTTTGAGTATCTATGAAATAAAAGGGCTGGTAATTAATATTATTTATGTTGCAGAGTAACTCAGAGCCTCCTTTGAATGGCTGCCTGAGGATACAGCAGAGCAATAGAACCTGAATTCAGGTGGATTCAGTTCAGCCAGACAGCTCTGACCCAGACCTTGGCCCTGCCCTCCTCTCAAACCCAAGTTTTGTGGTTGTTCCTGTGCTCTGAAACACAGAAATCACTGTGAACATGAGGATTTGGCCTGTGTGGATATTGGTCAGAAATAGCCAGATCTTGGTGCTCGCTTCCCTGAAAGCTGTGTGTGGGAGAATAGACTATTTCAGCTGGAAGGGACCTGCAATGATCATCTCTCTTTGGCTTCTGCAAGGCTGGGCTAAGCTCTCATTAGAAAAACTTTCTTAAGACACTGCCAGTGTTTCCTGCCCGTGCTCAGACAACAAAGGAACTCTCTCTCCTGAAGGATTTTGTTGTTTCCTCTCTGACCTTGGCTGGCAGCTGCAGGTGCACAGCAGCACAATGAGCAATGCCTTCTACGTGCTTCTCTCCCAGCTTCACCCAGGCTGGCTTAGGGCAGGCTGGGATGAAACAGGAGCACTTCTGACCATCCCTGGGGGTGGTATGGCAGCCAGGGCTGCACAGAGCAAACAGGAGCAGAACTGCTCTGAGATGTGAGCGTTGAACACGAGCACACTTTAAAATGGCAGAGGATGCTGTGAGTCAATGCCCTGGAATGTGCTGTTGGCTGGAGGATGCTCTTTGGTGGCTCTTCCAGCTGGGTGTGGGGGGAAAATCCAGAGGTGTTGGCCTGGAGAGAGAGTTTCAGCGGAGTGGGAGTGAGCCCTGGCTGCCTGGGACTTCACTGCCCAGCAAGGCCCAGCTTGTCTGGTGCTAAAGCAGAGGAGCACATCTGTGTCAATGTGTTTCACAAGCACTCTCTGCCTGCCACTGCAAAGATTTTCTGTCCCGTCTTACCTGGAGGAAAAAAATAAAAGTTATTGCTATCATTACAAAAAGGAGGTTTGTTTTCACAGTCACAATTGAGACTAAAAGAATGGGTACCCCAATGGCTACATCTATGGGCAGGCTGAGGTATCTAATAAACTATATGGAAACTTGTAACAAAAGTAAGGTTTTTTATGATCTATCACTTTATTGGAGCAGACTTGACCTTGGATTATTACACACATGCAAATGTAAACAGCTTTAACCAAAGCTCCAAACAACAGTTGTTAAAAAACTTTCATTCTACAATTAATAATTAATAATAATAATAATAATAATAATATAGTTGGACATGTGAATATACTTCTTTAGCAGTGATTGACCAGTTCAGGTGTCTTGATTCATATGTGAAAAAATGCTGTGCTTTATTTTAACTTGACAGCCTGGAAGTAGAAGAAAATGTAGAGCAACTGGAGCCATGGATTTGGACTGTTCAGTAAGGGCTTAATGCATCACAAATCAAGCAAATGAGAAATTCCAGGTTTTGTTTTGGCTTTCCAGAGCAAGAGAGCAACCAGCACATGACAAATGGAGCCTGCTGGGTTGTGTGCCTCTGTTAATAAGGGTGAACAGAGTTTGCAGCATAAATCCACCGTTAGTGGAACCAAAAGAATTCCGTGGTGGAATAATTTTTGCTTCATTCTACTATTGCTGGAGGGTCAGAGACTGCCTTGCTTCTGCAGGAGAAGTTGTGTCTGTCAGGAGGAGCAGTGGAGCTGCATGCAGCTCTGTTGATGAGGTGGAGCCAAGAGCCTGGGGTGCTGCAGAGGTTCCTTGGCTGGTGGTGGTGTGACATGCTGGTTTGAAGGGAATTGCTGGGATTAAACAGGTGGTGAAGGTTGGGTGATTGCAGATATTCCTGTCACAGAGCTGAGGATTTGTGTTTTCTGTTGCTGTTTGGGAATTCTCTTCTCACCCCCTCCTTTTTTAACCAGTACACTGCATTTCCTTCATTCTCCTGCTCCTCCTGCAGCTCCGCTGGTTTCTCTCTAGCCCTGTTTCACTCTGAGGCACCTCCAGATTGTTCTCTTCTGCAGAACTGTGCCCTCAGAGCTCTGCACAGCAGAAGGGAGCAGGGCCTGCCATGGGACCAGGGACTCTTGAGTGATTGAATCCAGCTTTCCTGCTTTCCTGATTTTCCCCAGCCACAATAGATATGGCCTGATCAGTGCCAAAAATATTTCCTGATGGGATGTGCAGGCCAAAAGCCTGAAGGGTAATGCAGGAGCTGGTCCCAGTGCTCTGGGTTTCAGGGTTAAGCCACCTCTTCTCAGCTTCACCTCATCTGCAAATGTTCAGTGCCACAGACAAAGGTGGGACCTGCTGGGACCACTGCTGAGGAAATTCATTGTGATGTCCACGATGGGACAGGGCTCTGTTGTGCTGAGCATTGTGCAAATGACATTGCTTTGAAATCTTCAGTCCAGCCTTGCCCTACTGAGAGCTCTTCTCCACTCCTGCAAGGGGTTGGAGAAAATAGGGAAACATTTTTATCAATTCATCCAGCTGTAGCTTAATTAAGTTTTAAAAGGGATTTTATGTTAAATTCTGTGACTGAGTATTGATTAAAGGGGGTCAAGCACTGGAACTGAAGAACTGGAGCAAAGGAGGCTCAGGGGAACCTTGTGGCTCTGCACAGCTGCTGCCAGGAGGGGACAGCCGGGGGGTCAGGCTGTGCTCCAGGGAACAGGGACAGCAGGAGAGGGAACAGCCTCAGGCTGGCCAGGGGAGGCTCAGCTTGGCCAGCAGCAGGAATTTCTCCATGGAAAGGGTGCTCAGCCTTGGCAGGAGCTGCCCAGGGAGGTTTGCAGTCCCCATCCCTGCAGGTGTCCCAGGCAGGCCTGGCTGTGGCACTCAGGGCTCTGGGCTGGGGACAAGGTGGCTATTGGGCACAGCTGGCACTGGGTGGCCTTGGAGGACTTTTCCAGCCCAATGATCCTGGGATTCTGAACAGGCTCCTCAGGACTGAGATGGAGTCCCCATCCCTGGAGGAGTTCAAAGCCATGTGGATGTGGCTCCTGGGGACATGGTGGCCTTGGCAGTGCTGGGGGAATGGTTGGACCTGATGGTCTCACAGGCCTTCTCCAACCTAAACAATTCTATGATTCTATGGAACAAATCTGTCTGTGAATGGCTCAAATATTATTTCCTATTGATTTTCTTATTGATCTCCTAGTTTTTGTGGGTCATATTTCTGTAAGGTTGGCTTAGATTTTTCATTCTGGAGCCTGATCTGTGACCCACACTTTTATGACAATATAACTATGTGCCCCATATTGGGAAGAATTGTCCCATTTCCTTTAATAGTATTGCTGGAATGAGTAAAATAATCAGAATTTTGGCTTTAGTATGGGAGGGTATCTTTTGAAAGTAGTAAGAACTACAATGGTGATTTTAAAGACTTTTATTACCACTTAAAATCAACTGCTATCTTCATTTTCTGGAAAGCAGGAGCTGAGCTCTGTTTTTAATTGGGTTGGTACATTTTGCTGTATGGATTTTGCAGTGTGAGCTGCTTTCTGCTGTATAAGTGATGCAAACACCCAAAGAACTACATCAGCAAAGAGAGAAAACACACTGAGGATGCTGCTGAGGTGTATTCAGTGCTGGACTCCTGAGCCCTCAGGGGAGGCTGCTTGTGCCATTGCTGCTTCCTCCACCCTCCTGTGGCTGTGGGGAAGTGCAGAGCCAAAGGATCTCTGAAGCTCAGGAGAGCAAAATGAGGAAACCCAGCGTGACTCTGGGCAGCACTGCAGGAGGTGCTGTGCAGGTCCTGTGTCCCAGCTGGGATTTCCCTTGGCATTTGTTGCATGTGCCCACTTGTTGGATGCCTTGTGTCCTCTCTGCCACAAGAGGAGATGTTTACTGAAGAGAAAATAACCAACTCATTTCTTAGCTCTTGGAAGACATTCAGTTAAGCCCAGGAATTGTGGTGAAGGGGCAGATTCAATCTGAGTGCCACTAAATGCTCTCAAACACACTGAATAGAATAAAAGGTGGGAAAGGGAACTTTTTTCTATCTGAATGCAGTAGTTATGGTATGTTTTGACCCATCTATGCTTCTGTTGAAAGGATTTCCGTTGTATAACAAAGCTCAGGACAGGAAGCACATTGTGTTTGGACTTTTTCTGAAAGAAGGTATAGACTGCTGTAGAATGGCAAACTTGTACCTTTAAAGTTGGCTTTTCTCTTTTGGGATTGTTGTGTTTTTTCCACACTTCAGAAACTGGCTACTGGGGAAACAAAGCAAAATGTAAGGAAAAGGAGAAAATTGTTTTTCTCTGTTAGTGTCGTATTTTAAAACAAATGCATTTTAGAAATAGGAGATCTTGGAGGAGATCCAAGATACCCTTTGCTGCGTAAATCAGCTTCCTCCAACAGATAAGAGCTGTGTCTCACCTTGCCTATGTCTGAACCCCCTCCTGAGGAGCTGTTGTGCCCCAGATATGGTATCACCCTGTGGGCTGATATGCCTTCAGTGGGCACACCCCTTCTGCCTGGTCAGTGTCTCCTCTGTGGCTGTGACACCTGTCTGTCTTTTTTTTTCCCCCATATTTAATGCCAGCTTAAAAAAATCATTAGCATTGGCTCATTAAAATCGGTGATAGCATTGGTAGATTAAATAACAGATCATGTAGGTTAGTGATCCATGAAAATCAACAGCAGGGAAAAGATTTCATCTCTAGGGCTGAATTTTTCTCTATGCCAGAAGTGCAACGATGCTTCTAGGTCTGAATTCAAAGTGTGTTGTGTGATTTTGTGGGGTATGAACAACCTGAGCTCTGAGCAGTGGGTTTGTCTATGCACACCCAGTGCAGTAGTGACTAGAGATGAAAACCTTTGTGGACTTTTGTGACCTGGGCTGTGTGACCTGGGCTGTGTGACCTGTCCCAAACTCACTGCTGGACTCACACTAGACAAATCTTTGATGACCAAGGACTTTCTAGTAAGACTGTATTTTTGTACTGTGAAAAGGCAAACCCTGTCATCAATTCCATCTGACTTTAATAGGATATCCTCTGTAATCTTAGATGTAGTTTTGTTTTTTGATGTGTGTTAATCACATCCTATTTCCTTTTGGTTGTAGTGTGTACAGTAAATGGTGAGATGTATCTTATAAAGACGTGCAGAGATCTGGCTGCAGAGACAGCTGGTCTTGTTTTTTAAATCTTTGGAAGTAATTTGGGAGAGACAAGTGGGTGAGTGTAGGTACAGAGAATATATATGAAGAAAAGTAATTGTGTATTAAAAATTACAGGAAAAATACAATAATTTCGGTCTGTGACATTGTGTTCATTGTGTGGACAATACTAATCCAGCCTGGCTATGGAGCAGTTTTCTTTCCCAATACCTTCCCTCAACAAAGGTGAGAGAAAATGTTGAAATTTTTGGTTTATATTCCAGGTTAATGTGAGTAAACCTTAATGCAGGTTACAAACCAGATCATCAGGTGAGATTACAGAGACTTTGAGAGGGAGAGGTAGTGAGCTGCTTGATATAAAGTCTGTTAAGAGAGGATTTTGTGCTTTTCTCTGGACTCTTCCCCAGTACTACCCCAGGTCTGCTTTCAGCACAGCTTTCCCTTTCACACATGCTGTTTTGTGCTGACCAGCTCTCATTCCAGTGCTTAAAAAATGTACCCCACCTAGTGTGATGAATGAATCAGCTTTAAAGAACAGGAGGAAAAACACATTGAATCCATCACCGGGCAGATTCTCCTGGGAAGCAGGAGTTCAGGAAGGATGCAAGAATGTGACCTGAAAGCCAAAGTAATCTTAAACACACATTTTAACCTTGAGAGGATAACATTTAAGTTATGCTTGGTGGATGGTTATCTGTGGCCAGAGGCTACTGAATTTTTGAGCAGAGCACTGTGGCTGTGGAAGTTGTTATTGGGGGAGGTCAATAATTAAAGATTGAAACCAGGGCTGCAGCTTCAGTCCAGAAAGCTCCCACAGAGCACACTGAGCACACAGCCCAAGGCAGATCATAAACCAGGCTGTTCTCATGTGTAATCCTTAGAGGGTTTCTAATCTGAGTGACCAAAGAGCCCAGGGTGTTTGGAATGGACTGTGCAGCTTTGCCCTGCTGGCCGGAGAACAGTGTCCAGTGGCCAAGGAGAAAAGGGCCATGGAGCATTTGCTAAACCTGGACTGGCAGTCTCTGCAGTGAATTAAGGGACAACAGGGCATGGTGCAACTCAAGCTGCTGCCTTTCCATGAAAAGGAGGCTGTTTGGCCAATTGCAGTTTTCCTTGGTGAACAAAGAGAGCTTGAGGCTGATATTCCTGAAATATTCAGAAGCTCAGCTGCAATTCAGGCATCAGACTGTAGGAAATAATTTTGCACCTTTGCCACATTATGCTTGTTTAATATGAAAAGAAGAAAGCACTGTTTCTCACTGTGAAATGCTGTGCAGTCAGAATGATATTTTAAAAAAATTAAAATAGTCCATCAGGAGGTATCCCACTAAAATGTGGGAAATGGCATCATGTTTTACCCTTGCTGGAGCCATGTTCTGGTACCCTGACTCATTGTGGGTAGCCTCCTAACTAGTTCCATTTAGTTGTGATTGGCTGGGAACCTCAAGAATGTAACTTTCCATCTGAGAAATTCCAGGGCTTGGTCCCACAATGCTGCTTGGTGTTAACATAAAGCTCTGATGGTCTGGATTGGTGACTGCTAAATCACTGTATCTGTGCCATCTTTACTGATGGGTTTACTATTAATGTGGCAGTTAAATGACACATTAAATATTACAGCCATTATTTCATCTTCCTTTAAAATATAATCTGGTTTATTAAGTGTAATTTTACTTCAGCCAGGATTGTGTAACACATGATGCCAACATAAATGGCTCTACTGCAGGTGAAGCAGAACTCTTAGTGAGGCCAAGATGTAGAAAGTTTAGCTAGCTGTCAGTTTTTATGGATCTGCTCTGAAATACTCATGGTCCCAGAAAGGCAGCTCTTCAAGAGAGAAGAAAATTTACAGCTTTTAAAAAATTTACTAGAATATGGCAATGCTATCCTTAATACCTGGGACTTGAGAATCTGGAAATGAAAATGTGATGGGTTTGCAAAGGTATGAACAAAATTATATTGCTGTTATGAAACCAAATGGATGTAATGGAACACCTATCCCTAGGAATAATAACAAACCCCACACTAACAGCAGTGGTAAAGGAACACTTTTGCAGAGGACATAGGACAGTTGTTATCACAAATGTTATTTCATTTCTAAGTAGAGTAAGTACAACTCAAACCCATCAAGTTTTGTGTAGTTAGGTGTGACAACTCTGACGTTAATTCTTGGCCTGTTTTAGTGATACCACCACAGTAACTCCTAAATACCTGTAAATTCACTAAGAGCTTATCTCTCAGAACACAAAAAGGAAGCAGATAAATAGTAACAGTCTTGAAATTTCCCTTTGGGCTGAGAACTGCTCAGTATTGACCACAGAGGGGCTTGGGAAGGACCAGACTGAGAGACTACAGAATGGGCTATTTTAAGGTTTCTGAATTAGCCTGAATTGGTATGTTTGGTTGCAATTAAGAAAAATAAAATAAAACCCACCCCTCTGTGCCTAAAAGGAAAATGACCCCCCAGAAAGTGATTTCTTTCACAAAAATGTTTTTCTAAAGTGAATTCCATACCAAAAATTAAAAAAGCTGTAGTTGCTCATTTCTCTAAGAAACCAAGTATACATTTTGTGCAATGACTCTTTGCCTCAATCAGTTATTCCATTTTGAGGTCAGGCTGCTTTTCCATTATCATCACCTCTAAAACATAATGTGAAATACAGACAGTCATAAATTGCCTCTTGTAGCACGAGAAATAAAAATGTAATGGATTCCCATTGGATTATGAATGGCCGTGCTAGGAAGACCTTCATAATTTTGTGGCTTTACCACATATGAATTATAGGCATGATCTCTCACCAGCAGGATGCATATAAATATCTGTAATGATTGTGCATTCATTTATGTGTTCTCCATTATGCTTGTAATGTGTCCAAGGGTAGGAATTACGGCCTGGAGCTGACAGCAGAGTTCAGCAGGAAATATTCCTGATGTTTGAGCCATGGTGGCTTGTGCTGTTGATGCCTGATGGTCTTTTGTCTTTTCTTTATATATACCCTTTTATACATTTTTATACTCTTTTCCTATTTTTTGTACCCTTTATATACTCTTTGTACCCTTAGCCTACGTGCTTGTAATTTTTGTAACCTGGTATTTATTTTAGTTTGAGGTCCTGCAAGACACAAAGACCAAACATTTGCAACATGAGGCCAGAGAGCTCTATTCTCAAAACTTGAGGCTTCAACCTTGGTTAAAACCTTCTCTCTAGGAAACATTTTGTAAACTGGGCTCTAGCCTCATTTCGTGGGGGCAGTAATTAGAATAGGGGGACAATTACTTCATTTATTAAGTTTCTTATTGGGGGATTTTAGGTAGATGTGCTAATTTGCAAGGTCCATAAAATTGTATACGCGTTATACAGTGAGTGTGCATCTCGACGTGTTCTACCTTTGAAGAGCTGTGCACCTAGGACCCTATTAAAATACTGAAATAAAACCCTTTTACCCCTTTTTTAACTGGGTCTGTGTTATATTTCTACCAACAGAACAGCAACACTGGAAAGGAAGCCTTTCAATAGCATCCTGCCCCTCTCTTTGGAGGGTTACCCTGTCCTCAAAGGCACTGTGCTGCTCTGCACAGGGAGAGGTGCAGGGCTGAGGATGAATGAGCAGCACTCATAAATCTGCTGACCCCACCAGTGCCACAGCCTGAGGATGTTTGAAGAACATGGTGACAGCTCCCATCACTTTGGCTTTTCCATTTGGGTTTCGTGGCTTTTCTGTGAAAGCAAGTGGGTACTGAGTCTGAAGAGTGACAAATTAACAAAATGAAAAGATTTACCAGGCTGAACCTTGTCCCCAGCTGCTCTCAGTAGTTCACCTCTTTGCTGGGTGCTGATGCCCAGTGAGCACTGACAGGGCTTGGCTGGGCTCATGCTGTCCCTCTGGGCAGCCCGAGGCTCTGAAGCGTTCCAGTGGAGCTGGGGAGCAGATCTGTGCTGTTTATGAGCTTGTCACTGCTTGGGGAGTGTCACCTGGTGTAATTCAAGCACAGCAGTGTCCCTGTAGCTGCCAGCGTTAACAAAGACCACCAAAATGTTACAGACCTGCAGCTTCTCCTCCTAATAATTTTGACACAACCCATTGCTCCTCTTATAACCTAATTTAGGGAAGATATGCTTGCCACTCCTGTGCTTCCTGCATGTGGAACCTCAGCAATTCCTGCTGTGTGTGTAACAGCTGCTGATTCAAACACAGGAGCTTCCTTGTTGCTTTCCCCCCCTTTTCCTGTGCATCTCTCTCATTATCAGCAGCTTTGTCTATTTTAGCTGTCTTACCTCATGAGGAGACAATGTTGAACTCAGAGTGTTAAAACCAATTTCTTAAAAGTGCCCCATGTAACAAAAATATCCCCTTCCAAAGGGAGGCAGGAAATGGTGTTTCAGCCATGCCAGTGCTGCTGGGCTTGCCTGGGCTCTTCTTCCCCAGTTGCAGACCCAACTTCTCCCATGCTGGCTGCTGGGTTCTCACAGCTCTTTCTGCCCCAAAGGAACCAAACCTCTTCTGCAAGGTGAGAAAAGGAGTTTCTGGGTCCAACACCACTGGGTCATGGGGTTGATTATTCCTGCTCATGTTTAGTGAGCTTCTCTTTAATGGCCTCACTATTTTTGGAACCACTGAGAGATCTGGTTAAATGCCAGTGCAGAATGTATTGTATTTCCAGTCCACTAGAGGTTTGCTCCAATATGGAAATCTTGAATTAATCTAGTTATAAGCATATAGAAATGCTCCTGTTGGGCCTACAAGAGCCATGGAACAAAAGGGTGTGCAGTGGGCACTGCTGGTTTGGGAACTCAGGACACCTTAGGAGTCTCTCAAACATGGGCTGCTGTTTAACTCCAAGTTCTTTGTCCAGCCTCCACTTTCTGAGGATTTATTTTATTGCAGTTACCTGTGGAGTTATTTAAAAGCATTTCCTATTGCAAATCTCCTCAAAAGGATTCTGCAAGTGCTACACTTAATTATTTCAAAGAATGGAAATGACCTTTAATATGTTCTCCTGCATTAACCTTCTTGCCTGTAGTAAATAAGATGGTGCAAAGTATCATTTTCATGTACTAGACACTGCATTAAGCAAAGAGATAAATGAGTATTTCTACAGGCTCTGCTATATAAACCTGTTACAGCAGGTTGCTGCTTTAGCAATCTGGATAATGCTTTCTCCTTGCTTTTGTGCATGTTACTGGCAATTGTTTGGATCACGTAAGCTGCATGTCCTCTGCAGCTAAGATGGGCAATCATTCATTCCTGCTACTGACAATAAAAATTATTGTCAGGATTTGATGGGGGGGATAATGTGCCATGATTCGATTGTAGCTCTGAATTACTATTTTTTAAAAAAGAAATATGCTGCTGCTAGTTTGACTCTTGGACGAAATGCTTTTTACATAACGGATCAAGTATAATTTTAGAGAAAGACTTATAAAGGGGTTTCAAGCTGTTTTCTCCAAAGCCAACTCTATCCCAACAACTTCTCCCTTTGAATTTCCAACTATTACAAGTCCTGCTGTTTCCACAGACTGACATTTCTCTGCTTCACTACAGAGAACCATAACCCATTTAGCAATTTTAATTCATGTCATTACTTAACCCTTCTTAAAAAGTATAGAAATGCTTTAATGCTTAATATTTTTTTTCCTGGAATGATTGTTGTTTATATTACAGCTCAGACCAGAAGACAGGCTTTGGAAAGCTGTCCCTGTCCCTGGGGATAGGTGGGCACAAAAGACGTGGTGTACAGGCTTCTGCTGAGCATGCCAGGATGGCTGGGTGTGCCCCCTGGGACCTGCCCACTTCCCTGGAATTGCACCAGAGAGCAGGCAGGGACCTGGGCTGTGCCCCATTCAGGGCTGAGCTGTTGAGTGCAGCGATGAAGCAATTGCAGTTTTTAGCATAAACCCCAGAAGCTGTGGGGGAAACAGGCTGGCCATGGGCTTGTTAGTCACTGCCACAGTTAATAAAGTCTGTGGCTGGCAGTCATCCCTCCGTCCATCCATCCTTTTATCCTTTTATCCATCCATCCTTTCATCCAGCCATCCTTTCATCCATCCTTTCATCCATCCTTTCATCCATCCTTTCATCCATCCTTTCATCCATCCATCCATCCATCCATCCATCCATCCATCCATCCATCCATCCATCCAGTGACTGCACAGTGTCCTCCCAAAGCCCAGGCTACAGAGCTCCCAGGATCCGTGTCCTTCAGGATCCTGCAGTGCTGCTGAAGCCATCTCACTTCATCCCCAATGCCTCCCTAAATAACCCCAGTTATCTCCGTGGCCAATTCATGGGGAAATCCCTCTGCGGTGCTCAGGTTTCCCAGAGCTGCTGTGGTGGATCTGAGCAGCCCCTGTTCCCACAGAGGCCGCAGGGTGTGTTCCACTGCTCAGGGCTGAAAGCTCCCAGATGAGGAACTGCTCCCCCCAGAAGCCTGGGGAGGTGTTACAGCAGGGCGAGGAAGGCAGAACTTGGAGCTGTAGTTCCTTGTCCTTGGGATCACTCAAGTAAATCACTTCCTCAGCCTGGGAAAACACTGATAGCCCTTAACTGGGGTCAGTTACATGGTAATGAGTGAATGGAGTAAGTGAATGTTAATTTTGTATGAGGACAGTTGTTACCATTTTAAGTCATGAATTTAAATGCATGCAAATCC
The DNA here is from genome assembly GCA_024500445.1 of Entomyzon cyanotis. Classification (NCBI taxonomy): domain Eukaryota; kingdom Metazoa; phylum Chordata; class Aves; order Passeriformes; family Meliphagidae; genus Entomyzon; species Entomyzon cyanotis. The sequence goes on along the minus strand of JAKEPQ010000743.1, from coordinate 18,521,550 downwards.
ATCTAGTGCATTAAATTGATAGCTTTTGGAGTCTGGATTTCAGAAAGAGCTCTGTCAGGGAAATTAAATGGTATTCAGAGACAGTTTTCCTCTACTGTAGCTATAACTAAAAATTTTTCTTTTTAAACTATCACTGTCATTCTCCTATTGGCTAAAAAATCCCAGCCCTAAACCTAACAAAATAAAGTACCTTAGAAGTAAGATAAACCTCCATATAAAAAAATACTTTATGAAACCTCTGCTAAATGTTATCAGGTGAAAACTTGAGAAATAAAAATGTCAATGCAGTAACGTTGATTGCATCATTATGTAGTCTTTCTGGTTTAAATGCTGGGGATTTGCATTTTTGAGTTGAAAGATTCACTTCCTTTCTCTTCTCTCCAGCTTGCAAGGAAGTAGTTCACACAATTTCTTTAAAACTTTGCTGATTCCTTTCTTGTAAACCCCCCCCCCCCCCAAAAAAGGCATAGCTTTCAGCTGGTAAAAATACTGAGAGAAAATTAGACATCAATTTTTTTTAGAAGAAATTGAATTCATTTTGAGTCTTGAAGAATTTTTGGATTATTTGCTTGCCAGCATTTCATAGCCAAAGTGTCTGAAAGGAGTGACAACATTTCCCTGTAAGCAATCACGTTATGAATTTGAATGACCATTTCAGCATCTTTCAAAGTAGCCTTGCACAGTCTCAGCTTGCACATATTGCAAATAAGTTGTCAGAAAGTGAGTGAAAGTGTTGTTCTCATTGGACATAGGATGTGGAGGCCTGTTGCAGTTCAGTAATTTGCATTTTATTTCTCAGAAGATCTAATCTGTTTTAACTGGATGTAGCCTCTCGAGTTTGTCTTGATCACTTTAAGCATTCTTGGAATGTCAGGGTGATATTCTGCCTGCAGAATATCTGCTTGGAGTTGATCTGCTGTCCCCACTGTAAGGAATATTTTCAGTTTGTTCTGCCCAGTAACCTTGAACAAAAGCAGAGCAGCTCAGTGGGACATTTGTGCTTTTATCAGGACCTCATGGTCTTTCTTCTCCAGGCAGCATCAAAAACACCCCACCTTCACCATCCTCTGTGTGCTTCTTAAAAATGTCACAGATTTATTTTGAGAGAAGGAATCAGGGACAATTTTCCTTGAATTTGCCTCAGGCCTTTTTCCAATTAGAAAAGCGAGATGGGGTAAGGACTTAATCTGGGTGCTAAATCAAAAGTAGTTTGTACCTACAAATTGTGCAAGGGGAGAAACAAAGCATCTGTCAGTAACCCAGAATAATGAAGGCAGTGGAAATCTTCAGAGCAGGATGAGCAGGAGGAATGGCCTTGTTTTCCTGAGTTTACTCACTGGGAAAAGCTGAAGTTGTGATTGATGAGGTGCCCAGGAGCACTCACAGGATCGATCAGTTGGCATTTTGTGACTGCTGGGAGCAGTTGCTAGGACAGGCAGGAGTGAACCCCAGGGATGTGGCTCTGGGTGGAACTGTGCTTTCATCCTGTGTAATTCAGCCAGGGCCTTGGTGCTTTCAGTGCAGAGCCTTGAGGAAAACACTTTGTGCTTCACCCAGTCAATGGTAACGTTGGTGCAAGTGGCACAAAACAGTGGGAGTGAAAAAAGAGACCAGACATTCACCACCCCTTGGGAAAAGGAAGCCTTAACCTGCCCTCTGAGTTTCATTTAGCACAGAATTCCTTAAAGAACAGTCCAGAATGTGCCAGAAAGAAGAAAAGTTACAACCAAGACCTGATCTGCTCATCTGCAGAAGGAATTTAATTACACTTTTGTTTTGCTTATGTAATTTCTTTCTTCCTCCCCTCCTGTCAGACCCTGTTCTCATCAAGGGATCTCTGACAAGGAAAAGATGTGAATAGGATACAGCTGAAAGCTTTTGGGCTCTTGGGACTTAGGTAGGGAATGCAGACTCTGCTGCAAAGCCTTCTTATCTCCTTGCTGCTGGATTTGCCTGCAGCTCTTTGGGAGGAGAGGAAGGTGGTCAGGAGGCACAGGAGCAGGGCAGAGGCAGCTGTGGGCCTGGCTGGCTTCACTGCAGAGAGGCTCTGCACTCCTGTGTGCTCCAGGAGAAGGGTAGCGAGCCCAGGGCAGGTGAATTCACCCACATTTGGATTGCAGGCAACCAGAGGGTTGCTCCAGGTAAATTAACTTCATAATTTGATAACTGCTTTCATTGGTTTTCTAATTGAGCTTATTCATCTTTTCCCTATTCCTAAAATAATGATGTTTCTGTGCCCAGGATGTGCTGCTGAGGCTGGGGAGAGGATGTGATATTTGGGCACATGTTCTGCTGCTCACTTACCCAAATCTTACTTGCTTTTCCTTCACTTTCAGACCAACTCTTTCTCTAGGTGGTTGTATCCAAGCACAGCTTTGCTCTCCACATCTGAAGCCAAAGTGCTGCTCAGGTAGTCCTGGTTTTCCTGTGCAGTTACTGAGATCACCTGCAAAGCCTGACAGAGTCTCCAGCTCTGATCATTAACAGTCCTTCCTTTTCCTCCTCACATCATCCACACTCTTTTCCTGGCTCTTCATCCAATCCATATTTATACTCAATGGACATGAACTTTACTTAGGAAGTTATCTCAAAATCAGGCAGGTTATCGTGAAAACTAAACCTGTTCGTGTTTTTATCTCATTGCCCCACGGCATTTGCCTCATCTGAAAGCAAAAAAGTGTCCTGGAAAGAAGTAAAAAATATCCTTTTCTTAAAGCAAAATATTTGTGAAAATTTGTAGTTAGCTGGGTAAAATGATCTTTTTCTTCCTTCAGAGCCCTTCCCAGAAACAGAAGCACTGGGCTTGAAATGCTCACACCAAGTATCTCCTTTTGAGGTGCCATGGCTGGTTAAGATTTCACGAGGTTTGCACTGCAGCTGAGGCTCTGCAGTTCCAAGTGTCCTCACCGATGGCCTCTGCCCTGGCTGTGGCTGAAGGATTTTCCCCGGGATGATGATTTGTGTGCTCCATCCCTGAGTGGCTCAGCAGAGCTGCTTTGCTCTGTTCACGTGTCAGGTCTGGCAGCTGGATGTGTTTCTGTTTGCCATCAGGCACTGCTATCCTTCTGCAGTGTATTTAAATTCTGTGTACCAGAGAGCACAAAGGAAATCTGTTGATAGATTTGTTAATTGTTGGTACATAATGGTATCTTTTGGAAAACAGCACCTGGCCAGGCTGGAATGTGCTGCCAGTTGGCACTTTGGGATACCTTAAAGTCAGGACAAAAGCTCTCTGTGATGCAGCTGTGTCACACCACTCGCACTCTGCAGTGCACAGAAGAGGCTCTCTGCAGCATCTGAAGGGCAAACAAAGGGGAAGGAGCCTTGATTGGTGAGCCTTGATTGTATTACACAGGGATCAGAGGAGATAAAACACAGTCTAGTGCACTGTTTGTAAAATAAGGGTTCCAATTACACAAGGTGGTGCTGCATCTGGTCCTCCCTGACAGCTGTGAGGAGAATGAAAACAGCAGCTCTCGTTACATTAAGATATTAATAATTAATTTTCCTTGGAATTCTGCACCCTTAGACATTGCATAAACTTGTACAGAAGGCAGGTTTGGGCTAAGGCTGAAATTTTTTAAACTGCCACCTACCCCCTCCTAATTTTCAAAGGACACAAGTGTCCAGGAGCCCAAGTGTCTCCAGTGCTGGGTGCAGAGAGCTCCAACAAGCCCAGGGACAGTGAGTGACATGAGGCACAGTGAGTGCCATGAGGTCCAGCTGGGGGATAGCTGTGGGACCCTCCTGAGCCAGTGGGGGCTGCTTCACCCAGGGTGTGGACATGCAGGGGACAGGTAAAGCTGCTGATGTGGCAGCAGTCCCTGCCTGCCGTGGAGTACCTGAACCCCCAGGAGCTCTGTAGCTTGGCTGTTCCCTTGTGCCATTCCCCCAAGAATTTCCTGAACTAAAAGGGAATCTGGGCCTGGGTTGTTGCTTTGAGGAAGAGCATCCAGGGCATGGTGTTTCTGAGGATTGTTTTGGGAAACAAGCTGCACCTAAAATAAAATATTTCTTCATCTCAGATGGGGTTAACTCAGGCATCTGAGGTGCTCACTGGGGTCAGTGGGATTTGGAGGGGGCTTGGAGGGCTCAGCCTGACAGCCTCTGTGTCCCAGGGCAGGAGGGGGAGCTGAGTGTGGGCTGAGCCCCTCCAAGCCCTGCTCCTGGCCTTGGTGTGAGCTGGGCTGAACTCTGAACTGAGACTGCTGGCCTGTCCCTGTGAGCAGCGTGGGGCTGCTGAGTGTCCCCCAGGGACTCCTGCACAGCCCAGTGTGGGAACACTGAATTCCTCCCCCAGGAGCTCCTGCACAGCCCAGCATGCCCCAGCCATGTGTTACCTGCACTGCTGGATGTGGAGCAGAGCCAGGGTGGCTGCTGCCTGCTGATGGAGAGCAGCGCTCTCATTTCCCTGCTGGTCCAGCCCAGCAGAGCATGCCTGGCTCTGAGGAATGCCTTTATGGGGTGGCTGTGATCTGTTGGTGAATTAGGCCATGCCAAAGGTGCCTGCAGCCTCCTGCTGCGAGGAGGATGCTCCTCAGATCCTCAGCACACCTTGGAGGTGTTTGCACATCGCAGGTGTTTGCAGTCTATTTTCCTGCCTTTGATCATGCCCTTGCTGAGTGTATTCTGCTTGCATGCCCTTCCCTCTCTCAGCATTGATCTTTTTTATAGTCTTTTATAACAACTTGGGTTTAAATTCTCGTACAGTTCTCTAATTAGTGTTCTATTCTCCTACTGCTAAGGCAAAGCCTGGGTCTGTTGTACCAGCTGAGAGTGTGGCTCAACACACACTACTCAATATGTGGATGTGAGCATTATGTAGTGCATTATATGTGCTGCTTGTTAAATTTTATGCATGGTTATGGGTAGTGTAGTAATGCAATAAAAGGAATATCTGGAAGGCTTATATTTGATGCCTCAGATTTCAGTCATACAAACTGAATTTGCTTATTCCTCATACAATGGGATAGAATTAGACTTGATGATAAACTCCAACTGCAGGGAAAACCTGAATTTTAGGATAGGTGTGTTACCCCAACTGGAAAAAATCCATTGGCCTCTGAGGGGTTTGCTGTGCTGGCTGCTGCCCCAGGAAAGGTGTCCCTCTGCCCGTGGCTCTGTCACAAGCCAGGTCTCTGCATTTCCAGGCACATCTCCTGCCTGGCTGGCTGTGTGGAAGCAGGATTGGCTCCCGTGCCTGCTGCCAGGAACAGAGTGGCCGTGTGCTGTGCTTGCCAGAGATTTACAATGAACACACCAAATATCTCCCCTCAAGCTGTGCTAGGAGACTGAGTGTGTTTAGACACATGCTGGATAACAGCACACCATCCCATGCAAGCTTCCAAGTTCTGCAAAATATCCCCTCAGCTTCCATTTCTTTTCCTGGAGAAGTTACCAGATGCTTCATTATTGTTTTGCAAAACAGGCTGCATATTACCCATATGTTTTCCCCCTTGTTTTTCAGGAGGCAAGCTAAACGTTGGTGCCTGTTTCAAGTATTCATTAAATATTTCAGATGGGTTGGGAGTGAAGAGCAGGAGCTTTTCAGAGCACAGAGCAGACAGCAAATCTGTGCAGTGCCTGGGGCTGGGGCTGTGGGAACATCCCTGCCATGGCAGGCTGGAGTGGAGCTCCTGGGTGGCACAGGCTTAATGGGAAAGGATTAATAACCTTCATGCACTTGAAAGAAAGGGAATACTTTGGGGTGGTGGCCAAGCCTCCTGGTGAGAGGTGGTAAGAGGTTTTTGATCCTTTAATCTCCTTTCTGAAGCAAAGCAGATGAGTTTCCTCTGCTGGGTCTCAGAGGGTTATCTGCAGCCACAGAGGTGGTGCAGGAGCCAGAGGGAGGTTGGGGTAGCCTGCCGGGCTTAAAACCAGGCAAAAAGGGGAGAGGGGCTGTTCTGTGGGGCTGCTGGAGCACAGGGGGACTGAGGGGAACAGCACTTAATTACAGTCTTTGTTTTCTGTCCTGCTGCCTGGCAGAGCCCCCATTAAGGGCATAAAGCTGTAGCTGCACATCCTGTAAAATGGGAATTTCAGAATGAAGGCACCGTTCAGAGAGTGCAGCTATTCAGGTGAGTTTAGGTCTGCTCAGAAAACATGTCAGAAGGTGAATTGTTTATAAATTAAGAACACATCCCAGAGTAAATATTAGTCAGAAGCAGGGGAAGGATTCCTGTGAATAGTGCCTTACTTCCCAAGTATTCCCTTAGGTGCTGATGCAGCTGTGCTGATACTTAGTGATCTGAAGGAATTTAGATGGAAACTGGCAGATATCCATGTTTTGCTTTGAATTTTCAGGAAGAAACTACTGTTTCAAAGTTTCTGATAAATATTTTGCTCTGTAAAATTCAGCCAAATGGTGCATAATTCAACCCATTTCCCCCTCACCAAATTCCTCAGTAAATTCTACACTATTTAATCTTGATTTTGTAAATGGCTTTTTGTTAAATTGCTTTGGGGAAGGGGGACAACTTTGCCATTTTTTAATATGTCTTTTTGCACCTCCTCATCTAATGCAACTCTGTAATAAAAAGTTTGCCTAGCAACCAATGGATACACTAAGGATTATAGAAAAACTTATTAACGTCACTTATTGACACAACCTTGACAATTCAGCTGTCAAAAGGTTGACACTTCAATGGGTGGCAAGTGCAAGGGATTATGAATAGTGTAATTTCTGATGTGTTTCATGTCAGAGTGGAAATATCAATCACTTAGGAGCTCAATTTTGGCTGCTCTGAGCTCAGCTGAAGGGATCAGGAGGAAACAGAGACCTCAGGCTGGCCATAGGTAGTTAATGTCCCTGATTTGCTGTCAAGTGAGAGAACAGCTCATCCAGAGTGGGGTTTCTTTGGAGAAAAGACTGTTCTGTGAGGAGGCTGGAGGTTCCCCTGATACCTCACCGGGGTCTATAGCTGGGAGGGAAAAGGTCTGTGGTCTGGTGGCTTCTCTGCCTTCTGAAGGCTCCAGACATTTCTGTTCACAGCATGATTTGGAAGGAATGACCTTTCTCCAGAATACTTCCTTAGGGATGCTCCATGGCTTTGGCTCCAGCTGTCTGAGCTATTTTGCTGTAAGTGCCATAGGTTTTTATTTTACTTGAACTCTACCCTGCCCACTGCACACTGCTCTGTAGAGGGAAGCACAGCCATCTGTAGAAGTGTCCCCTGCTTTGCTTCCAGGCAGGCTCAGTGTCCCCGTGAAGGTGAGCTCTGGTGTCACTGGTGCTGCTCTGTGACCACAGCTGCTTTTTCCCTGGCCAGAACTGCTGGAGTTGGCCCTGTCCACCTGTGAGCTCCCTCCTGCACCTGCTGGAATAGAGCTCCTGCTCCAGCTGGACACAAATGAGACAGGAATACAAAAATGAGGAGCCATGCTCTGACACTGAATTTCTGGGAGCAGGAGGTGTGACCAGGACACAGCTTGCAGGATGCAGTGCCATCACTGAGGCTGTGCTGCCTGAGCCTGGAGGGAATAAAGCTCCTGAAAATTCTGGCTCCTCAAACTGGAGGGCTCTGCTCTGCCTCCCCTGCCATGGGGGCAGTTTGCAGTTTAAGCTGTGATAAATGCTCTGGATGTTTTACTGGGGAGTTCCTGCTCAGCCAGTGCCTGTTACCTGCTCTGCTTCCTGGGGGTTTTGGCATCCCAGCCCTGTGAGCAGCTGAGGGCTCCCCATGGCCACAGGACCCAAACCCAGCAGCTGAGGGTTCCCCATGGCCACAGGACCCAAACCCAGCAGCTGAGGGTTCCCCATGGCCACAGGACCCAAACCCAGCAGCTGAGGGTTCCCCATGGCCACAGGACCCAAACCCAGCAGCTGAGGGTTCCCCATGGCCACAGGACCCAAACCCAGCAGCTGAGGGTTCCCCATGGCCACAGGACCCAAACCCAGCAGCTGAGGGTTCCCCATGGCCACAGGACCCAAACCCAGCAGCTGAGGGTTCCCCATGGCCACAGGACCCAAACCCAGCAGCTGAGGGTTCCCCATGGCCACAGCACCCAAACCTAGCAGGTGAGGGTTCCCCATGGCCACAGCACCCAAACCCAGCAATGCTGGTCTCCCTGTGTGTGTGAGAGAGAGTTTGGGGTGCTCAGAGCTGGGTGGCCTCAGCAGCCCTGGTCAGTCATAACCCTAAGTCTGGGTCTGTTCCCCTTCTGCAGGGCACTGCTACTCAGGCATGCCTTGGCAAATGGAGTATAAAATGGAGGTTTGTAGTGCTGTGCCGTGCAGGTCAGTGAGGGAAGTTGCACACGTGCCAGGGCAGTGCACACACAGTAAATCTCTGCCCTGCGTTGCATATAAAATCAGCTATTTAATTACAAGCTACTAAGACTTTACAAGCAAGTGAATCTGATTCATGCACATCATAACTTGCATGAAAATAATGCCTGTACTTCAACAGATGAGCATATAAATGAAAATGTTAAAAATAAAATACTTTATTTCATCCTTAATTTGTGGTGGTTCAAGGCAGTAACTGTCATAGACAAATTAATATGCTTTATTAGGAAATCAACATGTTGGAGATGTAGCCTAATCTGTTCTGCAAGGGAACCATGCCAGCATGTAATGACAATACATAATGTATACAATTCCTATTGACTTCTTTCTGCTTAGCAGCTTGAATGAGTAGGAGCTTCTGAACTGGTGAGTGCAGAAGTCTTGCAGAACTCCTGAAGTCTTTCAGTCTAAGAGACAGCAGGTTGGAAAACATATAATTGCAAAAGCATAATTAATAACAATTTTTAGCTAAACAGGAAAATGCCACGGGGATGTTAATCATTAAATATGCTGAAAGTGTTATTTACATACCTGCTCATGAATTTGTTCAACATGTGCATGAGGCACCTCTCAGTGTCTCACAAGCCAGGAGTTCCTGGTTCTTCCCAATTATCCACAGCTTGTCAGACCTTCAAACATTGCACAGTAAACACAGGAAGATCCATTTCACAACTAACTAAATGTGTAGCAGTCAGTTAATTCTGTGGTCTGCAGTCCATGGATGCTCTCCTGTGTAATGCTGTGGGCACAATGCTTTAAGGGCTTGTCTTGCATGTGTATTTAAAAATGCTGCTCCTGATTGCTGCTCTGCACAGCTGATGCAGGTTTCTTAACTAAAGGTGGAGAAAATTGATTAGAACAGCTAGACTGTGGTTAAAGAAATAGTCATAAGTTCCCTGTTAATCGATGAAGAATTCTGTGTAGCAGTAATGAATTCCAATATTTTCCCCTGTATTTAAAGTGTCTGGCAGCAGGCCAGAGGTACTGAGGCTATGGGTTACAGTCTGTTTTGGAAACAGCAAACAGGATTTTAACTGCATGATACCAATTGACTTCCAGCGTTTACAAAAAAATGGATTTATGGCCTCAGCTCTGAGAGAATTAGTAATACTTACCTCCACTCCTTTAATGCTCTAACAGCTGGCCTGAAGTGTTGGCTGGGTTTGATCACTGGCATTCTGCAGGAGGGAGAGGTGGGTGATAAAAAGCAAAGCAGGCAACAGTCACCTCCCCCAGAGGTGTTTATGAGCTCCTTCTGCAAGGGGGGACTGTAATTTGATAAAGATGTGTCTGTACACTTTGTCTGGCAGGACCTGCAGTGTCTGCTGTGAGAAAGCTCCTGGAAAGCAAGCCCAGAATCAAACATTTCCCTGCATTTGTGCTTGTGTATGCATAAGTAGGGGTAAAAAGGCCACACTCTCCATCTTTTGGACAGCAAATGTCCCATTTCCCACCTGCTCTGTGCTGCCACTGCTGACACCTCACTGGCAGAGTTGTGTCTTCCCCATGGCAATGCCTGGGTTATGTTATACAGCAAATTGCAATTTTGCTGTGGTTTTCTATAGTCATTCTTCCATTTCTTTGGACCTGCTGGGTGAATCTACCCGTGCTTGGCTGGGGTTTCAGAGCAGTTGTGGTGATTGCCCTGCTGGCCCTGAGCTCCCCTAGGTGACACCCCAGGGACTGTGCGGGGACATTGTGGCTCCTGAGCTGCCCCTCCACGGGGACAGCTTTGCTTTGCACCCCAGATAAATGGGGACAGCACTGGGGAGTGCAAACACCCCAAAGGTCCTTGTCCACCCCCTGTCCTTTCTGCCTGGGAGTACTGAGGAAAAACCGACCCAGGGAAAACCATGTAGCAATCAGCTCCACAAAAACCCCCTCATCCTTTGGTCTGCTTTCCTGCCGAAGGAAATATGTGTATTTCAGAAGGAAAAAGAGGAGAGTCGTATCTTTTGCGTGGCCAACTGGAGCTGCAGAATTCTGCAGAGCTCTTTGATGAAGAAAGGGTGCAAGACAGCCATCTGGTCCCTGCCCATCAGCACTCACAGGCCTCCCAGCAATTTGCATTCTTCGTTTGCTGTGGAATGAGTTCTGTTTCAAGGCACAGGGGAGCCTAGAGAGACTTGTGAAGAGACCACTTTATTCCTTGTGATACCATTTATTAGGGAGATAATTAAAAATTCGCCACAAATGTGCTTTAATTAATACATCAAGATGAGAATGTAAAGCCCTTTGGGCGAAGGAAGAAACTTCACCTTTAAATATAAAATGTACCTTACTTGCTTTAAAGTAGACCTTTGAGAATGGCAGTTTTACTTATCTAAGCTTTTTAGAAAGTTGAAATCTCTTTGTAACAGGTAGATAATGGTTTCAGCTGCCTTTCTTGTAGGCAAGGAAGTAACAGCACGTATTGAAGTGGAATACTGATATTTCCATAGCTGGGAAATTATCTGTTTTACACTTTTGGTAGATAAATTATGTGAGTAATTGTAGAAGAAATTCAGACTTCATGTGTAATATAAAACACTGAAGAGAGCTTTTAAGGAGAAGAATGCTTTTCAAACTTTATTTTCTGGAGGTTGGAGAAAAGGGAAAATACTTAAATAGGTGCCTCATATGTAACAGGCCATGTTATTCAGAAAAACACAATAGTGTTATAAATTAATTCCACAAGTTATTTCTCTCGAGATCTCAGTACCTCAGCATTTCAAGTGTGCCTCCTCAGATTGGCTGCTATGCTCTTTGGGTTTGCTTCAAGCTGCATTGATACCAAACCTACCGAAATATTCACACAAACTGCCCAGGAAACATGAACAGAACTGCTGCCTTTGCTGCCCCTGGCACAGACAGCAAAATGTTCTCTTGGGTTTTGTGGTGCCTGAGAGAAACCTGGGGGGATTGAAGTGGGGCTGAGGCTGCCCTGCCATGCCAGAGCTTTGGGCTCTGAGCTGACCCTGCTGCCTCCAGGGCACACAGACAAGAAGGTTCCTCCCAAAAATGGGAGTGTAACTGTAAATTTATGGCCTTGGTTCTATTCAACACTAACCAGACAGTGCCCTTAAAAAGTGGCACTTCTGTGGAAATTTGTGTGCTTTACTTTCAATTAAGAGTAATTTGAACCTCAATGGAAAATTGCCTACTGTTTAGCCTTTTTTTTTTTTTTTTTTTTTTTTTTTTTTAATGTTCTGGTTGCAGCTGGTAGAGCATGGAGGAAAAATAAAACAACTCAGAATGAGAGTCAGTGTGAGATGCTATGAGAAGTTAGCTCACCCAGCTGAACATCTGGCTGCTGTGCATCCCAAAGCTCCTGAGGCTCTGCAGTGATGGAAGTTTGGAAGTTAAAGTTGCTTGAAGATATATCAACTTCCCTGAACTTCTCCATCTTCAAAGAGGAAGAAGATAGAGAAAGTGATAGCTTTTCATGGAAGAGCTGTTATGTAGAACTTTAGGCAAACTATACCTGGAGAGAGACAGACTTTCTTGAAGTATCTTAGAATCATAAAATACTGTGTTGGAAGCAACCTCAAGGATCACCTGGTCCAGCCTTTTGTGGCAAAAATCAACCATGGGGATCAAATTCTATTAGACACCGTTGTTTTATGCAAAGGAAAATGAAGGCATTGAATACCTATTGCTTTTCTGGACTTGTGTAGCAATATTGGACTATAGGATAGTCAAATTTTAAAGAGACTGAGAAAGCTATGATTGTAGAAGCACAAAGAGAAGAAGGCAGACAAACTGAAGGTACTTTTGAGTTTTATGTGTGGCTTTGCTATACATGTGTAAAACCCAAAGAGCATGAACAGCTATTGCAGATATAAACCTCTCTTTTAGCATTGCCTGGCTGTTACAAGCACAAGGAGGTGTGGGAACTTTTCTTGAGGCTTTCCCTGCATTATCTTGGCATACAGCTATTGGGAATGGAACTGTTAGCAAATAGGGCACCCCTCTGTTCTTTATAGCATAACCTGTCCAGGACTATGTAGAACTGTCTGATTACAGCAAATTAATTACCTCCTCCTGCCCTCAGTGTTTCCAACCATTTATCTCTGTTCTCTCTGAAGTTTCACTCTGGTTTGAATGATCTCAAGTCGTAAAGACTGGAGTGCAGTTTAATATTTGAGTCGATATTAAAAAGTCAACCCAAACAAAGAGTGTTGTGAAACTGTTGTGCATGCAGCCTTAGCAGCAGGTGAAGTGTTATTCACCTGCAGCATTGAAAATGTCCTTTATTCCTGCAGACTGATGTGGGCTTGGCTGTGAGTTTTAACACAGAATTCTCGGTAACCCAGTGGGAGATTTGTTTTCTCTGTTTTGTTTAATAGAACTGGACCCCAAGCATAAAATGGTGCATTCTTTCTTCTTTAGATCTGCATTTGGCAGCTACTGGGGAAGGCTTTTAACCTCCATCTGTTATCAACCGATGCTGTTACCTCCAGGCTTTGGGTGTGTTTTATTTAAAGTCATATCTAAATGTTTAGTCTTTAGAATACTTTTTTTTTTTGTTCTCTATTATGCATTGTTCTGGTAATAAAAAATTGTATATGTGTCAGGAAAGTTTGCTTTTTATCTCAATGCTGATATAAAGTTTGTTCTTTTGTGACACCACTAATTGGTCTGCAAATCACTGTTGTGGGGTAATTCCTAATAGAAGGGGAGGAGGTCAGAGTGTTTTTATGAGCACCTTGGTTCTAGGGAGAAGAATGTGTGTAATTAAAGCTAATGTTGCTTAGAGGATGCTCAGCCTCCATCCTCCTGTAACCCTCAGGTGGCCTCAAATACCTGTCCCTGCTTGCTAAGGGTGCCAAAATGATGATCATTGATTCTCTCACAGGCCTGGCAGAGTTTTGCAAGTGGAGGCAGCCAGGGTGTTCCTGCTTTAGCACTGGTGAAATGAAAATAACTGACTGATTGCTTTTACATAGCGAAGAGTTAGCTCAGGTCGCACTCACCTGGCTCAAAGCCTCATGTCCAATCCTCTTGGGCTGTGCTGCAGAGGATACAATTTTTTAGCCCTGAAATCCAGAAATCTTTAGTCACCAAAAGCCCTCATTCTTTACTTTTGCAATTTAAATGAAGAAAGGCTGATGCCTTATGTCTGCAGCAAATGATAGATAAGGAAAGAAACTTCATGGGGTTCTTACAAATGCTTTTGACTCTCATTTTCAAAGTCGAGACTTTACAGCATATTCTTATTAGATACAACGATAGAGCTGATGAATTACTTTTTAGATCAGAGAAGAATGCTGATAAGTTGGATTTGGTATTGTAGCTGTCATTGTGGTAGAAAACATTATCTCTACTAGAAATACATTTTGAAGAGCCTTGTTTGCCTTTGTGAATGTCACCCCTATGATAAAAATGTGTGTTCAGACAATCAGGATAAATGTGCTTTACTCATGAGGCCTCAGGCTCCTCACTGTCTGAGGGGTGAATGTCTCAGGAGGGGCTCTGGGCTGCTGTTGAGCAGCCAAAGCCCAGGATTGAATTATTCCAGTCCTGTGTGTTCTTCCTGACCCGGATGGCAATGCAGAGCTGCTCTTCTTTTCTCTCACGTGGAGCTGAGGTTGTTCTTGGCCCCAGGAGGACAAACAGGCAGTGCAGGAGAGGCTGTGCTGGGCAGCTCTGCTCTGCCAGCCATTCCAAAAGATGTTTTCCCCAACACCTTTCTTTCTAATTCTACCCCCATAAGGGTGACCTCAGCCTGGACAGGGTCAGAATACAGACTCGTTTCTCCCAGAGTCTAACTTACCTCTTGTCCCTAAGGACAGACTTGCTGCCCACAGGGTGTGCATCGATCCTGACCCATTTCTGGGACAATGTGTGCAAAGCAAAGGGGGCTGATTAAAGTATGGGTCTGTGCCTGTGAAAAACCCTGTGATGTAATCATGAGATGCCACCTGGGATTTTTTAAACATGATATATGGCACAACCTGATAAGTACAGAAGAAGAATGATTTGTATTTTATGCTTTTCGTGTGCTGCAGAGAGAGAATGAGCTGTGCAGCAGGAGAGTCCTTTGCAGCAGAGAGGGCAAAGGTTAGTGATTCCTGCAGACCACTCAGCACATCCTCCCAGGGTGCCACTGCTTTGACTGAGGGAGTAGTATTTCCTGCAGGAATGTTTCTGAAGGGGAGAGTCTTTGCCGTGGTGGCCAGAGGCTGTGGCAGGAGGTGGCAGGGTGACAGTGGAAGGGGTTTGGTGAGAGCCAGCTGGGCTCAGGGTGCCTTTGATGACTCAGTTGCCAAAAAAGTTCAGTCTATTATGACTAGTGTTGGGGCAAGTCTTGAGGTTTGAAAGGGATATTCAGGTTCAGAATTTGCAGCCCCTCCCTGCTGCCCCCCTGACTGTAGGGAGGTAAGGATTTCTCTCTCTGACAGCTCATTAAACTTAGTTCAATATGTATGTTGTAATCCATGGGAAAAAAATAGTCATCTTCTCTAATGGCTGGAAAGAGCTGTTGCAGTTAAAAAATATTAAATAATTAACCTTTAGTCCTTAGAAACCAGAAGTTTCAAAAAGACTTTAGTACCTCAAATTTCAACAGAGGGCAGTGTGACATTGCTGTTTGCATCTCCAGAGCATTTTCTCTTGTGATGATTTATGTGAAGACTCTTCCACTCAGTGTCCTCATTAAGCTTATTATAGGAGTAATAGCATTGCTGAAAGCCCAGGGAAGATGTAAACCAGAAGAGATTTTTCACAATGGCTCGATGTGATAAAGGCAGGATAAACTGGAGAACACTTTGAGGTAATGGATGGAGTCAATTACAGCAGCATCCCAGGGTCCAGGATGGCAAACAGGGCTCTGCAGAGAGCCACGGGGAGAGGTTCTGGTTCTGGACCAGCTCCCAGCTGGGAACCTTCCACTGGGATTGTTTGCTGTGCAGAGCTCAGCCAGGAGGTTGCAGGCCATGGGTTGTGGTTCCATGGAGTTGTTCCTGCTCTCCCATCAGCTGGCTGTCCCCAAGGGCTCTGGTCCCACAGGCAGCTCGGGCAGCAGCAGTGATCCAGGTGGTTCTCCCAAAGGATGCTCATGGCTCATGCTCATGGCTCCTGTCAGCATCCCCTGCCAAACAGGCTGCTCCAGACTGTTCTCTTACAGCTGCTGCTGCTAGCTGCTGCCTGGGAAGAAGCATTTTAGCATGAGAGGACCAGAAGGGCTTTCTGGGTGGCTGAGTTCAATCTCCTGCTATCACAGAAAGCTGTATCATATAATCCCCTTCAGGAATTTATCACAGTTGATTTTAGAGCAGGCATGGCCTTCCTCCAGGGGTAACCTAAGTTTTAGAAAATACAGAAACCCAACCTCATCTTCTGTTCATCCTCTCCAGGATGGTGGAGACCCTCCTGCAAAATACCCAACAGGAAGTGTGACTGTTTCATCTGTTAAATGAAACAAACCCAAACAAGAAGTCTTCCATTGGGATTTTTTGCATAAGGAAAATAATAAGTATTTGTGTACACCCTGTAGGAACGTCATGTTTTGTACTCTGCCTGCAAGCTCTACAGCAGCAGTTAATTAACAAACACAATTCCCAGAGCCCTGTTGACATTAATCATTGTTGCTGGTGCACAAACACAGATGTTTTGGCATGGAAAGGTGCTTTGGTAGTTGAAGTTCTTGCTGTTGCTAAATTTAACAGCAGCGTTCAGTTAAGCTCAGTTTAAAAGGTAAGGAAAGAACTGATGTTTATAAATGGATCAGAGCAAAGCATCATGGAGGAAGGTGGCTGCTGTGAGCAGCAAGGCTGAGATATTTGGATGTTTTTTTGGTAACAGCAAGTATTAAGTCACTATAAGCAAGGAGTGGTGGTTTGCTAACATGAGACATAAACACACAGAAATCCTTTTAATTTTACATTGGCTGTCCAGGAAGGTTTGCAGTCCCCATCCCTGGAGGTGTCCAAGGACCACCCAGACATGTCACTCAGTGCTCTGGGCTGGGGACAAGGTGGGAATTGGTCCCTGGAAGGTCTTGGAGGTCTTTTCCAGCCTTAATGATTCTGGGATTTGAAAGCTCTTGAACTTTTTGGTGTGAGAGCTGCAGCAAACACTTGCCCAAAAGTTGGTTTATTGTCATTGTGTTCTTCATGACTCATGGGTTCTGTCTAAATAAAGTTACAGTGAGCATCACTCAATTATAGGGTATCAGCAATGGGAAAATGCAGTGCTAAGCATGAGGAGAAAGAAATGAGAATGGGTTTTTAGACGTCCCTTAAACTCACTGTCCTCTGCAACTGAACTGCATGGTGCATGTGTGTCCTCATGAACCCCTGGAAGAAAAGAGCTTGTCACCATTTCAGTAGGGATCAGCTTGTAGAGCAGAGCTGGAGCTCAAATCAGGAACCCAAATGAGATGGCTGGGAAAATGTATGAATAGAGAAAATGAGGAAAATATAATTTCAAGAGACTATTTTATGATAGAAAAAACGAATACAAGCAGTATTTAACTGGCTTTATTGAAAATGAAGCCTATATTTAGCCTCCTGGATGGCTGGAATGGCTTTTAAGGGAGATATCGTACACAGAGTTTGGATCCAGGTTTGTGCCCCCGGAGCTGGCTGCGCGGTGGGATGATGTGTGTGGCTGCTTTAGCTCCAGTCACAGTGGCCCTGTGCCACAGCTGTGGCTGTTCCAGGCATCGCAGGAACTAGAGCTGGGAATGCACACTCCGCTTCCCGGCTGCAGCTCCGAAGCAGCTATGCATTGCTGTGAGAGCATTCCCGCAGCATTCCCGCAGCATTCCCTCAGCTTTCCCTCAGCATTCCCGCAGCATTCCCTCAGCTTTCCCTCAGCATTCCCGCAGCATTCCCGCAGTATTCCCGCATCATTCCCGCAGCATTCCCTGCGGGGTTTGGCTGCAGAATCCCGTGCTGCCGGCGGTGCCTCGGGCCAGCAGCGCTGCCGTTCCCTGCCCTGCTCGCCAGCCCGCGGCAGCTGGAGCAGCTCCGATCCGGGCCGGCAGCGCTTTCCTGCGGATTGCCCCTCTCGCCTTGGAGAAGGGCACGGAGACAGGGCGCTCCCCGTGTCCCGTCCGGCTGGCAGCATCCCGGCTGGCAGCGGCACTGCGGCGGGATCCTGCTCGGGAGCAGCTCCGCCCGCCGCAGGGATGCGCTCGGGAAGAGCAGGATGCTTCCCGCTGCTGCGGAGCCCGCCGAGCTCGGGAGAGGGCACTGCGGCCCCGGGGCTGGCAGCAGCAGCCTGCCGCATCCATCAGACAGCCCGTGACACTGTCAAACCCGAGCGTTTCACAAATGGGAACAAAATACAGTTTAACAATCTGATTTCACCCCGTCGCCAAACTGCTTGCAGACATTTTTTCTCTACAAAACGCCTGTTGAATCAAAATTCGCGTTGCGGTTTGACTTCAATGGTGTGCTCGGTCGGTTTTTCCCTCTGGTTGAGGGGCAGGAGCCCCCAGCCGGGAGCAGCCCTATAAAGAGTCAGAGGAGTCGTTCCGCGGTGTCACCCCGCTGTGACACTGCCGCTTGCTGTACCTGGCTCGGTGCTGCCACACTGGGACACAGCCCTGCAGGACCTGTCCCAGTGCTCCAGCGCCAGCTCGGTGTGACACAGCTCCTCTGAAGGTGCTACAAAAGCAGCGTCTGCTTGCATATTGAGCAGAAGGAGGACAAGCTATTATTAAATGATTGTAGTGAGGAAGAATATTCCTTTCCACCCTTAGGCTAATATTAAATATTCTCAAGGTCAATTGTAAGAGAATATAGGGAAAGACAGGAAGCATAGGTGCTGTCAGTTGCATTTTCTGTTTTCATTTAACTGTAGCCTTAAAATCAGAATTATTTATAGCTGTGATGCAGCTCCCTGTGACCCTGCTTCCTGCAGCTCAGGAGTGCCTCTTGTTTGTGCTCAAAAAGAAGCGGCAAGTTTTTCATTGAGTCACTCCCTTTTGTGCATACTGGACAATAGGAAATGCCTGGAGTTTTCTTGGCTTCAAGTTTAATTACAGTTTTTCTGCTGCATATGGATTTGATTTTTCAGTACCCAGAGCCTGCCCAGACATGATTGTTTTTGGATGGTCTATCCTGCCTCGACTGGGATGGATACCTTAAACAGCTGAATTGATGTACTAAGGAAACATCTAGGTACAACCATAAGGAATTTGAACTTTAATGGCAGATTTACACTCCTGACTTGCTTGTGTTGAAGATGGGAATAGTGGGATAGGGCTTTCCCTGGGCTGGGCAAGGTGCTGATGTCCTTTAGGACCTCCTTCCTGCGAGGTGACACTGTGAGCATGAGGGGCTGAAGGGACATGTGGAGGTTACAGGACAAAGCTTATCCTTGATCTTGTTCTAAATTTAGGTCAATGTCACTGAGACCAGAATAACTTTTAAAGGTTTTAATGTTAAATATTGCTTTCAAGTGTGAACTTTGCTGCTGGTGGAGGGCAAGAGAAAAGGATCACACAATGCTGAAAAATTCCAACGAGCCATTTTAAAAGTAAAGAGCCTATTTTTACTCCATTTCAGTAAACACATTTCAGGCTTTTAACAAGGGATTATTCAGCCACTCTCCTACTCATCACTCACAACAGCATCATTTCTAACCCTTCAGGTGTCCTTGAGCAAGTCACTTAACCCTCTCTTGCCTCAGTTTCCCATTTATGGAGGGCATGGGGATAATAGTTCTTTTCTACTTCACATGAGTTATAGGATACAGAGTGCAGGACTTAAGCATAAATGCCAGCCCTGCTGAAGTAATACAGTCATAAATGGTATGATTTTATCCTAATTTTATACTAACCTGACAATCTGTTGAATTAAATAGTTGCATGTATGTTGGTTCACCAGTAGAATGTGTGTCAGTGTTACGAGTGGCTGCAGAATTGGAGATGTGTGTGCATTCACCCCAGGTGTTGGAGGCTTTGTCACCTGGCTGAATGGGTGTCATTCTTTTTTAAAACAGACATGATTTGCAGATGTGTGGGCTATAAGTGTCTGTGTAACTGTATGAGTTCAGCTGATGGGTTTGTAAGAAAATCATGTGGGAAATCCAGCCTGTGAGAAATGGCTCCTCTGTACCCTGCTCTGCCACTGGAGAGTTAATTTTTGGGTGTCTGAACATCTTTAGACTTTTTAATGAAGGAGGGTAAATCTCAATCAAATCTGAATCCAATCAAGCATGGCCTTCTTTTGAGCTTCCTGGGGCAATTCAATCTTCTTTTTGTTTGCATTCTTTGCCGCTTTAGATTTTTAAGTGTTTCATAATCATTTTTTGGAGAGA
Organism: Entomyzon cyanotis; assembly: GCA_024500445.1. NCBI lineage: Eukaryota > Metazoa > Chordata > Aves > Passeriformes > Meliphagidae > Entomyzon > Entomyzon cyanotis. The sequence continues at coordinate 18,502,010 of JAKEPQ010000743.1, read as the reverse complement.
AGATTCTGTCCAGCTCGCTACCTGCCTGTGTGCTTATCCTGTTTGTGATAAGCAGTTTCTGGGAGCTGAAGGCTCTCTGTGTTTATCCCAGTCTGGCAGAGCTCTCTGGGATGTGCTGAGCTTGGGGTCTGTGCAACATTTGAACTTGTGTGTGCTTGTATGCTTTCTGGAAAATAAATGGATTTTAGCAATGCCACGAACGCATACTTATTGGGATTTACTAATGAACTTCCTCTTTATTTGCGTAACAGGCAGTATCAGAAGTGTCACTGTGATGCATTTCCCTGTCTCAGTTTCCCAGCTCCGGAGTCACTAATAAGGAGATGACGCTCAGTCGCAGGCGCTTTCCGTCCTTCTGGCTCACAGAGCTCCATCCTCCCCACATTTCCGTGCCAAACAGCTCGGTGAGAACCAATCAGGGAATGTGACAAATGTTGAGAACGTTTCTGTGTGCCTCTGCTGCCGGTGGAGCTCTCGTTGTGTTTGCAGGATGTCAGTGATGTGTGCAGCAATCAGCTCGGCTCACTGGCACTCAGCGGGGGGAGAGGAAAACCACTCTCCCCTGCCTTTGGAGGTGAAACAAGGGAGCAGATGTCTCAAAAGCTATTTTAAAAAAATCCATTAGAATTTTCTAAAAAAATTAACTTATTTTTTATTTTCAAGCTTTCCCCCCTTCACTTCAGAGCCTCATTTTCTGTGTTTTTATGTAACCACTGATTAGCTGGTTATCAGCTGTGCACTCATCTCACCCCTGACTCTAAGGCAGGCTAATGCAGAAGGCAGGTAGTGCAGCAATGTTATGAAATGAGCACTATCATGAAGTGTATTACTTGCTATTCAAGGCTTGAATTCACAGCTCATTATTTATGTAGGTTCAGCTATACCGAGTTCCCTTGGGCCAGACAGGTTTTATGCTGATGCAAGTGCGAGTCCTCTGATCTGTATATTCTCAGCATACATCCCCACGTTTTTAATCATCTACTTTGTGTATTTGTCTGGGCTGCTCTCCCCTGCCACCCCCTTGGCTGGGGCTGTCTCTTCCAATGGAAGCTCAATGTCAAAAATAGAATCCAGATATGGCATTTCCCCACTGCTGCAGCACTATTGGGGTGTGCAGTGCCCCAGAGCACAAAAGTCTTGGTCAGCACAGGTCAGGCTCTGTGTTCACACCAACAATTGTGTAGGAGAACCCTCAGAGTGCTGCAGGAGTCCTGCAGAGGTTGCTTTCCCTGCAGCTTTAATCAAGAGTGCAATGCCTGCACGTGTTCTCTGTCTGGGATTCTGTGATTAGGGTCTAATCAGGAATTTGTGCTGACTAGTCATCATAGATTTTAATAAATTCATACCAAAGTACTGTAAGTGGGACAAATTGTGCACATTTGCAGGTGGCTTCTGTGTGAACATCCAAAACTGAACTCCTGAACTCTGGCAGAAGCCTGGTATGGGATGGCTGTAGAGCCTTATAATGCCTGAATTACACAGGTGACACATCCCAAATCCTCCAGGGAGACATAAACCAGACCCACTGACTGGGAGGCACCTGTTGGGACCTTGTACACAGACTGCAGAGGGAGAACTGAGGCCTTGGGGTCCTGGGAAGCAGAGCTGGGCTTGAAAAAGGAGCATTGCCAAAGTCAGAAGTGATCTCAGAAAGAAGAGACCAGAAAGGAGGTTTTGGTCATCCTGCCCAGAGGGAAGATCCTGGACACCACATTTGATGCCAGGGGTGCCCAGGAGCCTTGGCCAGGAAGAGCTGAGGGGATAACAGTGCACGGCTGGAGCAAGAGAGCTTCCTGCTTCATCTCCCACTCCACAGTGAGGCTGAGATAAATATCTGAGTAAAGATAGCGTGGAGGGGCTGAGGGGGAAAGCTCATATCTACTACAGCTGTTGCTTGCTCTGACTCAACCATTGCACAAAGGGGTAGAAAACCCCTTTATGCAGCTTCAGAAAAGTCCTTCAGTGCATGGTTTGGCTTTGGGGACCTTTGTCACAGCTGTCCCTTGCAATGCACACAGGCAAAGCTCACTGGGATAACACTCAAGGGCAAAATTCTCTCTTGGGATCTCCTGGGAAACACTCAGCTCTGTTCCACTGTTCTCCTGTGTGTTTGGAAATATCCCTGATGTTAAGAGGAGACGCCTCATATTACACTGTAGGTGTGAAGGACACAATCATTCTAGCAAGGTATTTTCAATAAGCCAGGACTCAGAAAGAGATCCAAACAAATGTTATGATGAGGAACAGAAAGGTTATTAGTCAAAAATATTGGTTTTGAAAGTGCACAACTTTGGAGGGACTACCAAAAGTAAATGTCAGTTGTTTGGCTGTTATACAAGTCTACACCATATTTCTTTTGCTTGACAATAGAGAGCTGGGAGAGATGAAATCGTCATTCATAAGGGAGCTGGGAAATACAGGTTTTCTCTCAGCATCACAAGGGATGTTCAGTTCTTTCTCATGTGAGCACAGCTCATTTTACAGAACAAAACTCTCCTCTGCTTGCTTTATTATCGATGTTCTTCCAAGAAACAATCCTATCTGTGTTATTATGTGAATATATTATTTTCCTGTTTCTTTTTCTCAGTACACAGGGAACATTCCTATATGTTATGAGGTTCCCTTGTGCTTTGTTCCAGGTTTAAAGATAATGTTTCTCTTGCATAATTTTAGTTGAAGATCATTTTATGTGAAGGATAGTGAGGAGGATTAAGGTATCATATTAGTTCTTCCTTTTCTGGCTTGAATTATGGACCCAAAGGAAAGAAAAGAGGTTCTGCCCCTGCATAGCAAAGTGGAATGGGTTTGGAGAGACAATCAAGACTGTCCATCCTGCCTGGCAAGGGCTGTGGTTTCTCCCGAGAAGTGAAACAAAATCAATTTCCTCTCCTCTAAGAGGTGATGGAGCTGAGTCTTGTGTTCCTTGTTTGGTTTGGCAAACATCTCCCTCTGAAGGGCACTTCCTGGGACAGTGTAAGTTCCCTGTGCCTGTAATTAGATTGAGTCAAACACTTCTGCCTTATAAACCTAATGTCAGGACTGCCTGAAATATAAAACAATCTAAAATTGCTTATGAACATAGAATTCATTCATATTGTCTCTCATCCAATAATTTCTGTTGTGGAGCTTTCCCATCCAGTTGTTTGGTCCAACTACCTGGAGGAAGCCTGGATGTAGTATTGATGTAGAAGTGATATAGTAAGTTGCATAAAGTTTCCCTATGGCATCTTAGGAAGAAAATAAATATTCCAAAGAGTAGAGGTTATGAGTCCCAGTGAAAAACAGCACTTTAGCCTAACTGCACATACAGGCTGGTAAATATACTGCCTTCTGTCAGGGCAGGAGAACTGGAAATGCATATTAGCTGAATCCGTGCCAAGCAGTATGACTGCACTTGGATCCTCTTGGCAGTAGGGAAAGTACTACTTCATGTCAACATCAATTTCTAGATTACTTTCATGGTGGGGAAAAAACTCCATAACTTGTTTCAGACCTACTGCTCTGTTTTATATCAGAAATACAGAATGCTGATTGTATAAATTTCAAAGCCAGGGTAATTTAGAAAGATGAAATGGTCTAGACACCTTGTGGTATTTGTGGCAATTATGTGCATCTGGCTTCTCAAAGAGGTTTATTTAAGTTTATGTTCAGCCTTAGAAATCAGAAAAGAAAAGGAAAGGTGTCCTGCCAGAAGTGCAGCCTACCTGAGGGATACTGAAGGACTGTAAGGGCAATTCAACTTCATTATTTTCTACTGAGACAAATACAGAGTTGAGGATTTAGAGGGCTGGTTTATTGTTTCATTTACACAGAGGAGAAGGGACTGTGAAAGCTCCTCTGTGAGGTTCACCCGGCTGCCAGGGAAACAAACACTTCCCAAATCTGAGCCTTGGGAAAGCCAAGCCTTGTGTCCTCTAGACCTGGTTCAACAGCAGCCCTTGGAGATCCTCTCAGAGTTGTCCTTAATTTAATTTGGGCTGAAATACTGGCGAAGGGCTTAGGCAAGGATTGTAATTGCTCGAACCATTAAGATTGAAAATAGCTGCTGACGGGAGTTTTCTCCTGTATGGCAGAATTTAGGAATTGCAGCCAGGGGTGCGATAGCCTTTCATTAACATCAGCACCCAGGATAATGATACAACTCAAACTGTTGTACTTTATTGCATTCTTGCTGTCATTTAATTGCTTGATAATAGGTTTTCATAACAATAGAGGCCCATGGAAAGTTGGCTGGAGCAATCCCCACTGGTGAATTAACTGCAGCAAAGTTGCCGTTAACAAAGCCAGTTGTTGGGGAGGTCATTCCGAACAGATGGCCATTATTTAGGGAAAATAGCTCTAGAGCTGGGTCTCAGGAGGGAAGCTAAAGTTCCCATATTTAATATGAACTATATGAAAATGTGCAAAAGGGTTCCCAGGGCCAGGCAGACAAAAGGAGGGCTGTGCTGGAAAGCTTCACAGTGGTGCTGTTGTGGGCATTAAGTGCTGAGAGGAGCAACGTGGTGCTTTGCTTTGTTTTTAATGTGGTCAGATACATCCTCTTCTCTTGATGATCTTAACCATGAGCAATCTGCTTTTGTCTCGTTGCATGAGCCTGTTTTGCATCGATTCAAAACTCACACAGGCTACCACCTTGGAATATGAATATTAATCACTATTAATAAAACATAATGCTTACATGCAAATGGATGCTTACATATGCAAACATGGGGGTTCAAACATGGGGATGCAAATGTTGAAACGCTGGTGTTTGTTACATTTGATGTTCAGGAACTCTAGTGGGAGTTTCTTCTCATGAAAGAGCTCATGTCTCATTTGATCACTCCGGGATGTGGTTTGAAGAAAATTAATTAGCTGGAGTGGAGTGGACTATGAATTTTATTTTCACGAGTATCAGACAATCTGTTTGTAATTCATTGTAATTTCCAGTGTGAGGATGGGTACACAAGAGGACAGTGAGTGTAACTGTCATGGTTTTGTTACTGGAAGGTGAGGCTGAGATAAAATCAGTCTGTTTTCCAGGGAGATTTCTGATACAAATTGGCTGTAGCTGCCAGTCAAATCTCTTTTCCATTTGTGACTCTCAGCTTTCACTTACAAATTCCAATGAATAACAAAGAAAGCTGTAGTCCTGCAAAAGACCATATTGAGCAACAAATTATTTTTGAAGAGCCCTTTTCCCTCCCTCACATAGATGTGAAATAAATACAATCCCAGCTTCCTAAAGCATTCTAAGATTGCCAGATACCTACTTTTCCTCCCATAAGAGGCATCTTAACCTCTCAGAGGAGGGGTATTTTGCTTTTTGGGATTCTCAGGCTCTTTTCATCTCGATATTAGGGGTTTTTGTGGAAAGCATATGTGTGCAGTGCAGTTGGGTCTGTTACCTCAGAGAGGACTTGCACAGAACTTGGGTGTGGGTTTTATAATTTTTTGTTTGCTTGATTGTTTTTTTGTTTTGTTTTGTTTGTTTTTGGTTTTGTTTTGTTTTGCTTTGTTTTTGTTTTGTTTATGATGATGATAATATTTTTTTGGTTTTTGTGTTACTCATGGGCTCTATCCCTGTTTGGGAGGAAACTACACAACTGCCCCCAGAGCATCCTCTCTGCTCTGCTGCAAACGAGCTGATGCAGTGCTGATGGTTCTCCACAGAGGAGCTGCAGTGTGGCAGCTCTTCCAACCACAGGGCAGGGCAGCTGGGGAAAAATCAGTGTAATCACCACACTAAACACAGGGAAGTTTGTAGGAACAAATGACAAGTCTATCATTGGTGAGCTGTTGTGGTCACTGCTTTGGGGATTAGGAAATGCCTGCAGTTTGTTCATCTCTTGGAAAAACATCTAAGTTGTTCACATGTAAAGCAAATTGGCCTTTTGTTTACTTTTTTTAATGCGACCATAAAAGTTTATCTATTGTAAATTAATTTGTTTTTAGTCTTGTACTACAGTATTCCTCTACTTAATGCAATCAAACAATGCAAAATGTATTCAGAGAGCTAATCATCTGCAGAAATGGCTCAGTGAGTGCTGAGGCTGGACCAGAGCTATCAAATGGAAGTCATGGAAGATAGGGATGCAAAAACCTATTAAATCACTTAATCCTTCAAGCCTCCAAATGCAAGGCATTTTCTTGGAGAGAAGGACATGTCACGCTGAGAAGAATTATTAGAGCAATGATTACTTTTTTGGTGTTTATTTTGTTTCACTGATGCATTGGCAATACTGGGGGAGTGCAACAGCAAGGTGTCCCTTGCTGTAATACAGCCAGGGCTTGTAACCCTGATAATCAGTGTTGTGCTGCTGTGGTGTCCTTGCTCTGGGTAGGAAATGAAGATTGTGTGGTGGGCAAATGAGCCATGGCATGTGTGGGGGATTGGCCACCATCAGCTGTGGCTGAAGCAGCTCCATGTGGGCACTCCTCCAGAAGGCACTGAAGGTGTTGGAGGGAGGTTCAGTGGGTGCTGGATCAGACCTGAGATCACAGAGGTCCTTCACAGAATGGTTTGGCTTGGGAGGACCTTAAATCCCATCCAGTGCCACCCCAGCCCTGGCAGGGACACCTTGCACTGCCCCAGGCTGCTCCAAGCCCCAGTGTCCAAGCTGTCCTTGGACACTGCCAGGGATCCAGGGGCAGCCACAGCTTCTCTGGGCACCCTGTGCCAGGGCCTGCCCACCCTGCCAGGGAACAATTCCTGCCCAATAGAATTTATTCCTTCTCTATGAGAAGGTTAATCTGCTCCTAGATGAGGGGTTCAGAGAGCATGAAGCTTTTCTCTTTTCCTGTATGGCAGGGATTCATTCAGGGGGTTGGGAACTTCTCAAAGAGAGACCTCAATCTTGCTTCAAGCAGCCTGGGTTTGGCTGTGAGCACTTTGTTCCCTGTTTGCAACCCAAACATGGAATGTGCTGAGTTGGAAGGAACCCATCAGGATCATCCAGTCCAGCTCCTGGTGCACAGGAGATCCCCACAATGCCACCCTGTGCCTGGGGGTGTTGTCCAAACACGTCTCCAAGTCATTCCCCTGTTATGCAAACCTACTCCACGCTTGTGCATAAAGCAGTGCCTTTAATCAAGTTTTACTCTAATGGTGGACAATGTTATTAATAATATAGAAAAGCTATTTCAGGTAATTAAAATGGGGGAAAAGTGTTATTTTACAATTATGCTGACAGCTTGTCTTTGATCTTGGAACCTTTGTCAAGGTGTGTTAGTAATGCAAATGAAAGCCTTCTCATTTATACCTCGGAGTAAAGCTATCATTATGTTTACTAAGCCAGAACTGCCCTGTGAAAGTAAAGTACTGTGTTAATTGTACTCCAGAATGGGATTGGTTCGCTTTTCTAACCTTTCTCCCCACTTCATGTCACTTCTGCATTATGAAGCTCAAGTGGAAAAGGAAGCAATGGCAAAATGACAACAATTTTTGCAAACATTTAGATAATTTAAAAGGTTAATAAAATGCCAGTGCCCAGGGAGCTGGATTTGTCAGTTTGCAGTGGAGTATTGTTGGAATGGAACGTTTGTAGGTGACTTGAAGAGAGCACAGCACTCTCCCTGCCTTCCCTGCAGCCCAGCTCTGCTCAGAGCAGCACAGTGTTTGTGATAACTACATTTGGCCCTTGAGCCCAGGTGCTCCATATTCACCTCTAGCTTAATGCACTCTGCAAGGAAAATTCCTGTTATTTTGCTTTACTGAAGGCAGTGTTTTCAGACCTGGACATCAAGCCAAGGGTTGTACATACACTCCTGTGGCTGCTGTTTGCCTTCCCTCTTCTCTCTCCTGAGCTGCCTGCAGCTCACTAATGCAGCTGGGGGAGGCACAGGGCCTTCAGGAGCTCAGAGAGAATGGTCAAGGGCCTTCAGGAGCTGGGTGGATATTCCAGCACAAGCTGCACTAGAGCTGCAGCTTCTTACTAGCAACAGCTGCCCTTCGTGATGTGAAGCTCCCTGATCTGTTCAGCCTCTGCTGTAGGTTGCATTAATCCCACATGACCCAGTGCTGGGAAGATGCTGATTTTTTTTTCAGAAATGGTTGCAAGTTTCTGAAAGTTACGTTGGTTGTTTAGGGGTGGCATGAAAATGTTACCCAGATCTGCATGTGTTAACTCCAAATATTTAGTTGGGATGCAGGGTTATTTTTGCAGCCTCTTTTTAAAAAAAAGTAAATTTATGATTAAATAGTTGATAAGAAAGCAAACAATGCCCTGCCTGTTTTCCTTTTCCTCTTCTCAATTCCTTACAATCAGTGCAAGGGCTAGGAGGCAGCTTTGCAGAGTGTTTTCAGAGCCATCATTCACGTCATGTCAGGGTTTCCAGGATGACATAAAATCTAAATTAAGCATGATGGCAACACCGCCTGGAAATTACTTTGCTTACAAGTGCAAAGAAACCAAGCCTGTCCCATCTGTGCTGTGCTCTGGGGGGGGAATTCCCATTTGGGGTGGGTGGCTGGGTTTGAGATTGCTGAATGTGCTCACCCACCTCCTGTGTGTGTTTGTGGGTGAGCAGGGGTGAGCAGTGGGGTTCCCAGCCCTCTGTCCCTGCTGCAGGATGTCACCTCTGCAAAACCCCCTCAGCTGGGGCAGAGCTCCTGCTGTGGGGCCAGATGTGAGGGCTCTGCAGGGCCACACGTGTTCTTCCACTCACACCCCACATGGTCCTGCCCAGGCAAGCTCTGCTCCCTGCTGAGACTTCCCAAACAAAACCCTTCCTTCCCTCCTCAGCCTCCAGATAGCAGCAGAATACCTGCTGTCGATCAGGTTATTTCTTGATTCCCACCCCCATTATTTATCATCTTATTAATTCCCCCTCATCATATTAAAAATGTTAATTCCATGTTTGCCAAGTCTCCTGTTTCCCAGCGAGAATAGGACCAAGCTGTTTAATCTCTCCACACAACCCACTGCAATTTTTTAGAATTGTTATCATTTTGATTACTCTGTAATGCACCTCCCAGAACAATTATAAACTCTGTAAACTGAAGCTGTGACAAGCTGTTTGTCGGAGATTCGAGCCCTGCTGAGGATGCTGGCCTTGGAGTCTGTGCTTCTAGCCAGCCTGAGTGTCAGGAATGTTTGTTCTCAGGGACGTGGGATGAGGATCTGTCAGGGAAAAGCAGCTTGCACAGGGTCAGAGCAGACAGGGAGGAGTCTCCTCTGAGGGAGGACAGCTCTGGCTCTGTAAAGCAATGGAGCCCAGCAAAGAGCCCTGGGCAAAACCTTTGAAAATTGAAGTTAGATAGGAAAGAAGGGAAAATAAAATGGTCAGGGGCTGTTCCTGGGGGCTGCAGCCATTTGGGCTGTGGGTTTTTGTTGGAGGCTCCATGATCCCACGGGGGTGCACATGGCCCTGCCTTCTCTCATGCTCTAGGGGAGCTGGGCTGCTCACAAACCCTTCAGCTGGTTTGGTAGGAATGTTAGTTTGCATCACCACTGGTCACATTGAATATGGTTAGAGGGGAATTTTGAGGAAATAACTGTCTTTCAAGTGCTGCTAGGGATTATTTTGTTTTGCCTTTAATTTGGGATCCTACAACATCTGAAAGAATTTCCTCAGTCTCTGCCATATCCTTGTACATTGCCTAAGGTTTTCCCCCACTTTAAATTTTTTTTTAAATTGTTTGCTTGTTTAAAGTAAAATCTGGAAGTTGCTTTTACCAAAATTAGGATGTTTTGTTGCTAAAAAGGTGGCTTGTTTTCCTGAGCAGACTCTCGGGACAAGATAGTGGAATATCCTTTTTGTGTGAGGAGAAAACTGCTGAGCAAAGGATCAGATCCTCTCCCCTCCCTGGCACTGCCATCCTTCCCTGTCTCAGGTGTCCCAGGGACATGGGCATATACAGGAACTCCTGACGTTTGGGTTCCAAGTGGGAATTGCTCCAGTAAAAGAAAAGTGTAGGAAAAGTAAGTTGTGAGTATTTAACAAAGGAGTAACAACAGGATAAAAATAGGAAGCTGTTAAGAGTGTCTGGCTCTGGGTGGGCTGGAGATGAATTGCTGTGTGGGTGACTCGAAAATCCCCAGCAGACACTTTGTGTGCCATGAGTTAAAGCATATACATTGCTACCCACAGGGACTTACTGCAAGTGCCTTATATTTGGCACAGTGTGACTTTAGATTACACCAGGAAATGTAAGCATGGAGCTCTTATTGCTCCGCTCAGGCTTGGCAATTATGAAGAATAAAAAATTTACCAGAGCCTAAGCTCTTTGATAGTTATAAACATGGGGAGAATTAAGGGACAGGAAAATTATAGCAACTCAGCTAAACCACTATAATTAAGGCTGAATTGCTTTTTATATTACTGCATTTATAAGTAGAATGTTGAAATAAATAAAAAGTAAAAGCTCAAATACGGTTTCAGACTTACATTTAGGTAGGACAAAGCCGTTTTTCTCTATCAATATGTGTGTAACTCCCAGTTTCTGCCATCCTGCTGCTGTTCTTACTGATGATTCCTTGCCCTCCAGACTCCAACATGTCCTGAGCTTCCTCCACTGAGAAGACTGGGCTTGCCCTTGCCTCGGGCACAGCCCTGTCACACTCATTGCCTTTTCCAAAAGGCTCCCAAATCACGTGTGTGGGTTTCCAATCCCCTGGTATGGAATCAGAGACACCCTCACACCCTTCACATTCAGACTGAGACCCAGCCAGTTGATTTTTGATACTGAGTTTGGGTTTTTTTCCTTTTTGAAGGTGTGTGGTTTGTATTTAACTTTAACTAATATCACAGAATCGCAGAATAAGCTGAGTGGGAAGGACCCAGCAGGCTCATGGCTCAGCTGCTGTCCCTGCACAGACACCCAGCAATCCCAGCCTGTGCATCCCTGGCAGTGCTGTCCAAAGGCTCCTGGAGCTCTGGCAGATTTGGGAATGTCACCATTCCCTGGGGAGCCTGGGCAGTGCCAGCACCCCCTGGGGGAAGAACCTTTCCTGATCTCCAGCCTGACCTGCCCTGCCCAGCTCCATCCCTGTCCCTGTCCTTGTCCCTATCCCTGTCCCTGAGCTGGGAGCTGCCCCTGCTAATTACTTTCCAAGCCAGGGCCAGTTTCCACTGAATCTGAAAGTAATCTAGAGCCCTCAGAAATACAGGGTTCCCCCAAGTTTAGTGAAAATCCTCAGCTCAGGGGTGAGTCCTACATTAAAGCTCCTTCAGGGGGAAAATCCAGCAGAGCTCTATCCATGCTTGCTTTGGGATGCAGCAGGTGGATGTGCTATCAGCCAGGCAAACGAGGGACTTGGGAAGCAGCTGAAAGTATATTGAGAGGAGGTTAGGAGATACAGGACAATGGCTTGCTGTTGGTAAGCTTGTTTGGGTCAGCTGCTCTGAAATGAGAATAAATTCCCATGTGTGCATTTCAAAGGCAGCTCAGGGAGAGAGGCTTTCTTCCTGATGGGAAGAGCTGCTCTGAAGCCTCTGAAAGTGATAAAATATACAAGGAAACAAAATGGCCTTCGTGGAGAGAATTCTCAGGTGCTGTCATGCTTGTGTAGGCAGCAGCAATCTAAGCACAGCTTTATTCTGCATTATTCTGGCACAATAAACTCCATCCATGGCACTGCTCATGTGCTCTTGCCTCCCCCTGCATTTCCAAACCAGCTCTTTTGGAAACCATAAAGCTGGCTTTAAAGGTCTTGCTCATATTAATTTGGGACTCCCTTTAAATTGTATCTTGAGTTATGAAATGACAAAGCTGGGAAGCTGCTTGGAGTGATATTCATGGTAAATTTGTTCCCTGACAGAGGGAATGAGGCCACCTTTGAGTGCTTCTGTGAGTCCCAACAAACTGAACATTGATCCCAGCGTGTTCAGGAGAGGGGGGAACCCTGATTTCCTGTTGAATGGAAGCAGCAGTGAACCTTTTTTCTCTGTTTCTAAATTCCTTTTCATGTAGGCTGTGCCGTCTCTTTGTAACCATCTGCTGCAGTGCTCTGCACTCTGAGCTTGTCTCACATTTCAGATTTTTTTTTGTTTGTTTCTGTGGCTGTGGAGAAGAGCTGGAGGATGTGAGCTCTGAAAGTTCACAATCAAAAGAGCAACTGAGGTGAAGGACATTTCAATTTGAGGGAATTTAAAATTTGTTGTTAAAAACCAGAGCTGGTTAAAAAATCCTGGGCACTTGTAATAGAGTTATCAGGCTGTTGTCTTCACCAAGATCTTCACTTAACTCTAAATGTACCTTCATGGTGTCCCTGGCTTGTTGGCAGCTGGAAAATATGGGTATTTTAAAGTTGTTATTAAAATTTGTATGTGTTTAAAGTTGGTACTTTTAGGAATGATGAGCTGTTCCTAATTTTTAACATAGCTTTGTTCTCTGAAATACATTTTTGTAATGCTGACAAGACTTTCCCACAGATGAATGGTGTGTAACAGGAAGGTAAACTTTAGCTCAAAGCTTGTTAAGCGGAAGAGAATCTATATTTTCAAGGGCAAAGAAGATGTTAAACCTAATTTTTCTGTAATGTTGGCCAGAAGTTGGGTTGGAGGGTGTCTTTCTTTCGGATTTTGGGATGGCAGGAATAGGCTCAAACAGATTTTGTTTGATAGGAGTAATAAACTAATGTGTCTTCTAGAACTCTGACCAGGAGGTTTTAATTCATTTTATATATGTGGTAAGTTTATGGCATCAAATTCTCTTTATAGTTATTGTTTGAAGCAGTAGATAATTAGCATTTCTCTGCCATGTTTTCAGACTGGTCAGTCTGGCCCAGAGGTCATTGGGTTTTTACCCAGCAGGGTTTTTGGACTTGTCCAGTGCCCACTGAAATGGGATGAGATGCAGACAGAGCCATTTTTAGGTGCCTCTGAGCTGTTAAAATGTTTACTAATTCTGCCTTTGTGTAATGACACATCTGCCAGGGTTTGGGGATTCATACAGCTCAAAGCAAAACTTAGGTTTGCAAATCAGAATGATCATTTGGGAAACCCCAGCCAGTGGCAGACTTGGGTTTGCTGCCCCCAGGCCCTGACTGGAGTCTGGGGTGTGGAAGAGGGTCCTGAGGCAGCTCTGGGGCATTTGTCACCCAGCTCTGTGTCTTTGGAGGAGCAAAAGGAGCAGGAAGTGACAAGGGGAAGCATCTCCAGGTGGTGCTGCTGCAGAGCCTCGGCTCAGACAGGCTGAGCTCAGTCTGGCTGAGCAGCTCAGTTTGTTTTGTTAAGAAATAGAATCTGATGGTTGCTAAATGACCAACAGGAATGAGAAAAGAAAGTTTCCAGGACTGTAAGTGAGAATTGGAAGTGATAGCAAATTTAAAACAAAACTCTACAAGCTATAGATTATTACTAGAAGGTTCTACAAATATGATGTCTCTGCAGAGAAATTTCAGAAATCAGGAATGGTGTTTCATTTCTGTGATTTTGCTGTAAGAGAAATAAATGCATCACATGAATGCCAGGGGTGCAAATTTTAAAATGTGTTTGCATGTCCCACAGCTCCAGGTTTGAGACCTTCCAGCTGATGAAAAGTTACTTGGGATGAATTTCTTTATGATGCTGAGACTTTGGCCCAAACCCTTGAGCAGTATGAGGGCTGACATGTCAAGAACTTTCAAAGCAAATTGTTTTAGGTTCTTATTTAGATCATGAATTCTTGTGTAGGGTGCAATAACTTGAGATCAGTAATGGGTGCAGTTCAGTGGAAACCCCTCATTTTCCATGGGATCGAAGAGAGGTGCCATGCTGGGGAAGAATCCCAAGGACTGCTCTCAAAAAGTGGGAATTGCTGCATCCTGGAGCAGCTCGAGGTTTGCCTTTGAGTGGCTTTGGGTTCCAGTCTCTGAGGCAGTAAAAGTTACAGATTCTAACTCTGGCAGATGCCTGGGGTGGTGTTGACTTCAAGTAGAGCTTGATCTGTCTGACTCCTTTACCTGCAGTCAGGTAACTCTCACTAAAACTCCTGAATGTCTCTCTTGTCTTGATGCAAGAGATTTGGGGTGACAACGTCAATAATGTGAGCAAAATTTGGAAGAAGCAAACCTGGCTGTGGGAGCTGGAGAGGTGACAAGGCTGAGACAAAGCCTTCACAGATCCATGTGGAAGCTTCCCCTAGCACTGGTCAATAATTCATATTGAAAATCGACAGTTTTGCTGGACATTTAATTTCTTACAGGAGATATTTTCAGTGTTAAATTTCATTAAGCTTAGGGTAACTTAAAGTAGTCTATGAACAGAGAAATGGAATGAGTATTTACCCAAAGGAGCACCAGTTTTGCCTTCACTTGATTTTGTGCAAAATGTAGTGTGAAATTCCACAAAGAGTTAGCTGTAGATGTGATTTGATGCCTAAGCAGGATAATTTTGAATTATGACTTATGTTAAAAAAATAAAAAGTTCTCTTCAGATGTAAGACAAGAGAGAAAGAGGAGAGATGAGCTTATTATAGTCAAGAACTGTGATACATAAGCATCAATGATTCCATTTGTTTTATACACTTGCTTGTCATTTTAATGGTTTATTATCACGGATCCAGTCAAAATTGGCAATAAAAAGAACATAGCTTTACTTTGATTCAAAGTCTGCAGCAGATATGCCACCAGAAAGGATAAATAAGGCATGGAAAATATGCTGTTAATAAGGGAAATACAAGTAGTTCTGAACATATTTCACATGCTTTTTCTTTATTTTGGTTTCAAAGAGAGTGTTGAATGCACTTAAATTATTAAGTTATAGTGAACAGTACCTTGAACATGGCTTGAAATATTCCATTCTAGAGCAAACTTGGGTTTGTTCTTGTAAATCTATTCTTATAAATAATTTTCAGAGAAGAAGAAAAAAAATATGGTCCTTTCTGATTGTGTGTACTTTGCAGGAAGGGAGGATTGTTTTCTATAAGGACCTCGTTGCTATTCACCACAATTCTCCATTTGAAGAGAGGAAATGCCCTGGGGAATTTTGAGGCATCAGGGCTATGTGCTGTTTTGTCCTTCAGTGGCCAAACACAGTGTGTAGCTGAGCAAATATAAAGTGACTAAACACAATTCAGTCTTCTTTGATGCCAAAAAGCCATTGGCTGGCCAAGCAATGGAATGGTGAAAGGTCAGCTGGCAATTAAACTGTGTCCTGGTTTTGGGCCACTCTCTCTGTCTAACTTAGGAGTCTTACAGGAGAAAATCTTGATTAAAACACTTCTAAGTAGAGCTGTTTTGTAGACAGTGGGTTCTGTGCCTCAGGTTGTCTTTGCTAACACCTGTATTCTTCCCATTGCAAGGAAGAGAAAGCAAAATATTGAATTTGGCAAATTTAAGCAGCGTGTTTCCAATTTTAAGCAACTGGAAAAATGATAGGGCTGCAATGACTCTTCTCTGGACTTTGTTGGGTCACATACACACTCCTCCTGCAGGGCCCTTCTAAATGGTTTTGCTCTTTTCCTTTTCCTTTTCTTTTATATTCACTAACGGTGTAGGCAAATATCTTGACTTCTTTTAAGACAGATCTAAAAAACCCCAACAGCTCAAACCTTGAAGTGACAGAAGAGTTTGTAGACTCCATGGCACCACCTAACACCTTTTACCTTGGGCCAGGTCAATCTGTCCCAAACTCACCATGGCAGGGATGAGAAACCAGCTTGCTGTGTTTCACTCAGCAGCCTAGCACAGAACAGATGGGAAAATCCATTGCAAGAAAGAATCCATTTTGCCTTTAGACAGAGCTGCTCTCAGCCATTGATCTGGGGCTCCAGAGGCTGCTGAGAGATCTGCAGGGTCCTGAGCCTGCCAGGCAGGTGCTGCTGAGTTCACTGCTCTGCCCAAAATCCACTGGGGACAATCAGCTCAGCCGTGGGGAAAACAACAGCAAAACTCAAGGCAAGCTGAGGAGGGCATGGATTGAGTGGTTATTAGCAGGCCAGGGAGGTGTGGGGTGTACTTAGTAGGGCTGGCATGGAAATCTGCTGAGGGAGACCTTGCTGCTGCCCCATTGATTGCAGGTGCATCTGGGAATATGTGGGACTTGTATGACTAATGCCTGCCTGGAAGTCCCCAGACAAACTGGAACAAATATGTTTTCTGCAAGAAAATAGAAAAGCAAGTTTCTGTTTCCCGGAGATGAGTTTGTGGATGGACCTGCAGATCTTTCCAGAAAACAATGGTAACAGCTGGAAAGAACCCATGGCAGACATCTGTGGGGGTAAGAGGAGAATAAAAGGAGAGAGGGGAGAATTTTTGTGGCTCCAAAAGGGAGGAAGAGCTGAACCAGGCAGCAATAGTCCACAGTCAGGCATGTTAGAGAGGCCAGGCTTTGCCATGGCCCTCTGGAGTGTGTTCTCATACAGACACTCAGCCCTGCACGTGGCAGGTTTGTTACACGGCACCAGCAGAGCTTCTGCAGCTGAATCCTCCTCCCTGTGCTGGAGCCAGCTCCCCAAACCCTGATCCTCACAGGCTTTCCATCACCCCTTGGCCTGAGCTGGCTGCAGCTCTCTTTGTGGTGGCTCTGCAGGGCTTGATGCCAGGGCTGCCCTCTGCCTGATTCCTTCACCTGGTTTTATTTCCCTGCCCACAGTGCTGGTCTGGAGAAATCTGAGATCCATCATATAGGATCTAGGACTTTTGGACACTCAGTTGTGTCTGGCTGGATGAAGCCTAGGTATCTCAAGGCCTGGGCTTATTTAGACCTCATGGGAAGATGAATTAGCACTGACATATCCAGGGCATTTTGGACTGCCTGCGTGTGCACCATAAATATGATGCCTTCTGGCCACGGCAGCAGTCCATGGACATGAGCTGAAGTGCCCAGACATAACTCATATCACAATTCAATGCTTAAGTACCTGTTCAAACACCCCCAACAGCTCATGGGCAATCATTCATATTTCCTGTGCCCAGCACCCTGAGATTTACCGCTACTTTTTAGGGAATGTATTTTAAGGTGACTAGGGGCCCTAGGCATCCACAGACTCTAATTTAAGAGTGCTGCCTTTTGTGAGCATCTCTTTGAACAGGAGCCATCAATACATCCTGACCTTCCCTTGTCCCTGCTCTGGATGGAGGTGACCTGTTCAGCTCTTCCATGGTTTTTGGGGACAGTGCAGTGAGGCCATCAGGTTTTGTGTAGGCAGATTTCCCAGAGTGTTACCCTGGAGCACAAAAGATGAAAGTTAGTTTTCAAAGCTGCCTTAGGAGGCTGTTCTCTGTTCCTTGTGTTGTTCCAGACTGTCTGTGCTGACCTGAACTGTAAAATGATGTGGAATTGAGAACACTGGCGTGAGAACAGACAAACACATCCTTGGGTTGAGACCTCCAAACTGCCTGGATGGGATTGCATTTCCAAAACAGGGGAAGGGGTGCTGGTGAATTCCAATGTCAAGGGCTGTGCACCAGGGAGGAAAATGGCTTTGTGTTTAAGTGCAGTTCATCACTCCACTCTGCCCAGTGCAGGGGATATGCAAAACCTACCAAAACAAAGTATCAAAAGCATTTCAAGCTCAGGAGAAAGAAACTGCTCTTGCTTTGCTTTTCTGGATGTCCCAACCCCTTCCCACTCCCCTCAGTCCCTATTCTGTGCTCTCTATTCCAAAGGCAGCCTGTGTGAGGGACAAGGGCATTTCCAGAAGGAGGAGGCCAGTTCTGCCTGGCAGTGTCTGGAGCTCACAGCACAGCCTGTGGCCTGGAGTCCTTCCTTTGTTCTGTGGATCTGCTCCCTTTTTTGGGTTTTCTGCTGAGCAGCTGAGTGCACTGCATGGTCTCACTCGTTTTTTGTGGCCATTAGCAGAGAGCTGAGCAGAGAGCTGAGCAGAGAGCTGAGCAGTGTTCTCAAGTGCAGGAGGGTCCAGGACTGCATCCCCTGCAGCCAGGGACAAACAGCAATGGGTGAGCTCCTCTCAGGCAGCAAGGAGGCACAGCCCCAGCCTTTGGGAGATGAGGATGCTGCTGGTGTGGCTGAAAACATCCCATGTGAAAATGGGAACTGGTATCCAGCCCCAGGGCAGGGATGCTGGGACCTTTGCTTGGGAATAAGCCAAAAGAAAATTCCTTCCAAAGGCTATGGATTGCTTTCGCAGCATACAGAGGCCTGTTCATTTTGCATCACTGTTTTCCCAGTTAGTTTTGATTATCTGGCTGCAGCTGTGAAAACAGTGGGCTTGTGAATACTTGCCCTCTCTGAGTCTGGTCCATACTACAAACATGGTAATTCTGAAAACCTTAGTATATTGCAGACAAAAAAATATCCATATTAGGTATCTCTGTGTGCAATTGTGATTTACAGCAGCAGGATATTTTATGGTTGTTTTACCTGGGTACAAGTTCTGCTGGGTACTGATGTGGTCAGCCAAAGGCAGGGTGCTACAATCAGAGCAGAGGATATTAGTGACTGTGGGCTTGCACTGTAAATTTGCTTGTACAGCCAAGGAGATGGGCAGGGAGCTGATGTCAGGGCAAGGAGGGCCTTTGGTTAGTCTGTGCAGAGGGACACAGAGCCATGAGTTGGGGTTTGCTGTCCCCTGGGAGGTGAGCAGGTGACACCTGGGCACAGCTGGGCACAGCTGGGCTGTGCTGCTCGGCCTGGGGATGCTCTGGATGCTCACACCAGGCATTTGCTCACAGCTTCATTTCTTCATTCCACATCCCAGGGGAGCAAGGGAATGGTGGTGGTGGCTGCATTGATGAAATGTTCTAGCTACTGCAGTGTCTCATTCCTCTCACTATCCAGCTGTATTTTAGAGAATATTGGGGCTTCTTGAAATGACAGTGCTTTGTAAAAGTGGGAAGTGGCAGAGGCTGTGCCTGTCTCTGCCTGCTGTCCTGGCTGTCCTGGCTGTCCTGGCAGGACACAGGGATTTTGCCTTTCCCCACTGTGGCACCCCCAGGCAGCACAGTCCGATTTGCAGGTGTGGGAATGAGCTGGGGTTTTCCTCCAGTGCAGAGCTGAAATATGTGCAGGTCAGATACTTGTTAGTCAGACAGAGGAAACACAACATCTTAATTAGCGAGGGAGTTGTTCGTGGCTGTGTGTGTGCACTGTATGGAAAATAACATGTTAAAGAAACAACTGTGGTGGGGAAAATATTTTAATTTAGGTTTTTTTTAAAATTTAACCTATCAATTTTATTGCTTGTTTGGACCACAAGCTGAAACTGTGATTTTGTTGTTTGTTTGGTTTGGCTTTTTTTCCCCTTTTCCACTCCTTGGCTGAGATCTGTTTGATGATCTGGGCCTGACAGTCAGGGAGCTGCAGCTCTGCACTTGACACTCTGGTTGTGTGTTTGCCCACGAGGGTCAAGGATTTACAGCAGCCGAGGGGAGTCTGGGCTGCATGAGGAATACAGGATGAGGCAGACACTCCACACAGCTTTACCTTGTTTATCTAAGAGTGAAAACAGGAACTTAGAGGAAAGAAATAAGGTTTTATGGGCTCTGAATGAAAATGGCAGTACTCCATCTTTCCATGAATCTTTAAGTCTGCCTTTCTCCCTGTCTCCTCAGCTGTAGGATTGTGACATTTCTAATTTTCAGTGTTGTAAGAAGAAGCATCATATGATAGAATCACCTAATTACCTCATCACTCTTTGCAAAATAATGATTTCCACGTATTTTGTTGAACCTGGGGACAGTCAGTGCATGGAGACAGCTGGCACCTCCTTGGCAGGAATCCTTTGGAGATGCATTGCTTTCTTCTGTGCTCCTCTCATAACCTCTGCTCGTTCCCTTTGATGCTGCTGTTCTGCTTTAATAGGACTCATCCTTTCACTGCAAGATCATCAGAGTGCTGTGAATAAGAGTTTGTTCAGCTTTAGTTTCTCCTTACTGTCAACTATGGATGCCTTTTAGCTGGTTTATTTTTTTTCCTCTGGGTTTTTATTTTTTTCTTGCTCCCCATCAGAAGATGTGTATCAGGGAATAGGATCTCTTAAAAGCTTTATTTCAGAATTCAAAGTAAACACTGCTCTTGCTGTATTTTTCTATAGCTCTGGGAAGTTATGGTGGTTCAGCACTGTGAAATACCTGCTAGTGCCACTAGTTTATAAAACTGAGATTCTCTCATCTTTTGAGAACATTACTCCTTACTCCAACCTATTTATAACAGCAGTGGAGCTGTTTGTTTATTTTTACTCAGGGTTATTAATTTAATAGTATTTATTTTTAGCTTAATTTGTTTTCTTCTTGAGGGTGCATTTATATTTTTCCAGTGCTCTTTCAATTGTCAAAATCTTCTTTAAACTCTTTTAGAGGTAAGGTGGTGACTTGTAGATTTTGACTACTGGGTCAGTATTTTTCCCCTCCTATTTTTGGGAAGAAAGGGATGAACAGCAGCAGTGTCTTGGCTGGAGCAAGGCCAGTCTGTGGGAGAGCTGGAGCCAGGATGGGTGCAAGGCAGGGAGCTGAGCTGGCCCTGGCAATGTGCATCTCTCACCCCCCAGCCCAGCACTGAATTCCTCAAGTTTTGGAGCAAAGCTGCTCCTGCAGCCCTTGCAGAGTTCCTGCTCCTCATGGAGGGCTCTTCAGGGAGGGTTGGTGAGCTCTTAATCCAGTGCTGAGATCAGAACCCAAGTGCCTCCACAAAGCTGAGGTGAACTGGCTGTGAATCCAAGGAACGTTTCTTTACTTCTTTATCCATATCCACGTTCAGTGTTTGCTGTGTCCTAGCTGCAACCTTCCACAAGGCAGCATAAACACCCCATTGGCTTCTGTGCTTTAAATCCTGAAATGTAGTGATTTTTATCATTCAGATAGCAATGAAACTCTCTCTCCATGCACCAAAAATTTAAAAATTCATTAGACAGATACAGTTAATACCTGCTGGAAGACTTTAATAAATCCTTATTTTAAAAAAATAATAATGTATTTTTACTTTATATACATATTTATCTTGCTATTAAATTTACGTTTAAAAAAAAAGAAAATGTTTTTGAATTTTGGTGGGAGAAAAATAAAGGGTGAAAAATGGTGGGCATAGTTACTGAGACCAGCCAGCTCAGTTCTCTAAAACCATGCACCAGTGTCCCTGAAAAATAAAAGATGAAAACAAAAACCATGAACAAATAAAACCCTAGAGCACAAACCAGATATTTAATAAAAACATGTTGACACTAAAAACACGAGCAGTTATAATGCAGTCTAAACAGAGTAAGTGAATAAAATGTTCAGAGCAGAATGGTTGTGTCTCCTGGTGGGATCAGGGGTTGTGGGAGAGTAGGAATTGCCAGTTTCACTCTGGGCTGTTCTGCTGGAGCTTCCTCTGAGCTGCCTTGGGAGGCTGTGGGGAAGATCTGCCTCCTGAGCCTGCTGCTCCAGATTTACACCCCCAATTAAGGGAGGTGTAATTTATAGCTGTTTGATTAGGCTGTTGCAAATGTTTAGCTTTGGGCTGGTTTAATGAGCTGGCTCAGGTTATGAATCAACTGTGCCATTCATCACAGGGACAAAACTTGGGGAAGTTATTGGCAAGTGCAAAACGTGTCTTTGCAAGGTCACACAGTGACTATATAACCCTGGACTTCCACTTTTAAGGAAGAATGATGTTTTCCTAGCTTTAATCCTTGCAATGGAAGCCTCAGTAGCCTTTTGCTCAGTTAAATAGAAGAGGACAGCATGATGTACCTCTAGGTAATGTTGAATTGCTGCATTTTAAATGTTTGTTAAAAGATGCATTGAACTAAAAGCAGGCAGTGTTTGCATTCCCAGTCACACAGAGAGGGTCAGGGAGGTTTGGGATCCACAGGCAGCTCGTGCTGATAAAGTGTCATGTCCAGGTGTATTACAGCCAGCAATATCAGAGTCAAGAGTGGCCCACAAACATTACAGGAAATTAATGCAGCAAATATACTCTTTCAGGGTTATCAGCTCATCTGAAGGAGCATCAAAACTCAGCCCATAATATAATCTATTCAACATTTGTTTCTTTCAGGGCTACAAGGAGCATCGTGTCCCAGAGGAATGCTGTGCATAATGAGAGATTTGCCTGCTGAGGGATATTGGATTGGGGCTTTGGCTGCTTCAGGGGGAGAGACAAACTGCATTTGGCATAAAAAATGGTGGCAACTGACTTCCTCTGAATGTATCTATAAATTGTCAGGTATGATTCATCAGCTGAGGGGACCAGAACTTTTGGTGGTAATGAAATCTTGCAGAGTCATACATTTAACAAGCTCTACTGGCTGATGACTGAGAGCTTTCACACAGGAATCAAAGTGAGCCCTTGCTGTAGCTCTGACCTGTTCTGCCTTCCAAAGAGATGTTCCAGGCTTCTTCATAAGGTTACTAATCTGCCATCTCCCTCCCACCCCAAAAAAGGACTAAACCTATTCCCTGTGTCAGTAGGAAGCTCTGCAATGGCTGCAGCAGAGCCTTAACGACTAAGAGCACTGGTGGAACCCCTGTATCTCAGTGTGCATGGGGGCACTGGAGCAGAGAAATGACTGTTTGGTATTTAAGCTGCTGAAATGCAGCTCTTTCTGTCTGGATATCCCTGTGATATATTCCCAGCAGAATATTAAACAGTTAATCTGAACAGAGACACTGGATCCCTGCAGGAAATCCGTAATGGTCTGTAATACAAACCAGAATATTTTCACCAGGTTTTGAGACTTATTCTTCTCTATGTGAATGATAAAACCTGCAGCAGTATCTTCCTTGCCTTTTTCTTCAGACTGTTATTGAGAATTCTGGTTCTAGATTATAGGGATAAATTGGAGAGAAAATAGAAATCACTGTTTAAAACATTCATATAATGGGGGGGGGGGGGAAAAAGAGAGAATTCTTTGATGCACTTTAGAGTCTTCAGTTACTCTGATTAGGAAACTCCTAGTTAACAAAACCTAGAATCAGTTTGCTTTATACAAGAGAAGTTCCCTGCAGGATCATTCCATTGTCACCAACCTGCAGTAACAGGAAACTTCTGTGATGAAGCTACAGAACTGCCTGAACAAACCATTCTGAGTGGTGCCATTGCTTTACTTTCTGAGGGAGCTTTGTGTCCCCAGAGGCTGAGGGAGAGCACACTGCTATGGGAGAGTGCAAATGCATTTTGGAGACAGCTGATGGCAAACGCTCTGCCAGCAAAATCTGGAAGGCTTCATCATGACCAAACCCACTGATTTTTACCTTATACATTTTTAGAAAAATGATTGTGTTTTGTGTTTGGGAAATGCCCTGTGGTGGTGGTGATAAAGCACAGGAGTTAACCCCTGACAGCACTGAAGGTCATGGGGCTTCTACCTGTCCAGGCACAGTCAGAGTATTTATGGGACAGTCTTTAAGAAAAGTTTACAATCCATTTACTACTTCACAAGCACATCTTTTTGTGGTCAGTCATGAAAATAGGGAGATGACTCTAATATTAGATGACTTTGACTTTAAAAAAGCCAATCTAATAAGTTTTAGCCACCTCATGATATGCTCTTGTGATGTGGCAAGTAAATATTGCTAATTAGCTACCAGGGCTAATAATTTTTGATCACAGGCAATTGAGATTGATGCTTATTTAGTTCATAATTTTTCCTTGGAGTAATTAATTGTCTGCATCTGTGAAATTGCATTAATACAATGGTTTTATTGACTCTAAAAGTAAATCCTTGTTTGAGATGCTCCCTTAAACACAAGTCAGAATGTGCCCAGATTGGAGTTCTCATGTTTGGGGGAACTGTATTTGCCAGAATTGATGATAAAAGATGGTTAGTGAAATTGAGTTAGATGAATTTTTAAGTGATGTGCTGCAAAGTGCAGGTAAGATTTGGCTTTGTGCTGAAGCTTTCTGCTGAATTGTCAAGGGTTTATGCTATAAATATGGTGTCTTAATAGCCACTTTTTCCCCCTTAACTCACCTGAAAGTTATCGTATATTAAGATGCTGACTTCTCAGAGTACCTTGATACTTCCTGCAGGGAGATAATGGTAAGTTATTGATGCATTTTGACAGCTTTTCAAACACGCTGTCTGTGTGAAACAGAACTGTACAGAATGTAGCCTTGCAGACGTTAACATGTAATTTGTCATTGTTGGAACAGTAAAACAAGCCTGGAATGTGTCTCAATTTTCTGAGCAGCAAATGAACAAAAAAGAATAAAAACCAACCAAAACCTCTCAGTGAGACGTTTCTTGCTTGTGGCACAAAGGAGCCCCAGGGAGGATCTGAGGGTGTGTGGGAGCAGCGAGGGAGTGGCTGAGCACCAGGATGGTGACAGGACAGTGACAGTGACAAGGACAGGCTCCTCTGATCTGCCCCTGGAGCAGCTTCTGACCCAGACTCCAGCTGACCCAAGGTTTTATTTTCTTCTTGTCTTCCTCATTCTCTCTTTTCCCCTGGCTCCTGCCTCGCTGTGGCTGTGCTTGCTGCCGAGGAGGGAATTCCAGCAGTCATTGTGTCCCCAGAATCCATCACAGCCCAATGCTCCAGCGTCCACATCCTCCTGCCTCGCATTTCCTTGGCTCAGAATTAACTGCAGCAGGAATCCTGTGTGTAAGCAAAAAATATGGTGAATATTGAATATTTTAAAACCGAGCCTGATATTTTTACCCTTTTTCAATGCAAGCTGTTAAACCCTCCTTCATACAGGACAATTTTTTGATACAAAAAATTGTATCAACACAAAAACTTCTCTAATATATACCCCCGTTGTCGCTGTTGAGCCGCTAGCAGAGAAAAGGACCCGGATTCCAAGCGTGGCATAGAAAAAAAAAGCTTTATTATTTTGATTCCAACTTATATAGACTTTTCAGAGGTCACCCAGATTGGTCAGTCAGAAACCTCCCCCTAGGCCTGATTGGCCAGGCCTGAACTGTCCAAATCTCGAGACACTGTTTTAATAACATCCAAACTTTATCTTTGTTTATAAAACACAGAAGAAATTCTCATGGGAAAGACCTGTGCTAGAAACACCCTGTATCTGTTCTTTCACTGTAACAATCTTTGTGAGAACTGCTGGAAGTAGTTCTTGACCTGGCATTTAATATTCTCAGACAACCACAAGGCTGTGCTTACTGGGTTTGGAAGTCAGGATTACTGACTTCACTTCCTCAGAAGTGATGCTGCAGTCCCAAGTGAGAAGGGCAAATTACAGGCAGCTAAATTCCAATGTCCATCAGAGCCTTCCAGGTACTCTGAGCCCCAGAGGTATTTTATTCTTCCTATGCTGTGTGAACAGGAGCACCCATCTTACTTCCCACATTAGGAGAACAAGAATTTAATCAACGCCAGTCTTTAAGCAACAGGACAGTTTCCAGCCAGGATTTCAGTGTGTGGGTTAAATGAACACAACAAAAAAATGGACAAATACCTGTTTGCTTCAATGGCATCAGCAGGGCTCAGTGGAATCAAAAGCTCTCAGTGGTATATTTGTCTTTTATTTACCAAGAAGTGGGTTTAGACTCTGAGCCACCTCCCTGGAAAGAGAGCCCTAAAATTCTGAAACAGAAAGATTTCCTAAATTTTATTTGCTGTCTTTGTGTGTGAGCCTGGGTGAAGCCTTAATAGATCCAAGACAGTGAGTGGCACAGGAGCAAATCTTCCCCTTAAAAATCCACCTTACTTATTCCCAAATCTAAATAGTCTAAGAGCTTTGGTCTGGGACAAATTAATTGATCCAAACGGATAAAGGAGTTTATAGTGACAGGGAAGAGAATGACTTCTTAGCTGAGGAAGAGAAAGAAGAAAACAGTGAGAGGGTTGGAGGGAAAATGGGAAATGTGATATTTGCATGAATGCTTTGAGAATGTCTGGTGCCCTTTTTATATTTCTGGTGCTTTGGATTTGTGGCCATGAAGGGGAAGGAGGGACAATTGAGTATATGTGGGTGCAGGAAGGATGAGAGACAATCAGTTAAGGAGAATGGGAAGAAAAAAAATAGGAATAGGGAAAAGGACAAAAAGAGGAAAGAACCTTATGGAATGAGGAAAAGGAAAACCAGAGACATTATAGAGAGATAGGAAGGAAAAGGTGGAAAACAGGAAAGAAATAAGGTGAAGAACTAAAAATATCCAAGAAGTAAATAATGAACTACCCTGAGAAATTGCAGTGGTAAAGGAAGAAATACAAATTTACTTTTGTGGAGTTTTTAAACCCACATGCACTTGTATATCTAGTTTATCTTCTAGCTGTTACAGGCAGAAATACTGAGCTATGAGATTAGTGAAAGCGTGGTTTTAACCTTTTTAAATCTGGATTTATAGCAGTGGAAACTCTGACCTCTTGGGTCAGAGCTGATCATCCTGGCTGTGTGACCAGTGGGAGCAGCCCTGGGCAGGCTGAGCACCAGGGGAGGTTGGACAACGATCCCATGGGATATTTTTCCAGGCTGGTGGATGCCAGCAGCCATTTGCAGGTGTGATATGGGATGCTGCTCTGACATTAGGCAGCCTATGACTCTCACAGAAACATTTTCCCAGGTTTTTATTGTGTTTAGCATTGTAATTTAGTTCTATCTCCAAGTATATCAGAAGCAGCTTTTCTCAAAGTAGCAGGAAATAGATATAAAATGTAGATGAAGCCAAATGATGTTGTACCAATCTCCTTAGAGTTTGATTCCTTGAAATGACATGTAGTCCCTTTTTTTATCTGGGCTGCATGTTGTTTTTAGCATGTTTTGGCATGTTTTTAGCATGCTTTTAGCAGTGCCCCTGACTGTGTGAGGGCAGAGGAAAATACATGGAGGCAGATAAACCCATGAGGTGTGAAGGTTCATGAGGTCCAGGGGGAATCCAGTGCACAAGCACAGAAATCCTGGCAATTACAGATGCACTGAGAACAACAGTGTGCTCCTGAGAGTTCTAGCAGTGATGCCAGGGATGTTTCCTGGCATGGGAAGGTCTGCAGTGGCAATGGCTGCAGAGGCTTCCTTCTACAGCTGAGGCTTCTACAATCCTGAGCAGCAGAGACAGGAGGAGGAGAAGAGAACTTAAACAGTTCAAATGCTGACAGTTGGCATTGCTGAGAGAATGGATGTAAATGGCATAAAATTAACAGATTACGTCCTGCCAAGTTTCTTCTTAATTGATGTCATTCAGATGTCCTCAGCAGGCATTGTAACAGCAGAAATTCAGCCTCCCCAAGGTTCCTCACTGTTTGAATAAGACAATGCAATTCCTCAATAAATCTGAGAGATGGAACTGTTTTTTTTTGCTTTTCTTTACTTTTCTCTTTTCTCTTTTCTCTCTCTTTTCTCTTTTCCCTCCCCTCCCCTCCCCGCTCCTCTCCTCTCCTCCCCTCCTCTCCTCTCCTCTCCTCTCCTCTCCTCTCCTCTCCTCTCCTCTCCTCTCCCTCTCCTCTCCTCTCCTCTCCTCTCCTCTCCTCTCCTCTCCTCTCCTCTCCTCTCCTCTCCTCTCCTCTCCTCTCCTCTCCTCTCCTCTCCTCTCCCTCTCCTCTCCTCTCCTCTCCTCTCCTCTCCTCTCCTCTCCTCTCCTCTCCTCTCCTCTCCTCTCCTCTCTCCTCTCCTCTCCTCTCCTCTCCTCTCCTCTCCTCTCCTCTCCTCTCCTCTCCTCTCCTCTCCTCTCCTCTCCTCTCCTCTCCTCTCCTCTCCTCTCCTCTCCTCTCCTCTCCTCTCCTCTCCTCTCCTCTCCTCTCCTCTCCTCTCCTCTCCTCTCCTCTCCTCTCCTCTCCTCTCCTCTCCTCTCCTCTCCTCTCCTCCCCTTTCCTTTCCTCTCCTCCCCTTTCCTTTCCTTTCCCCTTTCCTTTCCCCTTTCCCCTTTCCTTTCCTTTCCCCTTTCCTTTCCCCTTTCCTTTCCCCTTTCCTTTCCCCTTTCCTTTCCTCTTGTCTTGGTAGTGTTTTTGGGCTCGATCTTGCCAAGGGCTGGGGCTCTCAGCTCCCACTGAGCCCAGAGGGGGGGGAAGTCCTCAGCCCCTTGGCATCACCTTGGCATCACCAGGCCTTTTGTCCAGCAATTCATCTCCCCCAGGAAGGTGAGTTTGCCCCATGGAGCCTGGGAGGGGAGGGTGTGTGGGCAAAATGTGAGAGCTGCCTGCATCTGCCCTTCTCCCCAGGGACTGTGGCACCACTTGTGTCCAAGTGAAGTCAGTGGCAACTTCCAAACACACTAATACAACCCTGTGATCCTGCTAGAATATTATATGCCAGATCAGGACCTGCTTTCAGCAAATAACTCTGAAATAAATGCTAGTACCTGGAACTAGAACATAATCACAGGTTTGGTTAAAAAGAAATCCTAATCTGCTCTCCCACTGGCTTGATGGATACTAAGGAAGCCATTGGGGTTTATTTTTGCTGACCTGCAAATTAAAGATGCTTTGAGAAAGAATTGTCATAGAGGATGTTTTGTGGCTTATTCTGTGTGAGTGCCTGAATTGTCTTTGACAGGATGAAATGTAATCCCTTCAAATGTCCCACGGGGTGTTTGGGATTGTGTGACTCCTGCAAGGGCTTTGAGACTTGAATTTTACCTTCCTCTGGGCTTGTTTGACCTCCCTGTCTCAATTTTTCCCTCCTGCAGAATTAGTTAAATGAACCTGTTGTAAAACTTAATTAATATTTTGATGTTTTCAAATCCCTGCATTAAAAACAGAGATCTGTGAAGGTATAACTTGAGAGTTTAAATTTCTAAGTGTATTCCTGGTCACTGTTAAAGCTGTTAACTGGAATAATCAGAACTCCTGGTCATGGATTGCTTAGGGAGGGCACTGTAAAATACAAAGCACCAGAGTACAGGAAACCTGAAATAAGTTCATATAATAAAAAATAGAATCTGTTCATCAAAAGTCACAAAGCATTTTTTGTGTTTTATTTGTTGAAGAAACAGAATACAGGCAAGAATATGGGCTTTGGTTATATGAAAATATTTAATTTGTCCCTTTGTGTTTTCTCAGTGGCTGCCTCATCCCTTTTAGGATTTGGATATATAGATTTGAAATGGAGAAAACAGAGCAATACAAACCAACCCTCTCAGTGTGAATGCTGAGCATTATTCAAACAGCAGGGAGGGACAGAAACTGCACTGGATGTTTTCCACCTCCATCACAGCTCCTCACCCCTACCAAGGCAAGCAGCAGTGCTGAAGTCCTGGGGCCTCTCTGCCTGTCAATTCAAAAGCAAACAGATTGTTTCCAGGGCTGGATTACCCTGTAGTGAGATTTTAATGAAAGTTTCAGGCTCACTTGTATGTTTTTAAGATAGTGCCATAAACATTTCCTCCAATACAGCCAAATGCAAAGTGAATTGCTTTGATTTACCTCCACTAAAATAAGGGTGTAATAATTTCTTATAAACACGAGTGGCACAAGGCAAAGTCCCCATTGAAACAGGGCATTTTAGTGCTTTTATCTCTGCCTAGAAAGGATGGGAAATCAAATCTGTCAGTTAAGGCTGTTAACTGTTCAACTCCTGGAATTCTTCTCACTGAAGTGATGCTGTGTTATCTCTTTAATCCACATTGGGATGTGAGCTGATAAAGAACAGAGCTGTTCCTTTTCTCCTGCAGCATAAAGCTTGTCTTGCACAAGCCTTCCCCACTCACACACTCGTGCTCACTAAAGGTGGACATTTACCATTTCTCATCCCATTCCAGTAATTAGGAACTGGGAAGAAAAAGGGCTCATGAAGATTTGGATCTAGTACTGGCTCTAACCCAGATGGAATTCTTTCCTTTGATCCAAATAAACTTCAGATTAAGTTCATCAAGACAGTCCTTCCTCCCCTGCACCCATGTCACATGAGAGGGAGGAGGAGGTCACTTCAAGGGCCTCAGCAATGGCAAATTGTTCTGTACAGAACCAGGGGCCAGCACATGGTCTGCCAGCCTGTGAATCACTGTAAAACATTGCACAGGACATGGCACTGGCCTCATTTTCCACAGGATTCCCTGAAATCTATGCTCACCTTGTGCTTGTGAATTGGGATTTGTACTTATGGTGCTTTGTATTTTTGCATGGAAAATGAATAAGCTCAGGAAAGTCTTTTCACACCCTGAAAGAGCCCAGAAAAGGTGGCAGCTACAAACAGCAGGATTTGAAGGTCCTCTCCCCATCTTCCTCTGAGAAACACAATTAGATACACTTCTTCAAAATGTAGATGTCTATCACTTTGCTTACAGTGTTTTGCTCTATTATAACTGAGTGTGAAGGATTTGGGAATTTTGAGGGACTCTGTCCTCACCTGAGAATTTTGCAATTTAAGTCGAGGTCTCAAAAACTAGTTGATGTTATCTGCTACCCTTCTTTTATGGTGAAAATGTTAATGCTGCAATTACTGAGAAAGACAAACCTGGGACCTGTAAAAGCAAACAATAACAGTCTTGTAAACAAGTGTCTCTATGATTGCTCTTGACATTTTAATTCTCCACTTGTTAAAAGTCCATTTCCTTGACCTGAAGAGCCTAAATTTGAATGAATTTGAGCATCTCACTGCAGCAAGATTGCTAAAACTACTTCTAAAATGGCATAAATAATACTGACCAAGAGGAGGTATTTAACATACAATCATCTTCAAATAACAATCTGTTGTTTTTGTAGTCAATATTCTCCCAGAGAGCACATTTGCAGACACATCTCTGTGTGTGGGTTCTCTTCACTGCTGATTTGCTGTGGTTACTTAGCACAAAGTTGCTCTCAGCCTGTTTTTGCTGGCCCGTGTCACAGCCCTGCAGGAGGCTTTGTTAGCCAGCCCAGAATTGTTGAACTCTCCTGGTGCTGCTTTTAATTCCCCCTGTTTTCCAGAGGGATTAGGGAGAGCTGAGCACCTGGGGAGTGGGGGAGAGCTGTCAGATGTCAGTCAGGGAAGTGAATATGTATGAACAGAAAAGCAGAGCAGTGATGGACCTGGAGCCTCCAATTCTCTATCAGATGGTGCAGAGAAGAGAAGAGAAGCAGAAATAATTCACACCTTCAGTGCCACGGTTTCACATGGCAGTGATCAGACTCTGCTGCTTGTAGGATGACTCTGCATTTGGGTAATACTTCAATTGTCATGTAAATTTTAGAGTAGGCAAATATAAAGTCCCAACATGTGTTCGACTTGCAGGAGATAAGCTGAATTTAACAGAGCTTCGCTCCTCTACGGTGGGAAGATGCATTGTGATGGTAATTATGCTGCATCTTCTCTCACCAGCTCTACTTCCTTGAGACTCCTGCCTCTGCCAGCTACCTCTTCCAGGTTGCAGAGCTCACCCAGAAGCTTTGTGATCACTTTTAATTGCTGTGTTAATTGTGTGCTGTGCGAAGCGGAAGGACAGGGAGATGGCTGTGTTGCCATTGTTCTCTCAGCACGTGAACCTCTACCAGTTGTCTGTGATTCATTTTCAATCGATACTTCTTTAAATGTACAGCAGAAAGTGTGATTTAAAGTCAAATTCATCTAGATACATTTAACAGCGCTTTAAAAAATTTATTACCAGCTGAACTGATAGCAAAATGGCCATGCTGCTTATGATTTGGCTGGTATCCTGACTTCCTTGCTTTCCAGATTATTTTTGGATAGTTTGGCAAATCTGTACTTTCAGGCAGTTCAGCAAATCTCCTCGTAATACAACATAAATTGAACTGTAAAAACTAATGGACTGGAATACATCAGGGCTTTAAAGACTTATGGCCAATTCTATATATTTTGTGCAGTGAAAGAGGCTCTCAGCCTCAGGTCTGTCATAGGAAAACTCGACCCGAAGTTGAAAAACTATCCAAGCTTTCCTGTAATGGCAGTGTGTCTGCTCTGGGGAATGACCTGGCTCCTCTTGAAATGCAGTACTTACACAGAAATTCTGATTTAAGCCCCTCTTTTTGGGACTGCTGTTGTTGCTCTTGCTGAACGTGCTGCGCTGAGAGGAGAGAAAGAAAAAGGTGTGAGTTGAGGGAGCAATTCAGCAGAGGAGGACAAGTGGCAGGGAGACTTTGCCAAGTTGCTCAAGTGGTCAGCAAGTGCTTCTGAAGCTGACTTTGAGGCACCTTTGTGCTGCAGGAGCCAGACTTTCTTAAGGCAGCAGATGTCCTCTTTGCTGTGCTCCAGTGCGTGTTAAAGTGGGGATGTGTCAGTTCTGAAGGATGTCATCTCGCTGAGCCATAGCCTGCCCAAATGCCAGGCTGGCTCTGCTCTGCCCTGCCCTGCTCTGCTCTGCTCTGCTCTGCTCTGCTCGCAGAGCTGCTCAGCCCTGGCTTGGTGGCAGCTTTAGCTCATGGTGGGACCCTCTAGAGCTGTGCCACTGTCACTGTCTGTGCCCCAGAACTGCCCCAGCCTTTCCCTTCTGCAAACCATTTTGACAGGACAAATGTTTCCCATCCCAGCCGTTATCATATCCTATATCACATCATTCCTTTGTCTGCAAACCTGTGATGGACATGAGAGTGCAGGAATGAACTGCTTCATGTTGGGGATGATCTCATCTCCCTTCCTTGGACCTTTTCCTCATGCACTTGGTACCAGACCCATCTTGCCTGTTTTCTTCCCAGGCTTTTGCTCCACATTTTATTGTCAGCAGTCCCAACCATCTGCACCCCAAGGGAAATAAGTCAGATTGATGTCACTTCTGTGGAAAATTGAGGAAAAAAGAGATGGCCCCTGACTTGAATAAAATGCCATCAGTTCTACAAGATCTGAGCCTGCTGTCACAGTCACAAAGGAATTTTTATTTTGCAAGGGGGACAAGGATGACTTTTTTGGGGGGTGGAGGAGTTTTTTGTATGTTTTTTTGATGCTGTGTTGTTGAGTTTTTTTGTTTGTGTGTTTTTTGTTTTTAATCTAAGCGGTTTCCAGGAGTGCCAAAGACATTAATTATACAGTGATTATAATAAATTATTAATATTAATTAATTAAACATGTATTATGTTCCTACAAGTGTAATAGAAACTTATCTATGCCTTGCTACTGATCATTTGCGTGTACATTGACTTGATTCAGACATCTGAGTATTTCACAAGTATAAATGAATTCAGGCTCACTGTTAATGTTTTAGATGAGTAGTAATTACAACTATTTTTAAAGAGTCATAAGTAACTTTCCACTACTGTTTAATAAGTATTTTTTTTAAGTACTAGGGCTGCTGGAGCACTCTGTTACATGTTTGTCTGAGCTGACTGACTTTTTTTCAGATTATCAGAGAATCATGGAATGCTTTGGCTTGGAAGTGACTTCATACATCATCTCATCACCCCAGCCCTGGCAGGGACACCTTGCACTGTGCCAGGCTGCTCCAAGCCCCAATGGCCAAGCTGCCCTTGGACACTGCCAGGGATCCAGGGGCAGCCACAGCTTCTCTGGGCACCCTGTGCCAGGGCCTGCCCACCCTGCCAGGGAACAATTCCTGCCCAAGATCCCATCCAGCCCTGCCCTCTGGCACTGGGAAGCCATTCCCTGTCTCCTGGCCCTGCAGCCCTTGGCAATTGTCTCTCTCCAGCTTTCCTGCAGCTCCTTCAGGCACCAAAAGGCCACACTGAGGTCACCCCAAAGCTTCTCCTCTCCAGGCTGAACAATCCCAGCTCTGCCAGCCTTTCCTCCCAGCAGAGCTGCTCCATCCCTCTGCTCATCCTGCTGCCTCCTCTGCACTCTCTCCAGCAGCTCCCTGCTCCTTCCTGTGCTGCCCAGGGCTGGGGCAGCTCTGCAGGTTGCTCTCACCTGAGGGGCAGAGGGGCAGAATCCCCCCTGCCCTGCTGCCCACGCTGGGCTCAGCCCAGGGCAGGGTGGGTTCAGGGATGGGCAGGTGCAGCTCTCACCCTTCAGAGCAGCTCCACACCCCTTCCTGAGACCACCCAGGCTCAGGGATGTCCCAGCCAGGACTGGCAGCTGGTGGCACTGTGTTTGTCCCCTCAGAGCCAGCCCTGGGCTGTGCCCACCCTCTGCTGCCAGCAGCTCCTGCACAGGAGGCAGAAATACAGGAATTCTTTCTTAGGAAGAAAGAACAGAAATTCTTTAGTCACGTTTTGTCAGGTGGTTCCTTCAGCTCTGTGGATTATTGACTGCAGACAACATCCATCCATCCATCCCTCAAAGCACAACATAAGCAATTACAGGTTCAACATGATCTAAAAACACACCGAAGATGCCTGCAGAGGGGAGTTGGCAGTTTCCTTCCAGATCTGTGGAAATTTGGCTGGGAACCAAGTTGTCTGGGGCTTGGAATGGCCTTTGCTTCAGTGCCCCCCAGCCAGCCTTTGCCCCAGCTCTCACAGAGAAGGGAAAGAAGCACCAAAAAGCAGAAATGGCACCCTGAGTTTACATGTTCAACAAACTGGGGGTGCAGCATTGATATTCTAGTATCTAGCTTAATATCTTAATATATTTTGTATACATAATCTTTTGTATTCAATGTACCTGCCTGCTACTGAGTGTTATGGATTGTATAAAACATTAAATGTAAATTGTGTAGTGTGTTATAATACTAATATATTCTGAATTTATTAGTTCTCAGTCTATCCTCTGAGAACCTGACAATGAATATTAAATAAAACTGCTGTCACAAAAGCATTTCACATTATAGCCTTGGATAATTTGTAATATACTGAATATTTTGCATTTAATGAAAAATCATTGGGTTGCATCTACTAGTTTGGAATTAGTTTTGAACCAAGATAGCCAAGGCATTAAATGACTTTATGTCAGGAAGTACATATGTTTTTGGGTTTTTTTTGTGGAAGTTCTTTATTTGGTGCAATTCAGACATAACTAATATTTATGAAAATTTCTTGTGCAATGAGCTGTTACTGTTTCAGGAATTCTTTTCTTTGTCTTTATGGTCCATAGATTTGTCTCACTTTGAGGATTTTTTTTGTGTAAATAATTCAAATTATTCTTTTCATTTTCATATGATCTAATCAGTATGTATCATGCATTTTAATGTAATAAGAGTTTCTAATTATTTAGAACCATTATTAGTTTTCTCAAATTCAAGGGAATTAAATCACAATGATTGTAGTTCCCTCTAGCATTGCCAAGGAAGTTCTTAGCACTTAAACCAAATTTTTCAACTTGATTTTCTTAAGATGTTTGGCAGACTCAAATTAAATTGTGTTAAATTTCAAGATTTTGTCTTTATTTTTGAGAATGACAAGAAACTGCTCTTGCTTCGTGTCAGTCTGATTGCAGAGAATGGGGTTTGACTTTGCTTTTTTAAACGTGGGCACCATGATTTAAAGATTGTCTTGTGTCTGTCCATCCCAGTCTCCCCTCACCTACTTTTTGTTTTTGTGATTTTACATTTCATGGTTAGGGAGGTAGAATGGGGGAGACTAAAGACCAGAATTTTTGGTGAAGTTCAGTTCATGCAGCAACACGACATGAGCTGGAAAGTCCTGCTTATGTGCAAAGGTAAGGGTTTTGTCACAAGTGATGTCACCATCTGCCCAGTGGTGTGCCTTTGCTCTGGCCAAGGAATCCTGTCTTCAGTACATGAGGCTGTTTTCAAAAGAATCTTCATTTGGAGAAGAAAAATATTTTAAAATTATATTTTTTAAAAATACAAATGAAATTAAATCATTACTGCTGTGTTGTTCTTAGTTGGACCTGCATATCTGATTCTTAAAATTTCTGTGCTCGTTGTAGAGCACTAGAATATTGCAAATATGAAAAAAAAATGGCATGAGATTAAGGAAAACTGTGAAAGAAAACTGCTCTGCAGACTGCAAACCCAGGGAGAGCAGTGACTGAGGGAGGGCATGAGCTGAAAATCAGTAGAGATGGGGAAGGATTTTGTTGTTCTGTACCTGGCACTGCCTGAGAAGTGCCTGCAATTGCCTGTAATTATTAATTTCTGGAGGCAGGGAGGGCGCAGGTGGGTGCAGGGCTCTGTGCTGGTGCTGTCAAGAGCAGAATGAGTTCAGGGAGTTGGTTTTGCAGGAGAAAAGGCTCCAGCTGAGACAGGCTGTAATGGATTGACCTTTCCAGGGAGCCCCAAGAGGCAGACTTTGTGTGTCCAGGTGAATGGAGGGCTTGAATGGTTGAGAACATGAAAGAATTGAAGGCTCCACAAGATCTGACTGGAGAATAAAGGAAATAATTTATTAGGTATTTCACTGGACTTTATCTGGATTACTGCACAGCTGAAAAAACTTCAGTATTGTCTACAGGATATTCCAGAACCTTGGGTGCCTCTGGTTTGACTTGGAAAGCTGGGAATTGAGCAGAGGGGTGAATGCCAGCTGTCTGAGCAAGTGAAACACCCAGAATTCATCTCCCATCAGGGCTGTAAAGGGATCACTTGGATCACTGGGATTGGATACTTTGATAAGGATTAAGCTACAAGAATTTAGGACCCCAAAATACAATCTATATAAAATGGCTTAACATAATTGAAAACCAACAGTGAATGAACAAAAGAATTTGGTTTGCCCTCACTCAAGTCCTTTTGTAGAAAACCCTTTGGAGGTTCTCAACTCAGAATTCCATCCCAGAATGATGCTCCTTACTTTCCATGGATGTGGCAGAGTTCACCCTGTCCCAGGACAATACCTTAATTCCACTTTGCTTATTGCACTCTGGATGTGGTTAGAATTGAAT
The DNA here is from genome assembly GCA_024500445.1 of Entomyzon cyanotis. Taxonomy (NCBI): domain Eukaryota; kingdom Metazoa; phylum Chordata; class Aves; order Passeriformes; family Meliphagidae; genus Entomyzon; species Entomyzon cyanotis. The sequence goes on along the minus strand of JAKEPQ010000743.1, from coordinate 18,465,659 downwards.
CACCCTCTGAATTCATCAGCACTGTTTTTCATTTGTAACAGCCTAGAGCTTTGGGGGTTTCAGAAGAATTGGCTTCTGCTTTCTTTTTCATTAGAATTTATCTGCAGCTGAGGGAAATTCCAACAGCCAGAAGCATCATCATATAAATTAACAGGTTGATCCACTCCCTGCCTGACACAGCTTTGGGGCAGACTTGTTAAACCCTGGCAATACAGGTGTGCCTCTTGCTCCTGATTTTTGAGTTTAATAATGAGAAACTTTGAGGTCATAATTTACAAATGCAAACCACTGATTAGCTGTTTTAATTAAATTAATAACACCTTAATATGCTTTGTATGTTTTCATAGAAAGACTGGGATTATTTCATAGCTTCAGGAAACACGAGGGGTTTCCTCTCTCCTTAAGGCAGTGCTGGAAAGGGGAATCTTTGCAGTGGCACATTTCACATTCCTCCTGCTCTGGGAATGGGCTGGTGGCTGCTTCAGCTCGGAGCTCTGTCAGCTCCTCCTGCCCCTCTGCTTTTTGGCACTGTGGCTCTGCAGAGCTGCACGAGTGAGGGATGCACCCTCACCCAAGGAATCCACCATGGAGGGGCTTTTTGGTGACTTCCATGTGACAATGTTTTTTGGGGATCAGAGAATTCCCCCATTTTTCCAGGGTGCCTGGTGGCCCAATTGAAGCTCTTGAGCAGCATGATGTGAACAGAGCTGGGGAAATCCCAGGCATTTCCATACTGTGCATGTCTGAGGTTTCAGCCTGCAGGATTCTGATTTCCCTCTGCAGGCTTCACCTCTGAACCATTCCCTCTCACAGACCTCAGTTTCTGAGGCTTGGAAAGCCAGGGAAGAGGGCAGGTGCCCACAGGAAGGGCTTTTTGGGTTTACAGAATGTGCAGGAGAGAGTGGGAAGCTTAACTGGGCTTTTAGAGATCATCTTCAAGAAGTCAGTGCAGTAACAGTCTCTGTGCTACAAGAATGTAAATTCTGACTTCTCCCTGCAGTTTGTTATTACATCAGGCCCTGAAATGGCGAGGTAGGGTGGTTTGCCTTTAAATCTTCACCAAAATTTTCGGAATTATTTAGCATAGAGTGTTTACAGGCCTTCCATATATATATATATATATGGGAACACAAAGCTGTTGCAGCTGCAGCTCTCAGAAGTCTGCTGCATCTCCACAGCTGTCTTTCCCAAAACCACAGAGCATCAGCTCAGCCCCTCTCACACACAGCCCATCAGACTTCCAACAACACAGAGCATTTCTCACCCCCATTCACTCTCAGAAAAAGCTGCTTTGCTGATAGCAACCTGTTTTTGAACATAGACGAGGCTGAAGTCATTTCATTGCATAACCTGTCACTTAATGGCTACAATTAGCTGAATGAAATTTCCCACTATGGCTGGAGTTAAAGTTCTAATGATTTTGCTCTTGGCAAAATGCACACTTTCCCCCTAAGACTCCATAGTTGACTATTAAAAACCTAAGGCATCATTTAGACTTCCCTGCTCATATCTATCATAAAGAAAAATAACATTACATATGTTTACTGCTGTCACCTGCTTCCTTCCCACAATACATGTGTTCTGCAGGATATTAAAAAATCTATGATGCACAAGTGAGTTGTAACAAGAAAAGCAATTACATCTCTATCTTTATTCAGAGCACATAAGGTTTTGGGCTGTTCAGACAAAGATATGACATTTCAGGCAGACAGCATTATTGTTCCACACACTTTGCAGTTTAGGATCTTTAATAAGAGCTTTCTCTTGAAAGCCTTTCTAGAATATTTTTACATCTGTTCAGCTGGGCACTGATGTGTTAAGGTCCAATGCAGGGCCAGAAGAGGGTTACCCTGAGCAGGAACTGCTCCTGTCCATGTCAAGAACAAGCTCTGTGCTCCTGGGCTGTTGTTGGCTCTGTCCTGTTCAGAGGTGGAGCTGATGGTGGGGCTCTTAATGCAGGGAGGGTTTGTGTTTCACTGGGCTGTGTTCTCACACTGGGATCACCCAGACTTGAAAGTGTCAGGAATAGAGGAATATATATATACAATCTGGGCATGTTTGGCATGTTTCAGCATGTTTTCCATGCTTTTCTGAGAGAAACAGAGTTGGTGTTGTCTGGACTCAGCTCCTTCTGCTCTTAAGACAGTGGATTCAGGGAAGCCCAAGAGCTCAGGGCAGGAGCAGAGCTGCTCTCAGCTCTCAAATCCTGTGGATTGGAATGTTCAAATGCAGCTCCCCCAAAGGCAGGGGTGCTGGAGGGACTGCTGAGCACTGCAGCTCTCTGGTCTGGGGAGCAGGAGCCCAAAAATGACAGAAATGAGCTCTGGTTTTGCTGCCCAGCTGCACTCTGAGCACTGGGCCCTGCAGGGCCAGAGAGGGGACTGGAGATCTGGGTGTCTTTTTGCCATTACATGAAGCATTTTTGGAGCTGGGTCTGCTGTCACCTTTCTGAGGCTCTGTGGGTGTTTTGTGGCTCTTGGCCACTTGGTTTTTCCCATCAGGAAACTCCACTGTCCCTGTCTGGTACCATGGGGAAGATGTTGTGGATTAACCTTTAGTGCTCCTCTGCATCACATGCAGGAGTCTTTCCAGTATTTTCTAGTGAGAAGTCCTGGGACCTGAGAAAGCAAACAGAAGGACTGCCTTTCAGATCTGGACTTTCTAACTGATAATTTGTTAGTTGTCTTTAATATTTACTGTGGGTGTTTTCTATTTTGGAGAGCTTGTGTTCTATCTGCAGAAAAACTTTTGCAAGTTTTTGGTTCTGCAGGACAGCACAAATGTGGTTTTGCACATTTGTGTAAGGTTTCTTTTCAGTGGGCAGAGGACACTGAATAAAAGGGCCTGTGTAAAATATACCTATTAAGAGCATATTTTCAAAATGTTGTTGAAAAAAGCATTTCGTTTATTATGCTATTCATTCTTATGGCTACAAGGAACCAGTGGGAACAATCCTCAAGTGTTCTCTCAGTCCCTGAGGACTGACAGAGACATTTTGAAGTCCTTTGCTCTGTGGCTCTGATGCATCAGCTGAGCAGTGCACTGAGGTTTATGGATGTTGGGTCAGTGCAGGTTAAGCTGTCAGAGTCTGCTTCTGAACTGCATCATTACTTAGAGCACCAAGTGCTGCCGAGGGGGGCTGGAATTGCTCTGAGATGTGGGATTAATGGCAGGAGCTAAAGTTGCTAGTTTGTCATGCTTACAGACATTAATGGCTTGGTGGGATCATATTTAAAACTATATGTGTGGGGAAAAAGAATGCTTCCGTGCTTGTTATGCAATTTTCCAGCAGCCTGTAGAGATTGGGCTGTGTTGGTCCCCAAACAGGGGGGATGACAGGGACAAAACTCAAAACTTAACAGAACCTGCTGAAATTGTGGTGCTATTTATTGTCATCACTTAAGTAGGGTATAGTGTGGGGAAAAAAGAGCATAAAAGTATATTTTGCCCTTTGCAGATAAGTAAATTAAATGCCTTATTGCAAGCAGCTTTTGGTTGCTGTTAGAATGAAAAAAAAAGAAAAAGAGGGTAAAATCAAGTCCAACATCTGCTTGGTTTGCTCAGCCAAGAACTTGCCTTTAAAGCACAATTGCAGGAAAAAGCCCAAGTGCTGAGGTCAGCAAGCAGAAGAGGCATCACTTCCCAGTAGCTGTGTAGGTGTAGTGGTATTTTCAGCACATCTCCTCATACATCTGTGTGAGCTCTCTTTGTTTCTGCCACATACCCAGATTTTTGTAATGAATGTCCTGCTTTTCCATTGCAGAAATTGTTGTCTTCTGTATATTTCCCTTGCCTGGGGGTTCCTCTCTTTGCAGGGTGTGAAACACCCTCAGGCAGGGCATTTCACCCTTAGAACCATTTTAGGGAGGTCCTGGTGATACAGAGAGTAAGTGGTAGCAGCCCCAGAATGACCAGCAGGCCATTTATATCAACAAAATAACTATTAATTTCAAATTTTCTGATAAGATAATTTATGAATTTCATTTAGCTTTTCTTAAATTTTAATTTCCTAACAAGAAACTGGTTTATACATGTTTAATAAAGGTCTAATGTCCATTAACCGTGTAGCTGTATTTATTTGAGGAAGTCATGAGGACTTGATTTTTAAACAAAACTGTCTCTTCATAAAATACTATATTGATTATCCATGCAAATATGAAGAAGTTGTCTTTGGGGATGAATCCAGATGGGTGGATCTTAGGACAGAAAAAATACTGCATGAAAATGGCCTGAAATCTGCCATATCCATCAGTGAATTGAAAACTTAGTTTGCATGTGAGAAAAACCTGAATGTTTTTCCAGTCTGCACCAGAATGATTCATACTGAACACACACACACACAAAAGCAGTTCTGGGCACTCAACCCTAGAGCTTTCATTTTTCTCCAAATTTTAATCATGATCCAGTTAAAACAATTTATTTTGCCTAAGACTTCCAGCTCAAGCCTTGTTAAAAGGGTAGAAAGATTAACCCAAATAATGGATCCTCTGGGAGACCTTTCCTTGCACAGCCCTCCCAGGAACCTGAAATAGAAAGAAGAGGCCATTAAACATTAGCTGATATAAAAGATGGAGGCTGGAAGGGTAAGGGATGGAGATACTGAGAAAAAGCTCTGGAAGCTACAAACAGAGTGGACATTCCTGTGCTTCTGATGACACGCTTTGCCTGATCAAACAGGGACACAGTGGATCCAAGCCATGCCCTCGGGAGCTCCAAAGGCCACTGAAGCATGGCCATGGACTGGAGTTCATACAGCTCAGGGGATGCTCTGTGAGCCACCCTTGGGCCAAAGAAATGCTGATTTTTTTCCGTCTCTCTCTGCTCTTTGTCAGTGACACAGTCAGGTAGTGAGGTTTGGCTGTGGTGCTGGTGCTGATGGATTGGAGCTGTGAGGAAATTGCTGCTCTGGGATTAGCTGGGATTGAGAATCACAGAGCTCTCAGCAGAGAACACCGGAGGAGAGAGATGCAAATGGACAGCTCTGGGCTGTGGTTGGAGGTGGTTTCAGCAGGGAAGGTCCTGCAGGAGGTCCAGAGTGTGGGTGAAGCCCTGGGTGCTGCCAGGTGCCATTTGTGGGTTAATCCCTCAAACCCCAGCCTGACCCAACACATGGCCCCACATCCCCAGCAAGGCAAACCCTGCCCAGAGCAGGATCCTGCAAAGCACTGACACCTGCTGTGCATCCCGTGGGGAAAACCCCTGGGAAATCCACTGATGGGCTGAACAGCAGTCAGGAAGAGAACTCCATTTATCACGGTGAGAAGTGGGTAATTCCATCCCTGACTTCCTGCTGCCACTCCATTTACTGCAGCCTGGTGGTGCCTAAGTGCTGATCACTTGAGGCAATACATTAAGGCTTGAAAGGAACAATAAATTTTACAATTAGGTTAGCAAACACCAGCGATGGTTTTTCTCCCTGTTGATAATTACAAATCAATTATCTTATATGTTTTAAAAAATGATAACTCCCATGGCAGTGTTGTGAAGCAAATGTTCTCAGAAAGATGTGAGATCTCCAGGGCCAAGTGCTTGAACATGTGCAGTGGTTAGCAACAGAAATGTTTTAACCCCGAAGCAATCCTTCTGTGAAAAATGTATTAAATTAAGGTCAGCTGGAGCAAACTGCTGCTAAACATGGTTAGTGTAAAAGAGAGAGCATCTTCAAGGAGGGAGCTAATGGGACTGAATTTCTTTGTCTAATGAACTGAGGATCCAGACTCTGATGCAACGTTTTACAATCTGTTTATTGTACTATAGGGGCTTTTGTTCAATTCCATGAGCAACACTGCAAGTATGAAATAAACTCTTTCATAATAAACTAATGGCTACATGAGTCTGATTTCAACAAATCAGTGTTTCTGTTACAAGCAATGGTTGAGTTGGTTATTTGTACAAAGAGGGCTGAAATTATTTACTTTAGCACTATATGTAGGCTCTTGGAATTAACTGACAAATAATCAGAGTAAATGCATGCTCTGATATTGCATATCTAACTGTAACAAAGGGGAGACGAGCAAAGATGAATAGTTTCTGAAAAATAAAGATATTTGCTATGAAAAGTTGTATGAGAGAGGCGTGAAAGGAGCTGAAGGGGCTCCCTGCAGTAGGGCAGGGCTGAGGGTGAGTGGAGTGGGCTTTGGTCACCAGCCCAGGACCCCTTACCGTGGAAACCAGAGATATCTGATGTGTTCCTCAATATCTCCCCAACATGCTCCAGTCACCCACATTTGAAATGTTTGCCCCTCCAAGTGTGGCTGCTCTCTCTCAGCACCTCCCTTGCTCCTCCAGCCTTTCTCTGCAGTGAAGGCTCTCGAGGAGCTGAGGACAGGCAGGTGACACACAGCACAGCTCCCCTGCCATTGATTCATCAGGGTGTGGAGCTTCCTTCCACTGGAAATTGCAGACACTGACAATGAGTCTCAGAACCCAAACAAACAACACCAACTCAATTCCTGTATGCAAATGTTGTGCTTGCAGGTGCAGACGGGATAATTGTGCATGGAAATAATCACAGCCCATTTGCATGGCTAATTTGTGTATACAGTAATGGCATATGCATATCTGCTGGTGCAAAAACGTCTTTGGGATGCAGATAATTACTGTGGCACTGGTTAATACCTTGGAGCAGTTTCACTTTTACAGTGCCTTTTTGTCCTCATGGATTTTGCAGTAACAGAAAGGGTGCATGATTGGGTGTTGATGCTCTTTCATGAACAGAGCAGGGAAAGGTAATGTCTGAAAATCTTTTTTCATTTTCAGAAAAAAGGAATATTTGTGTGTGTGTGTATAAATGTATATGTGTCTTTAAGAAAGCTCCATTCCCAAATTATCTCCTGCTTTCCTTGAGAAGTAAAAACAAAGAGGAAAGAGAAAGAAGCTCTGAAATGGAAGAGAAAAAGAAGCCAGGCTGACAGGGAAAGGGGCTCTCAGTGAAACTGAATCCCATTTCATGATGTAAGCTGCTGATATTGCAGCTTCATGGCATTTCCCATCAAATATGACAGGCTTTATAGCAGCTCTAAATGAGAGCATGGAGGAAAGTACAAATGGTTAGAAAGTGAGTGCAGCAGGCAATTGCTGTGGAGTTTGTTGTCACTTTTTGTCCTAGTGAAGCCTAAATACTATATTATTGTCTGGTTTGTTGGCAGCACCAGCAAAAGCAAACTGAGGAAAAAAAGTCTTTGACACTGAAGTATTATCTGTGCTAATTTTCCTTGTTTTGCTCCGAAGGAGGAACATAAAGCTGTCCTTTCATTCTGCAGCTTTCCACTGTGTTGCTACTGTTTAGAGTTTGGGATTAAAAAGAGGTAAAAATGTACCAAAATGCTACTTTGGCTCCTGCTGTCTGTGTGCAAAAGGAATGTGAGTAATTTCATAATTTCTGTTGATTAATAGTTTTAGATCTGTTTTGTGCGTGTGTCTGAGAGAAAGAGCTGACAGCACAGACCTTTAGTACCTAATAACATCATGTCTTATACTTGAGATATAATACGATATATTAAGTGGGGCTTATACTAAAGACATTTATTTTCATAAGTCCTGCTGCATGGCAACCTTATGAATTGTAATTCTTTTCTGGTTGGGAATGAAATTCTAGTGTAATTCAATAGCATTTACAATAAACTGATGATCTGACACACAACATTTGCATTGAAGTGAACAGCACAGCCCCTGACCCCATCAGAGCTGACTGGGGAACCATGGGCAGCATCATAAAACCAGCTGGGGATTTGCATTGGGAACAGCAGAGGAATTGGTGTCCATGATGCTGCAATAACAAGAGCCTGGGCATCGTTTCTCAGAATGCTATTTAAAATGAATTCTCCTCTAAAGCAAACCCAGTCCATGCTTGCTGTTACTTTGAACCAAAATTCTCACACCAGTTTTTAATTGCAGAAAGGCCTTCCTTTGGGCACTGTGGTTCTGAAAGATTACTCATGCAGCTGATGTCCAGAATCAGTAGTTAATCCATTTAATGTGCTTTTTTTGACATGCACATCTTCCAGTCCAACGGTATCTTTCATGTTGTGTGTGAAGCAGGGAGAATCTATCAGAGAATGGAATCTTGATGGGAAAAGCTTTCCCTGTAGGGTTAGACTTGACTTTTTCGAGAGCCTAAGAATATCTTTTAGGCCCATGTGTGGTGTGTGCTGCTGCCTTTTAAGGAATTTTTAAATTTCGGTTGTTTCAGGAGGATCTGGTGAGCGTTCCTGGGCATGTTAACACATTTCTCTTGCTTGCCTTTGAATGTGGGTGGGTTCATGGATTAGAACAAACTGAGAAAGGTCTCTTTACATAATTTCCTTTATTTATCTATCTCTATATTATTAGTTTTCCGTGCCTACTACAGTTTATTGACTACATAAAATCTGGTGAACTTTATGATCCTGCACAGAGTCAGTGTGACAGATCCACAGAGTGAGTGCAGCTGATTTGTGGAGGGACTCAGAGCACACAGTGGGGCTGATAACAAACAGGAAAGAACAGCATTCGCCTTCAAACACCTTTCCATTGCAGTATGGAAAAATCTAGAAAGCTTGGCATTATGAGGAATTTCATCATAATTCCCTCTTTCTGTGACAGCTAACTCACAGGCTCCCATCATGATCCTGCTGTTCCAGCTGAAGGTTCAGTGTTGAGGAGCTCAGGCACCTGGAGTGATGTGTGGTGTGAGGAGACACAGTTCTGGCAGGTGCAGGTGCTGTGAGGAGGATTTTTGCAGCCTTTGTTTTGTGCACTTGAAATTCTGTATGGCTGGAGCCAATTTATTAATCGGTTACTCATCAGTTATGGTCAAGTGTTTGCAGGTCCCCTGGAGTTTCCACTCAGGAAGCACAGCAAACATCCAGAATGATCCAGCTGGGCAGCTTTGCTATTCATCTTTTCCTGTGTGACTTCAGCTGAACACAAGTGATGAGCTGTCCACCAAATCAAATGTCACTTTTTATTTATGTGGTGGTAAAAAGCCATCTCTAGTGCTAGAACAGACCCTGAAGTTTTCCAACCTGAGTCCCTGGGGATTGCAGGCACGAGGAGGAGGAGGAGGAAGGGCTGTGGGGACCTCTCCTTCCCCTGGGGATGCTGGAGCTCTCCCCAAAGGTGTTCCCAGCACTGCTGGGTGCAGGGGAAGCCCTGCCTGGCACTGGCACTGCAAGGCACAGTCAGATCACACAGAGACAGCTTAAATTAATGCCAGCCACAAAGCTGATTATGGGCTCTGGTAATTCATTGGATTCAAATCAAAATGTCTTAGAAGCCAGAAGACCTGCTGGGTTTAATAGAGTGGATTACACTGAAGATTAGTTCTAGCAGTAATGTGTATATATATATATATATATGTATATATATATGTAGCCAGGATCTGTTCTATGGATGCCCACTTTGTCATTCCTGGAGAAATGACAACTAACTTTGTGAAGAGCCATGTTGTGAATCTGCTCAGCCTGACAGGAGCAACAATAAAAGTGTGTGTGCTTTGGTTGGGTGGTTGTTTCCTTCCAACTGAACATGTGAGGTACAGAAATCCACTCCAGGGCTGAGCAGTGAAGGCAGCAGCAGAAACACAGGAAGCTGCTGAGGGAGCTGAACGTTGTGCTGAAAGAAGTTATCCAAAAGTTATGAACAAAATTGTTCTTAACCAAGATCTGTGTAATCAGTAGAGTTTGCTGATTCAGCCTGCCAAGGTATTTTTAAAACTGGAATTGTTTTTGGGGAGCAAAAGGGTTCCTGAGCACTGTTACTGCAATTTCTCATGGACTCTAAGGCCACTCAGCTGCACCCACTGCTGTTCCTGAGCTCTTCACTGACAGCCATACCTTTGCACTCAAGAAGACCCTTGAAAATGCAAGTTAGATGACCTCTTCTGACTCCCAGTCATATTAAATCTCATGCTTTTATCAGAGAAATTCATTACCCTTATTGTTAAGATATAATGAATAACTGGCAGCTTTCTGGAATTAGACAGCAGTCTGATATTACATCTTAGATGGCACTTTGAACATCCTTTATATGCTTTGACATTTTATTTCATTTAATATTGTAGGATGCCCCAAGGTGCTTTAACCCGAAGGCTGCTATAAAAATAAAGCTGAAATGCTTCCCAGGAGCATTTTGGGAAAGCTTGGCTATGGGGTCACTGGTACATAGGGCCAATAGTTAAAATACACAGTAAAAGAGTTTCAATAACCCACTAAAAATGCATCATCTATTCTGGTTTATCTGTCCCAGTGTGCAAAGAGAGCTCTGGAAACCATCACAGCTCCTCTTCCTAAAGCTGCACATGGAGACCTTCTGCCTCCCAAAGTGAGGGTCTGATACAGAGTGTTGTGTGAGGGAAAGTTAAAAACAGAAGGGAACTATGATTCCTTCACAACCAAAAATTGTCCCATTTCAACTTTCATTTTTTGTGCATAAACTGGGGGAAAAGATGAGCTGAACCAGCAGTAGTGCAGGGTTGTTTAACAGGGAAAGCCTAAATGATGCTGTAAACCCTGAGTATCTTTTTCAAGCTGTTTTGCTCAATTTTTCTCACCCAGAGCAGCCTTCAGGTGACTTGGGAAGGGCCCATCTTTCCTCTTGTGCTGCTGAAGGGTTTGGGGTCAGAGTGTCCTTGGACACTCACTGGGAAGGGCACTGGAGTTTTAGCTTTCCCCTTCAAGGAAATGTTTCCAGGTAGGTTGAGGACAGATATTCTAGAGAGACAGGTCTTTTAAACACTTTCTGTAACTCTGAATGAAACAGATTATTCAGAGCTCTGTAAGGAAGAAAATAGTCCAGCCCAGCAGACTCCAACCCTAAAGAGAGATTGTGCTATTGTGTTTTTACAATTAAGATAATAGTCAATGATTTCCTCCTTCTTATCTTAAGGCAAACTAAGCATTGATGCTAACCCTGGTTATTAAGAATCCTAACTGGTGCCATTGTTGTATAGCTTTTGATGCCCTCCAAGCAGAGCTGGGAGATGGAGCATTTGGAAGTGCTTTAATAACTGGTTGTCCCTTGCCAAAGAATGGACACCAAGGATATCAGCTATTCCCAAACAGAGCCTCTCAGAGCTGCAGAATGTACAGTTATTCATTTCAGAGCAAAGGACTGAGTTCAGTGCCTGGGAATGGAACCAGCTTTGTGATTTGCAGGGAGCAGAGGTTTTCTGTGGATACAGGGTCTCAGCTCTGGGCAAATCCTGAGGCACTAACACACTCTGGCCTCTTACAATAAGTTTCTCTTCCACTCCATATGTGGGTCACATGGTGGTGTAGGTGGAGACAGAGTGCATTTTTTAAACTTAAAGGTTACTTTATTAAAAAAGAACTCACTGAGTCACAATGCTAACTGACTTCTGTTGAATTAATTCTCAAATCAATTCGGTAGCATCATCTCAAAAATATAATTTATTTCTTTACCTTCATTTTTACTTTTATACATATATATGATTACATGTATATGTACATGTAGAAACAACTATTAGTATTATGTTATCATCTAATAAAAACCTTCTGAAAGCTTCAAAATTCAATATGGCTATTCATTTCTCACAGCAAAGCATTTGTCTCTTGCATGTCCAAATGCTGAAAGTTTCATTACCAGTGTGTGAATTTGCTCCTTTACATTCTTCTTTAAAAGCAAAAGAAACCCAAAAAACCCCAAACAAAATCAACAATGCTGAACTCTTTGTAACAAGCTTTAGTTTGTTTTACAGTGTTGCTAGTGTATTGTGAAATATCACATCGTATTAACTTCTGTTTTTCCGTCTCAGTCACTTAAAGGTAACAGGACAAAATGAATTTTAGGCTGAACTTTAAGTGCATGATATAGTTTAAAACCTTTTCTCCCCTGTGAATAGTAGCTGTCACCAATGCCCAGTGATGCAGTAGTTTATTTGGGATTCTCCAGGGATGGCTGGCAGTGATTGGCTAAATGGCTCCTTCCTGGTTCTTATAACACAGGATGAGACCCAGGGATGTTGGGAACTGCTGTAAAGTACCTGCAAACCCTGTCAGGCACTAATGCAAGCAATTAATTTCTGCTAATTCCTGCTCTCACAAAGTAGAGATACTGTGAGATTTTGTGTCTCTGTGCAAGGCATGCCTTAATGAGATTTGTAGAGCTCTTACTCTGCAATCTGCAGCCCTGGTTGTACTTTTACCTGCCCTGAAATGCAAACTGTACAGGTTGGGGTGCACTGGATGTCATCTCCTTGGGAAAGCTGGGAGGGATGGAGGATTAGCAAATCCACTTGTTTGTGACTGAGCTCCCACCTTTGAATTCTCCAGAACTTGCACAGTGAAGGTATCATGGATAATCCTTCCAGGGAAGTCTGTCCTTTCCAGGTGCTGCAAAGGAGGTGCAGATTTGCACACTGCCCTTGTAATTCCAAGTTTTCCAGGTTTCCTTTCAGTTGCTTTCTTATATTTGACCAGGAAAGACAAGAGACTCCAAAAGCACCTGCATGGCAAAGGAGCCTTGGTGTGAGGATGCAGCAGTGAGAGAGTATTTTACAGGAACACTTCTTTGCTGCCATTTTCTCTATTCTAGTCAAAGGCTCTGCAGTCTTTCCATATTTGTTGCTTGCTTTAGTGTACATTATTTAGTGTTTTTCCTGACCCTAATCCTTGGCTCTGAACCACCTTGCCAAATTTTGCACAGATGGACACAAACACTTCCCCTGCAAATGTAAAGTGTGGCTTTGAGATTTTCTGGGTGTGACTGCTCAGGTACTGGGGTGAGAAGAATCCACAGACCTTTCATGTTTCAAAGGCTTTTGAAGGATCTGGCAAAGCTGACCTGGATGTCTCCACTCTGTCACTGGAAGTTCACAGATCAAACACAGGTTTAACAGAGATGTGTCACTGTTCATCAGGCTGGTCAAGGATATTTCCCTCTTTGAATGTCTGGTGCCCAAGCCCTGGTTTGGGAAGGAACATTCTCAGCCTCCTCCTGTTATTCCTCAGCTTTTCCTGGAGATCATTAAGTCTGTTCCATGCATCCCTGTGTGAATCCAGCTGCAGCAGTGGGAGGTAGATGGAGACCTCAAATTTCAGTACAATCCTTCTATCCACTCACCCTGGGCCAGAGCAGCTTTTTATTTTTAATGCAGGGAAAACTGAAGCTCAATATCACACCTTGAAGAAAGCCTTTGAATTCCTAAATGAGTGCTGTGTTTGAGGCATTATAATCTGCAGCTATTCTGATTATTTTGTATTTCCCTTTCAAATGTAACAAGGGAATTAGGGCTGCTGCAGTCTTTGAGTGGAAGATAGCTGAATTTTGGGTTTCTGCACTGTGGAACAGAGGATTTCTGTGACAACCATTTATACAAATGGGCCAAGACATATCAGAGGCTGATGTAAGTGCTGCTGATGCTTGAGCCTTGTCAGGTTTGTGCCTCCTGATCTTCACTACAAAGAAATCCTGCAAACATGTCACTTTATCACTTTGAGGAGTTAATTTGTCATCCAGGATGTTTTTAATCTCTGAGAGTATAACCATTTCCGAATTGTTTGTTTTATAACTCTGCTCTCAAAGAGACACGTTGCCTGCTTTGATGTGCCTGTTGCTCTCGCTGCAGGCAAAGAAAGAACAGCAGGGAGCAAAATATTTGCAGTGCATGAGGGTCCTGCTGACCACTGGGGAAGGGCTTGCTGTGACCATGGCAGTGGTCACACTGGGGCCAGGACAGTGGTCACATTTTGGCCAGGGCAGTGGTCACACTGTGGTCAGGAAGATCATCACATAGTGACCATTGCAGTGATCACCCTGTGGCTGGAGCATTGGTGACACTGTGGTCAGGAAGATCATCACATAGTGACCATTGCAGTGATCACCCTGTGGCTGGAGCATTGGTGACACTGTGGCCAGAGCAGTGGTCACTCTGTGGCCCTGGAATTGGTCACACCATGGCACAGGCAGTGGTCACTCCATGGCGCAGGCAGTGGTCACACCATGGCGCAGGCAGTGGTCACTCCATGCCCAGGCAGTGGTCACTCCATGGCGCAGGCAGTGGTCACTCCTTGCTCAGGGCAGTGGTCACTCCGTGCCCAGGCAGTGGTCACTCCGTGGCCAGGGCAGTGGTCACTCCGTGGCCAGGCAGTGGTCACTCTGTGCCCAGGGCAGTGGTAACTCTGTGCCCAGGGCAGTGGTCACTCCGTGCCCAGGGCAGTGGTAACTCCGTGCCCAGGCAGTGGTCACTCCGTGCCCAGGGCAGTGCCATCTCCCATGTGTCCCCCTTCCCTGTGTCCCCTGGGGGTCCCCAGGCCCTGCCTGGCTCAGGCTCTGAGGTGAAAACATTGCATTTTGGCTCTTGTGCACCTTCTGCCTCTGCCCAGGCGAGCTCAGGGAACTCATATTATTCCATTTATTATGGAAAGAGTTCAGAGCTGTGGATTTTGGCAGATTCCTCTGATCTTTGCTTTCCTTCCCAGTTGGGAAAGAGGCAGGAGAGACATCACTACTGAGGGCTTAGCCTCTGTAAGGATGGGAATTATAGCTCAGTTAAATAATTTAAGAATCATTCTGCTCTTCATTTTCTGTCCAAAGCTAAATTCCAGTTGAAGAATTACTGGCATTTTTCTCCTCAGAGTGTGAGCACTTATTGTCTAAGGGATTCAGATGAAAAAAGCATGATGGCTCCATTCTCTCTGCACCAGCTCTACCCAGGTATTTTGTGGATCTTGATTTCACCAGTACCTTGAACACATGCATTTTTAAAGTTTTTTTCTCTTTTTCTTCTCTTTCTTCTTTTTCTTTCATTTTAAATTTTTTTTAGTTGATCTGGAGATGCTCAGGAGCCACTGTATATTAAATGTGACAAAAAAATATTAAAAGTAATTTCTGTTTTTAACTCTCTCTATATTTTGGTATACATACACAGAAGTGTAAATAGAACACTCATTAACATATTTATGAGGGTTGGAATATTGGGATCATCAATATTATACTGCAATAGTTAAAGGTTTCATCAGGATAAAAAATTCAGACAGAAAACCAACTTTGGGCACAGCTTGGTTAGTGCAGTAATAAAAGTTTTCAAGTGGAACTGATGGAGGTCAGAAGCATAAGCCAGAGAGGGAAGAGCCACAGTGACATGGAAAAAAGGCAAATATGGCAACATATGGGTCTTCTGGCCACTGGAGGGAAGGATGGATAGGAAGGAGACTATCAATTGTTCATGTTTTAATGCAAAGCCCATATAGTTTAACCTGGAAGTAATGGCAATTTTAAACTGCATTTTACTCGATTTGCTGGTAAACCTTTGGGACAGCTTGGTGGCATTTCAGCGCAGGAGTTGTGGTTGCTGCCCTGAAAGATGCTGATGGGCAAAGGAAATGTGCTTGGAAGGAATGTGCTGCCCTGGTTCCCCAGAGAAGCTCCGGAGCTTGTGGAAGGGCTGAGCATTTCCCAAAGCACAGGAATCCTTGCTTGGGGTCACCAGGGGAGGCTCTGGGGTCTGCAAGGACAGAATGTGACAGCACAGGGCAAAGCTCTCCCTCTGCACCTTGCATTTGTCTGTCACTGCATCCTCTGCCTGCTGCCTGGGTAAACAGCCCTGAGCACAGACCTGAGACCCAAAGATGAGCAACCTGCAGGATTTTCTGCCTAAGAAACCCTTGGAATAAGTTAAAAACAGTATTTTTCTTACGTAAAATTTGACAGCGGCATATAATTATATATATTGTAGAAATATATTAAATACTGTTTTTATGTATATTATATATATGTACACACACACAATTTTAGAAGTCTATATAAAAATTCAGGCTACACTGCTCAGTTTGAGTAGCAAAACCCTGGGATTCATCTTCCAACAGCCAGTTCTGGGCAGTGTTTAGTTTTAGAGCTGGAAGTTGGTGGGGTGGTTTTTTTGGTTTTTTTTTTGTTTGGTTTTTCTTTTTTGTTGTTGTTTTGCTTTTTGTTTTGGTTTTTTTTTTTTTTCCCTGGGTAATCAGCTGGGCTTTTTCCCCCCCCTTTCTGCCAGCTCCTGGTAGTGTCCCTAGGACAGAATCCCTCTGAGCTCTGTGTGCTGCACAAACCATCTCCACCCTTCCCAGGCTGTTCCCGAGGGGGCATTTGGTGCAGGTGCCCAGCTGGCCACTATGATCCCTGACTGGCTCTGAAGCCAATTTTTGGCTGGATTGGCAGAAGATCCCTAAGATTCTGGCACAGCAGTCAGGAAAGAGCTGGTTTGGCTGTGCACAAGTCAGAAATGGGGGTGCACAAGTCAGAAATGGGGTGCACAAGTCAGAAATGGGGGTGCACAGTCAGTGTGAGTCACAGTTCCTCCAGGAACATGGAGAGTGTGACTGTGTGTTGCTCATTGCTTGAGCAGAGTTGCCCAGGTGAAAACCCAGTTTAAAATTCCCCTGCTGTGGAGGAATGCAGAGTCTTTCTGCCCCCATAGCAGAAGCAGTTATTCCAGGAAGGGTCCTTTTGTTATCTCCCTGATTGCTGCTCTGATAGCTGAGGCTGTGAACATGAAAAAACCTCTCTGTGATACCCAGTCTGTTTTGTTCTGATTGAATTTATGATCTGCTGTGGCCATCATTCAGTGGAAATCAAGAGCTGGGAGTAGTGGCTTCACATCAATACAGTCAAATCACTGCTTAAAACTGGAGTTATAATCCTTTAAATTTAATTTTGTGGGCAAATTGCAGCTGCCAGCTCCTCAATTTGATTGGTTCCAAAAACATAAGAAATTGAAAATGCCAGGAGGCATCAGTCCTGTAAATATATTAGTGCCATCTGGAGTGGAGTGACCTTGGACATTTTGCTTGGCCTTAGTATCTCATTGCTGAAAGCAATTCAGCTATTAATACTTGATTGAGTTTGTGCCTCTGACTACACAGAGCTCCATCTTTACCTCTCGCTCAAAGAGCAGGTGACATCTAATTTAATAAAGTATTAAATGTGCATTATATTAATTTGTTGGTTTTCTTACAGAAAAAGACCAAGCAAATAAATATAGATTGTTTTGAAACCTAGTGTGTGGTGCAGTACAGGAAAGAGAACACGGTTTCTGGGTTTTGTGACAGCCTCAGTGAAGCACAACAACTAATTTTAGAGATACCTGCCTTTGAGCTATTTTTTATCAAGTTAAAAAAAAAATCTGCTTGTACCTTAGATCATTAGCTAGTTTTGGGGAAACAATTCCAAGATTAAAATTACTTCAGGACTGGTGAAATGTTACACCATTGACATAGGGTCCAGGGAAAATACTGGGAAGGATTCTACTGATTTGAAGTGATCAAAAATTTCAGGGGCTTCACAGGGTAATTGACACCAGTGAGGTGAGGAGAATCAAGCCTTTGGCTCACTGGAGGTTAAGCATGGTGCAAACCTCACCATGTCCCTCCTGCAGGTGGTTTATCCCAGGTTATTTAGGGATGGGTTCATTACCATCAGTCATCCTGCTCTTCCTGTCCCACGAGAGGGGCCTGGATGGAGCTGGGGCTTCAGGCTGCAAGGGAAAATAGCAGCTAACAGAGCTGCCTGCTTGCCAGCAGAGCTGCTCATTTGAACAGACAGAGCGCTGTACAGAGCTCTGCACACAGAGCAGGTTAATAGCTGGGAACACAGAAACCTGCAGCAAAATAGGCATGAACAGAATGGGGATGTTGCCTGCTCTCTGGCAAGGTCTGAGGTGTCACCAATCTTAGGAAGATTGTGTAATTATAGCTGGAGTCTGTCTCAAGGTATGCACATCGAACGTGGTTGTTGGGAAAGCCTGTAAAATAAAGAATGTTTCTCCAAAGCAGTGAGATATCAGTGAATATTTCAAATATGCAATGCACACTGCAGAGGGAAGTTAACAGAAGGCTTGGGAGCACTCTAGGGGTAAGTTCCCATCCAGTTTGCATGAAAGCAAGGTTTTTTGTGTAATATCCTTGCTTAGCTTTGTTCATAAACTCCAATAAGCCTGTTTCTACAGAAGGATGATGTGCAAGTCCTTGGGAAGGTGACAGCCTGGTCTGCTCCCTTCTGCACGAGGCAGGAACAGAGCCCAGAGCCTGTGCTGAGTCACTGGGGCCAGAAAACACAATTAATAAATGAAACAAGCAGAAAGCAAAGAAATATGTGAAGAAATATTTATTTCATAAGCACAATTTGCTCAAAGTATTAAATAATTGGGAAATAAATGAGTGGCAAATTGCTGCAGCTGCCATGAGCTGCTCTGCTGGAGGAAGGGCTGGAGGGATGCACCTTGGTGGGGCAGCCTGGTTGGGATGGAGGGAAGGCTCAGGGACAGATTTCCCTCCAGATGTCCCCACAGCCTGCTCTCTGAGCTGAGCTTCACCTGGCAGAGTTGCTTGAGCTCTCGCAGCAACATCTCTAGCAAACTAAACTCAGCAGATGTAAAAGGCAGAGATTAGCAGTGAGCAGATCTGCTGATGGGTTTGAAGCAGGGCTAAAGCAGGCAGAATTCAGGGTCAGCTCTGCCAGGTCATGGCACCACCCAGAGATGGGTGTCAGGGAGCTCCAAGCCTTGTCTCACTGCTGCTTATGGAGCACTTCAGTCAATCAAATCCATGTGAGCCAAAAAAGCAACTCAGTAAATTGTCCATTTCTCCACAGTGACATAAAAGATAAAATGTGACCACAGGCTGTTGTGTCAGGTTGGTCCCTGGAATAGGAGCAGTGTTTCCCTGAGCTTCCTCACAAGACAATCACAACTCTTTGTGTTGCTGGTCCACAAACCTTAAACCTGACAGACAGTAGTGGCTTTTAATGGCACTAATTGTACTTAGCAGAAGTACAGATAAAATTAAATCATGAGGTGACCTTCCTAAGAATGAAAATAGGCAATAACAGCAATGACTTCCTTTACCAGTCTCAGCTGGTCCTGGACAGAGGGATCATGCAAGCATAACTTAATTTGTCCTGTGGAGGATTATTAAAGACCAAAAGGATCTGAGATCCAAGCTGATCTGCTACTGTTTTCTTGGAAGTTTCCCTTATCCATGTGTTATGTGCCTTGTGTTGGATTAAATCTTCTCTATAAGGAAAAATGGGGTTCAAAATAAACTTTGAATAATCAGAGGATTGAATTTAATTGCAAATTTCCTTTAATTTTGCAAAGAGTTCTGAATCTTGATGTTTTGCACACCATATTTTAACAAGTACTTGCACTTGCATTGTAAAAAGCCATATAAAGGTGGGTCAGTTATCACAGTTTTTAAATACTTAAAGGCTTTTCCTGCTTCCCCCCGCTAGGATGAAGAGGAAGGGAATTTTGGCAAACCCCTGGAATTCTGGTGTCTGCTGTCTGGTGAGTCTTACTGATACTCCTTACAAAATACATGTTGGGAGTCATCCATTCTGTGAGAGCAGTGGGAATAACCAGGATAGAAACTGGCAGGGTTTGGATCCAGTTTTCCACTTCCATCCAGACCATGAGAATGGAACACTTGGAATCACAGTGGTTTAGGTTTTTTTGCATGACTGAGAGAAACATGCATCAAAAAGCTACTACAATACCCTTTCCCTTGCCAGGACAGGCAGGGCCAGCTCTCTGGGATCAGCATGGCCAGCGGTGGCTCCACTCAGGCCAGGCACTGCTGACTCCTTGCTTTGCCTCCTGTTAGTGTTTGCAAAACTGAGCTCTGCTTTCGGAATCTCTGTGCTGCCTGGGAGAGTTGATGTTTTCATTCTCTAAGCATTGCTGAAATGGCATAAGTAGCGAGGCACAAACACTCTCGTGCTTGTTGAAGCTGCAGAACAGCAGTACAAACTCCCACTTATGTGACACTTCAGAAATGCGAGCTTGGGGCCTCAGACAGAGACAGACAGAATCGGCTAAAAAGTCATTCCAAACCACGAGCACTCCACCGAAGGAAGAGGAACAGACTTGGCAGACAAAACAAACAATGCCGAGTGTGCTGCAAAGCCCAGCGCTTTGCTTTTTATTTTTCAACTCAGCTGGAACACCGCGGAGTGATTTATAGAAAGGATCTGTAGCTCTCACATCCCTGGCTTTTGCTCTCACAGCCATACCTAAAGCAACCTTTTCCCCCAGCCTGCTTTCTCCAAGTTGTTTTATCTGCTGCTGGCTTTCATTGAGCTGGCACTGGCACTTTGTACAAATGTGGAAGTTCCTTTGGAACTACTTTTTAAAACTCTTTAAGACCTGTCTGTGCGGCAAAGTTGTTTCTATTGTACACCTCTCCTTCCAGAAACTCTATTCCAGAATAAAAGTGAGTAATCCAGACTGGAGTTAATTGTCCTGGGGAAAAAACCCTAAAATTCCTTTGGTGTGCTATGTTTATCCTGGGACTGAGAGCAGAACAGCAGACAGAATTGGCAGGAGGTAATGGTGAGTGCTGGAAGCTTCCTGAGCAGCAAACCTCACACACGTGGCCCCAGATGCCAAGTTTTACAGCAGCTCCTGACAGCCAGCAGAAAGCACGTTTCCCAGGCACTGCCAACTTCCACACACTGAAATCTGAGGCTTCCCCTTCCTCAACAGGGCTTTTCTTACAGAAACCATTTCCCCTGCCAGGTTTGCTGCTGCAGAGGCTCCTGTGGGGAGCAGGGCAGTGCTGGGCTGGTTTTTCTGTGCTCCACTGAGCATCGAGCCATGGCACAGTCTGAGCTACAGCTTCTCACACTCAGCCAGGAGGAAGTTCTTTTGCAATATTTCTGGTAAAGAGCAGTGCAGCAGAGCTTGCTACATTGATGGTCCTTTACTCTGACATTTTGATTTAGTTTAAAATTCTGTTTAAACTTTACTTCTAGATAGTAGTGCTTAAATTTTTTATTGGCAGGCTGCTTGGAACTAGTCCACCCAATTTGTTTTCCTTCTGTGGATTGGCTGACAAAAACACAAAAGTAAACAGTAGCTTGGAAATCATCTCTGAAATTTTAATGAACCTGGGGACTGACAGAGAAATGGTTTCTATGGGAGAATTCAGCTTTGGTAGCTCCACACCTCCTGTCTTGCTCGGAAGTTGAGTCAATCTACCAAAACCATCAGTGTCCCAATTTCGGTGACCTTTGCAGGGTCTGAAAAGTCTGATCAAAATGCTACACTTTTGTAAATGCCTTTCTGCTGGTGGCCTTTTAAACTATGTCTACATGAGCACTGTAACTCTGCAAGAGTTAAAAATCAAAGTATCTATCAAATGGCGGTGTTGGTTTCAGTAATTCTTGCAGTCTGCAGTTATCACAGATTTATCTATACTGTGTTGAATATTAAAGACAAGAATTGTTATTCCTGCCTAAGATAAATATGTTAGCATTCCACTCTTTGGTCAATTTAGAGAGTGTAAGGAATGACACCAGGGCTTAACTTTGTCCCTTCCAAATTGCAAAGGATGTAATTTTCTCCTGAGCTATGGGCTGTGTAATCAGGTGTTCAGGTAGTTTTGTAATTTGTTCCAAACACTTGAAGCCTAAGAATGGAAGTCTCAAATCTGATATAGGGGCGATTTTACAAATACACTCTAAATTGAGGGTTGTTATCATAGAGAAGAAAGCATTAACTGCTCAAAGAAATTGTACTGATCTCCAGAAGTTTGTATTTTGTTTATCTGAAGAGTTATTACCTTGAAATTCATTTTGTTAAATAGACTTTGGTCTTTAAAGTGCTTCCCATTTATGCTAATAAAAAGCATAATTTTCAAACCTACAAAATGCAAACCTGCTTTCAGTACAAGTCTATCCTGAGCTGCCATGTGTAACCCTATAGCAGGGAATTTCTAAAACAAATACCTGGGAAGGAGCAGCCCTTTTTGACAGGCACATTTGTGAGGCACCAAGGCAGCTCTTTGAGAAATTTCCTCTGAATTAACTTCAGCTGTTCTCACTGCAGGGAGATTTCATTATTCATTTAACTCTTTTGGGAACAAAGGTACAGATCTAAAAATCCTTACCCTGAAAGATGCTGAACTCCCTCAAATGTCTTTGCTTATTATGTATCACCAGATCAGCCCTACAACTTCAACACAGAGGACCAAATACATCCCTCGTGGGAGGCTTTCAAATTCAGGGAAGCTACGCTGAGGGTGAACTCGGCTATCAACAACTTCTCAGATCTAAATATCAGGGTCACTGCTTAGATCCTTTAGTCCTTGATGTAGGTGTCTTACAGCTCATGAAAGGAGCAGGGCTATTTAAAAATTCAGGGAACAAGCAGTGCCTGTGAGAGCAGCAAGAGGCTTCTTCCTTTCAATGGGAAAGGGCCCAGAAGTTCCAAATGTAGGGAAGGGAAGGAGGAGAAAAACCTGCTGTGGAAGAGGTAAAAAATGGCAAAATGCAAAGACAGACATTTCAGGAGGACAAAGGGAAAACATATCAAAAGTAGCTGGTACTTAAAATCTAGAAAAATTACTTTTTAAAGAATAGCAAATTGTAAAATGGTGCAGTAATGGAAAATCCCAAAGCTTGACTTGGTCACTGTGGCCTCATTTCTGGTCAGAAGGAGCCAAAACATTTTCATACTGATCAAACCTGGATTGGCTTTTTTGTTTGTTTTTTTTTCTTTTTTCCCCTTCACCTTCTCCTCAAAGGATGCTTCAAGTTATGGATTTAGTTTCAGTATTTCCCCATATATAAGGGAAAAAGAAAGAATCAAGGTCATAGTCTTCCTTTCATTATCAAATTATTATTCCTGTGCCTTTCTCCACCTTTGGCTGAGTAGGAAGAGTGGCCAACTCTGTGCTTCCTGCTAATCCATCAGGGAGTGTGGGAGGGAGCAAGTGGCTGTGATCAAAAGGCAGTCCAGCCTGGACACCTAGAGAAAGAAAATGGATTTATAGTTCCCTTTATAAGGACACAGCTGAGGAAGGCTTTGTACTTTGGAGTGAGCATTTCCCTTTGTACCAATGCAACTTTTATCTACTTGAGGAACTTCCTTACTTTTTTTTTTTTAATTTAAAACGCAGCTGTTGAGCTTTAGAGGCTGCAGCATTTTGAGTTTACGTTCTGCCTGTTTCAGCAACTGTGCAGAAAGCTGTTTGTCCCCTGGGCAGAGACAGACGGGGTGGCTCTGGGCAGTGTCACACTGCAGGACACCTCTGTGGCAGGGCTGGGCACTCAGGGCTGCTGAGGTGTTCACTGGGGTTTGGATCCACTGTAAGGCAGGTCTGGGTGATTTTTGTTCATTTCTTAATTTTAAATATGTAATTTCCTGCCATGAAGGCACTTACAGCATTTTTTGGGAAACATTTAAAGTGAAACTCTAAAAAGTGCATCACTGAAACTGTCAGGCCTGAAGAGCACCAGGGAGAACTTCTCCTTAAGCAAAAGCTTTCCCACATCTGGGAGCTACTAGAAGGTGTAACATATTTGTCAGATGATCACATTTCCCTCAGAGCTCTCCTGGTAGCAGCCACGGGGCTCTTCAGGACGTGGAGAAAGGCAGTGGGATATTTGGTTTCCCAGGAAAGCTCAGCACCAGCTCTGGGTTGTACAGCAGCTGCCCAAGTTGTGTCCTCATCCATTGGGTGTGCTCAGGTTCTGGGTCTGCTCTCCCTCAAAGCTGACATCCTTTCCTCACCTCAGAGCAAACACAGCCAAATGTGTGTTTGGAGGCAGGTTAGAGGTGCCAGGGAATTCCTGAGCTCCACTTTGTCATCGTGCTCCAAACTAACCAGGCTGGGCTTTTGAAAAGACTAAATTACTTTCCCTTACAATGCACCTATAAATGTTCTTAGAATTTAAGACTGGAAAGTCATCAAATTGCTCAAGTCCATTTTGGTTACTATTAAAGATGTTGTTTGTATTGTTTGTAAAAGTCCCCAGAATTGCCTCATCTTTCACAAGGACATTTATGGGGTGGTTTGCTGTATTCGAAAGGGCAGAGCTTTCTGAATTCTTCCAAAGCAACCATCACTCTCTGAATGGACTTAGCATCTAGCAGAAGCATTTTAATAGAAAGAAAACAGTATTATAATCCTCTCAAACCTGTCATGAGTATCACAAAGTCCCCAGCAACGATACTGGAACCAGATGGACAGACAAAAACTCTTCTGTGGCCAGCAAAGTCATGTCTGTGCACCAGGAGGTGAACACTGAGCTGTGCTCTTGACCTCTGAATAAATATGAGCCCAGTGCTCCTTCTCCAGACAGCATCCCCTTCCAGCCACAGCAGGAAAAGTTCCCCAAAGTATTTGCTTCTGATTTCAGTTTCTGCTGACTACAGCTCTGTCACACTTTACACACAAAACATATGTTAGTGCATTCCAAGTTTTAGCGTGGAATCCCTTCTGGAGCAGGAATTTAGGCTGTTGGTTTGTTTTATAGAATCAGTCATCCCTCGAGACAGATACAGGAATTTTTCCAGCGAGTTGTGTTGGCAGGTGAGCTGTGCAGCCTGTGCAGTTTGTGTTGTCCCATGACAGTCTGCATGCAGCACAATTATGAAACGTGCATAATATGCTGGGAAGTTGAGGGAAAAGAGGATTTTATGTGTCTAAGTTATGGAACATGTAAAGCATGTGGTGCACACAGATCTGCCTGATGACAAGGCAACAAGCTGCTCCAGATCAGCTTCCCCTGCAGGGAAAGAGCCCAGGGGACTTGGGCACCCAGATCCTGAGAAATCCAGAGGGGAGTAAATTTCCTGCTTTGTTAATGGGCTTTAGACAGTCCTAAAATGATACACCAGAACTGTACCAAATGGGGTAAACCAGGTATGTCAGCAGGACAATAGCAGTCATTTGAAAGAGAAACTGGATGTCTGCCTCCCTAAGCTCCTTGTTGTTTTTATACAGAAAACTCCTCCATGGTCCTGGGGGATGCTTCTGATCTGTGCAGGTTTTCCAGTGCAATATCTGGATGTGAGAGAGAGGCGACTGAACTTTTGCTTTTCTTTAGCCAAGGCTGGAGTGAGAATCAGATGAAAAGTGATTCAAGAGGGCAACTCCATCAGAGCTTGTTTTCTTTCATTTCTAGAAAATGTTTTTTATTTTCTATGGGTTTCTTAGGCATTGCACTTATCTAGTGCTTTCAAAATCTGAAATTGTCTATTTTCTCTTTCTTGGTTCTTGGAAACATAACTGACATTTTGGAATCACCTGCAGTATAGCTCCTTCAACATGTTTTTCTTCCATTAGGGTTGTTTTGGAGAACAAGTAAATGCAGAACTTGTCTGAGAGGGGATGAACTCTCCACATGTCTGTGCAGGCAGCCTGATGTGATTGTCACTGGAACTGCCACCAGCAGCCTGTAGCTCATCCCAAAGAGTTTCCCTCCCCTTGTCAGCATTCCTCTGATTTCCAGTGGCGAGCACTGAGGAGCCTGAAGGCTCTGTGCACTGCCCTGCTCATGGGCTCTGTCTGTTCTCCCCTGGGCACTCCCAGAGGGGCAATGAGCAGCCTGGGCTCTGGACTGCTCAGCCTTTGCACCTCAGCTGTGGGAGCTCAGAGTTATTGCTCCTCAGGACAGCCTTTTTGGGATGTCAGCACCTCCCACTCCCACTGTGGATTGCTTTAACTTCTGCCAGATGGCAGAATTTTCTTTCACTCCAAGCTTCCTTTGAATATAAATGAACAATCCAGAGGCTGCAAGCTCATGTCAGATATATTGTGCCATTTCAAAGGTTGTTTTCTAGTGATGTATTTTCATATTTCAGCCCATAATGTCTGGTTCTGGCAGCACAGCCCATCAGAATGCAGCCTATCATTGCTAGCTGTTACTGTGGGGAAAAGTTGCCATCTTCAGCTGGGGATTTAAGGGAGAAGAAACGGAGAGGGAGCTGGAAAGAATCAGATTTAGCAAGGTTAGACTTGCTTCTGTCTAAATGCTGAATATCAGGTTTTAAAACCAAACACAGTGTAGTGTGTTTTACCTTGAAAGCACCTATGAAATGTGAGCTTTAGTAAATAATGAATTGAAAACTGTGTTCTGTGAAGGCACTTACCTTCCAACACACTTTAAGCCTACCTAGCACAGGTGGGCATCTCCTGAGCTGCCCTGAGCCCTGCATCAGTTGGCAGAGGCAGGGACAGTGATATAAACCCCTCCTGCTGCTCATGTAGCCCTGCAAGACAGAGCAGGGCTGGAGGGCATCTAGGACAATGCTTGTGAGCAATTTCAGCTCTCTCTGGAATTTCCCCTGAGCAGAATGGAGGTTCACCTAGAGCAGTGTCCTCAGTGTCAGCTGTGGCTGTTCAGTCTTTGGGCTGTTGGTGAAACTGAGTTACCTTCTCTGTGTTTTTCTGCACTGCAAATGGAAACCAAGGGAAGAGCTGGGCTCACTTTACACCACCTTGGGCAGGCACAGGGAAATGCAAACCCAGAGTTTTCAGGTGTGTTCCAGCCCATGTTGATCCATGGGGAGAGGCTCCCTGCTCATGGGGAGCCCAAAGCAAGCTCCAGGGGTGTCCTGCAGCCAGGGGAGCACTGGGCACTGCAGGGCTGAGAAATGAAGTTGTGTGTTGCAGTTGCTGCAAACTGACTTCTTGGTGGCTCTCTCTGGGCTGCTTGCATCTTTTCTTTCCACCTAGAGTGCATTTTGGGCATGTTGGAGCTTTCTCCTGTGTTTTAAAGTCTGAGAGATTTTCCATCCCCCGATTTCAAAGCGTGTCGATTTTACGCTGCCAAAATGGAGAGCTCGAAGCAGAGCAAGGCAGTCACTTACAGCAGCCTTCTGAACAGCTTTTAACAGCTCACAGGGCTCCTAAATCCCAGGCCAAAGCTCTGTCTGCTAGGCTAGTCTGCATTCTCAGATTTTGCACAGATACAGCAAGTACATATTAAAAAGCCTGCACCAGAACACAGGATTAAAGGGCGATATGCGAAGTACAATATCCTCCAAGTGTTTGAAGGGAGGGAAGCAGTTGGAGGGTGACAGTCTGTTCCCTGGCAACTCCTGACATTTGTGTTAATTCTCTGCTGGAATGAAAAATAAGCCTTCTGAACTCTTCATGTAAATTGAACTGGTGAAAAACCTGTTTTCAGATTTAAACCAGAGCACAGGAGCATCTGGGTTCGTGGAGGATGGTGCCACTTGTCCTGGATCAGATGGCTGTTCCGGGGCTCTGGCACATGGGCTGTTCTCACCCAGGTTTCTCCTTTATTTAATCCTCATAAGAAGGGAGTAAGTTCTTAAAGCATCCTCTGATTGTACTCCAGCCACCAGGCAGAGTGCAGAGCTGTCACTGCAGTGTCAGGGTTTGTTAGGAGGCAGTGCCATTTGTGGGCTTTACGTTCAAGGAATAGTTCGTGCATTCATCTCTCTCTGACATCCTTTTTCCATCCAAGGAATAAGGAACTGCATAACCTTTGCTCCTGTTCTTTATACAGTCTGGCAATAAACCTCATCATCCCAGTGACTTGGGCCTTGATCTGGCCAGGCATTTATAACTAAATAGGTATGAATTTCTATTCAAAATCGGGAGGAATTCAGTCTATTCACAGGCTTAAAGTACGAGTTAAGTACTGAGCTGGATTGAAGCTCAGCCTGGCTGATGTCACAGGTGAAAGCTGTCATATTGCAGGTTATGTCCCCTGAGAGAAGAATAAGAAGGGCTTTCTTGCCTTTGTTTTTCTCTCCTCCATTCATTTCCAGTGCTCCACAACCTTTCCAAAGGCAGCAGGTCCTGCCTGTGCTGCAGCCTCCCTTCCTGGAGCAGGAGTGCCGAGCCATTGTGTGATGCTGAGATGTCTCCGTTTGTTTTCAAAGAGCACATGCCTGGCTAGAGGCAGAATAACATGTATTGATTTTGGGGCCATTTGTAAAGATATCCTTGGTCTGGAGCACATGAAAGCAGCCATGAGGCATTGTGTGGAGTTAAAAGCAGAACACATTCTTTCCGAAATCAGAAACTGCTGAGGCTTCCAGATGGTCTGCCAGAAAAGTTTTATTAGCCTTCCATAGGCTTTTCACTTTTTCCAGATCTCTGCAAAATGGAGAGGCCTCTCCCTCTGATTTTCTTGCCAAGTCTAAATATGAATCTACTGTTCATCCAGATTGCACTGGCTTTAACACATTATTTACGTTGCCTGAATTCCTTTTGTCCAGAACCTCAGATTTTGTGCTCTTGAGGTGGAGTCAGGCATTGCCGGAGAAGGACATTTGTCAAAACTTGCATTTTAGGAACTAATTCTTTCAGGAACAGCAGGTAGGAGGATCTGACCCTGATACATGACATCTGTGGACCAAAAAAAAAAAAAAAAGAAAAGAGAAAAGCAAAAAAAGCTTCTTCCTTAATTTGATCAGTTTAAGTGCTACTTTGGATCATTTGATCACCACTTCTTGTGCCAGGTGACAGCTGTCTTAAGAGAACAACTCAATTTTCTTGTTTATTATGCACAGGTCCTTTCCCAAGGGTGGGGATTTATCCATTGGAGATAAGATAATGGATGCCAAGTTGAAAGAGGTTATATGACAGTAATTGAAGCAATATGTGGGCCTGGTGTATTTAACTATGAGATTTTAGCTGCATATTGATTTAAAAGAAACTGGAGAGAAGGAGTAGAAATTGAAGCTGTTTATTGATTTAATTCTTTTCCTAAAGTCTGAGGACTAGAGCATTAATGGAAGAAGGGGTATTATTTCTGGCCTAGAATTTGCATATCAAAAGATGACATTTTACAACAGAATCTTTAAAATATGCCGGTGGTTTCAATTCTCTTTGCCATATGTGAAATGAGAGGGTTGTGCAGAGCTGTTTCACTGACTATTCAGGGAAATGGGATTTGTCCAATGGGCCTGTAAAATGCTGTGCTCTGAAGTGCTTTGGGTGTTCAGGACTCAGCAGCAGTGGCCAAGTTGAAGGTGTGGTGATCTCCAAGCCTGGGAGCACTGGAGGTTTGTTTTTTACTTTGGATACTCTTCCCATTATTTGAAAATTTTAGATAAATGAAAAGTCATCTCTCCCTAGCTCCTGAATGAGCCCACTGGAGTTTAAGCAGGGCCTTATTCCTGTTACTTTCAACTCTGTTGGGATTTTTTTATCCCATAAAATATTTAGGATTCATTTTAGTATAGCAGAAGAAAAAGTGGTTTACCCCCAATCCTCTATAAAAATCAATATATTTTCTTGAGATTTCTTCTGACTAACATACAATGTGAATTTTTGGATCTGTCAGTTTAGATATTGCAGGGAAAAGCTGCTTTAAAACCTTAGAGATGTGAATCCAAGAAAGCTGCAATACTTCTCTTAATTGATTTACATTTTTCTGTGTTCGTTTTGGAAAACAAGACCGTAAATTTATCCTCACTTCTTGAGCCACACAAACCTCAAACATTTCAGACAGAAATGAACAAACGACTTCCATTTTAGCATCTTGTACAATGCAGCCTTTCTCAAACCCAAGTGAAGTTCCATACTGTTCTTTTTTTATTAATATTTAGAAGTATGTAAAGGGCTTCTGTCGTGCTGTGTACTGTAGAGACACAGAATAAAGAAACAGCCTGGCTTTTTAAACCAGTGGTTGGAGCATCGATGCCAAATCACTTGGAGAAGAAAGGCAGGACACGATCCAGTGAATGGCACAGAGAGAAAGAAATTAATCCCTGGGAAAGGGAAAAAAGGGAATCTTTTCAAAGGGATGAAGGTAGAATATTTATGCTTGCCATCATCAGAGCAGCAGACTGCTGCACTGTGTGACATTCAGGTGGCACAGAGTGCCTCAGTGGGCTGAGGTGTGTGAGGCAGAGCTGTGGGGTTATTCCTCCTGCCCAGCAGTGCTGGATCCCACATGTGCCAATCCGTGCTCCCTGCACACCCTGAAGAGGCACTGAGCTGTGCTGAGCTCCCAGTGCAGTCTCCAGGCAGGGGCTGTGGTGTCAGAGCCCTGGGTGATGTCCCCTGAGCACAGCACAGATCCGTGGGACCTGCAGGCTGGGATTGGAGATCCCACTCTGCACACTGGGGAAGTGCTGAGTTCCACAGCCATGGGATAATCCTGCTCTGAGCAAGGCAAACAGACACTGCTTCCTTAACTAAACCAGTCCCAAGGACCTGACATAATAAGAGAAGGTGTTCCCTTCAGGAGAGTGAATGTCTCCATAAATACAGCTCTGCGTTCCTAAGGAGAGGAAATGCCTGCAAACCACCCACAGCTTTGTTCTCTTCCCACCCTGAGTGATCACTGAGTGTGTCCTTGCAGCTCTTGTGCTTGCTCTTGCAGCTCTCCAGCACCGTCTGGCACGGGCAGTGGATTCTCTTGGTCCATCCCAGCCCCTCTCTGCTCTGTAATGCTGCTTTCCTCTTTCTGAAAGGCACTTCCAGGACTTTCTTGGCTGCTGATTGAGATGCAGAAATTCACTGTGCAGGCAGAGCTAATTACCCCTCATTATACACGCATGGAAAGCCAAACAATCCCCCCAGTGTAACAATGTTTCTCCTCCATGCATTTCTCCCCCTGCCTCTCCTCTCTCTCCCTCCTTCTCTTCAATTTTGTCCATCCCTCCTTTGGCTTCCTCTCCCTGATTTTTAATGTGCCCTTGGCCCAGCTCACTTTCAACATCAGACAAGCTTTGTTTTCCCTCCCTTGCCTCCAGCTCCTTCTCAGATTGAGAAGCAGGTTCTCAGGAGTGACCTCCAGCAGCAGCAGCAGCAGCAGCAACAGCATTTTGATCTTCAGGGCATCCTCCCGAGGCTCCCCAAGCCCAGGTCTGACCCTCTGATCCAGTGACACCATCAGAGGGGAGGGGAG
This sequence comes from Entomyzon cyanotis, assembly GCA_024500445.1. NCBI lineage: Eukaryota > Metazoa > Chordata > Aves > Passeriformes > Meliphagidae > Entomyzon > Entomyzon cyanotis. Next base: position 18,435,062 of record JAKEPQ010000743.1, on the reverse strand, counting down.
AGCAAGGAGCTGAGTCAAGTTCAACATGTCACAGTGCATTAAACACTCCCTGGCAGTGCAGGATGAGCTCTTTTTGTTCTGCTGGAAGATAAACAGCTTTCTCAGTGTAATTAATAACCCTAATGGTTTGTTCCAAAAAAAATGGAATAATCATAGGATTAAGTAATCAAAACTATTGATTAATGTAGAAGGCCCCTAGAAAAGGTTTAGCACAAAATGTTTAGTTTTTCTGGGCATGGTTCCAGTAGAGGCTGTAGTGATGATTGAACAATAGGATTATTGTACAAAGTCATTGTTTCCAGAATAGAAAAAAAATTTAGTGCCTTTTTTTTTTCCTTTTAGCAATTCATTCATCAAAATGCATTCTTGGACGGTGGCATTGCAGCCACCATTCTTTTTTCCAGCTGGGCTCAGCACTCACATAAATCCCATTGGCAACACTGGTGTTTCTGTGGTGCAAATTAAAGGAGAATTTTACCTTTAAAAATAAGATTCTGGAGTCTTCACTTGTCTTTAATGCAAAGAAAAGTACTGATGATTTCAGAGGAGTACCTCCTACCCCCACCACTTTTGTGCATGAATACTTTTTCTTTGCGTTGCAAAATGGAAATCTTGGAGCAGGAGGTGTGAAGGGAGGGATTAATTTCCTTGGAGTTTAAAATAATTCTAATAAAAATTCTGTTACATGTAACTCCTAGGTTTAATAGTCTCTATAACAAATAATACTTTGGGGAACAATAAATTGTGTAATGCTAATTCCACTCATATTGGCTAAATCATTATGTGTTGCAAAATGTCAGCAACTGAAGAAATCATAACTAAGCATGCTGCGAGCCTGCAATCTTGTAAAAGCCTGAGATCATAAAAGGAAAAGTGGCACTAAAAATATTTCAAAGATGCCAGAATGAAAAGGCTAACAACTGTCTTTTTTACATTTTAAAATTTACCTGTTTTCCCCAGGAGAGCGTGAAGACATAATCAATCAAAGCAGGGCTTTTGTAGATCCTCCTGTGATTAATCTAATTATTTTGGAGAGATCAGATGAATTTGCTGTTGATATAAACAAGAGTTTGATTGAAGTATCAAAGGTAGATCAATAGGCCCAGAATGTGGATCAAAACATTCTAAGCCAGGGAGCTTAGAATCAATATTTTCATGAGGAGCGTCAACAACTGGGACTGCTGTGCTTAAGCTCATTGAATAAATGTACTATTTTCAGAAGTCACTTGTCACAAAATCAGCATCGCTGGAGCTGAGGCATTTTCTGCAGATGAGCCTCCCAAAACATGCAACTAAACTTTCGAAACCCAGGGAGTGGCAGTGGAGCCCTGCAGGGGCAACAGCTGAGATTGGGCAATTGCTCCTGGCACTGAAAGCTGGCAAGGGCTGCCCTGGGGCACAGAGGGTGCCAAGGGCAGCAGGAGAAGCCCTGAGGGGTCAGTGGGGCACTCATGGGGTTGTGCTGGCTGCCACCACCTCCTCAGGCATCCCTGACGTGGGTACAGGGGGAATAGTTCAGCTTTGAGGTGGGAATGCAGCTCAGCGTGCAGAGCCTGATCATAGGGGAAATGGAGGATTCCTTCCCAAAGCTTTCAGGGATTGAAGGGAGGAGATGATCAGGGCTCATTTTCTTTAATTCTCCCTGTCTATTCTGCCCCAGCTGAGGTTCCAATGTCTGCACTGCTCTCCCCTCAGCGAACACTCCAAGGATTTTGGGGGAGAATGCCATACAAAGGTTGGCTATAGGAAAAATTCCCATCAAACTTCTCTAGAGCTGGAGAGCTCAGGCCTCTCTTTCCCCTCTCTGCCATTAGTGTGAGTTTAATTATCCTGAGACAAAGATGCAGCAGATGGCTGCAGCTGTTCTGGTAGGGAAAGGTAAGCAGGGAATGCTGCTAGGAGGCAGCCCTGGTCATCAATCCTGTGCTGACCCTGCATGTGGCCCTGAAACTGATACAGCTGAGGTGGCAACAGAAAAATCTTCCCGTAAGTCAGACCTAAATTTAGCAAAAAACACTTCCACACTTCTTTTTTAGAGCTCAATATAAAAAACATAACACTTGTAACAATTTTCTTTTGATTTCCAAAGAGGTTGTGAAGAACTTATTACTTTAAAAAATAGTTTTAACCTCTCTGACACTTCAGTTTTTAAAAATCTTAGAAAAGAGATTGAGAACACAAACAAGAACGCGCCAACTCCGTAGGTGACCAGTGTCAGCTTTTGGCCTCTGTGCACAGAATAATTTCTGTTCCAGGTTCTTTGTGGATGCAAACACGTACAAATGACTCTGAGTGAGGAATACATCTCAAGAAAGCCATTGAAACATAATCTGTGTTGCTTTCAGCAACTTTACAGTAGGTTTCTAGTCTGTCTTTTATCTCACTAAAGAGGTTTTACGGTTTCATTCCAAGTTGCAAAATCCTCTACATGCACTTGCAGCACAGATGAGCACACAAACTGCTGTTATGGTACACTGGTATATTTATTATTATTATTATTACTATTATTCTGTAGCATACAAATTCTTTGGAGATAATAAGGTTGCTAAATGTTCTCAGGACTCCTTTTTTTCCCACAGGGTGATGTAATCCATAAAAGCAGGGTTTTTAGGGTAGAGGTAGGAATAGGGATGTCTGAGGAATTTAAGGAGTGCATGGGTGTTTCTTCTTGGCACTTCGGTGTTCAGATGCTGTTGGAAAAAGAACTCAATGCCTGTCTGTGTCTCAGAACACATAAGAATCAAAAATCTGCCTCAGTTCCAAAATGAATGGTGATAATTTCAGCTGCTTTTTACCTTACATTTTAGCTGCTAGCCTTGAATTCTTCCTCCCCCAGGCATGCAGACAAATTCTGGCTGGGTCCAGCAGCACTTTTGCTGTAGTCTCACCCTTTCTATGATGTACATAGTTTGAAGTTCATTAATATTTTACCTAACTCGTGCTAGTTGGAAAACTTCACTAAACCCTAAGCAGAATCCCTTTGTAAACATGCGAACTGATACCTGATGGCAGCCCTGTATTTCTGAAAATAAAGCAGGAAGCAGTTGTGTATTTTGGAATGGCTCACTCAGCCCAGAGCCTGGTTTTTACCCGGCAGGGACAGCTCTGTGCCCCCCTAGACCCAAATGAACCGTGTTTGCCATTCCCTTGAGCAGAGGCTCCCACTCAGGGCATTCTGATGCCAGGGGATCACTTTGGGCTGGGGAAATGCCATGGCAACCACAGTAACTTCTCTCCCAAGGGATGACACTGGCTGTGGGGCTTTTATCCAACCTCGCTGTGAACTGGGGTTGGCACGAACTAACTCAAGCTTATGATTGGAATTTTCCATATGAAAGGATGCTCAGGAGTTAAAACTGGAAATCAGGCAGTGCCTGTTAGTTTGGATTTCCCTTAAGCCCCAGAAGCAGAGAGTTGATGGGAGCTGCTTGCCGTAACAGGGAAGGAGGGAAAAACCCCAGGGGTCCATTAGGCATCACCTCCCAGTCTGTCAGAACTGTAAGGCAAAGAGCAGATTCTGAGTTCTGAGAGAGAAAGGGGCTTAATCACTTGTTCCTGCTCTGGTCCCACACTGAGGGAACAACTCCACTACAGCTCTAAATCTTCTTTACCTGAAGGAAGGCACGTGTGGAGATCCCTGCATGCTGTGCTCTTCCTGCCTGTGAGCCAGGGGCTTAGGGCTCCTCTGGTAGCACAGCGCCAGAGAACACTAAAGCAAGGCTGGATTTATCTGTAAACACACAAAGTTCGACACAAACACCATCTGGTTTTCACCACTGGTTCCTTTTCAACAATCCCAGCTCTTGACAGGGTCACTCCCCATTTTGGGGGCACCCGTTGCTCTGTTCTGAGGTTTCCTGGTGGCATCTTTGCCATGTGGCCCTCAGCAGATGCTGCAGTGCACACACAGTCAGGAGAAGGTGCTCAGATTGGCTTTGTGTCAGGTTTCAAAGAATAAGAATTATTTTCCCAGGAGTTCAGCAAAGCCAACACCAACAACCCCTCCTCACCTACTTTAAACACTCCTTTCCTTGTGTTTCCCATAAAACTAAGTAAATCATTGCTATGATGTGCAAACTTCTCATTTCAAGGATAGTTAGATACTGGTTCCAAATGTAGTTACTGGTTCTAACCTGAAGCAATGAATTTTGTTTTGGTGCTGAAGGAAAAAAATCATCCTGTGGTCTCAGTGCTTCCAGCAATGTGTAGTTTGAAATTTTGGCAGTAAGTAAAACCTTTCCAGACTTTTCTTTCTCCCTTGCTCTGGTGAGTGAGTTTTGTCAAACTTAACCTAGGTAGAATCTTGAAAATGTCTCCTTTGAACATTTATTTAACAGCCAAAAAAATGAAAGAAACTCACTACACACTTAATATTTTGCAGGCACCTGCTAAAAAACCCGACTTTCCAGATTAGAGACAGTTAACCTGAATTTTACAAGCCTTCTCCTTGACTTCAATGGTCTGTGGATCACACCCAAAATATGCTACCCAGTGAAACTTTGTAATTCCATTTAGCAGATGCTTTTGAACACAATGGGAGGTTTTCAAAAGTATCTTTGTCTGGAAGTGTTCCTCTGCAGACATAAAAACAGCCTTGATAACATTAGAGGGGAGATAACAATGTCTATCTCCATAATGATATCACCTTATCTTTAATTAATGTAGAATACTGCAAGATTTTCTTCTGAGATATGAGCCTCTTCCTTGGGTAAGATTCTTCCTGAAACGAAGTGTTTGAGCCAGCGAAGCTGCTCTAAACAAAGGTTTAATGGAGCTTGTTCATCAGGCTCAGAGGCAGCCAGAGCAGCTCTGCCTGTTTCCTTTAAGGCAGGAAAAATAATAAGGAAAAATAATAAGGCTCCTGACAGAAACATGAAGCTAGCTATTGCTAATGCTGCAGTGGTTTGATTAGAAAGTGCCTTATTCCACAGAACCATGTGACCTCAGCTGTGTGTTTTAACTGGAAATGAGCCCAAATTAATCCCCTGTGTCTGAGCTTTGAGTCGTTTCAGATTCCAAACCCTGTCAGAATTCAGGCACCTCAGACAGCTTTTACCTCTGTAACTCACCCCATATCAATAATAATTGTGTCACAAAAGTCTTATAAACTCACGGTCTCATCCTCAAAATTTTGGAAGTACCAGCAATGGAGTTTCCTGTAGAGTCTGAACCCTCCCTTTACCCAAACAACATGAGTTGTGGTTAAGCAGTGCCCAGTGTTTGTGTCTTCCATTTCCAGTGGGACCTCCAATTTTATTTTGTGTCTCTCCTTTGATTCCTGGTCTGATCAGCAGTGAGCCCTTGCATGTCCAGCTTCTCCCTGTGTTCTCATCCTCCTTACTCCCTCTTGTCTCCTTCCTACAGCATTTTGCTCATCCTGGCTGCCTGAGGTGACACAGAGGAGGGGAGAAACACCAGAAATCTCCTGCTCGAGTTCCCCAGGGCTCTGGGACTGACATGGCCTCAGTTCCCATTCCAAGGAAGGTCCAGGACTGCACACCCAACTCTGCACCACCATGGACCACAGAGCAATTGAAAAGTTTAGTTGTCTCTATTACAACATTTTACATGTAGGATTTCTTGTGGAACTAATCAATCAAACATCACAGCTGTTAGATATCCCCCCACTTTTAAAAAATTCACCCACTTGACTAAATTTTTATGACTGATAGAGATCTTTGAGTGGGAAAGAAAAGCCAGTGCTTGCTGGAAGATGGCACAGTTGTTAGTGAGATTGCCAACTGAAATGGTGAGGAAGGAAAAGTACAGAGTCAAAGCCAGGCCGTTCCTAAATATTCTTCCACAGGAAATAACCTGCAATTTCAGAGCAGACCCTCTGCCTCCTCAGGGTAGTCCTGGCTCCCACTGCTGGACCTGCTTTGTTTTATGCACATTGTGCTGCTGCAGAACTGTTTTTAGACCTAATGAAAGGGCTGCAAACAGACTCCAGGGTGCTTTGGAGTGAAGGGCACTGGGTGGGATCATTGCCAGTGTTTCCCTGAGCTGGAGAGGGAGATGGTGTGAAATGTTTGGTGATACCTTCCCAGCCTGTACCATACTGTGCTCACTGTCATGTAAATACAGAACAACTTCCTTCCACCTGAAATCATCTCTACTGCGGACAACCAGGTTGCCATGAAAGTAACTGAAAAAAATTAGCACTTTTCTCTCTGCTTAAACAACAGATTTGTCCCTGAGTTGCCAAAATTGTGAGCGTCAGGGTAGCTGAGCACACTTTTGTGTGTACCATTTTCTGTGCATATGTCTGGAACTCCTCGTTTTGGAAAGGCTATGGTGGGTTTATATCAAACCAGCCCATCTGTTCAGTGATTCAGTCATTTGAGAACAGTTAAACTTGTCACTCTGCCCCCCTCGCTGTCATCCTCTCAGACTCTGGGACCAACCACAGAGTTTAATGGCATTTTTAAAAATATTGGCTCCTTGCTGTGCCCTGTGTGTTTGACCAGCCCTGTCCATGCTGGTTTAGTGCCACACCTGCTCCACCTGCCTGGAGAAGTGAGTTTTTCCTTCTTTGCAGAAGGGAAAGTTTCACAGCCCTTTTTCCATGAATGTAAAACTGCCTCCTCCAGAGATCAGCACAGCTTTGTATCAGAGAAACTGCCTCTACCAGAGGCTGAGAAATGAAGCAATTAAAGCCAACTCCAGCCCTTGAAGGTGAGTGAGGGACAGGCATCGGCTGCGAGTGCTTGGTGTTTGAGGAAGTGCTTTAGGCTGAGGGCTGTCTTGGGTGCTGTGACAGCACCACAGAGCTGCAAAGTGATCCTCATGACAAGCTCAAATGAGGCTCTTTGTTCCAGGAGAGTAAACTGCCAGGGAGTTTGGAGCTGTGGAGAGTTTGGCTGCTGGGTCAGGGCATGGTGGGGCTGTGTGAATACTGAACAATACCGTGACAGGCTGTGATGTGCTGCCTTCTTCTAGAAGTAAAAGGCTGGCTGAAAAAACCATGCCAGGGTTCAGAGTTGGAAAATACCAAAATCCAGGCCTGGATTTTGCAATGCTGCCCACTGGAATTCCCATCTGCAACTTCAGGTGGGTATTGAGTGCCTTGCCCTGAACTAGTGCCTGGTGCTGCTGTGACCTCAGAGCTGCTGGTGTTCCCAACATGAGGGACATCTCTGCCATGGGTAGGATTTGGGCAGAACTGCACAGTTCATATACAGCTTTGGGATGCATTTGCATTCGAGGGACATAGAAGTGTAATACAGTAAAAATCTGCAGGTGTAAATGCAGAGTGATCCCACACTTGGTAGAACAGTGCAGTGCCACACAGGAGTCACCTCACAGCCAAGGGACATGGCAGCAGTGGTGGCTGTTCACACAGCTCTGCCAGAAGGGTTCATCCCCTGCCTTTGCCAAGGGCCTATGCAGAAAGAGGATTATAGGTTCTGTGTGGTTTATCCCTGCCCATATTTGCCCCTCCATCAGGCACATCTCCATTTCATGGAGAGCTTTATGCTCAGCTCTGTGAAATGCAGAAAATGCTGTGGAGTGCAGAGTCTCTGATGCTTCCTGGGAAACAGAAGCTGGAGTGAAGAGCACCAGCATGGTACAAGCTGTTTCAAGGCTTGACAGTCAGAGAAGGAAAGAATCTCCTCCCTGAGGATCTAGAATTGAAATGAAGGACTGAGCATGGCATGGGAAGAAAAAGGAACAAAACTGCTCATCCAAAGACACATCCCAGGTGAGTGGCAAACCTATGAACAGACAGGTGCTCCCTGATTCCCTCTCTGATACTTTGCCCTGGCTGGATCTCTTCTGCAGTAGAAATGGGCAGTGAGATATTGTTCAAAGGAGAGAGACTCAAAAGGCTTTCACAGAAGCATCTCCTCAGGACACTTTGCTGTTTTGTGCACACACATGGTCTCATATATATATATGTGGGGGGAGAGGATGGAGAGAAGAACATCCTGTGGGATTTCTTTCACCATCTGCTGAGTTCTGAGTGCCATCTGCAAAGTAAAAGCGTTTATGTTGTTTAGCCTTTGTTCAAAATGTATTTTTTGTCACAGTGGCTTTTGGCATTATCATGCACGACCAGAAGAAATATTCAACAGTTTGGAGCAAGCAAAGAATAAAACACTGACAGCTCAGGACTCTGAAACATCCAGTTTATGGAGTAATTTGACAGAAGGTTTTGACAATATGCCCGCTGTAATCTGCACTCAGGAGTTCAGAGGTGACCTTTCAGGTTCACAGGACCACAGACAGCAGCTTGTCTGGAAAGGAGAGGCTTCTTTAGCAGAACGTGGGGGAAGTCCAGGTAAGGAGAATCACAGTTCCCCAGGCTAAACTCTGCTTGTCAGAAGTGCCTTGGTTAGAGGGGAGTCTGAGGCAGTCAGGAAAAGCAGGTCTGTGCTGGTGGTGCTCCATCCCTGTTTGCACAGCTCTGGGCTCACTGCTGCCCTGGGAGCTCAGCAGTGACAGTGCTCAGCATCTGCCTGTGCCACGGAAGAAGCAAAACAGCAGGAGCACAAAGGGGGGAAAATCAGAGCCTGATTCCCTCTTTCAGAAGTCATTCTTAACACAAATGTGGCTGCATGCCAGCCCGAGCTGAGTCTGCACTTCACATTTGTTTGTGGCCAAAAAAGAGTCACTGAAGGAAGAACAAAGAGAACTCTTTAGTGGCCCATCATGATCTAGGAAAACAAGAGGAAGAGAAGCTGTCCCTAACATAGGATCGTGCAACAGGATTTTTTGTGATTTGGGTGGCTTTTGTAGACTGAACTTTAGTGAGAAGGCTCATGCAGCTGCTGGAATACAAGTTGTTTTCAGCTTCACAGCCATAAGATGAAGGATATACCTATTATGTCTCATAAATTAAAAGAAAAAAAAAAATGGAGGTTTGTAATTTTTATGTTTCCAAATGCAGCCTGATTTTCTGAAGCACATATATAAAGGAAAAATTGATGCTCCAGGTCACGTTCCAGTGACCTTTCCAACTCAGAGAGAGCTTTTGTATATAGTTGTAAGCAGAATTATTTCAAATTATTTGAATTACCTTGAAATTTATGGCTTTGCTTTTTGTTACCTGGAGCACCACTGATTGTTGGATCCTAATGCTTTCCCAGAGAGATGGAGGATGAGTGTTCAGCAGAATGGAAGTCAGATAGGAGTTACAATTAATCTTTAAAAATATCAAAGGTTTGCAAGGTCAATTTATTGCTGTATTCTGTGGGTTTGTGCAATTGGGAATAGGGTCACTATAGTCTAATGCTTTGTTTGCTCTTTTAGTGTGGGAATTAGACCTGTGGGGAGTTTTTTATAGCTGGGGTGAGATATGAGGCTTGGGAATACACACCCCATGGGCCAAGTTCCCTGTTGATTGCTGCTGGTTCTGCAGGTTTGGAAAGCTGACAGCTGTTGGCACAGTGCTGTTTGCTGTTTTATTACAAATACATCAGTCGCCCAAGAGGAGCTGCATGGGGCACTGGATTTAAGTTTCAGGATTGGGAATCCTAAGGTTTATCTGCACCTTGCTTTGGTTGCTCTCTGTGAAGGATCTACACTGGGAGCAGGGCTCTTTGTGGGATAAGCAAGCACTGAGGATGAACCTCACACAGTTAGCACAGCATTTTTGGATCCAGGGCCTTCTCCAGACAGGTGGGCAGTAGCTAAAAACCTTTGGCTCTCTCTTACCAAGGTATCCATCCATGGGATTTCCTCAGGCCTTCCAGGCTGACTCCTTCCTTGCTGGCACGTGCTCTGACAGTGTGTGAGGGAAATTAGCACAACTGCCTGCTATATGGTGAGCACACTGCCCTGGAAAAGCGAACATGATCCTGATGATTGTTACTATGATTGTTGTGTCTCAGGGTACAGGCCTGAGCTGACTGTCAGCCCTGAAGGCTCCTCAGCCAAGGGCTGAGCACAAGGAACCCGCTCAGACCACCCCGGAGGACACAAGCCAGGTGCACAGGCTCTGGCTGGAAGATCCACGCTTTTCCCTGGGCTCTGTCCCTAAAACAGCCTAAACACAGCAGCTGAGGTGCAGCTAAGCAGGGCTTTGGCTGGGCTGGGGGTCTCACATGCAAATAAACAGCTCCATCTTGCTTGTTCCCTCGGCAGGGATCACCTGAGCAATGGTGCTTGGCTCCCCTCAGCTGGGAGTTAAGGGTGTCAGGAGCCACGGCAGGCACAGCAACAGCCTCTCACCTGGGGTGGCTGAGCCTGCTCCCTGCTGAGGATGAGAAACAACGGGAGAGAGAGAAAAGCCTGTGAAACAGTCAAGGAGTCAGAGAAATTATCACCCAATAAAAGTGCAGTAGAACAGAAATATGAAAAATCTTGAATGAATAAAGGAGGATATGTCTTAAACCGTGCTGTCAAACTGTGGACTCTGTCATTGTCTGAGCCAAGAAACCTGGTGTGGTTGTTTCTATCCGAATAACAAGGTTTGTGCATGATGTGACATTAATAAAATCACACTGGAGAAAAGGAAAGTCTTCATGTCTTAGTGATTAAGCAGTGACCTTTTGTGGGCTGAATTACATCTGTGTATTACGTATTTCTATATTTATTTCCATGTGAACATCTGGTGCTGGCTCATCCTGGAGACAGGTTTTGGACTGGGCTGGCTGTGGGTCCAATCCAGGCCAGCAGTTCCTGTGCTGCAATTTCTCCTTTGATGCACATTTTCTCCAAAATTACTCTTAACAGATTAAGTAGAAATCTTGTGTTCTGAGGAGCTGCATTTGCTGCAGGAACAGCTGTGAAATTTGATAAAATCACCATGGTGTGTTTAAATGGTTTTATAGCAGTAGCCCTTCGGTTAACCCTGGATCATTTAACAGCTGGATAAGTCTTTCAAGAGTAATTAAAATGATGTTCCCAGAGAATTTAATATTTTATACATGGCTTTTTCAAAGAGGAGCAGTGAAGACAGAGATGCCAAGACTGAAAGCCTGGCACTGGACACCCAGTTTTGCTCCCTGGTGCATAAATTTGCATACGTATTTGGAAAGGAACAATGCCTGACTTAAATAAGCAGTTTGCTTCTAACCCCCATCTCCTTGATGAGGAACCTTGGAAATAATAAAATGTACAGACTATGGAAACTATTGACTAGTTTTAATAGTCAATTAAAACTTCTCCAGTTACTGTGCTACAAATGGACTATGAGAACTGGCAGAAAAACACGTCACCTTAACTCTAAAGTCCATCTAAGGCTGGAATAATTTTCCTCCCAGAAGCATTAAATAGGTTCACAGTTTGGCTATTTACCTTTTTTTTTTGCTGTTAGAACACATTGTTATTATAATTCATTAAGTCTGTTTATATGATTGCCAATACTTTTAAGTATGGATAATTGTGAGTGTTTGAGAGTAGCAGTGAATAACTGACATTATGTATGTCAGCCATATAATTAATTGCCATTACCTGATTTATTATACTTCCCATTTATTTCAACAATTAACATGGTATTTTGTCATTTCATTATTGCCATATCTCTTCTTTTGACAAGCTAATAATAAAAAGGCAAAACAAAGCATTATGTGCTGTTGGAGTAAATGCATCTTCAACAACAAATAGATTCTTCAACAAAACCTGCCAGGTGTCAGTGTAAGAAAAGGTTGGAATTGCAATGGAAATGTAAGTCAGTGTAAATGGGCATTCAGAGGGGACCCAGGCCTAGCTCTGCTCCTCTCTGTGTCCCAAAGGAATGAATTCCTTGTCATCCAGGTCACAGATCCATCCCAATCCATCCCAATCCATCCCTCCAGTTACTGCTGCAACTTTGGCTTCCCCCACTGAACGAGTCTCCTTTCATTCCATACTCCACTGAGTCTGAAAGGATTTGGTTTCCAGCACCCTGTGCTGCCATCACTATTGACTCATTCAAGATCTAAGCAAGAGTCATTTCAATCTTATAATTTTGTCAGATATAACAGGTGAAGAACCATATTCCTCACTTTTGGAGTTTGAAGCCCAATATAATTTTTCTGCCCCAGAGCATCAGATAGCAGAGCTCTTGAAATTTAAAAAAAAAAAAAAAGAAAGGCTGTAAGCATTACTTTAATGGCAAAACCTGATTGTTCACATTCACTGTGTGCTAAAAAAAAGACACCAAAAAAGCCCCCAAAATCCAGGGCCATTTTAGTCATACTGTTCAGATGTTAACAGCATATTTTCTGTAGCTTTGACCACAGATATTAGCCAAGTGTGTATCAACATGTCTCATAGTATAATATCTAATCATAAAATTTGGTATTGAGAGAAGACATAAAACCATTATTTTCCTACCTGCAACTTTGATTTGGTAAAGACTAATAAAAGAAAATGTAATAAAAATGCCCCGTTAAATGCCTGGTCTGTGATCCTCATAGTCCCTCTAGAAATCACAATCCTCTTGTTTCCACAGCATAAATAATATCTAGTGAACAGAGTTATGGTTTCATTCAGTGCTGTCACATCACGCTGTACTTTACAACAAGTGCAATTGTATTTCTTTTGGAACAGATTAAGAACAGTGTGGAAGGTGCATTCCCTGAGGATGCTGCAGTTGAGGATAATAAACTCCGTGTCCATTATGTGCCAATGAGACTACAGAAATGAAATCTTTGCGTTCAGAGCAACAGAAGATTTATTTTAGAAGTGCCCTGTTAAGAGATTTGTTTGGGAATACATTTAAAGAAGACATTTTATGCACTGAACAAACATAAATACCCAATGGATGACTGTGTCAGGTGACACAAGTGATTGTAAACTGTGAGCAAAACTCTCAGGTTTTTATAGCACAGCAGACCAAAAGGAATTATTGCAGCCTTTCACAGTTCATCACCTGGGCTTCAAAATAAGGGCTTGGTTCTTTTTCTTTCTTTGGGGTTTGTTTTGAGTTGGGGTTTTCCCCCTCCTTTCCTGTTCACAAAAATCAAGTGGATTTCTTGGGATCTGGGATCCTTACAGCTGGACAAAGGCTGGGAGGACATTTTCTTTCTGACTGATACAGGATGATCAGGGTGTGGAACCCATGTCATTTCTTTTAAAAAGATGGCAGGGAAATAGAAACTATCATATCCTTTATGCAACAGCTAAAAAGAAACAAATCCCCAAAGCTTGTCTTTCCTTCTGTTGGGCCCTTATCTAATCCTCCTGCAACCTGCCTGCTACCTCCCATAAATACCTCAGTTCCTTTGAAGCATCTGCTCAGATGTACTTGGGTTTCCTTTCCTGATGTACTCCTATTATTGCTTCTCTCGTTTTTCTTCTCCACATACATGGACATCTCTCCATGCAGACAGGGCTGATAGAGCTGGGATTTACATGTGAGCATGGGGAAGAGTCTCTGCCAACTTCAGCACAATCTGGGGGTGGAATTCTCTTCAGCTCCATTGCAAAATCCAACCTGGATTTTTTTTTTTCTGTAGAATTTTGGTGAGGAAAAGATTGCTGTTGTAAATATCTGTGTGAAAGCAGACGAAACAATCACCTTACCTTTGCTGTAATGATCATTGCACTGACCTCTCATTTGTTATACAACAATTAAGAAACTTCATCCTCTGCAGGACTTTGAGCTGAGAAACCAAACTTTTGTCCATCATGTGGCGAGGAACCTACAAAAAATAAATAGCACATATTCAAAATGCTGTGCCAAGGGGAAGCATTTGATCTTTGTCATGGTCACAGGGCATGTAACCTGAAGTGGTGCACAGCCTTTGCTGTGAACCAGCAACTCATGGCTCACCTGTAGTACTCTTCTTAAAAGAAAAGAGAGAAGCTGCAAATTCATCTGTGCAAATGGTGTGGCAGCCTCTGTGGTGGGGCAGCCTCTGTTGGTGGTTGCAGCTGAGAAATTCCTGGTGTCAAGTGAAAGGCACTGGGTGGGGTCAGAGACAATGGCAGTGGCTGTGTCCTGAAGTTTGTTTCAAATGCAGAGAGGGCAGATTTTCTAACCCTTTGCTCTGTACCTACTGCATTCTCCATCTCTGCAGGCACCTGTAAGGGGGACACCCTGACTGCCCATGCAGCTCAGTCACCTGCCCAGACAGGACAGCACTGTGGGCTTTTCACTTTGCTCTTCCTGCTCCTGACAGCACACAGAGAAAAGGAGCTTGGAGTTGGGGAATGATGTGCAGGGAAGCCACCATGGAAACAAATCAGCAGAACCCAGCCCTGGTCCTGGAGGGCCTCTGCAGTTTGCTCAGGCAGTGTTTGCCCTCCTCAGGAAATGTAGAAAGCTCAGTGTACCAAAACATTTTCATTTTGCTGGAGGTTGGCCCTACTTGGAAGGCTGGGTTTGACAAAGTCAAAAGATTCCTTGCATCAAAAATAGTGTAAATATTACTAAATCCTTACAGGGCTGCAGGTGCCAGACCTTGCCTTGCATTTCCAGTGCTTGCACTCCTGACCTGCCATCCCTATAGCACAGGGGCTCTGCTATTTTGAGCTTCTTTTAGCTGAAATTTTATTAAACTTTATTGGAATCCTGGTAGCATTTTCCAGCCCACCTGGAGCTGTAGATGTTGGCTGATAATATGACAATTCAGTGGGTTGTGGCAATAATTCTCCCCATGAGTGCTCTGACGTGGTCAGAACTTTTGGAGTGGAGAAAAGTAGAGTACTTGCACTCATTTTTGTTTTAAATAGTCCAAGAGAGAACTCAGGGAGAATTTGCTGGTGGTGCCATGTATGAAACCTCTACAGTAGTGGAAGGAGGAGTTACTGTGGGATTAGTGGGGGGAACTCCAACTGCAGTGTGATGGACATGGCTCTTGCTCTCTTTTAGGGTATATTTTGTAGAAAAGCATCTGTCTGATAATGACACAGTCCTTTTGGGCTGCACAGAGACTGGGACTGGGGATTTTTTTGGGCATCAGTGACCATGGCTAATTTAACTCAGCATTATGAACAATAAAATACTTTGTCATGCATCACATCTGAATTTGGGAATTGTTTTTTTGTTCCTCCCTATTGAGATTATAGATGTATACCCATAAAAATTGTGAAAGTAATTTTCTAGAATTTGATTTTACGATGTTTTATTATTGAAACAAAAAATATGGTTCCCTATCTCAGGGAGAAGTAGAAAAAACATAAATAAGAGTCATGGTTTTTGAGAGAATGAGCCTGTTCCTTCAAAGTTGCCAGTCCTTCCTGCTTTGGAAAGTGATATATCCAACAGAAACCTAGGACATTTTATGTTCTGAGCAAATTCAGAAAAGAGTTATAAAAGAAAATTAAGTTATAATATAACAATCTATTACTGAGAATAGTATGGCTCCTTTTTTTGTAGCTCATTCATAAGCACTTGTCTCTATAAATAGCTCTGCAGTCACTGCAGAAGAAACATTTTGGAAAGCTGAATTTGGGGTGATTGAACTTCTAAAACTCAGGCTGATTAGAAAGCCAGACACGTCACTACAGTAATATGTAATAAACAAAAAGCTTTCCTAGCACCTAATTGTACATTGAAACTTACTTACACAACACCATTCTTCAAGGATCACAAATAATGAACAAATTAATGAAATTTATAGCCTGTTTGCAAATCACTTGTTGACAGAAAGCGCTCGCCTTGTCAGCTCACATTACTCATTGCCAGTTCTTACAGTGACTGACTTCAAAGTTACAGATTCCTCAGTGATGGTTTTTGGATAAACTCTCCTAGCCCAGCTGGTATGCAGACATTCCTGTCTGTGATTTAAATAATTGATATAATTAATTACTTGCTAGTGCTGCTCTTTGCCCCTTTTGCTGAATGCATCCAGCCAGGGCAGTGCAAACACTGTTGGTGCAAGAAAACAATTCCCTCCAGGTTCCCCACAGCCCTGGCACAGAGGAGCTGGGCAGGAGGAAAAGCTGGAGATAAAGAGCAGCCCATGCAGAGCCCTCTTCTCTCCAAGAGGAAGGCAGCAGTGTCTGCCAGATCCTCGAGCAGATAAATTCAGTGTTATGAAATATGAGGAGTCACGCCTGCAGCCTCTGACCTCCCCGAGCCACAGGTTACTCACTGATTATGCATCTCTTTCATTGCCTTTCAGGCCAAGGTTTTACCATGTAGCAGCCCTAGAAGGCTTTGTTTTATTCTCCTTGGTCAGAATGGTGACTTTCAGCTGGGAGCATGGAGGTGATGTCAGGGTGCCAACATGTCAATAGGTATTTATTGCTCCCCAAAATCAGGGCACTTCAAGGCATGTGCTCAGACTCAGCCCTTTAGCCTGACATTGTCCTTTGGTGCCTTTGAAATCCAGCTCTGATCTGCTGCTGCTGACTCTTCTTTGACTAATATTCCTCTTTTAAAGCAGCACCTTCAACTTTTTCTACTGGTTTCTTTGGCCTGTGCTTCCAACAAGCATTATAGGTTGTCTGATAAATTCTGATTGGTTATGTCATCAGCTGAACATGGAGAAAAACTGTGGCACAATTATTTTCTTAAATATTTTGTAATTACCTGTAAATTTTGTTCATTACCTGCCTGTAAGTCATTGCAACCAGGAGACAAAAGCAGTGTTGACCTCCAGAAAATAGCAATGCAAGCAAAAGGCCGTTTACACAGAATTTGTATTTGCAATTCTCTAAGAAGTCTTCAAATTTCTCCCCTTTTTATGTAAATGTCTCAGCACTGACAGTGTTGTTCTCCATCTCAGTTTTGGGAATTTCTTGGTGTGTTTGCAGAGATATTGGTACAAAAATGCAAAAGGGAAAGCTGAGATTTGGTTGCATAAGAGCGTTGAATATTTTCAGTGAATAGAAAACTTTTCAAGACCTCCTGAAGTGAAGAAATTAAAACAGGCTGTGAATGCAGAATAACTGGCTGAATCCTAATTTAATTGTAAATTTCGAAACTGCATAATTTACTTGTCAAAAGATATAAAATCTAAGAAATAATTTTTCCCAACAGAAGAGTTTTCAGATCCAGTTTTGTTCTTTTGGTGGGGTGGGAGGGATTGTTGGTCTGTTCCCTCCAGCACAGTCCCTGTTTTCTAGCTGAGAAAGAGAAGGAAAAGCTGGGGAACTGAAGTGCTTTGCTGATCCTGGTCTGCCTGAGAAGGAACACCCAAGCACAGCTCTTGGTAATCTCTTCTTCTCCCAGAAACACAAAAGGATGATGGAAGAAGCAAAGAGGGAGCTCTGGGACAGGTCTGGGGACCTGGAACAGGTTTGGAGCTGTGGGACAGGTTTGGAGCTGTGGGACAGGTTTGGATCTCTGGGAAAGGTTTAGGGCACTGGGACAGGTTTAGGGCACTGGGACAGGTTTGGAGCCCCAGGACAGGTGTCACCCTTCTGAAATGGGGCATGAGTGGGGGATGTGGCACATCAGTGCTGCCACATCCATCTCCCAGGGGAGCAGATCCCAGACCCGGGATGAGAGCAGGGAGGGTGCAGGGTGGGAGCCACTGCAGGGATTTCCTGCCCTTCCTTCCCCCAAGGCTGGGCACAGCCCTTCCCACATTCCCTCCCCCAGGCTGTACTTTCCTGCACCATCAGCAAACACAGCAAAAAGGATGAATTGACTTAATGAGTTATTTTGATCGCTTCTGAAGTGATAAAAAGAAAGCTGTAAAAATCAGTGCCTACAAGTTCCAACTTGAAGACATCTAATAGTATCTAATATAGTAATTTGATTAATGTTCTGTGTTCCTTCTGTAGGTTTCTCTAATGCACCCTGCCGAGCTTTTGGAAGTGCTCACAATGTACACAGGAAATTAAGTGACAAAGAGTATGCTGTGAACTGTTCATACCAAGCAAACTAGAATGAAATACAGTATTTGTTGGGAGAAGAATAAGCATCCACATGCCACTGCTGCATGCTGGCTAACAATTTAACCAGTGCTTGAAAAAGGAGATTAACTATATTATGTGTCTCTCCTGTCTGTAACTGCCAACTCATTACATGGCAAAATAGGTGCCATCTCAGCCAGCCTGAGACCTCTAAAATCAATATAACTCTTTCAATCCAACTTAGAAACTCCTCAAACCACAGCATTGGTGCTTGCCTATTTAAGTGATAATCCAGAGCTAAAACTTTTAAAAGAAGTCTGTCTGTGAAAGTAAAAAGCACAATACAGGTCTCATTATTGGAAAGCAAAGGTCTTCACTTTCCCATCAACCTCACGTGGATAAAAATCAATCTTCAGCAGGACTAGTCCTGTGGCACTGAGGGAGAGCTGTGAGGATCTAACAGAGCCTCTGGGCTGAGGGAAGGTAAGAAGATGTACTCTTCCATCAAAAGGGAGATAAAATCTTTCCAGCTGCTTATTTCAACCTGCCATTAACACCATGATGTTGCCTGGATCCAGTCCAAGGCAGCCAGCAGTAACCTGGGTACAGGCTGGATCTGATGCTGCCTTGTACATGCAATTTCAGCCTGTTAAAAATGTGGGGTTTTCAGAATTTAATTCCTTTTAATGGCCCTTATGAAAACACGTGTGAGTAGTTTCATCTATTTCAGCCCAGGACAAGTGATAGATGCAGCAGTAATATTTCAAGGTATCATGTGAGTAATGGGACGTTCCCTTCTGTCACTCTTGGATATCCCTGACTCAGATTTCCCTGTCCCTGTAATTTTGTGTCAGGTCTGAACATGTGAGAGGCACTGCAGAAATGGTCCAAGCAACACTTTCTTTTTGGCAACAGAAAAAGTTTGGAGTACACACTGGTTCTTCTTTATCCAGATTTGGGCATGGCTGCTAAGCAGAATTGTGCTTTATATTTGAATTTTTAGTGTGCTAATTGCAAAGATCTTTAGGGGTCTCTTATTTAAATTCCCTATTACAGTGCTTTAGATATGAAAATCATAAAAGAATTCCAATTTCAACATTTTAGTTGAAGATCCACAGACCATGTATTTTAATCCATCTTTGTTCATTTTTTTTCTTGTTATTGTCACAACTCCCAGATACCTTTTCCAAGTACTTTTAGATGACCCACAGCTTCTCTTGTTTCAGCAAGAAGCCACTTATGCATCTCATGAGCATCACAGATTCTCACTGGGTTTGTTTATCAGTGTTGTTTTCAGTGTCTCTCCATCCTTTTGGCCATCCAAATGCTTGTTTGGAATTATTCATAATATGAGGGAGTCAATCTGCGTTATTCCAGTTCTAGGACATAAAATTGTCCTGATCAAGACCCCTTGAACACTGGGAGCTGCTGGACTGGGAGCTGCATTAGACTGCAGTTCACCAAGGCATGGGGATGAACTCAAGTTTCCTTGCTAAGCTCCATTAACCCTACAGTTTAGGGAAATTGTTAAATTGGAATGAGAATTGTTATCAAATAAAAGAGACTACCAGTGATGAAACCCAGAAGGGTTTCTTTAAATGCAGTTCTAGCAAACTGATAATTCAAGCTTCTAATTGGTAGCAAAACAATAGGAAGTCTATAAGCTAGATATTTGCCAGCAGGGGCCACTTCTGAAAACTCCTTGCTTTTCTGCCTTCCTCTGCTGCATTGGGATGAGGGAGAAAGAGTTATGTCAATATGTCAACACTTGGAGATAATCTTTTTATGTGGGTTTTCATAAGAGAATAAGGAAAAGGCTGGGAAAATGGTTCACTTTCTTTGGTGATGTACTGGAGAAAAGCAAAAATATGGAAAGTTAATCTCTGGGAACAATAAAAAACATAAAGGAAATAGACCGAAAATGAGGGGCACAGGACCTGGAAAGGCATTGCCCACACAGGGGCAGTTGATGTTTTGCCACTCCTGTGTGAAGGCACAGGTTTGTGGAGTGTTTCTCTTCAGGCATCTGTGCGAGAAACATCAGCAACCAATCTCAAAAGGAACAGACATAAATATTATTAAACTTGAATTCCACCAGGGCAGAGGTTAATCACTCCTGTATTTCTGATAAGCAGGAGTGCACCCAATTGCTTTGGAGCTAGATGTGAGTTCTGAATGTGCCCCAGAAGGAGGAGGATCTGCCCCCTGTCCCTGGGGTTGTGCCCAGGTGTGCAGGCTGGGCAGGGCACTGGGGCAGGGCAGCAACCCCTGCCATCCTGCTGCTCTCCAGGTGCTCCAGGAACAGCATTTGGCAAAAGAAGAGCTCCCTGCTGGCTCAGTGAGTCACTGCTGGTGGCAGGGCTGGAGCAAGGGATGGGACAGGGCACCAGGAGAGCCTGGAGGGCACATTGGGGCTGCTGGGCTGTGACACCAACCCCTCTGAGCTCCCAGCCCCAGACAGTTCATTGCCACCCTCTGTTCTTGGTTTACTTTGCAATCACTTGTGGGTTTTTTCCTGATTTCATAGTAAAAGACTTATTTTAACTCACTATTTTCCCAGTTATGACTCACTGTTGTTCTCTCGTGGCTTTCCCTATTTGCATTTTCCAGCTCTTACTCTGATTACAATTTGAAACCTTGCAGAAGTGCTTGAAGCAGAGTCTGACTCAGGCCCTGGTATTTCAGAGTGCTGCAGACATTCAGATATCCTCTGCTGACTCCACTAAATGTCCTGCGTGGTTTGCTTTGCCTAAAAACTGGATAGGATCAGTGCTCTCTTTCTTTGCCTTCCCCTCCCTCAAAGCTCCAGCAGATGATGCTTAAATTATTGCAAACCTTTCAGTGTGCTAGCCCAAGGCACAGGACAGCAAATGAAAAGGCCAAGAAAGTATCTGTGAATAGATTTTCTTGTTTAAATTTTCAACCAAGAGCTGCAGTGAATTTTTCAAACTATTTTTAATATTGTAGAGTTCTGTCATATTTTTGCCATCCCGACATTGTAAGTTGATGTATTTTATTGGCCTGACACAACAATAAATAATACAACTCAGTTTTATTTAATGATTTCTGGTTTCAGTGGTGGAGAAGCTTTGCCAATTTTAAATTAGGTCTTGGAGTAAATTTAAAATTAATGAAATTTAAAGCTGTGATTTGTTTAAGGATCCAGAACGTTCACTCTTTCATCTATTCATCAAGCTCTTTAATTACCTAGTATGCATGAAACCTGTATTATGTCTTATTATTGAGAGATTAATTTTATGAAAACCTCAGAGTGATACATCATTAGAATGACTCTTGGATAATGTATAGTCTAACCTTTTCTGCTAATCCCACCACAGATGAATAGAGGAAAGCTGACAACCCTTCTGCAGTGTTTTATTCCTCCTGCTCCCCTGCAGTATTATCAGCTGCTTGCAGATAGTTTGTCTCCACTTCCCTTTTCATTTCCAGCCCTCACTGGTGTGTAGCTGTCAGTCCCATTCACCCCGGGCTGCAGGGATGTGCCAGGAGCGCTGGAGCAATCCTGGGGATGCTGTGCTGCTGCAGAGGATGGGGCAAGGCTGGGGACACTCTGTCCCAGGGAGCTGGGGATGTGTCCTTCTGGGGGCTGAGGCACTGCAGGGTCAGAGCTGGCTGTGCCAGGGGAGAGGAGCGATGGAGACACAGCTCAGGGGTCAGTGCTCTCCAGGGCAGCTGGGAGAGAGCCCTGGAACCAGAGACGGGTGAGTGAGTCCAGTGAGAACCTCCCTATCCATGCCTTGGCTCCTGGCCTGCTGCCTCAGCCCCAGCAGTGTCCATCCCTGTCCCCTGGGAGCTGTGTCCATCCCTGTCCAGCTGGGAGCTGTGTCCATCCCTGTCCCCTGGGAGCTGTGTCTATCCTTGTCTCCCTCAGAGCTGTGTCCATCCCTGTCCCCTGGGAGCTGTGTCCATCCCTGTCTCAGTCCCCCCCTGGGAGCTGTGTCCATCCCTGTCCCCCTGGGAGCTGTGTCCACTCCTGTTCAGTTGGGAGCTGTGTCCACCCCTGTTCAGTTGGGAGCTGTGTCCATCCCTGTCCCCCTGGGAGCTGTGTCCATCCCTGTCCCTCTGGGAGCTGTGTCCACCCCTGTTCAGTTGGGAGCTGTGTCCATCCCTGTCCCCCTGGGAGCTGTGTCCATCCCTGTCCCCCTGGGAGCTGTGTCCACCCCTGTTCAGTTGGGAGCTGTGTCCATCCCTGTCCCCGGGAGCGGCCCCCTGTCCAGTTTGGAGCTGTGTCCATCCCTGTCCAGCTGGGAGCTGTGTCCATCCCTGTCCCCCTCAGAGCTCTGTCCTTCCCTGTCCCCCTCAGAGCTGTGTCCCTGCCTGTCCCCTCAGAGCTGTGTCCCTGCCTGTCCTCCTCAGAGCTGTGTCCATCCCTGTCCCCCTGGGAGCTGTGTCCACTCCTGCTCAAGGCCCAGCCTGGGCACAGCTGGAGCTGGGGACTCGTGCTGGGGACAGGGACAGGGACAGGGACAGGAACAGGGCCAGGTCCCCAGGGCAGGGCTGCAGTGCCAAGGCTGGGGTTTGGGGGCACAGCCTGGCCCTGCTGGGCTCCTCAGCAGCTCAGGAGGGCAGGGCTGTGACAAAAGGGCAAAGAAGGATGTTCTGCCATTGAAAGAAATGATCATCAAATTGTAGCCAATCGTTTGTATTCCTCAGGTGTGTTTTACTTTCTCATGCTGTGACCTCTCTTCATTGCTGCCCAAAAGAAATTATTTTTCCATTTTTTTCCCAGTGCTTCCATGCCAGGCTAATTCTCTGTTCTCTTGAAAGCTAATATATCCACTTTTCATATTAATATTTGTGAGAGTAATATTAGGAATGTTTTATTTCATTATCTCACAGCTGAGGACTGTAGTCACACTGGGTTATAAAGCAGCTAATTACAGTGTTAGTGACTTACAGTGTGCCATGCCTGCAGTGCAGTTTGTCAGAGTTTCTGAGAATTTCTAACAAGAAAATAGTTTGCAGGGTACTTTGTTGAATCTAGTCTGAGAAATGTTGCATATGCAGCATCTTTGCAATGCTCGACATCTCCTAATCAAAACTCTTTCACCTCTAAGGGCATTTGCATTTCATGGAAAACATGATAAATTCAGATTATTTGACACATGTACTTTTCCCTGTCCTTGCTTGTTAAATAAAAAATATTTAGGATACTGCAGAGTAACAAAATATTTGAATGCAGTGATCCCTTCTGCCACTCCTCCTCTGGGTTTGCAGTCATCACTACCTCATAGTAACTGTGGAGTTGTGAAGCTATAATTAAAACTTCAGATGAGGGACAATGAATAAAAGGGACACCTCCTTCCCTTATTCAGCCTTCATGAAAGTAATTGTCATTAATGATAAAGGGGGAAATGCCCAGTTTCTAAGCACATGTGCAGCCTTTGAACTGCAATGTTTTCCAAAAGCTGGTGTCTGCTGAGAAGGACCTTGTGACAGCAGCTTTGGTCTGGGATTTACAGAAAGCTCTCTGTGGGCAGTGTGGCATTGCATGGAGCACGCTTTCCATTTCAGACAAAAGTCTCTATTTTAGAGAGCACAGGGGGCAATGGATTCAGTTACAGTGCCTGAATTAACCAACCCTGCAGAGGTCTGGAGCCACTCAGATGGGAGAACTTGGGGAACTTTAGCATTTTGATAACAATCTCTCTGGCCACTTAAGCAGGACTTACACTCAGAGCAGCTCAGAGTGTGTCACTGCACTCAGGAATTCCTGCTGAGAACTTTGGAGCCAACAGCCAGCTCTACCAGGCATGAGGTTGGAAATGCTCTCTTGGAGTTCAAAAACCACTCTGTGTCCCCCTCTGGTACAAAGAATTCCTGATCCCCTCCTGGAACTGCTCCTGGAGGTTGTTGGATGCAAAGCACACCATGGATTGACCCAGTGAGACCAAACTCCATTTCTGCCCAGCACAGAAATTCCCAGAGTGTTTGTGTCACTGTGTGCTCCTGACAGCTCTGTTTCACTGATGGAAATGGATTCACATTCCCCGTGTTTCTCACCTGGCGGAGTCACTGCAGCTCTGTAACCTGGAGGATCCAGCAGAGGGAATTCCCAGTAGTCCTTCCCCTCCTGCAGTTCCCATCCCAAAGGACAGGGCAGGGCCAGGGGGCACAAGAGGGACGTGATTCCCCTTTGGCCAGGCAGCAGCTCAGGCTGGAATTAAATCCACAGATTCCCCATTGCTTCCTTTGCACACTCCAGACCTTTCCCGAGGTTCCTGAGCTGAGCTTGTCAGTCACAGTTATTGTTCTTTACCATTAATGGGTTTGCTCTTTAGGGGATCAGAAAACAAACACTTCTAGTAAAGAGTTAATAACAGCAATATAAATGTTTCTTGCCTAGATACATATATATCTATATATATATTGATATTTCACGTCCTTTTAAATAGCACATACTTAATTTTGCACTCAAGAAAAGAAACCTTCTAGCATTAATAGGAAAAACACATTGGGTTTTTTTATTTTGTCTCCCCAGTGATTAGAGAAGATGGGTGAGCCTGGAGTGATTCTGTGTTATTGAATGTTCCCAGTACCTGTCAGCACTGGAAATGCCTGATTTAATCATTCAGAACTGGCTGCTGCAGAAATATTTGCATTGTGCATGTTTGAAAAATACCAGAGGCAGAACTAACTCTAAAAATCTGCACTTTGTGCTGGTTGTAACCTGTGAGTTAGGAGATGTGTCCAGCCACCTCGACATCGTGGGAAGGGCTGGGTTTGTGAATGCAGGGTTTTGTATTCTGGCACATTCCATTTTATTAAACAAAACTGTACTTTCTGTCTACCCAGAAATGCCTCCCAGGAGATGCTCTAGAGAAAATCTGTAATTCAAAGTGACTGTTTTATGTTATTCTCTTTCAGCACTTTTTCTCCTTATAAATTGTCAGCAACCAATATATACTTTTTATTTTTCTCTGAATCATGTCAACTAACAAATCTTAATCTGTATCTGCAAATTAAGGGCAGAAGAAATCAATTACAAGTGCTTGGTTTACCTAAATTGAATTGCATTGTGTCTTTTGATTGAACTTATAAAATGGTGTGGTTGGTGTTCCAAGACTATAAAACTTCTAAACTGACTTCCATCATTAATATCTGGTGTTTCTGAATTATGATTTTTTTTTTGCAGGTGCTGCAGTATTTAATCAAAATTTGCAGTTTCTGCAGACATTTCGTTGGCAGATTTGTTTCTTAGAGCATTCATGAGATGTAAATGCAAGAGAGGTGAGCACAGACTGCCTAAATGCAATTCAGGCTTCAAAGAAACATCAGCAGCCTCTGTTCCGCCTTTTCCCTCCATAACTTGCTGTTTGGGCTGAGAGCAGTGCAAGGCAGGAGCCTCTGCTGTGTGCTGCTCACAGCTGACAGAGCTGCAGTCCCCATCCTGTCCCTGCCCTGAGCTGATCCATGTCACACTGGCCCAGCTGGGGCTGTGCTTGCAGTGCTTTCAGAGTTCACAGGTGACAAATTCAGACTGTTTGTTGCCTTGCAGAGAACCAGGCCAGGGTTTGCTTTCCTCAGTTGCTGAGCTCCCAGGCCCACCCCGTGCTGGACACAGCAGGGTGGGTTATCTGGAGAGCTCCCTTCCACTGCTCTGGCTCCACACCTGCCTTTGCTGTTCCTGTGTCTTCATTTAATTCACACAGATGTAGAAGTTACCTTTGCAGAGGTGAACTAAATGAGAAGGGAAAGGGTTGCACTATAGGGGTTTGCTGAATTCTGTTTTCTTCAGCACCTAAAATACATTGCAGTCTGAGGGAAGATGGCATGAAACAATTTAGCATTAAATGATTTTCAGAGATCAGCAAAAGCACTCTAAAGGTACAATTGTAAAGAGAGATGGGACAGTGCTAAATACACAAAATGCAACATTCTGGTTTTGTTATAATTAACTGTAACCAGTTCTTATTTAAATCAGCCTGCCAGTCATTCGTCTGTACTTTAAATGTTTGGCTTGATGCTATACAGCAGAAACATTTTTTATATGAAAATATTAATGAAAGTTATGAAAGAAAATAGACCATACCCATTACAATCTTCACCTGAGTGCCCTGGGAAGGATTCCCTGTTCCAGCCAGGTGTTTTGTACCTCGGGGGTGTGACACAGGTTGGGTTTGTGCCAAGGAGCACAGCACTGACACTGCTCTCTGCAGACCCTGGGACGTTTGCTTCACACCTCCTGCTCTCCTGGGAGAGGAGCCTGGGCCACCTTCCTGCAGCAGGCAAAGAGCACTTCCTTGGACTCAAAATTGTTCTTTCTCAGTGTAAAATCACACATGAGCTCTCTGGTTGCCTCTCTCTGTAATCCATGCTGGGTAGAGTTATTTTAGCGGCACGGTGCCTAATTTGGCTCTGTTCTCTCTATTCTTAGAACTCTGATATTTGTGGAAGGTGCAAGGGATATTGCAGATTTGTGTCAGTGCTGCTGCAGGAAGGAAGTTTGATGATGAGCTATATTATGTATGGCTCACTAGATAGTAGTAAACATTCCTCTTCGTTGCTGTGCTTGGGGATTATCCAAGGGTGTTGTGTTCCTGGTTAGAATTTTTCTGGATTAATGAAACAGATCGCAGATCACTGCATAGCAACATGCCTGAAGTCTGTCAAATGTTTTCCGAGTAAGGATTGGATCAGGCCCATTGAGAATACAGAGTGCAGGAGAGAACATGGTGCTGTTTTACAGCTCCTGCATTCAGTTGTTTTCTCACAGAGGCCTCACAGGCTCCCTAATTAGAAACTTGAGGTTTCTTTAGCCTGCTCTGCTTTTTTCCTTCTCTCTAACAGCACAGCAGCAACATCCAAATCCTCCTTGTTTCTCAGGCACTCCTGACTGTCCATGACTTCAGGGGCAGCTGTGTTTGAATGTGGGCTGGTTCAGATGGAATTAGGAATACTGGAAGTTTCAGAGCTTCCTGTAGAGATTTATGGTCTGTGCATGTCTGTGCTGGGATTGCACATCAGTTTTTGGGGTTCAGCAGCAGGATGCCAGGGCAGCTGGCTCATGTCCAGCCAAGGACTGCCACCCATCCATGCCACTGAAGTGTCAGAAGCCAAACGTTTCAGAGAATTTCAAATGTCTACCCAAACCCCAGCAGAGTCTGTAGCTTAAAAGGTTATTTTAGTTCTGTTCTCAAATTCCATAAAAATGTGAGAAAAATGTGCATCTCATGGCCAAGTATGAGCAGCCAGAGAACGAGTCTCCATCATGAGTCAGATCCCTTTCACAGGTTCTGGATTTAGAGACAAAAATACCTGCAAAAGCCTGGGAGTCTCTGTTCTTGTCTCTTCCCAGTCAAGAGACAGAAGCTGGGGCCAGGAGCCTGCTTGTGAGCTCTGCAAATCTCTGACTTTGCTGCCTATGGCAAGTATTATGAATCTGTCAATAAAGTTATTTTAATGCCTGACAAATGATCCTTGCATGAAGTTCTTTCCAGTCACATTTCTTTGGCTGAAAGCTGTTTTTGTCCTCTGGTTTCGGGGCACAATAATCCTGAAATCAGATTTCTGAGATGAGCCCACACAAAAAGCTGTTATAAATGCATTGATTTGGCCTTTTATTCTCATAGATTGTTAATATCTGATTCTGGTTTAACTCAGAATGCCTTGCACAGTTACTTTACCCAATAGATGAGAAACCCCAGATCCTCTTGCACACAGCCCTTTAGATTTTGCATTTCTCAAATACGAATTGTTGCTTCTTATACTTGGTCCTGAGAAGGTCCAAGTCTCTTAAAAATGTCCTTTTGCTTACAACACATGAATAATAAATGTAGGATTTTGATG
The DNA here is from genome assembly GCA_024500445.1 of Entomyzon cyanotis. Taxonomy (NCBI): domain Eukaryota; kingdom Metazoa; phylum Chordata; class Aves; order Passeriformes; family Meliphagidae; genus Entomyzon; species Entomyzon cyanotis. The sequence continues at coordinate 18,407,573 of JAKEPQ010000743.1, read as the reverse complement.
GGAACGTGCCTTGGAATCCTTTGGTGGGCGAAGGAACTAAAGGATACAATTGCCACTTCTGTTCCGTTGCTAAAATGATGACTGAATTGAAGTGCCTTAATCACGAAGGTTTTGGACTGAGTGAGGCTGTGAGAGATCCTCCTGCAGGCCCAACACAAACATGAATTTACCCTGTACCCTCCACTGTTGGTGCTGCCCAGGGAAGCTGCTTTGCAGTTGAGATGAGGAGGCTTGAAGTGTGTGATTCATGAGAGTTGCAATTGATGAGATGCTGAAGCTGTGCCCAGGTCACAGAATTATATTCCAGCTCACAGGATGGAAATCCAGATGGTTATTCAAGAGCCTCACATTTTTGCATCAGGGCAAAGGTGAAACAACTTCATTAAAATTATTCTCCTAGATGCATCTTCCTTTTCCTTTTTCTTTTTTCTTTCTTTCTTTTTTTTTTTTTTGCTGGTTGAAGCTTCTGGGCTACATAACAATATCCAGGGTATTATCCTCCTTCAGGGATGAAGGATAATGGGATATTAAAGGAAGCCCAGGTTCTCCAAACATCTTAGTTTTGCTGATAAAGGTTGGCTGTATTTTATGTGCTGTTACAGCAAGAAACATGAGCTGCTGTAGGGAATGTGTTTGTCTCCATGGTCCTAATAAGTGCATTTATTTAAATTTTATACAAAGTTCATTCCTGTTTCAGTACAGGCAGAATCCAAATTGAAAAACTGTAGGTTGCATTTGAATAATTGCCCTGCTTGCCCTGTACCTAAAGCTGAATTGTGATTGTGCTACCATGCTAGTCTTGGGGCATAAAAATCCTTTGAGGTAATAACCAATGAAACACTCTATTCAATTTAAAAAGTAGGCTTGTTTTGTTAATTTAATTTCTTATTTTAAATGAGCTTTTCAATTTATTCCTGAGAGCAGCAGAAAGAAACAGTGAAAGTTGTATCTATGATAGCTCAAGCAACTTACCAAAGGGTCTCCAAACTAGAACATTTCCAGAGCTTTGCAGGGAAGAAGTCAGAACTGTGGTAATGGCAGAACTGGGGCCTGACCTTGCACTCAAAAATATACAGGTGACAGGGGATTTAGTATTCTACTTTAGTTCATTGGTAATTCACTACTTATGTTTCCTTGTTTTGGTTTGGTTTTGTTGCTAGTTGTTTGGGGTTTTTTGGGGTTTTTTGTTTGTTTTGTTTATTTGTTTGTTTTGGTTTTGTTTTTTGTTTGGCTTTTTTCTTTTATTTTTCTTTTTGTTTTTCAATGTAGTGAGTTTGCTGACAGAATTTAAAAGTATGGATGAGGATCCAGGGCTATATCATCACTTGGATCAGGTCAGTTGGCATAGCTGCATTTTGCACCAGCTGGGGTTCTGCCTTTCAATTTGGAACAAGTTTTATACCCTGGTTCTCTTTTTTTCTATTTGGACATACACCAGTAAAACTGGCACAGAGTTTCCCTCCCTTTTCTATTTCTATCTTGCCTAATTTCTAAACTTCCTGGAGGAGACAACATCCTTTCTCTTTCCAGAATGAACCTGGCAAATAATTTATAAATAAACAAAGAAATAGCAATAATGGAGTACAAGGAAAGGAATGCTATCCATTATTTATGTACATAATTAAATGGAATCCCTGGTTATTTGAAAGTACAAAGACAAAACTTCACCGTGGGTGTATTATGTACATAAATGCTGAAGCACTTCATGGTGGTCTTAAATGAGAATGCTGCTTCCATTTTGTCTCCAGAAATTACATTTTGTTTCATCAGGCAGCTCTCAGTCTGCAGCTATTGCTGCACTCTCTGAAATTCCTGCTCAGGCTTGTCAGGAATGCATCAAGGAATGGTCAGGGTGCTTGGTTTGGGGTTTTTGTATGTCATGATCTGTCCATCCACACCCAGATCTGGTGGCAGTGGTGCCATGCAGGCAAACAGGGTGGCTCCAGCTGTGACACACAGGAGCTCCCAGTGGGGCACATGGGAGGCTGTGCTGCCTTGGCCATCCCTGTTTATTTCATGGCATGGAGAAAGCTGAGCATTAACCATCTTTGCTCAATCAAGTTATAGAGCCACTGCTTGAATTACTGCTCCAGTCTGTTGTTTAATCCCCTGGTGAGGGTTGAAGCTGCTACTGCAAACACCAAGAGAACATTTTTATTTATTTCAGTTTTGGCATTGATACCAAATATGTTACATTATTTTTATGTAGTTCTCATTTTCACTTTAATCCATATTTTTATGTTGTGCCATGTTGCCCAGGATAATAATAGCGTCACTTCATACATAGGAGAAACTGGGAAAAAAACCAAATTAATTGAGTTGTCTTAATTGAACAAGGAGATGCTTAGAGTTAAAACATGAGGAGCTGAACTTGGAGCTCTTAATGTGGTCTGCAAAATGAAGCTGTGCTCCCAAGTGAATAGGTTAGGAGGTTTTATGAACTATTATTTTTGTTTCACCAGACTGTTTTCTGTGAAATTCAGCAATCCAGCTCTGCACAGGATAATGCAGTGTGGAGCACATGGAAAATCACTTTGTTTTAGGTGCCACTCAGTTCACCTAATTCCCATGGAGCTCCAGCCAAACTGGTCTGGAGGCATGAAATCCTTGCCAAAGCGTGGCTCTGCTCCTGAAGGGAGGCTGTGTCCAGCAGTGTGCCCTGGTTTGGGAGCAGCACTGGGTGGAGAGGAGCCCTGCAGGGCAGTGAGAGGCTCAGCCCAGCACAGAAAATGCCCAGCAAAGACCTCAGCCAGGCCCTGGGAATGAGCTGGGGAGGTGATGTGTCAAAGCATTCCTGAGGAATTCCAGCTGCACATTTCTCTCTGCTCCAGGAGGGCTCCTTCCTTCTAGAAATTCCCAATCATATACCTAAACCTCTTCCCAGTTTACTGTAGGTGATGGGAAAGTAAGGGAGCTCACCATACTGCACAGTGGATTAGAATTTTGAGTTCTGTAGTTAAATATTTAAAATACAAAAAAATACTTCAGACAAGTTCAGCAATGATTTTGACTCTCTAAGTTCACTGCATTCTGCTTAGAATGATCAGCTCTAAGAAAAAAGAAACCCCTTTTTCTACCAAGGAAATATTTGTAATCAATATTTGTATTGTACAGCAATCATCAGAATCCGTGGGTGGTGCCAGAAATACACCTCAGAATTTAATGAGATCTGTCAGGGAAATGAAATTCAGCAATGCATTGCCCAAAGGAAACCACAAACCACCAGCAGGTTTTGTATCTGTGAGTCTCCCCAGCTTTGGAGCAGAGGCACAACAAGGTCCATATTTCACTCTCCTGCTCCAAATGTTTTTCCTTTGTCCCAGGCAGCTTTCCCAGGGGCTGGCAGGGACATTGGGCCATCATGAGTGTTGGCTCCTCACCCACACCACCATCCAAATGTCCTGGCTCACTCCTGTCACACATGGTTAGGACAGAAACCACAAAGGCTGCCTTGCCTCGTGGTGTTGTGGTTTTGGGGTGACCTTTGGTTGGTGGGAATCCCACATTTCCCTGGAGTGCTGGACACACCTGTGGGCCCCAATGGAGCATCCACAGCACATCCCAGGCAGCTCTGCACATGGCTGGGTGTGAGGAGTAGATCAGCTTTCCTGCACTGACCTTTCTCTCCAACAAGGGGATCTGTGAGAGAGCACTAAATATTCCTGGTAGTTGTGGATGTTCCAGTTCTTTGCCTGGCTGAGGTGTGGGACCTCAAGACATTATGAACAAATGGCCCAAATCATCCTTTTCCGTCCAGTCAGGATTTCTGGATGGGAAGGAGCAGTGTGCCTACCCATCTCTGGCTGTGGTGCTGTTATTCCTAGAAATAATCTATCCTAAAGCCATGACTGCAGCCAAACAGGGCAGAGGAGAACATTTGTCTGTTGTAGGGGACAGGGAATGGCTGGAGCAAGCAAAGCATGGAAAGGATTCCAATTCATTCCATGCTTTGCTGCCTCCAGGAAGGAAATGGTAGATTTCGTAGTAGGCAAATGCTAGATTTTATCAATTTGTGAAGTTTAATTACTTATACTTGTGGTACCTCTGAAGAGAAATGGAATCCAGGTTAATCTTCACAAGATATGCAATAAAAATTATTTATTAAAATAAGGCCCATTACTGTGATTATCAGACACATTTTTAATTAAATCCAAAGTTGTGTCAGTAGAAATTTTTTACTTATATTATCCCAAAATGTTTGGTCTTGTTCATCTTCTTAAGCTTTACTTCTCTTCTATAAAGATCATGAACTCGGCTTAATTAGAAGGAGTAGTTATAATGTCAGAGCAAATTAATTTCAGCCAACTAAAGGGGCCCTTGGAGGATTCCAGTCCCCACCTGTAGCTGGGAAATCCCGGCTCTGGCGCTGAGTGAGCTCTCAGTAACTGGGAATGACTTTTTCCAGCAGACCCATGGCAGGAGGAGCTCAGGATCGCTGCTGGGGCTGCAGCACCACCCAAGGATAACACACAAGGCTCATTTCCAGCACCTTTCCCTGCCCCTCCAGAGCTCCCTGCCCTTAGAGGAGGGTTGGAAGCTCTGGCAGAAGGTTTGTATTCAAGGTTCTCCCAGGCAGTTCGCCTGCAGCCTCTCAGGGATGGCTCTGGAATAGATTCGCTTTGCAAGTAGAAAAGATTTCGGTTTTTTAGCTACTCTTTTTAGCTTTTTAGCTACTCTCTTTTTAGCTACTCTTCCAACAGAGCCAGGCCAAAATTCTCAGTTGTGTAAGCAGATCAGTTGATCTGAGTATTCATTTTTACATCAGAGTCTCTTTTAGGTCTCAAGCATAAGGATTTTTTATTTCCTATGGATTTCACTCAGTGTTAGCTTTAAATGTCTGCCTTTATTTTTTTAATTGAGTGATTGTCTTTTTAGTGCTACTACAGTAATTTTGTATGTAAAATAGCAGAGCAATTTCACATTCTGAAAGGAATTTATTTGCATAAAAATAAACACAGTAACTTTTTCTAGGTGTTAAAACATAAAAAAAAAGATAAGTTAATAATAAATCATTACTTAAAAATCAGTTTTGTTCCAAAATTCTGGGCTACTCAACGTTCTTAAGAGGTTGTAATGAGCTGAATTCATTGGTTAAATTAAAATGCCTTTTCTCATATTCAGTAAATGCAGTGTGTGTGCAATTGAACAAAAATAAAATTGAAATTTACATTTTCATCAAATGAATAACCACATGCTGAGGATTGCTTGACTGCAATTTATGATTATGCAAATGAAACAGGATTTGCAACTAGGATATGTACAATAAATGGGAGTTCCATTATTATGTATCAAAAAGCCATTAACCTTGAAAATTATATACAATTGACATGAACATTTCTAAAATACGTCTAAAACCTGCTAATGTTCCCCCTCTCCTCCCCTATGTATAGGGATTGTATATTAGATTTAGCAAAAGAATTCAGAGGGAATAATTTATTAAATGAGCTCTGCCCCTTTTGTGTTGGTGAGCTGTCTGTAACGACTTGCTGGGTTCTTTACTTCTGATTGAAATCAGGAAACACTGCTGATTAATTCCTCTTCTGCTGACAAGAACATGAGTTCCAGAAGCTGTTCAGAACCAGAATTTACTGTTAGGGAGCAGGGAGGGGGTGCTGAGGCTCCTGGCAGCTCCCCAGACCACAGCTTTCCTTGCTGGGAACGCTCACCTGGCTGCAGTCTGGGAATTGCTGGTATTTGATGTCTCTCTGTCAGATTCTCCTTGTTTCTCAGTGAGGGAGAGCCCAATAGGGCAGCTTGGAGCACCCTGTGGTTCTGTCTCTGCCTTGGCATGGGCAGGGCAGAGCAAAGAGCCCAAAGCTTAAAGCTTTGAGACAATTTTCCATGTATTTTCCAAAAGACGGTGTCTTGCTGAGTGGATTTTTGGCCTGGAAGGACCCCCCCTCACTCCAGCTGGGGACAGGCAGAGTGGGGATGCTGGAGGTGCAGCTGCAGTCCTGGTGCAGCCTTGGTTGCAGGGCTCAGGTCCTGTCTGCACTCTCCAGACGCTGCATTCCTCACCCAGCATCACCAGCAGGAAACCTCTGAGGCTCCCAGTGCCCTGCTGTGGATTGCCAGTTAATGGCACAACTCTGACAAGCAAAATACACATCGCCAAGTGGTCAAAAAATAAAATCTTTGCAAAGGCTGGTTCTCAAAGGGTACCTCAAAGCTGCTTTGTTCTCTCAATGACTGTTTAGTAGCTCTGTTGGAAGAGTTTCAGTCGTGTCTCTGTGTCAGTTATACAGAAGGGTTTGTTATTCTGAGGTATTTTTGCCATAGGAGGAGTTCTCATGATGATACACAAAGTGTAAGGTACCGAGAGCTGTTCATAGGAGATTGCCTTGTGTCTGTTATCCATAAGAGCTAATTTGCCATAATTTCTGACATTCCTTTTCCTCACATGCCCAGAGCTATCAGAGGAGAATTCTTAACATCTTTTATTGCAAATAAATCAAAATAGTACTAAATATGACCCTCATCATCCTAAATCAAGGACCCTTTTGGCTGTTTTTTTCTTGCCTTGTCTCTGAAGAAACTGAATGTGTTTCCTTGCCCAGGTTTCACTTTTAGAGTGGAGTTTGCAGTAATCCACTGCCAAAAAAATGCTAGCATAGAGCATTGCAAGGAAATAAAATTCAGATTAAAGCAGATGGAAATGCCATAGGTGGGAAGGAGGACAGGAGGAGCTGGAAATGTGTGTATGTTCAGTTCAGTGTAAGGGGAGATACTGATGTTTTGAGAATTCTGAAGATGGAAATTGAGAGTACAAGTGATTCCATTGGCAAGGCAGACAAGTAATGTTATAGACTTGGAAAAAACCTGCAGCACAAAGGGACATATGGATATTGAATTGTAATTTTTCAATATTACTTTTGACCACAGGAAATAGTCTTGTGACTTCTACTGAGGGAGTCTACAGCAGCTCAAACTCCCAAGAACTGCTTTGGCTTTCCCCTAAATACTCCTCTACATTCAATTAGAAAAGGGGGATCTTCTGTATCCCCCTAAAAGTAGATTTCTCCTTTTAACTAGAAAATGATGGCCAGAGCTCATAAATATTGCAGAGGAATCTACTTAAAATGGAGTTTCCAAACTTTTCCCCAAAACTGGTGGGATGTGTTTGACCTGTATAGATTGAGCTGATGTACTTCACATGGGAGGTGCAGGTGCACCCTGTAGTGTGGGGGTTCGGCAGACCGAACCCGTAGGCCCCGAGTCCCAGGCCCCTGTGGCCAATGCCGTTGAGATTGAGCTAGAAGAAATGGCAGAAGACGCCATTTCAGGGGACTCGCTAGAGATCGAGGCCTGGGCCGTCCTCCCACCTCCCTTTGAAACTTTGTGTTAAGTTGATTGGCCCAAAGTTTGCTGTACCCCACCTTACGCCCTTCCCCGTTGCTGCCTTCCCCTAGAATTTTCTGTTGCTGCCCTGCTGTTATTGGTTCTCTGTACTCCCCGCCCTGGTTATTGCTCATTTGCTCCCCTTGCTGCCCTTCATAGTGTACCGAAGCCCGTTGGCTTCGCCCCTGCTGTCCCGCCCCCGGAGACCCCGTTCCCTAGTTTAAAACCTTTGTTTCCCCCTGTGCCGTCTGTCTGTGGACCGAGGCTTTCCTCGACCTCAGACCCGCTGTCTTGCGAGCAACCGGACCTTCGGGCTTTGCCCCAGGCGACGGCGCAGACAGCACCTCCGAGAGTTCCTTAGGCCCCCCCGCTTGCTACTCCTCGAATAAACTGCCTTTGGAACATCTCGGCTCTCTGGGATCCTTTTTTATCTCGGTGGCTGCCGCCGACCTGTAACCTCCTCAGGCGGAGGCTTCCCCTCTTCACGCCCGGAGGTAAAAGGGCCCCTGGGATTGAACAGCGCTAGCCTGTCACTGGGAGGAGAGGTACAGGGGTTGCCGGACTGCAGCCCTGCCTTTGGGGAGCTGAGAGAGCTCCATTAGTGGACTGAGCCAGACCAGGCAGAAGAACAACAACAACAACAACATTGTAGGGTTAGCAAAACTGTTGCTTTTTTCCTTTAAGGTGGTTTAATGTTTTTATTCTATATGAAGGCTTGAATTAGAGAAATTGAAAACCATTTTAAAGGTTTTTTTCCCCAACATTGCATTTGCTGTCCACTGCAGTGCTGCAATACCATCCAGTAACCTCCTGGGCTGAGCTCTGGGGTACCATCTGCCTTCCCAGGTGGAATGGCAACAGAAATCCTTCTCCCCACACTGCTTCTTCCACCCCAAGGATGCAGCTGAGAGCTGCTGGGGGACACTGTTTACTTGGAAACACAAAAGAAAGCGGGTGTTTGCTCACACTGCTTGTTGCTTTCATCACAAACTACTGAGACATCTTGGAAAAACAGTATTATTTTCCTGTACTTTCTAACTCCTGCAAAAATCTGTCACAGAATAGATTATGACTGAGCATTTCATGTGCTGCTCTTGCTAAGTTTGCCAGGGAACAACAGAAAGCCAGATCTGTGTCTTATTTTTCGTAACTTTCTGTAAACACTCCCCGAATTAATCTCAGGAAATACCAGAAATGCTAATATCTACTCCCTGTGTGTGCTCACAGAACAGATTTAGGACACTTATTTGAAGGATATATATAAAGCCAGCATTTGCCATAAGTTAAAAGCGTCCTTTTTGACGTCTCTGGAACACATTTCTCAAAGTACTGAGCAGTGATTGAACTTCGAATTCCATGAATATGTCTGGATATGTTAAAATGAAGCAGTGCAGGAGCCCCCAGCTCCCAGCTCACCCTGCATGTCCGAGTGCTGTCCCCGGGCTTGGGTGAGAGCAGGGGATACCCAAAGATGGGGACACCCTGCCAGCCCTGCCCTGACACCTCCCAAAGCCTTGCAGATAGGAGATTTCTAGCACGAGCTGCCTGCTGTGGTGTTCATCCTCTCCTTGTGGAGTGTAACAGTGAGCAGTGACTGAGGTACCAATTCCTTAATTTAGAGTACCATGAATTGGTGAGGCTGATGCCCCACTGGCAATAAGCTCTTGTTTTCCTTTGCTGGCAAATACCACTCAAGGGTTTATTCAGGGCTCCTGTCTCCTGTGAATTAGGAGTAAGAAACCTTTTCAACATGAAAACGGAGATGCTGCAGCAGAAAATGGCAGCTGTAAAGTAGCCTTGCTTGGTGCTTTCCTCATAAAAAGGAGGCTTATTAATACACAAAGAATAATTAAAAAACCCTCCATGAGGGACAGGACTGTGAAGAGTTTTTATTATCTGTAACTCTTCAGCCACTAGATGGTGGGAAAGTTGCAATCTGAGAGGACTCAGGGACCTGATGTGCCCTCCCAGGGTTAACCCACAGCAGGTAGGAGTGAACACAGCACTCCTTAAATCGTCGTGAAATTTCCCCATGAGGTGGCATCTGGATTGTGGCACTGCCTGTACATCTCTATCCAAATCAGCTTTGTGCTGGAGAACCATGTCCATGTTACCAGGGCAGCTGGCATGAAAACAATTCCCTTTAGTTGCCAATTTCAGTGCAGAAATTGAAAAGAAATTATCAAGAGGCGAGTTGAGGCTAAATTCCGAAGTGCCAGAGACAGTGCTGGCAGTGCCTGTTTTAAAGCTGCCTCCGGAGTGCTGGATGCCTGCAGAGCCCCTGAGTCCTTCAACACCTGACAGAGCCCCTAGAACTTTTCCACACAGTGCACTGAGTCATTTCCCTCTCAGCTGCTTCCGTGGCTGATAGCGTGAAGAGGAGGTGTGCAGTATTCCCAAAAAATATTGTATGCACAGGGGTGTCTGTGTCTGTCTGCCACGAGTGCTCTGGAATTTGCTGAGCTGGTTTTTTTGAGTGGACGTTTGTGGAGGAAATGGTTTGATTTGCAAATGTCTTTAGCAGGTTTATGACTCCCTGCTCCGCTCTGAAGGACAGCTCCATAAATCCTCCTGGCTCTGGGATCCCTGGCCAGGATCTCTGCTGGAGGGTCAGATTCATCACCTCCCTTTTTGATCCTGGAAATGAATTGGAGTCCCATCTTCCCATGCAAATGGCTGTGATACCAGCCCTTAATGACTGAGGTAACTCCAGAGCAGGCTTTAGGAGCATCAGATGATGGCAATGCCTTTGATTTATGTGCCACCTTTCATTCCCAGCCATCTCAAAGCACCTATAATTTCTGGCAGACCTGTGCTGAGTTAATGGGTTATTTCAGAGTCTATTCTGCAATAACTGTTAAGTGCTCAGAAGGAAGACTGATTGATGGGCGAGATGGCCCAGAACTTTAATTATCTTAATGAACAGTTTTTTGAACCTAACAGAAAGTCTAGCACTAACACAAGTGGAGCTTTAATTCCACCACTCATTGCATTAAACCCTGAGCTCAGGGGTGATTTAAAGCCTTGTTTCTTGTTCTGTGTGTGCTTTTCAGAGGAGTCCATCGAGGCATTGCTGACACAGAACCACTTCTGCTCTGCAACATCCCACAGACAGCTGTAGGACCCTTGTGACAGACAGCTCCTGACCCCGAGGAAGCTGCTAAAAAAATTTGATATGCAAGGACTCGAGTTTGCCAGGAGGCTGGAAACAAATATTTAAAGTATTCAGAATAGTTCTGGGAGAATTATTAGCAGGCAGATATTAAAGACTCTGGTTTGACACCTGCTCTGTTGTTTTGCCTGTGACAGAAAACAGAAGTGGTAAATAGCTGAACCAGGACACCAGGCAGCAGGAAAACAGCATGAAAGGCAAACAGATTGCTGTTGAGAAGATGATTTTGGGATTATTTTAGTGTGAAAATTCTTTTTAAATTAGTAATTGTGATCACACATACATTGTCTATGTCATCTACACCTCCTTGTGCTCTTCTTATGCGTCTCTGTTATTGTACTCTTAAACCTTAATCATTTTTCCACAGAAATGAAAATTGTTATTAGCATCTGTTGTGTCTGCATAATTAGCCTGTTAAAAGGCTTATTTCTATTATTTCCAGATCCTTTCCACAAATCCTTACATTGGTAATTAGGATATTTTTCAAATACTGATGCTATGAAAAGGATCAGAAATTTTCAGCGTAAACCAACAATTTCCTTCTGATGACTCATACTATAGGGGGTACCATCAAAATAATAATAATATTAGGAAAAAGCAATAATTCCAAGCTGTGTTTTACTGGATGTGTTGCCAAGGAGATCCAGCTTTGTGAGTGACTTTAGGACCTGGACTCCTCGTACCAACTGCAGCAGAAATGTCAAGAATGTGGTAATTTTTTCTGGTTAGAAAAGATTTCAATATGTGCAAATATAGCTTGTTACACCTGTACTGTCAGCCTGGAGATTGAGGAGAGGTCAGAGAGGGCAGCTGAGGCTGGACAGATGGACAGATCTGGACAGATGTTTGCTGCTGTTTCAGCTTCTGCCAGCAGAAGGAATTAACTGCCTCTTACATTTATTCCCAAGGAATAATGGCTTCAGAGGTTTGAAGCTCCTTCCAGCCAAGTCTAACCAGTTTCTCAATGTTTCACTCAAAAGCCTGGTGTGGGTTATCTCTGAGGGGCTTCAGGAGTGGTTTGGAGCCTTTCCATTCCCTGCACCTCGCTCAGCTCCCAGCCCTGCTGGGCCAATTCCCACACCCAGAGAGGGGCTGTAAAGCCATGGTTTCCCTGTGCATGACAAACTTCTGCTGCCTGGAGCTGAAGGAGGTCAAAAGAGAGATCTGAGCATCACCAGGAGCTGCTCGAGGCAGCAAAGAAGAGTGTCAGGTTTCTGGTGTCAGACCTGGGCTCTGTGAACTTTGCAGCATGGACTTCAGCCTTCAAATCTTAGATTTCTCTGAAACTTCAGACATTCAAAAGTAGCTCTGTGGCTGACAGAAACCTCAATACAGATAATTCTATCATTTGATGTCGCTCTTTGCCATTTTTGTCGGTGTCTGCAGGCACAAATCTGTGCTCTGTCCTTTTGGTGTTGTGACATTTTCCTCTCCTCCTTAGCTCAGAGCTAAAGGGTCTTGCTACGTTGGACAAATGTCCTTTTTTAAAATTCATTTTTCCTAAGCCATGTGACCACAATGATCTCATTCTTTAGGAGGCTGGGCTGTGTGAAAGTTTGAGAGAGACAAAAGAACAGTTTCTGGAAGAACAGTTAAAAGATATCAATTTTTCACAACTATAATGGAACCTCATAATTAATTTAAATGGAATTTGTTTTCCATAACACAGATTTTTTTGGGTGTAAAGGATGTCCTCTGAGAGAGGCAAGAGAAAACAACCTCTGTTATTTTTGATTACCTTTGTGTATTGCTTTTTATTCATTATGTTAATTTTATGCTAATAACCTTCTTACATTAAGGTTCACTTTATACTGCATAAACTGACAAATAGAGCAATATTTATCAAGCATAAATATTAAAAACACTGTAAAGACTTCTAGGCTTCTAATTATTATGCTAATATATCTCTAAATTATTCTTGTATTACCACCCTACAGTTCACTGTGGAACATGACACAAAAATGGTAAAAATACCAAAATTCTATTTTTTAATGTTATTAATTCATCACATAGGAAGGCTGTCTGTGAATTAAAAAAGCACCAGTTATAGCACTGTGGAGGTGAAGATATAGAATTCATTTCTCCTGGTGAGCTGTTGAGCCTTTGTTTATATTATCATAAATACCAAGGAAATCCAAAGTGCTTTTTTGTTTTTATAGTACAGGAAATCCTAATATATTGCATGGAAATTCCCCCTGTTGAGCCAAATTCCTGGTATTTCTTTTCAGAGCAGTGTGTTTGTTGGTGTCTGTTCAGATGGTGTGAGGCTGTGAGTTTTGGCCTCTCCCGAGTTTGTGTTCCATCCCTGGGGTCAGATGGGCCCCAGATCTCAGATATCACATTCACCCTGCTGCTTTTATGATTAGGGGCAAAATCCGTCCAGTGTGTGGAAGGACTAATTCTCTCTTCCCACCTAAATATGTGACTTTTTTCCATAAATTCTGGTTTTTAACAAACATTCCTTGGGTTTTATGTTGGTTTTAGCTGTTTAGTTTTGTTTTGTTTTCAAGCTTTCTCAAATTTGGGCGCTAGAGATAGCAACAAAAATGCTTTCATGGCAGCTGATTTTTCAGTTAACTCTTTACTTCTCCCATCTACAATGGAGCAGGCTTGGTGTTCATAGGATCCTTGATTCTCTACAGCTTAATTCACTGTGTGTCACCTTGCAGGAGTCATTAACGAGTGGAAAAATGGTGTTCTAAAGTATGAATTGAGGGTCCCAAATAGAGAGCTGGCTCCCTCCCGGGGAGGTTCCACTCTTGGGAGCTGTGGGGAGTCACTGCTCTGAGCAGAACTGCTTTGATTCACTCACTGAAAGCCACTCTGGATTGGGGGATTGTGTGCAGTGCATTATTATTAAGTGTCTCTTTTAAATGGAAACAAATTATTCTGCCGGGATATGGTGCTCTTGTACAGACAGCTGCTCCCTGACAATCACGTCTTTAAAATGGTATTATAGTCCAAAACCAGCCCTGTGGAGGAGGGAAGGGCAGAGATGGAGTCTCCTCAGTTAATGGGTGAGGATGACAGAGCAGCAGCAAAGTCAGACAGGGCTGGGAGGGATGGTGCTGCGGGAAGGAGGGGAGGGAAGGGGCTGGAAGGGGCTGGAAGGGGCAGGCTGAGCCTGGCCTGGGCAAGGAGGGCACAGAACTGATAGCAGGAGGAAGGGAGAACTCGGGAATTGTCAGAGCAGCCACCTCCCCTCGCTGCCCTGTGCTCACCTGGGGCTGACCCTCCACACAGCAGAGACACACAGCCTGCTGCTCCCTGCCCTCCAAACTCAGCGTGGCCACAGGACTTGGAGCCACAAAGGTGCCTGCAGACAAAGAACTGCCTGTGTGTGATTCAGTAGAAAAATATATAAGGAAATGGAGCCAGATGTATTGCTCAGCTGTTTCTGCATTGCTTATTTTAGCTGTTTCATGCTAATGGTTTGAATACACAATCAAGTTTTTGGTGAAAAGGATTTTTTATTAAAAATCGGTACCTATTTTTGACCTGTGGAAGAATCCAAGTAAAACCCACTTTGTTGGTTTTGATGTTACAACTCCCAATTAAGTGTTTAACAAGAAAATATTCCTGCTGGGAACATTCAATATCAATTTTCAGTAACTAGTTGCAGTGTTAAATCTTGGTTTCTCTGCAGAGAACCAGTTTTTTGTCTCACCCAGCCAGGTATTGATCCCTGGATCCATCAGGAAGTCACCCTGACCTTCCCTCCCCAGTCCCCAGCATCCCTGCTCAGCCCTGTTTGTAATGAGCTGCAAAGACAGAGCCTTGAGGCACTGGGCACATCCCAATCCCTGAGTGCTGCTGCCCCATCCCACGCTGATGGGAGAATTTTGTATAAACCTGCCTTAAATCAAGAGGGAAAAAGACTTTTAAAGTGGATTGAACATTAATTTTGGACTTACTTGCCTTTATTTACAAACCACAGCATGGAAGAGTTCCATTTTCAGGGGGGTTCTCTACCACAGCTACAGTTTTCAGCACAATTTTTGTGCTTCATGAAAGTAAACCTGTTTGCTGGGGCTTTGGAGACAGTCTTAATTCCACAGGTAGCAGACAAACTTATCCTACAGCATTGCAACAACAGGGGTGATGGAGAGAGAGTATGAAGGTCTGATGGTGAATCTGATATGGGCAGAATTCTCTTTTGTTTTATAGATGTATCAGGAAAGCTGAGATTTTTCCAACCTGAAATTGTGTGCATAATTAAATAAATTCTGTCTACATGTGTGTGAGAGAGAGGGAAGAAAGAAAAAGGGATATTTTCTGTCTTTTTACTTTTTGCAGCAGTTGGCCACACAGATGAAAACAACCCACAGCACAAAGTAATTGTGAAATCAATCAGTAATCCAACAATGCTGAGCTCTGGACTAACCTCCCAGGACAGAAGAAAAGAAAGAAGAACACAATATATTAAATACAAATCCTAAAAGATAGGTAATGTGCCAAAGAGGTTATTGCATTGAGGAGGCTTGATAAGGATGATTTAGCAGGGTGAAGAGATCACCTCTGCAGATCTGAGAGGGAAAGGACTGCGAGGAAATAAAAGGAGGAAAACACAAGAAAGAGATGAGTGAGCTTTATCTTCTTTGCACTTACCTCATGATTGTTAACATTTTGTCTTTTTTCCATAATCAAATTTCCAAACCCTCAGATGCAGAGCACTCTGACCTTTGGTCTCTGTCCAGTAGAACTCAGCCAAATTAATGGAACCATTAGAGCAATTCAGCTCTTGTTTGTGTAACAACAAGCAAGCAAGGAACACAATTTTAGACTAAATATTTGGGGGTCTATTTGTAAATTGTGATAAGTTCCAAAGAGTTGTTTTGTTTCTGCAGACAGGAATTGAGCACAACACTTGTAAATGTATTTCTGCCTCAGCCACTGGGCCAGGGCTGTGCTCCTTTGGAAGCTCACTTGAATTCAGACCCCATCTGGATGGCAGTTCTGAAAGGATGTCTTGTACCTACCTACAGAGGGAAAGCTGCTTTGCTGAGGAAGTGACTGTTTCTGTTGCTAGAAAAGTCTGTCATTGCCTTGGTCAAAAGAGGGTTTTTCCAGCTCCAAAGCATATGCCATAAATTATATATCTCACATCCCCATTGCTTACAAATGCCCTAGAGTTTTTAGGGATTTTTTTAAAATCTATTTTTCTGAGATATTTTATAAACTTTGCAGTCTGATAAAAAATCCAAGGGAAGTTTTTTTTTTTAACTTATTGGGAATAGTTTGTAATTATTTTCTGTTCTTTCTTCAGGAAGTGCTTTACTAGAAAAATAATTTCAGTCTTGTGTTTGCTTATTTTAAACATTTATTTTGTACCTGCTTGAAAGTATAGAGGGACAGAAAATAGCCATTTGGAGAATTGTGATAAAAGACAGGTTTGTGTTAAAAAATCAGAATCCTATTGTGCTTAAATGCAGTAACTGCCTGGAGCTTCATTCTGGGATTAAATCGGTCTTGTATAGAATAGAAATTAATGCCTTTTTTATAAATACAACTTGAA
Source organism: Entomyzon cyanotis (assembly GCA_024500445.1). Taxonomy (NCBI): domain Eukaryota; kingdom Metazoa; phylum Chordata; class Aves; order Passeriformes; family Meliphagidae; genus Entomyzon; species Entomyzon cyanotis. Next base: position 18,391,548 of record JAKEPQ010000743.1, on the reverse strand, counting down.
GCCACAGGCTTATAATTAAAAATATAGAACCATGTTAATGAGCAATAAATATCTGTATCAGTGTTCAAGTGGGCAGTGCTGCCACATGGAATGAAGCTGAAGGCCTGGGCAGGTTAGTGGAGAGGATATTAAACATGGTGCTGAGGATATGGTTTTAATTTAAAGAATCATTTCTTTGCACCCACAACTTTATTCTTTCATCTTACTGACAGCACAAATGTTTCCATCTGTTTCATTTCATCTTCTTCCTTCTCATCTCGGATATTTATATGTTTGCATGGCCTCATAAGGATAAAACCCAGCTGCCCCCAAACAGAAATATCATTTACAATTTCTCTTGCTTTCTCCTGTCAGAGTCTTCAGGGAAATATCGTGATTAACTCCCAGGTTTTCACTCCTTCATTTGTTTGTTTATGAGTGTGATGAGTGGATGTGCTGTGTCAGGATGTGTGTGACTCAATGACTGAGGGAAAGCTAAATCAAAGGCAGTAAGTTTGTCTTTAGGGTGTGTTTAAAGTGCAATACAGAGATGGGTGAGCATCTGGAAAGGAGCTGGTTTGGAGTTCTGGGAGCTCAGGTACAGGGAAGTTCTGTCCCTCTGGGTCAGTCTCCTCATGAGGGCTTTTCTGCTCCCTGGGGCACTCTGAGAGTCTGGGATTTTGGGATCCATGTCCCAGCTGCCAGAGCCAGACACTAGCTCAGAGAGTTAAGCACCACTCTCCATTTTTATACAACTTTCGAAAGTTCAATAAGAAAAAAAAAATTCACTGAATCTGCCACATCTCTCTTATTTACAGAAATTCCTTCTTATACTACTAAACTCTGAGACAGAAAAAGAAGAAGAAGAAGAAGAAGAAGAAGAAGAAGAAGAAGAAGAAGAAGAACAACCCTGGACAGTTTCAAACGTTTTTGAAAAGTTCCTGTTCATTTTTTCCCTTTTCAGTGAATCTGGTTGTGGTGATCATATGGACAGAGCAGGAGGGTGAGCAGATCCCAGGCTGGGCCTGCCAGGATCAGGACTGTCCTGAACACCTCAGGGAATGTGTCAGACTCCCTGAAACATCCCTGGCCTGCTTTGCACTGCTGTGACAGCATTCCGGCCATGGCTGCAAACTCCTGGGAATCTCCCTGTTCTTAACAGGTGAGAAAGCAATGTGGAAAAAGCTGTAACGCTCATAGGTTCTGTGCTTAAGTGAGAAAAGAAGCCATAAAATATTTCTGTCATCTCAAAGCTGGTTTTCCAGCAAGGAATGAAATGCCATGAAGGCTTGTGACCTCCCTGACAGCACCTGGCCAGCCTGTGACTCCCCACGGATCCTGAACCTGGGAGCAGGGATTAGAGCATCAAACAACCTCCTCAGAAGTCAACTGTACTCTGTTTTTAGCCTCAGTGAGGCACAGGAGGCACTGGCTGTGCTCGAGGGCAGCTGTGCACTTTTGCACTCCGACTTTGCAGTGCTCCTGAGCACCAGGTTTGCCCTCTGAAGGAACCCCTCTGCCTCCTCTCTGGAGTTTCAACCCACTAGGACTGGGAATTTGCTCTAGGAGAGCAGCCCCATTGTAAAATCTTTCTTGAAAGAATATTCTTGAGACATGTGAAGGTTTATTTAAACAAGGAGGTAAAACAAGGCCTAGTAATAAACACAGAAGCCTTCCCTGCGTTTAAATTCTTTCCTCACAGAAATGTTTTCATATTAGGTTTCTTCATCAATTATTTGCTTTGCCTAGACCTTGCAGACAGGTGAGTTTGTGGTCAGCCTTTGGAGCTTGGTGAGCAGAGCTGAGGGCTCAGTGCCTGCCCTGGTGATGGCAGGGCTGTCCTGGACACCCCTGTGGGCACTCACAGAGGGAAAAGATTATTTGTAGTGGAATTTTCCACAAGCATTGCGCTGAACAAAAATTGCCACAAGCATTGCGCTGAACAAAAATTGCTCAGGGGAGAAACACTCAGGGGAGTGTTTCTCCCCTGAGCAGCTGTGATTCTCTTTCTAGAAGACAGTGGATGTGAAATGATTCCAAGGGGTGTGAATTGGTGCTTTTTCTGCCACTCTCACTGGATTTATTGGGGTTGAGCTCACACTGGGAGCAAAGCTGCTTCTTAATCATCCCTCTTTCACAATTAGCAATGCCAATAAAAGCAGAGAATGTGTGTTAGCCCTGCTCTGTGCTGTGACTGTCAGTGAGAGCAGCTCCATTGTAATCTTTCCTCCACCAACACAGGGACCTCTGGGTGTGTAAGAAGCATCTATAATGAACCATATTCCAGCAATTCCCATCTGGAAAATGGCTCCTACCTGGGGAAATTACACTCGGATACAGATGGATAGTACTGCTAATGACAGTGTCTTATTGATAGAAGCACATTCCTCCTAAAAAAAGGACGAGGGAAAAGCCTTTATTTCCATATCCTGCATGATGAGAAGGAGCCAGAGCTGGCAGCCCATAGTGAGGCCAGGAGGGGAAGCCTCTCCAGGATGTGAGCAGCAGCAGTGGCACCGAGGGGCTGCTGGCCAGGTTCCTACAAACCAGTGCCATGGCCTGGGATGGATGGAATGGATTGTCCGGGGGCAGGGAGTAAGGAATTCCACATGGAAACACTGCCTGGGGGCTGCTCAGGGCCACCACCGAGGGCCATCGATAACCCATGATGACTTGCAGAGATGAATGGCTCTGGGCTGGCATGTTCAGGACCAAAGGGCTGACAGAACCAAAAATGATACTCTTAACAGAAAAATGAGACTGTGGCTTCTCTGCCAAAGCCTGGGGGTCTAAGGTTTTGTCTGGTGCATACTAAAGAATGGAAAAAAGGCTTCAGGAGAGGAAAAGAGATCTCAGAAAGTGAGAAAAAATAAACAGAAAGAGAACTGATATTTACATTGTGATCTTCCTGATTATTTGCTGTGCTATTGCATAAGTTTATTTACTGAATGCTGTCTTTTACCAAATAGATTGTATCATTTCTTCTTGGGAATTGGCTTCTTTTGCTGTTTAAGCAAGCAGCCCACAGGAATGCCTTCTCAAGCATTCAAGTTACTTTGCAGACTCAGTGCTTGAGGCCTTCAGCAGTGTGTGTTTAGAATGGTCTGATTCCCTTTCTGCTCATTGCAGGGCTCTGCTCTCAGGCAATTCTTTATCCAATCCTAATGATAAACACAGGGAGGAGGTTTAAGTCCCAATGTGCAGCGGAATGACTTTTATTTGTTTAACTGGCAGCGTGTGGTAACTTCCTTTCCTCCTCCAGGAACCACAAGATGCAGCCCCCCCGGGATGTGGTGCTGTGTGTTTGGAGCAGATGAGTTTGTGCCTTTAGGATGCACCCGAGCAGCAGATGCAAATCCCTGTGCCACAAACCCAGCACACAGAGACTGGGGCTCAGTTTCCTTCCTGCTTCCAGTGTGGTAACAACTGATTCCTGGGTTCATGCAAAGAGCAATTAAAAAAAGTGTGCAAGTGCTGGCCAAAAGGATTGTACCTTGGGTACAATCAGCTGCTCTGGAGGCTGATAACCTTTCTACAATGGCTGTAATACAGCCCTTTCCAGCTGGGTGGAAACCCCTCCCTTTTTGACAGATACCATCTGTAGTGCCAAGTTTCAGATTTCAGATCTGTCCAATGCTGTCCCGTCCTACTTTGGCCAGGTTCCTTTACTGCAGTCCAACCATCCTTGGCAATTCAACAGCTGCAGGTAGACTTTTCCCTCCCTGGAACTGCAAATGGTGACAAGGGTGACAACTTCAGCCTGGTGGTGTCATTGGTAGGGGACTCTACAGGTCACCTAGACAGACTTAACGTGGTTCCAGCCAGAAAAGGCTACTTGGGGCTTCTCCAGTCAAGTTTTAGTAACTCCACAGATGGACACTCCATAGCCTCTCTGGGTTCCTTATGGTAGTTTCTGCCTCCCTATATTTAATTAAAATTTCCTGTGTTGGAGGTTTGATCCAAATGATAAAACAAGTGTTCTGAACTCATTCAGCTCCAACAGCTGGTTTTCTTTCAAAGAACAAGAACTGATTTTGCCCATTTTTCATGAGAGAGGGCAGCTGTGCCATCACGTTTATCAAAAAAGTCTTTGGCATCTAATGAAACGTTCTCTGTGAGAGATGGCTGACTGTGAAGCTCTTTGGAAGGCTTTGCAAAGGTCATAGCCTCAATCCTCAGCTTCAAGGAGAATGTCAGAAGGCTTTAAAGGGTCATTTTATATCCAGCAAAACAGTAGATGATACAGCTACATAGTTTTAACTTGTCTTGGGCAAATATTTTCTCTAAGCTGCAAAAATGTTGTATTTATACTTTTAATGTATGCTGTATTATTAAGCTCTGACATTAAACACCTTCATGCCAGTCTGGAGGCACTGAACTTTGCTAATCATACAGGAAAACAAGGGAAGGAGAACCCTGGCAGGCCTTACAGAACATTTCTTCCTTGCTGTTAACTCCAGAGGTCCCTTCCAACCTCAGCCATTCTGTGCTCAATGCTGAATTGATCAAAACTCTCAGCACACGAAACTGAAGACATGGAAGCTCTTTGATTTTAAGATACAATGTTATAATCTGGTTTTTACATAGCACAGGGACTAGGACTCCCAATCATATCCTCTGCTGCTTTGACAGGACAAGGAATGGTGCCAACAGAGACACCCAGTTTGATGCAAAACCATGCAGGTGAAGCCTTAGCCAAAAGAACCCACAAAACAAATCAACAAATCAAGAAAACCCAGCAGAGATATGAAAACACCCCTTTCCCTGAATGTCCCAACAATGTCATCCCCAACAGAAGAGGGTGTTGTTGTGGAAACAACTCCATCCTCCTGCTGATGTCTGGGACCTGCCAGACAAGTTAAACATTTAAAACTCCAGAAGAGTGGTGTACAGAATAGAGTGGGGCAAAATATGTTTAACTGCGTTGGATAGCAAATTCCTGGAAAAATGAAGTATTGTTCAGCTTGAGACTGCTTGAGCCTGCCAAATAAATTCAGCTGGGAAAAGATGTTGAGGTCAAGATCAAGGGAAAAATGCAACAAGTCAGCATTTGGGGCACTCCAGCATTTATTGCTTACCCACCAGACTCAGGATATTGGTTGCAGTGCTCTGAAACCCTTCTGTTGAAGTGGTTTCACTGTATCAATTTCACTCCAAATGAACAAGCAGAGTTCTGGGACCTGTTTCCATGCCCAGGGGGTTTTTGCTAATTGTTCTTCAAGTCCAAGCAGGTCTAATTTGCACAGACCACTTGGGTTAGTCTGGATCCCCAGAATAAATTTCTCAGTACCTAATAAGAGTGGAATACTCAAGTTGTAGTTTCTTCTCCAGTAAATGTTTGATTGCCTAAGAAAAAATGGAAAGATTATAATCCCTTAAGGGAGCAAAAATGATGATTAGAACACTCTTGTGAAGGTGGAAGCTCTCCTCAGGCATTCAGCATTCAGTCTCCTCAGGCAGAGAGAGGAATTGTCGTCAGATTGGTTTGAGTTGTGAATCCATCTCATTTTAAAATAATCCTTCAAGATGACTCATGCTTTTTTCAACTCCCAGTGTAACTGAACTCCACAAGCAGGAAAAAAGAAGCCCAGCAATAACTCCCCGTCCTTTCTTCCTCCTCCTGGTGCTAAATCCCAGCTTTGGCAGAGCACTTCTGCCTGGCCACTGGCTCCAGCCTCTCCCAGCTGGGCTCCCAAAGACAAGTGTGCAATTAGCCTTTGCCTCCCGGCCTAATTGACCTTTAGCCTTTGTCTTTTCAGCTAATTACCGAGGCAGCCAAGCTGGCTCTCGCCGAGGCTGACACAGTGCTCAGAGAATAGGGAGGTTTTGGGCTGAAACACAAATGCAAAAAGAGAGTTTAGTTTTTCCACTTCCCTGGTGTTGTCACCCGTCCCGGCCATGCAGGACCTGTCACAGGAGCTGGGGATTCCTTGTCCTGAGGGTGTGAACTGCTGAGCTGGGCGCTGGGAAGGCTTCTGACTTGACAATTCTGGAATTTAATTTCCTGATATTTCCTAAAATCAACTTTTCTGGATTTCTACCTCTCTCTAGACAACGAAAATACTGTATTCTAGTTTTGAATTTCAAATGGATATTTTCCATAAGAAATGCTGGTTGATTGGCATGGATTTCTCCCTCTTCTGTTTTGTCTGTCAGGCAACTAAACCCAACACGAGCAAACCACACAACCCTGGTCAATCAATAGAGTGATAAAGACGAGGTATCAGCATTGTTCAAAAGATAGGATTTTCATCCTAATGGCTCAACCTGCTCAGCAATTCTCTTTTGGTTTCGCCAGATGTAAGGGCACAACCTTGAGCAAGAGAAAAGCCTTTTCAGTCTTGTAAAAAACAGGCTCATGCGAAGGCAGCATTGCAATTTTTATCATTATCAGGAGGGGTTTTCTTTCTGAGCCTGTCTTGGATGCCACAAAAAAATTAAAAGCAGGAAGGGTTGCTCTAGTCAGTCATAGTCAGGGTTGTTTGCATAGATGTTAACAGAAAAAGAACAATTAGTTCCCATTATTACAATTTTTCAAAAACGAGCAGAGGTCTCATCTTGTGTGGCTAATTCAGGTGCTGCTGGGGTGCCTGAATACACCTTTGAACTGAATAGCTTTAGGTGGACTGTCCTGGCAGCCACTGGTAAAATACCAGAGTATGTACTAGCATGATCCATGGCTTGTTTGCACCCTGAAAGTGTCCTGGTGACGTGTGAATTAGTGAGAGAAGATCTAGTGGGAGATGGTGTTCAAGAGATGGATTTGTGCAGTGTGGGGTATGTTCAGTTGCCATGGTTATTCCAGGAAAATATGTGTACAGTTAGTTAAGTCCCTGTATAGTTTAACTTGCACAATAAATAAAAAAATATGGCTGCAAAACTTGTCATGTGAAACAAAATCTTTATAATCTGAGGGTTCATGATAATAAATTGAAACTGGAATACATATTAGGCGCAGATACACAGGAGTGGTGGCAGCTAAAGCAACAGTGTTCATCTTTTTACATAAATAGCAAAGCAGGTCAGAAATGCAAAACAGGTCAGAAATAAATGAGTTTCTAGAAGCTGAAGTGATGATGTGATAATCTGCATTTTGGAAATGATCTTGTGACATTCAGAGCCATGAATAATGAACTTGGCTCTTTTTCACCTCTTGTTTTTTGCATCACTGAAAGAGGCAGCAGGAGGAAGGACTAAAGCAGCAGAAAAGTGACCATTCAGGCTGTGCAAATTAGTTAGAAACAGAATTAGTTGTTCAGCTGAAGGTAATTTCTCACATGATCTCTCAAACCTTAACTGACTGTATTTCTCTTTAAGCACTGAATAATTTGATAACAGAATGTGAGTAATGCCTTAAGGGCAATTAAGTCTGTCTAGTTATTTCTTGCTGCTCAAAGATAATATTACCTTTACTAGGCTGTCTGAAAAAATGCATGAAATTTATATGCTTATCCTCATGTATAATGCCTGGTCCTTTCCTGTGGTCTAAAGCACTGAGAGAACCTGCTGGACAGCAGAAGAGGGACAACCTTCATCCTCTTCTGCTCCCTTTCCATTTCAATATTTAACTCTTTGAAGTGTGCATGAGTGGAAGCTGAAGTGTCACAGGCTTCAGAGTTGGACCTGAGTTCTGGTTTGTAGGAAGCTTGGTTTTCAGAAATGGTGTTTTTATTCTGATTTTGGAGGGTTTGATTCAGCAGCAAAGCAGTGTCTGATATTACTGCACCATATTCTTGTGCTATAATACAAAGGCATATTTGTGAGTAACCACAGCCAGAATTTGCCTGCTAAAGAACCAGCATTCCAATAATTTGTACAGAAGGAAATGTGGGAATTATGAGTCTGATCCACCACAGAGAGCAGTTTTGGAACTGGAGGTATGAAAACACACAAGCACTTTGTTCAGGTGGGGAAAAATGACTTACAGACGCAGCATTAACTGTGTCCCTGTTTGGTTTTTGTGCAGTGGTGTGCATAAAATAAGGCAAAATTAAAATTTGCCTCAAAAGTGGAATAGAATGTTAAATTCACCACAAATAATAGTATGGCTGAGCTTCATAATGTCAAGGCTTTTCCTTTTACCATTGGACATTTCAAACAGATGTAGCATCTCAAGTATCAGGTGGTGTAGAACAGCCATCAAAAGTCAGTGTTCCAAGATTGTGTGTGTAAAAGCAATGTGGTGGGCATTGGCTGTGTGTGACTGCAGGGCATGGACTGCAGGGAATGGACTGAATGCTGTCCAGGCATTTCAGATCCAATACCATTCCAGAGGCAGAGGTCCATGTGTGGGTTCTGCTGATAATGTGGATAATGACTCTGTCAAGTCAAATGCACTTGCTGACCGATATAAATGAGTTCTGGGGGCCTTGTGAATAATGTGCTGGTGATGAGCCATAAATCACTGTGCAATCCCCAGGCCATCTGCACAGGGAGGCTTTAGTGGTAGCCCTCAAGTTGGTACACATATTAACATGGAAAATAATGACTCTGCCAACTTTAAGCAGTGGTTTGCTTTTGGATAAACACTCTGAGAATTTGGGCAGTCTGGTAAAGAGGCTTGACAGATTTGTTTGTCGTTTGAATAATACCTCATTTATTGTGTTGGAACAACTGACAGTCCCTTATCGGTGACAGCAGGTCAGGGATGAGCACTGTACAATTCTAACAAGTATCCTGGTCCACTGTCATCCTTTAATATAATTATTATCCATTAAATGAACAAATACAATAATCAGTGTCTTGGTCATAGGCAGAGAGAATTTTGTTCTTGCTGAAGAAACAAATGAAGTAAAATGGTGATCTCTGTACCAAAGGGTTTGTAGTCTGAATCCAGCCAGGATGAGGCAGTGGACAGACAGACAAAGTGAAAACTGCAAGAAAGAATGAGGCCCTTTTGGTCTGTGAGATAAGAGTTGGCTCAGGACATCAGCAAACTGCTCACGGTCAGGGCTTTGTCAGCAGTGCAGCCAAGAAGATGCCAAAGCAGGTTTTGAGGGGATGATGTGCTCCTGGGCACATGGTCATGGGAGCTGCTCTCAGCTGTGAGGTGAGCCTTGCAGGCAATTTTCAGTTTTGCTTCTTAAGAATCAGTGTCTCTACCCTGAGCATGGGGCAGGGGTAGGGAATGCTGGGTATCCACTTGGCTAACTCGAGCTAAATTTAAGAAAATACTAAGATTCTAAGAAATACCAAGTGCAAAGATGTCAGGGATGCTGGCTGGGAGTAGCTGAGGCTGTTTGATGGCACCATGGAGGGAAAGGCTGCAGCAGGCAGGGCTTCAGAGCAGCCAAGCTTCTGCTTTATTAAACACCAGAGAATCCAAGCACACAATTTAAATCCATAAAACCCAGGGTTCACTGGTTGCAGTGCTCGTGCTATCACTTGTTCCTGTTATTAATTTTCCTACTGGCACTTACTCCAGTGCAGTTCCGTGGCTGTGCAAAATGTGTTTCATCTATAGCCAAGCTGCGAAAACCTCAGCTTTCTATTTATTCCTTATTTTTTTGTATCACATAGACAAAAAGGCATTTTTACCAAAGTCAATTTTGCCATGAGGGAAAAGTAGTTCCATCTTTCCTGCCCCCTCCCATCTTATTTTCCCAAACTGTAACTTTGTTCAAGAGAAGAGGTAGCAATAAAATGCTCTGACAATAATCACATCCTCGTGTTTTAATATTTGGTGCTGTGGGATTCCAAAATATAAGAGGTGTTGATAGAGACAGCATATCAATATTCTTGTAAATAAGTGTTGTTTTAAAATACCTATAGTTATCTTTCCAAGTCTATTGTGAAAACACAAAAGATTTCTGTTGCTGGTGAGGTTACTACATTGAGGAAATTACCAACCAGGCTCTGTAATTGCTCTAGGAGAGCACCAAATAAGACTGCTTCACATTATTTAGACAATTTAATTACTCTTACTCAGGATTTCAGAATGTGATAATCTAAGTGTTGCTTTACCTGGCATGCTCAACCACCCTCCACAGTGATTTATACAAACAAATGAAATGTCAGGTTGAAATGTTCCAGGTTTAGATCTCCTGAAGCTCCTTGTTCCTGCTCTTTGTTCCAAACGCTCTGTGGAGCTCCACACCAGCCCATGGCTGCTGTCACAGTTCTGGGGGTGACAGAACCTGCAGCTTTCTGCATTGTCTCTAAACTCGAGGCAAGACCACTTGACTTCTCTACAACAGTAGAACTTCATAAGAAAAATGGTCTTAACATTAACCAGTTACACAAAACCACCCACAGTGCTTTTTTTGTCTTCTAGAGAAAACCACAAATTTAGCTAATACAATCTGTTCCTACAAAAAAACAAAACATCCCCAGGCCTTCCTCCCAAGGGAAATGTGAATTAGCAATAAAGCAGTGAAATAAATGGCTGCATATCACAGCATTGCAGGGAAACCTGCAGCTGGGAGTCTGGGCCGATGCTGTTCTGCAGCTAAAACATCTCAAAACCAAAAGCTTGGGTGTTACAACAGTTTATGGCTGAGAGGAGCAGAAGCATCTCTGCCAAAAGAGGCCAGGGTTCCCAGCAGGGTGGTGCAGTGAAACATGAGCACAGCACAGAGAACACCTGTGGACAATAGGAAAGGACAAGCAGGACTCTATTATTTGTCTGTCCTGGTAGGAAGATTCCATATTTGCTGTGAAATCTGTTCATGTCAATACACGAATGTATTTAACTTCTTGGAGTCAGATTCGTGTTCCTCCTCACTTTCCTAAAGGAATTGGGCTTCCTCCAAAACCCAACAGAATCAGCCTCACATTTTTAAGTAGAGCTCCTGAGCTCTTTTTGAATCTAAAACTGAGAAGGTGTTGTGAATTGGGGCCCCAAGCCCAGTCCACCTGCAGTACATCTTGTTTGTGTGAAAAGAAGTGGGATGTTTCAAATCCCAGTTACCAACTGGACAAGATTAATTTCTTAATTCTGATTGGAAGCCAAAGGAAGAAATGGATTTTGTTCATGTAGCTTCTCTTTCATGCTGACAGATACTTGGAATTCCAATAGTGTGACAGAGCTATTTGTGTTAAAACTGTCTTTTGTCCAATGTAAAGTGTGGTGTAATTCCAGAAGTACCTGCATTTCCTAGGATATCACTGAAATGGGATGTTGCTGCCTACCCGCTGGAGATGCAGTACTGAATAAATACCCAGAAAAGCTGTGTAAGCTCTCAAGTGTAATACACACTTGACCTCTTTGTGTCCAGAAACGAATTCTATCAAGTTTAGATTTCTGTGTCCCATTCTTTCATACATCTAATTAACCAGCCTGAGCTTCAACTTCTTAACTTCAACAGTGCACAGCAGATTGGAAGAGGATTTCTGTGCAGACTGTGGGGATGGGTGGTGATCACATATTCTCAAGGTCAGACAATCGAATAACAAATCAGGAATATCCATATTTTATTGAGCAGTCCCGAAATGCTGCTGCTAGGATGCCAGGGGACTCACATGGCAGTTACCAAAGTTTTAGTTTGTTCTGTTCTTTGGAGTGAAAATTTTTGTGCAGGGTTTTGTTTGTGGTTTTTTTCACAGAATGCACTGAGATTATATTGCCAGAATTGCAGTGGAGAGGAGGAGGGGAAAACTTGGAACTTCTGAAGGTCCTTGTCAGCAGTTTGCTGAGCTCCCTGTGCCCAGCAGCCTCCCAGCACACTGCCCTCTGCCCCAGGCTGGGGTGGATGTGCTCTGCCCAGCTGCAGGTGAGGATCCAAAACAGGATCAGAGCAGGGAGTCAGGAACAGACAGCAATTCCAGGGCTGATGTTGTGCCAGCTGTGCCTCAAACCCCAGTGCTCTGAGCCTGGGGAGCCAGGCAGGTGTTACAGGCACCAAGTCCCACTGCTGCCACCATCTGTGTCACCCCCAGGGACACCAGCCTGTCCCCAGGGATGGAGAGCAGGGCCAGGAGCAGCTCTGGTGGTGTTTATCCCAGCAGCTCCATGGGCAGGGGCTCAGGAGCTTTGCTGTAGTGAGGGTGGAACAGAGAGGTTGGAAATCCAGGTGGAAATCAGGAGAGAGAGAGAAGTTATAGGATCAAAGCAAAGAGCAGGGAGTGAGGGAGAATGGGAAGAGAGACAGCATGGAAAACAAGTTACGATGAATGGATATCAAGGAGTTGGGGAGCTTCAATCTGTGATAAATTTACAGGGTTCAGGACATGCTGAAATGGAGAAATCATTAATTCCACTTTTCCTGGATGCAATGCAAATGTGCACAGACCTGTGTGCAAGACATTTGGCCATCAGGTTGCCTCTCAGGACTGAGTGTGTGAGACAGGATGGGATTTATCCAGGGGAAGTTCAGATGCTGTGTGGCACATTAGGTCAATTAATATGCACAACATTGCATTTCCTCCTCCAAATTAATAAACAGCACATTCATTTCTTTTCTACTAATTGAATGTTTAACTTGTTTGGCTAAGGCCAGGGATAGGTCAGGAGGAGGTTAGGGATGGATATTGCTTGTTTTCTCCAGAGCCCTGAACCATTTCTGGGTTTCAGATTTCCTCCAGCCTGTCTCATTGCAATACAATTTTGCAGACTGATGAAAGAGTTTCTTTCATTATGAAAACAAAAGGGCAAGTAAAGAGTTAGGGAAACTGATAATTATGTACAAACTTTTTTCCCAAGGGCAAAGGAAAAAAAAGAAATCAATGTGTTGCAGTTTTTTTTTCAATATAATTAGTAACTTAATGATGAGATAATTAGTATACATATTTTCTTTTCAGAACTTAACTGTGGAAGGAGTTTATAGCTCGAAGATACATTCTTTTTATATCATTCTTATGGCTGGCTAGGGCATGTGAACAATGGGAAATGAGGGAACCACTTAGCACAGTTAAAAAAATTAGATAATTTGGGACATACTTTTCAGCTGCTTTTTTTGTGAGCTAGTTTTACCATTTATCCTTGAGTTTCTTGTTTGCTTAGGTTGAAAATTCTGGAAGACTAACAGCAAAGCTGTCATTATAATGAATTCTGTACCAATTCAGGTACTATCTCTGAAACTTGCAAGTGATTTTGGCACTGAGGTTGCAGATTGTTATCACTTGGGACACCTGCAGGAGTCTTATTTTCTTATGCATCTCCAGTTGCCACCAGACAGAGAGTGAATCCCTTTGCCAGCAGAATCTGAATTTGGCTTCTAGAATATGAAGCAGGTTCCCATCATTCTCTCTTTGTTGTCTACATGAGATATGTGTAACTTCAGCTCAGTGTCAGCAAACTCAGCCAGGTAGAGGGAAACAGCTGCCTCGAGGGATTTGCTAAGAAATGGGATGGGTGTGCTTTAAAGTGGGCTGTTTCTCTGGGTGGACATCAGTGAAAGTTTCTCTTAGATACACTTCATGTGGAAACACCTGGATTAACCACTTGGTACGAAGAAAAAGCTCTCAGGTGCAGTGAGCAGAGAGCTTGCTGGATATTTCCTTACACCTGGCGAGGAGCAAAGCTGCCCCACTTCTGGTGTGAGGTGCCCTGGCCCAGAGCCTCTCACACCATGCGAAGTGGATTTCGCCTGGCTGGTGACAGTGCTGCTGTCCCTGGAGCAGTGTGAGCTGGGTGTCTGTGGTGCAGAGCCTGCTGGTGCCCAAACCTTCCCTCTCCCTGGCTGATCCCCTCTGGGAGCTGCCCAGGGGAGAGGGAATTGTCCCCTCCCTGAGGTAGCTGACAAGTGCTCTGTGGCCTGGCAGAAGGATCTCTTCTGAGCCCACTGTGCTCGCTGCTTCTGTCTGTGTGTTGAGCATGGAGACTAAGCCACTGTAAGCCAGCTTTGAATTATTAATCCTTTTCTATCCTCTTTCCTTTCTCATCCCCTATCTGCCAATATTGTTTCTTGGTTTCCCTGCCCCTGTGTGCAGCTATTTTACCATCTTGCCAGCTCCAGCTGGGGCTTTTCTCTGCACTCCCTGCCCCCTCCCTGCACCCATTCCACCAGTTCTGTTTGCTCTTGCACAACTTTCCTTCTTACCATTAGAAACTCATCCCTTCTCCTTTCTCACACAAGGGAAGGAAGCTAATTTTTATTCCTTACCCACCTTAGACAATACTTCATCAGCCCCTTTAGAAAATTCAGTATCTCCTAGGCCTGGGCTGATGCAGAACATGCATTCTCTTTTTCTTGTCTCATGGGAACAGCTTCTGGAAGTGAAATGTGCTGGAGCAAAGAGGGCAATACTTTGAGAAAAAGGTTCCTTTTAAAGGGTAATCCAGCAAAATGTGAAGGCCAGAGCTGTTTTTACAGGTTTGATTTTCAGGATATGTACCATTGCTGGTGGGGTAGAATCCCCCAAAAAGGTCTAGTGACATTTAAATGAAGCAGTAGATGAATGGTCACTCCTCTGACTCAAAAGCAAATGAAAAGCACAATGATAAATGGACATTTTGTGCACTCCAGGAAGAGTACAGTGAAGATATTTCATTTAGACAGGAAGAAAACACCAGATACTCCATGAGCTAAACAGTGATTCCTTGAACATTCTTTTCTGCAGGAGAGTGGGTTTATGACTTAAATTAATTCATTCCATGAAGGGCAATGATAATTGAGACCTCTTTGTATGTTTTATAGTGTGAATACTAATGTAATTAAATGCTTAAAATTAAGAGTAGATAAAAACTTGATCTGACAGTAGTAACTCTGTAAAGACAAATTGCAGTGCACATAGCCACTGCAAGAATCTGTGATTAATTTATACAGCCATTCATAATGCACTAAATAGCAGCATGCCAATTATTATGGAAACAAATTTGGCTTATATTAGCATGTCTGAGGTGATCATTGATCCCAAATAGCATTATTTGAAGACTAGTAGAGAGAATAATGAAGGAATAACACTCTGCCCTGGGGCTGTCCAATGCATTTCAAAATGGAAAGTGAGACTGGCATATTTTGGGTTTTATTGATTTAATTGAGAAACAAACAGAGAAGCTGCCTCACTTTTCATCAGTGAGATTTTCTTGTTCTTGTCACAAGCAAATAGCTTCTTTCATCCCAGCCAACAACACGAAAGTCTCTTGGAGGGGCAGGGAACAGAACGTGGAAAGGCAAATCTTTCTTGTTCTGAAAGGGCTTTCACTCCTTCTGAAGGTGGAGATGGACTTGGGTTGAAATTCTTCTTCAAAAACTAAAGAGGTTTACTGAGGAATATTTGATCATTGAAAAAACACAGATTCTTTTACTTTTTGAAAAAGAAAAGGTTATTATTTTTGCTCAAAATTCCTGAAATAGTAGGGTTAGGCTTGCCACTTATGAATTTTATTTACTAATTTTTGATGCCAAGAACCGATTCTAATAATTACTATGATGAGTAAAGTTTGCACTTAGTTCTGATTCTGATGTAGTGTTGGAATAAAATTGGTGTTTTAAAAGATCTTCAATTAGATCCTGTATAATAGAAAGGATGAATATATGCATCAAAATCTGAATTTGATGGAAATATTAAATTGTATACTAGACAGGTGGGGCTGTGATAGCTCCCCTTATTTTTCAAGTTTTGGTTTAAATTTCAATATTGAAAGTCTCTTAATGTGCTTATGAGGCATTGAGAAAGCAGATTAGGATGATCAGGTGATTGAGACATAAATATTGTCCTTGGCTTACAGTAAATAACATCTGAGAGGTAAAACTTCCTCTTTCAAAGTCAGACCTCATCACTGAGACCCTTGCCAGCTTCCTGAAGGGCTTCACATTCCCTATGGAGACTGAGCATTGTATTTTTCACATTTGTCTTTAATCTTTTGGTCAATGAAGTTCCTCCAATACTATAAGAATAAATTGGTTAACCACTTCCTAGGGAGCTGTGCTTAACCTGATTTTTATCTGATGACAGTTGCCCTTCTTGTTGCCTCAGTGAGGACTCTCTTGAACAATTCACAATTTATCTGACTCCATTGACAAGTGAGAAGGGAAAAGACAGAGTCTTTTGCAGACTATATTTTTTTGAAATAATTATCATGATTTAGTTGATTCTAGTCAAGTTTGCCATGACACATTGATAATACAGCATGGGAATTAAAACACAAGGGGAATTTTTCTTTTCCCTTAATTTTCTCAGTAGACCTGTGGGTGGGACATCAAAACTGTTTTCAGAGTCCCAGTTTCCTGCTGTGAAAGTTGTTCGTGTGGGAGAAGAAATCCCATTTTGGGACGCCTTTGTTTTTAAATAATTCTTTAATTGTGATTTGCCAGGAACTGTGCTGAGACTTCCCAGTTTTATCTGCTGAGGAGATGGGATAAATGCAACCTGTTCAACCCCACAATGAGGCACTGAGAGCTGCAGAAGGCAACGGCTGAAATGATAGGCTATAATCAGAGGGGAAGGGAAATGGAGTGCCACACAAATACCTCTGAGGAATCTGTTAAACAAACTTAAGCTCTTGTATAATTAGATGATAAGATTTATTTTAAACTATGAGGTATGAGTGTGACAGCACTATAATTTGTCTCAAATAATTTCTTCACACCCAAAAAGACACGGTCTTCAGAGTTCAGTCGTTCCATGCATTTCCTGAAAATAAAACCCAACACTTTTTACACCTAAATTGAGTATGGAAACGGAAATAAAGCTTGCTGAAAGGCAGGTTTGAAATTTCCTTTCAAGATTAAAGAGATTACTTGATTTAGTGAAGTAATTACTCATGCTTTGCTATCTGATTTCCTCTAAAATAATCTTGTTGACAGCTCCTGCTTTATTTTTTCATTGTGAAGGGATGTGTGCACAGGGAGTAGCTCAGCCCTTGGGGCCAGGACATCTCTCTCTGGTTCTCCCTTTGCTCTGTGTAACCCAGAACAGACAGGACAGGGTGCAAGGAAGGCTCTGCTTTCACAGCTGAAAGGGAATACATTCAGTAGCATTCCAGGTACTGGGATTATTCCCATTTTCCCTGTTCTGGAAGGAGGGATGGAGAATGCTGCTCTGTCTGGTGTCCTAAACGCTGCCATGCTCTGAACTTTGCTGTCATTTTTGTAAAAAAGTCACCAAAAACCCTGTTTCCACATCTATTCATGTCCCCCCTCCCTTTTGGTTTTTCTTTTTTCTTTTTCTTTTTTTTTTTTTTAAAAAAAAAAATTTTTTTTTTTTTTTATAAAAAATTTTTTAAATTTTGAAAATTTAAGCCCTGCCCCTCAACCCCAGGGAGGGGGTTTGAACTAACCAATCCGGGGGCCCTTTAAAAAATTTTTTTAAAAGGGAAGGAAAAAAAAAAATTTTTTTTTGAATACCACATTTTAAACCTGGGTCTTCTCTCTGCTAGCGGCTCAGCAGCGACACTGCACTTGTTCCAAATGAGTTTTCCATGGGTGTTTTCTGACAGCAGTGCCCCAGCATCCTCTGGCCCTTGCCTGAGCACAGGCAGTGGTTGGGCTGTGCCGTGGCAGAGGCCCAGGAGGGATGTCTGTGCCACCCTGGCCATCACTGCACTGCTCCTTTACCATGCCTGACTCTGTGGGCAGTGCAGGGAACACACCCAGGCAGATGGAGCTTTGTTTCCATGGCTCTGAATCGCTTCCTACAAATATTTGTGCCAGTCTGTGGGATGCTCATGGCAAGGTGAGTCAGTGTGGCCGCAGCAAACAGCGTTAAATACCAGAGGGAATATTTATGGGAACGTTTTGCTGTGCTCATGCAGCCTAATTACAACATGTGTCTGCATTATCCACGACATTCTGAGCTCTCCTGGTTTATTTCCTGTTGTTTCCAGGTCCTGGTGCAAAAGCACTTGCTGGCAGCACAGAGCTCCTGTTTTCAGGGATCCATCTGCTGTTTGGAATAGTTTGATCAGACGTCGAGTCAAAGACCCTTCTTTGTGTGCCAGCTTTTTGCCCTCTGCAAGCTATGATGAGTTTTCCCTTTTCTCTTATCCTCCCAGTGCTTTCATTCTTGCCATAGGGTCTTTTAAAATCTCTGCATCCCTCGCTGATGGATCATCATGACATTCCTCATGTCATGAGGAATTGGAAACTTCATTGAAAGGGAAGATAAGATAATCAGCCTTATGTTACTTGCTTATGTTTTCGGTGCGTTTTATCCTAGTTAGGAAACTAGACAGAGCTTTTCTGAACCAGTGGTGATCCCAAAGGAAATCAGCTGATTCTTTCTGGTGACATAGCTGGGTAGCCTTCCTGACAAAATAAAGCATCCCTGCTCTGTAGCTGAGCTCTCTGGAGGTAACGCTCATCCTCGCAAAGCTGGAGCTGTTCTATATTCATGGAGCTTTGAATTCATTAACTGTGAATCTGTTGTCTTGTCAAGTCTCTCCTAAGAAATGTTAAAATTCAGCCAGATGTCTGGTGTTATCTCCCCCTTTAAAAAAAAATTCTGAGGAAATCTTTAATCTGCGAAGCTGATAGTCAGTGAAGTTCAGTCCATTCCCATGCTTGGCACTTCTTGTGGCTTTGAACAGAATTATCGTGGTGGGGTCAGGAATTTTCACTCAGCAAGTTTCTTTTTCATGAAATGGTTCGGAGGATGTCTGTCACAGTTTTTTGGTTAAACCCATGACTATATGACAGATTTGCTAGTTCTGTGAGGCTGCTATTCTGTCACTCTTGATGCTGGAGTGATACAACTTCTGGTAGCAAGTTTTACGTGAGCTCCTAGCAGAACATCAAGACTCTGAATTTCTGCCTTTGGTTGCTCTGGGTAGAGCTGTGCATTGGAAGATCTCGCTGTTCCCTTTCTCAGAACTTACAGCTAAGGGATAAAATTGGTTGCCAGAGGTTCTTAGTGCTCAGGCTGGCAGCCCAGCAGCCTGGGAATCCGACTAGTTCTACATTAACAATCTCACCAGGTTTGTGCTGAGATCACTGCTCTGTGACAGTGAATCCAGCAGCTCTTGGAGCCTCACTGGAGTTAGAAACATCAGATTCCTTCTCTTCACCAACAAGCCCCAAAGCCCTGAATTCCCACAATTTGCTCAGAGTTTATTGCACCACTCTGTGTGTGGGGGAGTCCTTGGCTCTGGGGACAATGTTCTCATCTTGCTTCTGTATCTCGAGGAAAGCCAAAGAGTTCTTGAAATTCACTGCCAGCATCTGTGGCATTTCTAAATGGGAAAGAGCAAAAGAAATTTCCTTGGAGTTCTAATATTTTTAGTGGGGTTTTTGTTGGACATTCTTTATCCAGAATCTAAGCAAAAACGATGCATGATGTAAAATCTAAGCATTTCAAAATGCTGCCATTTTCCTCTTGACAAGAATCCTGTTTTGATCTGAGTTCAAACTGAAAGAGGGGAAATTTAGGTTAGATATGGAGAAGAAATTCTCCTCTGTTAGGGTGGTGAGGCCCTGGCACAGGTTTCCCATCCCTAGCAGTGTCCAAGGCCAGGCTGGATGGAGCTTGGAGCAGCCTGGGACAGTGCAAGGTGTCCCTGCCATGGCTGGGGTGGCACTGAATGGGCTTTAAGGTCCCTCCAAACCAAACCATTCTGTGATTCCATGCCTGTGTCTGTGAGCAGAACCAGCACTCCTCAGCTGCAGATGGAAACTCCTGCATTGAAGAGCTACTGAAATCCCATGGCTTTATCATGACACTTCCATTTTCCTGCAACAGAACCTTTGTCTGAGGGGCAATAGTGGTTAAATGACTGGGAAAGATTTCCTTAGGAAATCCTGCTCCTCCAGAGCCTTTTGAGATGTTAATCTTCAACCTGTTTCCTTATTTTGGACTCCAGGCAGATGCTGTAAAAGCAGATGGGGATACCTTACTTCAAAAGACATTTTCAACACCAGTGGTTGCTTATTGATTCAGCTGTTCATAAATCATTTAGAGATCCTCCTGCTGAACACATCTCTCAGACAGGATCCCTGATGTTACTAAACTCAGCTCTACAAGCCCTCCCAGGCAATCCACCCCAACAATACCTTGTTTGATCAAGCGTCTGCTTTAGGGTTTTTTTAGCATGAAACCTTCAAGTGTTTTCAACAGAGTTTAGTGGAGAATCCTAGATTTGTGTTTTGAAGTAGGTAAATGTGGCATTCGGCTCTATTTTTATTGCAAACTACAAAACAAAATCAACTGGTGTTTAAAAGAGTGAGGTAGTTTGCCCAAAAACAACTCACACAAAAGCCTGGGAACTTGAGAAATGCAAGATATGCAGCCTTAATTCAGTCACCTGGCCTCCTGAATCATGAAATACAAGGCTGGATGATGTGTAATCACAACGTCTGTGTGCAGGGGAAAGCTGCTGCTTATCCTCAGAGCTGCTACTCCTGACTTCTGAATGCTTCAATTTGCAGCATTAGCAATTCCCTCTCCTTGAAGCATCTTATCTGTGATTCTCCACAAACTCCAAAGTTGTCTGCATTTGGATAACATTTCCAACTTCTCCATAAATTAACTTATGTAAAATATCAGGCCACTACTGTAAATCAGAAAGTACCAGAAGCTCAATAAAATGGCAAAATTTACCATGGTAAGAACAGTGTATTTTGCACATAAACTACTGTCTAAAAAAAGCTGAATAATTTTAGCTGAAATTTAAGAGAAGTCTGAGGCAGATTTCAGCCTGGAATAGAAAATGATGAACTGGGAGTGGTGGACAGCAAGGAGCAGCAAAAGGGTGGATAACTGGTGAGAGTGGTGAGTTGTGGAGATGCTCAAAGTGCCAGGGAAGCAGCACTACAAAAGCATCTCTGGAACTTTTAAATGGGAGCCTAAAGAGTGATACTGAATAATTCTTTAATTAGAGAGAGCTTGTGCAGTCTGAGAGGGGAAAGTCTTATTTGATTTCCTAAATTGCACCCTAGGAATAGAATCCCAGAATGACTGAGGCTGGAAAATCCCTGCCAGCCCCTGGCGTGCCAGCTGTGCCCAATGGCCACCTTGTCCCCAGCCCAGAGCCCTGAGTGCCACAGCCAGGCCTTCCTGGGACACCTGCAGGGATGGGGACTGCAAACCTCCCTGGGCAGCTCCTGCCAAGGCTGAGCACCCTTTCCATGGAGAAATTCCTGCTGCTGGCCAAGCTGAGCCTCCCCTGGCCAGCCTGAGGCTGTTCCCTCTGCTGCTGTCCCTGTTCCCTGGAGCACAGCCTGACCCCCCCGGCTGTCCCCTCCTGGCAGGACATTCCTTCCTGTGACTGTGGGTGGGTGCTGAAAGGTTTTATGGCATTGCTCAGGTACCATTTCTGCACATTCTGCCTTACAAATAATTATTTTGAAAAATAATTATTTTCATTTAACTTTGCGTTTGAAAAATGCAGAACAAGAGAACAT
Organism: Entomyzon cyanotis; assembly: GCA_024500445.1. Lineage (NCBI taxonomy): Eukaryota > Metazoa > Chordata > Aves > Passeriformes > Meliphagidae > Entomyzon > Entomyzon cyanotis. The sequence goes on along the minus strand of JAKEPQ010000743.1, from coordinate 18,370,351 downwards.
ATACAGAGGATTTAATTTTTACTGTATCAATGTTGTGAGGTGCAAGGACCAAATAGCAATGAAAAGTTGTTCCAGGGAAGCCTTGTTACATGTGCTTGTCTAAGCTCCTCAATACATAGAGTCCAAAATTATCATTGTCTCTACACTGAGCAAATAACAAACATGACTCACTGTCAAGGAAAAACATGACTCTTGCTCATACCCCTAATCATCTTCTGCTATCTGAGCTGGAAATGTGACAGGCCAGCCAGTGCAAGTTTCAAAAACATTTAGAAAATGAATATAATTGTGAGGAGCTGAAACAAATAGGAGCCTTTTCTCCCCAGAGAAACTTCTCCCTGCTGGGTAATCATCCCCCAGCCCAGCACTGCACTATGCATGGGAATAAACCCAGATATTTCATCATCTCAAGGTGTTTCCTCTGGAAGAGGTGGTAAATATTTTATTGCTGAGTGCTTTTTAGTACCAAAGTCTAATTTTTAGTATTGCTGTCAGTGTTAGATCTTTCTAAAATAGGAAAAAAAATTGTCTTTAAATAGTCTGTTAACTCAAGTTAGTTATTAGATTTTGGAACAGCTTTTAGCACCCAGGAGAGGCACCTTACCACCCTTCTCTTGCCAAGCAGAGAAGTGATTGATGCAGAATGCAAATCCCAAACTCTCAGAGTGCAGACCAATGTGTTTATCAATTCTAATTGTTACTTAACCAACATTCATGAGTCTTTTTTTTTTTAAATTCCTTATTATCATCTAAATCTAATAAATTAAAGAGGGAGAATATGGAAAAGGCCGGTCTGTGAAACAAATAAATGGCAAAAAAAAATTGTGCAGTATTAAGGGATTGTTCATAAATCTTGTCTTTAAGCAGATTCACTGGTCAGGCTCAGCTTGTACTTGGGACTGTGCAAGTTTACTCTTTTTTCCCCCTGTTTTTTTAATGTCTCACAACTCAGAATATCCCAAATGAAATATTTGCAGAGTCTGGAAATGCTGTTAAACCACACTGTGCTCCCACCTCTGTACTGATCTTCAGCGCTCTGAATAATCCATCTCCTCCCCTTGTAGCTACACTTTTACAGAGCTGGAGGTTCAAGGAAGTTTCTCTTTAGCCACCACTTGGCCAGGAAACACTCTGAGCATCCAGCAATGTTCTGTTTCTTCTGATTAATGCCCAGAGGTGGGCCTGCCCTTGACCTACAGTAAGATTTGATTAAACACAATGTCAAAATTCAGGGTTTCCTTTTGGGTTTGTTTGTTTGTTTGTTTGCTTTGTTTCCCCTGTGAAGTATAAGAAGGTTGGGGTTTAGACTCAGGATTATATTTCCTGAAACTGTGGCTTTTGAGATATTTACAATGTGTGCAGAAGACTTAAAATAAAAGTCTTTTGGTTTGTGGGTGGGTCTAATAAGGGACTGAGCAGTGTCTTTTAGGCTGCAAAAATGAACCAGAAGGCAACCTAAAACACAACTCACCGTTTTATCTTTGTGGGATATTTGGTCTTCAACAATTTCCTTTGCTGTAGTGTTTATCTGCAGTGCATTTCTGAGCCTCTCCTTGCAGCCTGGCATTTCCAACTCGCAGAATGGGGAACTCTGAGGCTGTGCAGGATAATGACAATGTCGTTTTCCAGGCACTCTAAATGCTATGGAAGATAACTTGAGCAGATATGAGTTTCCCACTGTGCTCAGTTGTTCCACAGCAGCTAATTAAAAGGCAGTTGACAAGCGATGCTTGTTGGAGTCCTTAGCAAGCTGAAAAATAATCTAATAACCCCAGAATTAATTTAGGCTCAAATGTTTTCGTTGCAAATGGTTAATAGGATGATGGTTGAACTGGTTTGCTCAGACACTTTGCTACATGAAGTAGCACATGACCAGTTTAACTTTTCTCCCGTGTAATAAAATTATATAAATCTGAATTATGCACATGTTCCCAAGTTCCTTGACTTCATTAAATACTAGGGGATTAAAAACTTGTATAAATTAATCAATGTGCTATAATCCTAAAAATTATAAAATGAGCCCTTGAGGAAGTAATGTAATACTGGCTTTTTAATTAGCACGACACCAGAGATTCATTGTTCTCTAATGGAAGTCATGTGTTTATTAATTGTATTATCAGTTGGAAGAGGCAAAGCCCAGGGTGCTGTTGCTGGTGGTGAGTGGGTGGTGGGTGCTGATGGATTTGGATCCTGGAAACACATCTGCATTTCTGCTCACACCAGTAGAGCTGTGCTGGGGAGTATTGCATTCATATTTACCATTACTGGCAGCAATAAATCACTCTTTTATGATTCCTGGGCCTGTTCTATCAACCCCCCCTGTACAATTCTTGTTGAAGCCAGAGACCCCACTGGCTGCAGTGCTCAGAATATCTGTGCAATTTGGTCTGATAATGCCAATTTGGTTTTTAGAGCCAGGTGGAAGCCAGCATTAGGTACAGTGAGATTTGAGAAGTGCTTCCTTGACAGACCTGATGCTTTCAAGACACAAACATTTTTAGATATGAAAATATATTTGAAAGTCTTCATTCATATTCTCCCTTCAGCTCTATCCTACAGGCAGTTGTCATGGCCATGGCTATGGGAATAAAAAGTGCTCCCTCTGATTACACAGGGCTGCTTCCGATAATGTTAAACATCAGTGAATCATTCAAACTTTTAATTCTGTCATGCCAGACCTGTCAATAAACTGAGTGACAAAATTTGGTGATGTTAACCTTCAGGTGTCAGCGACCACAGGAAAAAACCAGCAGCCAATTCTACTGTTGTTCAGATGAAAAGATAAAACCACTTTGATTTTCTAAAGGTTATTTAAAAAAACCACAGTACATGGCCAATAAATAAAAAGTGCCTTGCAGAATATCTATGGTAGAACTGGACAAGGGGGGGTTGGCACTGAGATTCACCTGGGCTGGACAGGGAGCATTCTGAGGCTGTCCCTCACCTCAGAGGGGAAAACAAAACAACAAAAAAGAGGAAATTTAACTCTGTCTTTGGCAAATTTCCCCAACATTGGCTGTGCTCATGAAAATGAACAAGGAAGACCAGAGATTTGAGCATCTTTCCATGTAATTCCTGGGGAGCTGCTGGATGAGAGACAAGTTTCCTGTGCAGAACATGATGGCCACAAAGACTTTGTTTCCACTCTGTATTTTTTAGAAATCTAAAGAAAAAAAATTCCATGAAATAGTCCAACTGTATCCAAGCCTTTTCCATGTATTATTTATTGTCCCAGTCCTCAGCTGGAATAAACAAGCCCCCTCACACTGGTGCTGACTGTGGGTTGCTCATTTACATCCTCCATCTGGGCACTGGAGCCATGCTTTCATAAAGGAGAAGCATTTCTCTTTTTCTTCCTTCCTTTCTTGCTTCCTGTTGGAGCATTAAAATAATTCTGTGTAAGCAAACTATCCCCAGGATATCCAAGAATTTTGTTGTTATGTCTTCTTCTGTTTCTATTTACATTTGCTGTAAATAACCTTTTGCATTAATAAAGGAAGGCTCACAGTTCTGGGAAACATTCACTAGAAGCTTATTTCTGATTCTACCAAATTTCTAGAATTACATTCTGTTATGAAAGGCAGATGCTTAAACATTCTTTCCTTTTAAATAGGATTTTCAGCAATTTTTAAAAAATCTAATGTTGTTTATATTTTATTCACAGAGGCTAATATTCATATTAGATCTCTTTTATGTTCAAATACTTCAGGGGATAAGGCAGCACTAAGTTTTGAACTAGAGAAATAGATTTGGAATATAAAAATGCACCTCTTATTATGAAGTGATTGCTAGGAGAGCACTGGAAGGAAACCCAAATTATGATTTTTGGTTTTCTGTATTCCAAAATAGCCTCACTCCACTGTTTTTTATATGAACACGAAAAATTGCTTCTGGGCTCCTAACTTGCATTCCACGTTTCTTGTCAATGCATTTTGAAGCAGATGGGGCAGTAATTCATGAAAAATAGTGTTTAGGAAAGAAAAGGTAAGTCAGTTTTAGAGATCCTGTAATGTCTATAAATGTCCAGCTTGCACTGGATTGGGAAAGGCTCACAGTTGCTCCACAGCTACCTAATTTATTTGTAGGGAAAAAGGGAGAACATGACCACAGCTGCCGGAGCCCAGACTGGGCATACCACCTCTGTGCATTGCCTGAGTTTTCCTCCATCTAATGGATCAAATATTTGTCAATCCAATGAAATATCTTGGTTTTAACAGCATTTCATGGACTCTTCCCATCATGTAGCCCTTGATTAAAATCCTGTAAACTGCTGCAAGATGCTTTCCATGGAACAGCAATCATGGGGGAGAGGGGCAGAACAGCCCCACCTCCCAGGGATGGTGCTTTCTGAGGTTGTGTCTCTGAATGCTCCCAACTTCTGACAGCTGCAGGGGAACAGAAATGCCTGAATTCCAGCTGTCCAAATAGGTGGAATTCCAGGTGCTAAAGATCCTCCAGAATATGTTACAACCAGTGCCTGAAGTGCATTCATAAGAAGGAAGTTTGTCTTTCACAATTTCTGAAGAGAAGTTGTTTAGCACAAGTAGCTCCTTGGTGCGAAATTCGATTCCCTCAGTTCCACCCAACTTGCTCATAACATAGAAGTGTTGGAGAATTTCCCGTGAGCATTTGGAGCAGAGCTTGTCCTCCACTCAACCTGCTGCTATTTCTTTATCCTCCTTTTAAATGGCTCTTCATGGTAAAGGTCTGTGAGCAGGTTTGGGGTAGCAAGCTTCAGAAAAAATACTGTTTTAATTGGTATATTTTATTTGTTTCTTCATGAGATTACTCGGAATCTGCAGTGTGGCCATGCAGGTCTTTGTGGGGCAGATGTGTTACCAACAGAAGGTGGAGTTGCAAGGGATGAGTGAGGACTTCAACATCCTCTTTCCTCTGTGGGAAGCCTGGGTAGGAGAGGCACATCAAGGAGCAGTTTTAAGGAATATCCACAGGTAAATGGAGCCTTCCATCCCATCCCATCCCATCCCATCCCATCCCATCCCATCCCATCCCATCCCATCCCATCCCATCCCATCCCATCCCATCCCATCCCATCCCATCCCATCCCATCCCATCCCATCCCATCCCCCACTCCATTCCATTCCATTCCATTCCATTCCATTCCATTCCATGCCATCCCATGCCATGCCATTCCCACTGAGATGTCAGCTGGAGCAACATGTGGGAAAGTTTTGTTGTTAGCAGACTGCAGAAAGCTGCTTACAATTCCTGCCTTCACACCCCCATTTGGTGAATAATCTGACTCCCTGGCTATCTTCCAAACCAATAACGCTGACCAAATTATCTTGAACATGCAGATGGCAACAAAAGGGCACCAGGTGCTGTTTTATTGTAATAAAGATGTGCAAACCTTTGCATCACACCAAGTTATTTATCCACATAAATCATCAGGATGTTCAGCTTCCTACCCTGCTTTAGTAAATTTTGAATAAGAGGCATCAGCTGTTTCCAGAGTGTGCCCTTCTGTACGTGCCACAGATATTTTGCTTTGGGCTTCTCTTCCCCACTCTGACCCACAGAGGCATTCAGGGGATCTTCTCTTTGATTTAAATGATTGCTGAGCGATTGGAAGCCCAGATGTTCAGTGGCTTAATTGCTGAGTGTTAGCCTATAAAAGAGAGTAGGCAGTTAGTATCTGAAGGGAGGGTTTTACTGCATATAAATGTTATTTGGTACATTAAGTGACATTATTTACATCCAATTTTGCTCTCTGAGGTGGCAACCTGAGGCAGTAACTTGCCATGATGGAAAAATAGCATTTGCTCTCCCATATATTCTACATCTGACTTAGAGATGCAGAGAAACAAAACAAGCAGACATAAAAGGAGAGCAAGACAATGTTGGTCATTGGATAAGAGTAGCCTGATAGCACAGCAGATCACTGATTGCCGGGTTTCTGCAGGATTAGGGCAATGGCTGTGCTGTGTTGTCTCTAGGAAAGACTTAAAAGCCACCAGTAAAATCCCAAAATTGACTCTTGTAGCCCACAAACAAGATCAGGATTTGGTGAGATCACAAGAAGGAAATTTCCATTTCTTTCAATTGTCACGCTGATGTATGAGAAAGAACTTGAGCACTTGACATTGATTCAATATCACTCAGAGCTCTGCAGTAACTGGGATTTCTTTCTGTAAGAGAAGAAATTAAACTGCTGCCTTCAGTAGTTTAAAAATGGGGGTGAGGACTTTGTGAGCAGGGCAGAGTGATGGCACAGCTCATCAGCTGTTTAATATTCAGCTAAAACTTACATCTGCCTCCTTTGATCCCTGTTCAAGTGTCTGAATCCTGCAGGAATCAAATGCACAAACTGATTTTCTTTTTTGTAAATTCCTGTCACCTGTTGGCAACCTGAGCTGGCATTAACTGTTCTAGGCAATGATGCAGCTCTCCATGGTAAAAGGAGTAGCCTTCCACTAGGAAATGTAAATTTGCCTCTACCAGAAGTAAAAGATATTGGCAGCAGAACTCGTCTGTGGTGGACAGAGACCATGCAACCAAGGCCTCTGTGATATCTTTGTTATTGCAGCTGCTGGTTTATACTACTAGTGCATATTCTGCTTTTCTGAGCATGTCAGTGCTTGTGCAAGTTTCATCTCATTTTTTCAGAATCATGTACTGGGAGCACAGAGCACCTGCAGACACCATTAACTGTGGTTCTCTAGCATGTCTTTGTCAGGGAGCACATTGCTGCTGCTGAGATTTTATTAAGGCATAAATGACAGCCCGAGTGAGGCTGTGGGGAATGCTGAGGGCAGAGTTTCTGCCTCAGAAGGGGGTGGCAAAGGTTAATTAGTGGCTGGAGTATTCTTTACAAACACATCAAACCGCTTGTGAAGCCAGCTTCAAGTGTAATGATGATTTTAACTTATGAAATTAGAGAGTTTCCTGACTTAGCACGTGGCCCAGCCGTCCTGTTCTCAGTCCAGCACTGCCATAATCACTGTCATTGTTTTTTCCCCATGGAAGGGAAGGCTGAGGGATGATCCATTACCAGTCACAGCACGTTGCTCTCACTGATTGGAAAGCAGTCACACACCACCAAGCATTTATTCTGTTTACTGAGATGTAACACCAAGGAACAGCAATTCACACCTGCAGTGAAGCTGTTATACTTCCCATTTCTTTTCTTTATTCTATTTTTATCCTTCTTCATTTTTCCTGTTTCATTTTTCCTTTTTTTTTTAATCTTCTCTGCCTCTCCTTCCCTCCCTGCTATGATGGGTGTCACTGTCAGCCCTGACACTTCTCTTAAACCTGAAATAAAGGATAAATGGTCAGTGGCACTTTCTCAGCTCTCAAAGGAGCATTACCCTGGCTGGAATCGATGACTCTTCTGTTGGACAATCAGTTTAAATGTCTCTGGCTGATAGATGAAGTGTATCTATACAAATGTATGTGTATATGTTCACATATATAGCTTAGACCAAATCACATCACGAGCTGGGAAATATAAACAGGAGAGCTTCCTTAGCCATAAACTGTTATGTATTGTCAGGGTATCTTCCAAAATCAAACCTGTGACTGGAGCCCAGTGAGGGACAAAACCATGAATTGATCCTTCCCTCTGACTCACTGGTTCAGTCAGAGAATCATCAAATCACAGAAGGTTTAACTCTGGTTTTGTGAAATATCTGTCCTGGTCAAGACAGAGCACAGCCTGAAAACACTGAGGTGTTTCAGCAATCTTGGAGCAGTCCTTGGAAAGAAAGAAATAAAGAGGGCAAGTGAAACAGCTCTCTGAGGCAGCAGGAGCTTCTATGTGAGGATTCCAGAATTATTTTACTTTGCTTGTAAGGGCCATAACCTAAATAAATAAATTGAGGACAGAAGTATCCCACTTGCCCAATACTTATCACAGACCAACCCCAGAGTTTTTAGATTACTATTCTTACCTCTCCAAACATGACACTTACCAATATAATGTCTCTCACAGGGACAGGTGGGCACAGAAATGGAATTGCTAAAAAGATTTAAAGGTGGAAAGCAAGGGAGACCTGGGTGGTAAGAAAATATTCCATTTGAATTGGTCTCAAGTGTGAAATAATGGATGTGTGTGTATGTAGGCTATTCAAATGTTTTTGATTTCTTATGCTGAAGATTAAAATTTCCATTAGTATTCCACCTCTTCAGTTTTGCCTGGGGACTGTTAATTATATTTTTGAAATTGCAACCAAATAAAAACTCAACAACAAAAAAAGAAACAACCAGATAACACAATAAAGAGCTTTTCACCCTTTTCTTCTTCCCTGCAATCAGTGTTTAGCTCTCTGCACAGCCTGTGCCTGCAAGCCTCCCTGCCTTAGTTCCTGCATCTCCCCATCCTATTTCCTGCTGAGTCTTTTCCAAAGTGGTCCTGAGCAGTTCCACCAAAATGCTGCTGTCCTGAAATGCTGCTGCTGGGAAGCCTCAGGACCAAAACAACAGAGATTGTCTTGGATTTCATCTAAACTTCCATAAAGTCCCACACGGAGTGAAGAGAGGATTATCTAACTAATGATGAGGTTCTGCTCCATAAACCACAGCACTCAATTGCTTTTCAGAAAATGTTATTGATATTTCACTTCCAATGCTTTCTGTTGGTGAGGCCATTTGAAATGCACTGTTTTATTCAGTTGTTGATGTGTCTGGGCAGCATGGGAAGGTAGGAATGTCCTGACGTGGCTGCTGCCCAAAATTCAAGGCTTGGTTTATTTTCAGAACTGTTTCCTGGTGACAGCAGAGGCTCTGCTGGGAGGGAGCTCTTGCAGTGTGATGTTGGCTGCTCTGTTTACCCTGTGCAGTTGTATGAATGCTCCATAAATGATCACTTTTTTGTTGTGTTTAATGGAGAATTTGGTACAAAACCCTAAAGCATAAGGGTTAAGCCCTTTGAAGTCTGAGTCTCCTAAAGGTGGGTCAGGTCATGCCCACAGCTCCAGAGTGTGACTGGAGCCCAGTGAGCCCCACTTAAAGCCACCTTCCTGCCACTCTGTCCAGCAGTGACTGCCAGAGCCCAGGGGGCTGCAGGCAGCTGTTAACAGCTTCAAGGCATTCGCCAGGAATAAAAATATATGTAAAGGTAGTGGACATAAATGTAGACCTCAAAGTACTACTGAACTTTCTTTATAGCTTTTTTCCGCAATCTTAATTGCAGTAAATTTTGCTGAACTGGAAGTACCTTCCAAGGGTCTGCCTTTGCTTCCCTCACGTGGGCTTTAAATTGTGTTTTTATAATTAAGCTATAAATTTTAAAGCTATTTCAACTGCACTTTTTAATATGCCACAGGTTGTCCACTTGTCATAGCTGGGGTTCGACTGGTCATAGATCATTTTCTCTGCTGTGCTGCGTGACAAAAAGCTGTTCCCAGGGCAGGAAAACCTTTCTGGCCAAATGACATCTCTGGGTTTCTCCACGGGGGTCCAAGGAATATTTCTGACCCAGGTGCCACCAAAAAAAGAAGTTTTAATGGCAAAACGACAGAGTATCAGGGTAATCTGAGAAATATTATGCTTTCTGAGATAATTGATATTGATAACATCAATAATAAACTGTGGTGGTGAAGTTGGCCATTGCAATCCACATTGAGGTTGTACTACAGGAGTTTCCAGCTAAAATATTAACAGTTTTAGGGGTTTTCTAAAGTAGGAATTAAAGATCACTCACCAACAGATAAATGATGACTTGGTTAGGAAAGCAGGGAGCCTTTAGCAGCTTTCTTAATAACTACTGGATGTGTGGAAAATACGAGGTAAAACTGCCAGCTAATAAAAGGAAATGATGTATTTAAAAATATGTAGTTGTTTTGAAGTAAATATCCCCAGATATAATGGTGATTACCTTGACCCTTTTTGCTGTGTTATATCAAAAGTAGGCAAAACTTTTCGTCAAAACATACAGAAATTACCCAATGCCTTTCAAATGCTGTTGTAGGGTTTTGCACTGGTTTCATTAATGTACCTGCCTGGATTTTCTGGGTCAGAAAACATGACCCTGTTTAATATGCTTTAATTGCTCTGATTTTCTTTCTAGTTAGAGGAAAGATTGCAAAAATAAAGTTTCTTTTTTTTTTTTTTCTTTTTTTTTTACCATTTTCTTTTCTTATTCTATATAGAGTTATAAAATGTTCTTTGAATTAAAGCTGCTAGTTTAGGCTTGATGGAACTGGGCCAGCTGTGGCACAGATAAGGAGTGTGGCCCTGGGTTTCCAGTTCTCATGTACTTTATGGAATGGTGTTTGGGGACATCTGTGACATCTCAACTCCTCCAGCTCCAGCATTATAGACAACTCAAGTAATTTGCTGTTATGAATGCTCTGGAGAGTCACTGTGTGCTGTGCTGAATTAAATACCTTGAGCTCAGCAAACACAGCAAGGCAGCCCTAAAAACTTCATTCAGCTCTGAACCTGTGCACTCAGGTCTCCTGCTTCATTTCTGGAAGTGTATTTGTGTTTAATCTTTGCTGGGAAGGATTGCAGTTGGTTCAGTCTATCTTTCTCCTGGTTTCCATGCACAGAAGCCTGGGTGTGTGTTTGAATTGTAATCCACAGTCAGATGTTTTGGAAACCAACTCAGCAGAAAATCCTTGTGATCCCTGAGCTTTGCTGAGGCAAAACATGTTCTAACCATGGCACAGCCAACCTTCCACCAGAGAAAGAATTAAATGAACAGCTCTTAATATTATGACATTTGGACTTCTTAAAAATGTGTAAAAACAAAGCATAACACTCCAGAGAGAGCAATGACTTCTGTTTGTGAGAGCACACATATTGCCCTGATTGACTTGGGGTTACAGACACACACTGGGAACTGGAAACTCACTCACAATATTTCCTTGGCACGTCAGCTCCTTCCAGCCTGTTCCCTTGCCTTTATATCAGCACAAACAGGCTCAGGGTTTTCTGATTTTCAATTGGCCTTGTGTGAAGGACTTTTCCTGAGTCAGCCTTGTTTGGTAGAGTTCATCTTTTCCTCCAGATTCCACAGGCACCTCTTAGAGCCAAGACATCCTAAAGGACTTGGGCACTTCTCATTCAAATCATGGATGCTCCCAGATTTTCCTTGAGAATGAACAGCTTCCAGGAGCACAGGAATAATAAATCTCTGTTCTACTGAGAGCCCCATTCAGCCCCATTTACAGGATGTCTGCTGCAGGAACATCGACAGCCAGACTTAGGCTATCAAGAGCACTCATGCCATGTCCCTTGGTCCTTTTGCACTGTCTGGCTCTCATTCCTGGTTCTATTCTTCTCTAAAGATAATTCCAGTGGCTGTTGGATTGGTTTGATTTGCCCCAAACTGCTTCACCCAGTACCCAGTTGACTGGTGGTGTTATTTTATTTTCTTTATGAACTTTTCACATTGTCACCTCAATTGTTAGGACTTCATTTATCTCCTCTGGTAACTCCAAAGCTCTGCTGGATGGGATATTTTATTTACCACGAAGTCAGGCTCTGAGGGAGAAGGGAAGGTGTTTCATCATTCACCATCTAATAATTTTTGTGCCAGTAGGAATGTCAGTGCATGAAACTCTCCAAATCCCAGTGCCAGGATGTGCAGGGGATGCTGCTGGATTACACACCCCGAAGAGCTTCCAGAGATCTTTATTTCTCCCCAGATAAAATCTGTGTTGCCATCAAAAGTGTAAATATAAGAGTTACCCTCATGGACAGGCAGTATCTGTCGTAATCCAGAGCACAGCTGAGGAGGGTAGAAGCAATTCCTTTTCCAGCCAATGCCCTGAAAATCCCTGGAAGCAGCTGTTTTCCATGCTCCAGTCAATGTGAGTCCTGAGCCAAACCAGTAGCTCTGTCCCAAACCCGAGGCCAGGCTTGCCCTGGCAGTGGGGAGAGCTCTCCATGGGCTGCTGCAGGGGTTTGGGATCCTGGCAGGGCTGAGCCTGCGTGCTGCCCTGGGGCAGTGCAGCCCTGGCCATGCCCTCCCACATGGTCCCAGTGCTGTCCCCTGCCTGGGACAGGGACTGCCAGGACACACAAGCCATGACTGCTGGGGCTTCCATCTGTGCAGTGTCAGGAATGCATGTTTAGTCCTTGGTGCCTGCTCATTAGCAGCCTGCATTGTGTTCCTGTCGGCGGTGAGCAGGATGAATAATTTCTAATCTGAGTGTTTGGACCAAGAAATGTAAATTGGAGCTTCACTGTAAGCTTACAATATTTTAAATTCCTTCCCAAGCTACGTTTGGCCTCGACTGCACAGCGTATTTACTGAGGCAAAAACAAGAGGATGATAATTTTCACTGGAGCACACCTGCAATAATGGCTCACAGCATTTAATTTTTCCCTTGGTTTCCTGGTAGACTTTGTTTTGACACCTGCAAACAACCCTTTCCAAATCAAAGTGAGCTTTTTCTCTCCATGTCATGCTGCCACCCAAGTTGAGCTGACAAAGTCCAACTAGGAAACAGAGCAATTATAAACACAGTTTCCCCTGGTGCTTGTGCTGTTTTTAGCTTTGCTGCTCTCCCAAGAAGAAACCTGTACCTAATGTTTCCAGCTTAGCATGCAAAATTAATAAATTCTGACAATTACACTGAACAACACACAACGCAAGGAAGGGATCCTTTCTGATGTGATTGAACTTGAAGATATTAAATTGGCTCCTTCTTCTTACACTATTTTCTGGTTTAGCACAAAGATCATAAAATGTGTATCTGGAGTGATAAATGATAATTGGCTCTAGGCAGCCTTTTCTCACAGAGACAAAAGAACAGTTGTTATTGCTGTACTCCTTTCAATAAATACACTTGTAAGCTGGAGCTCAGCTGGGCTGCCCTGGGAAGAGGCAGCCTTTCGTGAGGAACATAAAAGAGATCAAATTTATAAGTGGGCATGTAGACCGAGGTGAAGGGTATTTCATATATTAAGAACATATAAAGAGTATTATCTGTGCTCACACAATGCCAAGAAATATCTCACCAGGAAAAATGCAGTCTGAAATTAATCCTGTGCCATGCTAGAAAAAACAGTGGGTTTAGCATAGATGTGAGTCAGGTTATAATTCCTTCTATAGATGGTTTGGGAGTTTATATTCCCTATTCCTATAAGGTTGTTTGATCCTACCTGGGCTCACTTTTGGATTTCGAGTCTTAGACCACAATATTTCCATTTGTTCCCTTGCTTTCCATTTGTCTTCATGGGAAGGATTTACTTCATTTTCAATATACTGATCATTAAATCTCATCAGCCAACTTCCTTCTCTGTTCCTTGATAGGCCTTGTACATCTGACAGTGACATTCTCCAGGATTATGGATATCACAGGAGTAAAATACTTCATTTAAGGACAAATGTATTTCTTTATTGTGTTGCTTTCCTTTGTGTAACCAAGAATAAAAAAAAAATCACTTGTTGCTTAAATCAGATTTGTTGCTTGTATTTTTTGGTGCGTGTTCTCGTTTGCTTCATGACATAGTGTAAAATATTCCAGTGCTACTGCAAACAGAATTTCAACAATTATCTAGAGCTTCTGAGACTTATTCCATAATTTCTAGATGATCCTATTTGATACAGCATTGTTTAGATTGCACTGGACTCTGAAATAGGCCTGGGATCACTCACTGTGCTGTTTGGAGTTATTATATTTCCAGATTATTTATTATTCTCATTGGCAAGTGGGAAGGAAAAGGAAGAAATAGGAAATAGTTTTTTACAAGGTGTTTTCCATAGAAAGAGAAATACTGCAAAATCATATCAACCTTCCATTATTTCAATTAACCAATTTTATTCCTGGCTTGCCTTGTAGCAGGAGCTAAAGGCAGGTGAGAATTGCCCTTAAGAAATTGCTGTATCACTCCTTTGGAAAAGCCGGAGTTGTTCCAAAGGCTCTCCAGCTGCCAGCCTGATTTAAGGACTAAATACCAGCTTGAACAGAAGCTCCAAGAGGCTGCAGAAGAACCTTTGGAGTACGTTTGGAGATTGACTGGGGCTGTTAATGAACTCGAGGTCCTGTGCCCTTGGCCTGGGTTTCTACGGACTCCAGCAGTCATTAAAGGAGTGCTGTGCTGATGAGCACTTGCAGCAGCACAGCTTTCCTCAACTCTGAGCAGGATTTCCCTAAGCAATGTGCTCAGCTGATTGTGGAGCTGGCCTGAGCATTCTGAGCACTCACTGGTGCCTCTGAGCTCCCAAAGCCTTGCAGGAGCTGTGCTCTGCCTCTCCCAGTTCCATCTGTATTTGGCCAAGAGCAGCCAGAGCCTGGGAAAGGGCTTGGTTCCTCTCCAAATCCAAACCAAAGTGCATCTTTTCAGGCAGCCCTAACCCCAATCCTATAGGATCTGATTGTGGGATCCAGGAAATACCACACTGTGTTCTTGTCCTGGGAGCTGTGACAGAGCTGTGTCTGGCCAAGGGGTCTGGGCTGAGCCTGGAGGATATCATGGCCAGAGGGACACAGAGAACTGGGCTGGCAGCAGCAAAGGTTTCCCATGCTTGGTTGGTGCTTGGTTGATTTGTTCATGTCAGTGTAGACTCCTCTGAACAGCACAAAACACCTATGAAATGCACAGTAAAAACCAACCAGCTTTCACATTAAACGATTAAGAACAAAAATAATAACACAATAGTAATAAAAATATTTCAGGAACACTTAAAGCATAAACACTGATCCCCAGTTATTCAGAAAAAGCATAAATATTTATTTGAGAAAATTGCTATAGGAAAGGAAGAAAATCTCAAATGTTTGATAAAGCTTGAATCCTGTTAAATAAATTGCTTATCTCCAGCCAGCTCTGGGCCTGAGGATGAAGGCCAAGGCCAAATAAGCAGAGCTGAATCACCTGGCATGGGCAGCTTGAACCTCCTTGTGAGTCACACACCTGCAGTTGCTGTTCAATAAAGGAGACAACAAACGACTGGGGAAGGAAATAAAGACAGAAAGTCCAGTTAGTGCCTGGGTTTGTCTGATTGATAACTGGGTTGCTTTTAAGGCATCAAGGCACTTGGTGCTCTCCAATATAAAATGGATGAAATATTAAAAAAGTGCCCTTTGGCTTATGCAGGGTATGTTTTAAAGCAAAAATAAATGATAACATTCTAATTTCAAAAAAGACTTGGAATTCCTTTTGCCTAAATGTTGCATCACTCTGTTCCTTTGTGCTGTTCCTCAAATTATGATTTTTCAATATTTTTCCTTGTAAACTATCACCACAAACTTTTACAATGTTAGGCACAACATATTACTTCATAATGTCATTTATTAGCAGAAGTTTAATAGCTGCCAATAATCATAACATGCTTACTTTTGACTACTGGGACCCCATCTGTTCTGATACTTTAGACCTAAATGAAAATTATGTAGTGCATTACTGAGTCTTTTTACACGTGGGATGTGCTGGGAATATTTATAGACTTAATTTCTCTCTTTTTTTTTTTTTTTTTAAGTAAAACAGCTTTCATTGATGAAAAACTGAAATTACTTTTTTTTTTTTCAGTAATATGCAAAGTACAATTTTTCTTCTGTATATTCTTCTGTTAGTCAATATTCTGACTGAGCCTGGGTTTGTTCCTGAGTGGTAGCCTGGGATTAACCCTATTCTGTGCATCCCTGTTGTGTTAATGTTCCTGCTGTAATTTGGTCAGTGTTCTCTTCCCTTCTTTTAACAAAAAAAGGAAAAAAAAAAAGTCGGTGGCTTTTCACAGACACAGAACTTTGAAGCCTCATTTTCAATTCTGGAGGTGACACCCCTGACCCCACTGTTTACAGGGGTTTTTCCCAATCTCTGTGGATTTCTGAGTGGATTGAAAAGGAAACCTATTGTGAAATCTTAATTTTCTGTTTCTTCTGCTATGTCTGAGTGAGGCAGCACCATGTGGGGGTTGTGTCTGCACTTGGTGTGTACACTAACAATTCCCAAAAGGAGCAGGATGGGAGGGACAGAGCTTTGGTGACTTTGACCTCGTGTCCTCCTTCCCTCTGCCTGTCTGCTCAGAGCCTCTGCTCTGCTGTGCTCGAGGGCTCCTGGAGCAAATGTTTGTCTGGAAAAAAGCTCCAAAACAGATAAAATAAGACCATCTCCTTTCTAATGCAGGTCTGAACCAATCCTCACTTCAATGTTCAATGTCTGAGAGGCTTGGGTAGGTTATTCCAGCACTGTGGGACTCAGCACATCCCAGCTCCTGGGTCAGGGCAAACTGGGGTTACTGTGGATGTGTTGCCATAAAGAAAACACTGCTAGTTCTCAATGGCTGGGGATTTGGTAGAGGAACCTGCTGTGGAAGAGAGGAGTGAAACTGGGAAGAGTGAAAAAAGGAGATTAACGTTGAGTCATGTGTTGTATATGAGCAGGCAGCTCCAGCTGGGCCTTGAAGTGGATATTGGGATAACCACAGACTGGGTCATTTTTAGCTCCTGCTTTGACATTCAAAACCAGATTTCTAAACTTCAACTGAGAACAGGAGCTGCAAGCCCCAAACCTGTTTGCTTCATTGTTCAGTGGAACCTCAACATCTTCTAAAACCATGGCTGCTTCTTTAGCATCTGAATGGATTCTTAAAATCCCTTCTTGTACATTTAATTTGAAAATATGGAATAATCACAGGAAGAGCCTTTTGATGCTGCATCCTGTATGACATTGGCAATTGTGTGGCAAAGCTCTGTGGTGCTAGTGGGAAATGTTGAGGAGGTGACAATCTGCACCCTCAGAGGTCTCTGCCATGGTTTATAAAGCTGTGCCAACAGCAGTGCTCATTTCCAGCTCTCCTGCTGCTGGCAGCTCGCTCTGGCTGTCCTCCCAAGGTGCTCCTACCTCACCTTGTTTGGGGTCAGTGTGATGTTCAAACCTGGATGTGCCTGGCCCAGCTTATCTTCTTTTATCCTTAGTTTTAATTAACCTTTTGTCACATGTTTGAAGACCTGTAGGCATGAGCTGTGGTAATAATTTCACTTTTTTTCCAGGAAGATGTCAGTGTGGAGCTCCTGCCCAGCCCTGAGAGCTGCAGTGTGCTCTCCTCCCTGCAGGTCAGCCTGGCACTGCACAGCTTTTGAAAAGCTTCTTTTCAGGAGGGTGGGCAAAATGGGCTCTCCGAGGCACTTGAGAGATTCCAGTATCTTTTTATTTGAAACCAGGACATAAAAAGCAGCTGGGCATAAATTATAGCTGAACAGATGAGATACACAGTCTGTTTTCTCCTAAGTAAAAATAGATTGCTGTTCATTTGGAGCCTATATGATGCAATAAGGGTTCACTTGCAGTGTAACTCTATCTTGTGCTCCAGGAGAGTTACAAAGATGAGGATGCTGCAGTTACCTCCTTTGCTATTCTGATTCCAAGAGGTGTCAAGGGAAAGAGCAGATGTGTGTGCTAGGATATTATCTACATTCTTTTTCAGTGGTTAGCAAGGTTTTCTAATGTAGTAGACCTTATGTCATGAAATACTTATATTCCTGATTCTCAAATAGGAACACAAATCATCCTTGCAGAGATCATACTAAAAACCACAACTAAAAATCCCAGTAAGTATAAATTTTTAAACCATTTTGCTCAACTACCAAAGTGTAAGGCTTATCAGATGTCTTCTTTCTAGTTTTTGCAAACATTTACAGTCCTATAAGGTAGGTGAACACTTAACATTAGTGAGTTTTTGGTACTTGTAGCCATAAATTATTTGTGACTCCTGTAAATATCTTTATATGCCAAGGAATGCTGCCAAGTGAGCGCTGGTCAGGTATTTAGAAACACCTTGGATGAAACCAGACTGCTTTAAGGTTTGGTTTGGTGCTTTTTGTTTGGGTTTTTTTCCTATTCTCATATGGCCTGACTAAACTAAATCTTCTCCTCCTTGGTAGGGGATGCTGCCTATGACACCTGTCATAAATATACCTTTTATGGCTGCGAGACAAATTGCATTTTGTGAAGTCACAAACTGTTCTTCCCTGAGTCATCCTTGAAATAATTAGATTTAGGTCAAACCCTTCCTCCAGCTTTACCTGCTGTTGAGGCTCCATGTGCTGCTTGCTTTCTCTCTCTTTCCAGATCTGTGTTTTCCACCAGAGGGTGGGATAAGGAGCTGGAAACCTCATCAGAAATTTTGCTTTCTCCCAGCAGCACCTGGGAATCCAAACATGCCAGCAATGAGCTTTAGAGGTGAAGGTGAATATTTTCCAAATGCCTTTTGCCTATGAAAATGTGTTGCAAAGCTCACACCTTTCTTACTGCTTCTAATTGCTATCTTTTTGGGGTTGCAGAAGAATAAAAGTTGCCAGTAAGAGAAGAGAAAACTTCAGAGAAGTAAATCAGGAAACAGATGCGCCCAGTTTTATGAAATGTGATTCATAACTTCTAGCTGTACACTTTCCATTTGTTCACCATTTTGCTGTTCTGGGTTTGACTCAGAAACTTCCTCTTGAGCCAGAATCTGAATGTAACAGCAAAAGTCCCTGGGTGATAGAAATGATGGTGTTCTGTATATTTAACAATTACCTATTTTGGTCTTTGTTTATGTACCAAATTACAACCCAGAGACATCGGAAAGGACAAAAGACAGTTTTACTTTCCCAGGGAGCCATAAAAATGCCTAATCAGAAGAGTTGATGTTATGGGTTGCAGAGAACATGGCAGTAACTCTTCAGCATGTCCAGCTTCTCCATCAAGGGCACACTTTATACACTTGTATGCTTTTTATACAGTTTACTGCTTTACTGCTATTCTCCTGAATAGTTCCAATCAAACTGGGCTGAAATTCCATTCAAGGAAATTCTGACAGGATAATGAAGAACACTTCATTACTTAATGATACTTTTCTTCAGCTGAAACTGAACAATTGGATTTTGTATGTAGCTGGCTGAGAATATACAAAAGGGGAATAATTTTGGTCACAAACCCCAGCTTGAGTGTTTTTGAATCACATTTATTCATGAGGGCAAAACTAAGATTATTTGAGCTGAGTTTTGAAACTGCATGTTACAGACACAGGAAAGAGTTTGTGTGGGGAGGGAGAGATGGACAATGCAGTGCTGTAATTCAGAATATCTCAGTGTGTAACTGCTGGCCTGGATGCTCCCTGCCTTGACTCTGAATTCAACCATGGTTGGCATTCCTCAAATCCGTTTATAATGCCATGAGAAAACAAAGGGTGCAACAAAAGCAAACACCATTTTTGCACATAAAAATGCATGAAGTGGGGTTGGAGATATGGGTAGAAGTGAGTTTGGACTTGCTTTCAACCTTTCTTCGTGTCATCTTCTCAAGCCTTTCCACCCCTGGAACCTCTCTGTCTGCAGCTGTCATAAAGACATTAAAGCAAATGGGAGCTTTCTGCACAGAGTTAGAGTCTGACAAATGTTAGCCTGAAATCTGTTTGGTTTAATGAATGTTTCAATTAAGTTATTTTTGAAGTTATATTGGTGAAATTAGAATAGAGAGATCATTTTTTGGAGGAAAGTGGATCACTGAGGGGTGTAAGGGAATGAGTTTCTGCAATTTCATTAATGGCTCCTTTGATTAAGAGAATAGAATACAAATATTGTTTAAATATCACAGCTCTTTTCCTAATGAACACCCAGATAAACCAGACCAGTATGTTCCATATTCTGTCCCAGTTCAACTGTAGTCATTTCAAATGTCAGCAAAGAAACACGGGGACACCACAATGTCTCTTCTTCCAGGTGGAGAGCCCTGCACTGCCCACCCAGAGGCTCCAGCAGTGTAGATCACCCAGGAGCATCCAGCTCTGCTTATCCACACCAAAAGGTTTCTCTCTGAAAATCCTGGGCACATGAAACTGTGGAATTTCTCTCTCCATTTCTGATTTTCTCGCGGCTGTTTGCCATTTCCACTTCCGGGGCTGCCTGCTGGAAGTTTGCAGCTTGGCAAGATGAGAGGCAGGAACAGCAGATTCACTCAGTCTGCAAAGTTCATGGCAGGTTTTTCTCAAGTTTTTGATGGTTTGAGTTGGTTTTTCTTGTTCCATACCAGTTCTTCCACCATCTGTGCAATTCCCATTAATAGTTGTGAGTGATTTGTGTGTCTAATTCTTCATGCAGAGTGTTGAAAATCTACCCTAAAGCTATGCAAAAATAATGGGGAAAGCATGTATAATTGAAAATAGTCTTAATCACTGGAATGTTGAAATCCACATGGCCCGGAAGAGTTGAAAGATTTCTTGTTTTAGAAAAGCTGAATTGAAAAGCGCTGTCATTTTCTTTAAATACATTCTTTTGAATAAAATATCAATTCCTGGTGCCAGCAGCAAGCTTCTAAACATGTGATGATGACATGATTGATAACAAGAATGCTCTTCTCAAGATGTTTCTAATTCCATCTCTCTGTATCAAGAATGTTAAACTTCCAACCTGATATATGATATAATAACGAATATTTAAACCAAAGATTAATATTTTTTTGAAGCTTAAATGGTAACTGGAACTGAATGGGAATCTGAGAGCAGGTTTTTGGCTCCAGAATGTGGGTAAATTCTAGAAGCTGCCTCTTGAGTACAAATTATTTCCCATTTCATCCTGCACTGGTAGGCACAATCCTGTTGCTATCAGAAAACTGAATCAAACAATAAGAAATGTTCTCTCTCTGTCTCCACATCTCTAAGTTAAGTAAGAAATGTTGGCTTTCATGGCTTCTTGGTGAGTCTGTACCACAGAGCTTCCAGTTTTGGAAACTTTTAGTGGTCAGCATCTGATTTGAGATGAGACTCCTCCTCCCATTTGGGAACTCTGGCTTTCTCTCCTGCCATGGCAGAATGTCAGTGATGTTGTCTCAGCCAGCAGTGCTCCTTTTCCCCCTGTGGAGGGCCTGGACCCTGGAGGAATGTCCAGTTAGTCAATGCCACAGCCTGTGGAGGCAAAGGAAGAAATAGGAATAGGAAAATCATTCTATTTTAACTATGGGAACCAACCAAAGAACTCTAATTTTGTAATTTAAAGTCAGAATCATGAAGCATGAAAAGTTCATTTGATCTTTTCCTAAATGTGTCTGAGTTACACTAACTCCCAAGGTCCCTGTCTGCTCCCAGCAAAGAGCTGGGTTTTGTTTTTGCAGCTGAGCAAGGTGATCTCTCCCAGGGTTGAGGCAGACACACGTTTGAAGGTCAATGTCATTTCTCATCTAGTGCTCGCCAGCTGGCAATCTCCACCTGTAAATCTCTGAATTAACATCATGGCTTTAAAACAATTAAATTTCAGGAACAATATGTGACTAATTAACGATAGTGGGACTTGGTATGGGAAAGGACAATCCTCTCCATTTTAATTTAAAATGTGTCAGAATACCTGACATAGTATTATATTATTGTACATCAATGCCAGACAATGACATTATTGTAAATAGTATTAACTGCCTGGCTTAGGGAAAACCAAGAAAATTTACAGTTGACGTATCAAATTATAGCTCAGGTTCCAGCTTCAAATTATAGGCTTGTCAGAAAACATGGTGAAATAAGAGGAAAATGCTCATTAGTTTGGGATGAAATGGAAGCAGTTCCCTGGGTATTTAGTTTGGGTCATATCCCAGAAGCTTCATGTTGGTATTTCATGGAAGGCTTTCTGCAGAAACTCCAGATGTTTTAACTGGTTCTAGGAGGAGGAAAAAATCCTTTTGGGTCCATCAGGAATAAAATTCCTCACAGCTTTTCACTTCAGTCAAAAAAAAAAAATCTCAGAGGGACAGAAAGTGTTAGGCAGGATCAAGGACCTCTCTGTGAGTGTCTGACACAGAACTGGGAGCAGGAACAGGGCAGGATATCCATCTCTGACATCCAGAACAAGGATCCAGAACCATCCAGAACCACGTGTGTGATTGCTGTGTGAGTCACTTGCTGGGCTCCACACTGGAGCTTCATGCTGCTGCACTGCAATCTGTTGAGCCCAGGCTTCTACAGAGCCATTCATTTCAAAAAGTATCCATGGTGTTCAGTCCTCTCCAGCTGATGAGAGTTCACCCTCTTAACATTCTCTTCCTGCTGTTAAAGTCCGTAAACAAAATGCAAAATCTGGCTAGAAAAAACTCCAGCCACTCTTTTGGGCACAAAAAATCTCTTGTAAGTGCATCCTTTAAAATGCATCCTAGCTCCCTGCAGTGGATCTTCTCCTGTCTAGCTCGTAGTCATTACTCTTGGATTTTCACCTGCAGCAGTTCCTTCCTGTTCTTGTTTTGTTGTTGTATTTACATTGCACTGATCTATCTCCTCTTGCAGTATCATTTTCCACTCCCCACTTCCTCAAACATGATAGTCTCACCTCCTCAGCCTGTGTAAATTCCATTAGTTCTCCTCTGGCTCGGAGTAAATCAATGGGGCTGCCGTGGATTTACACCAGCTCAGGATCTATCCTGGGGCTTTTAATCATTGCTACAGCCCCTCTCCAAGTAATCAATGGCACATTTGCTCTGTGCTGGGCTCGGGCTGAGCTCCAGCCTAAGGACAACTTCTGCTCTTGGTTCTGCTGATTGAATTTCATTTAAAGTGAGAGTCCCATGTGTGTAGCTGGGGGCACAGCTGGGGCTTTCCTCACCTGAATATGGGAGAGTAATGGTTCTAAATGCAAAAATATATCTCTGTGTCCCTTTTGGGTGTTGGCTCTCTGGAGGGTTTGTTACTATTTCCTTCAGATCCAGGTAGCCAAAGAAGAGAGTTATTAAAAAGTAGATAAGGAAACTGAAAGATGGATTCACAAAGGGAAGGAAGTTAAGAGTTAACTGCATTTAGTTGCTGCCAGATTGCATCTAGTTTTCAAATGCTTTCTGGGGGAGGATACTCAGATTTCCCATCTCCAGCTGGGTTTGGGTTTCCAAAACTCTGTCAAACCAGCCTGTTTCCTTGGTAACAATCTCACTCTCCCACCTATGAATAAGGACAATTGCTTCTTTCTGCTGAGCGGGGATGGTGGAGCCAAAAGAGAGGGAATGAGGTGAGTCTGCTGCACAGAACCTCCACACAAATTCCAAGGGCTTGGGTCTCAGTGGATTGGGCAGGGATTGCAGGAGTTAGGTAAAGATGGGAAAAGATGCTGCACACACCAAGCTTTCCTCCAGACCTGACATTTTTGCTCCATCTGGGTGCAGTTTTATGTATGAACAGTTGCAAGGATGAATGAAAAATGTGCCTTTCATGTGTGGATGTCTGGGAAGTTTGGAGGTTTCTGTCTTCTCAAGACATTTCCCTTTCCCCTTTGACTGAGCTTGACTAAGCCCTAAATCTATAGCTAGGGTCAGTTGTTGGTTTAAGGTTTAGTGGCCAAGTTCAAGATCTTTGAGACAAAAATCGTAATTTAGAGCTAATGCTCTAAATGTTCCTTTTTTCTTATTCATTGGGCTAAAAACCAATATTTCCTCAAGGTTTCCAGAGGTTTCCAAGATTTTTCCATGTTACTGCTTTAGGTTTTAGGCAAATTTGAGGCCACTGCCATCTGTCCATCTTGGTAGAAATTATTTTATTTCTTCTGTGCTGTGATAGTAGTGGATTTTTTCTTGTGAAGTCCTTCCTTGCCTCTCCTGTTGAAGTCCTGCTTTCATGGCTGTGCCTGTGCTCTATGTGATACATTTGATACACCCTGAGTCTCTGGGTGGCTTTGTAACACTCTGATGATTCAATCCCTTATCCAGCCTCCTGCCTTAGTTTACATTATGTGATGGAGCTGACACTTCAATTATAATTTTTGTCAAATACTAATAGGCTGTTCAAACATGAGGAAGCCTAAAAACTAATTCTCTCCTTCCTTTTCCCAATTATTCATCAACAAAACGGTTTGCTTATTCACTGAATTGATTTTCTATTACTTTTTAAAATATAAACCCACAGTAGCTATTTGCGATACTGTTACAGATACTGTGTCAATTATTCCCTGTAATTACTTCATGCCCCCATTCCTACATCTTTCTTCAGTCCCTCTCTTTGGCTGATGGACATTTTTCAGGCAGAGCTGAAATCTCCCAGCTGCATTGCCATTTCCTGTCTCTCTTGGGCTGTTTCTGAGAGCTTCAGTCTTGGCCAATGCCCTGATGATGGATTTGTCAGTGTTTCCAGTGCTCAGCTCAGTCCCAGCGGTTGAACCTCGTCAGCTGCACACAAACCTAACGAGGCAGTTGTTGATGGGCTTGGTGGTTGTAGCCTGGATCTTCAAGGGTCAGTCTCAAAACTGCAGCTGCATTTTCTGAGGGTCCAAGGGTTCTGTTGGTAGCCTGTGATGCAGAGAGCCATGCAGAGAGTGAGCAGGGGACTCATGACACCTCCAGGGGACACAAAATGTTTACTCGGATTTTGTAAAGAGGTAATTTGCAAGATTGGAGATAATCTCACTATACTTTATAATTTACATGTCGCTCAGAATGTCTGCTGACATGCAACTGATTAACAGCAAACTTTGGTGGCAAATTAATTGGTATTTAATCCAGAGGCTCTATTAAGATGTGATAAAAATATGGGTTTTTTTTTCCAGTAGTCATTCAATTATAATGCACAAATTATCTCAACCATCTTCTGAGTTTCACATATTTCACTTAAAAGCCTAATAACCACGTCTCACTTCTGTGAAAGTTGGCACACACACAACAGACTCCCAAGATACAGCTTGGATTAATGTGAAGTGCTTATGATAAAAGAGCAATTGTACATTTTTTAAGGAATAACTAATGCCAATAAGTATGGCTTAGATGAGTCTGTTATTTTAGCATCTTTTGTATACTGTTGATATTCCTTCCTCTCCCCTTCTTTTGCTAAGTGCACTGTGTAGCTTGGAGATTATGATTTAGCTTTCCACCCCTCTTTGATTCTTTTCTGAAATCAATGGGATAAAAGAATGTGACTTAAAAAAAAGAGGAGGGGGTTTGTGTTCCTGGATGAAATTATTTATAATTAATTTATCTTCTTGCAGTGGTTTTCTGTTCTTTCTTCAACATAATTCCATCTACTTCTTTCTTGCTGGAGCCCACAATGATATTCTCTGTTGCAGATAAGAGTTCATTTGCTGCATGCTCTCTGTTAGAGCAGTTGTGCCTTTCTAGTGAGAATATTAAAGCAGAGTTCTGGTGACAGTGGCCACTATTCAACAGGAAAGAGCCCAGGACTTATTTGGTGCAGGAGAGAACCCACAGGCTGCAGGCAATAGAGCTGTGTCACATTCTATCTGTGCTTTTCTCTAAATTATTCAAGGATTTATTTGTCCCTCTTTTTTTATTTCTTCAGTGCAACCCCACGTTAATGTTTTCATGTCCAACATCAGAGGCATTTGTGTTTCTCATCAGCTAGATTTGAAATCAAGGTGCTCTTCCCCTGCCAGATTTTACCCAGCAGCATCCTTACCCCCAAGGAAGACATGGCTCTGAAAATCTCAGATTCGGTCAGGATTTCCTGCTCAGGTGCTCAGGGATATTTTCAGAAACTTTAATGTCCTGTCAGGTCCCCAAAGAACAAAGATCACAGTAACTCAACTGAGGTCAAACCAAGAAAACCACCACCAATTTGGGTTGTACCCAAATGACAAATCCTTGTAAGTTATGACTCAATAAACCAAGGGAGTAGGTGTTTCACTCCCTGCCGAGCTGCTGTGTACAGCAGGGTGGTTGGCTGTGCTAAGCAGGGCTCTCCTGCACTGGGAATAGAAATGTCAGGTCTGGAAGTGAAAAGCTGCTCCTGCAGATATGGCTTTATTCTGTGTCACATGTTCACAGACAGAGAGGCCTTTTCTGTGTTTTAACTCCCAGAGCACCTGTTCAGACATTTCCAAACTGGAATGGGGGAACTTAAATCACAGAATTGTTGTTTTTCAGTCCCAGACCTATATGTTGGGTTTGCTGTCATGTATTATCATTGCTTGCCATCATAATCACTGCAGCTGAAATGCCCTTCTGAGAGCAGGAGCTGCTCTGAAATTGGATTTATTTATCCATTTTAACTTTATAAATGGACTTATCTCTAACACTGTGACTTATATCTTCTACCTCTGTAATAATGGGCTAAGACTGCACCTTGGATGGTGTAAATCCAGACAGGTTCACTTAGGCCCAAGCCAGCACAGAAACTGGGAATCCTGTCCACAAATTTCCACAAAAGTCCTGAGCACTTGGCCCTGCCCTTGATTTGCACCCCTCTGCTGGGAATGGAAGAAGTTCCCAGAATCACCTAGCTCCAAACTCAGTATCTGCTCGTCATTTAAACAGCAATTGCTGCATTTCTCTTCTTTATATTTTAGTTTCTCTCTTTGCAGTATTTCTCAGATGCTGCAAACTTTCTTCTCAGCCTTCCTGGCTCCCTTTCAGCACTGAAAGTCAGCCTACTGTTGCTAAATGTCAGCGCTGCAGCTACCCACGCTTGGACTCAACACCTCCCCTCCCTCTGTCTGTCTCCTTTCTCCATGTGGCAAACGACAAGTTTTCAGGAAAAGCACAGCAGGTGCTTGTGCTCTTGTGTGTCTCAGAGAGCTTCCAGGACCTCCTAGTATTGAATGAAGGTGGTATTTCCCTGGAATACCCTCTTCACCCCATTTCCATTAAAAAATAAGACAGGAGATTGACATCATCTGACAAAACATTATTCCTGTTGGGTTTGAACCTCATTGTTTGATGTAACTGAGGCTAAGCCTTGCCCTGGAGTCAGTGAGCATTTTCCACCAAAGGGCCTGAGCTCTCTGTGAGGTTTCATTCCCACACAAGTTGGATGTTTTAGCATATGTATTAAATGTGGAATGGTGCATCCTTGTTCTTAGTGGGGAAAAAAGTGTCCTCAACCTCTATCTTAAACTCTATCCCCTTACCTTTTTTCCTTTCCTCCTGCTTCTCCCCCTGCTGCTTTCTGCTGGTGTGCAGTTTTTGATCAGCTCCCAGCCAAAGCAGAGTGTCAGGTGTGAAGGGAAGGTTTGTTTGGCTGGAATGAAGCACATCTGGGCTGGGCTGAAGTGAGGGATCATCCTCCTGTCACAGTGTGTGTTCAGAGTGGCTCTGTGAGCCCTGCAGGGGCAGCTCCCAGCACAGAGCTCAGGGCAGCCTGGCAGGGCAGCCTCGGGAGCCTCACACCTTCCCTGCTGCCCCGGGGCCACGTTTGCCCTCCTGCACAGGAGCAATGCCATCATTCCAGGGAAAATGAAGCTCCTGTTGTTGCCCTGTCCCAGTTTAGAGTGGAGCTGCAGGAGGGACCAACCTGAGGCAGCTTGGAATGACCTGCTCAGGTTCAGTGCCAGGGTCACTGCAGGGCCACTGAGCAAAGCACGGCCTGGGGAGTCCATCTGGGGTTTGAATGAGCCTGGAGCTCCTCTGCTGCTTCTGATAAACACAGAGAAGGGTTTGGGTTGGAAGAGGACCTTGAGGATCAGACAGTGCCACCCCTTGCACTGTGCCAGGCTGCTCCAAGCCCCAATGGCCAAGCTGCCCTTGGACACTGCCAGGGATCCAGGGGCAGCCACAGCTTCTCTGGGCACCCTGTGCCAGGGCCTGCCCACCCTGCCAGGGAACAATTCCTGCCCAAGATCCCATCCAGCCCTGCCCTCTGGCACTGGGAAGCCATTCCCTGTCTCCTGGCCCTGCAGCCCTTGGCAATTGTCTCTCTCCAGCTTTCCTGCAGCTCCTTCAGGCACCAAAAGGCCACACTGAGGTCACCCCAAAGCTTCTCCTCTCCAGGCTGAACAATCCCAGCTCTGCCAGCCTTTCCTCCCAGCACAGCTGCTCCATCCCTCTGCTCATCCTGCTGCCTCCTCATAAACATCTCTTTGTGATGCTTAGCAGATTTCAGCAGCATCTGAACTGGAGAGTGAAAGTAAACCTAGACAGAGCTGAGCCCTGGCTTTGACTGCAGCATTGGCATCTCAGCTGCACTGGGAGTTTTCAGAAGCAGCTGTTTTGCAACTGCTGGATGTGATTGAAATGAGTTCCACATCCTTAATGTATCAGGTTACCCTATTGCTTTCTGTAATGTAGCATTGGAGGAGTAAGGTAATGAGGGATCTGATTATCAAATGTCCTAGAAAAATTTAACATTGACTTGAACTTTCAAGTGGGCAAAGATAGAATTATAAAGTATTTCCACTTTGATTTTGCTGCACTTACGTGCATAAAATGTTACAATAATTATCCCAACAGCGTGCATTTGTATTGCAGGAAATCTGCAAGAAAACTGGTTGGAATTGTCCTTCCAGATAGATTATTTTTTCTTATTATTCAGATGCATTGCACTGAGCAGATATTCAGAATTTGTCTGGTTATGTAATGTAGAAATCTTCTGTCATGGGTAAATTTCAAAATCATTATTTTAGAGGTCTCATCCTTTGATAGAACAGTGCTGTTTGCTTAAATACTTAATGGAGAGATCCCTTTTATGAAACAGAGAAGTGCCTTGATCAGATATTCAGACTTCAAATTTCCCCTCCATTACCATGCATGTGAGTACAAGGCAGTGCCATTCCTTCAAGAAGGTTACAGCATTCATCAGAGCTTGAGTTTATAAAAGGATTTCCATGGAGTTGATCTGATACCTGTCTGACTCTGCTGACAGATTGAGTCAAGTATCTTTTCACTTGCAGATTGATTGGAGTGCAAGATTAATTTAGTGTCTTCCAAACCACTTTCCTACAAATCCTTTTATTTCACCCTTTGGTTGCCCTGAACAAACCTTGCTGTCTTTATAATATGATGCATAATAGAACAGTCAACCTATATTACTGCTGACAGGGTTGGTACAAAGCATACATTAAAATGTGATAGAGAGAAGAAAATATGCTTTATTGCTAGCAGTCAAGGTTAGAGGAAAGCCAGTGTTCTGTGACCCTATTTGTGTTTCCACAGTGTTATTATCTAAGGGAGCTGAGCTTTTTGGCTTCCAATGGGTGTTTATGAGCCCTGAAGTTACTGAGATGGAATGACTGGAATAAAACAGAGGAAAGAGTGTGACCATGCCTTTTGTTTGAGGCTGTACCTGATATCTTTGAAATAATGAGTTTGAAATAATGGCAGGACCAGGGCACAGAGGGGGAACCTGGGGCTTCCACACAACCAAGAGGATTTGGGTCTTGGGTGAGGGGGTGGAAATAACTTACAATAAAGACTGTGCCTTCTACCTGCTGATGTGTTGAACACCAATATCTGGAATAAGTAAATGACTGTATTATTCCACTGGCTTGAAGGCCTGAAATGTGTGAGACAAAGTTCATTCATTTCAGTATCTTCAATTACCTGAACTGATACAAGGCTCTTTATACCTATTTTTCCTGCATTATGGGTAAATATTATCTTTATTTCTCATAGTGATTTTGTGGTTTTGAGTAATTTGTTCCAGTACCTGAAATTATTGTTTATGCGAGACAAGGAATAAGGACAATTTGTTGGGAATTTTTTATAGTTTTTGCATGCTATAATTCTCTAATCTGCTTCAATTGTTTCAGTTCTTTAATTGCTCCTGCTAACACTTATACCCTGTACAACCTCTATGAGGAAAGCAGCTATTTTAAGAATATACATAAAAGCTGGCAATTACATTGTCTTATCAAGTTTTTGCAGCTTATTAAGTTGTTCAGTGGTACTGGAAACGATTATGCTCAATATTGTAGGAATGAGAGCCTAAAACAGCAACCTGGGCTTTTAAAGCTGGGATATCTTGGACCATTCCACCTGCTGAATGGGATTGAAAGGCACTGGCAAGGAGAAATGCATTTGAAGTGGAATGAAAAATGGGCACAGGTTTGGATAAAGCAAGAACACATTAAAAGCTCCTCTCTGTGGAAGGCTGGACAGACCCAGTTACTTTGGGGTTCTGCTTTGTTAAAGAAGTGATGAATTAATATCTTCATGATGAGTTCCTGTGGCCTCCAGCCACTGCAGAGTGCACTCCTTGGCTGACAGGCAGCAAATGAGATCCTGGTTTTCTTCCTGGACCAGCAAGATCCTGTGCCAGGAAAGGGAATTCTGGTTGCACTTCTCTCTTGGGATGGCAAAGACTTAACTCCAGAAGTCTGGGCTCTCCTTCCTCCTGATCTTGGATTTGTTCACCACAGAAGGATTTTGTGGGGCTGTGCTAACAAAGGTGTGAGTCGGAAACCAAAGTAGTTGAAACACTTTTGCAAACCCATCAAACTTAAAAAAGCAGTTCTTTTAATCAAAAAATCCCAAGTGAAGCCCTGCAGGGTGGGCCATGAAAAGAAATTATTTGGCTTGCAGAAGAGACTGACATAAAATAAGCAGACCTGTACAAATTGTGGAAATATGAAACAAACAACTCTGTTCTGTGTATTGTTAGAACAAGAAGGGCTGGATTACCCATACTCTTGGCAGCACTGGGAGGCAGGACAGGCAGTAGGAAGTGGGGACAGATGCACAAATATCCATTGGTCTTTGGCTTTTATCAGCACCGGAATGGCTGGAAGCTTTTTATCTGCACAGGTCCTGAGTTTATTATACCTCCTTGTTATTTATTGTCTCCCTCTCTCTCTCTCTTTAAAAAGGAGATTCCTCATTCCTGCCCGATGGATTCCACAGGACAATGCTGGCATTCTGTGTGGAAGGCAGCATTTCTGCAGGGAGGTGCAGCTGGCAGCGTGCAGGATGCTGAGGAGCTCAGGTTTGAGTGCTGCTCCTGTCCCACTCCACTGCAGAGGGAGAAACTTCACATTTTGTAGCGTTCTGATGGCAAAATAAACTCCTCAAGAGCTTGGAGCCATATGTTGGACAGCTGCTGGGAGGCAGCCCAGGAACAGGGTGGAGCAGTCTGTGTGTACTCTCTGAGTAGCTGTTATGTTACTGGAGTTCAAAAAACATGGAAAAAACCTTGGATGTTGCTTTTAGCTGGAAATTTTCTTCGCCTAAATTAGTCTTCCCAGATGCTACAGAATAATTCAGTGAAGATAAATAATGTACAGAAAGAAGAGATTCTTCTAAAAGAACTTTGCAGTAGATTAGTTTCAAATGTGTGTATATAAACACACATTTACACACCCACATATATATATGAACTTAAGCAAATATTTGCAGGCTCTTTCAGAGTTAAGTATTTTTGAGTTTTCTTGCCGAAACTTTCATTATCATTAATTATTGTCAAAATCTTGATCTAGAGAGATAAACAGATACAGAGATGTATATTTGTGCAACATCTGATTTTGCATGGTTTATGAGAAGTTATTTCTCAACAGCCCTGTTTGAACTTACAAAAAGTCAGTCTGCTCTTTTTAAATAGTTGCCAGCTGTGTTATTTTCTTTCATTCATTCAGCTAATTTTCCCCATATTTAAATAGCTTGAGAGCTATGTTAAGGCTTCATTCTGTTCAAAACTCAAATTAAAATGCTGATTTCTGCAGTGCCTGGCATTTCTGACTAGCACTTTAGTGACTAGCTCCGATCTCTTTATTAAAGAGTTTACATGACAGTTGCAATTTTGGAGAGAAAATAAAAATAAGCAAACAGCCTTTTCCCACTGACATGGCTGCTCAGAGCACAAAGTGTATTTTGCCTCGTGCTCCTGATGTCGCCACATGTTTGCCTTTGTGGGACACTGGAGTTTACTTGGGATATATTTTAAAGAGAAACAGTTCTCAGGGATTTTTCACTGCTCTGGATGCTATGTTCTCACAAATGCAATGTGATGACTCTGAACAGCTGTTTTTCCCTTCCAGGCTGGCTGAGGACATGCAGGTAGACAGATCTGCTTTGAACCCTTTCCTCGGATTTCAGCGGCTGCCATCGAGCAGCCAGAGAGAAACGTGAGGCTTGTAAAGTGTGGGGGAAACAGCTGCCTTTGACAGGCAAAAGGTCCAGGCCAGGTCATTTGCTTTGACTCCAAAAGGATTTGACTAAGACACAAAGAGGCTGGGATGCAGCATGGAAAATTCTATCTTTGTTCCGAATGTATCTCGAGCCACTGACCCAAGACATTTGCTACAAGGCACTCTGGAGCAGTCCTGGAGGTTTCATGACCAGTGTTGTTGCTCCTGTCTCTCCCAGACGTCTGTTAAATCAGGATAGATGCTTCACTGAGTTCAGAGAAAATGAAGTGCTAACACTGAGTGCAGGAAGAGAAGATTTATTCAAAGCACTCATCCCTCTTTGGAGACAAAGCAGTAGATTTAAGTTAAAACTGCCAATATGGATCATGCTGGAGAGGAGCAGCATTGAAACCAGCTCTGTCAGCCTTTTGCAAACTTGTCCTTGGCCTTGTCTGGAGAGGTGGCAGAGTGGACAGGTGACTCTGAGCTCCTTGCCTTGCTTCAGGTTTTCAATTCTATAGGATTTCTCCATGGCAGGAGCTTACAGACAATGCAGCCCTGATGAGTTGTCAGAAGGTTCTGGTCATTTTTGTTTGCACATCTCTGGAGGGGTTACTGATGATCCATCCCTCTTTTACCATTCCAGCCCCTGTGCCAGCCTCCAGCTCTGTGTGCCAGGGTTCCTGCTGAGGGACTGGCACTGCTGTCACCCTGCTCCAGGAGCACAGCCATGGACACAGAGCTCTGGCCTCAGCTGGGGAATCCAGCACTGCTGGCTGTGTGGGCAGGAGCTGCAAACAGCAATCCTTCCTGTGGCTAGCACAGGTCTTTCCCGTGAGAACATTTTGCTATATTTCATAAACAAAGATAAAGTTTGGATGTTTTGCAAACAACGTCTCCGGATTAGGTCAGTTCAGGCTTGGCCAATTGGGCCTAGGGGGAGGTCTCGGGCTGACCAATCTGGGTGACCTCTGAAAACTCTATATATATGGAAATCAAAATAATAAAGACACCTTCTCTCTTTCCTTGTCTGACAACCTGGGTCATTCCTCAGCTAGCGGCTCAACAGCGACACCTTCCAAAGGGATCTCAACACAAGGAGTCTTACACAGGAGAAAAGACAGAAGGTCTGTGTTAGCAAACCAAGATTTAATCCTTCAAATTAGATTTTGATATGGGACAAACCCATGGAAGAAGCTGAAATGTCTAAATGACAGAAAGAATCTATAAATATTTTTAACCATGTCATTGTTCAGCCTGGAGAGGAGAAGCTTTGGGGTGACCTCAGTGTGGCCTTTTGGTGCCTGAAGGAGCTGCAGGAAAGCTGGAGAGAGACAATTGCCAAGGGCTGCAGGGCCAGGAGACAGGGAATGGCTTCCCAGTGCCAGAGGGCAGGGCTGGATGGGATCTTGGGCAGGAATTGTTCCCTGGCAGGGTGGGCAGGCCCTGGCACAGGGTGCCCAGAGAAGCTGTGGCTGCCCCTGTATCCCTGGCAGTGTCCAAGGCCAGCTTGGCCATTGGGGCTTGGAGCAGCCTGGCACAGTGCAAGGTGTCCCTGCCAGGGCTGGGGTGATGAGATGAGTTTTAAGGTCTCTTCCAACCCAAACCATTCCATGATTGTATCTGATTTTTGGGTACATCCTCACTAGTCCCCCACCTCTGCTAACCTCCACTTTTCCTGCCTCCTTCCCACCTTTAAGTCTGCAGTATCTCCTTTTCCCTCACTGCCAGTTGCTCAGCTCCTGCCCTTCCCCACTTTGTCCACCACCACTGAGTTCTTTTTTCCCTTTGCCATTCCCTCTTTCTCTCTTGCAGAAACCCTCTGGAAATAGCTATTCAGTGGCACAGTGATCTGGGAAGGCCTTTTTGTAGGTGAAATATGAATCCATCAACATCCCTGCAAAGTCTTTTATAATTACTCTTTTCTAAGTTACCCCCACAGGCTGAGGGTTCATCACTGGCCATTCTTGTCATTCCTGGGGCTGCTTTGAAAGCAGAAATGCTGCTGTCAGCTCCTGAGTGCTTCTCCTGCCATGGGCAGAGACTCAGACCCAGCTTGGCTTCCTCACCTTGATTTAGGGCTGAGGTGTCTCTCTGCCCTGCCTGGGTGTTGGCCTTGGCTGTTCCCCTCACTCTGATGTGGGAAGGCAGTTTGATACAGGTTAAAAAACAGTAAAGATTTAAACTTCAGTACATAAAACTTTCCTGAGGTGATCCTCAAAGAAGAATGAGGGAGGAAAGATAGAAAAAAGGAATGTGTGGCAAAACTATGACCAAACAGCTGTTTTGCTTAAGCAAATTAAGGACTCCTTTTTCCCATCCTCAATTCTTATGCCTTTTGCCATTGGGATTGTACAAAGAGACTTATCCAACAGACTCAGTTGATTTGGGGATGTGAAGTGATGCTGATCACGGTTGATCTCACGATACAAACATTTGTTTTAATTAATGGAAGGCAGAAACAAGAGGGTCTGAGTCACACCTCTGATTCCATCTAAAGCATTTTGTGTCGCTGCTCTTTTTATGGAGTGTGTTTAGTAGAGAAAAGGCACTAAAGGCAAGAGGAGGAACTGCTTTGCCTTTTGACTTGGTTGGTCCCTGACTCACACAGAGCAGACAGTTAGTACTGGACATATTTTAATTTCTCAATGTTTTATTTCAAATTTCTAGTAGGAGAGAAATTCTGAGAGTTAAACATACCAAGCTCTTGCCTGTCCAGGGGTCAGAAAAACATCTTACTTTTTTCATGTCACCAAAGAAAAACCTCTGGACTTTAGATTGGATATTCACATTCACTTAGATTATAGGCAGGGAGTTAAACTGGGCAAGCTGAAAAAAAAAAGCATCCAATTGTTTGTTAAATGTGTTTTTGTCTGAAAACTCTCCCTGAATTATAATGTAATTGGGATTTCTGTCCCAATATAAGATGGAACATATGTATGGCTTTCCCCCCACCACAGGAAGAGCATCCATTTTCCAGATAACCTCTGATAAAAACCATAATTTAATCTGCAGTTTTGGTAGCAGCAGAAGGCAAGATTGGAACAAATATGTCTCTATTTCCTTGCTGTGATCCATCAGTTCATTATATCAAGGTCAAGGCTTGAAATTTTAAACTCTTTTTATTCCACAAAATTGAAAATGTCAGGAAATGGCAGCATTAGGAGCAGAGTTGACAGAATCAATGGCACAGAGCATCACTGATGAGGGCACAGAGCATTTTGATGCTGAGGAGCTCTGGGCTCCCCTGGGAAGTATTTGCTCCTCCCTCGGAGCAGCAAGGACTTGGATTATCCCTGCCAAGGCTGTGCAGCACCTTGTTTGGTACCAGCAAATAAATCCCCCAGATTCAGATTTATTTCCATTTATCACTTTCCTGCAGCAGGAGTTTGAGGTCATTTAGGAACCTCCTGCCCCTGACCTTGCTTTGTCTCTGAGCTGCAGGCAGCCTGGAAAGCTTTTCCCTGGAATGCAGTGATTCCAGGATGGACAGATTGCAGTGACCTCGAATTTACCTAAAACCTAAAGCAGTAACATGGAACAATCTTGGAAACATCTGGAAACCTTGAGGAAATCTTGGTTTTTAGCCCAATGAAAAAGAAAAAAGGAACATTTAGAACATTAGTTCTAAATTATGATTTTTATCTCAAAGATCTTGAACTTGGCCACTAAACCTTAAACCAACAACTGACCCTAGCTATAGATTTAGGGCTTAGTCAAGCTCAGTCAAAGGGGAGAGGGAAATGTCTTGAGTGCAGCCACCCTTTGTGTTCTTTCACCTCAGAGTGCTGCTGCTGCCATGAAAAAAGAAAAGTCATGGATTTTGTGGATGATGTTTTGCTTTATTGTGTGCTTTCAGCTCCTTAATTGAATTAGCAAAGTTTTCTATGTATTTTTTTTGCAAAGCAATGAACTGAGCTCAGTGCAAGTCTCCAATAAACAAAGAAGAAAATAGAAGAATGGCTGCTCCTTTCATGCCATTAAGTACTTAAGCACATCCTTAATTTTATTTGGCATTGCAGTGAGACCTAGCAATTTTTAAAATATCTTTCTCAATCAGTTAAATAAGGTAATAAATTGGGAACAGAGAAGACAGAGGCAGCACAGCATTTTAAACAGCAGATCTCATCCCTTGCCAGCCCCTCTGCCACAAAACCTGCAAAACAAACACACAGTAAGGCAGATGTCTGAATTCTGAGTAAAATATTTTAAAACATAACTGTCTGGCTGAAAACTAGGAAGGTGGCATTGATCCCAGGAGAATTTTTTTGGTAGTGCTTTCCTTTTTTTTTTTCTCTTTAAAAATTCATCCTGATTTAATCATAATTGATTTGCTGAAATTCAATTATTCATTCAGCTTCCTCCAAGCCCCAATGTGTGACTTTGTCTCCCAACAGTGAATGAGTTAAATTTTTCTTGGCTTCTGTTTTTCCAAGATGAGGCTTTTGTTTAGAAGTTCCTTCAGAAACAATTGTTTAATTCTTTTAGGCAAGTGACAGTGTTGTGGCTGCTGAGTTAACTCAGCAAAAGCCTCTGTCACAGACCTGGGTATTGATCTAACACACAGAGATTGCAGTGGTGACATTTGAATTGTACTTTTATGTTTTTTAATCTCTCTTTTTTAGCTTTATTATTGTCCTGTTTTTAAAAAATTACATTAAGATTTTTTAAAAATAAGACAGTTTTGTTCCACAGGTTCATTCCCTAAGAGATTAATCCACATATATGGAAGTTTTTTCAGTTCCATCTTAGTATTTTCACTCTTGTTCAGCTGGTGACTTTATTTCCTTTTTCACATTCTCACTTCAATTGACTCCTGGCTCTTTCAGAATTCCTTCAGAAGCTTGGTTGGTACAAAATATCACAGCTTTAGTCCATGGACTCCTCATTAGTTGTTTCCCTGTTTCTATGGAAGACACTAATCTTCCTTTACGATAAAACAACTCAATAAGCTGTACAAAATTGAAAAGGCAATTTAATTGCCAGTGCTTATGTATTTTCTTAGTAGAGATAAAATCCCACCAAAGGTGGGATACAAGTGGTACCAGGAGCTCTCAACTAAAGAACTAAAATAATGGGAGCAGAGTCACTGTAAAAAAAAAAAATGGACAAGACATCTTTATAAAGTTCCTTTTATTTATTCAAATGTTGTAAATATCACAGAGAGTGATAACTTGGTTTATAAATTGAAGGAAGAAAGTGAATGTGCCAACCTGGAAAAATATAAACAATTATACTGTCAGTCATTGTTTGAATTATTCATTTGAAATATCTTTTAAGAGTTTTTAATTTCGTCTATAAGGCAAAGAAACATATTTATAGGAGTAAAATGTACTAAATAATTATTGAAGTGTGCATCAAAGAATTCCTTTGATTATTTTAGAATAAATATTCCAAACTGCCACTTCTGATTTTATTGTCAAGTGGTGGAATATTTGATGTCTTCTGTAAGATTTCAAACCTGAGGCAAACAAATTTATAAAAGAAGACCAACTTTTATCTTTCAAAGGAAGAGCATCACTGTTGTGAGTGACTCACAAAAATATAAACATAATCAACAAATTGGCAAATAGCAAAGTAATGAAAAATGTATTTCAATTAATGGGAACCAATTCCAGAAATTAGGAAATTTGTGTTTGCAACTCCACATCCTCTGCTGTTTGCCAGAGAGGACAATGCTGTGTTTGCAGCCTATTTAGGAGGTTTATCAAAAACTGTCCACTACAAATGCACAAATAATATATTTTCTCCTTAAAAACACATATTCAATCACCAAAGTAATTCCCGAGTTCTGTATGGGGAAAAAGAATATTGCAATTTCTTGTAAGGGCCATGGAAAGTTTGCTTGAACAAGTGGAACTTGGATAAAAGTTAATTAAGGGGAGCTCTGCAGTCAGCCAATGAAATTACATGTTAATAAAACTATTTTTTAAAATTAAAACAAATCCTGCTAGGGAGGAACTCGAAAAATAAAAGCAGCAAACCAGAAAAATACCCCATGAAGTACTCAGAACACACAGTAGAAGTCCATTCTAAATTTTCTGAACTAGGGAAAGTTTTGAAATCAAGTTGGAGAGAATTTGAAGCATTTTTTGAGAAGGGAGTGAGAGCAGCATTAAAGATTAAATAGGAAATGCAGGTAAGAAAAAATAATATCTATTCCAGGTCGCCTCATGGTGCAAAATTAAGTCTTATAATGAAATATTCAGAGCACATTCAGCAGCTGTAACTCAGATCAGACACAATCCCAGCTCTCTCGATCCCTTTGCTGTTAACAATTAACAGGGTCAGGATCAAGAGACACAATTAATACAGAATAAATCTCAAAAAAAGAAACGTTTTTGCTGCTGACAGCAGTGGGATGAACTTTTATTATCTAGTTTAATATACACCAATTCAGGCAATATAAAATATTTGAAAACCATCATAGAAATATTGTGTAAGTATTAAAATTGATAACACAGAAAATGATCACCAATGATTCCTCGGGTTTGACTTATATCTTTTATCCTTTCAGTTCAAAGTCATGATTATTTGCACATTTGTTATTAAAACAGAGCTCAGTATTCTTTTTTAAATGTAGTGAAGTGGGTGAATTGAATTTTTTCACTTTCAATTATACAGGTTTGGATATAAAAATGCAGCAAAGTGTGCTGTTAATGTGTTACAGGCAAAATAATGGGAAATTGGAATGGAATGTCTTTTTTATCTGGCTGCATCTAGCTATCAAACAAATCTCTCTCTTAATTGCTGAGTCCTAATGACTTCAAAAGACATTTCTGGGGTTGGTGGTGGAACTCTGATTCCCAAATCTCCACTGGGCACAGTGACTGCACTGAACTCCCTGTCACTGCTCTTGTCACCTCTGTCCCTGCTTTTATTCCCACAAATTCAGGAAAGACATTCAATGTTTTGAGAAAGGAGCTTTTTCCAAATCGTTTTACAGGAAAGGTTTTGGAAGACTCGGTTGTTTCCTAATAATAATGACTTTTTCACTATTACTCCCTTAGTTGCAGGAGTTGTTTCCTGGCACTGCTCAAGGAGCAGAGGAAGTGAAGCAAATGGGATACACCAGATTTCTGTATTTTCTTGCTTTTCTGAGGGAAAACCCAGCCTGACTGGGTGAGGCAAAGCACCAGGGGAGGGTTTGGTGTGAGGGTTGGTGAGGCAGGGTTGTGTCAAGTGCCAAAGTGCTGCTCTGCAGGGCAGGCACAGCCCAGGGAGCGCAGCTGGAGCACAGCTGGAGCACAGCTGGAGCACAGCTGGAGCACAGCTGGAGCACAGCTGGAGCTCAGCTGGAGCACAGCTGGAGCACAGCTGGAGCACACCTGGAGCACAGCTGGAGCTCACCTGGAGCACAGCTGGAGCACAGCTGGAGCACACCTGGAGCTCAGCTGGGCTCTGCCAGCAGCAAATGCTCATTTCCCACTATTTCCTGATCATTTGTAATGCTCTGTGGCAGAAGCTCAGACATTTAGAGGGAAAATAAGGACTGTTCATGTGGCTTCAGGTTCCGAGCTCCAGAGCAGGGCAGGGAGGCAGCGCTGGTGGCACAGATGAGGGAGAGGGAAATGAAAAAGGCTCTGGGGAAAGGAACTACAGAGCTCGGATAAATTCAATATATTTGCCAACAGGGGCAGGTGCTTCATGAGCCTGCTATGGTACAACATTGCCCAAGCTTTTTCTCTGGTGCTGCCATACAGATACAGGCAGAGCAAGTTTAAATCATGGCAAATTTTAATTAGATTTCCAAGACCATTTGCCTTAAAATGTAACGAGTGCTGCCTGAGTTCATTTGACTAAACCCCTTTAAAGACATATATTATGAAGTGGGTTGATATTTTTTATTCCTGAGGTATTCTTTAAAAGGTGGAGGTGACTTTGTTTTCATACAATATATTGGGAAACAAAGGGATTGTGTCATTTGGAGAATACAACTCTCTTATCTGCATGAAGTGCATTACAGAGCAGAGCAAGGTGGATAAAAGATCATCAGGTGACACTGTCAAGAAAACGTTTTTAAATTTTTGTTTGAACTTATCTCCTCAAGGATCTTTCTGCCCGCACCTCTCATTTTGTTTGTGAAACCTACAGCTGTGGTGCTTCTCACGTGTTGAAAACTGTAAAAATGCAATAACAAAGCAAAAAAAGCAAAGCAAAACCATTGAAAGAGAGTACAAAATAGCTGCTATCCTGTTCCCTGGGCTCTCTGCTTAGGAGCTCTATTCACTCAAAACATTTTCCAGCTTCTGAAGCACTTGATTAAAGTCAATTGGGAAAAAGATCAGCTCTTAAAAGTGCTAATTTGTGAGTCAGAAAACTTGAATAAGTCTAAATATGAAATTCCCTGCTGCTGTGTATTCATGGCTGTGGGGCTCGTCTGGAGAACATTTTCCCATTTCCCTGCACAGTCGGTGCCTCCTCTGCCGGGGGTGGTGTTTTTAGGGTGCTCATTAGGCTGGAGCTGCAGTTCAGCAGATCCCTTTGGGATCAGCCTCAGCTGGGCTGCTGCTGTCTCACTGAGCTTTGTGCACTCAGCCTGGGCTGGGGTCACACAGGAGCTGGCAGAGCTGAGCCAGGAGCAGGAGCAGGACAGGACCAGGAGCAGAACCAGGAGCAGGAGCAGAACCAGGAGCAGGAGCAGAACCAGGAGCAGCACCAGCAGCAGCCCTGCTGTGAAGGATGTGTGCAGCCAGAGCAGCTCTGCACCCACATGAGGATGGAACAGAACAATGAGTAAAAGGGAAACACCTGCAGCTACACAGATCTAACTGCACCTCCTAGAAGCAACTTTGCTGCCCTTGAAGCAGATTGGATTCACTTTTAGGGAATATACTGCTGCCTTTCGGTTGGTCTTACAATTATGAGGTGGACAGAGCTAAAGGGGCAAAAGGGTTTTATTTCAATAGGATCCTAGGTGCACAGCTATTCAAAGGTGGAATGTGCTGAGACGTATTTCCACCATATAATGAGTTTAAAATTTTATGGATTTTTCAAATAAGCAGATTTGTCTAGAATTCTCCAATAAGAAATTTAATAAATGAAGTAATGTCTTTTCTATTTTAAAGAAACCCCCCAAATGAGGCTAGAGCCCAGTTTACGAAGTATGTTCTAGAGAGGAGGTTTCAAGCAAGGTTGAAATCTCGAGTTTTGAGATATATAGAGGTCTCTGGTCTCTTACTGTGAATGTTTTTTTTTTTGCCTTGCAGAACCTTAAAATTAAGCTAGAATATTAGACTACAAAAATTACAAGCATGCAGGCAAAGGGTACAAAGAGTGTATAAAGGGTACAGAAAATATATCAAAGGGTATGTAAAAAAGAAAATGCAAAAACCATCAGGCATCAATACAAAGTTCATAGCTTTTTTCCCAAATTAAAATAGATTATCTTCCAGTGTCCTAACTACTTCATGTATCAATCTAATTTGTTTTTCATACTGAACACATCATCTCCACATATTCTTCTTACTCCCCCTTTGAAGGTTATTAAAAGTCTTCTAATCTGGTAATTCCTAACACTTCTCTCTTTCTGCAGGAACAGAATTATCACTGCATATCTTAGAGAGAACCCCCTGCCTTGTCTCTCACACCTCCCTTCTCCAGCCAGCCTCTTTCTCTGCTGGTGCACTGGGAGAATTCTGGTATGAACAGCAGCTCTGGCTTTGCCTGGAGATGAGAGTTCCCTCCTTCAGCTGATGGTTTCTGTTGTGTAACACACAGCACTGCTGAGCAGCCTCGGAGCACTCGAGAGCTTTCCAAACTCTAAACTCAGTATTTGGTTCCTGGGGCCTTAGCCCTTCTCTTCCATCACAGCAAATCAAGAGCTGTTTCTGAAATTATGCTGATACTGCTCTAGAAAAGTTTTTTTTTTTTTCTTCCCTCAAGCAATTGTTATCTCAAGTGTTCAATGTGGTGATTTCAGAAGTGCCAAAAGACTTTTGATATTTTAATTCTTGGCAAAGCATTGGTGTGCCACTAATGCAGATGGGCTGACAAGTGAGACTACCAATTGCATGGATTAAAACTCTGCCAGAATCCCTGGATTTCCTAAAAAACTGAGGCACACAATACAAACAGCAGCTCTGTGTTGCCATATTCAGGTATGTAACTGCTGGACATTTAGTATTTCATAACTGTCTTTATATATACATATAAAAATATATAAAAGTCATGTGTTTAATTCTATATAAATGACCTATAAATTCACTCTTGGGCAAAAGAGCCTGTTCCAATGTCTGACCACCTTTTTAGTGAAGAAAATTTTCCCAATATCCAATGTAAACCTGTCTTGGTGCAACTTGAGGCCATTTCCTCTTGTCCTGTTGCTGGTTACCTGGGAACTATTGGAGCAATCAGTATTTCAGAGGATTAGGTTTCCCTGCTAATCTGATTAGCAGGTCAAAGTCTCTTCAGAAATGTGCAGTTTCTTTAGCCTGAGATATGGGGCAGTTAAGTGGCTTCATTTCTATTCCCATGGT
Organism: Entomyzon cyanotis; assembly: GCA_024500445.1. Classification (NCBI taxonomy): domain Eukaryota; kingdom Metazoa; phylum Chordata; class Aves; order Passeriformes; family Meliphagidae; genus Entomyzon; species Entomyzon cyanotis. The sequence continues at coordinate 18,328,239 of JAKEPQ010000743.1, read as the reverse complement.
TGTCCTGCCCTGCTCAAGGACTGACCTTTGCAGAAAATCAGCCCATTAATTGTGTTATGATAGCTGGAGAAGGAGAGGATTTGCTTAAAACCTTAAAACAGTGGGGAAAGCAAGCATCTCAAAATCCAAAATCAAATTTAAAAAAAAATCTATATGACCTGCAGCCACCAAGAGGTGGCTCAGAACCAGGAAACAAAAGCACAGACATGGAAGCCACAGCTTAAAGAACACCAAGAAATGGCTCTGGATGACCAGGAAGGAGCAGAAAAACTTCCATATGTGAGAATAGAGGCCATGAGCATGACAGCAGCAAAGAAACAGATCAATAATCAGAACAGCAGGAGTCAGAAGTTACACATATGAAATAATCAGAAATTTTCTGTAATGTATTCGTAGCCAAGTGTTGTTTTTTTGTGCTTTCAAAAAGAAAACAATGATGCTCTGACATTGGTCTTTGGTTTCTCTGGTCCCAGTAAACGCTTGGAGCAGATTGACAAATCAGGAATGTAAATTGTGATGTAAAATATGTCCCAGACTGAAAGCCAAGGCCCAAGAATGCTCAGGTAGAGGTTTTTCCCTGGTGAACTGCACTGCTTGGGAGCCAAATTCCCCCTGGCACTCCCTGAGCAGCCCAGGGCTGGGCATCTCCAGGGGGAATCCTGAGCTGAGCCAACCTTCCTGCACCCCTGACCTTGCTGGGCATGGAGGGAAGGGCACCAGGCATGAGCCCTGGGCTCTCTTTGGGCAAATGCAAAGCCTGGTAATTATGGCACAGACAAATGTGATTTACTTCAAACGAGTAATCTGCAAGGCTGTGTGAGATCACCTCATTCACTCTGGTGTTGGGCTAAAGCCTGAACACTGCATTGCTCAGAGTTTGTTCAATGGCTAAAACCACTGCCCTGGCAATGCCCAGAGTTATTTTCTTGTGAAGAAACCCACCTTAGAAGCATGTGCTGCAGTTCTGTGCTCTGGTTAAGGGCATTTCCTGCAGCCAAAGGGGTTTATTCAGGTGAACACTCTGGGGTTTTTGGGTTCCTCTGCCAAATTCTACCACTCAAAGCGTTGATGGCTGAGCAGCCTGACTGAGGTTACCACTGAAGGGAGCACCACTGAGATGTGGCTTCTGCTGATGGGAAAGAGATCCTGCCAGTCCCTCAAAATCACTGTCCTGGGGCAGATTTCCCTTCTTTTGTAAAGTTTAGGATCCCAGCTCTTCTCCAGCCCACCTGTCCTTGCTGCTTGTACCTAAAGGCAGCTGTGAGTGGGGAATGAGCTCAGCAGAAACCTCTGCACCATTCCAGTTGGCTGGGGAATTTATTACAATGTGCTAACATCTTTTGTTTGTTTATTTAAAGATGAGTGGAACTTCATTTAGCTTGCAAAAAGCAGAACTCAGTTAGTACAAGCAGGAGATATGTCACAGATTTTCCTAGTTTCTCCTGTCACTTAAATGTGTGGTGCTCAGTACTACTTTAAGCAATGTGAATCTCTGTTGTTAGTACTGTTTTTACTTTCAGCCCCCAAAACTACTGGGCATGGTGCTGAATATGATGGTTTAGTGTATATTTACAGTTCTTATGCTGGCATCTTAGGGGGGTTTTAAATAATCAAGATCCAGTCCATTGTTTGATGTTTGCTGAGGCACTCACCATGTATGTGTAGCTGAGTCTGTCCTGTCTGGAGCTCCTTAAAATCTGAGCTTCCTTTTCCCATCTATTGCAATAATAAACTTAAAATCAAGTAGGTAGTAATGTACAAAACGTCTCTATTGTGTTTACAGTGTGATACAATATTCTGCTACAAATGACTCTAGGGAAATGTGGTTCCCTATTTTCCTTTTCCAGTGTTTTTGGACAACTGTGACATAGCAGCTGTGTTGAAAACAGTAAGTGTAATATTTACTACCTCTAGTCAATAAAGCATGTGTGGAAAAAGATGAATATAATAATGTAAGAGGATAAAAAGGTAAATTCCTTTTTGTCATTCAGACCTAACAGAAAGAATTTTGAGCAGGCACCTTTCGAGTAGCAAAAGCAAAATTTAAAACACAGGTCCTTTTAGAAACTGAGATAATAAAGTGAATGAACTTAGTGAGAACAGCTAAGTAAGAACTCAGAAAATATCACTGATTCTTGCCCTAGAGTTATTTTAAATTTGGGCACAATTCATGAGAATTAACCACCTAGATTTGATGAGTTGCCCTTTAATGCTGACAGTTGGATTTAATGGAATGTGGTGCCTAAGGGTGCAATTCCTGCCTGGGGAAGGAGGAGCTCAGCCCTGAGAGCATGGAATGAGTTCTCTGGGGTGAATCTGCCCCTCCAGCAGAGGGTGGGATGGCAAACAGAAATAGGCAGTGGCCAGAAAAGAAATTAATTTTCCCCAACCTCCCCATGTTTGATCCAAAGAAAATCTCTCTCTCCTGTATGTGGAACAGGTTTTTCTGCTGGAGATTGCTGTGGCACAAGGATGGTCTTTGGCTGGTCCTGCAGACTGTTCCCTGCTCAGAGGAGCTGCAAGATGGAATGCACTTCCTCAGTATTCAGACATGGCAAGCCCTGGTAATTAGCTGTCCCAGAGCTGGATTATTAGTAAGCTATAAAAATTCTCTAATTTCCATCAACAAATACAGTTTCCAGTCATTACAGTCTGCAAGAATAGCATCAATTTATTTGAGATTTTCCTCTCCTAAGCATCAGTAGGAAGAGTTATTCCCATATGAATTTAGAAGGATGATTAGAGAGAGACTTTTTCAAGATGGCTTTAAAATGAAGCAGCAAGACCTAAGAATGTAAATCATGTTCTATGGGAAGAAAAAAAAAAAAAGCAGATCAGGCTGGGAATGCAAATCATATTCAAGGGAAAAACTCAGATCAATATTAGAATCTGCCTTGTGTGACTGCAGTAGCATAAAATTATCTGCTGAGCTGCCTGTAAAAATGACAGGAGAGAGAAGAAAAAGATTTCAGGCAAGAGATGGCCTGTTGATAATTTGGCACAATTAAGCTAAATTTTAACCTAAATTAAGGGTAAAACATTTAGTGAAAACAGATGCAGAATACTTGTGCAAAGTGTCAGGTGCATTCTGATTCCATTGTTGCAGCAAGATGAAATAGAAGATATTTGAGAGGTGGGGAAAAGAACTTGACTGGTTTTGAATTCTTGGCAATGGAAGCCTGATTTTCAAATGCTAAATTAGGAAACAAATCAGTGATCCCATTTTTCCAAGATAGTGTCTGATTTTGAAGGAGAGGTGCCAAACTTTGGTAGAGCTATTTTGGGGAAACTTAATTTAGGAAGGTTTTTCATTATGTTTCTCAACATTACCTGGAATTATTAAGAATTTTCTAATTGAGGAACAATTAGAATAATAGTTATTAAACCAAACCAACCAAACATACAAACAGACCTCTGCCTACTTCAGCTTTACTCTTTGGAAATGAAACAGAATTCCCAGACTTCTCAGCCTCCACTTTCTGCAGATTTTACAGAGTTCCCCAGGTTTCAGAGGATTATTTTTTCCCTGTGGAGTAGAGCCTCCCACGAGTCAGAGAGCCTTTGCCCCCATTTCCTTGATGATCCTGATAACCCATTTTTTAAAATAAAAATGGTAGTCAGATCCCAAAGCAGTGCAAGATTTCAGGTTCAAATTCCCTGATTTAGAGCTGTGCTCTGCCTCCCTCCACCTGCCTGCAAACCCTGATCTCTCTGGCCAGGTGAGTCTCCCTCATTCTGGATAAAATATGTGGCAGTTCATGCTGAAGTTGGACATTTGATGAAATGAAGGGAGTGGTGTGAAACTTTTGCTAAATTGGTGTTTTCTGGGCACCTTGTGAGGTTTATTTTAAAATTTGTGACAAATAGGCCACAGGAGTGGCTAAATTCAGGCAGGTTTGCAAGTGGTACATTTCACATGGGAGATAAAATTTGCAATGAATTTGTCTAAAATTTATTAGAAATGGTGCTTTAAATTTTCAGTGTGAATGGAACAGAATAAGTAATTTGTTTAGTAATGTAGATGAAAAAGAAGCTTATCCTTCACATTAAAGGATAACGTGACATTTGAGATGTCCTTGTTTTTAGCATTTCAACATTATGACAGCAGCATAGAAATGGAGAAGACATTCCTGACTTGCTGTGCCTGAGCATTCAGTGGTGGCCAGAACTCCCAGACAGCTTTGGTCACTAATGACTGGGGAAAAGCCTTGGTTCCATAGCACTATAAACTGGACTAGTAAGTGTGCAGGTCCTGGATTAAGGAATATGATTTCCAACTTCTCTTTCATGGCAAGTATCCAGATTCTGTTGTTTAATCAATCATATGACAAAACTAAATAGCAGGAGGTTACTGTTGTAGGTTTGAATACTGTGAAAAGAGAAGGATAGTTAAAATTGTCTTTTTTTGGAGTAAAAGGCTGTGCTTTGCAATGGATTTCATGCACCATATGAGAAGCATGGAGCAATGAGCCATAATTCTTGGAAAGGGGAATTCAGGATGTCCATCACCTCTGCAATTCCACACTGCTGCTGGATGATCACCAAAACTGGGGCTACAAATTCGCCAGAGAAATTATTTAAATCTTCAACTGTGGGGTTAGAATGAAAACTTTATCTTCCAAAAGCTGTTTTTGCTTCCAAGCACATTGTCACTCTTTCTCCTTGTTTAGCTGGAGAAAGATATGCTTGGAAATTCCTGACTAGAGCATGGTGGAAGAATAGTGGGGATGAGTCTCCTCTCTTTTTTCCTTTTCCCTTTTCCCCTTTTCCCTTTCCTTTTCCAGAGAGATGGAAATAACCATAACTGGGGAAGTGGCTTATTCAGAGAGAGCTGCATTTAAGCACAGACTCAGGAAATAGGACCCATGTGAAGGATGTGCCCATCCAAGACCAGACTTCACAGCTCTCCTCAGAGAATCATAAAGATTGCCTCAAACAAACCCTGTTTAATTTCTCTATATTGAAAATGAAGACTGAAATGGATGTCTGGATAAATGAACCTAGGGAGAACTGAGAGGTGATTTTGTTTAAATTCTTTTGATTGCAGCAGAAGTCAAATTTATTTTGCTGGAGGGTGACTTACCAAGCAAAGCACATTAAATCAGGCTGCTTCCAGGGGAGGGTGAAGCAGCAGATATATATCCATGCTGCAGAGGGAAGTTGTCTGTTACATGCTCTTTACACATATTTATGTCTCAGCCTCAAACTGAAAAGTATTCATGAATTTTATATATTTTAAAAGTGTTTCCAGGTATGCCCTTAGCTTTTCAGGCTTGGTTTGAGCTTGTACAAACTGCAGACTCCCTCCCTGGCTGCTCCAGTGGTGAATTTTTCACCTGCTGGGGAGGGTTGGGAGTTCCACTGTGAGCCAGGGGCACAGAGCTGGCAGGATGGAGCCAGGCATGGGAGAGGATCTGTGCTCGGTGCTGATGGCACAGCAGGGCTGGCACTCTGGGCAGCAGGAGTCCTGGTGAGTGTGAGCTCTGCTCTGTGCACACTGAGAACACCTCTGTACTCTCACAGACCCTGACAAGTGTGAGCTGTGTGCACACTGAGAACATCCCTGTCAGCTCACAGACCCTAATAAGTGTGAGCTCTGTGCACACTGAGAACATCCCTGTCAGCTCACAGACCCTGAAAAGTGTGAGCTGTGTGCACACTGAGAACACCTCTGTACTCTCACAGACCCTGCAAGTGTGAGCTCTGTGCACACTGAGAACACCTCTGTACTCTCACAGACCCTGCAAGTGTGAGCTGTGTGCACACTGAGAACATCTCTGTACTCTCACAGACCCTAATAAGTGTGAGCTCTGTGCACACTGAGAACACCTCTGTACTCTCACAGACCCTGCAAGTGTGAGCTGTGTGCACACTGAGATCATCTCTGTACTCTCACAGACCCTAATAAGTGTGAGCTCTGTGCACACTGAGAACACCTCTGTACTCTCACAGACCCTGACAAGTGTGAGCTGTGTGCACACTGAGATCATCTCTGTACTCTCACAGACCCTGATAAGTGTGAGCTCTGTGCACACTGAGATCATCTCTGTCAGCTCACAGACCCTGCAAGTGTGAGCTCTGTGCACACTGGGAACACCTCTGTACTCTCACAGACCCTGCAAGTGTGAGCTCTGTGCACACTGAGAACACCTCTGTACTCTCACAGACCCTGACAAGTGTGAGATCTGCTCTGAGCACACTGAGAACACCTCTGTACTCTCACAGACCCTGACAAGTGTGAGCTCTGTGCACACTGAGAACATCTCTGTACTCTCACAGACCCTGACAAGTGTGAGATCTGCTCTGAGCACACTGAGAACACCTCTGTACTCTCACAGACCCTGACAAGTGTGAGCTCTGTGCACACTGAGAACATCTCTGTACTCTCACAGACCCTGACAAGTGTGAGCTCTGCTCTGAGCACACTGAGAACACCTCTGTACTCTCACAGACCCTGACAAGTGTGAGCTCTGAGCACACTGAGAACACCTCTGTACTCTCACAGACCCTGACAAGTGTGAGCTCTGTGCACACTGAGAACACCTCTGTACTCTCACAGACCCTGACAAGTGTGAGCTCTGCTCTGTGCACACAGAACATCCCTGTCAGCTCACTGATAGATCTGCAGTACACTTGGCTCTGCTCAGGGCTGGGAGGCTCTGGCACACCTCGGACAGCGAAGCTGCCACAGTTCCACAGCAGGGAAAGTTGTGCTCCAGCTGGGACAGAAAGGGTGGCAAGCACCTCCCCTGGGTCTCACTTGCCTTGGGTGTCTGGCCTCGGCCAGGTCTGGTTTTGGAGCCAGGTCTCAGACACACATGAATTAAACAGCCATTCCCTGGGATGCAGGGAGCCTGGGAAGGGCTGGGGCTGCCCATTGCTGGCTGCACCTGCTGCCCCCCAGCCCAGTGCCCAGAGCACATTTCCCCTGGTGCTGGCACAGGGACAGCAGACTGGTGCAGGGCCTGTGGGTGCCCAGGGCAGGCTGGGGGGCACTGCAGGCTGGGAAGGGCATGGATCCAGCTGGCAATGGCACTCCGGGGGTGCAGTGGGGTCACCTGGGTCACCCAGGGCTTTGCTCTGCCCTCCACGGGGAAAACCTCAGGTGAGCTGGGTGGGAAGGAAGGGAGCACTGCTGAATTTCTGACTCAGGGTCATACTTTGCCTTTGTGAAAATGTTTGTGTGGAAACCCAGGAGGAACCAATCCTTCCCAAACCCAGAGAAGGAACTCAGAGCTCTTTTTGCTGTGCATTTACTGCTGTACATTTTCCACATCCAGAGAGAAGGAGAACCAGCACGTCTTGAGAGTAAATATAGCAGAAACAAAGACTTCTTTCAGCTTATTAACAGCCTTGAATGTTCAAGAGGTTTTAATCCCTAATTAGCAATAACACCTTACTCATTTCTCTAACATATTGCACATTCACTTCAGGTAAATAGATATTTTTCCCCTGCTTTTGAGAGACATAAGAAGTTTTACTAGAACAACAGGACATTTAAAAATAACCTCAAAATTTAGATTCCTGAAGACCAAAATTTGATTATTTCAGACAGGTGGGTTCTAATTTTTTTTAATATATAATGATATTGTTATGATTTTGAAACCCTACCTAGATAAATGAATTATTGGGAGTTTATGCAGAAAATGTCATTGATTTCTGTGCCTTAGGCTGCTTCCTGTTGGCTGCACAGGGACAAGAGTGACACATGGTCACTGGCACTGTTGATTGTACCATTACTTGACGATAAAACTGACCCCTCTGTCCCACCCAAAACTTTCTTTTCATGTGCAATTTGTGGTCTCATGGAAAAAAAAGGCTGAAAGATCCCAGTCAAATTAGTGCTAGAGCATCTGCAGGCATGCAGCCACTACCTTCTGTCATTGGAAGAAAGATTTAAGCCTTAGGTTTAAAAGAATCTGTGATGCTCCTGAATTTTTAGTTTTTTCCACGCTCTTCTCTCAGTCCAAAAAAGCTGGGTGTTCTTCCAGTGAAGTATTGCATAAGGGTGCATCAGAATTCGATAAATAAGAGAGGACTGGAGCCCAAGGTCTTTAAAATCTTTTTGTCTCATTTTCTGTCGGTATTCAGAGGAGCAGGATTAAACTCTGCAAAGGCAGGCAAATCCCACGGTATTGGCCTTAGGTTATTTGAAATCAAGGAATCCCCTTCCTGCACTAAGAGCACTGTGTAATATATTTCCAGATGAGGTGTTACTTTGAAGTCAGGATCTTGTCTTTGATCAAAAGCGTACAGCTTCCCTCATGTCTCTCAGAAGGAGACAGGAGTTCGAGCGCACTGGTGTGGGTTTTTTTTTAATGTTTTGGACAGCAAAAATGACATTTACATGAAACAGTAATCCTGGGAATGTATGAGATAAGACAATTTCAACAATGAGCTCATAGAACGTCGCACAAGCAGCCTGGAAATCAAGCAGAAGTGACAGCGTGTCACAGTCACTCTGCCTCCCTACCTGCTGTTAATTAAAGTCCTGAGAAAGGATGGCTGTCAACGTTCATAGGATGAAAAGTAAAATGTGCTTCAGTTTTGCCTGATGAAAGCCCTGTTAATCAGAAGAAAGGTTTTGATTAAATACTCTTAATTCAGCAGGCTTGTTTAGGAAGTGTAAATATACTGCAGTGGAGCTTTGCAGCCCATGAAGGGAAAGGGCACAGGGACTGACAGAGCAGGGCTTTCAGGCTCCTGAGGAGGGTAGAGAAGGCACGATACAATTAAAAGGAAAACCACCTGAGTTCTGGCTTGCTTAGGCTTTGCAGCCACTGAGGGCACCAACTTTATCAGGACTGTGCACTCAGATCAATGGTTTTATCTTCCTGGTGCTTTTGTATTGACTGGCCATGGATTGCTATATGATTTTTTAAATGTAAACATGAATGTGTCTATCCTGGGGGGAAGAAAGGGAGTCTGGAAGAATGAAACACTGTGTGCACACAGCAGGGAAAATTCACCGAGGCATCTCTGCGAATTTCCTTTCAATAAAGGATTTGTAGCTTATTGCAGAGCATGACTTGAATATTGTGGATGGAGCAAGCATTGCCCCTGCCCTTTGTGGGCACACAGGTGGAGTTATCCCGCCTAACAGTGGGAACAGTGGTAGTCTCTGCTCTGGAGCATGGACAGGTTTGGAAATGACTCTTTGAAGCAACCAGAGCTTCTTTCCTGAGCACTGTTCTGGCAGAGCTGTCCAAGCCCAGTGTGACACAAGGAGTGCCTTTCCCAGGCTCAGGTCTGTCACTGCACGGTGTCACCACACAGTGCCCATGGCAAACCTGCTTCCCAACCAGAGGGACACTAGGAAGCCATTACTCCATTTGCACTGAGGCTTTCAGAGTCTCCTGGTGGCTCTCAGTAAGCACAGATGTGCTCTGTGGCTACCCAGCTGCTTGCTCACAGACAGCACCAGAGAATTCCTGTAGCCAGCAGGGAATGGTGGATTTGGACCTCTGTGTTGTGGCAATGATGGATTTGGACCCCTGTGTTGTGAAAATGGTGGGTTTGGACCCCTGTGCTGTGAAAATGATGGGTTTGGACCCCTGTGCTCTTGCCAAGCCCTTCTTCCCCCATGAAAAGGAGGAGTCTCAGCCCATGTCACATCCTAAATCCTGCAGGGTTTGAGTGGCCACATCTCAGGTTTTCCATGGAAAGAGGCCCAAAGAATCATTTCCCCTTCACATTTCTGTAGATTCAACTCTTTGTAACTAGGAGAAAACAAAAGCAACTTTTTAAAATACAACATTCAATGATTTGGTGTTATTAAAATACTGAAGCCAAAGTGGTAGAAGCATGATGCCTACCCAAACAAATGGCTGGTTTTTTGGAAAGCCCAACTAGCATGAATTTTTAGGTAGAAAAATCCAGTCTAATAGGAGAGTAAGGCCCAGCTACTTAAATCTCTGGAGAAAAACTGACTTTAGCCAAGCCAAGAGTGCTTGGATCCTGCTGTTCCAATTGCTGAATTGTGCTGGGCAGGATTCCCCAAAGCAGATTTTGTCTGGGGAGGTTCCTTCAGCAGAGCTGGGCTGTCTTGCCCTCCATAGCAATGATTCAATCTTATGCTATATGATGCCATATAATGGTAATTTTCTGCATTACAAGATTCTTACCCTTAAAATCAGATAAAAGAATTTTTAGGTGATGAATTTCAGCAAGGAAAGGCAATATAAATTATTTGACAAGGAAACTTTGTCATTCAAATAGGGTTTGTGCAATCTGTAAATCAAACTCAACTCCACTTGGCACAATTTATGTGATCATTACAATAGGAAGTGGTACAATCTGGTCTTTTTTTCACTTAAATACAATACAATTAAAACATTTAGTTTTTCACATACCTTTTTAAGCTTTGGGGGATTCCATGATGAGTGTGACTTGGGATGGGGTTGTCTGACTGAGCTAGGAAGCATGGCAGTGAAAGGGGATTTGTTTGATTTGAGATGTAACAGCAATAAAGGTTTGGGTTTTTTCTGGATATTCTCCCTTGTGCTGACTCACTGCTGCTTCCAGCAGCTTTCCTTGGAGTATTTGTACCTCAAACTCTTCTTTTCCTTTCCAGGATCATATCACTCTCTTCTGAAGGATTTCAATTTTTGCTTTTTGAATTCTTTGTCTCTGTTACAAGAGCCTCAGATAAATAATTAAAATAAAGACAAAGTAAGGATAAGGGTTTTCTCCCTATGTTTGATAGGCAGCACCAACAACATACTTCTGGGTTTTTTCCCATTTCCCACTACTTCACCTGTCCTTTACATCTTGGAATTAGAACTACCTGTTGGTCTAGGTCTGTATTGCACCTGGCAGAAGGGAGTGCCCATCTTTGTTAATCTTTAATGATATTACTGTATTTTTTATTTAATTTAAATGGGACTTTCATCATCTTGAAATCAGAACTGAATAGGAAGAAGTATCATTACCCCCAGCTATAAGTGTCAATAAAGAACAAAGAGAAAACAATCTCTGTTATTTTTTTTCTAAATCAGAATAAATTATTCTTCTTCTGTCCTACACTACAGCTTCCCTTGAAGGGCGTGGGAAATGAGATATTAATAGTGTCAGAGCTCAGACTGCAATTAAAAAGCCTGGGAGTGGAAGGTCTCAGGAATGCCAGGGTGCTGTTGGACCTTCAGTTTGCACTTCACACCCAGAGCTGCAGTCACCTCCCCAGCTGTGTCAGGAGAGTTCACAGCCAAGAGAAACAGCTTTTGAGATTTCTTTTTTCCACATCAATCCTCTGTCTTTATTTTTCTTCAAATGATGCTTCCTTTCTGCTTCTGGTGCTCTGAGAAGTGCAGAAATGTGAGATGCAGAAAGAAAGCCTTGGAAGTGTTTTAACAAAGCAGCTTTGGTGCCTCACAAAGTCCTGCCCTAATGTATGGGAACATCCAGAATGGAAATACTGTCTTTGCATTATTAATAATGCTATCAACTGAATAGCAAAGTGCTTTATAACCTTCTGCCAAAATGAATTCTGCATTCTAGAAAATTGAAATCAGTTTAAGTCTGTACCAATTCTGTAGAGTCATAGATGCCAAATTATTTCTTATTTGCACCACTGTAGTTCCTCATGTAAATTATAATGAAATTTATCTCTCAGCCTCCTGTTGGTCTTAAAATGAAAACCATCTAAGGTCTGTCATAAGTGCAGAATGGTGGGGCTGTGGGTACCTCCATCTGCAAATAATATATTGTAAAAATCCAAATAATTCACAGAATCCAGAATGGTTTGGGTTGGAAGGAGCCTTAAAGCCCATCCAGTCCCACCCCTGCCATGGACAGGGACATTCCCACCACACCAGCTTTCTCCAAGCCCTGCCCAGCCTGTCTTGGTAATTGCACTTCCCATGTCAATGGAACCCCTTGGAAATGGGCAGAGCAGAGTCCTGGCAGTGTTTGAGGAGCTGTGGGATACCCTAGCCTGGTGTGGCCTGGCATGGCACAGCATCTCCAGGGAGGACTGAATATTGCTGCTCTCTTTGCCAAGGTTGGAACTGTGAACTATTGAGTAATCTGTGAACTATTGAGTAATTTCCAAAATGGGGAAGGTTTTGGGAAAGAGGCCCAAAGCACTGGGGCAGAAGGCTGAGCTTCTTTGTGTAATTTCTCACGACTTCATTGTTACAAGCTGCAAGCTGGAGGAAGTAGTGACCTCTGCACACCTTGAAAATTAGTACAAGGCAAATTAGCAGAGTCCCAGAATTTGCCCAGGGCATTCTTTTTGAAGTGTTTAGAGAATTAATAAGAGGTGTAGAAGCTGTATGTATAACACACAAAGTCGATCAGTGCTGTTCAGTTAAAAATCCAGCTGTCACAGGCAGACTCTGCTCATGTCCAAAGACAGTCTTAAAAATTGATTGCTGTATAAAATAAATAAAGCTTACATGCTATTTAAACCCACTGCTTCATTTAATTTTGATTTCAGCATGCTGGAGGTTTAAGAGGAAGCAGTGTTTTGGCCCTGGAGTGTTTCCCCTGCTCACTTTGGGGTGTCCCAGCCAACCCTGAGGGTGACACACATGGAAGTGCCATGAATGCCACAGATGCTCCCATTTCTGAGCAATGAGAGGCAATTGCAGGGCCAATTCTCAGGATGCTTGTTTTTGAAACAGAACAAACATGGAAATTGCAGGGGGAAAAATCAAAGATGTCTTTCCTTTTTAATACAGGCTCTTGGATGGAGTAACCATCCAGAATTAGATTTCAGAAGCATGATCCCTTTCTTTGCAGAATGGAACATTATAGACTCAGGATACCAGGGGAGAAGCTGCCTCTCCTAGTGCATGCTCTGCTAGATAAAGTGCTCAGAGAGCTGATTAATCTATGGGACTTGGTAATCATTTGACTCTGGATATTTTGCTCAAATGTTGTTTTTTTAGTGATTCATGAAGCCCTTATCAGAATTCAAACAGCACTTCACGAATCAACCAGGAGCTTAAAAAAAAAAAATTAGTAGTAATGAGCTCATTTCCATAGAAATAGAACCAGGCACACTGGTGGGTCAAACTGTTCTGCACTTCCTCTTTCCAGTGTTTTCCTCAATTCTTTTCCATTTATTTCATGCATCATTATCTTCCATTTTCTGTATATCTAAACCATGCCATTTGGCTTTTTGTTCTCTAACCAGCAACTGCCACTTCAAGTTATCTCCAAATGGTGTTAAAAAACTGTCATCCATATTTCACTCCAGAAAGTTTAAAATTCATTGTCATATTGCAAACCATTACTCATGACAGTTTCCTCAATAGATTACAAATCCTAGTTTGAAGTAGCATTGAGCAAAAATTTCTAATGCACAAACCTCTCCATTCCTGCTGGATTAGTAATGTGTTTTAATGATATTGCATTTGAATTCTTTCAGTTTTCTTTCGTGAGACATCAAAGAAGCAGCAGCATGTATCTTTCATATTCCTGACAGATCACAATACTTTGGGTGTTTTCCTTCCTGCAGAATTACTGCTAGCCAAGATGAAAGCCAAGGTCTTGTGAGCAAAACCTGGGCCATCAGAAAAAAGATGGGATCCCTCTGAGGTTCTCAATTGGCTGGGAAGAGGGAATTGCTTTCAGTTTCATCCATCACAGCCTAAGGCTTCTTTGGGCAGGTTCCAGAGGAGGAACACTGGGTCATGTCCAGCAGGCCAGGATGGAAGGTCACACACAGGTCCTGCAGATGCTCAGATTGTTTTGTGTATTCTCATCCAGGAGATGAATAAGAGAAAAGATTTTCTGGCCTGAAATCACACACAGAGCTCCTGCTGAGGGCTGTGCATGTTGTCGAGGGAAACCAGAAAAGACTGTACTAATCAGAAGAGGAAACCAGCCTGGGACTGGACTGGATTTGGTTGTCCATGTGTGATGTAGCTGTAAGATACAAATAAGGTATAGATGTTGATGTTAATGCAATATCCAGACATGTATTTCAGTGGCTCTGTATATACACATGGCTGACAGTCACATATATAAGGAAAGAGAAGATGTTCTCAGTTGATCTACATTGTAAAAAAATGCCAAACTAAAATTCTGGAAAACAAAGCAGTTTGAATAGGAAAATTATATTATTGAAATCCCTTATATGAAGGAGAAAAAGCTCTTCAGGAAGTTTGCCACTGGAAAGCAAGCCTTTTTCTTAACTTATATCAGGTGAGTCCACAGCTGGATGTGAAGATAAAGAGGGTTCTGCATCCATTGGAGTTGTCCATCTCCTGGGATGGAAACTGCTGGGATAACAGGGGAGTAAGGGGAGGAGTGAACTCCATCTCTGCTGGAACTTGCATCCATCTGTGCTCTGGAACAGGTGGGAATTGCATGCCTAAAGAAGTGGCTTCAAAGGGGAACAAAAACTTGTCCTGGAAATAGATTTTCTCCTGCAGGATGGTGGAGTGTGCTCAGAAATCCTCACAGAGCAGAACGTGGAGTAGGGCCAGGAGGGGAGAACAGAAAAGGTTCATCTTTTCAGGAGACACAGCATTTTCCAGGTGAATATTGCAAGGGGCATGGTAGTGAAAGGAGCCACTGCTTCCCTTCAGGAGAGAGAAGGGCTCTCACAGACTTCCCTTTTCTCATTTTGCCCACACAGAAGTTACATGAAATGAAAGCTTGGTCTCTACTGGCTCCTGTATCACATTTTCTATGAGAGCAGCACTACTGGGACCAAAAATATGCATATTTTAACACCAGGCAAAAGTGCAAATGGCTTCCAAAAGCAATAAGACAAAATGGCATGGAGAATAAGGTAATTAGTGAGTGTGAGACAAAATGGACAGGGGAAAGCAATATGTTTAATTGTGGCCAAGCAGTGATTGCAGAAAGCTGCCTCCATGGGAAGTGTGTCAGGGCTGGGGGTGTGTGTGAGCCCCATTCCTTGCACTCTTCCCTCCTGTTATCCAAAGGGAAATTTTGCTGGAGAAAGGAGGTCAGCCAAACACTGCTGGAGCAGCAGACCTTTGGCATGGAGGAGGAGAGGAACACCAAATCCCCCTTCCTTACTGTGTCATGGAATGTGGCAAAACCAGGATTCCAAAGTGCCCCAGGAAATTCAGTTTTTTTACAGTATTAGATTTGTATCAAAAGGCAGAACATAGCCAGCTGCTGGCTTGGATTTCTAGGCTTGGATAATGAAACCAGGTAGATCTTTGCTGGGAAAGAAGAAGAAATTCCAGAACACGGGCTGGATGGCACACTCTCACCTGTCATTGCTGTAAAGGATATTTCTGCTCTCTTTCCTGTGAGTGGCACCTTGTTTTGTGAGCAGCAGTGTTGATGATGAACTGGAAACAAACACATAAAACAGAGTGAAAAGTACCGCAGACTACAGAGAGCTTGATAATCTCTTTATTTCCAGCTCTTTTCCCCTTTATTTAAGCTCTCTCTCTCTTAAATAGAGATGACAGTAAAGAACATCTCCTGGTCTTTCTGTGAGGGAGATTTTTCCTTTGTCTTTCACGAAGCCCAGTGAAGAGTGAACAGGATCTAAGCTGATGGGACAGTGCCAGCAAAACCCAAGCCAAACGTTTGGTTTGATTCTTGTTTCTTCCTATTTTGCTTCTTGAGGGAAATTCTGTGGGGACAAGATTACTCATCCAGACTTGCTGTAGCTCCTCCAGGCTCCTCCCTGCTGCAAATCATCCTGGGCTTTACCAGAGAAATCAGGAACTCTCCTGTTAAAACTTCCCAGTGACCGCATTTGTGGTTAATTGTCAGCTGCTGCTTCTGACACTGATCTGTAATGCCATCCTTCTGTGCAGGAATTTTTGAGGATGCTTTACTGAGCACAGATGAAGGAAAGTTTCCTTAGCAACAGGAATAACATGGAATACTGAAAAGCTCTCTGGTGACTCCGCTTGTTTCTGTACATGAAAAAAAAAAAGCCCTTTTTCTCTACTTTTTATTTTTTTGTGGGATACAAAAGAAAGGCTCAGACACACAACCTGACATTCCCTGCCTACTTTCAATTTTTCAAGCAAACGAAGTTTAAAAACTTCAGGCAGGCATTGTTCAAGTAATTCTCTTAGTGTGCCCAATTCCTTCATTAATTAATTTGCAAAAGCCTATTAGCATATAGCAAAAAAAGCCTGATTTAGCCTGACTTGTATCCAAGGAAACATGTATACTTAATAACTGAGATAATCCTTTGCACCTCTGTAGCACTTCTCTAGCTGTGCTTGGAGGACTTTCAGGCCAGTTTTAAATGCATTTAGACATCTCCAGATGCAGAGAGGTGCCTGGAGAGTTTTCAGAAAGTGATTTCAATAATCCATCAGTTATCTGCCAGCTCCCTTGTGAGAGGCAGCAAAAGAACCATTCCAGTGGTGCAGAAGATTAGGAAAAAAACCACAATAAAGCTTTGAAAGAGTTAAGAGATAATCCAACCTTATGATTCCTACCACTGTGCTTTAATGACTAACTAATGCTCCCTGCAAGGCAAGGCTGGGTCATTAATGCAGTTTAGGAGAAAAAGAACTTTTGCTAGAAGCTTCCACCTGCATGGTGGGAGGGACATCAGGTGGCTGCTGTCCTGCAGAGGTGGCTCCCCTGGGAGCTGCAGCCTGGCTCAGTGCCCTTGTCACCCCCAGGGACCCCTGAGCCCTCCCCTGTCATGGCAAGGGACAAACACGGAGCCACCAGGAGCCTTGGGGGACAATAAATCTGTTTGGTGGCAATAACTACCAACCATGACATCTTGGCTCCTCCCACATCTGGCTCAGTTCCCCCTTTACAGAGCAGGTTTTGGAGGGTTAGGTTTCACTTTTCCAGTTGGATATGACTCCCCTCCATAAATAACACCCAGCCTTTGATTTGCTCAGACCAAGCATGCCAAAGGTTTGATTTTCTGCAATAGCTCCTCCATCATTCCAGGATTCCTTGTCTCTGCTTATTTTAGTTTGAATTCATCTTTCTAGAAGGTGGGGTTAAAGTGCATTAGAATTCCAGTACAAAAAAAATGGGTTTAGGTCCTCAAAAAGTAACCTTTACCTCCTTCTCAAGTGTGAATTAGCCAGAAGTTTCTACAACTCTGGTACCAGAGCTATTGGAAAGAAAGGCTTGAGATTAGGTGTGGTGAAATGAAAAGTCTTCTTTATTCTACCACTGGAAAAGGAGTTTTTGTCTCAAAATCTTGTTGGCTAAGGTTTCTACAATTGCCTGCTTTTTGCTAGCGTGGGCAATGATACATTAAGGGAAGAAAGTCGATTATGAAGACAAAACCAACGGAATGTTAAATAATACTTGCAAAGCAGCATTGCTGGCTGAGGGGGTGAATTCAGAGATGCTATTCTGAGACTACTATCTTTTCATTGATTCTCTCAACTGGGAAATCACAGCAAAAAAATTCCTGCCAAAGCTCAAAATATCTACTAGATAAAATACCTAGTACTGCAATGTAACTGGGAAGATTGGTTGAGAAATATAAACAAGGAAGAAAAAAAGAATTTTTTTGTATGAAATCTTTATATCACGTATTTTTATGCCAGTTTATATTTCCAAAAGACAATGTTTAAAAGCGCTTAAAAACAAGTATACCACAGTACATTTTCTTGTATACATTTAATTGCACCTTTCACTGTGCAGTAATAAAATGGCATAGCAGGACCATCATTATGGTCAGAAGAGATTTCATTGTAATGCAAGTTTAATTGCCGTGAATGACTTACAACCATGTTATTAAAAACACAATGCCTTTGATATTTTTACATATTTGCGGGGTGCAAGACTGGAATGTGTTTGCCAGGAGCTGACAAACTCAATTCTGGGTCAGGGACTAGAACAAGCTATTCCATCTCCTGGTGATGAGCACTGAGATACAGAAAGCACTGCGACAGAGCAGTGTTTTACATCGAATCTCTCATGACAAGATGACATTTTCCACCTGTTAAAAACCCAAACAGAGCATTGCACACCTGCTAAAGCTGAGATAAAGAACAGGAGAATGACAGCATTATGGGCAGGATTTCACCTCCTGGGCCCAGGGATTTTGTTGAGCCTCTGTGTGTGTCTGGCAGCATCCTGCAGCTCCTGCCTGCTGGCATCTCAGGGGTGCTGGGGGTGTGCAGGGGACACAGACAGCCTGTGAGATGGGATGGGGAGAAAGGAGAAGGAAACCAGGCCTGGGGGTCTCGTGGAGCTCCACGGATACAGGAAGGGAAAATTGAGGAGGATTGGCCTGCTGGAATCCACCTTCTGGATTCCCAGCAAGTCCCTCTCGCTGGGAGGAGGCTTGGCAAGGGCTGTGGGTGGGTGTGCTGTGGGTTTGGGGACAGCAGAGCAGAGCAGAGCAGAGCAGAGCAGAGCCCTCACACAGCAGCTCCCAGTGTGCCCAGTGAACTCTGCCTTTGCCCACACATCCCTTCCTGGAGCTCCCAAGTGCAAAAACAGGAGTGCTGTGCAGCCCAGAATCTCCTGGGGAGATCTCCTGAGAAAATGCCCCCTGAGGGGAAGCTGAAATGACAGAAACAGTGCTGAGAGATTTGGAAATACAACAGACATGTTGGTTCTCAAGCAGCTCTGTGGAAAATCCATGGATGAAATTCCTTGGAAATTTGCTTCTTCTATCAGTGAAAAGTTAATCACAGATTAAACCTCCTAAACTTACCTGGCTCCCCCCTAGAGCTCTCACCCATTCCCCAGCACATGCAGTACTTTGGAGGCTCAGCAGATTTTCCACCTCCTTTAATCCATTTATTGCACATGCCACAATGCTGTCACTACCTTGGGAAGGTCACCCCTAGTCTGTGATTACCTAATGGCCAAGTTTTCTTGCTCCAGATGTGCTGAGCCCCCATCAGAGCTGGGGGAAGTGCCTTTGGGGCCAGGCTGCTGTTGGGATTTCATGCATGGCTTCACTGTTCCTGCTGCAGCACTGCAGGCCAGGGGTGTCTCTTCTCCACAAATGCAGGGTTTGGACAAAGAGGGGTTTATTACTGGCTGCTAGCAATGCTGTGTTACCTATGACTAACCAAATGCACATCCAGAGGCTGTTGTGAGGTGATTCTGTGGCTGAAGGGAGGAGCAGTGTCACCTGGAGTGTGCCTGACTGGAAACTCAGCTCCTGCACTGAGAGCCTGCAGGTTCAGGGGAGGGCAAGGGATTTACCAATTGGTATGAAATTAGTGTTGATGGTTGATAGTTTGGCCTAAATAAAATTCAACCTCCCCCAGATGTTGCAGCTTCTTTAGCTTTCTTTGAGTTTGCAATAGAAGCAGCATTAAGGAAAAGTCCTGACCATGCAGGAACCTCTCCAAGGATCCCACTGGCAGCATCATGAGCTGGGACTGAGACCTTCCACAGCTGCTCTCCCACACCCACAGCAGGTTCTCCTCTGCTCCAGCTTTCCCATGGCTGAGTCTCAGGCATCCTGATCCTTAAAATAATTTAATCTTGCTGCAACAACAAAATCACAGCTTGAACTGGTGCCCCTGAGGAGGGAGCTGAACTAAGGATGTCCTGGTACCACATTCCTGTTGATCCCTGGCTCCTGTGGCCACTCCTGGTCATTCCTGGCACTGTTGTCCCCCCAGATCACTGATGGCTCCTGTGGTCATTCCTGTTGATCCCTGGCTCTGTGGCCACTCCAGGTGAATTGCCTTCCCTGTGCTGAGCCCTTCTGTCCTCATGTCACCATCTGGTAAGTGTTATTTATTAACTATACTGACAGTAGCAGTGAAAATGCTCTTTGGGGCTTTTTTCAGGTTGGAATGTAACATCTATCCTGGTTTACCATGCACAGAAACTGATTTCCACATACCACACTCTCAAATCTCTTTTGAGGCTCTCAGATCCCAGAGCCAGTGCACGCTTTTCAGTGACAAGAAATACATACTTCCAATAATTAATTTAACTCTGTGTAACATACAAATGAAGCTCTTCAAAAAGAGCAAAACAGGCGCAGTAGAGCAGTTGAATCAAAAGCTGTTTCTGTACTTGGCTGCCCCTGAGGAAAATGAAGGGGAGGTTCCCAGAGCTCCTGAGTCAGCAGGGAGCCTGGAACTGTTGTTTCCATGAACCTGAAAGCTGCTGGTGGCTGCTGCCCATTAGTGATTAGAATTCTGTGTTTAAAGACCTTGCCTGGGTGAATTTTGCATTAGTCTGGCCTGCAATAGAAGGAGCAATGCAGGCAGCAGTTACAGAGTAGGGTGCTTTAGAAAGCACACCCTTCCTCAAATTCTCAACAAGAATCCTCAAGTGTGATTCCCAACACTGAAATGTTTTAAGCTACTATTAGGGTGTTAAAATAAACAGAGTTAAACTGATCTTTCTTTTGAGCAGTCTCAGTGTATGTGGGTTATATTCCTGGTGTGGCTCTGCTGATGAAGTCCTTTGATGGCAGAGTCTGCAGGATTATTTGCCCTCCTACAGACCTGTCACTACTAATTTGGAGTGTAAGCGTGGCAGGACAGATGCTTCATTTCTTTCCAGCTAAACCAGGAAGCATGGGTGGATTCCTGCATCTTTGGCTTGGGTGCTGTGCCTTACATTCCTGCTGTGGATTTTAGAGCTTAGGGTTTGTATTTTTGGTTTAGAGTATTGGTTTCCCTCTTCTAAAATACTTTAACATACTTTAACTCATAGCTGCTGTTTTACTGGTGAAATTGAGCTGTGATTCTGTGTAGCCAAAGAGTAGAAAGTGCCCTGTCCTGCTGTTCCAAGGGTGATGCTGAGCCCTGCAGCAGGCAGGGACAGGTTTGGTGGTCCAGGGGAAGGGGAGGCAGCAGGAGGTGCTGCAGGGAGCCCTGGGGCTGAGGGACAGGAAGGCTCAGTGCAGAAAGGGTCCCAGGCAGTGAGAGAGGAGTGCAGAGCTTGGACTGACAGCTCTGGTCTGTGAACAATCCCTGGCTACTGCCTTGCTCCTGAAATTTGGCTTGAAGGGAGAAGAATTGAGATCATTCAGTCAGACTCACAGTCAGAAGGGGGAAGCATTAGGGTCACTTTTGCCTTTTGTGAGAAAACCTAAATCCTAGTGATGAACCAAATTGCTGCTTTTCCTCACCCATTTAAAGAATTGCACAGCTTTTTGAAATGAGTCTCCCATTTTAGAGCCGAATTCTCTGCAGGTGTAAACTTGATCACCTCAATGGTGTCAATCCTGCCAGTGACCTTCTAGCCTCTGCCATCATTTCAGTGCTCTGCCCCCTGAAAGGCAAGGGCACTCTCCTGCTAGTCCCTCTGGAATCCTAAAATTTCAGTCCCATCCCTTTCCAGCCTTCCTTTTCCCAAGTGATTACAGTGAGGAGTTTATCCTGAGCTGAAAGACTGTGCTAACTGAGGTTCAGTGAGGCTCATTTTCCTTCAAAGCTTGCAAACCACTTTTTCCAATAAGTATTAATGATTTTTACTGTGTCTCTTAAAGATTCAACTTATATAACGTATTTTAAAATGGTTTTTTATGCTTTTAACTGATTCTAAGATTGTTTTTAAAGCGCAAATTCCACTGTTTTCCAGTGGCTCAGGTTCCCAAAATGAAGGAGCACTTTGCTTTGATTTACTGCCATATTTCTCAAATAGATTTAAAGCAGACAGTGCACGTCGCTCTGTCAGCTGCTGGTCTGAGCTGTTGTTTGTTTTGCTGAACTCCCCTTCCATTGCATAATTGCATTTGCCAGGTGGAAGTGAGAGCTGTCTGTTTGAAATCACAATTAATAGTGTCTCGGGAGTTTCCTCCACCTCCACACAGCTCCAGTTTGCTCATCTCTGTGCACCCAGAGCACATCAGTCACCCTCCCACAGCAGCTCTCAAGGTTAGCAGCCTGCCTGCCCAAGGATAGATGGCCTACTTAGTTATTAAACAAAATTACTTTCGGTGAGTGACAATTGATTCAGTGATGCTGGGCCTTCTGGAGGGGAAAGAAGTATTTTAATCAGTAAAAGTAGGAGATAGTTTATACAGTGCTGGAAAACTAGACCTACATATGGGAAACTATGTCTGTGAAATAATTTCTTCTAAGTCCTATTAGGATGTAAATGTGATGATTGAAATTAAATCAAGGAAAGTGACCAACAATTATAAAATCCCATTTCTGAAAAATCGAATTTAGGATTTGCACTATTTCGCTATCAGACCTTCGTGCTATCTCTGTAATAAAAGGTGAAAAGGTGACTCACGCTATTTAAAAAGGAGGTTATTGCAAATTGAAGCTGCAGCTATAATTGGGTCTCCTGCTGATGCAAGTGAGCAAAAAACAATTAGTGGAACACTCTAAGAAAAAAAGGCTAATCTCCAAAAGTGGTGGAAAATAGCAAGTCCTTTCCCTGGCAGGCTGACACAGTTAATGACAATCAAGGCTCTCCTGCAGAAGTTTCCAGGCTGGAGAACTGCACTGTGTGAGGGACTTTCTTGGGAAAAGGTGCTTTTTTGAGTGAGTTCGCTGTACACCTCTGTCATTCTAAGGCTGTTTGGTTTTTATTAGCTATATTGGCCTATTAGGAATGTTGCTGTTTTGAATTGTGCTCCATTTTTCCCTTCACTGAGGGGATGTGGGAGGAGCTGAGCTGCAGTTGGCCATTGCATTGCAGAACACGCAGGAGCATCCCAGAGCTGCTGCAGCTCTCAGAAAAACCTCCACTCTCCTAACTGGATTTATCCTTAATAATTGGCCTTACATTACTGAGTTTTTCTCAGCTTTTGTAAGGCCTGCCTTATCAATATTGTATAGAAAATGTTCTTTCCTGAAGTCTTGTATGAGTAGCAAAGGTCAGGGACGATGGCAGCCTGAAAATCCACATTTTGATTTGACCTCTCTGTGCTTTACAAGTGTTTAATTCTCTCCCTCCCCAGCGGGAAGGATGATGTGTTGGGTCTGTGACATCGATGGATCTCAAATTATCCCTCCTGTTTGCAGCTCCCTTCTGTGAAATGCCGCAGCTCTGAGCCTTGTCACTCCTGGGGCTGCCACGTCCTTTTGCTGCTGCTGTTTGCAGGGTGGTGCCTGGGCTGGGAGAATCCTCAGCATTCCCAGCTTCATTCTCATTTAGAACAAAATTGGTTTTGAAACATGACCTTTCCTGTAGTGTGGAGCCAGTTGAAAGTTTGATATGGAATTAGTGCTTGTAGGAGTTGTCAGTGTCAGGGCCATTTGGCAAAGCCTGCCAGGTATTTCTGTCTCCTGTCAGGGCTGGGAACTCGCAGGGATTTGACAGACAATGTGACAGCCATGAACATCACCACTCACACAGGCTGAGGCCATGTGCCCCCTGCAGCAGGAAGCAGCACCCTCGAGAGCCCCGTGTGTCCTGAATGGAAAACAGAGCTTGCACCTTGGGAAAGGGGGGAAAGTGCAGCTGGAGCTTTGGATGTGCTGTGGGAGATTGGAATTGCCCTGCTGTGCCTGAGCTGTACGCCCAGACCTCTGGAGCAGGCAGGGGGATGAAGGAAAAGAGGAATCTCTGTGCTCCTCTGTGCTCACTCCCACTGCAGTTCCAGCTTCACTGGGGTAAGTGCAGCCAGGCAGGGGAGTGCAAATATTCAGGGAATTTCAGTTCTCCTTGTGTCAGTTTTTTATCATCCCAGCAAGTGTTGATCCCCACGCTGGTACAGCTTAGGCAGTGCTTTAGGTGGGGGAGTTCTCTGCCTTGGAACTGAGTAATCATTGATTACAAAGCTTGGTTTGAAAAAGATCTATCTCAGAAAGATAGAACTTTGTGAATGTTGTTTTGGTTTTTGTTTGTTTGTTTCTTTGTTTGTCTGCTTTGGGGTAAAAAACCCAAAAAACCCAGTTTTGGTCTTTTTAAACTTTTTTTTGGTGGTGTTTTTTGTTTGGTTGGTTTGGTTTTCTTTCTTTGCCTTCCCCCTTTTCCTTTCCTTTACAGCAATTTGGGGTAGCCTGTCAGGCTGTGGGCTTAGTTCTTTTGGGCTGCATAATACGACTAACCCAACTTTAAATCTGTTAATTTGCTTAATGTTGCTGTATTACAAACCTGCTGCAAGTTATCCTTTTGTCTCAGTTTCTAAGTTTCTAGTAGCTTCTTTCATGTATTTTTTGCCTTATAAATTTCAATCAGTTGGAAAAAAAATTAATTGATTGTAGTCAGTGTCATAGTTCATGGCTGCACCTCCTTTAAAATAACTGCTCTCTCATTTCCTTCTCATATACATGCACATATATTTCTAAAATGAGGAAGTCAATAGCCATGACATCATTTGAATAATGAACTAAAAAGCTCAGAATTATTGGGAAGCCCTTGTCATGTGATGACTCTTCAAAACATGTTTTTTTGTGGTTGAATTGGCTTTTTGTCCATGTGTGTGTCTCTTCACTGTTTTGTCCTGATTTTTCAAAATAAAATTCTGGTTTTTCTTCTTTCAGGAAGATTCTTTACAGAAGAAATTGCCTGACCATGATGAACAAATCCAGGAGGCATTTTATTCACTTAGTGGCTCTTGCTCATGATAAGCTGCACAAATTGCTCATGGACAGGGCAGGGCTGGGGATGTTCAGGCAGCAAATGGGGATTTGGTCAGAAGTTTTTGTGTCTCATGACTCTAGGATCTGGGGGCCTTGCTTTCCTGCAATTTATGAGACAACTTCAAGTGCAACTGTCCCTTGCAGCAATTTTTAATAACAAGCTTAAATTACCATTGTATTTGAAATTGAAAATTTTCTTAGTATTATCCTAATTCCCAGAATGGAATTGAATGTTTCTCTTTTTTTTAATCCAAAGTATGTATAAAGTTAATAAAAAGATGCATTCCTACATGATCACTGAAAATGAGGATTAAAGAAACATTAAACAGAACAGCATTAACAGTAAAGCTGGTACCAAGGCTGAGTAGTGATAGATTCCAGATAAAAAGTTTGGCCTTGAACTACAGGAAAATTAATAATAGTCCCATAATATATTGCATCTGAAATAGCATGAAACCTTGCAATAAAAGATTCTTGTGGGTTTTTTCCATCAATGAAAACCTCAGCACAGAAATCAAGTTCTTTCACTTGTCCAGGCTGACAAAACTCCAGCTTTTATTTTTGGAGACAATCTCTCATTAATAAGAAATTTTTGCATCTCTAGGATTTTTTCTGTGCCTGATGTATTAGAGATGTAAAAGCTGGGAGTGTTGGGAAATGTGGTTGAGCTCCTGGTGTTTGGGGCAGGAGCTGAGGTGTGGAATGTGTGGCAGAGAGGGATGGTTGAACTTTCCGCTCTGCTCTTTACAAGACGTTTTGCTGCCAAATCTGTTTTCAGCTTCTGCCTGAACTGCTCCTCACACCACTGCAGGAATTGTTCCAGCTATGGTGATTGGAATTTATCCAAGGGTTTCCTCCCAAAACATGGGCTTTGAAAATAGAATAAATCAAATCCCAGATTCTCTCTCCACCACTCTGGATTTTTTTCTGGATTTCAGTGAGATTGGATGCATGGTGATTGATTGGATTGGAGCCACACAGGTGACAAGGATTGGGAATAAAGGAAAAAGAGGGAAGGGAAATGACATCCTGATCATTCTCCAGCTTTGAGCAGCTGCAGCCACTATTGGCTCACAAAAATTCCCTCTTTTTTCCCCCCAACCCCTTCTTTCAAGAGGATATTTTAAACCTAAAGCATGAACTGGGGTTTGAAAATTCCTCTAAACCATTTTCCTAGCTTGGCTCATAAAGAGTTTCTCTAAGTTCACTTCTACTTAGGATCTCTGTGTCACTCTCTTGTGAACTTGGGCTTCTGAATGAGGTTTTTGTTAGGCATTAGGATTCCTGTGGGACAGATTGGTTTAATTTGTAGTTTTTAAACTGTAGTAAAGGTAAAATGAAGTAATTATTGCTAATATTTGAAAGCTGGTGATTACATGGTATTTACAATATATGGTATTTACAGAAAAACCTCTCCCTATGCCCAACAAAACCCCAACCAAAGGCAACCTCACACCAACACCTCTGCAGAAAGGTGCCTTGGGGCTCAGATCTGCATCTGGCCAACCTTCAGTAGGTTTAGTTGCCAAAAAATGATTTGAAATTTTTGCAATAAAAACACAGCAAAGTGCCAGTTCAATGTTGTGTATTTGAACCAACACCAGAGCTACGTGGAGACCTGAAATTCTACTGAATTCTACTTCATAGAGAGATTTTTCAGGTGTTCCAAAACTCATTCTTATTCAAAACTGGAATGTGGAGGTAATGTTATTTTGGGGTGTTTTTTACGGTTTAAAATTTTCCAAGACATTTGGTTTCACTTTATATAATTCCAACAGAAGAAAAATAACAACAGAAGTAAATCTACAGTGCAACAGCTCCCTTCAGCTGTTTTCCTTCTCCTGCGTTTCTTTGGTGTGCATTTGCAGTGATGTCAGTGCAATTTTATAAGATATTCTATAGATAGACAGGTTATTAAATCTATTGTGTAACTGCAAGCTGAGGAATCCTCTTAGAATGCTTTTACTCTAAAAGGCAAATAATGCTCTTTAGTTTATGTATACATTGCATTAAATGACCCCAAAGCCTGCAGACAATGTTTGAGTTGAGTTCCAACAGAGGGATTTTTTTTTAGTATTATTATTTTATTTGTGATTTCAAATATGCTGATGAGAAATTCAGCAGCATACACTGAAAAATAAGCCCTATATGGAAAAAAATACATTGAATGTGGTACAGATCCACACACACCTGGATGTATGAGATATGAAAACATCAATATGTATTTTCTGTCCTTAAAAATGGAGTTATACCCTTATTTAAGTCTTGAAATATGGTACTCCTATCTAATTTTGTATGAGTTCTGTGACAGAATGTCATTTTAGAAAAAGACATTTCATATTTACAAAGTCATCTCTTCCTGAAGTTTGAAAGATACTTTTAGTGTTCTTTTGCACTCAGGTTAAGAGGCTAAAAATGTCTTTTCAAATAACAGTAAATAAAGTTACAAGGTCCAGTTTTAGGACATAAGATAGGGTAGGTAGGGAGAAGACAAGGTCAGGATTTATTTTATTATATTCTTAAGGTGGTGTTTTTGTTAAAAGCATTGAGTTGGACCCTTGGTTGATGCAGCAGGACTCTTCCTGGAAAAATGTATCCATGTGCTGGGTTCCTGCATTTCACATGTCCTGCATCGATCCTGAAAATCCTGATATCTGTATGTGGATTTTACATCCTGTACATATATTTCATTAAATACTTTTTCTTTTGTGGCAATCCCCATTTTCAGCACAGAGAAAACACTTTTCCAGAGATTTCTGCCTATCTTTGAACTTGGAGCTCAGCTGCCATTGCTCACAGTGATGAATGGCTGCTGCTCTTGACCGATGGGCAGAGGGGGTGAGGCCCAAATTCACACTTTTGTTCAGTCAGATTAATAGCACAACTATTCTGGTGTTCAGCCTCACGTGAAATCCAATCTATTTATGCTCTTTCCAATGCTCATTGTATTATTGAGAAAGATATTTGGTGAGCCTGGCTAACAAGGACACGGCATGGGGAAGGGAATTGATGTCCTTCAGCGCTGAGCTCAGCTCCCTGCATGCTGCACACAGAGAGGCTCTTCAATCAGCCCACCTGCTGCAGTGCTCCCCTGGAAATGAGGAATTTGTATCAAAGGGGTAAGTTCAGCAAGAGGACTCATGATTAGAAAATACGACTTTATCTACCCCAATGTGGCAGTGGGCTTTGCAGGCCTGCATAAGCTAAACTGCTGCCTTTGGGGTGTTTTGGGGGATGGAGGATGCTGTGGGATGTCAGGGCTGGTTCTGCCCTGCCTAGCACAGCTGGAGCAGGGATTGTCCCTGGCAGGTGCTGTCAGGGAGAGCTGGCCCTGTCCTGGATCTGCTGCAGGATGCAGAGAGGTGGGAAATATTCCTGCCATTCCCCAGCAGGGTGCTGCCTGGCCTGAGGATTTGCTCAGGGGTTGGGAGAGACAAGAACCAAACTCCCATCTGCAGAGCTGCCATCCAGCCTCTCCTGTGACATCCCTCTTCCCTGGGAAGGGAGTTCTCAGCCTGATGAACAATGAACTTTATCTGCCACCTCCCCTGAGGCCTCCCTGGTTTGCTGCTGAGTGAGCCCAGGAGTTTCTGGGGCAGCACAAACCCATGTGGCAGACCAGGAATCAGTGGACATTGAGCAGCTTTCCCCCTCATTTCCAGGCTCTATTATGATACTTCTCTGGGATCTACTTGTATTCCCCACAACTGGGGGGTTTCAGTCCTCTAGGACCCCTTTTGGGGGAGCTTTCTATTTTTCTTTTCCTAGAGCACATGCCAGTGCTGGCCCAAGGGAGACAGGGAAAACACAAGAAGAATGTAATAATTCAGAAATTTATGAAATCTCTGAGGTGCAGTGTGCAAGAAAGCATGTAAGGCTTTGCCTGGGTCATGCAGCTGAAATTTGGCAGCTGTTCTACAGCTTTAACTCTTCTAAGATGCTACAGTGTATATATTCTAACATCACTTTATTAGAATACATATTTCAGAGAAAACTTTTTTCTCAGAAAGCCTGTGTAAAAATTATTATTGTTTTTTTGTACAAAACAATTGGTTTAGTATTGTTTTGTGTACAAAATTAAAGAGGGACAAGTGTCTGTTAACACAATTAAAGAAGTGCAAGGGTTTGCTAACACAAAAAAATTGTTTTTAATTAAAAATTATTATTATTATAAGTGTTTTTTTCCCCATAATCTGCATGTAAGCTTGGCTTTCAGCTGGTTCTCTTGACTTAGTTCCACCAACTGAATCAGTGTAATGCTGCTTGGGGCTGAGTGTCAGATGGACCATTTTATATCATCATTTGTCCAGAGCAAAACACAAGGAATTTTTTTCCTTGCATGTTTATTTGCTTTCTTAATTTAACATATTTCCACTTTTTTTATTCTCCACCAAAACGATGTGGTATAAATCTTTTATGCTTGCCCTTCCAGCTGTACCTTTTAATCTCAGGGACAGTTCCTTTATCTTTTCAGGAGCTGGAACATCACTTTAAAATGCAGCTACTCACCCTGCACATAAATTCTGAGTAACTCATACCAGCTGTTTAACCTTATCATAATTTTCTTAGTCTTAGCCTATGATCTTTAATTACCTGTAGCGAGCATTTTAATTTTCTTTCTAGAAGTGGCTTGCCCTTGTTGCCAGGAGATGATATGGAGATGATGTGAGCAGCGAGGGCTGCCCACTGCCCAAGGGGCTCTTTAGTTCCACTCGTTTGGACTTGATGTTGTGCCAAGGTGTGGCATTTCGGTGGCATCTGGGTTTGTCAGCAGGGAAACACGAGGCTGCGCCGGGCTTGTGAGCACAATTCAGAGGGACCAGGGTTTGTTAACAAAATTAAAGCGGGACAAGCGTTAACCCAACTAAAGAGGTGCAAGGGTTTGTTAAATTTGTTAACACAATTAGAAAGGGACAGGGGTTTGTAGCCCAATTAAAGAAGAACAAAGGTTTGTAGTACAATTAAAGAGGCGCAAGGATTTGTTAACACAACTGAAGAGGTGCAAGGGTTTGTGAGCACAGTTAAAGAGGGACAAGGGTTTGTTAACACAATTAAAGAAGTGCTAGGGTTTGTTAACACAATAAAGAGGGACAAATGTTTGTTAACACAACTAAAGAGGGACAAGGGTTTGTGAGCACAGTTAAAGAGGGACAAGGGTTTGTTATCACAATTAAAGAAGAACAAAGGTTTGTAGCACAATTCAGAGGGACCAGGGTTTGTTAACACAATTAAAGAGGTGCATGTGTTTGTTAACACAATAAAGAGGGACAAATGTTTGTTAACACAACTAAAGAGGGACAAGGGTTTGTAGCACAATTAAAGAGGTGCAATGGTTGGTTAACACAACTAAAGAGGAGCAAGGACTTGTTAAGTTTGTTAACACAATTAAAGAGGGACAGAGGTTTGTGGCACAGTTAAACACTGACAAACGTTTGTTAACACAATTAATGAGTTTCAAGGGGTTGTTAACCCAAAGAGATGCAAGGGTTTGTAGCACAATTCAAGAAGTCCAAACACCAGTGCATCTCATTCCTAGTGCCTGCATCCCTTCCTTCAGGGTGCGATGGCTGGCGCTGGAGAGGACCAGGCTGAGCTGGAATCCCGCTTTCATTTGGATGTGTGGGATGAGCTCAGTGAGCTTCCCTTGCTGCAGAGCAAGGAGAGGGAGTGTGAGCCTCGTTGTTGTGAGCTGTAACTATTCCAGGCTTTTATAGTATCTCCAAAGAAGGTTTCCACCAGGCTGTGATGCTCCGCGGTGAGATGAAGAGGCAGAGCACTCGTGTCACTTCTCTCCCACATGTCCCACCACGTTAGCACTCTGCACAAACACAGGCTGCCTCACCGAGGAAGTTATTAACCTTTGCATGCTGGGGGAAGCAGGCACTGCGCTGCAGTCAGCTGAAATCTAAAAATTCATTCGAGTAATGTCAGCCTGGAACTTGTTTTATAGCACTGAGGTTACCTCTGTAAACTTCTCATTGATAGAGAATCCCTGGCTGGGATGAAAAGCCTGGCTGCTCCTGGCTCCTACCACTGCGACAGCTGATCTTTTCCTTGTTTTATTCTCATTTTCATGGTAGCTGTGGAAGGGTTTTAAATGCCCCCTGGTTTTTTGAGGAATATTTACACCTCTGACGAGATGAAGGAGCAGAGGTTGGGAGCATCCTGGGAAATGCTGTATGGAGGCAATAGGAAGCTGTATCTACACGATAATGGATTTGTTTGTTAAGAAGTGATTTATGTATCTCCAAGTTATTTACTTTGGGGAACTGGAGGCACCCTGCAGAATTCTAAACAGAATGGAAAATGGGGCTCTCTGCCAGGTTGGGTTAAGTTGGTATCAACACTTCAATGCCACTCGATGGAGGGATGTGGCTTAGTCTGTACAGGATTGGGTCTCCACAGTGAAAAAAAATATTTAAAATAGAGTATTTTTAGATGAGAGGGATTATTGAAAAGATTTTTGCTGAAAATAATAAATTCTCTGTGTCAGGAAGAGGAGACTTGTATCTTTTCCTGGCAGTTAGTTTGTATGTAGGTCTGAATATCTTTCTGGCTTTATTTAAGTTATTAATGCCTTGACTTCCCTGGAAGTGGGCTGAAATTAACATTTATCCTCAAGAACTTGTTCGTTAGACTAAGAAACAAATTGAGATAAATTTGAATGAAGATACATGGCCTATCATCCCCATGAACAGAAAGTCAAAATCTTACTTAACACCTTTTTTGAGAAGTGTGAGGAAACGTGGTGGAAATGTGCTCTTTGAGGGAGTGCTGCTGCTTTATACAGCAAACCCTGAGAGTTGTCAGCCTCAAGCCTCGTCTATCTGCAAAGATAAAGGGAGAAAAATCATTATTTTCAGTTTCTTGAGGACCTTTTTTTTTTGAGGGGACAAAACATTTTTGATCTTCAGGTGCAGTGAAGCTTCATTTAGGTACTGGTATCTGGGTGAAAGTTCAGGATCTACCACAAGGGAAAAAAAGGGAAAAATAACCCAACCATCATCTTAAGGACACACATTGGAAAAGCACTTTTCAAGGGGAACAAAGACTTCCCTGCTCAGCTCTGCAGTGATCACAATCTCTGCAAGAACAGCGAGTCAGGGAGCTCTTTGGAGAGCCAGAGCTGCTTGGATGTGGGGAATGTGTAATTGACCTGTGGCGTTCAGAATCCACCATGCCATCCTTTGGGAACTTTCTACTCTGCTTTGAAATGAAAGGAATATCTAAACCAGAAATTGGGAAGAAGGCAAACACACCTTTCTCACAGCCCAAGTGTACTTCTGAAATTTATTTGCATTCAAAGAAATAGTCTGAATGAATATTGTCAAAACTATTCATATGATTGAATGTTCCTGCCCTGGACTCAGATGTTTTAGTCTCGAGGAAGCAAATATTATTCCAAGGAATAATAAAAAAGGCGATTAAGCCTTTGAAAGCAATAGTTTGCCAGGCTTTGTTAGCAGACATGATGCATCATTCCATCTCTGCCCTGCTCTAATTGATTTGGAAGTGTCAGGCGTTTAGTGAGCGTGGGTTTATCATTTCTGGAGATCACTGTCCCTCCTGCTTTCCCCTCGCTGGCAGCTCAGCTCTGCCCCAAAGCCAGGCTGGCCCCGGGCTGGGGGAGCTCAGCCCTGATTGTGTTGACCTCAGCCGACCTGGAAATGCCAATCCACTCGAGAAAAGAGCTCTGCCCTGACAGCAAATAAATGCAACCCCTGCACTGGGGCAGAGTGGGCTGGAAAACAACAGAGAGCTCTCCCTGAATGATGGGTTCACAGTCTGGAGCACAAATATTTTGAATGCCCTCTAATGAACAGTTGTAATTAATATGCATATGGTTATGTTTTAATAATAGCCATGTCTCATAAAAATGCCACTCTGATATTCCTGTACAGCTTGCAGGGTAATTAATGTAGTTCAGTGTACTTTGCCTGTTATGCATTAAAAAACCCAACCGTGGAGCATCATCTTTTCCACCATGTATTTTAAAGAAAACCTGGGGATTTAATGAAACCTGTCTGATGTTGAGGAAATTGCCATATTAACTACAATTTATGGTTGCCCAAGTAGCTTTTATGGCTGACAAACAAGGAATTTAAAACATACAAGGCAAGTTAAACAAACAAAAGCTGTGCTGCAGTGGGTGAATGGGATTATGACCTCTAAGGAAATGTCTGGAGCTTTCAGGGCTCTCTGAAGTAATAAATTGCAATGAGCTCCAGGCCCTGAGGAGCTCAATCAGGTTTTCCTTGTGTTTTGGGTGCAGCCATGGCACAAGGCCACATCTCATGGCAGAGTGAGCAGCAGGGCACAGCACTGGGCTGTGTGTGCAGTCAGGACAGGCTCCATGGCCAGGGCCTTGTGTCATCGTTAATTCTGCTCTGGGCTTTTCAAACATTGTCTAATCAGAGGAAAAGGAAAATGAGAATGGTCCCAGCACAGCAGCACTCTGAATTGCTGGCATTGTGCAGAGCAAGAACTGTGTTCCAAGAACACACTGATGACTCTAAAGGGTTAAGGACGAATCACTGTTTTGTCCCTTTCTTCCCTCCTTTTTAATAGAAAAAAAAGAAACCAACATAGAAATACCGTGAATTGTACAGAAACATCACTGAGGAAACCTTGCTATCACTGCAATTTTAATGTTCTGCCTTTGCACCTTGTCAGATTTGGGGTCCCTTGTTCCATCAGGGCACTCCCTTGCATGTCTGGCTGCATTTCATTTCTGTCTGACCCTGAAATCCTCCCTGCAGTTCCCATGGGGTAGGTGCTCCAGTCCCTCTTGCATCCCCAGTAATCCACATCAGTGCCCTTATGTTCTTTAGGACAACTCTGCTCTGTTTTCCCAGCTTGTGTTTGGGCTGAGAACCCTTTCTGGTTTTTCACGCTGATTTATCAGATAGTGATTGGTTTCTGTGAGATCACAATACCCTTACCCATTTTCTGTATTGTATCTTTAATTAATTCCTTCTTACAAAGTTACTGCATTTTTTCTGTACTGCTGCTACAGAAGATGTCTGCACTCCTGGGTTGCCCATTTGCTGGCAGAAAAGAGGACTACCTACCACTTTTTCCTGTTGGATTTGTCTCTCCTATCTAGACAGTGGCATGGGAAGCAGCCCTTAACACCTGTGAGACTCTGTCAAATTAATTGCCTTGGGATTTTTTGTCTGCTATGACAGAAGTTATTACAAAAGTGTTTACTTTTCTAGCTATTTAGAGAGGGAGAAAATGGCCCTGAATGCTTTAGAAATGTTTGGCAAAGGTAACCTTAGATATTAAAAAATAAAATAGGAAGATCTGCAGATGTCACTAAATCTACCAACTGCACTTGGATTAAGACAGTTCTGAGGTGAAAATATAGAAATATTCCTAAAATGTACTGTGAGGAATCACTGCTTTGTTTCACATGCTCAAGCCAAGAGCTTTTTCTTTCCTTCCTAATTGTTATTTGTGTTCCTTCGCCTGAAATAGACTTTGAATTCCTTTAATGCACTTACAAACCTATTTTGCATTTCCCATCCTGGAATTTTGTTTTCTCCCTGCAATACTGACAGCTCAGGCTATCAGGGAAAAGTTTCCTCCACCCCTTCATTCCAGAGGTTCTGTCTCTCAGTATTACCACTTAGAAATGTTTCTTTTGGTATTTTAGTGGCCTTTCTGAAATGAAACGTGCAGGTGTTGGCTATTGATACAGCATTTAAAAATTCCAAACTTTCCTAATGGGTGAGGATTTGTCGTGTTTTTTTAGAATCCTCCTCTTTGGAGAAAGTGGTGAAGAGTTGGTCTCAGTTTGGCTACTGAGGACAGCCCAAAGCACAGAGGTGCTTTGACAGTGGCAGTGCCTGCTGGAGCCAGCAAGGAAGGATTGACAATATTCTGGTGGTGAGCAGCTGCAGGTGAAATTGTGAGGCTGGAACTGCACCTATAGTCCATTGCAAGGTGCATTTTGGTGTTCTGTGTCTGAATATGAAGTGCTGGCTGTGTCTGGAGCCTGTCCTCTGAAAGAACCCTCCTGAGCTGGAGCCTGTCCTCTGAAAGAACCCTCCTGAGCTGGAACCTGTCCTCTGAAAGAACCCTCCTGAGCTGGAGCCTGTCCTCTGAAAGAACCCTCCTGAGCTGGAGCCTGTCCTCTGAAAGAACCCTCCTGAGCTGGAGCCTGTCCTCTGAAAGAACCCTCCTGAGCTGGACCCTGCATGCCCTGGGCTGGGATGCTTAAGGATTTCTATGCCCAGAGAAGGATGAAGGGAGCTGGTGCTGCCCTGAGCCCAGGAGGGGACAGGAGCCAGCTTTTAGCAGGGATAATGCAATTAGCTGGGACATGCAGGAGCAGGGGAGGTGAAGTTTGAACAAGGGATTTAACTTCAGTTGGGATTATAAAAGGGGAAATGGATCTTTATCCAATGATTCCTATTGACTCTTCTTACAGATTTATGCAGAGAGGTTTATTTCAACAGTGTCAGACAGGTCCTAATGGTCCAGCTGCCTAATGTTGACTTATCTAGTGCTTGATTTGGTCTGGCTTTGGGGATTTAATTTTGTCTCACCTTAAGCACCTTTATAAGTCTCTCAAATCAGGAGCCCAATTGCACTGTGAAGATGGTAGCAAAAATAAGTTTGGTCAGGAGTTCCCGTGGGCTGAAGTACCTGTTTGAGATGATGGCTCCTCTTACTGAGCTCTGCAGGGAGCCCAGAGTGATTGGCTTCTAACTTAGGCTCCAAGCACTTCAGAAATTATTCATGTGGCTCTGGAGCTGAGCAGGCCTGAGGGCAAACCCAGGCAGGGCCAGGATGTGCTGCCCATGGGAGAAAATGCCAACTCCAGCCTCTCTGTATTTCCCAGGCTGGATTTCCTTGGCTGGAAAACAAGCAGCTTTTATTTTACAGCAAATATTTCAAGAAAATGACATCAATCCCCATCTGAGAGTGCCCTGGGGCATGAAAATAACATAAGGGAAGTGTTTGACCAGCATCTTTCATACTGAAATAAGCAGTGTCTAAGCAAATATTCCTGTATTGTTTCTGGAGGCAGACTCTGCCAGGCAAGGGAAGATTCCTGCTGGAATCCTGACCCTTTCGGGTACCTGGGGCTGCTCCTTCTGGGGTGAGCTCAGGGAAGAGCTGCTCCTTTCTTCTCCCAGGAGTGTTCTCCACCCAGGCAGCGATTGCTCCCTCCAGCATCAACCCTTTCTGCAGTGGGGGAACTGAAAACGTGTGGCTGAGCTGCCAGGCTGCCTCTGAGCAGTTCAACCTCATATCCACTGAATCTGAAACTGTCTTTCAAGAAATAAAAACGTTTTTTTTTATTTTTGCAACTTTTGTCTTCGTAGACGTTTTTTAGGAAAGTTGGCCCATGAAAAAATATTCTGTATTTGCACAATGAATGGGATGTTTATCTTTTTAAAGCGTTTTCTGTGAACAGCTTAAAAAATTGAAATCACTTTTGCAATTTAGAGGAAAAGTGAACTATTTATTTAAGTACTTAATCCGTTGTGCATCAAGGCACTTTAATGAATCAGACAAGAAGCAGACCTGAAGCACGACAAATGTGGTGAGAAGAATATGTGAGGAAAAACTTGATCTCATTTACTTTTATTTGTGAGGTGGAAGGGAAAAGTGGTTGAAATCTCCTAGGTTAATGGAATTCTGAATGTTATCTAGTGTGCCCATGGTATCTTGAAGAGCAGATTAGCAGTTGGCTGGATCAGTTTGTTGGCAGAGCAGCAGAATTCCTGAACTTTGGCTATCTCTGGGCTCAGACCCGGAGGAGACACATTCCAGCTGCAGACTGGAACTCGGCTGGGTGAGCTGGGTGAGTTGGTGCTGGGTGGCTCTCCTGTCCCCATTCCAGCAGCCCAACTTCATCAGCAGAAACTGATGATGGCAAAATTGTTTTAAGGAGCAATATTAATCATCAGCCCCAGCAACCATTGTTTGGATCAGCGGAGAGAAATGCTTTGTCTGGGCTTTGGCAATTTCCTCCAGCCCAGGCTCCCCCAGCTCCTCCCGAAGCTGTGCAATTCTTGTTTTTATTGAGGAGAGTTTGCTCTGAAAGCCTTGTCTGCTTGGTCACCCCTCAAGGAGAAAGAATGCCTCTCCATATGTCTTTAGCAGAAGGCAGCCTGGGCTGACAGATAGGAACGAGATGATGTATTCCAAGAAATGTTCAATCCATGGCAAGATAATGAGTTTGGGGGGAAGGGGGGGAGATAACAAAACTCAAGACAGAGATGAATGCCAGTGAAGGACACAATGTCTGCCTGGCCCCAGAGCTGGGCATCCACAGGTGAGGCTCAGCACACAGCAGAGGATTTCAGAAAATAAAAATTTGAGGAACAAGAAGTTGGACATATTAAGAAGGAAGCCGTAGAAAGTTCAGGTGTGTGAAAACCGATGGTGGTTTTTTTTTATTTCCTTGTAAAACAGCAC
Organism: Entomyzon cyanotis; assembly: GCA_024500445.1. Taxonomy (NCBI): domain Eukaryota; kingdom Metazoa; phylum Chordata; class Aves; order Passeriformes; family Meliphagidae; genus Entomyzon; species Entomyzon cyanotis. The sequence goes on along the minus strand of JAKEPQ010000743.1, from coordinate 18,291,400 downwards.
AGAAACATTCAGGAAGTGGTAGATTGAGTGGGAGAAGAAATCAATGGAAATTAATGTCTGGGGCAAACAGAATTTGAGAGCTAAATCTAAGGAAAAATCTGTTTGGATGTACACATGCCAACTCAAGTGTCTGTGTGAATGTTAATGTATTGGCCTATTTTGTGCATAATGAAAATACTTCAGTTGATGAGATTCTCTCTGTGGTACAAGACTAAAGGACAGGCTGGTCATTTGCAAAGACCGTGTGGAAAATCAACTTTGTCACCAGAACTGACACCTGTCCTGCTGTCATTGCTCAGGAAAGAACACCAGGGGAGAGCTGGGCCTGGCTGGCAATGAGCAGGAGGGAAATCAGCATTACTTCTCACTCTCCAGCATGTTGCAAAATGTATTTTAACCAGCAATTGATCCCCAAACCTGCAGCTGATGTGGTGTTTCTGGCCCTCTGAGTCAGCAGCATAGAAAAACCAATATAAACTCTGATCTTTCTGTAACAGAAAGGAGTCAGACTAAAGGTAGCCTGCTTCAGGCAGCCTCATTCTTGAGGCAGTTGGATTTTGTTTCCTCGCTTTCCCTGTTTCCTACTGATAAACACTATTGCCCATTCTCCTGTTTCCTTTGTTTGTTTTCAGCCCCCTTCATGCTGCATCCCACTTTGTGCTGCAGAAAGACCATTTGCCTGCTTTGGGGAGAATTAAAATGAGTTGCAAACTGTGGGTAATTCACTTGCAAGGCCGAGTGTCTGTGTTTGGGGTCAGTCAGTGCCTTTCCAGCCCCTCTGCTGTGCACGTTTCTCCCTCAGTCAATCAGCTCACACCAAACCCGACAGCAGGAGCATCTCCCAAGCCCGTGTTTTGCAGGGTTAATGAGTGCAATTAGCTCAGTGCACAGTGCTGTGAGCCACAGGGCTCAGGAGGGGCAAAGGGTTTTCCAGGGGTGTTGGGAAGGCTCCACAGCCCCAGGGATGGAGGAGACTGTGCACTGCCACAGCCACACAACTGAGACACTTCCTCCTTAGCAGCAGAGAATTCACTTTGTGTTTAGCTGAAATCCACAACCCAATTGCTCTGTGACAGCAAATGGCATTCCCAGGCAGTTGTACAGAGATTTGCTGTGCCTTAGCCCCTGCCTGGGGTTCCTTGGGTTGGGATCACTTCAGTGAAGTCAATATAAGCAGTCATTTCGTGCTGCAAACATAGCATGGGCTACAAAACAAGTGTTTTACTGTATTTGTCGGGTTAAAAATCCAGGACATGAGAATAAGGGTAAAATCCCACAAATTTAAATCCTCAGGTACTGGAGAGGGAAGTACTGTCCTGCTTTTACAGAGCGTAAGCTGTCAGCCAGGAGAAGCTTTTTAGTCCTTCACTGTTTGGAGCTGGTTTGGCCAGGGAGTGTCATTTGCACGAGGGAGGAGAGAGACTTCACCAAAGCACCAGCATTTTTTATTATCCACCTGCCTATTCCTCTGTTGTTGTGGGTTTGGGTTTCTTTGAGGGGTCTTTTCACTGAAGGAATAAGGAAAAGGTAATTTCTCAGATTCAGATTATTTGGTCATTGTTCAGTCTCCCTGATTAACTGTGTTAAACTCTCCTGGACTTTGCAAAAAGCAGGTCTTGAGGAATACAAACTTCCCACAGGCCAAAGCAGATGTCTCTTTCAAATCAGTGGGAATACCCCTGTGAAAAATGTATTGAATGTGGCAAGGTCTTGCTGTCCTGGGAAAAGCGAGTTAAAAAAATCCACCTTTTCCCGTGAGTTCCCCATTATTAAGAGTTCCTTATATGTTTTTCTACAGCCGTACTAACAAGCCAGTTGTGTTTTTATTCTGTCCCTCTCTGATTACATTCAGCCCCTCAGGCAAATCTTTATACTCAGTAAGTCTTCTGTCAGACTACAGAAATCTTTGTAGCAATAGATCGTAATGAAGATTAAGCTGATGGCTTCATGAGTGATTTATTATAAATTATTGTGCAGTAAGGGTTTTTTCTTTCCCCTTGTGCATTGAAAGAATTATGTGAGTGTGGTCTCAGGGCAACCTCTCAGGGAAGCGAGGGGGATAAAATCAGTCAAGGGTGTCCTCAGAGTGTCCTCTGCTCTTGGATACCATTTTGGAAGACTTTCTTGGAGACGGAGGGACCCTCTGCTGGGAATTGTGGAGGAATGCTTTCCCCTGGCACTCCAGCACAGGGCGATGCAGACCTAGGGAGGAGCTGTACACAAGTACGAGAATATAAATCAGCTTCAAGATGAAAGCTCTTAAATCTGTTCTCTGCTGCTCATGCTGATTATCATGGCCCCAAGGCATCGTTACAGGAGGATGCACTCAGGAGGGCTACTTCAGAATTTCCACAAGTCATTGCTGATTATGGATCTGTACTTTTAAGTGTTTATAGGTGGGTGATTGATACACTGATGATGTACCTTTCAGAACTGCGTAAAGAGGAGCAAGACTTGATTTGCACTTGGATTGTCATTATTTTACCATTTAAAGTGGCTCCTATTTCATAAACAGTAGCTATGGTAATGCATTTAGGATGGTTTTCATATTCATGGATACATATATATGCATATTTTTACCAGATAGGCACCTTAAAATTTTCCAGTCATTATTATGAAATGCCATATAGCCTCTAAAGCTCATTCTGAAAGGATATCTATAATCAATTAACTGACTCTCTAGAGCTGCCTTAATATGGTGTTTTAATTAACACCACGTTGGAAAGCAGAGCAAGCTCCTGCCCAAGTCTTGCAGCAGGAGGTGTTTGCAGCCCTGCTGGCAGGCAGGGTCTCTCCCGAGGTGTGGCAGTGCTTTTAGTGTCCCACTGTTCCACTGCTCAGATCCTACCTGCAGGATCGAAAGGAAGAGTGGAAAGGGTTCTGTTTCCAGGAGAAACAGAGGGCTGCAGAAGCTTCCACATAAATACAATGAGCACATAAATACAGAGCAGGGTTTAGCAGGGACTGGCAAGGTCTGTGCTGGAGCAGAAATGACCTATTGCCAACCCCAAAACAAGAGACAGGCACGGGGGGGAGATAACAGCCAGCAGGACAGCAGGACTGGAAAATAAAAGCAGTATTGGCATGTTCTCCTTGCAGAGGTGTCTGTTTGAAGATCAAGCATCAGTGTAATCAGTGTTGATATCCCTTTGTCAAAAATAGTAATTCTTCAGCTATGATTTGATAAATCTATATTTATTGGTTAGCGTTTCAGTGGGTCTCACTTGGCAGAATTTCATTATGCTGAATCTGTTCTGCAGCTGTTGAAGCTCTACAGAAGTCAGATAAGTCTACACCAGGAAAAGCTCCAGTGTTTGTATTTAAAACTTTACAGTGGTTTTTGTGCTTCTGGTCTTTTCCCTGTGAGACAGCACTGGGCCATGCCCCCCAGTTCTGGGTTGAGTTTCTGTAGTTTTTATCTATAGAACTTTTTTCCATTTTATTTGTGATCATGAACAGAAATGATTTAGTGTAGATAAATAGTTTAGGTACAAATCCTGTTTGTCACTCCCATGATATAATTTATTTTCATGGTATGAAGTGTTTATCATGCTGGAAGTTAATGATCCATTTTTTACTATTTCTGACTATGTAGGAAACTCTACATTTAGAAACACAAACTTTTCTGATTGTTTGGGGACTTCAGGGTGCTGGAGATGAAGATGAGACCTACCTGCATATGGTTCCATGCAGAAGACATGCAATGCTTTTAAGGGTTTTCTTTTCTTTTCTCCATATAAACTCCTGTGAATTTCTTCAGTCTCTCCTGGTGTTGAAGGATGGTATCCAACAGCTTCAGTAGCAAACTCTGCAGACAAATCTGTCTCTGAAAAACAAGATCAGAACTCTTGACCATTTACCTATTCAAGATGCATATTTTATTTGTTATCGGGTGTTTTAATTGCTCTTATGGATAGATATTAAATGAATGGATTTTTTTTGCTAAATTAACCAAGTAATACTTTTATTTGTAGACCAAGGTTCCATTTCTACATTTTCTTTGTCTGCTGGTAGAGTAAGATTTGCCACACCAACTGGCCTTTGTCCATATTGAAATTTCCTTTTGCTGGGCTTTATAAAATGATGAAAACTTTTTGTGGATCTTGGTTTCCTCTTGGCTGTTCTTGGGGTGGAGCTGGGGTGGAATTCAGCCCAAGTGCTGGGCACAGCCTGAGTGTATCAGGAGAGTGATTAAATTCCTGCTGTGTGTAATAATTGCTGTATTGATAGAACAATGGGGTAAGTGAATTTGTGCTTAATCTGCTGTGTCAACCTGGAAAAAAAAGTGCTTTGGGAGTGAGAGCATTTTTGTGCTTATATTTAATTTGATACCACTCTTGGTAAATGGGTCACTGATCTGAGGTGTTGTATTTTTGGCATTAAGAGAAGTGCTGGGTGCTCTAAAATGCATTAGCTTTTCTTCCTGTGAAAATCACTCCACTCTGTTTTCCTGGGCTTGGAGATGATGAAATCTGTTTGTGGCCTTTTATTTTTTTTTAATTTATTTTATTATTATTTTATTGGAGAGATGGGCAAAATGATGGTCTGGCACAGGCAGGAAAGAAAGTGAAGTAACATCCAAACTGCTCTTTGAAAATACACAAATAAATTGAATAATAATAACATGTTTATCAAATCATTTGACCTTGGTGAGGCTCCAATCCATCCAACAGAACTGGGATGTGCTGACAGGAGTTTGCCAGCATCCAGTTCTGCTTCTGTGGGAAACATTGGTTGTTTCAAAGTGAAGTCTGTGGGAGGTGACTGAAGAATGCTGTTAAATTTTGGTGGGATGGAAGTTCATTTAATGCTTCACACACTATTATGAGACTGAGGAGTTCAGGCATCTCAAAAATAATTTCCAGATCAGCACCAACACATCTCAGCTTTGCTGAAATGTCTGAGTGTTACCCTGAGCTGAAACAGAGCTGGGTAATATTGAGCTGGATGCAATGAAAATTCCATGCAGGCTATTAGAACTAACATGTTTGGTCAAAACAGAAACACTCAGATTAAACGATGTGGTTTCATCCCCATTTGGGACTTCGAGCTTCTTTGGGATCGATGAGATTTCAAAAGAAGAAATACCATTTCAAATAGCAGAGGGCAGTGTGAAGAAGCAGAGCAAAAGCAAACAAGCTGAAGGCAAAGCCTGGCGCAGTTTGGGCTGAGGAAAGGGAAGAGGGGAAGCCCAGGGAACGTTCCAGGCAGCTGGGACTGTGCTGTGGCTGTCCCCACCCCTCCCTTTGTCCTTGTTCCCTCAGGAAAATGCCTGTTTCACTGCAGGAATGGCAGCTGGCAGAGAAGAACCTCCTGGCTTTCCAGAGGCCACTTTGCCAGCCTGACCTGGAGCTTGCAGGGATGAGATTCCTGCCTGGAGTGGGAGCTGGGAGTGCACTAATTGGGCACTGATGGCAGGCGCTGGATAATGGCAATTTTCACTCAATTACTCAGTGCACAGTGTCACTATTAGAACCCAATTAATTTTAAAAATCATTCCAATTTAAAAGAAGGCAATATGTTGCATTTCCACAAGTTATCTGTAGCATTAGGATGGCCCATTTAGCCAACTCTTTATTGCATGAGACAGTGATGCAAACAAAGCAGCAAATAACAGCGTGAGGAGAAATGGCTGTGTGTTTGTGGAGCTGCAAGAGGCTGTGCACGGCAGGGCTTTCCCAGGGTCTGTCCCAATTCATGCAGGACCACAGAGGATGTTTTAAGCCAAATTTAATTGGAGGGCAGTGCTCTGCTGTTCTTTTTGTTTAAGGGATGCATAGAAAATAAGAACCAGCTAAGGCTAGTAGACCAGTAAATAAATATTCAATGTTCCATTTCCATTGTGATTTGGGATTGAATTTCACAGAATCAAAGAGTTGTGGAATGATTTGGGTGGGAGGGGACTTTGAAGATTTCATCCCACCTAGTGCCACCCCAGCCCTGGCAGGGACACCTTGCAGTGTCCCAGGCTGCTCCAAGCCCCAATGGCCAAGCTGGCCTTGGACACTGCCAGGGATCCAGGGGCAGCCACAGCTTCTCTGGGCACCCTGTGCCAGGGCCTGCCCACCCTGCCAGGGAGGAATTCCTTACCTCCTTCCTTCACTCTCAATGAGCAGGGCTTGAACTCCAGGTCTTTCCTGAAGAGAGAACACCACAGTTGTGGTAAATATTTACAAGAGGTTGCTAATTTGAAGCTTCATTTGGTCTATGGGAATTGTGAGCTTCTGGTGCAACACTGAAATACATAAAATATATAGCTCATAAAGTGGACTAGATTCTTCTTAAATGGTAAAAGAAAAAAAAATTGATTTTGGCCTGAGTGTGAGGCATTTGCCAAGAGAGCTCCACTCTGTTTCCTGGCCCTCAATCCAGCTGCTGCCATGCACACCTGGAGAGCCCAGATGACCCTGTGAGTGTGTTTGGAACAGCTGAGGAAAAGGGGACATGAGCCTTGGTTTGGGGCAGGAGCTGTTTGTTCAGCCTTTGGGGAAGCAGAGGGCTGGAGCCCTGGAGCTGTGCTGTGGCTGTGGGGCACTCAGAGCTCTGCCAGAGCAGTGTCCTCCCTCAGGAAGAAGCAAAAAGCACCTGACAGCCTGTGGCTACAAAAAAATTAATTGGGAAGTGAGCACACCGCTAACCTTCTGCCTGGCCTTGATGTAAGCAGCAATGACAAGCTCTTTACTCCCAGATTTCCCTGTCACTTGGTGGTGAGGTTTCCATCTGGACTGCAAGAGATGCTTTAGATTTGAACCGACTGACTGGAAGAATTTAGTGGAACAACTCCATTTGCACTACTCCAAAATGCACAGGGCTGTTACCTGACAAACTATTTAAGAAATGCTTGTAAATGTGGGTTATTTGTCATTGTTTGTTTGACTAGAAGAAAAACCTCACCTGTTTCCCACCAACAGCATTTGCTTTCTGTTGTCACTTTTTAAGTTATTTTCACGCTAAGGTTGCATGCTTTTTGTGTTGGGATGTGATGAGGCTGTTATCAGACTTCCCTTCAGGTGGGAAATACAAACCCATGGGATTTTACAGCTATTCCATCCCCCAGATGTCCCTTGCCAGGGTGTTGTGTAGCCCCAGCCCTGCAGCCTGTATTCACTGGGATGATTTAGTCATTTGGAGAAAGAGGTGGAAGCAAACATGTTCAAAGCACAGCCGATGCCCAGAGAGTCAGATACTCATTAACAGTATCTTCCAGCCATAATCAGTTAGCCTTGGAGAGCATGTTTTATCTTGCTCCCTGCCAACCTTTCTGCCCACAAGTGATTTGCACTCTTATTGAGCAAAGTTGGAAGCAGAATGGATAATAACAAGTCTGAAAATGCTCTGAAAGCAAAAAAAAAAAAAAAATCAACCCTGGGCACAGGGACAGCAAGCCTGGAATTTAGAGCAGAAAGTAAAGAACATTAAAAGGTCAGGGCTATTGAAGCTCCAACACTGCGATTATGTCACTGGATAATAAATCTTTATTGTAAGAGAAAAGGTAGGAAAACATTCCTGGGGCCCTTCCATGTGCTCTCTCTAGGGCAGGAATGTGTTTACCCTGATTAGCATTTCTTAATGGTACAAGCACACCTCATTTATTACTGCGGGGAAACAGTGATTAGAGGAGAATGTGCTGCACAGTGTGACTCTGCTGCTGTCACCATCCCAGCCTGGCTCAGCAGCTCCTGCTCTGCTCAGGCTGCACCAGACTGGCAGGGAGAAGCCCTGGAGAGAGTGAGGATGGGCAGGGTTGCTGTGGAGCAGGAATGGGGCTGGGATGAGGATGGCATTGGGATGCTGCCCCTGCTTTATAAACCCTCTAGGGCTGCACTCTGTGCTTCTCAGGAATGAAATCCTAGTGTGTTTGATATTTATTTATGTTTGTAATTATCAGAAGGGAATAATTGAGTGGTGAGTTCCCTAAATGGGTGGTGTGAGAGTGTTCTGGCACAGGGGTGTCCTGTGGGGATGTCCTGTGAGTTGTGAGTTGGGCTGGGAGCAAGCTGAAGGGAAAGCTGCAACTCTGGGCATGGCAGAGCCCTCTCAGAACACTGTGGATTGGCCAGAATTGTTTTCCAGTCTCATTACAAATATACAGAGCCAACCTAAAAGGAACCACCCTGATCTCCTTTCCTCTCTGTTGCTCTCAGTGAAAATTTGGTGTTTGATTATATTTACTTATCTGCATGTTTTAGTAACATGCTAACTGTCTAATTTATATCTCAATTTATTAGATATTTCCATGGGAAATTCAGTACAGCCACCATTGGATGTTTCTCTTTCCATAAGTTTATAATTTACCTCCAGTATATTGCATTTCCATAAGAAACCAATGGTAGCACAACATACTCTCAACAACTAACAATTCCTTTATTTTGCTATTTAAATTTATATTTTAAGAATGACATTTCCCCCCTTTAAATAATGAACTGTAGATGAGGACATATTCATCTTTCTCCTGTGATATTTAACTGGCATGGTTATCGAGTTATCTTTAAAGATTGTTTATTGCAGAGCATGAATTGGAGCCAAATGCAGTAAGTAGGAGGTGAATTTGTGCTTGGAACAGTTACTGAGGGAGAAAAACTATCCAGAGTGGAATTGCACTGTCAGGGAGTGAAAGCTGAAGGGTTTCCTACAGGATATATTTGGATTTCACCAAAGGAACTCTGACGCAGGGCAACTTCAACACAAGATGTAAACATGCTATGCCTAAAGCATGCAGTCAGTGTTCCTTTGGTGAAATCCAAATACATCCTTTATTGGAGGATATTCAGTGTTCCTTTGGTGAAATCCAAATACATCCTTTATTGGAGGATATTCAGTGTTCCTTTGGTGAAATCCAAATATATCCTTTATTGGAGGATATTCAGTGTTCCTTTGGTGAAATCCAAATATATCCTTTATTGGAGGATATTCAGTGTTCCTTTGGTGAAATCCAAATATATCCTTTACTGGAGGATATTCAGTGTTCCTTTGGTGAAATCCAAATATATCCTTTACTGGAGGATGTTCAGTGTTCTTGGGGTGAAATCCTGCATTGCCTTGGGAGGTGCAGGAAGGAGTGTCGGGGGTGTGGTGGGGTTTGGTTTGATTTTATTTTTAATTTCAGTTTGGCACTCCAGCTCACCACAGTGCCCTGGGGAGGGGAAGCCCTTGGATGGAAGTTCTGTGCCAGGTCTGGCCAAGCTGCACTCCCTGGGTGACTCCAGCACTGATTAACAGAAATTGGACTTATTTGGTGACTTTATTGGTTGAAGTGAGGTGTAACAGAGCTCAGTTAATGTGCACAGGTTGACCTCCAATTCTTTTAAGGAGTACTGAACACTGCTTTTTAATTTAGTGAAAGCATCTGTAAAAACACTGCATCAGTCCTGTCCTCTTTAACCAGTATTGTTGAAATGTCAGCTTTGATAGACATGTCTAGTTTTGTTCTGTGTCTGAATTTGAACAGAAAGATGACAGTTATAGACTTTAATATGACTTATCTCTCTCTTCAATCCCAAGCTTTAGGTATTCATGTTAATTAAAATGCACAGTAATGTCAAGCTGGCAAATAGTTACAATATAAAATGTCAATTATCTTATTTTTGAATGCATCCGAAATAATAAACGAATTCATCAAGCCATGAGTCTCCAGCTAAACAGATGTCTGGGATGTAAATGGATGGGAAGGAGCAGTGCCATAAATCCATTTGTCAGGCCTCTGAAGCTCTCTGCACCTTTGCTGCTCAGTCTGTTGAGGCTGGAGGTTTGTCCCCAGCACAGGGGTTGGGCTGTGCCTGTGCCAGCTGTGGTGCAGAGCTGCAGGAAATGCTGCCTTGGGACCTCCAGCTGCTCCTGGGGGATGGAGAGGCACCAAAATTGCTGTCATTTGTAAGCTCAGCCCCCTCGTTGGAATGGGATGTGTGAGGTTTGTGGGAGCTTTTGCTTTGTTGTTTTTTTTTTCCCTTTAAACTACTGCTCCATCTAAAGTACTCAGTAGTGCTGATGTTCCTTTTTTCCCAGTCAAACGGAGGTGGTTTAGGCTAAAGCTGAGTAGCTGCAGGAGGGATGTGTGCAGGGAGGCAGTTCTCTCTGCTGGTCAGTCTCCTCCAGCAGGCAGGTGGGGAACAGCCTTTGAGCAAACTGGAATGCATTTACAGGCATTTGATCTCTGCTGAACTGGTGTAACCATATGAAACCTCTTCTATTATTCACTCTGTCTGCTTCAAATAATTCAGGCCCAGTGGTCTCCAGCCACTTTGTGATACAGCTTGCTACAACATTAAATTTTCAGCAGCTGCATTTGAATCGGTTGACAGTTCAAAAGCACGGCGTTGGTTGGTGTTTAAGGAATCCAGATTTGGATTTAGAGCTACCTTGTGCTTGGAAATGCAGCAGCACATGCAGGCTGTGAGCAGAGAGTCTAGAGGCTTTTTCCTGCCCAGCTGATGCACTCCAGAGCTTCAGCAAAGGAGGGATGGATGCTCCAGAGCTAAGGCAAGCACACACCTGTATGTGCATGATTAGTCAGAGTGCTGTGCTGCTCATAGCAGAGTTTTGTGAGAGTCAGGGATGGGTGAGATGATATCAGAAGCAACTTTCAGCTGAGGAAATGGGTATTTCCATGATGGGCTCTTTTTAGGAGGATTTAGTTTCCAAATTGGTGAATGCTTTCAAGTGTCTGAACAGTTGGCTTTGTTTTCCTCCAGAGACTTTCACTCACACTTCTATCCATTCAGGACTTGAGAAGTGTTAAAAATACGAGGTTTAACAAAAGACTGGCTCTTTATGCAAAGAGGCAGAATTTGGGCTAATGTCTCTCTGCAGAGCAGGTTGGAACCACAAGGAGATCTCACCAAAAGCTCTGGGCAAGGTTTGAAAAGGCTGATCTGCACTGGTGATGGGAAGGTTCTGCAGGTGCAATAAAGGGAATAGAGGGCACCTCACACTGAAGAACAGTGGGGCAGGACAGAAGGAAGGAGCATTTTTTTGTTCTCTTCTGATCTCACATCTGATACCTGCAGACCTGGGATCAAACCATAATTTAGAATAACTTCAAGGCAAAAGTGTAGGGGTGCACCCACATAAAAGAAATCCTTAAGTAAAATTAAGACTCATCAACACAAGAACAGTTTTGTCCTTAAACCTTGAAGGCCATGAAGTGCACAGTGCACACAGGTGCTGCTATTCTTAGTTAAACATTTGGTTAATGAGGGAGTTAACAACAACTGTCTTGTTGGAAACTTTGACTGTCTTTGAACAGTTGTGCATTTCCAGTTCTTGTGAAGGGAATCTTTGTTCAGCACTGAAGAAGTCCCTTCTGTCTCATGTGGTGTTGTGAGCAGAGGTGGAAACACAGCTGAGTCCTGACTTTGCTGCTGTGTTAATCTGCAGTTGTGAGGGTGATGGAGAGCTGAGAACCAGGGGAAGGTGACATCTGCAGACACTGGGGAGAGGAGGTGGAAGTGTTTGCACTCTGAGAAAAGAATCCTGCCAGGAATGTCAAAAGCACATCTTGGTGGCTCTCAACTAAGCTGTAGAAATGTTCTTGATCTTTGAGGTTTTCTGCTGCTTCATTTCTGTGCTGTGTCTGCACTTGTCTGGTGTCTGAGAAAGAGCAATTGGCAGAAGTCAGTGAAGGCAAGAGAAGTTTTTGTTGGGTCTGTGAAACCTCTGCTTTGTGGCACAGGATCCCTGCGGATGAACTCTCTCTATGACATGAGAGAGTGAAATCTAGATCATGTTATCCATCTGTCCTTGTCCACTTGCATGCAAAGGTTCTCTTTTCCTTCCATGGGAAGTCATAGCAAGAATAAATTTTACCCATTCCTTAAAAAAACCCCACAAACCCAAATCTGCAGACACACAACAGAAAAACAAGACAGATATAAAAGAAAAACCAGACAAAGTTGAATTAGAGCGTGGTGTTAATGACACAAGGTTGTGGATTCAAGCCCTGTGTGGGCCATTTACTTCAGCACTGGACTCGATGATCCTTGTGGGTCTCTTCCACCTCAGAATGATCTGTGACTAATTTTAACTAATTGACCTCTACCAGGACTAGAGCAGAGAGCCCCCAGCACTCTGTGGGACACAGAAAGAGTGCAAGGACTGTTCTGCATTAAAAATGCATGAACACAACTTACTCTGCATATAAGGTCAAAATCTCCTGTTCAATGAGTAACTAGGATTTTACACGCTTAATGCTTGGATAGACAAGCATTTCTGTACATTTTGTTTACTGACAGAAATGGGTATCTTCTCAAGGAATCCATGACCACCCTTTGCTGTGTACTGGAGTTGTCATTGAGCCCCAGGCTGGCTGTGCCTCTGCAGGGCTAATCCTGTTCTTGTCCTTGGACCACACTTTGGTGTCAGTGGTGTCAGCTGACATCACTCTGTTACCTGACTGCAGATTTGCTCCAAACACTGCAGGCTGTCAGTGGATCCAACCTGATGTGAAAGAGTTTCTCTTAACAAAGTTGTTCTTTCAACCAGCCCAAGCACCCAGCAATAAACTAGGAGCCAGGGAATTCCTGAGGCCACCCAGGGATCTGCTTCCAGCTGCCACCCTGCTCTGCTCCCTGTCTCTGTGCTCCAGGCACACGTTGGGAGGTCAGAACTGGGATTGTGCCTGGCAGATGAGCAGTGCTGGCTCAGACTGCTCTGGTGGCACAGGATTTTACTCTTTTGCCATTGTTATGAAAGGAGAATCTTCCTGCTGCAGAACCACCATTCAGGGAGGACTGATTGCTGGCCAGCTGTGATGTAGGGACTTGCCAGAAAATAATAAACACATGGAAATTCAACTTTTAGCTCCTCAGAGGAAAGAAGCCTCAGTTCTGGGTTGGGGTAGGCAGAGGTGGGAACTGTCCTGGAGTTCAGGGGTGCTGGAGAAAGCCCTGCTGGGATTGTCAGTGCAGAGGTTACCTCAATTCCCAGTTCAAGGATCAAAGCCATTCTGCTCTCCACCAGCTCAAGAGGTCAGAACCATCTGCCTGTCCCTGGGGGTTGGTGCTGGTTGGTGGTGTTGGATCCCCTGGGATCCCTTGGAGATGCTTTTTCTCTCCACCTCTCAAGCTGTTCTAACCCAGAGCCCTGTGCCAGACCAGAAAACAGTGTGGAGCTGCAAGGCAGCTTAGCACAGGGAATGAAACACACACTGAGTGTAAAACCAGAATGGTCCAGGGCTGTTGGCCCCTGGGTTGGGTGAGGCCATTCATTTATGGACAAACTGTTTCTGTCCCTATCCCTTTCACAGCAAGAGAACTTGACAATGGCTTTTTCTTTTCAGCTCTAATTAGGAAAATGTTCTGGAAGTTCAGTATTATTTATTGCCTGCATGTTAGTGACAAAATGAATGAATTATAAAGTGAGAAGTGATGGTTATAAACTTGCTCGTGGAGTTTGGAAGAGATTAAAATTAATTTGTGACTAAATGAAGGTGTTTTGATGAATTCTCATCTTATTAAAGACATGTAAAGGACTGAATTATTTTCATAAAATGAAATGAAATAGATTTTTTAAATCTGAAAGCCCTTAAGATGATTCAAAACAGGCTGGAGAGCTTTGCCCCTGCAGATTTTGGGTCAGCATACAACACTTTGTATTTATCATAGTGTAGTTAGCACAAACCCCTTACTGTTGTTTGGCCATTTGGGTTTGGGTTTTTCTATTTGGTTGGTTAGATTGTTGAAGTGTTGGGTTTTTGTTTGTTTTTATGATTTTTTTTAAAATCAAAGGAGTAAAGTGACCTTCTTTTCCTTTCCAGTCCTTTAAATTAAACATCCTAGAATTTTTTCTTACAGCTTACTAGCTCAGAAAAGGATTTAATCTTTGAGAAAAAGAGGAATTTATTATCCTTGTGTGTTGTGGATTGGCAGCTGATCCCACCTCCATTCCTTAGGAAAACTCTGAGCAGTGATACAATGGCTCTCGAGTTTTGCTGTTCACTCACTTGAACGTTGTAGCCAAACACCAACTGCAGATGATTCCAAAATGTCCTGTTCAGTAGCTGCACTGAATCAAATCAAATACTTGTTTATTCTAATTCATGCTGCACTTTCCATTTAAATTGGGAAGAAAGGGAACATTCAGAACTTGAGGAGCCAACAGCTTGATCACACTCTCCCTCTTGGGCCATCCAGACTGGTCTGGACTGGGAATATTTCATTTATAGTCTGATTTTAGCAGCAAAAGCTATTTACAGGCAGCAGGGTTTGGTCAGTGTTTTGTCAGCAGTTCACACTTCAGTTACCTCTTATTGCAGTCTAAACAAACTTAATTTTCCTTCAAATCTGGTTAACTGCTTTGTCATAATAAACCAACTGATCTCTTGATGCCTTAAGAAATACAAATGTTGAGTTTGAATAGCATTGTTTGTTTTTACACAAGAGATATAGATGAGAGAAGAAGAAAATGTGTATGAGAAACCATTTCTTACCTATTTCATTTCTTGTTATCTTCAAAGCAGGGGATGCAAACCAAAAATTTCCTCAATCATCATGGTGTTTCTGCCTCAGTAATTTCTCCTAATAAACCTTCCTCTGCACTCGCCATCTCTGAACAAGAAATTGCTTTGAGCTATTAATTATACATTTATTTCTTTTTTTAATCCAATTCTCTCTCCTTGGCCTATTATCTCTGTAGAGCAGCAAACAGCAGTTTAGATAGATGTGTATTTAGATGGTCATTACCATCTAAAATGTAGGATCCAGAGTTTGTTGTAACCATCTCTTTTTTTAAGGTGTGTAAGGTTTTCAGATGTTTTAGTGTTGTCCAGCAGACTGGAAGGCACTGGGAAGGCACTGGGAAGGCACTGGGAAGGCACTGGGAAGGGAGGTGCTGGCGCTGTGATTCCATAAATCCTTGACCAACTGGACACAGTGCTCTGCTGTCCCCTCGGGCTGCAGTTTCCTCTGGGAATCCTCACTGAGGTGCTTTAGCCACTCTACAGCCAGTGATTGCCTCTGCCATTCCCTCCCTCATTGCAGGGGGAGTTAGAAATCCCTAATTTTGACTGGATTTCATTAGATTGGACTCTAGATTTAGAGAGCAGAGGTCCAGGGACACCTACAAGTAGCAATGCCCTGTCTGAAGCTCCAGAATGCCTGTCAAAGCTGTTGGGAATTTTTCTCCAAGCTGAGTTCTCCCAAAGTCTTTGTGCCTCCAGACTCTGCCTCAAGCCATGATGTTTTAATCGTGCCACCAATGCAGACTGCTGTTTGTTTGCTCTTTGTGCTTCCAGGGGGTAACCTTTGTGCTCATGTGTTCAACATGAAGTGTTTTGCCCCAGTTTTGAAATCTGAAAATGTAATTCCAAGCACGCAGGGGGAGGAAAGGCCCAGCTGTGCTTGGGGGTCCTAAAGGGGATGCATCCAGGAAAAAGCTCTGGTAGAGAGGTGAAAACAAGTTAGGCAGTGCCTAGTGGGATCTCTCTTGGCTATTTTGGGACTGAGGTTGCCTCTCACTGCTGCCTATGATAGAATTTGCCTTGAATTCATTGTAGCTGCAGTTTCTCTGTGGCTGCTGAGTCTCTGGGGAGGTGCAAAGCTGTGCGGTCAGCTCTGAATGGTTCAATCCCAGCACCTCAGAGCACTGGGCTCACACACCAGAGCTGTCCTTGACTAGCAGGGTCCTGACTGGGATGGCTGCAGCTCATTCCCTTTTGGAATTGTGCTCACATTGTGAAGCAGCCATAAAATTTTGGCCTTAATGTGTGCTACCTGGAGAATTTCAGTCTGAAAATACAGCACACGGTTATCAAAAAATGGTTTCAGGAATCATAATTTTTTTTTTGCTATGGCCTGACAAAAATGATAAAATTTCCAGATGCGTCAGTGCTTTCCAAATTGAGATCTTCATCTGGCAATATTATGAAGATGACTTTAAAAAAAGAAAAGATTTAGTAACAAATACATTTCCCTGGATTTATCTCCTATTTAATATTGTAGCAGCCAAGACTTTTATGTCAGAGGATCCTAAAACTAAGTTATTGTTAGAATTAATCACAAAAGAAGTTGTCATGCCTACCGAGCACCCAGCACCAACCAGTAGCATTTCAATCCTTGGGTTTGAATCTCATAAATTTCTCAGCTTTTCAAGCTGAAATTAGCTAACCACTGTTGGCAGTGCTGTGGTGCCAGCACTGCTCCACCTGCACCTCCCCTGCCCACCCAAAATGTGTCCTGGGAGTGGAGAATGACCCTTGGGTGATGCTGCATTTGCTTAGAAACCTCCTGGCAGATCCTTTTTGTGCAGCACCTCCTGGCAGATCCCACCCAGCAGGAGCTTGTGGGTTTGGTTTTCCTTGTGCCTTTTGGGATCTTGGTTCCTAAAGGGGTCAGGGGTTCCTGCAGGGAATCAGCAGCCAGGAAAAAGCTGCAGAAGAGGCAGAGGGTGAGAGCAGCACTGACCCAGCAGGGCACCTCGGAGGGGACAGTGACAAATCCTGAGGGCTGCAGGGAGTGGGGAAGGGAGAGGGAAGGGAGAGGGAAGGGAGAGGGAAGGGAAAGGGAAAGGGAAAGGGAAAGGGAAAGGGCAGCACCAGGACTGAGGTCTGAGGAAATCTGCCAGTACTGAGGGGGGAAGCAGTGCAGAGTCTTAGGGCTGTGAGAGGTGAGGCAAAAGGAGGAATTAGCTCAGCAGTTGTTTTGGATATTTGTACATTTTCCCAGTGTTTGCAAGTCACCACAGAAAACATCTTGAGCAGGTTGATCCTGATGTCAGGTGTGTGGATTCCTCCTGTCCACCAGAATTCCTTCATGCACTTTTAGGCTTTATCTGCTTTATCTGCAGCTTTTTCCTCTGCTGCACTGCTTTGGGTTTGCTGGTCCAAAGCTCCCAGGAAGGAGGTGTTAGCACTCAGGTGTATTGGATTCCTGCTCCTGTGGGTTCTCCCAGCCATGCACAATTCTCCTTCCTTAGCATCTGCTGATATTCTGATTAATTTTCCCAAGGTCCTTTCAAATCTAGTCCTGAAAGAGCTTCGAACTGGATGGGTACAGCATTCCACATTCTCTCATCCCTGCTGGTCTCTTATCAAAGTTCATAGTGTCTACTCGAAAAATAAAAAATGTTTGGAAATTTTTGTTATAGAATATAACACTTTGTACACTATCTGTTGTGTAAGACCTCGTGAACAGGGAATTGCTGAAAAAATAAACCTCACAAAACTTACCCCCCAAACCCACAACTCCTGAAATAGCTCTCTCTGAAAAATTCTGTCAATAATTATCATGTGCTTATGTTTCTTTAATACGGAGAAGGAACAGGATTGCTCAGCGATCAACTCTAGTGAACATAATTTGGAACCCCACAGAGCTTTCAGCTTGTTCATGGCATGTATAGAATGCACTAGAATGTAGTGAGCACCTCCTGGTTTTTGTAGTCTCTGTCCTGTCTGATTTTTGTCTTTATTTTTCCCATTTTATCTTTATGGATTCCAAGTTCAGACACAGATCTGATCAGGGTTTCAGTAAGATCAGCCTTTGCTGCAGGGACTGAGCAGTGCCCAAAGTTCTGTTGGATAATACAGAAAATTATCTGCTGGGAAACTGAAACAGCTGGCCTGAAAATTAAGAAATAAATGATAAATAAAATGAGGCCCTAATTTCGTTTTGGGGATTAGAAGATTTTACTGCACCAAAATTTGCTAAATCCGTCAAGTAGCAGAGGGAACCCCCAAGAACTGTGATGTGAGGGTGACCAGGACTGCTGCTAAGCAGAGACAGGGATTTGTGGAAGTGCTTTCCATCTTTCCATGGCATATTGCAGTTCAAAGGTGTTCTCTGTGTTCCCTCCTGCCAGGTTTTGTCAGCAGAGCTGAGCAGTTGCTGCACTGATGTTTCTACCTGCAGCACATCCTCATGTGAGCTTTGTGTTTCTCCTCAGGGCTTTGAGTGACGGGTAGAACAACTGAGAACAATGTATTTCCAGGCCCTTTTGCCCTCCTTCAGAGCTGTGTTAAACTGCTTTGTTATTTATATTTAATCTGCCTTCTCGGCCATTGATTTAATGCAATGCCTTTTGGAGATCCAAAGGCTATGGGATCACACACTTGCACTTGGACAGAAATTGGAAAAGTAATAACCCTGTGAAGTCCTGGATGTGCCTGATCCTTGCTGTGCAGGGGAGCCTCACTGCTGAGTGGGTGCAGAGAGCAGCACAGGCAGCACCTGCAGCTGGGAGGCTGACACTAAAAAACCTAAAAATTAGCCTTTAAAATTGGCACCAGCGATATGTCCAAATGGCGCTGCCATTTACCATTGTGGTCCAGCTCGTTTTCTGCCATTTTAACACATTTTCATTGGTTTATTACAATATTGATTACAGAAAAAACCAAAGTTACACAGGTTCTTTTAGCTTGGGATATGCCTTTTTCTTCTGGATTGCTCCTTTTTGTGTTTTCCCCTATTTGCAGCTAACAGTTTTCCAGTTCCTCAAGTCTGAGCAGCTCATTTCAAACTTGTAAAACATCCCAGCTGACCTACAGAATGAGGGCTCCTCAAGTACAACAAGCAGTTTTCTTGCTATGGAAAACAATTTTGAAAAGATTTTTTGGGATAAATTCCATGATAGTTTTTCTTTTTTGGTTGAATTTTTGTTTGTTTGTCTTTTGGTTTTGTGGTTTTTTGTTGTTTTGTTTTTGTTGGTTTTTTTTTTTTTAATTGGTTTGGTTTGGTTTGGTTTGGTTTGGTTTGGTTTGGTTTGGTTTGGTTTTGTTTGGCTTGGTTTGGTTTGGTTTGGTTTGGCTTGGTTTGGTTTGGTTTTTTTGGTGGTTTTTGTTGGTTTTTTGCTTTGTTTTGTTTTTAAAGTGGGTTTATTTCTAAGCTTTTCCTTAACATGCACTTAGCATACACATAGTACATCATCAAATACATAAAATTTGTCAAGAGAACTTTCCAAGAAACTTCTGATATACAAAAAACCCCAAAAAACTCCTGAAATATTCATCATAAGTTACCTGAAATATCTTGTGAATAATGGACAGATACTGGACCAGCAGGTAATCTCTAAAATAATTTAATCAAGTAGCAACTTGTAGCCATTGTGTGATGTTACTTCTGGGAATAGCGGCAAGCAGCAGAAATGTTGATTAGTTGGCCCTTTGCCTTTCTGGTGCTGAATTACTGAAATCACAGTGAAACTGTTGCATAAGTGCACATAAACTCATTTTTATTCTTGTATATTAATATTTTTTGACTGGAGAAAATGCAAGTCAAACTTTTCCCATATTTTCACTGAGGTCTGTGTTGGGTTTGGATCTGTATGGGTTTTCTGTGTAGGAATATTTTGCTAATTTGCTGAAAACTGAAAAATGTGTAAGCAAAATAGGAGGACTATCCATGATACATGAATGCACTTAGGTAAGATGTATCTTAAAATGAAAGTGGATGCTGCTAGCAAAAGGCAGCACAAATCTAACCTGCATCTCAGAATCTTAATAATTGAGATTTTTCTTTTGATCTTGCAAGATTTATCAGAAGACTTGATTTAGTTCTACTCCTGCTTATTATAGGAAAGATGTTTATGCATAATAATCTGTAAAGTTTTAATTTGCTGGTAAAAATAAAATAATGAAATATATATTTCCTTGGATCCAAGCCTTTGGTTTTGCACTTGAAATGTTAAAGGAGCTGTGAAATTGCTAATTTGCATCTCCAGAAAACGGGGAACACCTGTTTTTTGGGAAAGGTCTTTACTGAAAAGCAGAAAATAGTTTCACGAGATGTGTACTCCAGGGCTGATCACAGCTAGCAGGCCTGGGTCAGCTTCAGCTTAAAATGGAGTTCATAGCAACCCTGAACACTGTGTGAACAGCATTGTGGGAGAGTTTGAAACACAGAATTCCCTTTAGGAGTGCATTTTTCAAGTTTAAAACTGGGACTTCTTATTCTGTCCCTCAGTCACTTGGGGACACGAGCTGTGGGTTTTGAGGCTGTCACACCGTAGGTAGAAATTGAGATGCAGATCCTCTGAATTTTACCTTGGTGAATATCAAATCCTGCCACAAGAATACTTGGACCTTCTCCCAAAACACCCCAAAAGACAAATCAGAATGAGAGCATTTTGCTCCTGAATGTTGGCCCTGCAGACAGAAGTGAGGAGCACCATGACTGGTTGACAGGGGAGCAGTGAAGTGGCCTTTGGCAGTGCTGGGTGCCCTTTGCTGACTTTTGTGCTCACGAATGTGGGTTAAAGACAACGGTGCTAAGCAAACAAACCCGTTTGTTCTGCTCTTTTCATAGCACAGCCATCTGCTTGAGGCAAGGCAGGGGCTGGAAGAGCTGCAGTTCCCAGCCTTAGGTAACAGGGACAGGGCTGGGCTTTGGGGCGCTGGACTTTTTGGCTGCAGCAGCCCTGGTGTAGCCCAGGCAGGAGAGCAGAACAGTTTTTTGGAGGTGCTCAGCCCCTCTGCCTTTGGCCTGCTTGGCTGGGTGAGAGAGAGGCTGCCTGATGAGCAGAGTGATTTAGCTCTGCTAATTAAAATCCCCCTGGGGGTGCCAATCGACATCTACACAAAACAAACAGAGAATCCTTTCTGAAGTGCTGGGAAAAGGTGTCAGCAGCTTCAGCCCTTCACGTTCCAGTAAAGCAGCAAAGTGTGGCCACAGAGCACTTCTGATGGGCTTGCACATGTCCTAAAATAGCCCCTTATTATCACAACACCTTGTGTGTCATCTCTGCCGTATAAATAATACAATTCCTCATCCATACCTAGGGAAAGAAGTGTTTTGCCCGTGCTCTGCCAATGCTGTGTCCTCCAGTAGCTCCTCATTTCACGCTGCCACGCGCAGAAAGCAAATCCCAGCAGGGAGAGGGGGCAGCCTGGGATGCTGGGCTGTAATTTGGTGGTGGGCTTTTGTGTATGTGTAGACAGCTGCTGTTTATTCCTATCATGCATATTGCAGTGCTCTCAATTTGCCTCCCACACCGAGCTGTATTCCTGTATTCAGTTGAAAGGGCACTTCAAAAGCAGTATGTCACCTCCCTGTGCTTGCAGTCAATGTAACAAAGACTCTATATTTTCCAGACCTGCAGCACACCATCAAATACATTTTTAATTTAGGTTAGTAAGTGTTGAGGCCAGAAGGATGCAGAAAATTTACGATCACCTCTTATATGGCTTCATCTGTAAGTTATTGCTGTATTTGTATGTGAGTTTGCAACCCTACCTGAGGGAAAAAAAGAAGGAAATCATCTCTTGTAGTCCTCTAGTCTTCTCTCTTGGTAGTTTGCTCCATTGGTTGCTTGCTCTTACTCTTAAAATGTGTGCCTTAATGCAGTCTGGTTCTTGTTTGGATTCAGTGTCCTGTTTGCCTCCTTTCACCTCATTAGAAAGCTTTTTATTGCACTTTATTCCAGGGAAGGAGCCTCTCTCTGCTTCACTGTGCAGAGATGTTTGGGAGAGTCCAGGGAAAGTATTGACATGCCAGTGGGATGCTGCTCCTGATCTCATTAGTCTGTCTCGGGTCCCTCCCTCCTGTTTTTCTGGGTTTAATTACAGGGCTGCAGCTCAGAGCTGGCAGGGCTCTGAGGGGATTTAGGATGGCCCTGAGTAGCTGCTTTATTGGGTTAAACACACCAAAAGTGGTGAGGGTAAATGGAAAGAGCTCTTTTTCCAGCACTCAAATCTTGCCCTGCCATAATGGGTCTGTTCATTCTGGACATTCAAAAACGAGCTCAAAGGAGTTTCAAACTTCTGAGGTTTTGTAAACCTTAAAAACCTGGGAAACGTGGCAGGGAGAACAGAGCTGGGAAGGGGCTGGAGCACCAGGAGAATTCCTGAGGGATCTGGAAAGGAGCTGAGCCTGGAGCAAAGGAGGCTCAGGGAACCTTGTGGCTCTGCACAGCTGCTGCCAGGAGGGGACAGCCGGGGGGTCAGGCTGTGCTCCAGGGAACAGGGACAGCAGGAGAGGGAACAGCCTCAGGCTGGCCAGGGGAGGCTCAGGGTGGACAGCAGGGAAAAGTTCTTCACAGAAATGGTTGTCCAGCCTGGCCCAGCTGCCCAGGCCCATGGTGGAGTCCCCATCTCTGGAGGGATTGAAGCCATGTGGATGTGGCACTTGGGGACAGGGGCTAAGGGGTGGCCTTGGCAGTGTTGGGTTCGTGGCTGAAATCAGTGCTCTTAGAGGTCTTTTCCAACCTCAATGATTCTGTGATCTCAAAGTGGAGTGAAGTTAGTAGGCTGCAGTCGACTAACTCCACTGACATTCTGTAGTCTCATTTCCAGAAAAATGCTGTGTTTCTCCATCAGCATAATCGGTGGATTGGATGGGACAGGAGGGATTAACACCAAGTAGTCTTAATTTACAAGTTTGCAACTGAACTGCAACAGTTTGGGCTGTAGGTGAATATGATTAATATTACACATTTTCCTGCATAGCACAAGCGACTTTTTATGCTGGAAATGGTTTAGAAAAGAATTTTACCGAGTTGAACCCTGACAACTTTGTCGCAGCAACTTCCTTACTTTTTCCCGTTTAGAGTCTTTGTAAAGTTCCCTTACCATGTGGTGTTTTCTCCGAGCGCAGTTTTTATTTTCCAAAGCTTTTATCATCAGAGATACTTTTCTCTGAGGTCCCTGTGATGTGTCCATCTCCCCAGCCTGCTGCTCCCAAACACGATCTCTCCGGCTGAGATCTCGTGGCGCTGGGATAATCACGCTTATTTTACATACTCAGTGCTGTGACCTAAATAGCATCACTTTGGATGTGACAGAGTTTCATTGTTAGCTTGCATTCAGTGCATTATCCAGCCTGACACCCAGCTCTGATGCTCCTGGATGGAATCTATTCGCGGGGAAAATCCTCCTGGCCTTGTTCAGTTTCAACTCCTCGCATCTTCCAGCAAAGTCAGGGCATCTCAGTGGGAGTTGCCAGATTAAGACTGAACAAAGACCTCAGGATTTGGTTCCCTGTCGGCGCATTTGTTTGTTCCTTTCAGCTGAAACTGTTTGTCATTTGTTTCTATTGAATCACAGGACAAATTGATTTAATTATTTTGGTCCCTCAGGGTCTTTGCCATCTTGCATACTGTTTAGGTGAGGAGTTAAGCCTGGCAGTTTTCTCTCTAGTTTCTCATTCTTAATAATAAGCATCAATAAGGTTGCTGTATTTGTATTCTAAATCCATATTTGGATATTTTGCAGAGTCTACTTAGTAGCTTCTTCATCTATAAAACTTGGTGAAAAACCTGGCTTTTTCAGGGAGGTGTGGATAAAAGCCTTTCAAAGAATACAAAACAAGCACAAAACCTCTGTATCACACACATGTACATCTGGGGGAAGAAAAAAATACCCCCCAAAATCCCAAATCAATTTGTGTTCTTAAAGACTCTTTATGTTTGCGTGTTTGGAAACAAAGGTATTAAGTGAAAGAGGAGAGAGTTAGAAAAGAGTTACTTTGTGCTTCTATTTTTGGGTACGATGACACATAGAATTATGATATATAGAACCCATTTCCTCTCCATATTTACATGAAATCTGCAAATATTTGAAGTAATTGTATCTCCTGGCATCCATATGTGCACTGGTGAATCATGTTGTGAGCTGATATTTAAATCGGTTGCAAAATACTGGTGTTTTGCAAAATCTATGACTTAAAGACCGAATTTGGCACTGACTTTTTCCTGAGGTAAAATCAGCAGCTTTGTCTTTTTCCACTCTATCTGATCACCTGTTCAAATAGAATCATGGAGTGGTTTGGGTTGGGAGGGACCTTAAAGCTCATCCCATCCCACCCGTGCCATGGCAGGGACACCTTCCACCATCCCAAGGTGCTCCAAGCCCAGTTTGGTTATTTATATGATGTGGGTGTGTCCCACAGCAGTGAGTTTGGGATCCTCAGGCTGTGTCTGCATGCTGAGATATCCACCCTAAAACTTGGTGCAGAATTTGTGGCTGGAGGAAAGGAGGAATGACTAAAATGCCTTTGAAAGGGGCTGATCCTCAGCTGCTGAGGCCAGACAGAGCTGTGGAGTGGCAGCCTTGAAATGCATCTTTGAAAAGTGACATTTTTATTTATTCATTGAGTTCCTTGAGTGGAACACTGACCTGTTTGAAGAAGAGCTGTGAGGCTCTGGTGCTGTGACTCTTGTGTGAGTATCTCCCATCACAGCCACTCCTGCAGTGCAATATCAGTGCACAGAAATATCCTGAATTTTATCAACCTAGCTGCTGTGGATGCCCTTCAGTAGGAAAGAAAAATGCTGAAAATTTGAAGCTTAATCTGCAGTATTCTTGGTTACTGTCCTGTCCTTTACTGTCCCTTTTTGTCCATTCCTACAATTCATAATTAAAAGGGTGAAAAAATAGGAGGAGGAGAAAGAAGAAAAAAAAATAAAAAGAATGAAATCTTTCCAAGACTTTTGGCTCTAATTAGATTTTCATTAAGGTTTTATAAAATCTATTACACAAATCCTCCTAAGAAATGAGAGCACAGTTCATGGCGATGATTAACAAATTGGCTTAATGAACTTATCTTGAACCTCTCAGACCCACTGCGGAGTTTTCGCTTCCCTGAAGTGTTGGAAGGAAACACATCAGGAGTGTCAGTTCAGAGCAGTGTGAGGAGGAAAAATGAGATCAGATGGGCCCAGCCTTGGCTGTACTTTTTCGGGAGAGCACATCAAGAAGCCACACTGAAGTGTCACTAATTTGACAGCTGTAGCAGTGAAAAGCCCCATAAAGGCAGAATGAGACCCTGGGAGTTGTGCCAGCTGAAGGCAGTTTTACCTTGAGCAGACTCAGGGGGTTGTGCTGTGGAACGAGGAGGGGCTGAGTCCTTATCTCTGATTTTCACAGCTCTTGGTCCTGCTTGGCTGTTTGTTTGCACTGCTGTAAATCCCAGCCTTGTAATCCTGGGGTAACCTGCTCAAGGGCTGCCAGCAGACACCCCAGGCGAGAGGAGAACTGCCAAACCAGAAGGTACTTCTGAAAATTATGTCTGAGAGGGGAATTAAGAAATTGCTTTAACTTCCTCATCTGTAGGATGGTCAATTTCTAAAACTCCTCTATGGTTTATGCAGTGGTATATATATATATATATATATATATATAAATCTCAAAATATTTTACAAAAAACCTGCATTTTCAGATGTTAAGTAGGTCCAGGTGGGAAAGGTCTCCTAACCAGATTTTGTTGGAGATGGTGTGCTTGGTTTCTGACTATTGTGGGATGTTTAGGTTTGAATATAACCATGAGGTCTAAAAGCACAGGTGAAAGCAAACTTGCAGTCAGGAATTTGGGCCAGAGTCATCATGAGAAACACCTGTCAAAGTTATGTTCCTTAAGGAATTTTCTTGAAGTACAATGATTCCAGACAGGATTACCAGGTCCACTGGGACAAATAACTCCTGCTGGAAGTTCTGGCTTCAGAGCCATGGCCCTGCTCTGCCTCCTTTCTCATGCTGCCAGTCCATTCTGCTCTTGTTGGTGATGGAGTCAGTGCTGTTGTGCAAATCAGGGAGGTGCCTAACAGGTTTTGTTTTGCTGCTGGGTTGTTTTCTGCTGGATCATTTCCATCCTGGATCTCTGCAGGTGCTGTTTGCCCCAGGCCAGCCCCAGGGATGGAAGTGGCAGTGTGTGACCCCAGAGATCCCAGCCCTGGCACTGTCTGCTAGCTCTGCTCTCGAGTGTTCAACCTCACTCAGCTATTTGAGAATTCAGATTCGCTCTTTTCCCTTACTGGGAGGCATTAAACACCACAAACTCTCCTCTTGGCCCTGTCTAACCCCCAGCTCAGCTGTATGGGATGTCCATGGTGTTCCTGTCCCACCCACGTGTGCAGGAGCACGAGCAGCAGCTCCTTTGCCATTCCCCAAGTGCCTCCTGTGAGTGGAACTGAGCAGGGAAAAGCAGCTCTGTGCCGCCGTCTGTCCCACACGCGCCTGCACAACGGGAGGCACAGTTTGTCCTCATTGCTGCTGCCTCTTGCCAAGCTCAGAGCATCTCCATTTCGCTCCTTGGAGGGGGGTTTGAACACTTGGAAGAAGCAGAAGTTCTGGAAATGCAAAGTTTGGAAATGAGGCGGCAGCTCGCTGGGTGTTGTGTCCTTTGAATCGCCATCCCTGGTGCATGAATCGATGTCTGACACTTGTCAACACGACACATCCCAGCTTCTTTTGGGCATTTTGCTCCAGAGTCCTCATCTCAAAATTTATCTGGGACTTGGAGCTGCGATATGCTCACTTTTGCCAACATTTATCTGCAGGATACAGCAGCATTCAAATAATGTACAGCATCTCGTCTCTAATCAGTGTTGTAGGAGATAAGCTTGGATATAGGTATTTTGCCAACTCTAAATACATATTAGGAAAAATCTTTTATCTTCCTCATATCAAGATTAAAAAACTGCTTTGCAGCCTTACAAGTTTTTTTTAAAAAGTCAGGTCTTAAAGGTTAAGAATTAGAAAAATCTTAGCTTGCCCTTGTAACCTTGAGCCTCTTCTTCGTGCACACGTGTGATTTTACAATTATTTTAATTGCAGAATAGCAGTCCTAGGTTCACATCTTGCAGTTCATAAAGGTTGAGAAATTGCACCTGAGGGCAACAAAGATGTCACATCGAGACTTTCTTAAATGTGTCTCTGCTGGAAGCAAAGCTGCCTTGCTGTTAAAAGGAAAATTTGTTAGTCAAATAAACTGGGACTGTCCTGGCACCACCCGTGTCTGCTCTCACAGTAACCTTAAATGGACATGAAGAAATGTCCCTTAAGGTAGTGCTCATTTCACTTTGAATTTCCTATTAAAGTTTTCTGCAGTTGTTCAGGGGGAGGATGATGTTTAATTACTGGAATGGGGAATAAGGCAGAGCTGCAGTTGTGGGCTGTTTTGGGGTTATTTTCCTGCTGCAGGAAGTGCCAGGAGCCCACTTTGGACACAAAGAGGGTTGAGCTCACAGCAGGGCCCTGCAGCTCTTTAAATCGTGGTGCAAAAGCAACCTTGATCCATCAGAATTGCACATCGTTTTTCTGAGGAACAAGCCAAAGGTTGGTAAAATGTGTGCCAGTTGTTCATTTACCTAGAGTGAACTGTCCTGAGCACTGGAGAAGCTGGAAATTTGGAATATAGGCCAAATCTTGTGTCTGCAAAGACTCTCAGTAAAACCGGAGTAAAGAAATTATGGATCTTTATTTCCACTGCAATCAACCTCCAACTCCTCAATGAATTCAGGAGGACAAGGATTTGGCCTGTAACTTCTCATCTGCAGACAGCACCAGGACTGGATTGATAAAACTCAGACGAGATATTTACGAATGAGATTTTAGTTTTGATAGGAGAACATGAAAATTACCATTTATTGGTTGCAGCTTTTTGACATTCTATGCCTTGACACCAAGGACTTTTACTTGTAGATGATAATTCCAAATCTCAGGCAGCAAATGTTTCTTTGGGGAAAAAAATGCCCCAAAAATTGTGACAGCAGAAGCACTCAGGTATATAAATGCCCAGAAAATGCAGTGCAGGCTTGGTTATTTTGGGGGGGGTTGCTGCTTTTTTGGTGGGGGAGAGACGACCTTTAAGATGCTGCATATTTGTGTTTTACCTAATCATAATTTTTAATTTTATTGTATATTTTGATCTATAGTCACCAAAGTGTTCTTTAGCAATAAATAGATCTTTGAAACTGTTCTCAGAGAAAATACACATGAAATTCTATTGCCTGCTTACTGATGTTTACTTGAAAGGACTTACTAATTAAAACCAGAGCAAGTTGGGACAATTATTGTATTTATTGATTATTAGAATTTTTAAGCTGGGTAGTTGAATGATCCATTTTAGATCTATTTTTACACAACTCCATGTCATTGTTGTTATGCATGATATTAAATGATTCATGTATTTTCTCCTTTTGTTTTTTTTCCTCTCCCACATCTGTGAACTGCATTATTTTTGGGGGTGTTTCCATCTTAATTTATTAAATCTCTCCCTGTGTATTTGTTTCTTTCTTTCCTCATTCAGAGATAGTAAAATTCAAGTTACTGAGTAATAGTAGAAGGAGTAAGGCACTTCAATCCCAGGGAGTTTTGCTGGTGGAGATGCTGGAGGTCAGTTGAACATGGTTTATTGCACGGGCTACAGAGAAAAAGCTTTTATTTTCACTCTCCTCATCCTTTGGCTTTCCCACAGCAGCAGTTGTGGCTGTGCTGGCACTGGGAGGCACTGGAAACCATTCCATCTCCATGCTCAGCCCTGGCTCTGAGCAGCAATGATGGCTCTGAGCTAAAATCCCCCAGAGCCTGTGGAGCTCAGAGCTTCCCTCTACCTGCTGCTGCACCAAGCCACGGGGCAATTTTGAATTGTGTATTTTTGATTTTTTAAATCTGTTGTATATGACTTTTCAACCCAATGACATAAAGTGTTAACATCTGTTCAGTTTTATAAAAGAGAGCAAAGGAGTGTGTTTTTTTAAAATAAAGATTGATTAATCTCTGGCATTTTGGCTGTGATGGCACAAGGTTCCTAATTTGTTAAGCAATGAGCAAAGATACTAATTTTTCTGTTCTCCCCTCCCTCAATTATGTATTTTCAGCTTATGAACCCCATTTTGATTAATATATCTCCACTTTCCAGGACTCTCTGTAGAGCCAGTACTGGTTCAGCACACTTTTTTGGCAGTTCTAGTTGGCACAGCTTCTATGACTTGTGTGCTAAGAAAGAAAAAAATATAAAAAAGAGAGAGAAAAAGAAGCATCATCTGAATTCGGGTTCATAAATGAAGATGTCAAAACTCTCTTCAACCTCAGTGTAGCAACATCAGTTATCAGATGTTACAGCCAAGAAGTTCTTTCTATTTAGATCCTCCCAGCAGAGAATTGTCATCAATGTATTTGATGTGCAATTCCTCTCTGGACTGTGCCATCCTCAGGAGCAGAACCCCAAGCAGGACAGTGCTGGTGTCCCTTGGAAAATGAACACCCCAGTGCTCCAGGACAAGGACAAATCCCAGCTGGGACTGGGGATTTTCACATACAAATTTAAAAATGGCATCTGCTTTGGGGCTCTACTAACAAAAACTGGTATATCTTTCTAAAAGCAATGCAAATTACTGGATTTCAACCCTGCAGAATGAAAGCATATTTCTTAGTGATTTATGTACTGCACCCTCACAGTGAATGAACAGTTTTGAAGGTAAAATGAATAATTTGTAACTCTAAATAGAGACAACGTTTAGTGTTTAAAGCTTCTTCATGATTTTTTAAACCCTTTTCTGCAGAGAAGCTTTTTTAAAATATGAGGAAAGGTTGAGAGGAGCACTTTAAACAGCTTTTCTAATTATGCTTTTGATTTTCAAGCCTTAGTTCAACAGGAATATGTTAGACAATGACCAAGAGTGGACTGAGAAATGTCTGAAGTTGTTAGGTGTCCAGTCGCTTACACCAGGGATTTTCCCTAGCCTGATTCTGGCATTCACCACCCTCTGATTTTTTTCAGCCTTTTTGAAGAGTTTTAATTTCACTATCATCAGAAAATGGCATCTGAGCAGCTCGTGTTCTTCAGGTGGGGGTGAGATTGCACCATGTGTTACAATGACCTGGCTGTCTTGCTAAGGAAAGCACTAACCCACGGATTTCTTTATGTGCGCATGGCAATCAAATTGCTTTCTTTTGGTTGAAAATGGGGATGAGTTAAAGTGTGAAACAGGCTGTGCTTGCTGATGTTCTTCACCTCAGCTGTGGCTGGGGCTGTGTGTGCAGGGACTGATGGATTCTCCAAAGACACTCCAGTCCTGGCTGCAGAGAGCAGCTCTGCCATGTAGGCTCTGTAGGGGAAAGGCTTCTGTTTCTGTCCAAATGGCTTAGGAACTCAGCTGTTCTCTCAGGGCAGGCTGGGCTGTCCTTCCCAGCCAGGACAGGCTGAGCCCCAAGCTCAGCCCTGCGAGGGACACAGCAGGGTTATGCCTCTGCACATCCCCTGGCACTGCACAGGACGCACTTCATTATTCCTCTTCATGCCCATCGTGGTTCAAGTGCATTCCAGGGCATTACATGGCAGGTGAAAAGGATTCACTCTCCAGAAATCTGGGGAACAAATCTGTAAAAGAGCCAAAAAGTGGTTCTGAAGTGAGAGGTGCCCCTGTGACTGTTTGCAGGGAGTCCTCCCCTCTCCCCTCTTCACAAATTCTGTGTGGCTGTTATATTTCAAAGGCAGAAATGTTTTTTCAAGGGATCTGAAAAGCTCCCGAGTTAGCTCTGCCAGTGAACTGGTGTTGCTGTGTGGAATCCTGCTCTTCCTTCAACTTCAGTACTCTCTTTTGAGGGGGATTGAAAAGAAATATAAGCTGTTTTGTATAAAAATATAGAAATTATTGTGTCAGGAGTTTCTTGATATCCAGTTTCCAGTTCCATTAAACTCAAAACTACATCCTCCCCAGTTTTGGTCCTGACTGTCACCTTGCAGAAACAATTTTAGAGTAAGATATTTCTGAGAAAAATAGGTTTGGGCCTATAGATAAACATCTCTATTTTTATGTATGCATATATTTATTGTGGTGGTGGCAGTGGTGATTTTTCTGTTGTTTTGTGTATGTGTTGTTCTATTTTATTATAAGGATTTCATTTGCTGGAAGGTTGGGAGGGAATGCTTCAAAGCCCGAGGTATTGCCTTGCCATATCCCCTGACTGAATAGCTCCTGGTGTTCTCTCTGTCTCTCTTTGCCTGGTTAATGTCAGCTGGATTTGACTTCCAGCCTTGCTGCAGCAGTAAATTTACTTTGGAGCCAGAGAGCAGCAGCAGGTTCTAATAGACCAGTTTTTTTCTTGAAATTGCTTATTTGTGTTTGGGAAGCTTCTGGGATAGAGATGCTGTAATGTATTCATGCTTGGTTTAAAAAGAACCAAAACAAACCCCAACAAAATAAGCCAGATTTTAAAAGCAAGTGAATTATTAGTGTAAGAAACTCAGGGGATTCAGTGGAGCTGTTCCCATGGGATTTGCTCACAATGTGGGGCTCAAATGGCATTTGGGCAGTTGCTACATCTGATTTCAAACTTCTGATATGCAGATTTTCCCCCATCAGTCAGGGGGATGAAGGCTCCTCGTCTGCAGTCCTACTTGGTCTTTATTTCCATGAAAACAGGGGTAGTGGTTGCCTACAAATTTCATGTGTTAGACTTTTTCCCACAAGAAATTTCAGTGTATTTAATCTGATCAATAACTAGATATTGCTCATGATATTTCAAAAAATAAGAAGGAAAAATTGGAATTTGTGGACTTATATTTGCTACCCCCCCGAGTTTTCTGCAGGTGAATCAAGGCTCAGAGATTTCAGTCCCATCAGCCAGCTGCCCATGGAGCTGATTCCTCAAATAGTGCTAATGACTGTGGAAACTCAGCAACAAAAAAAAAGTCAACCAAGTTCTAACACTTCCTTCAGTTGTCTCTTGCTCTAAACCAGAAAACTAATTATAACAATAATCTCATGTTTTAATTGTGACTGTGGATGACTGATGGCAAACATGTAATTAACTGATGCAGGAGTTGACATGAGCCAGTTGACACCAATTTTTTATACATTATTATATGAAGACATGTAGTGAAGTAATTAGTCCTTCATTAGTTCGGAGTTATTTCGAAAGCTTTGAAATACTTTTGCGGTTAATTTTTAATCATCGAGGAAATGTATCTTCTAATGGTGTTAACTTCAGGGACTGAAATTACCCGTGCTCCCGTGAGACTCATTGCAGTAAGATAAATGTCCTGCACAGCTGCTGGGCCACAGCAGCTTTGGGAGCCCTTGGGGCTCAGCAGGGATGAGGCTCTAAAGGTTTTCCTGGTTTTTACCCATTTTTGGTGCCTGCAGAGTGTCAGGGATGCTGTACTCCTGCACATATGGGAGGAGGTTCTGCCTGCACCCCACATGACCTTCTCTGACACTTTTGGCTCTTTCATTGTTGGAGACAAAAGCTGCAAGCCAGGCTGCGGTGTTCCATTTCCATTTAATGTGTGTTTTCTTCTCCTTTGCTTTCCCAGTTTAAAGAGAACTGAAATGTCACCTGGTGAGGACAGGCAGCTGCTCAGCCAGGGGGTTTAGTTCAGTTTTCCTTTTGTCTACAATTTGTTTTCCCGTTCTAAGCTGGCTTTTGTGATAAAGTTATTAGGAATTTTGATGTCTTTTCATCTACTTGAAAACTTCAAAAATTTTTTTTAAGGAATTCCTGACAAGATTATCATGCTGGACTTTCACTGGCAGTTGGTCACCTTCTTTCCTCTTAAAAAATCTCCCCTTGGCTGGGTTGGAAGTGATAAACAGAAGAGATGAGCATTGCAGTGTGTCATGTGGGGGATCCTTGTTATTTACAAGCAAAGTCTTTATAAAAAAACCCTTTATAACTTTTGTGCATGCTGTGAAATTATGGATAAATGTTGATAATATATAATTATTATTATATAATATATAAAAAAGAGGGGGAAATTCTGATTTGTCAAAGTCTGGATAGGACTTGGAGCAACCTGATCCAGTGAGAGGTGTCCCTGCCCATGGCAGGGGTTTGGAATGAGATGGTCTGAAAGGTCCTTCCAACATGAACCAGTCTGTGCTTCTAATGGAATAAAACCATGCACTAAAAAGAACCTGTTGTGTAAAAGCTGGACAATTTGGGGAAAACCACTTTCCAAATCCAGATGTCCTGTAAAACTTTTAGTTCATAAATTTTAGCAGATTTCTGATTAAGCAATGAAAACCTGTTCTGGAATAAAGCCAGTTCTGTTGATCTGAACATGCCTGGAGTCTGTATGGAATGGCTTTTTTTTGCATATTATAAAAATGTTTTTCGATGCACTACAAGCGTTAAAGCTGTGTTAGGCTGTCAGCTAACAAAAATTAAAGCATTTTTCAGTAAGGAAAAATTATAAAACACCTGGGCCTTTGAAACAGACATGGTACTTTTCTATTTTTTTATTTTAGTAGTAATAATTACTTTGTAATTCAGCTTTCATTATTATTTATCTGATGCTGCCAGGAGAGGAGCATTTTATTTCTCACATGATGTTTCAAGGTGCACCTTTTCCTGCCAATCTTCCTAGAATGCATTTTTGGGTGTGCTGTAATGAGCAGTGTCCCATTTTATTCTTTCATCTCGGTGGCAATTAGTCACTGGTGTCCCCAGGATCACTGTGCCACGAAGATTTGATAATGCAGCATTCAGGTATTCAGAAGCAGCCCGAGAGGATGCTTTTGCTGGGGATTTCACCTTCTTTTGTTAGGCAGAAAGAAAACTTCTCAGTGCAGGTAGCTGTACCCAGCACCTGGAACAGCACCGGCTAATTATTTTTCCTGATGCATTTGTACCTTTAGGATTCACTTCCAGCTTCACTTGGTGGAAAAGGAATGAGGGAAAAAAAGAGAATCATATTGGGCACGTTTTCAGCTTCACAAGACTTCCTGCCCATACATAATTTTCTGCTCTGAACAGACAACATGTTCTGAGCTACATGGGGAGGAGAAGAGGCTGAGGGTGTTTATGGGGGATTGGAGACTCAAAGGAAGAGAATGTTATTAGGCTTTTTGGGTTTGAGATGCTTTCCATGTACTTTAAGGAAGTTTTGAAACAGGTTCAGGAGCAGTTCTACTGGTATCAGGTGGTTAGACAGTTTATTTTTTTAATGGCAAAGAGTAGTGCAGAGAAGTAGAATTCATGTGAAAATGAGGAAAACCAGGTCTAAAGCAGCACTATACATTGGGAAAAAAAAAAAAAGAAAAAAAAAAGAAAATTCTGGCTTCACTTATTTGCAATTTGAAGTCTCCAGGAGCTCAGTGTACTCAGCCCTTCTAAGGACCAAATCCTGTTTGCATGTGAGAGACGAAATGTTCAGTCTTCAGGCTCCTGGCTGTGCTGAAGATTCACAGAATCATTTAAATTAGAAAAGATCTTGGAGCCCCTGGAGTGCCAGCTGTGCCCAGTGGCCACCTTGTCCCCAGCCCAGAGCCCTGAGTGCCACAGCCAGGCCTTCCTGGGACACCTGCAGGGATGGGCACTGCAAACCTCCCTGGGCAGCACCTGCCAAGATTAAATCACCTTTCCATGGAGGAATTCTTCCCAATGTCCAACCCAACCCAGGCCCAGAGGTTGGGGTTGCAGGCTGGGCTGTGTGTTGTTATAATTCTCTGTTCCAGGAGGAGCTCCTGCCTGTGGAACACCATGCTGCTGGAGCCTCCCAAGGCCTCTCCTTCTGCATGAAGGTTAAAGGAGAATTTCAGGGAGGAAAATAATATTTTTCTTTTCATTTTCTTTTTAATTTTTTCCCCTCCTCCTGTTGTCCTGGCCATCTGCATCCTCCCAGCTAAAGTGGAGGGACAATGCAGCATAAAGCGCTTAGAGGGAACTGGTGAGGCCTAGGAAAGCAGCCTTGAACAGCGATGGCATTCTCACCCTTTTTTTCCAGGGAAAAGCAGGTGGAATTGTCTGTTAGGTTCCAAAGGGATCTTACTGACTCTGCTGTGAAGCAAAGGAGTGGTGCCACTCAGTGTCATGCCTGGGATGTGTCCCAAAGAGGAGATGGCCGAGGGGACCCAGCTGGGACAGCTCTGTTTGCAGCACACAATATC
This sequence comes from Entomyzon cyanotis, assembly GCA_024500445.1. Classification (NCBI taxonomy): domain Eukaryota; kingdom Metazoa; phylum Chordata; class Aves; order Passeriformes; family Meliphagidae; genus Entomyzon; species Entomyzon cyanotis. The sequence goes on along the minus strand of JAKEPQ010000743.1, from coordinate 18,256,870 downwards.
CCCAACTTGTTCCACACTTCAGCAACTCCACAGAGGGGAGAGAAATAATTCTGGGAAACTGATGATCAGTGCCTGCATTTGTTAATTTATCAAGCAGGTGGAGAAAAGGAAGCGTGCTGGATGTTTTACCCTTGGGTGACACACAAGGTTGCTGATGACACAGGCATTATTTTCCCTGTGTGCTGATAACTCAGGAGCTGACAAAGTTGAGCCTTGTATTTCACAAGATATTTTAAGCATTACGGACTTGACGCTATGGAAATGGAAAAATGTCAGTCATGCTGGTATTAGACCAGGAAAAAGAGAATGATAAGTAATATTAAGTGACAAACTCAGTACTTAACAGCAAATACTGAAGGTTGTTCCATTTTCAGTGCTTCTTTATTATTTCTGAGTATTTAAACTTATTCTTTAATATCAGAACTAAACTGCGGTGGTGTCTGTACTCTCCAATCCCTACCCTTGTCCTGGGGTTATTGTACAGTGTTAAAGCTGAGTGTGCAATGCTATTCAATAGTGTGAATTTCCTCTTTCGATCCTTTATATCGAATTTCTCTGCTGTGTTTTGTGCTGGGAAGGGTCCAGTGAAGTTTTTGATTTGCAGCACTGACTGACAGGAGCTCAGCGTGGCCATGTTGAAGCTCAGCTAGACCAAGGTCGATGTTCATTTAGGCTGGACTCTTTGGTGGCTTCTTAAAACTCTGGGTGATGTCATCCACAGACCTGTCCCAGAGCTTATTTAAGCAGAAACTTCAGAAATGCTGGCTGATCAACAGAGACTTGAATTTGACTTTTTGTTAAAAATTTTTTTAATAGTTTGGAAAAAAAAAATCTTCATTTTGGATAATTAACTTTGATTATATATAGCCATTTATTTTAGATGTGGGGTTTAAAAAGAAATTCTACTCTATAAGGATAATTTTATTGTTCTGGCTATACTGGGCTGGATCGGAATTTTACCAGAAATAGGTTGAATAATCTTTTTAAACAAAAAAAAAAAAAAAAAAAAAAAAAAAGAAGAAATTCCCCTCTGTTTGAAGTAGATATTTTCCTTTTCTTCTTCAAATATAATTTGTGGCCAGACTTTTGTGCTTTGCTCTTCAAGTGCAGGGATGCAGGGGAATTCTTCTCTTGTGGTGACAAGAGCACTTGCTTTTGCTGGATTGAAGAATTAATTGGAGACTCAGTTAATGGTCATTTATTGGTAATGATCAATAGGCTCCTGCAGGGCTGAATATGAAGCCCATTTTATGGAGCTATAATGCACTCTGAGGGCACCCTGTGCTCCTCTTGGCTTAGCATTTATAAAAAAGCCTGGGAATAAATTAAGTCCTTCCCTGGGATGATTGAAAATCAAATTTATCAGAACTTTAAAGCAGAATTATGGAATTTTTTTTCCTTGATGTTGAGAAAGAGAAATGACTGAAAAGTCTGGGGTTCTAAGCAAGAGGAATGGAAGCAGACCACAGAAAGTGAAAATAGATTAAAGACTAAATTGAGACTCACATTTAAATCATCCCCCCAGAATGAATGCACTTTCTTCCAGTGCAGTTATTTTGGGTCACTAAATTACTGTAGTTTTCTCTTTTGCTTTTGCGGAGAGGCTTCCATGAAGTTTTCACTTTGCTGTGCCCAGGGGAGAGGGGCTGGAATGAGATAATCTCCAAGGTCCCTAAACCATTCCATGATCCTCTGCTAGGTATAAAATCAATGATGCAGGTGGCAACCACTCTGTTTGTACCTAACACAGATACCTGTTAATAAATACCTGTTATAAAATACCAGTTAGACATAATAGAAATCATTTAGTGGGTTTTTGCACCATCAAAATAGCATTCCTTATTTTTTGAGGAATGAAGATTGAATAATTTTTGATGTACCTCATGTCCTACCGAAACAGAGTCCATGAGAAGGGCTTGCAGAATTCCTTTCTCCTGGAGAATCTGCAGCCCTTTTTCACCTGGGTGCAGATCAGTGGGATCTGGGAGTGCTCTCAGAATTCACTTTGAGATGATGTTAGCAGGAAAAACACGAGGAGTTTGTGGGAAGGGACCCAAGCACTGCCCAGCAGGCTCAGGAGTGCAGCCCACACCAGGTGTGTATCAGGGAAATTGCAAACAGGCCCAGGGAGATGACTGGAAAACTGACTGGCAGGCAGGCACAGCAGCCTCTGCTGCAGAGGAGTTTATGATTTGTTTATGTTAACCTAATCAGAATTTAATCTTTCTTCTGTTCACACTTAATGCTGAGCCCGTTTCCTGAGATCATCAATTCCCAGTATGTTGAAAAAGATTCCAAGAGAGTAAATTATAGCAATAGTCAGAGGAAAATATAACTGGGCTCTACCACACCCACCCACCAGACTTTGGAAGGTGTTAATTAATAGTTTAAATTAAAATGCTGCTTTGCCTTCAAAATGAATCTCAAGAGTTCTGAAAAAAAAAAATAAATTGGTTCCTAAATCCATTTTCTAGTTTTCATTTACCTTTGTTTCTGTGGTTCAGAGGTTTCCTTGAAGCTTGCTTGGCTGCTGGAATAGAGAGATACAGCTCATGTTTGTGTTTCTCTGCATCTGACTTTTCATTTCCATAAAATGAAATATTTTCCTAATGAGATTTCTATCTTGCCAGCTGTAGTGTGTCCCAAGGAGAATGCCAAAGGAATGAGTCTGAGGAGACCAACCTCGTTCTGTAAATAGAACAGGCAAGACAGACTGTAGTAGATTCTGTTCAGTCTTAAAGGAAATAAATAAAGGTGAGGGAGGCAAGAAGGGATTAGTCTCTTGCTACTAAATTCTGGTTTTCAAAAATCTAAGACTTTAATTTACTGCCCTTGTGATAATTTCAGCTCTGTGCTGAAACAAAGATGTTAAATTCTGGGAGAAAGAATATGTCTTTTTCCAAAGATATCTCAAGAACAGTGAAAGACCAAGAAAAGAAGAAATCCCCAAATTAGCAAATCTTACTAATACACATTCTTCAGTATTAATTCCCTGGGAATCAGAAGGAAGATTCATATCAGCTGTTACTTCTGGCTTGCCCAGCTTTCAGCTCACTTAAATTCCCAAATACAGGTTCCTGTGGCTTTTGAGTGCAGGGTTAACAGCATGTGAGTAGTAACAGAACCACTATTTTCAATTGTCCTTATCCATTCCATGAGAAGGCTTTTCCTTGTGAGTGTGTGGATGATGGTACACCAGTTGAGGGGACACCTGCTGCTTACAGGATGTTTGGATAAATCACAAGGATTTCTGTGCTGCACTGGTTTGTTTCCATGGATTGGTGCCTAACTTGGAAATTCAAGCTCAGCATTTGCAAACAGCATTGGGAAGTTTTTCATCGTTTATGTTTCCAGTGGCTAAAGTATCTTGGCAGAAACAGGTGATGGTTTACAATTGTTTAATTGCTTTATTAAAGCAATTAAAACCTGCTTTAAGAAAGGTGTGCACAGGTGTTTACTCAGTGTATAGATAATATATCTACTAATAAAGTTCTATTAATCTGTGCCAGAGGAGTGAACAGAACCCACGGGTGCTGCATTACTACTTTTGACCTATATTCCTCTTAATATTTCAATATTTGCTGTGTAATAGCATGAGTAACTCGATATTCCACTTTGGCCTGACTGAGCTGCCCCAGTTCCAGCTCCACTTTGGCAGAACTGCTCTCAGGCACTCTCAGGAGTGGGAATCTGTCCAAGGAGGAACTGGAGCTCAGTGTGCAGGAGGTCTTTCATGTCACTATTCATACTCTTTGTTTTGTTATCAGGAAGGGCTGCTCAGAATTGGGACTTGGATTATGTACAATTCTAGGTGTCTAGAAGAAGAAAGCACATTCCAGTTGGGAATCAAGTAAACATGAGTTTATTTTGTTCAATTTAACCTGTGACTGAAGAAAGGAGAGTGGCCAGGGCTGATGGCAGACAGCAGAGTGTCAGCTGTGGTTTTGGGGTGTTGAGAGGTGGGGAATGATGGGATTTGATTTGTGGAGAGCCAGGAACTGGCTCTTTTCCTCTGTAGCCAGCAGAAAGCACTGTTCCAGCCCTGCATCAGGTGTCTCATCTCTGTATCAGAGACTGAAGGCCTGAGGTGTCACCTCAGGTGTCCCTCGTGGTGTACCCAAGGTCATGGTGGCTGAAGAGCTCCAGTTGTGTTTTGATACTGATAGGAGAATCAAGAGGAGAGCAGGGAGATGGAATCCAATTCTAAAGTAATAAAAGTTGTCAAAACCTGCTGCAGTGGAAGGATAAGGCTATCCCCTCTCTCTTACCCAGCATTTCCCTGGCTCTGGCAGGAGTGTGCTTGCTCTGCTGTCACCAACAGCTGCACTGCGACTCTGGATTGGACTCCTTGTGTTTGCATGATTCCCAGGAATTCTGGGCAATGCAGTGCCTGCTCTGCTGGTTTGTACATGGATGGATCCAGACTGTCAGGCTGCTCTGAGAGGGAGAAAAATGCTGCAGCTATTCCTGCAAAGTCCTGGACACAGATGTGGGAAATGCAGTCTTCTCCTCAAGTTTGATATGTTTCCATGAGCAAGAGACATTTGTATGAATTACCAACCAAGCAAGCTGCAGTTGGTGTGAATCTGTGTTAAATCATCCTGGTGATGACACCAGAAGTTTGCATCATGCCCATATATGTGGATCTGCTTACAATAATACAGAAATAATGGGCATTAGTCACTATGATAGCACTAAATCCAGAGCAGGAAATTTTGCTGCAGTAAGAGTGCTGGGGAAGGATAGCCATGTGCTGCAAAAAGTGAGAGAGCAAAGAGGGGTGGGAAATGAGTGCTTAAATGTGGATTCTTTTCTTGGTTATTGCTCATATCTCGGATAATCTGTTGGCCCTAAACATCTTGAGTAGTGGCATTACATGGAAATTCTCTGTGGAAATGAAAATTGTCCAGTACAAAGGATGTTGGTGGTTTGGGTGTGTTTGGTTTTGTCTTTTCTTTCCTTGGCCTGACGATTAGCTGAATGCTAAATTGGATAGAAAATTCTTTTTTCATGCTTCATAATGATAAAACATCTGAAATTGAGAACTTGTCCAAATATGAGAGGTTTAGGTGTCCACCCAAATGGTTTTTGTTGTTTTGCTTTGAATGATGTTTCTTAGATATTGCCATAAATTGGATTCTCTCATTTAATGGTGCAGTGTCGCACTGGTTTTTACACTTACTAAAAAAATTACAGCTACATTACGCAGTCTTTAATCTTCAGTAATTAAATTATGAATTGATTTCACAACAGAAGATTAAGATGCATAGATGTCTCCTAGAATAGATTGATAATGAATATCTGAATACTTAACTCTAAGAACACATTGGGCTTTTTTCTTTGAAAGATAAGAAAAGGGTATAGGTTACTGTAAAAGGGAATTTAAACGAGTGTATTCTTTTCACACTGAAGCAATTTCAAGAATAGTTCAATGGCTAAAAGTATTAAACATACTTAAATTCATATATTGAAGTATGACAAATGAAAATGATTTCACTTATTCTATAGAGTTGATTTAGTTGTGCTAAGTGAACAAAAGCCAAGTTCTATTGAGATTAAAATAGATCTGAGTTGAAAAGGAATTTAGTGTGAGAAACAAGCTGGGCTGTGCCTTGTGAAGCCACACCACGGTGTGTCTGTTCCTGAGCAGCCTGTCAGGTTCCATTGTCCTCCTTGGCTTTCCCACCCTCCCCTTCATGTCCCAGGAAGAGTTTTCCTTTAAGGAAAATAATCTGAGTACAGTGTGTGCCACTTAGCTTTCAAAGCACACGGTAAAAGTGCAAAAGCTGTCTGAGCATACCTGCCTCAAGCCAGGCAATTGATTTCTTGTGAGAGTCCCTCTGTTCTGAGGAGAAAAGAGCTGTGGCAGGAGCCCAAAGCCAAGGCCTGGCTGATCCAACCCTCTCAGCAATATGTGTGTGAGTGGAATCCACGGGAGCAAAGGACAGCCTCATCTGGGCTCTCTGGTGGCTGTGGCTGCTGGGGCTGAAGGGAGCCAGGGCAGAATCTCTACACAAAACTTAAGATGTGAGAGCTGGAGGGAGTGAAAAAAAGACTTCCCTCTGTGCAGCAGGACTGTGAGCAAAATAGAAGGTTATTTTTCCAGGTATGTCTCAAGCAGTTTGGGTCAAAATACTCATTGGTGTAAGGCCATTAGACTACAGAAGAGTTACCCTGGGTTAAACTTGGCCTCAGTGTGTCTGAGGGATTCTAGCTTTGAAGAAAGCAAGCTAGAGATTTATTCTCTTTTAAGTATCTCCTCCTACACTGTTGCACCTTTTTCTCTGCCTTAAAACTTTTTGCCAGGAAGCCCCTGGTTTTGACAACCATCTGTCAGCCCTCCGAGATGAAAAGCAGAATTGCTGAAGGCTTCGCTGAGGAGCGCCGTGCAAAGCCTGAAAAGAATTGTCCACTTTTAAGCTGACCCACATTTAATTATATGGTTGGGGCTTTTAAGTGAGCGCTGGGATTTGAGATGGGATAAAGCCTGCAATTTCTGTAATAGCTCTGGGAACGTGAGTGCTGTGACCTCCTGTTTATTCAGGATTGATGGTGCGTGCCTGGCACTGCCCAACTGCACAGGCTCACCCAGCAGAATGCACAAGCACACAAAAGGCAGGAGTTGACAGCTTGAGATAAGCTTAAAGCCTTTGCAAATGTAGTAATTATCATATATGTGCTAATAAGAGTGCCTAGAGCTTTTATTTCAGCCTCTGGTTGTTGCTGCAGCACAGCTGAGTGAGGGCTGTTAAAATGCTCTGAGCTTTGGTCATTGGTCAGTTGTTGCTAAAACAGCCCCAAACACCCCAGTGGGCTCAGAAGCTGAGTTAGTTACTAGCATTTCCCAGTCCAGGCAGCCCTGAAATGAGGAGTCTATTCTAGATTAATATCAGGATAAATGAGGCACTTTGGTAACAGTGGAGTTTGCTGAAAGGACATATTTTCTTGTAAAGACAGTGGCCACTACCTTCAGAGGCTGAACTCATTTAATACTTGAATGCACTGAAGGAATAAGATTCTTGATACTACACAGGCATTGCAGCTTGAGGTTTTTGCCATAGATCTAAATAGTTATGGAGATTCTTTTTGGTCCCTGGCTGCATATTTGGTCTGTAGAGCAAGGGGGTCTGGGCAGGTCAGGGCCTTTTGCTGTCATTTGGAACAGGAGAAGCACCTCCCAGCACAGAAAGCAGCACATGAGGGAGTCTAAAGAATATTTAGATGCCTCAAAACTTCCCTTTCCATGTTGGCTACATGCATGGATCCCAGATTTAAAATTACCTGGCAGGTACAGAAAGCACTGAAAGCAAAATCTTTTGTCTATCAATAGCATATTTGTGCATTTAATTCTCTTTTCTTCTGCCTATCACCAAAACACACAGGGTTGTCAGGCAAAAACAAATGCCTATTTTCACAAACAGAAATAGTTTTCCAAACCTTTGTGAATACTCTCAATATTGTTTGCCTCACTTAACTGGAGAATGAAAAATGCAATGTGAGAGAAAATATGACTGAAATTGGGAACGAGACGTGGGACTTCAACTTTTTCATTGCCTGATAACAAGTTCAATGCTTCATATCAGCTTCTTGCTGGCAGAGGAACTGTGAATTTGTATTTAAGGACACAGCCGGCTTAAAACATGAAAATTGAAGTTATTTTTCAGTGATCAACCTTTCTTTGAGCAAACCTGTGCACAGAAGAGTTCTCTCAGTTCTGTCAGACCCAGTGGTGGAAAATAACTACTTAGAAAGAAATACTTTAATGATTAAATAGTCAACATTGTTTGGGGTAGAAATAGTGATTACAATAGCATCCTCTCTGTGCCTGGGCCTCTTGCCAATGAGACTCTCACATGAAAATTGATGAGTAAGCAGCAAGTTTAATATTGCAGCTTTCATTGCTTTGCTGGGAGCAGCACAGCTACCACTGGAAAATATAGGAGAAATGCATTATCTTCTTGCAATTTATTTATAAAGAGAACAAGTTCAGAATTAGTCTTTTTGTTTTCTCTTTCTGATTTGCCATTATCAGGAACACATTCTCCACTTTCTGAGGCAAATGTGGAGCTGTATGAATAGTACTGATCATGTAATTCTTATTTTTCTAATTGGGACTCCATGGACTGTAGGAAGACTATTTTCCATTTCTGTCCTTCAAAATAAGAAGGAGGAAAAGCAGTAACCCCATGGATACTGCTGTGGTGAGCATCATGGAAGCTTTTGCCCTTGTTTAAAGGATGTTTGTTATGCTGCTGAATGCAGGGGCCACTTCTTTGTTTCCTCACTCACTCCCTGTTTCTAAACTTTTCAGCATGGTCAGAATCAGCTCTGTAAAACAAGAGTCTTTCCCAGTTTTTAGCACTCCTGTAAAGATGATCCTGAATCCTCACTTGAGCTGAAGGGAATACAGATTACCTTCAACACCAGCACAATTCCTGTATTTCATCCCTAGGACTTGGGTCCTGGTTTGAGGCAGAATTCCTCCGCTTCACTCTGCTCAGGAAGCATTCCCAAGTGCTGGAAGCACAGAGGGAGCTCCTTCAGCACCTGGAGTGCTTGTGCAGCACAGGAGCTGGGGAAGGTGACTGGGCAGAAAATCCATCCTAAGCTCCATTCCTAAGCTGCAGAGGCAGAATCTTACATCGAGTATTTGGGCAAAGCACCCTGGCAGAGGCTGAGAGCTGTCCCAAAGTTTAAAAAAAAAAAAAAAAGGTCCTGAAAAAGCAGGATGGTATTTTTGCAGTGGGACAATGTTTTGTGGTGTTTCAATCTCGGATCAGGAAAGGCAAACATCCTCTCAACAGTTTGATCTCATGCTGTGTTAGATACAAAGGAGCACAGCTTCTCCTTGCCTTGGGTGCAGGTGAGATGTCTGTGGGATTTCTTGTGCCACTCACCCCTTTTAGATGTGCTGAGGCTTTTTTCTTGTGGGGCATCAGGTACAGTTGGCCAGAAATCACTTTGAAGCTTCATCTCTGGCTTGAATGAACTCAAAACCTGGAGAAACCCATGAATGTTTGGCCTGTGGTGGGGGAGGAAGGGGGTGTGAGAGGGGTTAAGCTGTGGGGTTTCACAGGGTCCATGAAGCCTGAGATAAGGGGACCTGCAAGGGGTTTTTCCCTACAAAACTGGGCTGCTTTGTTGAATGTACACTGTGCAAGTGAAGGGGAGATCACTGATGAGGAGGAAAAGGAATAATTGCTGTTGTCATGCTAAAAGAACTTTATGAGGACTTTTATTAAATCCTTATGAATTCTAGTTATAGGAGCATCTTTCACAAGTTAAATTTTTAATTTCTGAGCGATCTCATTTTGTTTTTTAACACTGTAGAAGACGCCATCTTAAATAAATGCACTGGTTCAGAATTAATAGCAGGGGAAGGACCAAAAAAGCAGTACATTTGTTACTCAGGCTTCTGCAAAAAAACACCCCACAACATTTATTTCATGATTGAAACAAGTAAATGAGGTCTTTATTTGCTATTTATTTCCCTTAAATAGCTGAACTGATAATTATTGGGTACCTGTGATGACACAAAGCTACAAATACAACATAAACCAGGGGATGTGTAATACTGATTGCTAACAAATACCCATAGGAAAGCATCAATTCATTCAAATGAGGCCATTTTCACTGAAATGTAGATGGGGATAAATAATGCATGGAAACAAAGTCTATTTGATAAAACTCTCCAAGAGGTTATTCCTAGAGCTTGCATTTGTATTGTCTTTATCTGTAACACACAGGCTGAGCCTTGTGCTCCTCGTGTCCTGCTGGAGATGCTCTGTTGGGGTGGCAAAACTCCCTCTGTCCCATCACTCTGCTCACAAGTGTCTCAACAGCACAAGGACAGCAAAATTCCAGCAGCTGCTGCCCTATTTCTGCTGCCATCGTGGCTCTTTTGGTAATGGCATCAAACCAGTGGTGTCCCCTCAAGTCCCCCTGAAATAAGTTCGATGGCATCACTTCCTTCACTGATTGTTGTAGGGCAAAGCTGTGTCAACAAAATAGAACAGGTCAGTTGTTAAGTTCTGTGGGTGTCACATAGTAAGGATTCATTTAGATCTGTTTTGAGCATCCTATTGAAATAATGTCACAGTAATATTTGTCTGTTTAAGGCTTTATGTGTGCATCAGAGAGGGTTTGTGAGGGAATGTGCAGCTGAGCAGCAGAAATAGTGTGGCTAGCACAGGTTCTTCCCGTGGGAACATTTTGCTATATTTCATAAACAAGATAAAGTTTGGATGTTTTGCAAACAACGTCTCCGGATTAGGTCAGTTCGGGCTTGGCCAATTGTGCCTAGGGGGAGGTCTCGGGCTGACCAATCTGGGGGACCTCTGTAAACTCTATATATATGGAATTCAAAACAATAAAGTTCTCTTCTCCTCTCTTTCCTTGTCTGAGAACTTGGGTCATTCCTCAGCTAGCCGCTCAACAGCGACAAAATAGAACAATACAAAAATCAGATTTTGTTCCAAAAGCTTGATTTAGTAGATTTACTGCTACTCTGTGTCTTACTTCTGTAGGGTTCAGCTGTATTTTAAATGAATTTATTGTGGTGGGGTTTGTATTTAATACTTAAAACCTGCTTAATGCTTTTTCCTTTCTATTGTGTTAACTCAGAACTTTTTAAGTCTTTTTCCTTTTAAGTCTAAGACTTTTTCCTCTGACAGAGGAAAGTGGTACTGGGAAGCAAAGAGTCAGAGATTCTGAGAGTACAACCACTTTATCTTGCTCCTGGTGCTGTTTGCCATGTCCTTGCTGTGAGAGCAGTGCTGATATCCCTTGGCACAGGGGATGCTGCTGGCTGGGGAATCCTGTGCTGCACGAGGTTTCCCACATGTGTTTTCCCCTCCTTCCCACTTATTCTGCTGGCATTGAGAATGGCCATATTTTGTTTTTCACAGGGACTTTTGCAGAGGCTTTTTCAGCAGTACCAGGGCAGTTCCATGCATTGTGGTGGATGATAAAATGCTGCTTGTGGAGGTCAGAGGTTGTGCTGCATAATTGACCCTTCCTGCTAGGGCTGGCCATGAGTGAGAGCAGGAATTAGGTGAATGAAGGAGTTTGTCACACTCGCTGTGGATGCTTGTGTCCCGTGGAGAAAATTCTTCTTCAACCAGGAGCAATGTCAGGTAGAAATAGTTTCAGTGAGTGCCAAGCTCAGTGCTAGCCATGATGTCACGTTGTGACTGCAGTGCTTGCAGGAGGAATGGTTCTCCTGGCTCTGCAAACTGCTCCCTGCTCTCAGGGCATGGCAGGAGAAGGACAGAAGTACGATTTTCTGGTATAGGTCATCCACTGCAGCAGAAATATTTGGGTACTTCAAGCATCCTGGTACAGGTTTTTGTGGTTTAACAGATAAATCAGCACCTTGTCTGTTCACATTTTGGATTTCTGTTTAATTGTAGGCCATGAGTAGAAACAAATTCCTCTTGAAAGACTCTTAAAACATTGAACTTTTTAGTTTGGTAAATAAAAAGTTACATGATTAAAGACGTATTTTTGTCTAATCTAACATTTGGGATTAACTGCTTATAGAAATGTTTTAGCTTCTCTCAGGGCAAAGTTCATGTTTACTTGAATATCAATCTGTGTTAGGGGGAATTAATTCAATTCATATAATGGTTGCACCAATTGTTACTTAGGAAATTTAAAAGCAGAATTTAGATCAAATTATTTGATTGCAATCTTCAGAAAATGAGGTTACCTTTGAACTCAATCTCAGTTCTTAAATATGTATTCCATGATGAAATGGTCAGCAATTTTTTATACTGGGAGCTTTAGTCATCTTGGCTGTATCTGTGTTTAGTGAATGATAGATTAAAAAAAAACCTCAACCAGAAACTGAATTTTTGTGTCCAAAGGGACACCTCTGCCAAGGCTTTTGAAGTTGTGACATTGCATTATGTATTTTCCCCATTACAAAATGGTATTGAGAAAGGTATCCAGGTATATCCTGATTTAATTTTAAATTTTTCAGTTATAGAATGGAAAACTTTGCTCACTCTTTTTGAAAGCAGTTAAGATTTTAATGGTTTTTTGCATAAAACTGATTTGATTTTCTTGAGCTCTCATGGCAAATACCAGGTTTTTGATTTTTGGTTTACAAAAGCTCTTTGAGCTTGGTAATAATTCACTCTCAGAGCTCCTGTTCTGCTCTTGCATGGGATGTTTACCTGTTGTCTGCTCTTTTGAGCTGTGCTGGAGGAACAGCTGCCTGTTTATCCAACAGGACAGGATCCAAAGAGGAGGAAAACCAGCCAGACAAAATATCTTACTTATGAATTCTGCTTTAATAAATGTGCTTTCTATGGATGATTCATGGATTTTATGATTACATTCAATTATTTTTCAACAGCTCATGCTTCATTTCATCAAGAATTTCAATCAATGCCAACTGAATAATTATCATTCTCCTAGTAGCCTTTTGTCTAATAAACAGGCCTAATGAGCATGTTCAGTCTTGGCATCTATAAATGTCAGGCATGTACTAATAAAACGATCCTGGAATTGGATGCTGGAGGTTGTCACGCTTTAGGTCTGTTTTTGAGGAGACAAAACCCCAATCTCCTCCCCTTGGCTTCCTCTTTCCATCCAAAATAAAAGCTGTAGTTGAGCAGCAAGGGCCAAATTTCTTCATTCAAGGAGAATTCCTTTGTGCCACGGTGAAATATTGTTAATTCCACCATCTTGACCTTTAATTTTTCATCTCCTTTTGCAAAACACATCCAGGAAGCTTTTTGGAGTGGCTTTCCCCACCCTGCCCAGGGTGCTCATTTCCATCCCTGCTCTGCCAAACCCCAGAGCCAAGGGAGCCTCGGCAGAGCTGCAGCTGTGTGTGGCAGATGAGGCTGCTGGTGGTGCCCTTTGTGTGTTTAATTCCAAACCATCTCCACACACTGAACCTTTCCAAAGCAGGGCTGCATAGTGCAGAGCTGCCTGATGGCTCCAACCACGCTGCTCTTGCATACCTTGGAACAGATGGTGTGTTTAAGCACTGGCAGAATACCTCAGCTAATTGCTTCAGACCTCCCATTTCTCCACGTTATTTGGGGAAGAAGTGGGCAGCCCAGCCTGCACAGATATGGGAACATAGGAATGGTAAATAGAAACAGAATAGGAAATGTGAAACCGCCCTCCATTGTGGGAAGTGGGTTTCTTGAACTCTCAGAAAATGTATTGAGGAGAAACAATAATGATTGTCTGGATTGGAGCTTGGGGACCTGGTTGCATTTCTAGCCTTGCAGCTGTGTTACACCAAAGGCTTCCTGCCCTCTTACAGTTTCCTTCTCTCTTGTCGGAAAGGAGGACAGAGATGGAGTGATGGTTCCCCAGAAAGGCCTCCCTTTCAGCAGATAGATTTTCTGTGTGGGTGTGTTTAAAGGTCTTTAACAGACTTTTGGTTTGCTAATTTAACGGATTTTTTTTTTTTTTTAACATTCCTGAAATCCAGGGGCACAATGTGCCACTTGACTTCCATGTAAGTTTTTGTGTTGATTCTGGCCATATGTTCACATGTGTACATGGATTTGTTTTGCTAAACACTGAAACTGTTCTACACCTTCACTTGCTTTTCCTGCCCTTCTCTGTACCTTTCTCTGAGTCCAGGGAATGCAGAGTCTTTTGGGGATGGGGGAACACAATAGAAAACAGCAGTTGGGATGTGACTGCACATGGATATTCAGTAGCTTTTTCCCTTATAATTTGTAAGGTTTTGATTTCTCTTTTTGTCCTCTGGAGCATTGAATGGATCAGTTTTACTGCCAGGGATTTTTTAGTACACAGTCAGTGGAAACTGGGAGGGCTTTCTGCCATTCCATGCCCACTACCCTTGGCAGCTTCTCAGGAGCTCCTCAAGAGCTTTGCTCCCTAACCATCCTTTTCCCTGCTCCCCGGGAGCATTGCTGACTAACCCACTGCTGGAGTGCTCTTCCTCCCACTGGGAATATCTATCCCTTATTCCTGCCCTGGGAGGTCTTGCTTATCCCATGGCAGCTTGGGATGAGAGCCTTTGGGGATGTCTGGCTGAATGGTTTGGGAATTGCCAGTTGAGTCTCCTCCATCTCCATTTCAGGGTGTGTTTGGGGTGTGACCCCAGCTGTGCTGTCCCTGCTGAGGGATTGCACTGCTGAGGCTGCTGTGATATTACAATTTATTTAAAACTCAATCGCCACATGGACACCTCTCAAAGTTAACTTTCCCCTTTTTGATTCTAAGGCAGGCGTACAGCAGAGGGAAATGCCACTGCCCAGGGAATTTGTTTGTTGAGTTTAGTCTTTATTTTTATTAAGGAAAAATATTCTTTCTGACCATGTAAGCCATCATAGCTCAGTCCAAAGAGTGCTGTTGTTACACAGAGAAGTCTGGTTAGTGTTGCACCTGAGCAACTTTGAGTTTACAGTTAATTGACTATCATCAAGTTAAAACGAAATTTTTCATTGATTTGAAATGAACTCAGTTTCTCTTTGTTGTACTATTTTATTGTCATGGTGCTATGAAAGCCCAAGGGTTCCATACCAGCAGGAACTTGGGAAGATGAGTGAGGGTTACTTTCTCTTGTATCTCTCATGTGCTCTGTGCCTTCTAAATTCTAGTTGTGTACTCCAAGATTTACAGTGCAAAGGAGACAGTGAGAGAAATAAAGTCCAAGAGAGTAAAATGTGAAAATTACAAATAGATTATTTACCGTGAAATTCTGTGTGGAAAAAAATCTTTCCTTTTTCTTTGGCAGAGCTGGTAAGTGTGGGTGTTCCTAGCCCACCAGCCTCAGCAAACAGACCTATTTCCACAGAAAATGTAATATTCCAGCTCTCACAGCACTGCAGAGAGCCTCTGAAAGGCATTTTTTATGCAGCAGGGTCACAGAATGTTTAAGATCTGTGCAAAGATGGAAGTGCAGTCTATTGCCTGAAAGGAACGAGTGGGATAATGTTATCTGAGGCTTGCATGGATTGTTTGCTGACTCCCTCTGACTGTTGAGCATCAAGAGGTTTACAATAACTGTGCTCAGTCCTGCTCCCCTTTCCTGCCTGAGCAGGGCTGTTTCCATTCTCCTGGCGCTGAACACAGCCTGCGTTAGGGAAACATCAGGGTGTCCTTGCAGGGTATAATACCCAGGACAGGAATCCTTCAGAGCAGCACTCTCTCCACACTGAGCATGGAATAGGAAAAACAAATCTGTGTCTAGAATCCAACAGGGGAAGGGGAGAAGGAAGGAGGAATGAGAGCGAGATAATATCTGTAAGTATTTCAAGGGGTGTTTAGAAGGGCTCCTGCTGGGAGGTAGGGCTACCCAAGATAAACATTTCATTTCAGGGCAAATCACCTCTCACAATGGATAAAAATATTAGGAAGTCTGCAATGGGTGGTAATGCTGGTTCTCTGTTGAATTTCTGCTGTACTCTGTATTTCTTATCACCTGTATACATTAATAAAAATACACTCAGGGCTGGGAACTGTGAAGCATTTAAGTATGATAAATGCTCTGTCTAGTATCTAATAAGGATGATATCTAGCAGATAATATCACAATATGAAAATATATAACACTATTGTAAAACATGCAGTTGCAATCTTACAGGGCACAATAAAAGTACATCTTAATAGCAGCAGGGACATGACCAGAAATTCCAAAGCAATGCCAGATGAGAAACATCATTCTTCAGCTTTTCTGTTGAGTGGCTCTGTCTGATGGCCAAAATAGCATGGTCTGGATCTTCTTGTAAGAGTTGGGATGTTTCTTTTCACTTGACTGAGTGGTTTTGGCATTCAAATTGCTTTGTTTGGTGCAAAACTGAGGAAGTTCCTCATTACAGCTCATTCAGGATGGGGAAATGAAGAGTCTGGAAAAATAATAAAAGTAAGAGCCAGAAGAAGGACTGAAATAAAGTCATCACTTTAGTATAAAACCTGAAGCTGTTATAGACTCCCATAATAACTCCAAAGCTATTGACAGGCAGCTAATGTGGTTCTAACAAGCCTGACACAGAGCTGTGCTCAGAAATGCTCTTCACTGAGGCCATTCGTAATTCCCCTGGGGAATATCTGTCCTCATCTGCTTGGGAATGAGCCTTATATTGAACCATCCCAGAAAACTTTACCTCAATGGACACAGTTACATGCAGACATATTCTTAGGACCCAGCCAGGAAAAGGAATAATTTATTTTTTTAAAAATATGTGCTTTTTGGCCTTTTCTAAGCATGTCCCTGCTCTTTTCAGCAGGGGGTTGGAACTTGGCAGGGTTTAGCTTTGCAGCTCCTGGTGCTGTGCACTAAACCTTGATCTTCATTCAGAGTGTAGGAAAGAACTTTTCAAGTGCAGAATGGCCACTGCCAAGGGAGACTGTTGGGAAAAAAGGGAGGAATTTGTCTGGTGAATCTTCAGGACTCCAGATTTGTGTGTGGGTTTGGGAATTTCCAGGATTCAAATCTGGCTTGAGACATTTTGGGTATTAACACTATTACTGAAAGTTCTTTTAAATACCCAAACTTGGTTTTCATGTAATTCTACTCACTGGGAAATGCCCAGTGCACTTTTACCTGAGGTGTCTTGGATAGTCTGGTGCTCATTGGTGACTTTAATCTCTCCATTAGCACCTTTCTGACTCAGAGAATCCTCATAAATTATTTGCAAAACCACAAAGTCCTACAGCCATGAGGTTCATTTACAAAGCAAATTCAGTATAGAGGAATAAATAAAACTGAGCAGGTAATAAGGAGAAATATAGAATAATTGCTTCTCAAAAGATAGTCATCATACTGGGAACCAAATTAGAAGTGTTGAAGTAAAAACAATACACATTGAAAAAAGTAATTAAGATTTTCAACATGAGAACAGAGGATAAGTTTTACTGTCAACTTTGAAAATAATTCTTCTTGAAAATTCTAAATACAAAGCCCATGCTGAGAGGACTCTGCAATCCTAACTGATATTTAGGGGAGAGTATTTACATATATACATAAATTTTATTTTCTAATAGAGTTGAGCAGTGGACTGTTTGTCCTTCCACTTCATATTCTGTGTCATTGGTTGCCATAAATTTCAAGAGACTGTTTATTCATAAATTTTATGGATTACAGAAACAAGGAAGGACCCAATGTACCAATTTTTACTTGCTTCTTTGCATTCTAAAGAATAGCTTTGTACTGAAAGCTCCATACTTTATTATGGAGAAAATAATACTGCAGGAATACAAACCAGAAAATTCCAGCACATTTAAAGTGTGCCTGAAGCTTCCAAACCTGACTGTGTATAAGGATTATACATTTATGCAGAAAGTTGAAATTTTTCCAACCATCTTAAGATGCTGCTTACATTTTTGTAATGTAAGTAGCCATGTGGCCCTTGCAGTGTCACAGGCCACATTTTCACTGCTAAAAATCTTGGTATTTTGATGAAATAAAACAATTCCAGTGGCTGGGGCTGAGTTTCGCATGTTGTGGACCCAGATTTAAGCTCTATATTATTACTACTAAAGTAATAATAGTAAATTAATTTAAAAAATAGTAAATTATTTTAAAAAAGTAATGCTGCTCGAATAGTTATACAATTTAAGCCCCGTTAACTGGATGTTCCATGTTGCTTTTCAGCTGCTGAATTTCCAGTGCAGAAGCCATTTCTTCCTTTGCAAATGTCATATTTCCTCATGTGCTCCATGGTTTTACTGTCTCTGGTACTTTATCATTATCAATAAAGCAGATCTGCACAGGAACCTCCACAGGTACCGTGAGTGACACAAAATTTCACCTGGTACATTGTGAAATTTTATTGCTATTGGCAAACGACCCACAAGTGTATTGTAGCATAAACTAACATTGTCTGACTGACTGGTAATGAGCTGATTAGTAATGCAAAATAATTGCAACCAGAATTGATATTGCACTCCTGTGAAAAACAGCAAAATCAATACGGTTCCACCTCTCGGGCTGCAGGAATTTTTCTCTTTTTTTGCTTATCTATTAAAATTGTGAAATTCAGTGTTTCCAACATGTTCCTTCTCAGCAGAAAAGCGTTAAATCTGCAAGGTGAAATAGGCTTAGGCAAAGCAATGATACTTAGTGGTTTTACAGTCTTGCTTGTGCACTGTATGACATCATTCTTTTGTAAGGAATTAAATTCTTTCAGTTATTTCTAGTACAGTCCACGTGTAAAACTGGTTATTGGAATGTGGCAGTTACATTCTTTGGGAGAAACAAAGCAGAATGGGATCTTCCTAATTAAGCTTCAGCCTTCTGGAGGAAGAAGAAAAAAGGGGAAAAAAAGAAAAAGACAAGTTCTTACTTACGTGGCATTTGCAAGACAGAATCAATTGAAAATTAACTTCAAGCTCCTGTCTCAGGCAGATTTTAATGCATGTCTGAGTGCCTTTAAACCCCACTGACCAGCTTAGAAATGAGTGCAATATTCTCCCCAAGGCACCCAGGTCTTTGGTGTTACATCCTTTGGGCAGCTCAGAGGCAGTGATGGGGTGAGGGCTTTAACCAGCAAATATCAGAATAACCACCCTGTCAGCTGGGCTGTGATACACTGAGAAGGAGAATTTTGATAAAATTTGTGTTTAAACTTGAAGAACAGGACTGGCCAATCCCCTCTGGCCAAGTGGTAGTGTTGGAGAGGAATGGAACTACCAAAGATGATTAGTGCTGTAGGAAACCATCACCTGTAAGGAATGTATTTACACCCAAATTGGTAAAATTCCATATTGCTACAGTGAGGAGGAAGAAGACAGTACAGCAGAGAGAGAAAGAAAGGTCTATGTTGTTTGGATTTTATAAATGTTTTGAAAGTTTTGAAAGCATCATTCTAATCACATGAAGCAATTCAGTCATAATCTTGATGTGAATATTGCTTTTCAAGGGTTTGAGTTCTTTCACGAGCGTTTATAAAATAATTCTCATAAAGTGTTTTAAGCCACTCTGCCGTTCTCACTTGTTAGTTAGAAATAGTATCTTCCCAGATTGCCTTCCCCTACCCAAAGGAAGAATTTTTCCAGTTAAAAATTTTATATTTTCTATTAGGTTTTATGTTAATCTGACCTACAATGAATTAAATGACTCATTGATTTCCTTATTTGTTAAACTTTTGTTGCCATTTTAAAATTATATCAGTCCTATTTGAAACAGGAATGTGATTTCAAAGCATCCAAATGCTGCTTTAAGGAATTTCCTGGGCGATTCCACAGCTTGTGTGTACACCAGGAAAAAGACTCAAAAAGCAAGCAACAAGGGGAGATTTTCATGTCAGGCTGGGAACACAGTTACCTTTTCTTCCCCTCATTCTGTTATTTCTCACTTGCATTCCCTTTCCCTTCTGCTGCCGTTTGCAGGCCAAGTACATTCATGAAAAATACCATTCCCCATCAGAATGTGTGCAAGTCCTAGGAAAAAATATTTCAGCTTAGGAAAAAAGGGAATTAGAGAACAATTCCGTAAACAGCAACTGTAGCAGCATCACCACCACAGCCTGCTAAGAGCTCCATTTATGAGTGCAATTAGGCATATGGATAGCTCAGGTTCTGTCATCAGCCCAGAATGGGACAACTCAGGGAGGCAGATTCAATCTAAATCTATAACAGTAAAGCTGGTCTAAGATGGAAGCCTAGAACATGCCTGGAAATGAGTTGTCAGAGCAGAGCTTTGTTTGGCAACATCTGCTAATGAAAGGATGCAATTCCATGCAGCAGGGAGAAGGATCCCTGACAGACCCACCTGCCTGGTGCAGGGCCTTGAGTGGCTCAGATTTATCCAAAATAACTGAGGGGAAGCAGGGCAGGGGGACAGTGCTGTGCTCCCAGGTAAATCACTTGGAGGGGCCAAGCAGGAAAAAAAGGAAACCATTTTGTTTACAGCAGGAGAACAGACTGTGCAGAAACATTACACACAGGAATTTTGGATGGAGGAATTGCACCACACAGATTTTATATTCTGTGCATTACGAGGCATTTGTGACTACAGGGATTAAGCTTTGGGTTCCAACAGGAGTGGATACTTGTGCCCTATTTGCAGCTGGATAATAACAAACCTTCTTCCCTCTGCTTAGACAAGACAAAAACCCACCTACTGTTGGAGGAAGACATAAAGCAATATTATCCATGTGCTATCTTCAGGGATAGCTAAATAATTTTCTGCTCAGTAACTTAATTTACTGGTTTTTCTTCTCTGTTTGTGGGGTTTGTGGGGTTTGAGTGGCAGTGCCTCGTACTGACATTGTTGCTGATGGGGGGCAGAAGGGGAATCACTGGGATTAGCATATTGGGTTATAATATTTCTGTTTTCTCCTTGCTTCCCAGGCAATAATCATATTTAGCAACTTCTGTAACTGTACACCAGATTGTCAGGGAACAAACATCTATGGGGGTGGATCTCATAAAATTTTGCTGCTTGCTGAAGTAGAAAATGAGTATAATCAAGCATAGGGCTGTCAAAGAGCAGCGTTCCCAGAGAGCCAGGGGTTCGGTGCCTCTCTCCTGCACCATCAATCCAAGCCCTGCTGCTGTTCAGAAGCTCTATTTTCTGATCAGCACCACTGAAACACCCCCAGTTTGGGGATTTCACTGCTGCTGTATCTTTGCATTTTTGGATCTCTCCAGGCCAAAGTTCAGTATAATAAATTTATTGAGCAGTAGCTGATTTTGGGCAATTATCTCATTTCTTCTCTGGCTAATTTTAATTTTTCTTCTTGTTTATTTTCAATTCAAATAGAAAATCGTTCTCAACTCACAGCTCTGACAAATATGTCTTTGTAAGCAGCAGTGGACAAACCTTACATATCAGTTGGACCCATAGACCAAGTGGGTTTAAAAAAGCATGCTGGCACCTTAGTACTTAACCATGGAGTTTATCACAGGAATTTTGTATTTAAATCCACAGTAGAATGTTTTTTAAAAGCAATTTGTTTCAGTGTTTCCCCTGTGCTTTTCAGCTTTGCTCAGCTGGAGTCTGTAGGAGATGAAATGCTCCCCATTCCATGAGAGTGATGCTTTGGGTGGCCTTGAGGCCACCAGAGGTGCAGATGTTGGGGAGATGGGTGAAGCAGGTTAGGACATTAATCAGTGCCCAGTCACAGTACACTGACACCACACAAATATTCACCCTACAGGGATATTTTGAAGTAGGGTTTTGCAATCATATATAGAATAAAGAACCTCAAATCCCATCCAGTGCCACCCCAGCCCTGGCAGGGACACCTTGCACTGTGCCAGGCTGCTCCAAGCCCCAATGGCCAAGCTGCCCTTGGACACTGCCAGGGATCCAGGGGCAGCCACAGCTTCTCTGGGCACCCTGTGCCAGGGCCTGCCCACCCTGCCAGGGAACAATTCCTGCCCAAGATCCCATCCAGCCCTGCCCTCTGGCACTGGGAAGCCATTCCCTGTCTCCTGGCCCTCCTTGTCCAAAGTCCCTCTTCATCTTCCCTGTAGGATCCCTTCAGGCACTGGAAGATTACAAAGAGACTTACCTTGCTTCCTTATTTTGCACAAGAGAAAGATGTTTGGATTTGGGTGGTGAGAGGGTTTTTAGGCCTATTGTTTATAGTTTGGAACTTTTTCATTTTCAAGGGTTTACAGAATTGAGGGCAGCATTGTCAAGGCAACAAATAAAGTTGATTCATGGCAATAATATGCTAATTTTTGCTGGCATCAATGAAATAATCATGTGGAATAGAGATGCAGGAACATGAAAAATAAGTGAAGGACATAATATTTGTCAATGAATTTGAAAATGATTACACTTTTTGAAATGTTTCCTTTGTGAGCCTTGTAAGAGTTTCTCTGGACAGGAATTATTTTAGGTTCATTAAGACAGGGACTATTCAAAGTAAGGGGCTGTGCCAAGTGTGGAACTTCCAGAATGGCTTTTAGACCATGACTCCACATTCTGCCTCAATCAGAAGGAATTTTCAGCTGCACAGAAGACAAAACAAAGTGGATTTTTTTTCTTCTTGGGTCATGTTGTCTGGAAGACAGTTACCTTTATTTTTATTTTAACTTAAGACTCTAATTTGCCCTCTGCCTTGGCCAAGAGCAGTTTGAACAGTGTTGCATGGTCTGGTCCATTTCAGCTCCTGACAAAGCCACCTTCTTCTTTTTTAAGGATCTTGTTAATGGCCTTGTGATCATGCAGAGCTCCATTGCTGCCATCCCTCTCTCTGAATAGCCCTGCTCTGCAAGTGGCTGCATTAACTTTAATGGAACGACTTAAGGAAAAGAAGTGTTGCTCAGTTTGGGCAGACTGCAGGGTCCTGGTCTTTAGAAAGGACTAAAGTAAATGAGAGAGAAAAAAAACCCCAACCCAAACTTTTCCCCTTTCATGTTTGTTATCTAGCTGAGCAGAATAAAAATGGGGATTTTGGGTTGTACACGGTGCTGATGAAAAGTGAAATCTCGCCATTTAATGTGTGAACATTTTTGCACACCTCCACAGTAGGGATTTTCCCTAATGCCTCTTGCATTAACAGCTGTGACAGGAACTCTGCTTCCAGCAGCTTCAAGTGGTTAAATCAATAATAGAAAGAGTTTAAAAATACTAATCCACCGCTGCTATGTGAACATTCCCTGCCCAGCCTGCCGACTGTGTATGCAAACAGATAATGGTGAGCATCAATAATTTTCTCTGTTGAATTTCTCCATATCTAAAACTTCAGCAAATCCCTCTTCAGATAATTTTTCAGAGGGCAGAAGCAGAGTTAGACACATGATGTGTAACCATATGCTAAGAGAAGTGATTCACCACCACTGAGGAGAGGAATGGAACCAGTCTGAATTGGCAGTGGATAATCTACCATCTGCAGCTAGGCACTGCCTAGGCCCAGCATTTCTGGGGTGTTGAGTACCTCTCAACATGCCAGAGAAACAGGAGCAGCTGAAATTAAGTAGGTGTGGTATCCTTGTCAGGGACTGGAGGTGGAATAGAACAATTTTGCCATCTCTTGTAATTAGAAATGTGTGTTAGTGTATGGTTTTTGGCTTCCGAAGTAGAGCTAGTTTGGGAAATTATGAGGAAGATCTAATAATTACAGCAGCAGCACCAAGCCTAGATGTGGAAAAATTGTGTAGCTCTACTGCAGGTGGTGTAGACTGAGTTGGTTTGGTGTAGAAACATCCCAATGTTCAGCTTGGGTAAATAAATCCTCAGGGTGCTCACCTCCGTGAGTTTCATGGCCTCAGATGAGTCTAACTGGAGTTTTGCTGGGCATAGCTGTGTGGTTTGGTAAAGCTGGGGAGAGGCTGCTGAGCACTTTGAGTAGAGAGGACCTTATCTGTACTCCAAGTGGTGCTGTCCCCTGATGCTCTGGGACAATGTTTTGGGACAGTGATTGCAGTGCACTGACCTGAGCTCTCCTGGCTGCTCCAGGGCGTGAGACTCTGGGAAGGCTTTCATGAGCATTCCTACAGCTTTCCAGGTGCATTTCTGCACTGCAGGGTGAGCAGTTTGCCTAAATAAAAGTGCATCCAGTTTCCAAGAAAGCTGAGGATTGTTCTGAATCTTTCTGTGAGTTGCTAAAATCTAACTCCCCCCTCTAAAGATGTCCTTTATTTGTGCATTATTTGTGCAGGTGGTCCTCACCTTTCAGCTCTGTTAACAAGGAGCACTCTACATAAAATCTCCTGTTCTTCAGCTGAAAGGGGCTCTGTAACCTCCCACTGCTACTCATTTCCTGCCTATTATTTATGATTTTAGCTTTGAAAATAGTTTATCCCATAATTTGACTTTGAGTCTATTCAGTTCACACTTTGATGTGAAAGATTAAGATGGTTAGGTTTTAGATGTGGTCCCTCGACAAAGATCACAGGGAATTCATGAGGGCATGGGGGATAAATAATAATTAGGGAGGATATCAATGAACAATTCAAAAAGTTGAGCTTCTTTGCAGTAAACACCTCCCAGTAGGAAAATGAAAATGAATCTCAGTCCATGTATTCCCAGTGAATCTCTGCCCTATTAAAACCCTAAATGGGAGTTAGAAATTTATAATCAGACTTCCACTATAGGGATTTGAGGCATTAGTTCATCATTGCATCCAAGGCACATTCCAGGCTTTTTCCCACTGTGAAAAACCTTTGCATTTTCAAACAGACCAGGAGGCTAAGTCATGTTTTGCCATTGCTTGTATCACAAAAATATATTTTCATATTTATAGAAACCAGCAATTGGATTCTATGGAAAGAAAGTCTGTATATCATCCGTCTCCTCTATCTGTTCTGCAGTCATGTGGGGCTTTCCTCTGTTCAAGGAATTAGTCAAGCATGTAATAAGCAGATCACTGACAGTTTAAAATGATTTTTCTGAAATGGTGCATCATCAGTTGACTGGAGACAACTTATTCCAGGGATTTCTTCCAAGTATGTCTAAAAGTGGTCTTTGAATTTGAAGCCAACGTTTATATTGTGGTTTTTTGTTCACCAAAGTTAAAACAAAATAACTGATGGAGTACTGTGATGCATGCACGTGATGCTCTGTAGTGCTGTATTTTGTATTTGCTTTGAGACAGAAATAGGAAGAAAATGGGGATTAACTCTGCATGTGAAATTTAACCTCAACTCTGTCTGGTTTTATATGGGGTGGTGTTTTCCAGTGTCTCCATCGTGGGATCTGGAAGTACCCCTGGAGAAGGGGGTTGTGCTGGGGAGGGCACAGGGCAGCTGGACAGTGCCTATGTCCCTGTGTCCCTGCTGTCCCTGGGCTCTGGTGGCTGTCCCTGAGCTGCTCAGGTGGCTGTGCCCAAACTCTGTGCTGCTGAGAGCTGTGCGGCTGGCTGAGGCTGAGGCTGAGGCTGAGGCTGAGGCTGGGGCTGTGGCTGTGGGTGGGGCTGGGGCTGGCAGGTGACATATCTGAGCATGGCACAGCCACATCCCCGTGCCTCTCAGCAGGACCCAGCATGGCCTTGCTGACTGTCCCTGCAGTGCCCAGTCAGCTGTGCCACTGACACTTTGTGCCACTTCCAGAATCCAGCCCATATATTTCCCTGCTGCAGCCCGGAGCCAAGGGAGTTTCTCCCATAAACTGGGAGCACTGAGCAAACCACACCTGCTCCTCGAGTGGCTGCAGAGCCAGAGGGTCTGGGGAGATATTTGTTCTGAATTTTGTGACTCAGTTTGGATCAGGATTCGGGGTTATTCTGCCACGATAGCTGAGCTATAAAGCTTCGCCATTGATTGGAAATGTATCTTGAATCTGTTCCTGCTTAAACACCATCGTGCTGTTAGTAATTCCTCACAGGACGATGCTGTTACCTGTGGAGTTATGTTAAGTCACAATTAGGAAAGGTGAAAGTTCAGCATCTTGTGCTGTTCTGTTGTCTTGGCGTAAGCAGTGTTTATCTGCCATATTTAATCAGTTACTACTGTTAAGTTCCTTATCCTTTCAGTAAAAATGATTTTACTTCATTTTACTTTAACAGTAAAATAAAAACATATCTGTGAGGGGTTGATTTTGCTTGCCAGCTTCTGACTGAGACAATTTTTGGTTGATGATTTGAAAATCATTCTAGAGAACAGAGTTATCGGGACTGACTCGAGCTGAGGAAGTCCCCTGAAGTTTTTAGGGCAGTGTATCATAGAAACAGGGAAAATTAAAGAAGGATTTTGAGGAGATGCTTTTGTAATTATTCTGCAGTTCCTTACCATTTTATCTAGAGAATAACCTCAAGGGAAAACAGGGACACACCTGGTCTTTAGTTCTATAGGTGCCTCTTCTAGGAGTTAAACTTTGGGCTGGGCTTTTTGGTTGCTCATTTCTTTGAGGTTAAATGAAATATATTCAGTTTCAAGGTAACATTTTTTAAAACTTGGGGTAAATAAAAAACTTAAGCTTGTATTTCTTTTGTCTGTTCTTCGGGAACTCCTGCCTTCTTCCTTCCCTGTTTGCCCTTCACAGGAAGCACAGCAGTGGCTCCCAGGTATTGTAGACCTCAAATCTCTCCTGGACACCTTAAATATGTGTAAAAGCACAGAGAGTGCTTGAATCTGGGCTGGAACTGGATGATTTGTCCCATGCTGCCCTGCTTTATATTTTCAGGACAGTTTCCATGTATTCAGCCTTTCTTGCTGCCCTCTGGAGATGTTTTCTGGTTCTACCTGTTTGGGAGTTCCCACCTTGCCCAGTCCAAGTCTCACCCTATGATTGTATCAATTAGCCTCATTCCCTTTAGCTGGGGAACCAAACCTAAGTGAATCTGAATTACTGTTCTCAAGTGCACACTAAATTATGACATAAATACAAGTGTATAATTAATGACAACCACTTGAGCAGTATTGCATAGGCAATTTCACTTAAAAAAATGCATAAATTCAATAGAGCCTGAAATATGATCTTGAGGTGTTGAATGTAGCACTTGGAGGATTTCAGAAGGCTGTATTTTCATAAGTGGGAATATAGAGGTATGAAACCTGGATTTATTGGTGGGAAAGGTATTCATTTATGTGTGGGTGTCAGGGTATATACATGGTGTGTATAGGAACATCCATGCAGGAAAGGCTGCAAATTACTGAAAAAGAAATTAAAGAATGATATTTAAAACAGAGATGGTATCAGAGCCATCTCTACCAATGCATCCTAGAGTAGATTCTCAATAAACTTGCTAAAAACTGCATTCTAGTATTAAATCAGTTATGAAGCTAAAATATCTCCTTAAACTAGGAATATATGAGTGTTTGAATTCCCATTTGGTGCCCTATCTCATGGTTTGATTTTATCATTCACTGTTTCTTGGAACTGAAACCTGGCTAGCTCTTCTTAGAACTCTGATTTTATTTGACCTGAATAATATTCATCCATCACTTTTGTTTTTGAAAGCATTAATATCTTGCAGCAAGGCTTCAAAATGGATTAACTTCCTAATCTTTCACTCTGGGAGACTTAGGTTAGATCTGTCAGAGGTGAGGATGATAGTCAATATGTTATTGCAGGAGCCTGGCTGGTAAAGATGGGTAGATAAGGTGGTGCTGTGATCCAGGAGTTTATTTCCAGAGTTCTGCTGCACTGTGAAGATGTAGTTGCTTAAAAAAAAAAACCCAAACCCAAAACAAAACACAAAACAACTTTTTCACTAGCTATCAAAACAGGAGCATAAATGGATTCCTAGCATGTTGTGAGAGGAATGAGGTATGTTCCAATCTCAGCTTTGATTTTCTTGGCTTTAAAGTGTGGTGGTCAACAAAGTTATGAATATAATGAACATGAATATGTTTATTTTCCACACTAAGTGAGGAATATTCTGAAGAAAGCATAAGCAAAGAGCTCTAATAGCTTGTTATAATAAACTGTTATTTGCCATCAGGATGAGGTTAGGTGGGTTGGTGTCCCTGTTAGCAAAGAATTCACTGGGAGAGGTGCTAATGGAAGATATGAGTGGGTTGGAATAGGTGCAAGATGAAAATAAATGTGTGTATATTCCAGAGCATGATGCCATGGTAAAAGGGATTCTGTTTCCCAGGGGCTTTTGTCCAGGAGAATGCAGGAATCGGTGGAGATGCTTCCCAGGAGAATGCTGGGATGACTGAACTGAGGCAGGGAGTGCTGGGATCAGGATGGGACTGGAGAGCAGGTGCTTCTCAGCACAACTTGGCATTGGTTCTGGCAACCCAATTAAGAGATTTTACATCCCTTGCAAGTGTATATGCCTTGTAAATGTATATCCCTTGCAGTCTTAATGGATTGGGAGGCATTTGCCAATTCATTTTTATTTTGTCTCTATTACTGCTCCTTACCTTGTGCTGTCAGGAGAAACAAGCACGAGCAGACCTGGTTTATTGCATTGACTAAGCAGATAAATACAATTATTCTCTAAGTTCATTAAGTGTTTTGCCATCCTTCAAAGCATTTAGATATGTGCTTGCCACGTATAATTAGTCCCTCAAATTAAATGAATGTCATAATAAGGGTTTGCTTTCAAATAGAGTTAAGAGAATATGAGGGATTTTAAAGTCAACAGATATATTTATACAAGCAATTCTTATTCATTTTATTGTGGGTTAATGGTTAGGTTTAATGGGAAATTGGTGTGGACATTCCTTATAAGGTCTTATGAAGGTCAGTGCAGTTTTCTTGCCCAAAATTCACTAAAAACTCAATAGAATCAGAGGTTTAGGACAAAAATTCTCAACATACTTTACCAGACTCTCTACAGTTCTTGCTGGTTTAAAAGAAACAAACCAAAACGAACCTCCCTCCTCCCATATTTTTTCCAAGACTTTAATTAATTTGATAACATCAGGAGTGCTGATGTTATATATATACTCATTCACCTTTGTTGAGATTCAACTTCTGTCACCCTCATGGCAGGAAAATACTGTTGAGATCAGGCAAACAGGAAGGAGCACGAGTGAAACCTGAGCTTGGCTGAAGTGGTGGCAAAGAAGATTAAAAAGCCAAAAGAGCAAAAGCAAGGAACATGGAAATTAAAGATCTGTACCTTAACTCACTACTTGACCTGGTCACTGGGGGCTAGTTATGACACTGAAAAACACTTTTTTCATTTCCAAATGCACAGTCTAAGTTGAGAGTTTAATGAGCATGTTTTATCTTGAAGATCAGTGGCCAGTCCACTTTCCAAGGTGCTCTATTTCTTCCAGCTTTTCATTTGCTTCTCTCACACCGAAGGTGTACCTTGTCACTGACCAAATAGATCTTTTTGAGCAGAGGGCATTAATATGCTGTAACAGTCTACTTAAAACTATGGAGTGTACCTTGTATGCCTGTGCTAGTTAATCCAAAACAAAGATTAAGTAAGGGGTTTGTATATAAGGGGAAAGCTGAATGTGAAATTAAAATGTAAATCAAAAAGTAATTGGCTTTTTGTGCATAGTTTAGATAAGATTTACTTTTGAAGAATGACTTTGTGTTTTAACACAGCAGGCCAGACACCATGTGGCACACTTGCACTTAATAATGGCAACCAATCTAGGCCATAAATATTGCAAACGATGCCATTTGAATGAGGAGCCCTATGAACCATAATAAAAACTCCTGTGATTAATTCTAAAACTGCTCTGTTCATATTAGACCTGCAGTGGCCTCCCTGATGAGATCAATACAGCGTAGCAGAGTGATTCTAATAGAAGTGTTATTATCTTTTAATCTTCGGGAGAATGCCAACTTGGAGAATTCTTCAGCATTCTGGCTGCTTATTTTCTCGGAGCAACCTTGAAGGCAGTTGTTTTGTGAAATGAAGATGCATTAGAGTCTTTTCAAGGCTTTATCAATAATAGGACACGGCCACTGTTTGGGGAGCCAAAAGGCACATTTGTATGCTGAGACTTACAGTTGGGCACAGTGACCTTCCCTGTCAGCCTCGGTTTGCTCAGCAGACAAATGCCACCAGTGAATGAGGAGAAAAGGACAGGGAGGGCAGTGGGATGATCCAGAGCAGGGCTTGCCAGGCAGCCAACAGCATCGTCCTCTTCCCAGAGCCATGGCTGGGCTTTAGCTTGGACACTTGTGTGTCCTGCAGAGCTGCAGGCACTGCTGACTGCAATTAGGACTCTGTGACAGATTTCCACCAGCAGTGGGAATGAAGTTTTAGTCAGCAAATGTTCTAATCCCAGAGTCCCAGGAGGTGGGTGAGGCTGGCATGCCCCAGGGCTCCTGTGGTGCCACCTCCCTGCTCCAGCAGGGCAGCCCAGAGCACAGGGCACAGCAGTGTCCATGTGGCTCTGCAATATCCCCAGGGAGGAGACTGCAGAGCTCTGTGCACAGTGTGCTCAGGGCTGGCACTGCCCAGGGAAGGAGTTGTGCCTCCTGTGCAGGGGGAGCTCCCTGGGCTCAGTCCCTGTCCTTCCTCTGTGCCATCGCTGCCCCTGGAGCAGAGCCTGGCCCAGGACACTCTGCTGGCCCAGGGACAGCTCGGTGTCCCCAGGACACTCTGCTGGCAGCTCTATAGAGATGCTTTACAGTGAAATCAATCATCCTAAGAGAATCAAAAGGCAGAAGGGTTTTGTTCTGCTGTTTACTGCATTTTTACATAAAATAACAGGAAATCATTCTTTAGCTGCAATCCGGGAGTGGCAAGAGAAGGTTAAGTATCCATTAGACATTTTAAAGTCTTTTTTTGGTCATGGGCAGGGGGAGCAGTGTCACTAGGCTGGTTCTGAACTTCTGAGGAGCAGATTTACTTGACCAGGTTTGATGAGGTTGCTGCAGATTGTTTGCAGCGTTATCAAACCCACACAATTATGTAATGTGCAGCCTGCTCAGGGGGAATGGAGCATCAGAGGGAAGAGACAACAGCTAATAACGTAAAGGGAAATTCTTTGATGCCTCTTTTTTGTCTCTGTTCTCTAGGAATAGAAATGCAGTGTCACTTATTTGAAGTATCTGGGTTATAAATGTGTTTTCTACAAGAATCTTAAACAAATGGGAAAAACACAGAGGAAATTAAACTATTGAGTGTAATAAAAGGGAGGTGAGAGTTAGCAGTGATTCCTGTGCAGGAGCTGACAGCAGAGCTGTCTGCACACAATGTGCTGCTGCTGCCTATGGGGGATGCAGAGAGATGCTCTTGCATGGAATCTTAACAGGAAAATGGTGTAAATAAAGATATTTTGCTTCCAGTTCACACTTGTAATTAGTTCTACTATTAAGGGTAGAGATAGAGATTTTTTTTTTTTTTTTGGGTGCAGTTTTCTGTGTCGTTTTTTGTTTTGGTTTTGTTTTTTGTTGGTTGTTTTTTCCAGTTTCTGATTACACTATGTGTCTTTCACGTATTTTTTTGTTCCACAAGTGGCTTTAGGTGCTTGGAGGAGCTGGCTCTGAGGCTGGCACACAGAATTCTGATCCCTTTCAGTCGCACACCAGGACAGCTCTGTCTCAGTGCTGTGCTCTCAGGTTTGCACTGGAGCTCAGTGAGCCTGCTCCTCACACCCAGGGAAGGGAGGTTTTCCCAGGATTTTCCAGGGAAGGGCTGATTTAGCTGTCTCACCTTGGTGCTCAGATTGCAGGGAATTTGCTCTCCCAGGAGCTGCCTGGCTGTACGTTTGTCAGTAGCCCCCTGTGCACTCAAATGCTTTAAGAGCATTGTCTGTAGTACCCCTGAAGGGCTAAAATTTCCTTAAATTAATGTAAATCAGTCCTTTTGAGGACACATCGTTGAAGGAGAGCAAGTTTGTGGTTTTTGGTTTTTAACAACAAATAAAAGACAAAAAAGTGTGGCACTGCTAAATGGGTGCACTGAAAATATTGACACTTTTCATCTTTTCTTTGGCAACACTAATTAATGCCATTGTGGAAAAAAACCGTTGTGTCAGCTGAGTTCCTCATCCATGGAATTTGTAAACTGTTTGTGGCTTAAAATTTTGTTGTACAGGCTTTCACTTTTAAGATATTTTCTTTCTGCTTTAAAAATTAGAAAATTTCAAAGGCTGTGATCTTTTTTTCTCTTTCAGAAAAAAAAAAAAAAAAGGAAAAAAGCTCCCTGGCAGACACTGTTAATGATGCTAAATGTCTTTGCAAATGTAATCCTCATCTTAGTTTTGTTCTCATTTAATTGAATTAGGAAGGCATAACAAACTAAAAAGGTTACTTTCACGGCCTTAACTTTGCATAATAGCTGAGGTGGGGTATGTATTTCTCTTGTAATATTTTGCTGTGCATGTTACTTGTACTTTACAAAGGACAATCCTTTTGCATAGGAATTGTAATTCATATTCATGCACTTGCTTTGCGTCTTAATTTTAATCAGTGTTAATTAAAATATATTTTCTTCGTGCTCCTTTTCTTAATCTTAACCTCCTTAATACTCATACAAGGCTGTTAAACAATGAGAAGTCCTTTGGAAAAGTCTGGTTTGCAGCCCTGTTTCTGAAAATTGAGATGGAATTGTTGTTTGCCTTGTGCTGCACACCTGGTAAGAGGGAAGAGATGCTCAGGGTACCTGAGTGTGTCGGGCTGAGCTCAGGATTAGAGACAAAAATATCCTCCTGTCTGAGGCTCGTGGGAAGGACACCAGTTGGAAGGAATGTGGTTTAATTAAGGCATAACTTTTACAGTTTAATTCACACAGAACTATCTGGCAGAACTTCATACAGCGCAGATCATAATTCCTAAGTAATTTTCATCAAGTAGACGACCAGTGTTATCCTCACAGTCTGTTACTGGGACCACTGGGCACTTGTCTTGTATGAATTTTAAGAGTCTTGGCTCATATGAGATTTCACAGTCCTGTTCTGTTAAGCAATAAAAGATCCACATTGTTTCCCATCTTAAAGGGAAATCCTCTCTCAAAATCCTTTTCCACTGCAGTTACACAGGGAGCTGTAGAATGTGTAGCAGCTGTGTACACATTTGGCCCTGCATCTTAACTCTTGCCCTATAGACCAGATCCCAGCAATTATATCGAGAGCTGCTTTTTCCACAGCTGGTCAACAGCAGAAGACAAATAATTTTTATTCTCAGGTGGTTCATACAGCACTCACAGCAAAGCAGGAATAGGATCTCCCAGGGTGGGAGGTGCTGGAGGGATGGTTTAGGGGGTCAGGGATGTGCCAACTTCTGCTGGCTCACAATTCCAGGGTCCTTTTTAATTCCTTTCCCAAGCTCTATATGGGACACTTAAGGAATGTCACTTGAGCCTTCTTCTGCAAGGCTAAAAATATTTATTATTAATTCTCTTTCCCCCTTTCTGAGTTAGTCATGTGGAGGGCACACCTGGAACTTCCCATCCTGCAAAGGAACAGCTCCTGACCCTACACACTGTTTTACCTCACCCCAGGTACAAAAATTAACAGCATTCATTTCAGATCAAGTTCTGATGGCTGTTTGGTTAATTGTAACATTTCAAGAAGTATCTACAAATGGGGATCAAATACATTTATAGGAGACTGATCACTGATCCTTGCAAAACACATTTCCAAGTCACATTTGAATAGAAATTGGAGTATTGAGCACCTTTATACATTTTTACATAAAAGCACACATACACATGGATATTTAAGGCTATGAAGGTCCCAGTGATTGATATGTGCTTGCAGGAATTTATGCTGGCCAGATTAAACTTGTATAAAATATTCCTTTTTTCGCTCTGCTGTTGAACATTGAATGACAGTTGTGTTGATAGCCAAAAGATATGGTTTGTTTATATTGCATTGCTTATTTACAATCAATCAATCTAGATAATTTTTAAATTAAAATTCTTCAAGTGTTGTCCCTCTTATTTTTAAACCAAATGCATCATAAATATATATAGTGATGATAATAAAACCTTCCTAAAAATGTTAAAATACTCAAAGCATGGCCATTGGCTTTGATTTTTTTGCTTTCCTCTTCCCTCCCCTTCATTTCTTTCACTCTGTGTCACTGTCTTCACTGTGCAACAGCCTTCCTTGAGAACATTTTGGGCTCTTTAGAGATGATCACAATCTGAATTCCAAAATAAAAGTTACAGCCATGGTCTGTGTGAGGGAGAGGAGGAGGAGGAAATTATCCTGGGTGCTTCTGCTAGAGCGAGCTGCAGTTTTGGGGGATGTTGACATCATTCATCAGAGAGTTCTTTCTGAGGCTGGATATAAGAAAGCAAAACTGTTCCAAGTTAGTGGCCCAAGAGAATGCAGAGATTAAATCCTTTCATTTAAAGCTGAGCAATACTGACTTCCAAAGCAAAGCTGTAGAAGAGGGCTTGGGAAACTGCAGATCGATTCCCATCACTTTCTGTAGATATCAAAACCAGAGAAAAAAACTGAAGAATGCAATTTATAGATTTTTGTTTTATTGTAATGGGTGATTTTTTTCTCCCAATTTAAAATTTCTACCACCTCCCCACAGATTTTTTTTTTTTTTTTTTGTCTTAACTTTGCTGAATGTCAGTCATTCTAGAATATAGTGTATTCTGAGATTTGCTTAGAAAATTACACTAAAATCCCCGGGTCTGAATGTAGTTTCCAAACATGATGCATGAACTCTCAAGAGAATTCTTGCTTTGTTGTTTAGTTGTCTTTTGGGTATTCTTCTTGTTACTGGAACATTTTATTAACTTCTCTAAGGAAATAATTTATTGTTAGTAGTTGTGTGTCAATTTAGAAATATGCAGGGAAACAGGAGCAGTTTTGGGAAAGACCTATTTGGTCTTTAGGAGGGGAATGAAGAACTGGTCTTGTCTGAGCAGATAAAAAGGTCTTGACTTATTTAGTGTAGTAAAATAAAGGTTGAGAGGGGAAATGGCTGCTCTTTCTGAAAATCCATAGCCAGTAAACTTTGGAGAAGGATTGTTTTAAATTAAAAAAGATAATTCTGTGAGATCAACCAGATATAAATCAAGCATAAATTCTATTAGATTGGAAATTAGAATGTGCTTCCATTGTTAGAAAAATTAGGTTCTGAAAGAGCTTTTATGCTATTTTAAAAGAAACAATCAAACTTAATATTCCAAATGTATTTCTAGTCCACCTCATTAGAAATGAAAATTTTAGCTTTTAAGATATTTTGTTACTCATAAAAGTTTGTGCTTTTTCTACTCTTCCAGCCAACACAACTCAAATGCTTCAAATCAAAGAAAGAATCCTCACATTTAAGTTCCTCATCATGGGAGCTTTGTGACAGTATCCAAATAGGAATGTAAATTTTGGAAAACAGGGAAGGGCTTTATGGTTTTTCTTTAACATTAAATAATGAGATAGACTTTACTGACTGGATACTCAGATCCAAGCATTAGCTTTCTATCTAACCTTAAAGATTATAAGCTTTTTTACTTTGATCTTTGTGGTTTTTTGCAAGTCTCTGGCAGTTTTACCAGCTTTTCTTGGGGTCAGCAATTTTCTAAATCAGGACAATGCAGGAACTTTTTGTGGGCATGTGGGATATTTTTTTGGTTTAGATTTGTTTTTGGGAAAAGTTGATTCTAGTGTTTATCCTGTACTGAATCTTCTTCCAATAAATTATCAGTTGCTTTCCTAGATTGGGGTGGCAATGATCAGTCAATATTATCCTTTGTTGGACAGCTAAGGATGTGTCAGCACAGCACCTTTGCCATTGGATAAGGAGCTTTAAATTGTTTGTCACAGCTATTTGCTGAGCTTTCAGGTAAAGGTAGTTGAAAATACCTTGGTATTTTGGGAGTTGTCTTTCTCATGGGCAGGGAATTTCACAGGGATTTGGCTGTGTGACTGCTGCTGCCTCTTTCACAAAGATGAAATGTATTAGTCAAAATTGTTAAAAGTATTTATTTGTCCACATTGCCAAACCCAGTGATGTTGATTAATCTCTGGTGAAGAACAGAAGAATGACCTGATCAGCCTGGGCTGTGTGAATGGAACTCCCTGCCAGTTTAAACTCTTGGCAGTTTGGTAAATCACTGAAAATCCTGCACTGGGAGGGTCATAGCTCAGGAAATCAGGCTAAAAGTGACTGTTTGGAGTTGCACCTGCCTTTGTCCCATTGGCATTCAGCTCCACTGCTGAAGCACCAGGGAGGAAAAATTTACTACAACATGAAGAGATAAGAGCAATGAGATGAGAAAAACATTCCTTATTTGAGCTGAAATAACAGGAAAGGCTTGCAAGTCTCTTCTACTATTAAAAAAAAATTGTGAGTAAACAGTGTTTGTTTTGCTTCTAAAATCACGGGGAGCCATTTCCTAGAAGATTTATTCTCCTGAATTGCTGTTGTCACCATTTTTGCAGGTGCAGTGAAATGCAGGGACATTCATTCCTGTATGTGGATGTGCCAGAGGGTCAAATGATGCAAATTTTGGATTTCTGTCCCAGCATCTCATATCACAGCAAAGTTATGACCTACCAGAAAATAGCTCTGATCTGACAGAGCATAGTTCTGATCTAATGACCAGAGTGGGAAGATGAGCAATGGAAATGAATAGAAAATAAAAATGCACTTTATTAATTCTCCACGTAATTCCACCCATCCTGCTGGTAGGACCTCATATCTCTAACTGTCAGGAGGTGGCACCTGTGCTAGCCCAGCTCCCAGCAGTGTCACAGGGACAAACAGGACAAGGTGGGGGCACTGCCACCTTTGGAAGTGAATCTAGTGGTGCTGCTGCCAATAGGGAGAGAAAACATTGGTGAAAGTGCAATGGATTTTCATGTTCACAAGCACAGGCTCTTGTATCCCTGGGAGACTTCAGCTATCCCAAAATCCCTTGGATAATAGACTTGCGTGCAGGAGAAGAACATTTCTTGAGGCAGGTGTATGCTGCGCTGAGTATGGGAGATGTTCTGCTCCACCTCCTCCTCAAAACCAAGGAAAAACTGGTCAAAGGCATCAAGGGCACATCCATCCTTCCCTGCAGGAACCACAGGACAGGAGCTTTAAATCCTGCAGGACAAAGTCAGAAAAAGATCACAAGCTTGGATTTCAGGAAAGCAAATTTTGGCTTACTCAGGGATCTTCTTGGCAGGCGGAATGGAAGGCTGCCCTGGAGAGTCAGGGGGACACAGGACAGCTGCTTGGTATTCAAACACAGCATCCTCAGAGCCCAGAACCAGGGAATTGCAGTGTTTAGAAAGTCAGGCAAGCATGGAAGGAAGCCAGCATGATAAGTGAGGAGCTCAGACTCAAGGAGGCACAGGGAAAGAGGGAGCAGTGCTGAGTTACCCTGGAGGAACACAGAGACGTTGCCTTGGCATGCAGGGATAGAACTGGGAAATTCAAAGCTCAGTTGGAGCTGAAAAAAATAGGGCTGTGAAGGCAACCATGATGTTTTACAGAAGTGCACTGACAGCAAAGGCAAAGGATGAAAAAATGTGGGTCAGTTGTGTACCTGGACATTGAGCTGGTCTAGAGCTGGAGCAGGTGACCTTTGGGGGTATTTCTGACCTGTGTGATTTGGGTTGAGCTTTTAGCCAGCACCTCCTGCTGTGGATGGAGTCCTGCTGGCAGGAGAGCAGCACTGGGACAAAAAGGGGCATCTCTGTATGGTTTTCACTTTGTCACAGAAATCTGAAACCAGCTCTTGCAGCAAGCCCAGCAAATGAGGGAATGTAGGTCTCAATATGTGCAGTGTGTATAAAAAAGTGATTTATCAAGGTTAATAGCTTGGTGCAGAGATGGCATTTGCAAGGTCATACACCAAAAAAGAGGAGTTCAGTGCTTTTTGAGCCAGGGAAAGGAGGTTTGTCCTGTCATGTTAAACTGCAATCCAGCAGCACAGAGGGACTTGCTGGACTTTCCCCCAGAGCTCTTCACCTTCAGCAACCCAAAGAAAGTCTCATTTAACAGCCATCTTCGGGGTGCAACTAGATTAACCTTTTAAATTGTTATTTATAAATATTATAAATTATAAAATAATATTATAAATTATAAAATGATAAAATAATACATGAAGGTCCTAATTTTACTTCTTTCTTCCCCCGGCCTTTTACTGCACCTGTGCAAACCGGGCTTTTTTCTTTTTATAGTTACAGAAATCTCAGTTTCTCCACCAAAGATCACAGAAGTCAAAAGAAATCTTTAATGAGCTCCAGTGGAGTAGGCCCTAAATGACTGTCTGATGTGGAGAATTTTATTTGGCCTAGTAAAATTAATTTATTCAGTTCACATGCCTGTCTCAGCAGTTTTTTAGGATTTCCTTGCTGTTGAGTTTTGGGTCCTGTGGATATTTTGTCCTGGTTGACTCTTTCTCAAAAATGGCTCCACGTAACTGGGCTTTCCCTGGAAAGAACTGTAATTTTTCTTTTACTCAGAAAAAAAAGCAGTGTGTCTGTAGAAAATACCAGCATGACTTTCCTTCTCATCTGTCAGTTCTGTCTCATTACTCCTGGGATAATGTATTAGTCAGGAGCAAGTTCTCTCCCTGTTCTGCTATTCAAAATTTATAAAATCAGAACATTAAATGACTGTGGTGTTATCCCAAAGCCTCGTTTGCTTTGGATCTCTCTATTTCAGAGGATTTGGTGTTTGTTCTGAACTTATTTGCACAACCCAGCACAGAGAGTTGATTCTAGATTTATGATGCCTGCTCATGTATTCATGGCTGCAGCACTGGGAATTTCATTTGGCCAGACCTGTAATTGTTGCAGTAAATGCCTGCACATTTAAGTTATATGTTATTATATTTTATAAGTAGTTATTAGTGAAACAACAGAAGGTCACACATAATATTGAAGATAAAGAGGAAATAATACCAAGATTCCCTGCTAGACAGAAGAATTGGCCTCAGCTAAATCAAATGAGCTTTTTGTGTGCTGTTGGCAGCTGCAAACAACAGGGTCAGGCATCTTGTCCGTGGAAAACAAACCCTTTTCCCTGGAGTTTGGAGATGGCAACATCTGTCAGGTGATTCTGTTAGAGGCAACTTATCTGAGACTTGAAGCATGGTAATTACCAAGGTAATTTTTAATTTTATTTTTAAATGATGCTGTTGGGAATTCTGAAGGCTTTTATCCATCTAAGTTGGGGGTGTTCATAATTGCAATTAGATGGCAGCAGTGGGAATTCTGCACAGGTCTCTCACTGTGGGGTTTTTGCACTCCAGCTCTGCTGAAAGGAAAATGCTCTGCAGACACTCTTAGAACTTCTGCTCCAGTGTCTCACCAAATATTTTCCTGGCAACATCCCAGCAGTAAAAACAGGCAAAATGAAGTTTGCCATTTCACCAAAGAGTTCCAGAATGTACTATTTTTAGTATTCCTGCTGCATTTCTATTCCCTTGCTGATGATTGAAGGTATCTGTGCCATCTATAAGTGATTCCTCCGAAGAGCTTGTAAATTTGGAGTCCTTTAAAAGAGAGACAATCCTTCTGTCTGAGCGAACAATACTCACACCAGTCTTGAATGGAGGTAGGAGTTGATTGTGTTTTTATTTATTCATTTTATTTTTGGTGCTTTTTTTGGTACAACACAGAAAGAAACAGCTCTTCCTAGGGACACAAAATACTGGTGTAAAATTCTGAAGTCTGCTGCTGAAAAGTGTTGCAAAACTGTTTAACGATAAAGTCCCATCTGCTCTGCTGAAAAAGCATAATATTTGTATTAGCTGCCATTAAAAGTAATATTGCAAAAAAGACTTTTGAAAGTATTATTTACCTAAGTTTTTTATGGCAATTTTCCTTCCTAATCTATTTACCAGTTGTCTTCAAGACTTTTTCACCTCTTTTGCTCCTCATGGACTCTAATTCTTCGCTGAACAGGCATGAATCCCTGCTGATCAGACCTGTCTGCCTTTCCAGATGTTTCCAACAACTAATTGTGAAACTGGGGCTTAATTTTGTTCTGAGAGATTTTGGTTGCTGACTCTGATTCTCAGTTGCCTTGCACAGTTCTCAATGTCCCTGTGGGATGTGAGTTTAAAGTCTGTAGGGTAGAGACAAAACATTTCTAAACCCCAGTTTTGTGTATCTCTTTTGTGTAAGAGCTGATGGAAGGAACATCTTTCACATCCATGGATACAGACATTTCTATGGAAAGGTTTTGTGCTGGAGTGAAAGATTCTGGGAAATTCAGAGGAACTAAGCTGCTAAAGGGGACCTGCTGGAGCAGCTCCGTGGGGAAGGAGCTGGGGGTGCTGGGGACGCTGAGCTGTCTCTGTGCCAGCAGAGTGTCCTGGGGTACCCCAGCAGGCCCTGGCTATCTCTGGCTGTCCCTGGCAGTCCCTGGCTGTCCCTGGCTAGCCCTGGCTATCCCTGGCTGCAGGGAGCTCAGAGCAGGCCAGGCTCTGCTCCAGGGGCAGCGATGGCACAGAGGAAGGGCAGGGACTGAGCCCAGGGAGCTCCCCCTGCACAGGAGGCACAACTCCTTCCCTGGGCAGTGCCAGCCCTGAGCACACTGTGCCCAGAGCTCTGCAGTCTCCTCCCTGGGGATATTGCAGAGCCACATGGACACTGCTGTGCCCTGTGCTCTGGGCTGCCCTGCTGGAGCAGGGAGGTGGCACCACAGGAGCCCTGGGGGCATGCCAGCCTCACCCACCCTGCCATTGTGGTTTGGGAGCAGCAGCAGGACAGGAGCTGTACTACACTGAAAACTCACACCTCTAACAAAACAAATTAAGATTCCAGAAGCCAACTAAACTATGTCCCAACTCTCTTGATCATATTCCTCTCTGTAGGCATGGATGACTAAACATTATGCACATAATTGCATGAGGAACAAAGTTGAAGACTGTAAGCATCTTCACATTGGGTGTCTGGGTAACTCTGCTGAATCATAATGAAATAATAAATTTTCTGTTGATAAAATCGATGACTGTGTAGGCTTCATAAGTTATGATCCTAATAATGAGTTAGATGTTTAGTAAAATTATATTTAAACTTGAAAGCAGTTGGGATTTTTTGCTACAGATGCCTTACTTTCCCAGCAAACTTAACAAGAATATTTAAAAAGTCTGCTTCTGATAGTGATGAATTTGTCCTGAAAACGTGGAAATGTCTATTTCAGGAGTTATTTTCTTCACACAAGTGACAGTTTTTAATGTGCTCCTTTTTTGTTTCCCTTGAAGCACATCGTAACTCATATTTGTCCAGCTTAAAAAGGCAGCTCAGCACAAAAAAAGTGTGTGTGTGTATATATATATATTCCCCCTTTTGAAGCTGCCTAAAAAGAAAGCCTGAAGCAGTAATCAAATGAAAAGATGCATGAATTTTAATCCGCTACCAAAGTACACCTTCAAACTTCAAGTGATAATTTATTTTTACTCAGAGGTCCAGCCAAGCGTAGCAAATGATGCGAGGAAATGGTAAGATAAAGCTTCTGGAAGCTCTTCTCTGTAAATGTGGCCTCATTTCTTTCTTATGGAGTTATTTCTGGGCCAGTAATATGGCAAGGAATATGGCTGACAAATAATGGCGATGAGAGTGGCATAAACAAAGGCCTTTCTATGAGAGGCATGAGGAGAAATTTTATTTCATTTGTGTTACTACTATGTCTCAGACTGTCTAGACACTCAGATATCTGTCCAGGCTGTCAGGGTGTCTCTATAGCCTAAATAAAGTCATGTCCCTACAAAGCAGGAAGACCTCTGACTACCTAACAACACCTCCTTAGCTCAAATTTAGGTTTAGGAGTAGAGGTTAAAAATCAATATTCAAAGATATCTGAAAATGAAGGTAGCAATGTGGCTTTGGGGGCTTTTTGACTGTTTTGTTTGCCTCTTTTGCATGGATGGAACAGTCAGGTAGGACTTAGAGCTACCCCAGATTCACAGGTGTATAATACAATGCAGAGATTTTGCAAACTAAACAAAAAAGTTGTGTTTAGTGTTTTTCTTGACACCAGACTGAGGCATTTCCAGATCGTTCATGGCCAATGAGCATTCCCAACAAATGAGCTGCCCCTGATGGGGAAGGGTTGGAGCAAAGCACCAAAGAGTGGCTGCTGTGTTGTGTTGTGGCAGAGGAGAGCCCACAATGTTGTGTAGGTAGCCCACGATGTTGGGTAGGTTGAAAATCCAGCTGTGTAAATCCAACCAGGGAATAAAGCATTTGGTCACTGCTCTTCAGCCCAGGGCAGAGGGAATCTTTCAATGGAATGTCATCATCTAAGCCTTGCCTCGTGTGAGGTTTGGGAGAATCCAGATCTTGGCTCTCCCTGGACACTGAGGAGTTGCTCTGGGTGTAGAAGCTTTGTCCTGCTCTGATTCACTTTCTCAAACACAAAACACTGGGGGGTTTCCACCTGAAGTGCTTTGATACTTGTTTTCAAAACTCGTTTTTGCAATTCCCAAAAGCACGTTGGGGTTTTGGAGGTTGAAATGGGAAGACCTTGATGATTACCAGTTTTATTGAGAAACTCTTGTAGAATATAGATCCTCACACAAAACTAGGAAGGTTGGATTTTGACAAAGTGTGCCAAACCAACCCCAAACCAAAGCTGTGAGCAGTAAACTTAATATATAAATTTGCCATGAAAAGTTTCTTAAAGGTTCTATAAATAATATTTTATGTGCTACTGAAAAATTTTAAATACTGCAGTGTGTTTTAATTCTGTGAGAATGAAGGCAAATCCAAATGCATTCTTGGGTATTTTTGCTGTTTGATCCAAACCCAAAGAATCCAGAGCATATCTAAGGTATAAATGATGCAAAAGAAGTTGACTTTGACTTATTTTATGCAAGAAGATATGGTTTTATTTGTACTAGCTGAATTTTAAAAAATGAAATACTTTTTAAACATCTCTAAATAGTGATTTATACATTACTGTATTGTTACTAAACCCAGAATTTAGTTTTTCCACTTGAGTATATTTACACAATGCAATGAATATGTTGAAATGAAGACTCTAAAGATTGATGGGTATCTGTATCAAATTATTTGTATCTTTACTAGTTCACTGTAATGTGATCATTAAAATTTTATTGAGTCCAGAGGGTTAAATTACAGTTCTAAAACCTGAGAGGACTCACAAGTCCAAAATCAGAACCTGTTTACAATAAACTTCCAGTGCTTTTGTTTCCTTTTTGCATCACGATGGCTGCACATCTCAGAAGAGATTTGCCAACTACAAATAGGAAAAATATTGTATTTATTTATTAATCAAATGTGAAAAATAAAAGCAGCAGGGCTACAGCTGAAACCTCGGGTTTTACAGATGTTTGTATGAGAACAAAAATCTTTCCCTAGAAATCCCTGGATTTCAGCTTCCTTTGATACTGAAAAGAAACATAAATGTTGACAAAGATAAAACAATGTATTATTTAAGTAATCAGAGGGGACAGAGAAACTACAAAATTAAAAAGTTCTACATGCAAAATTAAATAATTCTTCCAGTGTTGGGGTTAGTCCTTAGCAGATAAAACCTTGGGGGATTTGGGTTGCACAATGGACCTTCCTGTGGAAAGCTGGAGTGATAAAATGTGTTTATTTGTGGGGAGGACAGTGTTAGCAACCATAATGAGAAGGAAAATCAGCAATCAGTGTCAGACAGGGATGGCTTTGCCAGTAGGTCTCTATCTCTTGGTTTTTTCCGTTCTGTGGACTTTCATCTTCAGCAAGTCCATTGGTTGTCCTCATTTTCCTATCTGTGCCATGGCAAGAAGGTTCTGAGGGTCCCTTTCCCCATTTCTCACTTACCAGGTAATGATAAAGACAAATTTTGAGGTGTTCATGGCTCCTTCCCCTCTGTGATTCCTCCTGGCAGCTGGAGGAGCAGATCCCAAGTTTTAAACTGCCTTTTGACCAGGGAAGAGTTTTGAACATTAAATTTACAAATGTGGGGGTGGGAGAGCTTAATGTTGACTGAGGGTAAAAATGAAAGGTTTTATGCTTTCCAAAGCATCTGGCAGGGATGGTTCTTACACCACTTTTAACACCAGTCAGTGCCATAAGGTACAAACCAAGTGTTTTCCCTGCCAAATCATTACGTTTTGTCTTTTTGCTTTTGGCTGGGTGCAATAACCTCTCTGGAGCTGAGTACTTGTTAAATTCTGCAGTGAATATTTTGCCATCTAAGGAGTCCACAACTCTTAGTGTCAGAACCTTCAGTGAAATATAAACTTTGCTGTTGGAGCTTCACTGGCGATGGTCTCACTTTTTAATTAGAATTAACCACGTTTGTAGGCGGCATTTTGCATTTTCAGGGCTTTTTGGTTGGAGGAGGAGGGTTAGAAGTGCAGTAAAACTAATCAGTTTTAACATCTCGTGCCAGAAACCTCTTTTAACTGAAAGCAGAAAGTATTTAAGTTGGTTTTGGTCCAGAATGAATCATGGTCTCTACAGGAAATCATAGCAGCTGAGTTCTATTACAGAGTTTCCATGAGTGCCACATGAGTTACATCTATTAACAGGTATTTTTCTGAAATAAATGAGATTACTGACACAAAACACAAGGCCTGCACAATTAGGGGCTCCTAAACCCACTTTTCAATTAATTTATCAACACTTTCTATTTTCAAATATCCAAATTGGTAAATATATTTGCTAATATTGGTGAGTTTGGTAGTGTGTGGAATTATGTCCTGACTTTTCACATGCACAGTTTTGTGCA
Source organism: Entomyzon cyanotis (assembly GCA_024500445.1). Taxonomy (NCBI): domain Eukaryota; kingdom Metazoa; phylum Chordata; class Aves; order Passeriformes; family Meliphagidae; genus Entomyzon; species Entomyzon cyanotis. The sequence goes on along the minus strand of JAKEPQ010000743.1, from coordinate 18,213,013 downwards.
TTTCACAAGACTATGAAGCCAATTCTTCTGTAATATATAGATAAGTAGAATGACTATTTCTAAAAATGCTGCTGATTTAAACTAGAGTTTGGAATCTTTTTGGGGAGCAGGGCCCTTTTCTGATATACTTAGAGTGCTAAGCAATTTCCTGAATAAAGAAATTCCCTAATAAATCCCATATACGTATGAAAAACAAGAAAAGATTGAGCAGAGGTCTGGTTACCCACATTATTTACTGATCAGAGATTCCAAGGATTTTAGAAGCTACACACTTAGATGTTTTCAGCTTTATTTAGATGACAAATCCCTTTGAAGCAAATTAAGTCCATTCTTTATAGTTCTGGTATTGGGACCTAGAATCCCTTTTTATGACTCTTTTCTCACATATAGAAATTCTTAATGTCCTTTGTGCCTTCCTGAGCATTGCTGTGTATTTATTGTTATCAGCCCTGCTCTGACCATTAACTGTCAGAGTAAAAGAAAATCTGTGCTCATTTATGGAGCTACAAACACACACCAAGATGCATTTTTCTTAATGTACTTATTTTAAGGCTGCTTGTCCATGGAAGCTCTTCAGCTAAGGAAAAACAATAAATGAGAGAATGGTGTATTCTGAAAGTTGGGGTTTTTTTTCTTATAGAGGTAAGAGAATTGAGGCCATGTCACTGCCAAACTCGGGGTTTGAAGGCCTTTAGCTCTCTGCCTGCTGTTGCTTTTTAATTGAGATGAGAACAGGAACGAGCAGGACACAGTCGCATATGAAAAAATATTTATAAAATTAAATTTATGTGGTTGAACCTTGATACAACTTAAAATCATTTTCTTCTATTGAAAGCAGGATTTCCTTACCTTCTCCCATTCCTGCATCTCCTAAACAGAGAGGTGTAAGAAAAACATTGAACAATCATTCATAGCCTGAGCGTGTAATGTATGGAATAGCCAGGGAGCCTCCATTGCTGTGCTTCAGACACATTGGCAATCTGCTGCCCAGAGGGAATGAAGGAATTTGGGATGGAATTCTGTTCAAAAAGGCAGCTCTGCTCTGCCCTGCTCCTCCCAGGGAGGGAAGGAACCTCGGGGTGCACCACAGCCCTTTGCAAAGATACCCACGGCAGGTTTGGGAGAAGTTTATGTTTTGCAAGGCATTGAAGTGTCTGAAACTTGAGCTCCTCCCTAAGCAGGAGCACTCGGGGCTGTGCAGAGCTCTCTGGTTTCTCTGGAAGGGCTGTGCAGTGCAGGGCTGTCCATGGCTGTGAATCCATGGTTGCACTGGGGAAGCTGCACTAGGAGCCAAGCATCCCAGGAAATGTCTGGTGTGGCTCCTTGGGAAGCACACTGTGCTCCTCAGCGTTGGGAAAATATGGAGAAGGCTTTCCTCATCCCACCGTGTGTTCAGGGAATTCCCCTCCCATGGCTGAGGGGTGAGTGAGGATCAACACCAGCCTTTGGAAAGGCTGCTTCTGACCAGGAGGGAGGCTTTTCTCTCGAGTCCCATTCTGTTGGCATTGTGGGCTACAACAGCTGTGAAATCCTTGACATCATTGGAATCCCCAAACACCCCCCAGGCTCCAATATCACTGTTGTCCAGCAGAATCCATAGCTGCAGGCAAGTTCTTCGAGAAGTAATCTTTTCCTGTCTGAATTAACCAGCTCTTGCCTCAACCTAGGTGTGGCCACCTCCATTTTTTCTTGCCTTTCCTTTTTCTTATTTTGTTCCCAAACGAAGTGCCTTAAACCTGTGGGTCTCTCCACAACATTCATGTGTTTGATGTTGAGAAGAGGTGGGTTGTAAGAAATTTTGGCATAATTTAGGGCTCCCTGGAAGTGTCTTTTGCTATGTAATCAGCTGTGTCTGATGCTGGGAAGAGCAAGCTGTGCTTTAGGGAAGGTTCAAAAGTGTTGCTGTGAGAATATGGAATAGGGGAGTTTCCACTTCAGTGGAAGATTGGCTCCTCATTTCTATCATTTAATGGAGGCTTAAATCCTAAAACTTTGGGTGTTACTCCTTTCCCAATATAATTTTTCCGTTCTGGTTAGCTAGACAGATAGATAATAAAAGCTAGGATACAGAAAGGACTAAAAGTGACCACTGGCTTTGTGGAGAGCCTGCAGCTGTGAATAGATGCCTCACTCAAAGTAGTCCCACTGCTGGGAATTGTACATCCTACCAGGAGGAAAACAATGGGATCAGATACCAGCAGCAGCAATGCAAGAGAGATTATAGGCTCTGGGGCTGTAATCCTCTGGAAGGTTTCATCACTTTGCAATGAAGCAGAGGTTTGGAGTGTGATTTTCTTTTCTAGTTGAGTTGGTTGGTTAAAAGGGTGAAAGAAATCCTGGCTTCCTACCTGTGAACCATGTCAGGGATGGTTAATGGAAGTACAGCATGGATTAGCACATGCTGAGGGTTCCAGAGGGGCTGGAGGATGGCATGGCTGTGGAATTCTGAGATCCATGGGCAGGCAGGAGCAGGGAAAAGCAGGAAAACCCACTCCACACCCATCAGCTGAACTTCTAAGGCACAGAGTTTGTACTTGCAAACAGCAGTGACCTTACACAGTATTTCTTAAGGGCTGTGTGAGGTTCTCAAAAAAAATTGACCTAAGGTAAAGAGAAGGCTACAAATAGTTAAAGTAAAAAAAACCCAACTTTGTAGTCTTAGAATATTTACCATAAAGTTAGAGCCTATCAGTGACACCGATGTCAAGGGAAGGACTGTAAAACGTGGTAGAATAACTTAGAGACAGATTTAACAGCCTTAGCTAAATTTGTTTTAAATAAACCCATGATTTAAACTACATCACTTTTATTGAAACTGTTTTAGATAATAAGTGGTTGTAAATAGTTGAAGTTCTTTGGTTTATTCCTATGAACAGGAAAAGCTGATGTGGGTAGCTGTGTCAGCTTTGCTCTGACCCATTTGCAGCTGGTTTGTGTTAAGCAAAAGCCTGTGGATCAGTCAGAAATATGATACAAAAAGGAGAATATTTCCATCAGTCAAACAGCAGAATATTTAACATGAAAACCTGAGAACTATTCAAATATAGTCCAGTACACTCTGCCCCAGAGCTGGGTGCTCTTTGGAAGTTAAGATGAATATTCTGCACTCTGCACTTATCCTAAGTTATTAATAAAAGGGAATCAATACTTTCAGTATTATTACTGGTGCTTGGCAAAAACAGTCTGGCAAACTTCTGAGCCTTTTTTGAAACTGATTACTCTGTTGCATCACCAATGAATTATTTAGCTCTAGAGGGGCAGGGGATTTCAAGAGGCATCTCAGCATCTCATGTTGATGTTCTTTGTTGATTCCCATGGCAGCCCATTTTCTCTAAAGCAACTAATACTCCTACTTATGAGATGTTTAATTATGAATTCCCCTGTGTTATAAAACACCCAAAATGTTGTGCTGAGTCCTCAGCTCTAGGGAGGACTAGGTTTTTTTCTGGTTCTAATTCCCTTTCCTTATATTTTCCTTATAATTTCTTAGCTTATAACATGAGCTGCTAAACCTGTTGATGCAAATACCAGCTTTGTGTGCATCAAACTCCACCCAGACACAGAGGGGCCATGGATTGATGCTCAGATGAATGAAATCACATTTGGTTTTATTCTCCTGTAGTATTCTACTGCCATTAAAAAGTTCAATCCTCAGGTCTGAAGCCAGAGCAGAATTCCTGTGATTTCAGGAGAAATCTTTGCATGTAAACTCACAGAGGGTATTTTAAGAAACTGTATCTGTAGTGTTGTTTGGCTTGATATAATGTTGCTCTAAAAATCACACTTTGAGAAAATGAAGTTTCCCCCTTGATTTGTTGGATTGATCCATTTTTCAGACAGGAGGAGAGAACTCTTAATACTGTGTGTTTAAAATGGTTGATGTGATGGAGCCTGTGTGTATGAATTAAGGTTTTAATTTGTTCATGAATCTAAGTCATTAACTGCGAGGCTGAATGAGGATCACTGGAGAAACCCTTGTAAAATCACAGTTTTGGGGGTTTTTTCATGGTACAGAATCAAGAGTTCCTTAGATATACATGTGATTCAGGAAGCTCTGTAACTGTCTAACATTTCCCATTCAGATACACAGAGTATATAATATTGTATTCTTCATGATTATAGGAATATCTCAGCAGAACTTGTAAGAAAAAGCAAAGAAAAGACAAAGCAATGAGAGTTTCAAACATACACAATGCTGAAGATAGATCTTCCTGGTTCTGTTCTAGAAAAGAGATTTTTAGCAGATGAAAGACTGTTTATTCCACTCAGCCTTGCAGATGCAGCTTTAGGTTTCTGTCCTACCATTTACCATTCTCCATGGCTGAAACTCTGCTGAAACTTGGAAACAGTGTTTCTCATTCCTTACCAAGCCATGATGTAAGCCTATTCTCTTCAATATTGGTTAAATTCAGGAGTTTAATTTAGAGAGCTGCAGAGAATTCTTATTGCAGGAAGGCTGTAAAGAATTTGGTATGAAATGCTGCAGTTAGGCAGTTGTGGAAGTGAAGATGTTGGAGCATAAGAGAACAAGGGTTTGCAAGGCAGAGTCTTCTGTTATTTCTAATAGGATTTCTCAGGATTAATGGATCAGTAAAAAATGAAGACTGACAGCAAGGATGCCTCTGTATCAAAGGTGAACAATTCTGCAGATCCTGGTCTTGGAAATACTGGTGGCTGGAATTGGAATTCTCTCACCAGCTCCTCACATGGAGCAGCTCCCAAAAAGAGCATGCAGGTGATCTTTTCACTTTCACAGACAAGGAGCTGATGAATCTAAGGAGTTTATTTTTGGAGCTGAAGGTGAATCCATACTGAACCACAGTTATGCTGCTAAGTTTAGTAAGGGTGCACTAATAACATTTCGTTTGTCACAGAGATGAGTCTTGGGTTGGGTTTGCCCAAATTCAGGTTCTTTGGTGCAAGGAGCTGATTGTCTTAACCAACACCAAAAGGAGGAGAGCAAGGCTCAGGCTTGTTATGATGTGTAAATATGAAATGATGTGGAAATAGCACACTTTCAATTAAAAAAGAGAGATTTTTGTCATGTTTTTAAGGAGTGAGACACAGAAGAAGGGTGGATCTCCAGTGGGGGAGAAAAAAGACAAGCAGTGACAGAGAGTAATACAGCAAAGCAGGAAAATGTGACTGGCAGAGAAGGTGAGTGATGTGGGGAAATATTGAGTAGTCTTGTTCCTATTTGGAGCTGAACTGGTGTGGCTTCATTCCTGGAACAGAGGTGCTGCTCGCTGTGGCAGTGATGTCCAACTGGTTCTGGAATTGTCGCTCAAGCTCTGACAAAAGCACCTTTGGTTTTAATTAGAAATGCCTGGTTAATACTCTTGTTTTGGCCATGGTCCAGTCACACAAACATGCTGAAGTGGAGATTTTCCCTGATTGTGAGGAGGATTTGTGTCCTTTCCCCGAGGTCACTGTTCAAACGGGAGCAGGGCTGTGCCTTCAGCCCAGTGCCATTTCCCTGGGCTGTGTGTCCTGAACAAATCACCTCTGCACTCAGCACGGGATTTTTGCATAACACCCCTTTCCCCTTGATTAAATCAGCCATACTTTCATCCTGCTGGAGCTTTCCATGGTTATTGCTCATGTCAGAAGGTTTAGACATTGCATTGCTGCCCCAAACTGCCTGCAGAGTAGCAGTTGTGAGCACTGTGTCACCCTGAGAGCTTCAGCAAGGGAGGCACCAGCAGAGCTGGGTTTATTGCTTACAGTGCACTGGAACTCTAACAAACACTCTTTTCAATTATTTGTATGTAAAGGCTTTATAAACAATTGAATTGTATTTTAAAGGTATTAACTGAAGCATTACATGATACAGTTCATAATACATACTAAAACAGTTCAGCTATGAAAAGAACAGGTTTGGTATGAACAGGTGTATCTTTGAAAGCTGAAAGGCCAAAATTAGTTGTGACATTGCAATATTATAAATTTCATATCAGCTAGTCAGACACTGTGACCTGGCCACAGCTGGCTTAGAAAGTGCAACATAAGTTGATGGAGGAAGGAAAAGAATAGGAAAATGAAATTTCAGGAACTGCAACTGTAGGAAGGGGTTTAAGCAATTTGCAGATAACAGGGCATCCCTCTCTCTCAGGATTCAGAGCCATGTGATTAAAAATACTTTGTACTTGTTACACTGCAGCTTCTGTGAAAGGGATTTCTTTATTTGGCCAAAAACTTGCAGTCACAATGGGCTAGTGATGCCAAAACAAATTAATTAGGAAGTAAACGTTTCTTGACTTTTAACTGGTTTTTCTGTCACAGGAAAATGGGTATGTTTGAGAATTCATAAATTTCATGAGTGAATATAATTCCTGGACAGGTGGGGTTGGGTTTTTTTGTTTGTTTTTATTTCTTGTTCGGTTTGTTTTCAGTTTTTTGGTTTTGTTTTCTTTTAATTAAATTTAACTGGATCTGTATTCAGCAAAGGCAAGGGATTGTTGTCAGTGGCAGATTTGGGGTCACTGATGGCAAAGTGGGCTGCAGCTTGCACTTTGAAGGCTACATAAACCACTGGCTGTGTTCCACAGTATGCATTGGGAAACTGCAGACTGCAGTAAAACCTCCCTGTTGCAACATAAATATGGCATGAAAGTTGATTAACCAGGTTTATGTTGTTAGCCAAGCCTGCAATCCATCCGGACTAAAAGGATAAAAATGAAAACTCAGTGGTTCAACAGCAAAATAGTGAGCCCAGAATAGAAAAGGGAAAGGTTTGGACATTCAAGTTCCCAGCAAGATGAGCAGTTATTTATTCTGTCTGGTGTCTTGCTTAATTTTTTTGTGAAATAACTGTGACTGGTTGAATTGAGATCACTCTTACTAAAGGAGGAGCTGGTTTTATGTCTGTGGGGACACTTAGGAAATGTGGTAGAATCTTCCTCTATTCTGGGCTTGTTCTGAGTGTGCTCATGTGGAGAGCTGCAGGCTTAGGAACGTTCACCCTGAAACTGGAATAATCCTGGAGTAATCCTGGATCTCTGAGATTTTATTCTGCTCTTGGTAGTGTCCCCAAACCATGCTCTGTTCATCAGTCAAGTTTGCAATAAACCTTTTCACTTGTGCTGATATGTTTGAGGTTGAACCTTGGTATTCCAGGGACTTTATGCATCATCATGATGGCAATTAAATATTCCAGATGTTGATGGTATTTGTACTATGGCTATTTAGGAAAAACTAAATGTCTGAAGGTAAATTTATTACCCCAAATTCTGGTATTGAAAAGGTGTGCATGTTGCTGAGACAGCAGCTGTGCCCCCATGAATGACTGAATTCGATGTGTTTATTCATTCTGTGAGCACCAAATCAAAGAGTTGTCTGGCTGACTTGGGGACTTTATTAGTGGCAAAATGGGCTCAGTAGGAATCCTTGCACTGGATCAGAAGCAGTGCTGCTGATTTGATTTATGCTTGCTGCATTCTGCTGGCTGTCCTTGCGAAGTTTTATCCCTAATCAATATGGGCAGAGCCCTGGCAGTGGAGCAGCTCAGGAAATGCAGGAGCCTCACATGGATCCGAAGAAATCCATGGGGTGTGTGGTGGGAAAGGATAACAATTCTCCTGTCCTGAGCTCTTAAGGCTCCATGTCTTCTCCTCCCAAAGAAAGTTTATTAACTCAAGCTCCTGCAGAACTCTCCCATCCAGGTAAAATCTGCAGCACAAAATCTCTCTTTTTCTGAAGAAATACCATTTTCTGTTCCCAAATGGATGCTGTCTTAACTACTTTTGTACTTATCACCTGCTTCTTCCCCCTAGTTCTCCTCCTTTTGGTTTCATTTCAATAGCAAGGCTGCTTTTTCAATCACTCAGGTGTGATTAAACTTAAATTCGGGGGGATCTCTACTCAGCATTGCTGGTTTTTTAGCAGGTCTACTCCATATTGATGTTTGGCACAAAAAACAATGGAAAATGCCTATTTTAAGTGAATATCCTATTTTTTTATGGAACTGTCAGAATCCTAAATCAGCAGCTAGAATCTGACTTTACCTCCATTGGTTGCTGAACAATGTGGTAAATAATGTGCTTTTGCTTTCTTTTGAGACTCTGAAATTAAGTCTATTTATTTAATATTTAAACTAATTACAGGTGCATAATTCTGCAACAAATGAAAACAGAATCTCTCCTAAACAGAGCTGATGTGGAAATAGAAGTTTAATTCCAGTCTACGTAAGTCTACTATTGGAATTGCAGTAGAACAGAGACTGGTCTGAAAGTACAGAGATGGCTGGTTTTTCCCCTGCCTCTTAAAGTAATATTATTAATATCTCCATTTAATCAAGCCAGCTGTATCCTGGGAAGGTGAAATGCTGCCTAATTTTAAATCCAAATACAAGAGCTCACCTGCTTCTGGAGATGTGGTTCTGACCTTGCAGGGTCAAGGTGAGGAGCTCTGCAAGTTGAGACACAAAAACTTGTCAAGATTTACTGGTATTAATTAGGGCTTGTAAACAAAAAAACATCACGTGGATATAATTCCTTTGCTGTTGTTCTGCTAATTCATTGCTTTTAATAAGCATGTTTAAAATAATACTGTTTTTAAGGTGGATTAAAAATCAAACCTTGTCTTTCTGGAGAAGAACCCAGGAATTTTGTTCTCTTCTGTTTATTGAATCACTGCTACTTTTCTGTTTGGAAGGAGGGCTGGTGTAATAGAGATTCTCCCAAAACAAACAAGAGTGGAGGATGTTTTTAGATTGTCTTGTAAGGGAGGAGTGAGAGGTAAAATTATACAGCCTAGAGAGAAAACATTTGCAGCAAGGAAATTCTGACTCAAGTCTTAACTCGGAGGCAGTGAGAGAAGCTTTTGCAGGCAGAGCAATGCCACGTGATTGTAGTGATACAAATTTTATTTCAGGAGCACTTAAGAAGCATATGCTAATGTTTTGTGAGGGAGAATGGCTTTTGAATGTCCTTTGAAATGAGAATCTCTGCCATTGTTTAAATAGAATGTGTGTTTGCAGCGTTTCGTAATTTATGTCTCGTCAAGGGCAGATGAGACAATTCTTGTCTGCAGAGATGAGATACAGATGGCTGGAAAGAAATTCAGATAAACCAAGTGCTGTAGTGTGGCTCTGGTGGCATCTTTCCCCTGCCTCCTCCCTCCCTCTGAGCCTCTTGCTGCACAGAGCATCTCACCTGCCCCAGTGGGTTTCATTTGAGACTAAAACCAAACAAAGCCTCCCTCCCTCCTCAAACTCAACCAGCACACAAGCATTCTGCTGCTCCTTCGTGCAGGAGGAGCTTGTAGGAATTAATCCTTGCAGATCCTGAATGTTCAAGAGGCAGAATTCAAAGGGAAGGACAGCATCTGCTGGTTCAGTTCTGCTTTTCTCCGCAGACGTTTGGCGCTCCCCGTGCTGCTCTTCGCAACTGAATTGCCATCTTTGGAGGGTGGGCTCTTCTAGAAATGAAGTTGGATCTCAAGACATCAACAATGTACGTGGGAGTGGAGTGGCAGAGCTGAGGGAAGATTTCCTGCCACTTCAGAGTGTGAGAAAGTCCCTTTGGGTTGTTCTGAGCTGTGATTTCATTTCAGAGAATGCCTTGACAAAGGGAGGAGCTGGGTTTGAGCAGCTCTGGGTGTGAGCTGTGGCATCAGTACAGCACCAGCAGCAGGGGAAACGCTCAGGGTGGGTGTATGGGGGCAAATATTGAAGAGCAATAGTTACTTTTACTATTTACTAATTTCCTGTTACTGTGGTGGCAGAAATAGGAATCCCCCACATGATCCAGGCTTTCTCATGGTACCTGTGGGTCAGCTGGCCATGCAGATGTACAGGGGAATTCCTGTTCCTTAAAATATGTGACTGCTTTCTTTGCTGCTGGCTCTGTTCATAGTCTGTATAAGTTATTAGAAATCTAAAACCAAACCCAAAAAACCCCAAAAGCAACATCCACCTGCACTTCACACAGTATGGTGGAAAAAAAATTGGAGTGAAATAAAGCCCTTTATTTCTTTAGAATAAAGATTACTTTCTTTAGAACTCCATGGTTTTTGTTTTTTTCTTCTAAGTGTGTATTCATGGATGCAGACAGGATCAAGACCTCAAATTTATAGTAGAATATCAGCAAAAGTCTAAGACAGGTATTAAAATAACCTAATTTATTTTCCTAGTGATGCTACTGTCAGCACCTGGCACAGTTTGTGTGGTGGAATTGTTGTCAGGTGGCCTTTTCTTAAGGGTTGTGTAAACAGTGGGATGAACTAAATCAGAATTTCCCAGTGGAATCACATGGATTTCATGGTGAGTATTGCAGAGGGTAGAAGATTAGAGCCTGACTTCTATGAGGAGACTTAACAGCAAATGTAACACAAGGCAGAGGCTGGGAGAGGGAAAAGGACACAATTGTTTTGTAGTTTTCTGTTGCCCTTTTTATTCAGCAGTAGTTGATATTTGTGTGTAGTTATGGTATAAAAAGAGTCTCTATTTAAGTGAAGCTTTAGAAAATAATAGCTCAAGTTTAAATGGCCAAATGGACACTTTTCCAGGAATTTGAACCAGCCAAAAATGTGGGATGCTTTAAACACTATTGGGTGTTTAATGCTGGACCCCAAAATTGCTGAATTGTTTGTATTTGCAGCCTCATAGAGTGACTGCAAAGCTTCCAGTGACCTTCCCTCTTCAGTTGTGGACAAAGCCTTAATTGCAGTGATGATGCCAAGTTGGGTATTGTTAATTAATTTTTATTCATCACTGTAGACTTTCATATAGCACTTGTTTTCCTTCCCCCTTCAGCTTCCCATTTATACAGATCTTGGGAGAGATATCCATATGAAATTATCTTTAACAATTGAGCTCTTAAAGCACATTTCTGTCAAGGCTCCAAACATACTGATGGCGACCCCCTCACTTAATAGTGATTATAATTGATTTCTCACAACTCTGAATGCCAGGCAATGATTAGAGAATGAGCTATGGCCAGCTCTCTCTCATGGTGAGATTTTTTATCAGACAGATTGGAGTGTAAGATTTGAGTAGAACTGGAGGGGTTTCTTATGCTATGAAAGCCTTTATGAGTATTATTAAAGAAAAAAAAATGAGTAAAATGTGATCATTTTAAATTACTGCCAAAACATTTAGTAATGAATGCTGCTGTTTGTGTTCTTGTATTATCTCTAAATGCCAAGCTAGACTAACAGTAGAAACCTTGCAGTCTGGCTCCTCTTTGGCACTGTTAATTCCATATTTATATTTTCCTTACCTTTCAAAAGGCCACTCTCATCCCTGATCAGATGCTCACTTCTCCAGAGGGAGGGCACTGGAGAGAGGAATGGGAATGACAGGAAGATTGGATTTAACCATGCTGTGACTTTTCCCTGAGGATTGCAAAGGACTCCTGTCAGGATTGCACCCTGACATAAATTTGTATTTACATCCTGACATAGTCCCACTGCTGGAGTGCTGCATATTGGCAAATTCCCCTGGTCTGCAGCACTGGGCATGGCTTGGGGAAAGGAACATCTCAGGATGAGGAGCCTAAGGAGGAAACACCCAGAGCCCTGTGGGATCACCTGGCTGGGCAGGACAGAGCAGTGATGGGTTTGACTTGTTCCTGACCCTCAGCTCTGGCAGGCAGCTGTGTGCAATGTTCTCCCACTGCACATTATTGGCTTGGTGGAGCTGGAAGTTCCTCCAGTCTGGATATTCCAGTCAGTGCTGGCACTGGGAAGGAGTCTGTTGCATGTGACTTAATAAACGAGGAATCAAACATATGCAGAATATCAAAAACCATAGAGGAAATGCTGAGCAGCAGGAAAACCTGGAGTTGTGATCTCTCCTCTTGCCTCATCACCTTCCACCTCCCCCAGCCCAGCTCATCACTGCTTCTGTACTTTTCACTGTTTTTATTTTCCTGCATAGCCCAGCTTGGCTAAATCTGCTTTTCTCTCATTCCAGCCCTGCCCTGCACAGTCTGTCACTGATTGCCATTCCTTCCAGTGAGTTCTCAATATTCAGATCCCACCTTCCCACAGCAAGATCTACTTGACATGGTTATTTACAGCAGACTTGCACTTCTAAACATACAAAATTTAATTGCTTTTCTTGTTTCCTGTGCTGCCTGTGCTGTCTAGCTTTTAAGCCTAATGCCACGCTGCATCTGACAACATAAATGAGAAGGAAAGGCGTAAAATCTGAGGGTTTTGTTCAAAATATCATATGGATTTGTGAAACTTTGATGTGAAGGAGTTTTCTTCTAGAACTTAAAGTCTTAAATAGTAATATAATTGTGTTTCTCAGCTTTTTAAAAAAAGGTGAGTGTGGGGAGAGCTCTGTGGCACAGAGAACAAACTCAACATTAGACATTAAAAATTCATTGGCAGCATGGTAAGGAATCTGCAAGTTGAGGCTTTTTCATGTTCACTTTCTTTTTTCCCCGAAAAGAGGAAAGCTGGGCTTGTCTGAACTGCTGACCTTGGTGGGACTAAAGCTGTGGGGACTCCCCAGGTTGTGAGAGCAGTCCCTGACATTGATATTTATATTTTTTCTTCAGAGCTGGTTTGATTTGGGTCTCCAGGGTGTCCCCCTCAGGCAGTGCTGCATTCCCACAGTGCTGATCCTGCTGTGCCACCTCAGGATGGGGACAGGGAAAAGAGAGGGGACAGGGCTGAGCTGGAGTGAGTTTAACACAGCACAGGGAAGTTCTGGGTAACCCCTGCCAGAACTCCATCCCAAATTTCCATGGCAGGGAGCACTTGCAGTGTCAGCTGCCCAGCAGTGTGTCTGCTGCAGTCCAGGCTATCCAAACATCTCACACCTGACATTGCTCAATGAGCTCTGGGCCTCTTTAACTCTCCTGTTGTTCCTCTGTTTGCTTGGACTTTAAATATATGAATATGCATAGCCATGAAGCAAAAGAAAAACCATAATTTTCAGTCCTTATTAAATCATTATTTCACACACTTGTAGCATAAATATGTTTATTCCAAAAGCATCACCTTTATCCTGTTCTCATTCTTTCATACACGTATTTTTTTCTGTCTGCAGTTTCAGTTTTCGGGACTTGATGATCAGGTGGATCTCTGAGCACTTGCAAACCAGGTCTGGGCAGAGCAGTTCTCTGTCCCAACCCTTGAGGTTCCCATTGCTGTGCTCTCAGCACGAGTGTAAGAAAGATGGAATTGGGTCTTCTGCAGAAAGCAGCAACTTTATCCAAGATCTTATGGAGAGTGATAAAGATTTCATTCCCAGGCACTTCAAGGCTATATAAGAATTTGGGTATTGCACATCTGTGTTTTATTTGGTAGCTTTTGTGATTTTTATTTTTATTTTATTTTTAAATCACTGTGGAAGTGTTGCTACAATAAAGGGCTTGGGGAACTCTCATCTCTTTTTAGAACTTCACGTAGCTGGAGGTACTAAAAGAGCCACTCTGGAGAAAGCGTTGAAGAATCAGGGCTGCAGTTGCCTCTCTTTTTCCAAAAAGCCCTGAACTTGCAAGCTGCCAAAAGGAAAATCTGGTTTACAGGGTGTCGTCTTGTGGTACATTGATGATCAACCCAGGGGCTGGTGGGGGAGTGAAAAATTGAAAGCTTCTTCTCTGTCTATATTGATCTTTCCTTGTTTCTTGGATATGCCAAAAAAATAGGCTAAAAGGGCTTTTGGCTCTTGCTGTTCATATTTAGGAGCCTCTTGAAATGACAGTGCTGGAGGGATCACCTGCTGAGGGGTCTGCTGGGGGATTGAACTGGAACCATTACAAACAGGCCTTCATTTTGCCCTTCTTTTGACACTTATTTGTACCTTTTATTATTTTTATATTTGAAAATTATATTTATATATTTGAAAATTACCTTTTTCAAAGGTAGGAAATAGCTCATATTGCTCTTTTTACCTTGGTTTCCTCATATTTTTTACCTTGAGAGGAAAAAAAATTCCTATGGAGAATGCATAGAGTTGTTCAACAGTGGAGTGAGAACAGAAAGATTTGTCCACTAGTGTTGTTAAGTCAGAGAGATTTTTTACTTCTGCTGTTATTGAGAAGTTGATTGTTTTTTGCCAATGATTTGAAGTAATTTAATACTTAAGATGTAGTAAATCTCTATTAGATATCTATTATCTATTAATCTGTATGTATCTAATGTGTTCAGAGAAATCCAATCCATGACTGAACTTTCTGGCCCATTAAAGATACTTTCATATGTTTATTCCTAAGTTTAAATGCACTTTGTCAGTGCAAATAAGAATAAATGTACAACATTACTCTGTCCTGGATTGGTTTTGTTCTGATTTTTAAATATCCTAGGCTCACCAAGATTGTAGTTAATGGGGAAATTCAAGTTTTGAAGGCCCAGCTATAAGAAAAGAAATCATCATTTGATAGGTTTGGAGATCAATTATCAGCACATGAACATCAAGGTCAACAGCAGGGCATCGAATAAAGAAAGTAGAGCCTCTGCAGAGGGCTGGCAATGGGGAGCTTTCTGGAAGCTGCAGCAGGGCTTGGGGCAAATTGATTATTAGGATGAATTTATGGAATGCTGCAGATGTTCAAGGCAGTGCACAATCTGAAACAAGAGCAGAACTGAGTCTTCCTTGGAGCTGCTGTTTGTGAGAGGCTGCAGGGAGGGAGGACAAAGCTTCCATCCTAAATCCTGTGCTCTGAATTCAGACATGTCTGCAGCTGAGACAATTATGGGCTAGGAGCTGTTTCTCCTCCTTGAGGAAAGCAGTATATTTTTTAATATCCAAAAGGAGATTAAAACAAAGAGAGCACAGTCCTGCCTTGCTGAAAAATAGCTTCTAGATAAGCTCTGCTGCTCCTAGTCCTGGTGACTTATTGGGATCACGTTTTCATTTGCAGTGGATGGAGAGGATGCCATGGAGACAGTGGTGGGGTGGTTGGGCAAGAGGAAATCAGGGGCTGATATGAAAAGATGGGAGGAATTAAAGCAGGAGGATGGTCCTGAATGTCTATGAAGGGTGCAGAGTCAGGCTCTTCATTTGAGCTTCATCTCAATTATAGTGGCCTCTGTTTAAATAAAGGACACAGTAATATTATTTTGATGGTTTGCTCAGTGCTTAATAAAACCTGTTCTTATTCTATTAGGCTTGTGTCTCTTGCAGACTGAAGACTGGGAGTTATCTTTATGAATTAGCTTTTCCTTTTCATTCTCACTAATAACTCTGTCTGTGGCAGTTTGTTTCTATGGTAATGTTTGTGATGCAGCTTCTCCTTTTATTTTAAGTAGAATTCTGGAATGCTTGTAGGGACAGACACTCTCGGAATCCCATATGAGACTTTTCTGCAGGAAGATCACAAGATTTGGCTCCGGAGGATGAAATAATCAGAACAGCGAAGCCATTGTCAGATGAAAATATTGTTTGACAAAATTAACAGGAAGGTCAGATAAATTTACTCAGAGTGCTTGGAGAATAAATTGATCAAAGGATGGCTTAAAGGATGACAGTTTTTTCCTTCTTAATATAAACTCCTTAGGAATGCATATCCACCCCTGATTCCACACCAGGGTTTTTCCTGCTGTACCCTGGGAGGTATGAGCTGAATCACCAGCCTGACACAGGGTGCAGATTAGGCAGGGAGCAGCCAGGGAGCTGTGGAAAATTTTGCAGCTAAAATTGGTTTGGAGAACAATATTGCTTCTGCTATTTAAAGCCTCTACAAACCCTCTGAGGGTTGCAGGGAATGTGGGGAGACACATCTGCAGCCAGAGCTGGGTGTTCCTACAGATGTTAGAGATTATTTCTGGTGTACTTTTTGAATTTCCAGCTACCTGCAGAGTCATTGCTTGAGAGAGAATTGAAAAATAATGAAATGATCAAGGTAACCAACCTTCCCCACTGCCATGAATTTGGACTCAGCTGAATCCCTGGTAATTTTTGGGGGTTTTTTTGTTCAGCCCCTGATAATTCTCCACATTAATGTTTCCATGAAAGTCTTTTCCTTGGAGCTCCAGGTGCACCTGGGAAGGGCTGGAGTTGTGTGGAAGGATTTCTCTGGACACATATGGTTTTTCAGCCCGTGCATATTATTTTCTTATGTAGATAAGAAACCTTTTAGTAGGGATTTTCACCCCTTTCTCTGCTTTTTCAGTTTTTCCTCAGAATGTCAGGAAGGTTTTCATCCCAGCTGTGCTGTGGGATGGGACAGTTCAGAGGAACAGATTCCCTTTTAAAGGGAGCTGCAGCACAGGAGGCAACCTCTGCAAAAACGGGGTTTGCCCTTAGAAATGCAGCTCCAGTGTTAAATTATGGAACAAATAACACTACTTGCTAATAAATACATCTCAGTAGCTGTGCTTCTGGTGGTTTTGCAGATGCTGAGGGTTGGTTTCATGCTAGAACACAAAGAAGAGACTTATGAGCTCTCTGTGCCTCATTTTCATTAGCACAGAGTCTTTGTGCTCCACAGAAATTCATGGCTGGGGCTGCCAGCTGAAATATGGGATGTTAGGAACAGCTCCATTTGCATTTGCACTCCACAGACACTCTAAAGCTCAGCTTAATGCTCTTCTGAATTGTGGGCTGCTCTTGAGAAGCCCCTTAATGTAGCCAGGAACTTTATATGGCTTGTCACTAGTATGGGAAGGGGGATGATGTTAGATAAAGAAAAGAAATTTCTTGGTGCAGCCCAGATGTGGATTTGACTTTGGAAATGGCCCTTATTGGCACTGCTTTTAGGAAGATTTAATTATTTTTTTTCCAGTGAGGATTTGAGAACGTGCATGCAGATTAAGCATATATGCATAAGGAATTCAGATTTTTAAATTTTTATTATTTTGGTTTGGTTGTTTGGCTTGTGACAATATTTGTGTAGGAAGAGTTAAAAAGTATAAAGATAATAAGTAATACTCACACCACCCTGTCAGCATCTAATTCAGAGAATACTTGATGGTTGAAACCCAAGATTTCTGATAAGCTTTAAATTGTTTTTATTCTACATCAAGATAAAATAAGCTTTTAATTTCATTTATCTGTCAGTGAAAAGGCAGATAATAAAAGCCACAGAAAGTCAATAAACCCACTGATTGAGGCTTCAAATGTTAGAATGCTGCTTCTAATTCCTGCCAGGAAGTGTGGTCATGTCCAACTATCTGCTGGGCTGCTGCTTGCTCTGGGCTTCACTTCTGGCTGGAAATTCTCCTTGAGCCTGAAGAATTTTACAGACAAAAGCAGTGTCCAGATTTACATTTCTAGATTATCTTTTTCCAAAGCTGATTTTTGAAAATGGTTGGGGTTTTTTTTCCCACCATGAAAAATGGATTATCAGAAAGTTTCTGAGTTATTAGTTTTAATGGGACCTCTAAAAGTCGTGGACTGTGGAGGGAATTACCAGATGTTTGGGTGGGGGGAAAAAGAAAGTTTTTAAAGTTTTTTCCTTCAGTGAACTGGTCAACTGTCTTTCTATTTGTACATTAGACAGTAATCAAATCCAGTCCAATATGCCAAAGGTGCATTTTAGGTGATGTGTAAATAAAATAATGCTATGTGAGGGTTGAGAATTTGTGTGTTAAAAGCCAGACTTGTGAACATTGGGGTCCTTCAGGTGTGAAGTGCTTCAACAGGCCATACTTCATGTTAACCACACAACTGAGATGCCACATCCAAGACAGGTTTATTGATACTTCATCAGAGCTCTAACTGATTTTGGTTTGGTTCTGGGTTTGTGTTTTAAACCAAAGCCAACCCAACAGCAGCAAAAACCCTCCACGGAAGCAAAATCATTAGAAAATGAAAAAAATTTCTGATTTCCACTTGATGGAAAACTTGAATATTTACTCTTGTTTATGCATTCTCTGAGTTTGCTCAAGAGTCTGACATTTAATTAATATTGTGTTTCGTAAGAGTTTGTTTTCCATCAGCATTCAATAAATTTTTAAAGGCAAATCTTTCCTAATTGGCAGTAATGAGCCAGTAAAAGTTATATTTGATTTAGAGAAGACAGAGACCCACAAGATCTCCTGGTGCAGTTTAATCAGTAGAATTCCAGAAGTTCATTGTCCCAGTTAAACCTGGCCCTGCCCCATGGGCTGCCCTGGGTGCTAAAGCTGGTTGGTTTTGTTTCCTTCATGTCATTCCCAACAGTTAAATGACCTGAAATCCTTCAGCTAATGGTGCACAGGAGCAGAAATGCTTCATTTTTACAGCAGCAGGGGAGAGAACCTTCTGGGTAACTCAGCCAGTGGAGTTGTCCTGAGCTCTTCTCACCAAGGGTAATTGTCAGTCTGCTTATGATTGGAAATTGCTTTGCAAAGCACAGAAGTTTGAACGTATGGAGCATTGTTAGAGACCTTGATCTAACAAACTTTCCAAATCATTCCTGGGTTTGCCAGTGCAAGGTTTAAGGCTGAGATCATTTTTATGGCAGATCTGCACTTGATATCAAGCTCAAAATCCCATTTGTTTCCATGGACTGTGGTGATTTACACCATAGTTTGTATGACTGCAGTGATTTAGATCAGCTGAGGGTCTGTTGCAGGTGGTGAAGTTCCTCAGCCGAAAAAAGGGTTTGGGGGATGGAGTGGGGAGGAGGAAAATCTTTACAGCTTTTAAAGTGGGTGTCTCTGGGTAAATCCTGCTGTCTGTAGTCCAGAAAATCCCAAATATCATTTCTTCACTCACATGGGGAAGAAAGGAGGATTTGGTCTTGTATTACTTTGGAGAAATCCTGGAAGAGAGTCCCCACAGGTGAGAAGGTAAGTCACCTCTGTCGTGTCTTCCTGCTGTGCTGCAGTGGTTGAACTCAAAGCAAATCCTCCCATGAAAGACTGAGACCTCACTCTGTAATTCTGGCTGAAGTTTGTTCCCAAAGCAGACACTGGCCCTGCCAGGGGCTCCCCTGGAAGGTTGGCAGAACAGCTTGCTTGGTTTTTGGTTTCCTGACCAGGACCTTGTTTATCTGCCCACGTGGGTCCATGAGCTCCTGTGCTGGGGTGACACATGGGAACAAGGGGGATGGCTGGGATGTCCTGGATGGAAGCAGGGAGCTGGCACTGAGGGTTTGCTCCCAGGGGAAGCTGCTGGATGGTGCTCAGTGCAGTCACACATCAGTTCCTTTGGGGAAAGGAGGGAGAGCTAAGGATGGTGGAAGCCCAATGCAAACTTGGTTTTATGGAATGCTTTGGTATTTGAAATGTTCACAACATTTCTTCTGAAGGTTTCAAAAGCCTGGTTGTGATTAACTCCAGAGTTGGCTTTCTTTGATAAAAATAATACAGTTGTGATAGGAAGCTTGAATCAATATTGACTCAAAGGAAGGTGACACTAAGAGGCAATAGAATATTTACCTTTTTACCTGCAGGCTTAAATACCTAATTTAGGAGCTCTTTCTCTCGTAATTTTTAAGGCTCTCAGTTGAACAGTGTGAATTCTCCCTGTGTCCATCACCAACACCTCCCCTTGCAATGGGAGCACTGTCAAGGAGATGTTTTCTCTCTGTTATTCCTAATCTTTTTAGTGTCTCACACAGCAGAACCACCATCTCAGCAGGACATTTTGTATTTTCCATGGCAATTGGGTACTGTAGGGGTAGAATTTATTTCAGTTTATATGTGGAAATAACACGTAGACAAAGAAATTCCAGGTTTGTCCTTCCCTCGTGGGTCAGCAATATTGGCAGTGTTTTATTGTTGGCTTTTTTTTTTTTTTTTTTTTTGGTCTATAAATACTCCCTAATCTATATGTCCTGCTGGTGTCACTGTGCCTGTGTCACCTTTATGCCCCAACGTGAGTTCATGGCTGCTAAATTTAGTGTTTGCAAAGCAGGGAGTAAAGCTGCTGCCTGGGGTAAGTGCAAAGTTATTTTTAAATGCTCGGAGCACAGACAGCAGTGACTTCTGGGGATTATGGAAACCAGGGGTCCTCAGAAGAGAAAAAACCCAAACCCAGATGTTTGTCAGTTTTAAGTCAACTTTTAGCTCTTCAAATCCAGGTTTCTATCGCTGCTGCTGAATATTTGTGGGGATGATCAAAATGGTGGTGTCAAACTGGAAAAAGACATTTTATTTCTGGCAGAACCACTCTAGCAGTGATGGAAAATAACATGGAACAAATCTGTGAATCCTCTGGGTTCTGTTCTGGGTGTTCCTAGCTCTGGCCTGTACAGGACAATAAAGGTGAAATACATCTCATATGAGAGAATGTCCAAAATCTATACAGGGGTGTGGCTCCAGTGCTGGGAAAAAAAAATTGCAGATTTTCCCTAGAAGTTTGCAAAAAAATTAAGCCATAATGGAATAATTTCTTGTAGTTCATTGGAAAATTTTGAGAGTGATTACTCTAGTAGAGTTCTTCGTGAATTCACGTTATAATTATTGAAGTTTTAAGTGTGGTCAGGATTTTGGAGATAGAAGTTTGTTCCTGGCAGTATAATTAAATCAGGGTGATAACATTAAGTAGAAACAAAGGCCTTTTAACTCCCCAACCTGAATTTGGAGTTTCCAAGTCCTGCCAGTGTGAGTTGTGGTTATTTTAAAGCTTACAGTTCACTTTTTGAAAGAATAGATCAGCTTAGAATGAATAAGAAAAGAAAGTAGCCCTTTCTGTAAATAATTAAGCTTTGACAAATTAATAAATTCCTCACATTATTGGAAATCTAAAGGTAATATTGTGTAGCAACTCTCTTCAAATTCTGCCTGTAGAAAGATCACGGTTTATATGCCTTTTCTTTGGCAATATGGAGTTTTTTGTGTGGTTGAAACCTGGAGCTCTTGTTCTGCAGAAGCTCCAGTGTTGCACTTGGCCTTTTTATTATTGCTTTGCATTTGAACAAAAATGTAAATATCCCACACAAGAAAATTTTTAACTACTTTTCCAAAAAGAAAAAAAAAAGGAGACTCTTCATGGGACTCTTCATGGCAAACTTCCTGAAGTACATTTTGAAATGTATGTCAGTACAGTGCATTGAAATATTGTGTTTCCTTCCCAGGAATGTTGACAAATTTGCTAATAGCAGTGATTCCAATGCATAATGTGGCTGACCCGGGGGAGGAGGGGAGCAGCACTCTGGGCAGGGACAGGCTGGGCAGCCAGCCTGCCTCCCAGGCAGCCTTCCAAGCCAAGCTGCCAGCCCTCCAGCCAGCCTGCCTGCCTGCTTGTCACAAGTTTTAGTGGAATAAACATTCCCAGAGAATGGTTTGATCCAGAAAATCAGCAGTTTTTGATGGCAAATTGTTCATCAGAAGAGTTTTAGCCTGCTCTATTAAGAACATAAGTCTCTGAAATGGTTGGTCTTGAATAGAAGTGTTGCCAAACAATTGAATTTAATAGCCTTCACTGCCTGGAAGGCTCGCTCACTTTGTCTCCATAATAGCTCTTGGTTTTCCTTTAACACCCCCTGGAAAGGAGTAAAAGTTAATTAAAGCGGGTATTTTTCTGTGTTTGCAGTCTGTTGCCATTGAAACAAGTCTGGCCAGGGTTGAATGAGACAGAGTTCAGAGTTAGCTGAACTTGGAGGTGTCAGGAAAACAGCTGTATTCTGCAGTATGGATTATCAGCCTCATTAGTTGGGAGGAGGGGAAAAAAGGTACATTTCTTAAAAATGAAAAGTTGGAATACACTTCATTGAAAGTCCTATCATTTTCAGTTGTAATTTATATCTAACCATTGAACTAATTAAAGTTTTGTTCAGCTCTGGGGGCAGCTCCCTCTGTAAGAACCCTTCTGTGCTGGCATGAGTGCAGAAGGAAGGTCAGTGGCAATGAGGAAGCATCACTCACTCTTTAGGATGCAGCCAGACACGTTTGCCAGATGATCTGAGCCCATTCAGCTTTGAAGAGAAGGGCTCTGAGCCAGGGTGGGCTGTGGTGTCCTGGCAAGGTCTGCAGATCTGACCTCCAACACCAAGCTCTGTTGGCCAAGGGCTCCTTCCTGTCTCCAGATCGCCAGTTTTGTCCCCAAATCTCTCTTGCTTTCTTGTCCTTTTCCTTTCTTCTCCATTCCCAGCCGTGCCATTGTGGTGCCATCTGCTCTCAAGGTGGGGAAGATCCATTTCAGGCCATTCACACTGATAGCAGTGCCAAATTTACAGTCATTGAAAACTCTTTCATGCAGAGGAAATTTGCATGAGAATACTTGAAATCAAATTTTTGTCTAATCAACAGCAGTGAGGGCTGGACTCACACCAGTGTGTTGGGTTCTGGGGAATTTTGCTGTTGTGACTTTTCCTGTTCTGAATGCCCCTCAGAGGACAGAAATGCTCAATAATAGCAAATCTCTCTACCTGTGGGATCTCTGTGTTATGCCATTGCAGGTATTCATGTTTAAATGCCATTCTGAAATTTTCATCAGGACATCAGCCACGTAAGATCTCATTCTTAAAACCATCTGACAGGTTTTGATGTAGAAAATGACTTCACAGACTTTCATACTGAATTAAATAATAAACCCTCTTTCCCCTCCTTATGTATTCCTCTCCTTCGCAAACTTTGATGTGTGACTTTGATTAGGTATCAAAAAAATCCCGGGTACTTCATTTTGGCGTATTTTGAAAAACCTCATCAGTTTTTAGGGAACAAAATGCCCTTATCTGCTCAGCATGTCTGAGACTGAAGAAGACTTCAATCAGACCTGGTTTTTGTAGCAAGAAACTCTCACTGCCTTTCCTTCAGGATGTCCTCTGACTCATCAGCACTGAGAGGTTTGGCTCCAGGAGAAAGGGGTAAATAATAGGAATTCATAAACTCCTCAGTAACAGCACACAGAACTTTGGGTCAGTTGGGCAAAGAGGGAGAGCTGAGGAGGATGAAGGTCAATGTGTTTTTCCCATAAAAATCCTCACCATTCATCTGGGAGCAGAAGGACACCGATGGGAGAGCGAGGCAGCTTGGTTCATGGGATAAAACTTCTTGTCTTTCCTGCTCTCTCAGATTGGCTGTGGAAAATTCCATCCCAGAATTTTTCTTCATCTCTGGGTCTCTGACAGAAAACAATTCAAGTTCCATAAACAGTAAGATTGCAGAGTGTCCAAGGGGCTCTGAAGGGGAATATGCTCGATGAAAATGAGAAGGTGCATCAGTGAAAGAGCCAGAGACAGCAGAATCTGAAAGCTCTTCTTTTTCTCCACAATGTCAGCTCCTAAATTGTTCATGAAAAATCCCCTTATGTAACTGAAAACTCTTTGTAAGGGAAGAGTTCAGCATAATGAAGAGGCTGCTCCTAACAATGGAGGTGATGGACCAGACACTTCAGCATTTCTTAGTATGCTGTTGGAGCAGCTCAGGATCTGAGTTATACTTTGCCTTGTTTGTTCTCTTTTTTAGATTGCCATTGATTCAAAATGGGAAAGGGAAATCAGCCAAAAGGGTCCAAGGTTGTGTGTGTCTTTAAACAGATTATATTTACATGAATCACTGTGAAATATGGCTTTTTTTCTTACATATAATTTTATTTAATATTGGAGTGGGAATGGCAGGCATTGCTTTGCTCCACAGCTCAAACCAGGTGGGTGAGGTGGGAATTCCATGTTCTTCCTACAGGTGAAAATTCCATGTTTTCCCTGCTTTCAGAAGTACAAAGTTTCCCAAGGAAGATGTATTGACATTTCAATTATTACCCAGCCATGCTTTCCTAATGCACCAAACAGCAGATATTATTTATAAACCTTTTAATGGCAATAACTGGAGCCACTTCATTATTTCAATGAGCTCTTAAAATGTTGATGAGTAGTGTGATGTTTTTACATAATAATACCATTAAAAATTAGTGCTTTTGTGTGTGTTTTTGTGAGAATGCATTTATTTGGCATTGTTAAAATCATTTGACATTTTTCAGAAGTTTAGTGTCGGAACGCCAGATAATGGGAAAGTTTTTAGCCTTACTGACATAAGAATGAGGAAAAAAGTCATAACAAACCCAAACCAACTTTGTTCAGGTGCCATTCAATTGAAATCCAGTTCTCATCAACATAACTAAAATTCCCATTATCAAAATAATTTAAATTCCTCTGATAGGAAGAATTCCACTGGAAGATTTCATACCAAAAGGAAATATTGAGTGAATCAGCCCTGATGCATCCTGAAGAGAATCTCTGGCTGGAAGCATTTGTGTGTCATTAATTAATGTTTGGTAAGGAGAGGAAGGAATGCCTCAGTATTTGAATGCCATGGGCTCAGGCAAGATATTGATTCATCTCATGGGCAGATTTTAGACCTCTTGATAAAGGCCAATCAAAGGGTTTTTTTCCTATAGTTACTTCAGAGTTCTGGGGTCATTGAGGTCAAGGGAACAAGTGACAACAGGAGTCAGGAATTATTTGTGTCTTCTGCTTGAGCCATCTACTATTCAAAGGAAGAGACCAGAAAATCCATGAGTGGAAAAAGAATTGCAGAGTTAAAAATCTAAATTTATAGCTAAATGAGATGTTGGAATATTCTTGGAAGAACTCAAAAGGATTTGAGGATTTGCTTCTCTTTGTATTTGTGGGTTTATCTAGCTCATTATCAGCTGCCCCAAGCTTTTGTAGGGTCTTACTTCTTTTGAGATCTTTAGCAGAACTGAGACTCTCCTGAACCAACCAGCATCAGTTTAAGGAACAAACATCCCCTTATATTTTGTGGGATATAAATATTTGGTCCCCTATATTCGTAGTCTGCTTTAGGATGACTTTAAAATAAAGAAATGCTGCAGTTTAGGATATTTTTTTGGGAGAGACTAATGCTCTTAACATATGCTGCTCCCTCCTATTGATCCAGATAGTTCCAAGTTGCCCTTTCCTGGTTTTTCTGTAGTGCTGAATTGTTTTGCAGGTACAACAGGCAGTTATGTTTCAAAAGTATTGGCAGATTATTTGTTTATATATGGCTGCTTGCATTTGTCAAATGTGGTAAAGATGCATTAATTCCCCTGTGAAACAACTCTGTATTGCACTGAAATAAGGGGATAAGAAGGATAACACCCCCAGTCCTTTCCCCCCATGCTAAAATATTGATTTCCACAAAACACGGTGGAAAAGTCCTGGAATTTACTACATTTCTAAAAAATGTGTTAGAAATCTATTATATTCTGCAAGGCACAATCCTTGGAAAAGCTCAGCGAGGATACAGTGGCATCAAATAATACATTTTTGGGCTGTAACTGAGGATTAGCAAAATTAAAACTCCCATGTATAGGTTGTTATTCCTCCTTTGTAGTGCATTTGATGCCAAACTATTAAGAGCACAGAGAGCTACAAGGTGAGAGGTGTGGAAATAAAATTGGCTGATATTTGATTCCCAAAGAATGCTAAGGAGTTTCTCTAGAAAAGTGAATCTCAATCAAATCTCCTGAGATAATCCCCCAGGCTACAGTTTTGCTCCAAGTTGGGTTCATGATACTGTACATTTGGAATGGATCCCAAGGAAAGGATTATCCACTGATATCCTTTCCTGTTGAGATGCACACAGAGTGCTGAGGCTCTGTGTAGAGGAAGGGATGTTTCCAGAATATCCTCCCTCACCTAAACTTTATCACTGATTTTCCTCAGGATTTGTAAGTTCCTTGTTGCTGAGTGTCTCAACTTACCACAATGTTGTGACAGAAGAGAAAATACCATCAAAGAAAGCAAATCATTTTACCTGTGATGCTGTTATGCTTCATGATTAGCTGATAAAAATGGAATTTTCCTCTCATCCTAATAACATTTAGCAAATTTTCAGGAGCTGCTAACATAAAATAGAACATATTATTTATTTTGTCAAATGATCCAAGTCTTAGACAAGCACAGATTTCAACTGAGGTAATTCAAGTTAGAAATGGATAAAAACCTCCAGATAAATAAAAGCAGAATGCTGGCCTGGTAGTTTGTCACTGAGTAGAATAGAATTAATTCAGGTTTACATGGTTAGTATGAAAATGACAATTAAAATTCAGAGCAGTGTTAAGAACAGTACTTAGCAATGTTCAGGTACTGTAAAGCTTCCATCTGTTCCAAGAGCTGTCGGAATTTTCTTAGCAATAACAAATTATCCCCAGGTAAATGCTTATTAAAAGTAAAGGCAGTTGGATATTTGCATGGCTGCAGCTTTCACAGTGGAAGAAAAGAGCCAAAGGAATAAATGCCTCTTTGTTCTAACATTTTCTTTCAAAAGTAAACTTCGTTAACTATACTTGTGGAGAGCTGCACAGAATTGGGTGTATTGTGGAGCCCAGCCAATGAGCAGTTGTTGAAATACACTTTAATATCTTTAAAATCTTTAACCAGGACCTGAGTATATTCTGTAGGGCTTGTGTTCAACCCCAAACCTTTGCACTCACCCAAGGCAGTGACTAGGCTGTTATTCTTTAAATGAGTCTCCTGCTTTAATCACATGATGCTGTCAGATCTGTCACAGGGTTTCCAGTATGAAAATGGGACCTCAGAACACAGAAACTGCTGCTGCTCAGTTGTTACAGAGCTGCACACAATAGACTTGCCTGCTTTAATCCCTGGTCGAAGGTGGCTTGGTGAAATCCCTTTTATACCAGGTATTAGTCTGAAAAATTCTCTAAGTAAAGTATCTGCTCTCTATCTAAGTGTTATTGCTCTTCTTTTGGTGCTTGTTACTTATTATGTGTACACAGAATAATGTCACATATCAAAGCAACGCTGAGCTCTGTGGAGAGCAGGGAGATCATTATTTCTGCTTTGCAGATGAGCTTTGGAACTTGCAGACTAAAGTAGCTCTTTTTTGCTTCTCTCTCCACCTGTCTTTGGTGCATTCCCACGCAGGAGCAGCTCTGACCAAATGGGACTTTGATGAACAAATTCACAGGACAAAGCATGTTAGGCACTGTAAATTATGCAGAGGGGAAAAAATGAAATGAATGAAAGACTTTTTTTTTTTTTTTTTAAGTCTGAGCTGGAATTGTTTGTGCTGCAGAGTTCCACTCTGCCCTCAATCTAAAGCAAAATGTCTTGCTAAAATTCAGTTTTTGGTTAATGTAAGACACAACATCCTTCACTCAGCAGAGCCACCATGAGCACATTTCCTCTCATTGGTGATCCCTCCCATCATTTCTCCCCTGGGGATTTTTTCCATTCATACCTTTCCCTTTTCCTTCTTCTGAATTGCATTTCTTGTTTGATGGCTGAATTGGCCCCACCTGACTTTAGCAAATCCCTGTGTTAATAAAACAAATGTCACCATCCCCCACCTACAGCCCCTCCTACCCCAACACCGAAAACGCTGCTTGACTCATCAGAAAAGGAGGAAAATGTGCAAGGAATAAAAGATTGAGGCTGCCTGGTTGGTGGAACTTTACTTAATTAACCTAATTGAAATTACAAGTGTTGCTAATGAGACAAAAATAGGCCAACAAATAAATTATTTCCATTACATGTCATTTGAAAATAATTAGCAAAAGATAAACATTGAGTTCAGTGCCCAGATTTGGCCTCAAGTTCTCCGTGCTGCTCTTTAGCACAGGGGACTTTGTGATGTGTAAATGAAATTAGAAAGTGCAGCTTTGTAGCAATGTAATGTGGCCTTCTATAAATCCCTGGTAAGCTCTGACAGCAATATCCAGGTTAGTACACAGACCTTGAATGAAAGGGAGGGATTTGCAGTACAGCCACTGGAGGGTAAGAATTTATTGAGCACTACCTAAAAAAAAAGGGATGTTTATCAAAAAATGAGGACAAATATGTACATTATTTTGCAAATATCACTTTGATCTCTATAGAGAAAGTATTTCTATAGCTGCACGCATGTGAATTTGCTTCTTCGGAAGAAATTAAATCCAAATATTTTTAAATTAATGGATTCCAAAGCCATCAGGTGCAAACATCTGTGGCAGAGCAGGGGCTCTGTGTTTGGAGCTCACAGTCAGATTTCTGTCCCATTAAATCACAGGTGTTTAGAGAGGAAAGTTTCACATTGACACCCTGGAGTTGGAGCCATAAGGGAAGTTCTGCACAGAAGATTAATATGAAAAATGACTGCAGGATTCAGCTGGAGTTTCTCTGGTTCATTTTGTAGCAGAGGGGAGGTTTAGTCCTGTATGGTAGAAGGACCTGCCAGGCACAGAACTAACGAAAATATGTATTTTTACATTATCTTTGAAATAGTCCTTCCATATAGAACATGAGAACTTCAGGTAAATGAACTGTACATGTACATGAACTGCTTTAAAAGTCCCTTTTACCAGCCAGGCTTAAACCTCACCAAATTATTTTGTTGCACTGCAAGGTGGTTTTCAGATTTGTCATCAAAAGCTGAAATTTTCTACTAGACAACAAAAACCCCATTCCTTTCTTAATTTATCCTTTCTCAGTTAATTGTTTATGGTAGTCTCCACTATTGGCTGTAAGATTTAAGCCACTTGTTATGTTTATTTTGGAGCAATCAGTTTCAAGTCTCACACCAGGAGGAGATAAAACCCCACAAAACCAACCCACCTTCCCCCCAGCTCCTGTGGCCTGGAGGTGCTGAAGTGCTTTCTGGGCTTTGTGGTGTCACCACAGTTTTCTTGCTGGCATTGGACTGAATTTTCATCTTATTTTGATGATCTTGTCATCCTGGGGAATTCAGGTTATCCCAGGTCTGTGGGCAGAATAACTGAATTGTGACAGGAGTCCTTTTTGGTTTTTGTTGTTGATGATTTTACTTTGCTACTTTAGGGTTGGAGGGATGGTGAAGGTGAACACAACCACAGCTCTCTGATGTCTTTGCATCCTCGGAGAGCTCAGGACTCCCAGAATTCTTATCAGACTCTCTGAGAGTCCTGTGCCTCTCTCCCTGGAGCTGAGCCATTGAGTGGCTTCATTAGGTGCCACTGTGCTGGACAGCAGCCTGCAGAGCTTCCAGCTGAGGGCATCATCTGCTCAATCTGCATTTGCAATCCCTGCATTTCTGCAGAGAGATTTATTTCCTGGGAAAGGAAACGATCCTGTGATCCTTTAACACAGGCAGGGTTTGCTGTTCTCAAAGAGTGAACTTGGAGAAATTCCTGGGACTGCTCCTGACAGAGCTGCTCTGCTGCTGGAGGAGCTGTCAGCAGATACTTGTGGGCAAAGCACTTGGTTTTTGCTGCTTGTGTGGCAAAACTGCTTTGGAATTTGGTAAGGACAGGTTCTGTCTATTGAAATCCCCTCTGGGGCTGGGAGTCCCAGGCAAAGCCCAGCCTGGAAGGAAAGCTCATGGCTGTCAGGAGTGCAGGGAGCTTGGGCTCTCTGAGGAAAGGCAGCCATGGAGTTGTCATATTTAGCAAACAAAACCACCTTCACAATAAAAATCTAAAGTTCTTTCTGACTACAGCCTGATGGTTCTGCTCCAGACAAAACCCAACACCATCCTCGGACCACTTTGCCAACAAGCTCATGACCTACTAGGATGTAAAACAATAATTATTCAAAAGAATTGATCTCTCCTTTTGCATAAAACTTTTGTGTTATTTACCATCAGTAAAACTGGCCAAAGTTTGAACATTTTCTGCAAGTGGTTTTCAAGTATGTCTATCAGGGCCATCAATCCCGTTTTTCTGGCTCTGATAATTCATATTTACCCAGGTATTCAGCCTCACTAATACACTTGACTGATGTCCCCTGTGCTGCTCTGCTCTGGCTGTTGGGAAGTCAGTGTTGGTTCTCTGCCCAGCCTGAGCTGCTTTGCCAGAGAAAGGGGAGTTACAGAAATCAGCTGGCTTTTATCCTTTTTTATTCTTTTTTACTCTTGTCCCAAACTGCACTTGCAACTGGTTCCCTGACACATTGCTCTGAACACCAATTTATGGAGTCCTTTGCAGGATCCAGACCTATTAGACAAACAAGCTTTTCCAAGCTAACAGGTCAATAAATAGTCAGCACGTGAATTTTTTTGATCCCAAGGTTGAATGCTTGCCTTGGTGGGTCTCTGAGGAAAGCAGAGCCTCTTCAAACAAAAAGAAAAGAAGAGTCACTCCTAAAAGGACAGATAATCATCCTGCCATGCCATGGGGAAATCCAGGCTTGTTTGTGTGGGACTGAGCTGAGGTGCTGCGTGGGCAGATAACAGGAATGGTGCAGGGGAGGATGGAGGGAGCAGGGGCTGAGCACCAAAACAGCACTGCAACTCCTCCCTCCCCCAAAAACACCCCAGCAAAGAGCAGATTGAGTGACTGAATGTTAACAAAACAAAGCCCTTAAAAATAATTGCATTTTTCATATTGTGATTCATTTCAATTTCATGAGTCTCAAAACACCACTTCTCAAGTGATTAATGTTTTCTCCATTGATTGCAACTGTGCTTGAGTGAAGGTCTTTCTCCATTGTTTTAAACAAAGAAAGGTTTTAAGGGTCACAAGATTAATGGCCTGACATTGAGGAGCCTTTCCAGAGCCATACAGGAGAGCAGGTGGATTGTAAAAGCAAGCTCCATCTTTAGGTGATGTAAAATCCAAAATTATAATCCACCTTTGGACATAAAACTTACCTCACCTGATACCAATTTTAGGTCGTTTCTTTCCACTCTTACTGCCTTGCAATCTTATGAATGTTTTTTTATCTCCTAGATTTTTTCTCCTTCTCTTGTACTCTTTACTTCTGACTTTTTTTTTTCCTCATCACTGTGTTTCATTAAATAAAGGGATAATAAGGATGTCAGCTTCAAAAAAGTGTGAATGTCTTCCCTCATTAACACTGGCGAGTTAGCAACTGAATTTGGCTCACATTGTCTAAATGTAAGGAAATTATGTAGTTTACAACCTAAAAAAACCCAACAGCTCCTCTCAAAAAAACCCAGCATAGCTGAAGGGTCCCTGTGTTAATTAACAGCCCTGAATACACTCATTTATTGGGGGATTTTTCCAGCTGTGATTTCTTTCTGCCCACTGGAATTGTGGTAGTTGGGATCAGTGTGTGTTGAGGTTGGGCTGCCTTGGTTCACAGGACACAGAGGGGACAGTTTGGGAGCTGGAGTGACCCTTTGGAACTTGAGAGATCTCACCCTTGGGCAAACCTTTCCATCTTGATGCAGCCCAAATCCCTCAGGCATTCTGTTGATCCACCTTTGCTGACTCACATGATGTATTAGTGAGATAACTCAGAGTTCTTCACCTGTGCTCTGGTGGGCTCAAAGAAATTTAACATTAAATATATTAAAATGCCATTTGTTTTGTAGTTTGCAGTCTGTTCACCTGTAATTTGATTTAAAATGGACAAAGAGTCTATTTAAGGGACTTCACTGCCACAGCTGTCTGAAGGTGAAGGTGTGAGCATCACTGAGTGGGAAACTGGGAGCTCTGGGAAGCTGACAGGAGCTCAGGCTTTGCTCACCTCCCCTGGGTGTTGCTGTTATGTTTTTAGGCCTGAACTTTGTCACTATTTTCCTTGATTGTCTGACAGAAGACAAAATTCCAAGCTGCCTCACTTGTACCTGCAGCCCATGAAAGAATTCTGTTGTGAAATGCTCTTTCCTGGTTTTGGGAAGATATTGGAATTGTTGGCTGGAATTGTTTTCTTCTGGTTCCAGCCTTGAGCAGGGAGCTCCCATCAGCATTTGGACTTTCTCAAACTTCATCTTCCTTCCTGGAATTCCAGCAGGTTTGAAGTTGTTCCCCTGCAGTGTCACTGTGCCCCAGTGTGACAAACCAAAGGATGTGTTTGAACAGCCTCAGCAAAACCACTGAGAGGGACAGAAGAGCCCTGCAGTGTCATGGTCTGCAGCTGCTCCTGCCCTGGATGAAATGTAGGGTGAGAAGGAGTTGGAATCTGTAGAGAATATAGATATTTTTATAAGGACTTGGAATTTTTTAATACCAAGAGGAAATAAGTGATTTGTGATGGTTGCTGGCACCAAACTATGAAAAGTGCAGAAGGCAGCTATTAAAAGGCTTTTAACAAAGAAAACTATGTTCTGGAATATTCTTTATCAGTAGGATGCTAGTTAATTCTGGGTTTGCAGTAGATTAGATTTTTAAGCCTATTATTTGTAGATAAAATTCATTCAGGTACTCAACTTTGAAATATCGCTTTGTGCATTCTCTTTATTCTCTGTACATTTTATGGAAGAGTATTTAAGATATTGGCTATTGAAGTCTTTTGCTTTCAGGAGAAAAGATAAATGAGCCTGAAAAATGCAGGATAAACATAACCAAGAAAAAGAAGCCTTTCCTTTTCCAGAATTAAAAAAAAAAATTCAAATATTAACTTGAGACATCATGTTGGTGTTTGAATTTGGGCTTTATGCAGTGATTCTGGTTTCGGCTGCAGCACTCTCAGAGCTCTCTGACCCTGTCTTGCATCCAGCACATGAATTCAAAGCTTTTGGAAACTATTGTTTCCTTGCAATTAGCAACCACGCTCAGCTGAGATGGCAACACGCTGAAAAATTAATTGAGAATTTAACCTTCAAATGGGAAATGCATAGGACACACTTTATTATAATCAGCTTACACAGCCATCGATGCCTTTAGAGATAATTTGAGTTCCTTACAGCTCTGCTTCTGCCCAATTAAAAGCAAAGCCCTTTTTGCCAAGCAGCATCCGTGCAGTGTGTGTTATCCTGGTGAGGAGCAGAGTTCTCAGAGTTCTGAGGCTCCCTGGCTGTTTGCTGAGTGCATTCATAACGAGATTAACAGCAAAGGCTCCTCTTTGCAGCTTGTAGAACAAAAGCTAATCAGCACTCCCATAAAAGTTTAAAATTGTTATATTCTTTAATTTTGCATATTGTTAGCTGCAAGCTGATCCTTGTTGTTTGTTTTATTTGCATCTGTCAGGAGCAATGCCAAGATATATTTGATCTGCCTCGAGTCGCTGCAATTAATCCTTAGCTGGAGCAGTCTCGGAGGGTTGTGCTTGATGAAATGATCTGATCTGGTGGTGCACATTCCACAGCCATTTCCCACCAAAAACCATCAAATGGGATCCAGTATTATAATAACTCTCTTCAAGGCACATCCACTGGTATAATTTTTTAAATGTGTGTGGAAGGGAGGAATGAAACAGAGACTATTTAAACATGGAAATATAAATCCTAGTGTATTTTGGGATCTTTTCGTATGGTTTTTGGTACGTTTGTGGACTTAATTTTTTTAAAAAATCAAAACCAATAAACCCCCAATCATCTACCAAAACCCCCAAATTACACTTGCTTTAGGAAGGTTTTATGATATTTTATAATAATGGGTCACTAATATTCAAATATATCAAATTACAAAAAATAACATACATTGATCTCTCTTGACTACTGCATCAGGATGTCATCAAAATCCTTGACATAGAACTAAAAAAAACTCATAGAAACCGTGAGAATTTCCAGTGCTCTTGTTCACAGAAGGAGAACTCTTTTTAAGGGATAAACCCACAGCATTTAGGGAACTTCCCCTCATTTATAAGCTGTTCACACCTTGTATTTTCCTCACAGCTGTGAAACTGGCATTCTTCATTAGGGTCCATTCTTGATCTGATATTTTTAGGTGCTTATAAACTGTAAGAAAAATTACATTAAACAAATGTGAGTCTTTTCCTGCTTACTTTTACAATATGAAGAGGTGTTTTACAAAGCCTGCATTGCGGAGGTTTTCTATCAAAATAGGCTCCAAATCAGAATTTCCACCCATGTTGATTCCAGTCCTGATATTTTTGGAATGTCCATTGGAGCTTCAAAGCAAGCTCAGGGTGGAGTTCTAGAGAGGGACAATGGGCTGATGGGCACAACTTCAGTCCGTGGGGAGGTGGAGAGGTTCATCTAAAGAATAAAATCCCTGAGCAGATGAATAAATTTGGTCTGTCAGGCCAAAGTTTGCTTCTGTTGAGGGAAATTCTCTTCTATGGCTGCTGCAGTTGCATGAAGGTATCAGTAAAGGATGAGAATAAAAAGCTTTCAGTGGCCATATGAGGTATTTGCATTTTTAAAAAGATTGTGAGTTTATGCACCAAAGGCTGAAAAAAGTTTAAAAATCCATTGCCTTTGACTTAGATGAAACCATGGCTGCTCACTGCTGGGTTTGGGAAGAGTCAGGTCCTGCTGGCTGAGATTGTCTTATGCAAGATGATGATTAAAGTGTTGGGGTGGAAAGAGACCTGAAATCCCACCCAGTGCCACCCCAGCCCTGGCAGGGACACCTTGCACTGTGCCAGGCTGCTCCAAGCCCCAATGGCCAAGCTGCCCTTGGACACTGCCAGGGATCCAGGGGCAGCCACAGCTTCTCTGGGCACCCTGTGCCAGGGCCTGCCCACCCTGCCAGGGAACAATTCCTGCCCAAGATCCCATCCAGCCCTGCCCTCTGGCACTGGGTAAATGCATTTTTTTTTCCCCCCAGATCATCTGGAGACTGAAGTGAACACTGAATCTTTGTAGGTGACACAAACCCCCAAAGACTCCATGGAAGTGAACAGGAAAATGGGAGTGGATGAACTGCAGTGAACATGAGTTTGGTTAATGCATCCAGAATAGCCCAATTTATGCTTATTTGGAATAATTACAGCTTAGAAAGAGCTACACTGGAGTCACTGCTGGTTTTCTAAAATCTGTCAACACTGAGTGGCAGCCAAAAATCCCAGCTCAGAGTTAGGGATCCCCAGGAAGGGAAGGGATGAGACAGAGAGTTCCATTTCCCCATGACACTTTGGGTGTGCTCCACCTTGGGTATGGTGTGTTTCCCCTTTTCCCAACCCCGCATTGCCATGGAAATCCTGACATTCGGGATTGCAGAGTCCTCTGTCCATAATTTGTCACTGTTTGATTCCTTCTGAGGGCACTGCACCCCCACGTTTCTCCCTTCAGATCCCAATGGATCTGAGTTCCCACTGTGCCTGGTTTTTGTCCATTGTCCCAGCAGCACCTACACAATGTGCCTGGATATTTTTGCAGACTCCAGAGGTCTTTGGAATAGGAGTACAATTTCTGGTTTGTTTATTTGTTTGCGTTATTTTTAAGAATTAATTTAAATTATTAGGAATTCTGGGGATGACAAATTAGGCAATTGGAGCTACGTTAATAAATCATGTTTCAAGGTATTTTGCACAATCTGTTTCAGAGTTATGAACAAGGAAATAAAATGTCCCTATAGTGAATAAACCCATATATTTTCCCGAATCTCCGCTACTAAAATGACTTTTTCAATTAATTTCAAATCAAACTGTTCTCCACCCAGGTAACTGGGAGCTCAGGGCTAAATATTGCCAATGTCAGGGCATTGGGAGAATCCCAGTCCTCATTTGAAATAATGCTGTTGGGTGCAGTGAAGTTGCAAAGATAAAAGTGACTTTGGAATTTATCCCGTCGCACAGATATTCTTTATTTTCTGCTGTACTCTTCAGATATCAGAAAAACCCTGGCAGTGTTGGTTTGTACTTATTTGATTCCCCTCTTTTCAAAGGGAACAAGGCTGTTTTTCCATCCTTTGCAGGAGTGATTGTTAACTGTGGGGAAATTGCCGCAAGCAGTAGGTCAATTAATTACTCCATTTTTAAGCTCCCCCTTGTAAAACAGCAATTAATTTAACTGCATTTTGGTGGATTTCATTCTCTAGACTTATCCATTTGAAATCACTGTAATTCTGGGCAGATAACACTGCTTTATTGTATGTGACAGCTTCTCAGAAGTTCATATTTTCTTTAATGAATGCTGGGACTGAATTTGTTTTTAATTATCTGTGGCACCCTTTTATTATTAGCAGAATGAGAGAGCAGTAAACCCGGAGTATGTGAAGTGAATGGGGACTATCAACCTCCTAAAAGAGGATGTTAAATAGAATGGATTGCAAAGTCCAGGTTTTATAGGGTGACATAAAAATTATAAATATTTGCAGTTCAGAAACAGTGCAGCTCCAAGGACTTTCACAGTTTTCTTATCCCTTCTCCCTTGAAGCTTCCATTTTTTTTCATTTTCGTCCCAAATGAGGAGGAGCTGTGGATTGTTCAGTGAAGCCCCAGTGTACAATGCCTACTTGTTCAACAAGACAGAATCTACAGCACTCTGGGAATGTTTTTGGGTGGGAAAATGAAAAAAAATTAGTGCTGATCTTTAATAGTTCAGCGACTTTTGTCCTTAGATGACTTTATTTCAAATTCCCTGTAACAGAGTTGGTGCATGTAGAACCAGACAACTTTAACCATTTGTAAGTTACTAGAAAGTTGCTGCATGGTTGGCAGGCAGATAAAGATCTTTAAGATGATATTGGTGAATTCTACCTTTTAAGCAGAGAGGGAGAGTCCAGCAGCTCAGTCGTGGATGGATTTGTTAAAATAACTTGCATGAGATAATTTCCATCTCATGCAAGTTATTTTAACCAATAAGCAGCACATCATACCCAAAGTGTTCACTGCAGTGGCTGGAAGGTTTGGAGAAAGGATGAAGAACAGGGAGATGATTGGAGGAGTGTGTTGTGTTTGGAGTATTTATTCTTGTAAAAGGCTGTTTGACTCATTAGCCTCTCGAATGATCTATCAAAGTGTGGTCCAGACTGAAAAGGAAATAAATACAACATTATCCTTTTGTGTTGCCAAATGTAGGGCACCAAATGTTTGCTTCTGTGGTCTGCCCTGATCACTGGAGTGGCTCCTTTGACTCCAGTGGAATTATGCTTGGGATGAGCCTGGCCCCATGACCCTAATCAAACTGAATAAGATGAAAGGTTTGGGGGAAAAAAGAGCTCAATCTCTACATAAGATCTTTATAAAGTATTATGGCATTAGGCTGTTAAGAAAAGGGGAAAAAATATATAGTGGCATTTTAATCAGGCACATCATGGTAAAGGAGACATCCAGCATTAATTTAATGAAAAGGTTTTTTTTATAGGCTCATGATAGGGCTAAAGAATGAAATAAATCACATAAATGTAAAATACAATGTGGTTTCTAGTACAAGAGGATGTGATTCTTTGACTGTGCATGGCAATTGTATTTTTCTGTGTTTCCCATGATTTACAGATTTTTAATTGCACTGAAATCTGCACCAGACCACTGAGAGGCAACTTTGTACTTCAGAGGTCACCCTGAACACATGAAGTCCAGATTGGCTTTGTGTTTATTAGAAGGCCATGTCTGCTAACTCACTGATTGTGCAGCCCCTCAGCTGCTTTGTCCAGAGCTGCTTTGTTTGCCCCAGATTAGGGATGTGATGCTGCACATCCATCCCAGTGAGATTAGAGCAGAATACCCTGTTTTACACTTCAGGGATTCCTACCCATCTAATCCCCATGTTGGAGCGTGGAGGGATTTTTCTGAAATGGGAGAGTTAAAGGAATAACCAAAGGCCAGGCATTGTTTATTCTCTGGGTTTTTATGCTTTCCATTTCCCCTTTGCTTTTAGGTGTTTATTGTTAGGAGTCCCACAGCAGTGTCTGTTTTCCATTCCTTCAGCCCCCAAGGCTGACACACCACGCCTTTTCCCTTGGCTGTGTGCATGGCTGTCTAAAGAAACAGCAGTATTGGCAACAAGAGATGATTCCTTTTGATGAGTCTCCCATAATTAAACCAGGGATTCAATTTTGATCCTGCTTACTCCTTTCTGTGTTGTCATTGTTCTTTTCTGATGATCCTCTTATTCTTGTTCACTTGGAAATGCCACCAGAAAAATTAATGATTTTCTGATAATCACAGAAGAATGAAGAGCAAACAGCTCATCATATGGAAGGTTGAGTTGTGACATTAAATGCTTCCCATTGGTTATTTTTGTTAGGAAACGAATGAAAAGAGAAGACTTATCCATCCCCAGCTGACCTGCAGGAGGTTTGCAGGTGCAGTGCCAGAGGAGGTTTTCTCAGGTCACAGTTTCCTGGCACCAGTTGACAAACCAGGTGCCAACAGAGCTCAGCCTTACAGCCATTACAATGGTGCTGTGAGAGGTGGCTTTGTGTCCTCAGGCTTCTCAGAAATGCCACAAATCCAATATTGAATGACTAAAAAGACAAAAAAGGGAGCCTTGGATAAGACAAATGGTGGCCAAAGTGGTGTTTGTGCTACTGATAATCATGGAAAAGTGTTGCCTGCATGGCTTTTGGTAACAAGAATGTCCCAAAGCAGACGTAAACATGCATCTCTGGTCCCTGGGTTTCCTGGGGGTTTCTTGTGCTGTGCAAGGCTAGCAGAAGGGAGAAAGTCTATTTATGTTTGGCTGTCATTCAGCCCTGTGTGTGCAGCATGGCTGAGGGAGAGTTTTCTGTCCTTCAGCTCCCTTGGCGTGTTAGCTGCTTCCTCAGAGGGCCTGGAAATTGAAATCAATTATGCTCAGACCAAACTTTCAGGAGCTCAGGATATGGAAAAGAAGGAGGTGGCTGTGCATACTGATAGACATGCTGGAGATCAGGGAGGAAGGAAGGGAAAATAGGGAATAGGCACAGCTAAAGGAAAGCTAAGGCAGGAGGATGGTTTCCTCTGCCAGGGAATGGGAATTGCTTTGGCTTAGGACATGGAGAGAAGGAACACTGATGGGTTCCCTCTATATTATATCCATCATTCATGTCATTTATTGATATAATCATCACTGCTACAAGGTTTATTATAAACCATGCAAGGGATCAACAAAGAGCTGGGATGGAACCTCCTATTTTTGTGGTGGATAACAAAGGGCTCTAGGAGGGAAGTATAGCAGCTGCTGAAGGGATTTTGTCATTGTTTCACTCATTTGCAAGCAGACACACACATAAGCACTTAAGGAAGTCTTTTCTCCTATCTCTTTTCCTAAAGCAAACTGAAGATTTTAATCTGCTCTGTAAGAATTTAGCTAACAAGACAATGAGAAGAGAAAATGACATCACCCCAAAAAGAGTCTGCCTTTCAGGTCATTGTGATGAGCAGAGCTAAAAACCACTCTAGGTGGTCTTTAGGAAGTCAAGATTTGATGGGAGTCTCCAAATGATAGCAACACTTTAATTAGAGCAAAAACATGAATGAAAGAGATAAGAGAGAGAAATAAATATAAATCAAGCACTCTAGGTTCATCCTAATTAGGCCACAGCTGGGAATGACTAGTAGAAAATAGGGGAGCAGGCCAGA
Source organism: Entomyzon cyanotis (assembly GCA_024500445.1). Lineage (NCBI taxonomy): Eukaryota > Metazoa > Chordata > Aves > Passeriformes > Meliphagidae > Entomyzon > Entomyzon cyanotis. Next base: position 18,174,167 of record JAKEPQ010000743.1, on the reverse strand, counting down.
ATAAGGGAAGGAATGGGAAGTTATCCATTAAGCTGAACACATGGATATCACATAGTGAAGTTTTAGTAAATCATGAAGTGGATGAATTTGCTGTTACATCAGCTGCCCATGCACATTGTGTCCAGACCTTGGGGTTATGGCTGCAGCAGTGTTATTAAAGCACAGGTTGTAAATCTCCTGATCCCAGATTTCCCTGTTCTATTGACTATGCTATCACTAGGAGCATCCTTGTCTTCTTGTGCCTGGAAGGAAGTCCTTTCAAGTGGCAGTGCATCTATTTGACTGAAGCATATGCTGTGGGGGAGTGGAACAGCCACCAGAGTGCCTTCAGCTTCCCTCATCTCCTTCCCCCCTGAGCAGCATTCCTGAATCACCAGCAGGGCTGGGAGACTGGAGCTGCAAGAGCTGCGTTTCTCTGGGTGGCATTGCAGGGGTGGAAACAAAGTGAATAAAACTCAGGGCACTGCGATGTGTGAGACTGGAGCGGGGTGTGAGACAGGGAACAGGGATGGGGTGTGTGGGGCAGGGGACAGGAGTGGGGTGTGGCAGCAGGCCAGGAATGTTTTGAGGCTGCACAGCTGAAGGGGTTGAGAAGAGAGTTGAACTGCAGCTGGTGCTGATGCCATGGATGTCCCCAGGCTGGGGGGCTGTGAGTGTCCCCAGGTTGGTGGCTGTGGTGTCCCCGGGCTGCTGGCAGTGGGTGTCCCCAGGCTGGTGGCAGTGGTGTCCCCAGGCTAGTGGCAGTGCTGCAGCTCTGGGATGAGCCCACAGGGTGGGACTCAGCTGTGTCCAGCAGATGCAGTGTCCATCCCACTGTGGTCAGGGGCTGTTGGGGTCAGGGCTGTGTCTCACACAGAGCCGGGCAGTCCCTGCAGGGCTGGGAGCCCTGAGCTCAGCAGGGTCACTCCGGGGTGTCCCTTCCCTGCTGAGGGCTGCACAGGCACTGATGGGGCTCCAGGAGCTCCCCAGGCTGCAGAGCAGCAGGGAGCCCTCCCAGCAGGAAGATGCCCAGAGCTGCTGGGGCCATCAGGAGTGAAGGAGCTGGGATTTGCCAGCAGATTGTGCCAAGCTGCCCCAGGCACTGCACTGCCCTGCCTGTGTTTGCTGCCCTGGGCTGCTCCTGCTGGAGCAGGGAGGCTCTGTGGGACACCCTGATGGGGTTGACAGCCATGGGCACCCTGTGCTGGGGGTTGTGATCACTGCACTGTCCTGGGGCCAGCAAAGACCAGCAGAGCACTCAGGGACACAGCAGTCCCTTTAGTGAAGAGCAAATAGGGTGATCTACGGTTTTAACGGGATTTAAGGATGAATAGGGATATGGCACATCCCACATAAGGCTGCACCATACCTGGGCTCAGGGCACTGACTGGAAGAGTTTAAGGGTCAGGACAATTAGAACATAAGGTTTGGATCACTGAAAATACCCAAATGTTTCACCCTCGGGCAGGTTGTCATTCTGATTGGTGCTTCACGGTTGTGAGAAATAGTAAAAGGATTTTATTTAGCAATGAACAAAAGAGATTAAATGGAAATATTTCTTGGCATTTTTATATCAAAAGACTTTTATTTAAATGTATACCTGAATTTAATTTTGATTAAATATTAGTTTCAGGGAGCTGCAAAACTTTGCCTTTTTTTTTTTTTTTTTTTTTTTTAGAATAGTGAATTGAGACATTTTCTTATGTTTTTTCCCCAAGCTGGTTTTGTTGAAAAAAGTTCATCTACTCTGCCCACACTCATAATACTTAGAGGCTATTCATTCATAGTAGTAAGTTCTTATCTGTAAAATTACCAAGCAGTACTTCAACATTTTATAAGGTAATAGAGATGCTGGTTTTATTTTAGTCCTCAGCTCAGCAGTGTGGCAAGACTGCTTCTAAGGAGAGGCAAAAGAGAGCTCCGACGTGGGATCTTTGCGAAGAGAAAAGCTCCTCGGGGATGGTGCCTTTTGAATCCTATTCCCAGTTTAAGCAGAAGTGTTGAAAGGCAGCCATGTGTTCAGATATGTTATATGAATTGTTCTTAAGGCTAGTAATTTTTTTCCATGGGTAAGGCTTCCCAGATTTCTTCTAAGCCATCTGTCGAGGAAAGAGAGCATTAGATCGTCAGACATTGTTTTCAAAGCTCACTAAAATATTATCTGTTTAACCCTTGCACTGCTTAACTTGAGGGAGGACTTCAAGTGAGGGTTGTTTTACTGTTTTATTTGGTGTTTTTACAAATGGAGAATCAGAGAGGAAATGTTGGGTAGCTCACTTTGTCTGGAGCAAAGCTAAGGCTGGGATATGGCAAACCTTGTAACTGGAAATTCCTTTTGCATGCACAGGTAATGTGCTGCTGTGGTAATCTTGATTAAAATAAATTTTAAATAATCATTCAAAACCCTTTGTCTTTCCTTCCTCAAGCCAAGGAAGGCAATGAACAGAAAGAATTGTTGCTTCACGTGGTGAGGTGAGGGGCTGACCTTTATCTCCTGGGGGAGCTGTGACTGCCACTGCCAAATTCATTTGGTGAAAACTCAACCTTGTTGAGGTGCTGTGATGAATTCAGTTCTCAAAGCACAGGTTTGCCATTGGCTTTATGAACTGCATTCAGCTATTTGTAATGATTTTGTGGTGGGTCAGAAATAAATCCCTTTAAAAAGTTCCACTTAAGGATTTTAAATGGAGAATCTTCTTTACCAGATTGGAAATAGCTGCTCAGAGGAACTCATGGTGTCCTGAAGACATTGGGGCAGGCCCAGCCACTGATGTGTATAGCAAGCAGGAAGTGTTTGGAGTAAAAAGGTGGTGAAAATGGTTTGCTTAAGGCAGCACTGATCATTCCCCTGGATGTTGCCCTGCCAAGCAGCCCTGATCCAGTGGGATCCCCCAGAAATCAGGAGGAACTCCCTGCAGCTCCCTTCTTTTGCCATTATGGGCAGCCAGATCCCCAAAATCATTGAAAGAGGAGGCACTGCTTTGTTCCTCTTTCCCAGCTACACAGCATGGAAAGAGGAGCACACTCAACCTCTGGTTGGATCAGCCTCTCCTGTTCCTGGTAGTTGGGAAAAATGCCTGGAAAGTGTCATTAGTGTGCACAGCTCTGGAGGTAACACCATGGAAGGATGAAAAAAGACTTTATTCCCCTGGTCATACAAATAATGTGAAGGTGCTCTATTGTGATGGTCTGGACCTAATAACACCTGAGGAATTGCTGTCCACTGCTCCATGTGCCCTGACAAAAACCATTTCTGCAGGAAAAGAGCAGGCACTTCCTTCTCAGGGCAGGCAGGAACTCCAGCTTGGAGAAGGCAGCAGATGAAAGGGTTTTACAATCTCCTGTGGCATGGATGGGAGGATATTGGATTGTCCCTTCTCCTCACTGGGTCCCTTTTCCTGGACTGAGCAGTGAGGTGAGATTTACCAGTAAGAGAATGAGGAAAACTCTCAAACTGCAGCTTCAGCCCAGCTGTGTGAGTCCTTGTGTTGGTTCTCAGCAGGACAGAGAGAACAGGAGGTGAATCTTTGCCTGCAGCTCCCCAGGGCTCTGAGGAGCAGGGAAAGCAATAACTGCAGAGATTAAACCCATCCCCACCTCCCAGGGACAGCTCCCACTGCCACAGGGCTGCTGGCAGGGCTGGTTTCCCCTGCTGGGAGGACTTGCAGCATTTTTTATGGGCTGTGCTACAAGAGCAGCGTGCTGTGGGTGTCCTTGCTTGTCACCAGCCATCGCAGAGCGCTGTAAATCATCCTCATTTTACTTTATGAATTGTAAAAACTATCATACATTTCATAGGTATCTCAGGACAAGATAGTAAATTTCAAGGTTTTTTTCCATGAATTTATAGCCAAGCCTGGAACAGAGCTTCTTGTGCAGCTGGGAAAAAAGCAGCTGTAGATGTGAGGAGCAATAGATTGTCTTCAGGTTGGGCACACAACTCCCTCTGACATCAAGGGCAATAGGTGGCCCTTGGGGTGATTATTTAGTGCAAAATGAAGGAAAATATGAATCAAGGTGGACTAAGAGAGTCTGGCTATTGGAAGGGCAGTGAATACAATTGTTTTTCAGTGGCATTTTGTTCTTGGCTCATTGTTTCCAGGCACACAGCAAATCACAGCTCCCATCTTCTTCCTCAGTTAAACCATCTCTTGTTTTGGTTTCTTTTATATGTCTCAGAACAATGGTGCATCACCATCCATTTGCAAGGAGAATTTCTCGTTTGGCATGTGCGAAGAAGAAATTTCCAAAGACAACTTTGTGTGTTAAAGGGATTTTTCAGCCTGTTAATTACGGAAATCATTCCTGCTCAAAATAGCAGCTAAATTCTTCCCAGGACATTTTTGGTGTGTATCAAAAGAGCAAATAATGCCAGTGTGGAGAAGCTGAACTCCTCAGGTGGTGTCCAAGTTCATTCAGATATTTCATCCTTGAGGATAAATTCTGGCCAAAAGGGTGGAAGAAAGTAGCAAGTGAGATGTTACACTGTGAGAACATCAGAGCAATGAAAATCTTTTCCTTGCCTTCCATTCACATTCAGCTCCTCCATAATTGATAAAATTCCTGGCTAGAGTTCTGTGGAACTGTTATTTCTGTATAGGACCAGATGCACTGTTAACTGCTCATTGACATTACCATGTTCTCATCCCTGAAATGAAAATGAACCCTGTTTTTAGCCCTCTTTACGTGAGCTCTTTCAATCTCCTGTTCTTAGGTTTATCAAATTAAAATGCTTTTCTAGGAATCATCTGGCATTTCTGAGAGGTTGGGCAAATAGAAATATCCGCAAAGACTAAATAAAATTTTGCATTCTACCTTGTTGTAGAGAGGGGAGCAGAAGGATCAAGGAAAGCAAATGTTAGTCTTATTTCTTGTGGCTACTCAAATCATTTTGGTATTTATTTTTTTCCCACCTTTTGTCTCTTACAGGAGCCATGAGCTTTATATTTCATGCACAGGCATGGAATCTAACAGGATGATTTTCATGCAAGGACATAGTGTTGCCAGCTGAAAGTAGTTAGCAGTTTGTATTACAAATATATCTCCTAATTTTCTTTCCTGTAATTATAAAGCATTCTGTGATGACATTGAATTAAAATATCTGCATTCTAGGAGTAATGACTTACAAAAAAAGGGAAGTTTTGTTATGTGGTTCTCAGGAGTAATCCAGATTATCTGTAGGTATAAAGGACAAAGCTCCCTAAATTGCTCCTGAGGTTTTAAAAACATCACTGCACAGAATTGTTGAATTTGGAGGGGTGTTTCAATATAAAAATACCAATTAAGAAAATACATATATCCAAAAATTTATAGCTTTAAATCTCTATTGCATGGCCATGACCTTCTGCTTCTTAGATGATGTGTTTAGCAGGTAACGGCAGTAAGTCAACCAGTCAGTTAAAGATAAAACTAAGAATAGTTTTTCCTAAGAATAGGAAATTTTTCAGACCTTTTTACATAACTTTTCTTCAGGTTACATTTTGTCTACCTGACCAGTGGGTTCATTCAGCAGTGGACACTCTAATGGCTTTAATCTTAGGATCTTTTTGCAACCTTGTCTTTTCTTGCCCCTGCAGACAGAAAAGGCACCACAGCGAGAGGTGGGCAGCTTGTTCTTTGTGAATGGAGGCTCTGTGCAAAGCTACAACTCAATTAGGGAGGATTAATCTGGGAAAACAATGAGATCAGCAGATGTTGGTGGAGGAGAACCCAGAACCACTTCCTCTGCCGAGGCTTCTGAGCCATGCTGTGCATTCCCAAGTGGCTTTCAGTGAAAAAGTGAGGGGGGGGCTGAGGAGGGAAGGCAGGATTTGGTAAAAAATACTTTATTTGCCTTGAAAGTGCCGAAGCACTAACATAATTTTAAAAGGAAACAATGAGATTCTTGATATTCAGTGGCAACACAGAAGGAAAAACGCAGAAGAGAACAACAGCTGAGTGAGTCTTTAATCAGGGTCCCTTACAAAGTCCCAGCAAAAGACACAAGAGGTCTGATGAGACACAGCTGTGCTAATCCTTGTAATAAAAAACCAACAAAACAACATTCAGGAAAAAGGGGATATGCTAATGGAAGATTGATAATGCAAGACACAGTTGGCTGGAGAAGATGAATGCATTGGAACAGCCACCACAACAAAGAGCCCAGCAAGGCAGCGTGCAGCCACATCCTGCCCTGGGCTTCACACACGGCATCCCCGAGCCCTCTGGCCCTGCAGGAGCTGCTGTGTGGCACAGGGACATCCTGCAGCTGGCCTGGCTGGGGGGACAGCAGCGCCTCTGAGGCTCCTCCTGCTCCTGGGATGGAGCTTCATGGCTGGGATGGGTCTTCCCTGGAAAATGCAGTGTGGAGCAGGAAAACATTTTTGATGGAAAAAGAATCCAAAGCATTATATTCTTCTGAAACATTTTGACTGAAGCAACCCAACAGAATTCCTTTTCTGGGCAATGCCCAACCAGCTTCACCCTGGATATCCTTCTTTGGGTCGAATCTAATCCCCACCAAGCAGCTGAAATATTAAAGAAGAAAATCCACATTCCTCCTCACACAGAAGTTTTAGGGGTTGTTTCGTTTTTTTCCCTTCCTGGTGCTGAGCAATGCAGGGAGATCTATGGCACATCACACACGAGCCCAACTGTCCTGTGATTCTGTCACACTGTGAAATAACTTGGATGTGTTCCCAGCTGGGAGCGTGAGAGACACTCGGGGCACATCTGAGGTTCTGTGTCCCTGTGCTCCTCGGGGCTGGGGCTGTGCCCTGTGCCCTGTGCCCTGTGCCCTGTGCCCTGTGCCACTGCCCTGTGCCCTGTGCCCTGTGCCCTGTGCCCTGTGCCCTGACCTGTGCCCTGTGCCACTGCCCTGTGCCCTGTGCCCTGTGCCCTGTGTCCCTGTGCCCTGTGCCCTGTGCCCTGTGCCCTGTGCCCTGTGCCCTGACCTGTGCCCTGTGCCACTGCCCTGTGCCCTGTGCCCTGTGCCCTGTGTCCCTGTACCCTGTGCCCTGTGCCCTGTGCCCTGTGCCCTGTGCCCTGTGCCCTGTGCCCTGCCCTGTGCCCTGTGCCCTGTGCCCTGACCTGTGCCCTGTGCCACTGCCCTGTGCCCTGTGCCCTGTGTCCCTGTACCCTGTGCCCTGTGCCACTGCCCTGTGCCCTGTGCCCTGTGCCACTGCCCTGTGCCCTTTGCCCTGTACCCTTTGCCCTGTGCCCTGTGCCCTGTGCCCTGTGCCCTGTGCCCTGTGCCCTGACCTGTGCCCTGTGCCACTGCCCTGTGCCCTGTGCCCTGTGCCCTGTGTCCCTGTACCCTGTGCCCTGTGCCCTGTGCCCTGTGCCCTGTGCCCTGTGCCCTGTGCCCTGCCCTGTGCCCTGTGCCCTGTGCCCTGACCTGTGCCCTGTGCCACTGCCCTGTGCCCTGTGCCCTGTGTCCCTGTACCCTGTGCCCTGTGCCCTGTGCCCTGACCTGTGCCCTGTGCCACTGCCCTGTGCCCTTTGCCCTGTGCCCTGTGCCCTGCCCTGTGCCCTGTGCCCTGTGCCCTGTGCTCTGTGCCCTGTGCCCTGTGCCCTGCCCTGTGCCCTGTGCCCTGTGCCCTGTGCTCTGTGCCCTGTGCCCTGTGCCCTGTGCCCTGTGCCCTGTGCCCTGCCCTGTGCCCTGTGCCCTGTGTCCCTGTACCCTGTGCCCTGTGCCCTGTGCCCTGTGCCCTGTGCCCTGTGCCACTGCCCTGTGCCCTGTGCCCTGTGCCCTGTGCCCTGTGCCCTGACCTGTGCCCTGTGCCCTGTGCCCTGTGCCCTGTGCCCTGTGCCCTGACCTGTGCCCTGTGCCACTGCCCTGTGCCCTTTGCCCTGTGCCCTGTGCCCTGCCCTGTGCCCTGTGCCCTGTGCCCTGTGCCACTGCCCTGTGCCCTGTGTCCCTGTACCCTGTGCCCTGTGCCCTGTGCCCTGTGCCCTGACCTGTGCCCTGTGCCCTGACCTGTGCCCTGTGCCCTGTGCCCTGTGCCACTGCCCTGTGTCCCTGTGCCCTGTGCCCTGTGCCACTGCCCTGTGCCCTGTGTCCCTGTACCCTGTGCCCTGTGCCCTGTGCCCTGCCATGTGCCCTGTGCCCTGTGCCCTGTGCCCTGTGCCACTGCCCTGTGCCCTGTGCCCTGTGCCCTGTGCCCTGTGCCCTGCCCTGTGCCCTGTGCCACTGCCCTTGCCCTTTGCCCTGTGCCCTGTGCTCTGTGCCCTGTGCCACTGCCCTTTGCCCTGTGCCCTGTGCCCTGTGCCACTGCCCTGTGTCCCTGTGCCCTGTGCCACTGCCCTGTGCCCTGTGTCCCTGTACCCTGTGCCCTGTGCCCTGTGCCCTGACCTGTGCCCTGTGCCCTGTGCCCTGTGCCACTGCCCTGTGTCCCTGTGCCCTGTGCCCTGTGCCACTGCCCTGTGCCCTGTGTCCCTGTACCCTGTGCCCTGTGCCCTGTGCCCTGCCATGTGCCCTGTGCCCTGTGCCCTGTGCCCTGTGCCACTGCCCTGTGCCCTGTGCCCTGTGCCCTGTGCCCTGCCATGTGCCCTGTGCCCTGTGCCCTGTGCCCTGTGCCACTGCCCTGTGCCCTGTGCCACTGCCCTGTGCCCTGTGCCCTGTGCCCTGTGCCCTGTGCCCTGTGCCCTGTGCCACTGCCCTGTGCCACTGCCCTGTGCCCTGTGCCCTGTGCCCTGTGCCCTGTGCCCTGTGCCCTGACCTGTGCCCTGTGTCCTGTGCCCTGTGCCACTGCCCTGTGCCCTGTGCCACTGCCCTGTGCCCTGTGCCTTGTGCCCTGTGCCCTGTGCCCCTGTGCCACTGCCCTGTGCCCTGTGCCACTGCCCTGTGCCCTGTGCCCTGTGCCCTGTGCCCTGTGCCCCTGTGCCACTGCCCTTTGCCCTTTGCCCTGTGCCCTGCCCTGTGCTCTGTGCCCTGTGCCACTGCCCTTTGCCCTGTGCCCTGTGCCACTGCCCTTTGCCCTGTGCCCTGTGCCCTGTGCCCTGTGCCCCTGTGCCACTGCCCTTTGCCCTTTGCCCTGTGCCACTGCCCTGTGCTCTGTGCCCTGTGCCCTGTGCCCTGTGCCCTGTGCCCTGTGCCACTGCCCTGTGCCCTTTGCCCTGTGCCCTGTGCCCTGCCCTGTGCCCTGTGCCACTGCCCTTTGCCCTTTGCCCTGTGCCCTGTGCTCTGTGCCTGTGCCACTGCCCTTTGCCCTGTGCCCTGTGCCCTGTGCCCTCTGCCCTGTGCCCTGCCCTGTGCCCTGTGCCCTGTGCCACTGCCCTGCCAGGGGCTGTTCCTGGGCCATGGCTGAGCTCCTGCCCTAGGGAGGAGAGTCCCTGCAGGGTGGGTTCAGCACTCTGAGGTTATGGAGGGTGCTGCAGTTTCCTCATAGGGAGTTTTGGGACCTTGTGCTTCCCTTCTCCTCCTCCCCCAAGCCCTGCTCCATGAGCCCTGCGGGCAGCCTGGACCCACCTGCAAACCTGGGCAGGCCTGGAGCCTGGCCAAAGCAAACTTTGGCTCCTTTAAGTGATATATCCAGCACCTACTGAACAACTGCTGCCTTCTGCATTGCTGACTTTGCCCTATTTTTGCTCTAATTTACAGTTTAATTTGCCTTTGACACCTTCCTTTTTCAGCAGCACATTTTTGTTTGCTGAATAGCCACTGCCTTCTGGCAGCATTCCAGTGGATCCATGAATTAGTGTGGTTTCCTCTGTTGTTTCATCATTTGCAGGACACAAATCACAGGCGATTGCAAAGGGTTGGATCCTCTTGTAAGGAAAACTCACTAACTGAGATCCTATCTGCCTAGTTTTCTAAATAAAACAGACTTTTGAAATTCCCATATGCTTCATGGGACATTTTCCATGTTCACCAAGAAATAGCTTGATGGAGAAAGGAGGGAGTTTTAGGCACTGGATTGGTACAACCATAGCTGACCCAAGGCTTCCTGGCAAGTGTCAGGTGGTGACATTTGTTCCAAGCATGCAGCAGGGAAGATGTGATCTTGGCACTGGGTGTGTTTTTAACACTCTTCCCATTTCCAGAGCAGTTAGAAGCTGTCTGGAGAATTTCTGGCAAACTTTCCTTGAAAACTACCCATGTGGAGCAGCACTTTCCTAATTGGCCATAATAACCCCCCGATTAACTTCTCAGGGACACACAAAAGGTGTAGCTCCAGAATGTCTCTCAACCAGACCGAGAGGAGGTTGCCTGGGGTGCATTAACCCTTCCTCACAATCTTTTAAAATTTCGTGTCTGAGCAGGAAACATTTACGATTCTTTGTACCTCTTCCAATTCACTAATTCTAAATAGAAAGTTATTTGTGTTGCTGTCCTAAACAATGAATTTATTATGCAAAACATGCTTTTAAATTCGCTTTGACCTGGACATCAGGATGGTTAATTATGTTGTTTCTGGAGTGTTTTATTTCTTAAAAAAAGTTTTAAATATTGTCATTCTAAATATTTAGAACTCATTGGTGATAAATTCCATTCATGCTGCTGCCAATTATCAATTTCCAACATTAAGTATTAATTTTAACTCCGCTTTTTTCTAAGCCGGTAAAAACGATTTCCAGACTCCAGTGATGAAGAGCATTGCTTTTGCCAAAAATGTTTTTGCTATCTCTGCTGTATTTCTGCCTGTAGACATGCATTGAAATCACAGTCATCCCTGTAAAGCTGACCACCCCAAGAAATGGTTTTACAAGGTTTTTTTTTTTTTTTTAACACAGTCAAGGCATTGGCTCGGGTGGACTTTTTTAATTCTGTGCTTACGCCTTTTCCTGCTCTGTGCTGAGCTGTCTCTGCTGTTTGCATTCCTGCACTGTCTCACTTGTGTCTGTTGGAAAACAATAAAAGAATCAGGATATTCCTGGAGCATCCTCTGAAGCTGGTTAGCATCACTGCATGTGTGAAAATCTGATTTTAGCTGAAGTGGCACTGGCTGACTGCTGTGACTCAGTGCTGTCACAATGAAACCTCTGCAGTGCTCTGGTCCATCCTCCTGCTTGGAGGGGAGCTGTACTGCCACTCCATGAGGTCACAGCTTCATCCAGCCTGGATCCCTTAAACAGCCATCCATGGATATTCAGCCTCTGAACAACCTGTTCCACTGCTGTTTATCCACATCCTTCAGGAGAGAGGATTTGGTGTTTATTACGCAACTCATTTCCAGAATGAGCAGATTGCTCAGACCAACCCTCAGGACTTCTGAGAAAAACTTTGGGAATTTCAGAAAGCAAAGTAGGTCTAAACAGTAGGCTAGGTCTAAATTTCCTTCCTTAGAAGCTGAAGGTGTCATTCCTGAAGTCCTGACTGTGAGCACAACACTGGAATTTTAGAAGTCTAAGAAGAAGTATTTGATCACCAAATGTTATGCGTGAGCATGTGGTTTTGGGGACACACTCTCTGCAGATATTGGTGCTGAGGCTGGTTTGCAACATTTAGGGTTTAATCACAAACATATTACAAGGTTTGTATTTAGATTGAGGCTTAATAAACAGAAATGAATGGAAACTTTATGGGAATTCTTTCAGGGAGATAGATACAAAAATTTGAGTCCAAATGAGCTTCTCTATGTGCAGTAATTAATCTTTTGGAATGACAGCAACTTTCAAGGTCAGCCTGCTGGTGTGAGTTGTGGAAACATAGATTTGTTGATCCCCAATAGTAACCTCAGAAGAAGGAGTTCAGGAGAACAGAAAGAGCAGGATTTATGGTGTGATAGCCACGCTTGCAACAAACCCATCCAGGCCTAAAGGCAAAGCCCTTCATTCGCTGTTAATGAACGCAGCCACGTCTAATGGAGCGATGGTGGACAGCAGTGGTGGTTAAAAAGCAATCAAATCAACTAATGCTTTCATTAGAATAATGATAAGTGCATCAGAGGGACGCAGTGCTCAGCAAAACACCTCCTGCAGAGCACAAACACCACCACCACAGGAGATGTTTATGGCTTTAGACATGCTCCCTTTGATGTATTTATCAGTTAAATGTATTACTTCTGCTTCGCAGCTGTGTGCAGAAATAGCACTGAGGAAGAGCATATTTCACGTGTGCTATACATAGCATCATAACCTCTGAGCACCAGGGTCAATAAATAAAATTAAGTCAAAAGAGCTGAGTACATTTAGGGCCAACAGTGGATGTTGACAGCTCATGGCAGCACTGAAACTCCAGCTGCCTTCATGGGACTATTTTGTCTCAGCTAAAAGGAACATGAATTTGAACAACATCTCATTATGCAAAGAAGTTTTTTCTAAGAGGAAATATTTCCTATCATTAGGATGGAATTCATTAGGTCATGTCCTTAGACAGGAGAATGATAAGCCCCACTTTGTGCATGTTGTTGTGTATTTATCTTGCTGAAAAGTTACTGTTTCTTCTTGGTGGGTTTTGACCCTGTGATTTGATAATTACGTGGTGAATTATTGTGCATTAGGTTCAGCTGAGATCACTTCTGTTGGAGGCTGTTAGTACACAGTGCTCATTTCTCTGCATCCATAATTGCAGATGTTGATGTCTGAATTTATTTCAGCTACTGAGAGAAAAGAACCTCTTCCTGAAAAGAACCATGTTTGTTTGTAAAAAATAACATAAAGATTATTCCAGCCACACACAGACATCTAACTTGAAACTCTCCTGTTCTTTGGCTGATTCTCCTGCCTTTTCCTGCTGCTGCGTAATTTAGATGTGGAACATGGGAGGCCAGCTGCTGAATTATCCTCATGCCTGGGTTTTTGCATCTCTTTTGGGCTTTTTTTCCTTTGATTGCAGCAGTATGGGAGGATAGAGAGTGATAATTATGTGGTATCTGTGTAATTTTGCCTTAATTCATATGACACGAGCAGATAGATTCACACAGCCTTGTTTAATTTAAGGTTTGATAATACAGGATAACAAATATTATAAGTTAAAGTACATTTTTGTTGTGTATTGTCAGTAGATTGAACAAATACGTTATGAAAGTACTTAATTAATAATTTCATTGGTTTTCTTGCAAACTAAAATGCACATTTTGGTTCGTTGGGTTTTCCCACCCAACGCTTGCAGGCATCAGAGTTCATGGATGCTGGAACTTGGTTTTCCAGAGCAACCAAACACAGCTTGCTGTGGAATACAACCAGCAGTGGAGATTTCTCCATGTGCTCTCCCTCATTGAAATAAACACTAGAGCTGGACCTTGCTGGTGTGGATTGCCAGGAACACAAAACCAGCAGTGACTTCCAGTGCTTTGTGCCTTTGTGGCCAAGAGTGAAGGAATATTTGAAACACCTCTGTCTGTCAAACAGAGTTTACTCAGGAAGACACCTCAGGGCTGCTGGTGGTGTTGTGACAGCAACAATTAATAAGAAATGAACCACTTGCACTATTGAAAAGTATTTGGAAGTACCAAAATGTTGCCCCTTCTATTTCTTGTTTTAGGGTTTTAGGGATGTGGAGAACTCAACACTTGCATTGTGTCATTCCTGACATGCAGTGTCATCATTTCACCCAAGCAAACAAATGCTCCTTTAGGAATGAAATATATGGGATGTAAGACACAGATTGCCCAAGATGTCAGAAATTCCTTAATCAGACCCTTTCCAAACAGATTTTTTTTCTGTTTGAACTTTTAGTTTAATTTTTAAATGAGTTAGTCTCTGAGTAATTACTAGCTAATACTGATAATTGATTGAGTGTGGCTCTTAAAATATTATATTGTTGATCTTTTATTTATAACTAATAAGAGACTTAATTATTTATTGGTTACATTTCATGTCATTTAATAGGGTGATGTCTGAGCATAGGAGACTTCTCTTAATTACACAGGAAATCTTGTTTAAAGGCAAGGAGCTTGATCAGTCTATTTCTTGTAAGCTATTATTCTAGTCATACATTAAACAAAAAGAATCCAGGAGAAAAATTGTCTTCTGAAATATCTGTGATTTTTATAAGGTCAGGAAAATGGAGCTCTGTTATTTGCTTGCCATTTTCCTAAGCCAACAAGTGTGATTGTTTGTATACAAATATTCCCTGTTTGCACATTGATTTGGGCTTCCTTAATGCCAAAATAAACAATGTTACATGCATATCAACTGCTAATTTCCATCATGTCTGTCACAAAAAATCTGGGTTTATATAAAGACATCCTTCCTATTTGCCTGTTGCTGCTTGCTAGTGTTGACTTTCGTTTTATAAAAACATCTTCTCCAAAACAAATTGGAAGTTGGGCACCTGAAATGTGCCATTTGAAACACTGCAAAACTCAGGAGTTAAATACAAATTCCCAGAGTTTACTTGGACATCAGAAAAAAAACCAAATTGAAAACTTTGGATTCCTCAAGAAATCCAGTTTTTCTTTAAACTGAGGAACTTCATGCGTTGTTTTGGGTTTGTTTTTTTCCCCATGCTGGCTTCATTCCACAGCACAGCTGCATTTCTGCACTGCTCCCAACCTGCTGTAAGGTTGTTTAGATGACTGCCTGCATGCTATCAGCTCTGTATGCTCCTGGAAGTGTGGCTGGATTGCATCTGCCAGCTGAGAGGCTTGGTTTGCTCTCGACACTCAGCTCCTCTGCTTTTCCAGGTGCTTGTCCCGTGTCCCCCAGTGGTGACAAACTCCAGGCTCCCCCTCCAGACACGGTGCCTTTAACATTTCATGAGTTTCCAGAGGTAAAAGCCAGGTGGGAAAAGGTGAGGTTTTCCCAGGAGACAGTGCTCTGTTCTTCCAAGATAAATATGACATTGGGGTGTTCTCCTGCTGAACATGGATGGATGTTCTGAGGAGAGACCATGGAGCGATAGCTCTTTGTCAGAGCCAAGAACAAAGAGCGTCTGGCTCTTTGCAAGACTCTGCTTATTTCTTCTGCATCATGATGAATGATTATTAAAGTTTTCTTCCCACTTTTTTAAATTCCTTTTAGGATGTTAATTAAGTCTTGATGCTCTACCAATTGTCTCACCAGTGTAAGGTTCATCCCAATAGGTGTTGATGACAATTCATGATACATTGTGTAATTGGACTTTATCAATTGATGAGATACAACTGGTGCCAAATACAAAAAGTCACACCCAATGATCTTCACAAAATTGCAAATACAAAATTAGAATGATTTTTAACATCCAAAGTAACATTGTCATTATCTATTTTTATAGCAACACACATTGTTCTCAAGCAAACACAACCCTGACCAATATATACAATAACTGTTCTCTGACTAGTATCCGGGTGAGCTTCAAATGGCAAATGCTTTGCTCAACGTTATCCTGGCCATGGAGTGAGAGCCACTGCTGGGACAGTGGGAAAGGCACCAGGGGAGCGACCATGGAGGGGTTTGTGGGGTCACTGCCCTCCTGAAAGGGGACATTTCTTCTGACACAGGCACAGGGATGGATCCTTCACAGGGTCTGAGGGTGGGAAAGCCAGGAGTTACCAGGCAGCTCCCAGAGCTGAGACAGGAGCCTGGCCAAAGACTCGTGGTGACTCCAGGAGAAGGGTGACAGTGACAGGGATGGCAGGGGGGGACTGCAGGGACAGGGCATTTCTGAGGGCCTGGGGGATTACAGGGGCCAGGGGAGAAAATTGAAACGTGTAGAAAGTACATTAAAAAACAGATCTAAATGGAGGTTTCCACTTGAAAAGCTTGATGTTGGAGGGTCAGGACCTGTGCATATCTCCCAGTTACCTGGGAAAAGCAGCCTGTTACCTTGTTTTAATTGGAAAGTGACCCTAGGTTGAATTCACATCACTCCTGGACATTAGATCTGATCCAGATTAGTATCAGAGTGTGCTAAAGCTGCCTAAGAGCTCAAATCTCATTTAGAGATTGCCTTCGTGTTCTCCCAAAAATGTCATATCACTCAATTGTTATGTTTTTTTCCCAGGTGCTGGAGACTATAAAACACACTAGATGTCTTTTCAGTAATGTGAAAAGTGATTTTTTTTTTTTCTCAAGATTATACTGCACAGGGAAAACACTGGAGTTGAAAAGAATTTTTAGTAGCAGTACAAGAGTCTGCCACAAATAGGATGAAGGAAAATAAAACAAAATGGATTTATAAACCGTAAAAGCACTGTCAGGTTTTTAAAATGCTGCTACTTGCTGCTGGGTTTAAAGCTGTATATGGCTTTTTCTTAGTTCTTCTTGGTCCTGACAGTGCTCGTCAATAAACAGGGAGTGCTGGTAAACTGCCCCACACCCCTGTGCTGCTCCTTGGGGATAAATTGGAGTGACTTTTGCAGGTTTGTGTGGACGAACTCAGCTTGTTTTGGCTGTAAAAGAGAGCAGCAATATCCAGCCCCAGCTGGGGATGTGGCAGGAGCTGTTATTGCATAGACAATGTGGAACAAGTTGGCCAAATGCATTTCTTGTGGGCAGCTTTTCCAAGCTTCTCAGCTCTGGAGGATGTAAGGGATGAGCAAACCCTGGACCTGAGCTGCCAATTCTGTCAATAATATTATTATTCTGTCAATAATAATAATAGTAGTAGTATTAGTAGTAAAGCAGGTGGTGGGAGGTTGGTAAGGACACCAAACTCATGTGCTCAGCAGGACAGGTCAGTCAGTGCCACTCCAGTATGGCTTCAGTGCGTTTAGTACTGGGTGTAGGGCTGAAACTTTGGTTTTAGTGCTGGTTTTAGGGCTGAAACTTTAAGGCCATCCATTGAGTTCAAGTGCATCAGCATCTCTCACAGGGTGGGAGATGCAGTGCTGCCCTTGGACATATTCCTGTCCCCTGAGGTGTCACAGCCCCCTGGACATGTTCCTGTCCCCTGGGGTGTCACAGCCCCCTGGACCAGCCCTTTGGCAAGCTGCTGTAGCCCTGCTGTGTTCCCTGGCTAATCCAGGCCAGGAGCAGCACGTGGAGCTGTTTGAAGGCCTCCAAACTGGCTGGATTTGTGTATTTTGTCCAGCAGAGCTGCCCCCTCTGTCCCTCCGAGGCCAGCCCTGCAGCTTCTCCCAAAGGGATGAGGCTCAGCCCTGCCAGGCTGTCCCTGCCCTCCCAGCCCAGAGCCCTCAGCTTTGCACATCTCTGGATCCCTTCAGGTGCAGAGAGGCTCCTCTGCTGTCAGATCTCATACAGCCACAGCTCCCTGGAGAAGCTGCTCCAGAAGTTTGGTTTCCCTTCCCTTCACCCAGCAGCTTTCTCCTCCGTATTTAGCAGGGTGACCTCTGTGTTCCCTGCACAGTTTTATCCAGAAGCTCTCAGTTCTCAGTGCTGGTGACACCTGAAGCTCTCAGCACCATATGGAAATGAAGAACAATCCAGAATTGCAGCATTTCCTACCTTTCAGCCCCCTAAGGCTGCCGGGAGCCACATTGCTCATTGCCTCAGCAGTGTGCAAGTGTTAGAATCCAAATTGCTAATCAAAGGCGATCGTTAAGGACAATGATGGATTCAAACCAGTTGAATAAATAACATTATGTTGTCCTCTTTAGCACAGCAACCCAGTCATCACATTAATCTTTGGAGGCTGGAGGGGGGCAGCACCATCCATTAGAAGTGCACTTCTGCTGAGGATTCTTGTGAGGGTTTTTTTATTTGGTTGGAGTTTGGGGTTTGTTTTGGCTGGGATTTTTTAATAAATCTGAACAGAAAACTGCATGGCTTTAAACCAGGTTAGCACTACCATACATTGCACAGGGCAGATGCACTGGTTTGCAGTATGTGAAATGTTTCAGAGCTTATAAAATGTACTGTCTCCTGAAAAATCCTCTTGCTGCTTCCCAGCTTGTCAGCAAGGCCTGTGTCAGATCTGTTCCTGCTCTATGTGTGCTTGCAGAAAAGGCTTTTCCATTTAAATTCCAGAAGGTATCTGGCATTGCCCCTTTGTGGGTTTGTGTTTTCTCAGTGCCTCAGTGTGTCCTTGGGCCGGGGCTGTGTGCACTGATACTGTGCTTACCTTTACCCAGGCTAGGTTCTCCTGAGCCACTCCATAACCACGCAGGAGGCTAATCACCCCCTCATTAGCTTCAAACACAACCACACATCATTTTTTCCTCCCTGCTCTGGCTGGAGATTTAGTTTTAGCTTAAAGCGAATGGAGCCAATGTTAATGAGAATACATTGTCTTGATTTGCATATTAGATGAGATAAATATTGAGTTAATTTATACCTACGATGGTTTTTATTGCAGTCTACATGTTCCACAGTTCTATTCAATATATTTTACACACTGACTGTGTGTAGTTTGGAGGAGTAATGTGAAAATATATTATTTTGATGGTGAAAACAAAAGGGGGACTGTTTCTATTAGTTAGATTGGGTTTGAAAATGTTAGTAATTTCAACGGCTTTGTACTCCTACCCTCCTACTCTGTGAACACATGAACAGCTGTGAGTAAGGGCTTACACCAGTGTGCAAGCTGGGAGTGCAGAATCTTCCTCCCAACTGCAGCCCTGGCAGCTGTGGAGACTCCTGCTCCAATCAGCTACCAGCGAGTGTGAGGAAATTCAGAGATTTTCCCGTGGCCTATGCCCCTCCCTTTACCTGGGAGGCATTGCAGGAGCAAAATGAGGGCCTGGAAATAAAACCACAAATGCTTAAATTGTTTGAAGCCTTTCTTAAAAGATAAATCAGAGGAATGTTCAACATCTGAACCACCAAAACTGGGCCTTGTGCATGTCACAGGATGGCTCACAAGGGTAGAACATGTTGTACTAAAAACTTCCCTTTTGGAGGACAAAATACTCATGGGAATCCACTTAATTTATTTCAAATAATGCAGACATTGAGGGTTTGAAAGAACCAAAAGAGTTTGCAAAAGGGAACAAAAGGTGCTCGGGATATTTTAGAATTTCTCCTTCCTCTGTCTTCCCTCTCCAGCTGTATTTCCTCATTATAGATGTGAGAGGGATCTTTGCAAATCCTGCTGATATAATTTCATTCCCTGATTATCTTCTGATTATAACCTTTTTATTTTGGAGAAGAGGAATGCAGGTTCTTTTTGTGTAGCACAAAGAATTTCAATCAAACTTTATATCACAAGGCACTACCTGTGTGTCCACATACATCAATCATATTGTGAAACAACATTTTATTAAATGGCTGAAATTTTCAGCTGTTTTGCCAAATGCTGGGCATTTTGTTACATTCTTTGACTTTTCTACTTGTTCACTACGATAAATGTTTGAAAGGCCAAGCCTGTTGTCCAAAACTTGTCATTATTAAAAATGCTGTGCTCTGAAGCACAGCAGCACTGGGCATTATTTGATATATTTTATAGTAACCCTTCAGTCTGCTGTGGGAAACAGCCTTCGTGGCAGCTGGGGATTAGAAATGTGGAAAATACATTTCTCTCTTGAGCTCATCCTCACTGTACTTCCTCTGTTTGGCTCTCGGTGCCCAAAGCTGAGCCCAGAGGCACCGAGGCTGGAAGAGACCTCCAAGATCCAAGCAGCAGCCCAGCAGGGCCATGGTCACCCCAGTCCATGTCCCCATGGCCACATCCAGTGCCCTGGGGACACTCCCAGAGATGGTGACCCCATCACATCTTCATGGAGCTCCTGGAATATTCCGAGCTGGAAGGTCCCACAAGGAGCATCCAGTCCAGCTCCAGTGAAGGACACATCAGGGATCAAAAGCACAACCCTGGCTTTGTCAGCACCAGCTGAGCTCATCCCAGGGCCTGACCTTTCCTTCAGGGAGAAAAGAGCCGAGCTCTAGCAGGTGCTGGGCCAGGGCAGCCGTGGGGTGAGGTGTTAAACACACCATCTCCACCTTGGTACAAAGACACTTCATTGCAACAATCCAGGTTCTTAAGCTGTTAGCTTGTTCTGAGTTTCCACACTTGTGAGGCACAACCAATGTGCTAAACCAACACCACAGACAGGACAGGAACAGCATCAGGTGTGACCAACCACAGCCCCACTGTGAGCACTGACTGGTTCTGATCATTGTTTTGCAATCATGGAACTTGTTTGTCACCTCTAGCTGAGTCATCCCCAGAATGCTTTCCTAGTTAGCCAAAGGAACAGAAGTGAGCAAGGATTTTACAAGGGCAGCAAGGCCCTCCCTTTGCAGAGACTTTCTGCTCTGCAGCCCTGGGGTTGCTGCTCCTGCTCCTTGTGTCCCTTTGTGTCCTGTGTCCCCTGAGCTGCTCCAGCCCTGCATCCTCTGCTGAACCTCTGCTGTGCAGCTGCTGCTCCTCACTCTGTGTTTATGCATCAACTGGGGCAGAGTGCAGCATGTGGAACTCCTCCTGAGCTGGGTTACACTTTTTCTGGCTGGTTCTCCCTTTTTTATGACATGGGTGTGAGAGTTTGTGCCAGCCTATCCACGCAGGACACCTCACCCTGAGCAGGTGTGCAAATGTCAGCTGAATTGTTGGTGTTCTCAGCTGCCCTGGGGGCTGCTCGTCCACCTGGGAGCAGCATCTCTGTGAAAACTCCAACTGGAAGAGATTTACAAACTCTGAGTCTTGTTCTGAACCAAGGGAACATTTTCCTGCCCAGGTAAAGGTTGTGTCTCATCACAAAGCTGATGCTGGTGGCACCTCTGTGTCACTGAGAGGTATTCCTTGAGTATCTTTAGGGCTGGATGCACCAGAAAGGTAATGGAAATATTTTCTGGATTTGTCTCCAGTTAGTATAATTACAATAAGCTATGTTTTAACTATGCACTAGGTTATTCCTGCTGTACAATTGACCAAACTAACCTGAAAAGCATTATTTCTTAACAAGAAGCTCTCAAGAAGACAACCTGTCTCCTTTGAAACATCAAACTGACACCAAAAAGTGCTTCCTCATTTTAAAGCTGATGGGACAGTGCCAGGCAAAGGATATTTTTAGTATTTGCCATTATTTAACTTTCTCTGCTGGAAATTTTTCTACAGTTTCTTTACATAAACAACCTCAGAGAAATACAGCAATACTTTCATCAAAGGTGAAAGTTTAACTCTGAAATTAATGCAACATTAGGCTTGATGCTCTTTTTTCCCCCATCTTCCATTGACAAAATACCTGTCATTCTTCCAGAATTGCCACTGGAACAAAGCAACCAGTTATTCCCAAACACCTACTGAACAAAGCTTTAGGAGAGGTGGCTGGGAAATTACAGAACTGGCAGATCTTGTGAAAATATTTTATCCTCTTCCAAATCAGCTGAAGGATAAGATGGCACCACATCACCTTAGAGACCTCTCTGTCCTTGGTGCTCTCCAAGGATCATTCCCAGCTCCACAGGAATGCTGAAGCACTTTCTGTGTCCTCCCAGCCTTTGGAAGAGAAAGAAGAGGTGATGTTTTGTACTTCCTGCCTTTACTACTGCAGGAGCAGATAAAAATTAACCTGTCTGAACTCTGTAATAGCAGGAGCTGTCATTGTATGCTTGTGCAAAGAATAATTTAAGAGAATGCTTATGGAGCCTTTACAAAAAGGGGAAAATATTTCCAAGTCTCAGCAAAATCTTTAAAAACAAATACATCTGCATTTGGGATGATTCAGAGGATAGCACAGGAAATAAAT
This sequence comes from Entomyzon cyanotis, assembly GCA_024500445.1. Taxonomy (NCBI): domain Eukaryota; kingdom Metazoa; phylum Chordata; class Aves; order Passeriformes; family Meliphagidae; genus Entomyzon; species Entomyzon cyanotis. Next base: position 18,152,760 of record JAKEPQ010000743.1, on the reverse strand, counting down.
CAGGTGTAAAGGCTATAACAAGCATCATAAAAGATTCAGAAAGGTATTGAATTGGTCTGGATGAAAAGCAAACAAACATAAATCACCAGGCTTCAATTAATGTTGTGTCAGGTTTGTTTCTGGGTTGTTTTTTTCCCGGTTAATAATGTTCACTGAGAACAGTGTGGAGTTAAAAGGGGACATGGGGGATTGTTCCTGGCTCCATCACAGATGTCACAGATGTCACAGGCTGTCAGGGACAGCTGAGAGTGATGACACAGAGCCTGCTAATATCTTTATGCTGCTTTTATGGAGCTCCCTGGTCCCTAATGCACTTTCTCTTCTCCAGCACAACTGGCCCACGCTTTTAAGTCCTCCCTGCAGCCCTCCAGTGATGGTGCAGCTCAGTCCAGCAAGTGGGAATTTACTCTGAAAAATGTCTGTATTGCTGGAGCTGTGGATGTGTTATTGTCAGACTTTTCGGAGCAGTTCAGATATATTTTTGATTTTTAAATGGAACAAAGTGTAAATCTCGCTGGCCAGATTGTTGTCCTGCTGTTGATTCTTTCTGCACCAAATGGAAGAACAATAATTTGACTTTTATGCTTTTGAACTTTGTGATTATCAATGCAAACACTTTGCTGTGATCTGGCAGAAGCCTCCTAAAATCTACTTGGATTTTAACTGGAAATTTAAACAATTGATAAAAGAGATTTTTTTAAAAGTAGTTATTTCTAGACCCATTTCCACAAAGAATGTTACATCTTTATAGCTTTGAGGGATGCTTTAAGAGAATGATGTATGCCAATGTATTCCTCAAAAATATTAACAAAAAAGGAACAGCCTTTGAATTTGATAAAGCCAGATTGCAAAAATAAAAACTATTGAATACACAAGAATAGCAAAAGAATCAGAGCAGTGGCAGGTTATAAAGTCAAAAAGTCATTAAGGCTCATTTTAAATGATTTTATTAAATTTTAAAGGAATGAAATGATCATATATTAATTATCCCCATAAATTGAAAATCTGAACTAAGAGCATGGAAAATGGCAGTGGACTCATGATTGCATTTGCTTTCTGTCTCTAACAAAGCAAAGCTTAAAAAAAAACTTCCATAGTTTTTCACTCAAAAATGAATTCCTAGAAGATTAAAGAAAGTTGCAGTGATGCAGAGCCACCTAATTTGGTGTAATTCTCTGTGAGCAGCCCAGCTTGGCTGGGTGCAGAGCAATGAATCCAAGCACTGAGCAGCAGCTCCAGAACAGCTCCTTTGTTTATTGCCTGTTTCTCGTGAAGGTTAATAATTGCAGTGTTTACCCTGAACATCTAATTAAGATGTCTTTGATTCCCTCGATTTCTGTTTAGCTAAGATTCAATGTCTTTGTGCCTCCTGAACTGTGCCTGTTGTAGAAATAGTTCTTAGGCTTTGTCACTCTCTCAAAACTTAATATTTCCATTTTTGTTTCTTTATAAACATCTGAGTGCCTGAGGCAGCAGATGAGGAAAAGCTGGCACAGTTATCTCCCTCAAAGTTCTCTCATTGCCATATCTTTTGCACATTTTCAAAATTCCCAGATGAACAGACCCCTCTCAGCCAGGAGAATAAAAACCTGTCCTTCTTTGTTAACCTCTTGAATGAAGAGATAACATTCTAGGGAACACAAGGAAACAAACATGATCACCTCCCATGTTTTACCAGAGAAGAGAACCTCTGGTACAGCCCTTTGGTTCTAGACAGGTTCACGAGATATCTCTTCATCAGTGTGAGAAACTGGATCCCAAAATGCATTTTCTCCTGGCTGTAACTGGGCAGGAGTTTGCCTGGGCAAGGGGCAAGGACAGAAAAAAGGCAAAAGAAAAGAGAGTATTTTTCTGGGCTTTGAGGAAGGAGAATAATGCAAAATACAGCACTTGGACAGGAGAGTGAAAGGTTTAGTAGCAATGTATATAAAGATATGGATATCACTAGATGTGATGTAAAAACAGAAGGCAGGGAATTATTATTTTATATTAAAAAGGAGGGAGGGATTGGCTGGATGGGTGTTTTTAGAGACAAACACTGAAGGAGCTGGAGGGGAAGGCAGTGGTGTGCAAAGCAATGAAAAGGAGTTCAGAGCAGATAGATCTGATCTCTAAGGTGAGGCAGAAACTTTCTGGGTGTGAACTTCTGTGTCTGAGGAGCTGATTTGGCTGCACTGGGGAAAATGCTCCTTAAGATGATCAATTCCAAATGGTGAATTCAGACAGCTGAAAGTGTCTGGATGAAAGGAGAGTAGTCCAGAGTCCTTGAAATAAAGGGCCTGGGATCGCAAAAGTCAGTGGTGTAAACCAAGGTGGGAACATGGCAGAGATGTTTGGTGATGCTAAAGGTGAAACCAGCAGCAGAGAGGAAAACAGGAGAATTGTGTGGGAGGAATGAGTGAAAGAACTGCTGGGATGCCATGAATGGTATAAGGGCAGGGCTGTGCTTTGTGGTGGAACAGAATTGCTGCTCTGCGTGGGAGAGCTTTGGGGCAGCGAGGAGATGGAACAGCTGGGTGTTTGTGGGTTATGGGGTGGCTGTGCCTGGGAGAAAGGAATGTCAAATCCTCCCCGAATGGGGTAGGTGTGACCAGGGAGAGGTTGGGTACTCCTGGAAAAGGCATTGGCGAGATGCCATGGAATGATCCATAAAATATCATGGTTTATATTCAGAAAGTGCATTGACCCAGGGAAGCAGTGGCTATTTTAAAGAGGAAACATGACCTAAGCAATTCTTTAGACAAAGACTGCTCCTTGGGCTCAGTGTCACACATGAGAGCCAGCTGTGATTTCAGCTGAGCTCTGAGGAGCAGTCAGGCTGGGAGGGTCCTGGGTGAGGCTGGGTTGCTGCTGGAGCCCTGCAGGAGGAGGGCTTGGGCTGCTGGGGCTCTGCAGGTGCAGCTGGCCAGGGCCACCAGAGCTGGGCCACCAGAGCTGGGCTGCATGCTCCTCATGGGCTGATATCACAGGAAAGAGGTGGGGCAAAGACAGCAATGCAAAATGTTACAGCTACACCATGCATTGGAGGGAAAGGAGGGATATTTCCATTTTCCAGGCAAATATATTGAGTTTGGTTACTCCAATCTTGGCAAATCTCATGGGGAGGGAAGTTCACCAATTCTACTGTGGTCATACATGGCTCAGGCAGAGACCAAAGCTGAAAGGTTTCCAGGGCTGCTCCTTTCTCCAGAGCTTCTACCCCTGCAAAAGGATCAAATCTGTCTATCTGACAACTGTGAATTTAAATGGGTTTGCTGCTTTTTGTTGTCTTGTTATTTTTCTTTTCTTATAATGGAGGAGTTGGTGTTTTTTAAAAGATTTTGTGTTCCTTAATTGTCACTGAATTTGTCATGCTGCCAGTTGCAACCAGAGAAAAAAATGTCTGGATGAAGGAAATACAGTGAAAGTAAGTGTGCATATTGAAGGCAGTTAAACAAAAGTTCTGTCTGAAAAGAAAATATTTCCTTTGTTTGCCAGGCTTACTGAGCTCAATGAGCATTTACCTAGATTTCAAATGTATTATTATTGTTGGTGTCATTGTTAGCATTATTATTATAAACAATTCCAGGGTCCTGTATTGAAACCTAAATTTTCTTGCCATCGGCCAGTTGTGGTTAGAAAACACACTCCTTTTTCTGTGCTCCCCAATGCCTGGTGCCATGGCTTTCCTAATGCAGCAAAGTGGGAGAGTGGCCTGGGATTCACTCCTCATGTTTCATGTCAGGAGAAGTATTTCCTTTAGGTCTCCTGTCCCTGTCAGCAACAAAGCAGCAAGGAAGGAGCTCTGCAGCTCCTCTCCTCTCTGCGACATCTGCAGCAGACAAAATTCTAAAGCCCTCAATTCCCAGTCATGAACGAGCTATAAAAACAATGTGTCAGAAATGAAAATTGTTCCATCATAATTTTTCACAGTTCTTTTTGACAAAAGCCCAACAAGTCTCATGAATACACATTTCCTCTAACCTTATACATTATGTATCAGGCCATAGCAGGAGTGTTGGGAATTACTTGTCTCCAGGAAGGGCCTTTGAAAATGCTCAGTCGGTAAATAAACCAAGCCCTAGGAGTGGTAAGTACTTTTTTTACATATTATATTGTCTGTGAGCAAGGGCAGACAGGCCACTTCAGCACTTCAGCTGCTGATAAATCTTCAGATCCAACAACATCTGAGTACTTTGCATCTTCTGCCATGAGCTATAATTTCACCCTAACCCAAAATTATTCTGAGAAGTCAGAAGCTCCCAGCAGAGACTGTGCCACCAAATGGTGCCAGAAATGTGATAAGAAGTAGTGCTAAGCTGGGCTAAGTGTGGTGAGTTGTTCCTCATGTCCTGTGGAGGTTTGCAGATGGCAGAGGGCCAAACCTGGATTTACAGTATTTTACTGCCTCATTGTTGGGCCAGAGCTCCCCAGGCGCTGAGTGTGAGCTTTGCAAAGCTGGGTACTCATCAGCACTGTGCTGGAGCTCTTGGACAGAATTCCTACTGTGCATAAGTTGGGTTCTGTGGGTAAACACCAAGAGATACCAAGGGGGTGATTGATTTGCAGGGAGCAGGAAATGGCCAAGGACAGAGTGCAGCTCCAAGACATTGCAGTGCTGTGCTTCCCATCACGAGGGTATAAAATTCCAGAGTAAGGATCAATTAGGGGACGTTGCAGGAAATTCCTCATCATTGTTAGTCAATGAAGATTTATGGTGTTTGCCTCAGCAATAATTTACTGATTGGTGCTGCTTGGCTAATGCAGACACGAGGCAGCTGAGGGCTCCACTTAATTGAAATGATAAGGCAGTTTGCAACTGCTTTTAGGTGTCACTGATCATTTACTCATGTGATTATGATTTAACTTTTCCCTGGCTGTTCCTCCCCCGGTGGGAACTCGGAACATTACAGAAGTGAGAGGATAAATTAGCTGCAGACAAACAACATATGTTTGTATCAGCTCTATAGCCAGACAAGTATTTTTAGTGAAACCCCATCCAACTTGATCCCTGTTTGGCTGAGGAAAATGCTTAAGCCCTTTAAATCAGGAGCTACTTTTGCCTATGCAGCTGTTGGATATGAACTGTAATGGGGCTGTAAAGTGTCTGGGAGTCCCAAGCCGCTTCCATAACTGCTAAAAATGCCTCATGAAATACAAGTGCAATGCTTCAAACACAGGCAGAGCCTTGCTCAGATGAGTATGGACAGAGCTGCTCTGCCTAAGGAGCACTGCCCAAAGCAGAGCAGTGAGAAACAGATTTTGGCCCCCAGTAAGTGCAGCCACTTCCCTAAGAGGGAACTGAGCTCTCACAGCAAACCCTGCCAGCTTTAAATATGATCAAAGGGCTGTATTTTCACTTCCCTTCACATTCATACAGCTTTCAAGCAGAAATGTAACCTGTGCACCCAAGAAAATCAGAGCCAGGCTGAATGTCCACCTTTGTTCCTTCTGAGGCAGCGCTGCAGCTTTGCAGAGAGCTGCTCTGCTGTGCCAGAGCTGTCAGAAGCATCAAGGAAAACTCCCAGGATGACTCCTTAACTGGCTGTGCAGGGGAGGCTGCAGAGCTGGAGCTGAGGGTGTGAAAAGGGGAGCAGTGATGTCTCTTCCAGCAGCTCTCTGATGTGGCAGGAGCAGAACCAACTCCTTTATTTATCCTTGGCAAAGGTATTTGGCCTGCCACAGCAGATTTTTTATTCTGGGAGAGCGTGCATGTATCAGATATAGAAAGTTCATTCTTTCAGCCACCGAGGCCAAGGAAACCAGAAGTGCAGCAGGTTCATGCTCTCCAGGCACACCACAAGAAGCAATAAATAGGCCATCTGAGTGTGGTCAGATCCATTCCTGTGCCCACAGGAGCAGGTAGTGCTAATAAAAGTGATTGCAGAAGACAAGATGAGCTGAGCTTCTGGCAGGCAAAGCCTCTGGCTGATTTATGTGCAGCGAGGAGCAATGTCACAGCAGGGCATCATTTTGTACTGAAACAATGCAAAAATTGGACAGATTTTGAGGCCTTGCAGTGACCCAGGTGATGGATGCAGGTAGGGAAGCTACCAGTGAGAGCACAGACCTGTGCCTGTGCCAGCCTGAGAGTAAAAGTTGGTGATTTTTAATGCTTTTTTAACAGAGTCCTTTAGTGCTTGGTGCTATCACTTATCTTGTCTGAAATTAGAGATCAGCCTTTGCTTGTTTTGTTGTTGCAGGCATTGAACTTATTGGTATAGGTGGCTTGAATCAGAATGGTTTTAAGAGGTTTTGGTTTTATGGGAATGTGCCTTTTGCAGTATGATAAATCACTGGGCACTGAAATGTGCCTCACAAACCAGCTGACTCTTACATGGTATGGTGTAATGTACTTAAAACTGTGGATTTAGTCTCTACAAAACTGGTGACTTTGTTTGTCAGTAACACTAATGACAAATCCAGCCAATCCCATTTACTTACTGAGTACATATATTGGGATATAGTAGCATATATCTGTACCATAAGTTAATATTTATGTGAAATCACCATTTTACACAATTTCAGATGGAATGATTACTTCCTATATGAAGCAGAAAGAAAGGCTGCAGCTTCACAGATTCATTTCTATGATTCTGTGTAGTTTTCCTTTTATTATGAATAACAAGTTAAATGTTTGGAAAATTTCTCTAAAATATTTAGAGAAGTCTCTGGCTTCTTAAACCTCTTCATCAAGCTATTTACAAGCACACTGCATGGACTTTCATTCCCCAAATTGAAGTGTTTCTGAGAAAGGAGCACTGTATTCTATGCAAACTTCTGTATATAGCAGGCAGTGTCGGATTGAATAGCCCAAAAGCCTAATTTTTTCTGCTTTATTTCAATAATCTTTCAAAGTGCAGAGAAAGTTGTCACATTTATGGCTCCATTCTGTAGGAAATTGCTGGTTTCATTAAGAGGCTACTGGAGTCAAACGTTTTATTTAAAGCTGTAAGACTGAGTTTATGATGGCAACAAGGACTTAATCACTTTTCAGTTAAGCCTGAGTGGTGCTAAAGCTGCTGAACGTGGTGCTCACTGTCCAGTGCATGAGTTTTTCTGTTTTATTTTCTGATGGTTTCAAATGTTTTCAACTGGATTGCAGCAAAGCAAAGCAAATCAAATAACCCTGGTTTTGAACTGATCCTTCCTGTGCTGTGCCTTTGCATTTGTGTTAGAGAAATTCCTGATCCCAGGGCAGGAACAGATCTGCAAACACAAATGGGGCTCTTACTGCTTAGGTGGGAGTTTTAAAATCCTAATTTTTCCTCTCTTTATAGAAATAGCCAGACAATTTTGCAGTGTAACTAATTATTTTTAGTGTCTTTGAAAGAAACAAATTTGCCATCCCTTGGCAATTTGGTAACATAAAGGATTTATGTTTTATTTCCTTTCAGTCTCTTTCCTGCTTCTGTATTTCTTGGAAGCTAAACCAGGCTGATGGCAGAGTGGCACTAAATGAATGGATATGGATTATTAAAGAAATGTTCTTCCCCTGAAAGGACTAAAGCACGCTGGGCTGCCTGGGGAGCAGAATTCCCAGTGTCTGCACACACTGCTGAGAACAGGCATTATTTCCAGCACCCTCTGTCTCTGCTGTCACTGTAGGGCTGTTGGGGTGGTGGCAGGGCTGACACGCTGGGGTGGCAGCTGTCACACAGCCAGGACATGTCACCTGCTCTGAAATAAATGCAGCTTTCACAGAGCTCATCAGGCACTCGGGAGCTTCCCAGTTTTCTGCCTGGGATTACCAGGAAACCCTGGGCATCCTGTAGGACTGAGATAATTTTGGGGTTACACCTCGTTGTATAATCCAGCACTTTCTGGATATGTCATTCTGACTTTTCTGAAGAGTTCCTGTGGCAGGGATTTTTCACTGGGAAATCCTGGGCAAATGGCTGAAGTTCTGACCTTCTGAATCCAGCTAGGAAACACCTCCTGCCTCAGCTGGGTGTTCCCCTGAAGCTTCCACCAGGCAGCATTTTATTGTGCAGAGCTCCTCACTGGGTGTAACTATGGGAAAAAGCAGATATGGGATGGTGTGGTTATTAGACATTTGTCAGTGGTGCTATGATGAAACAACAAGGAGATAAGGTGGCTCAGTGAGTGCTGCACACACGGAATGCACACAGTCATAATCCATCCTGCAGCTGATCGGGGTGGGACATCCTGCAGGTACCAGGGAGGTGCTGCAGCATAAATTTATTTTCTAAAATTCCCAAAGCCCCATTCATTGCAGCCCTCATCAGGCCCTTTGTGCTGGCTGGGAGCACAGGAGGAGTCCCTGGGCAGCAGCTCTGTGCCTGCAGCTCTGGCAGAGCAGCTCCTCAGCAGCCTTGTTACCCCAAAACTGTGCAGGACACGCTCAGGGCACCCTTGGGGACTGGGGGGAACTGTGCATCTGGAGAGGCTTTAATGAGTGTATTGTCACCAGCATTTTCAGGGGAGCTGCTGTGAGCACCTGCAGTGAGATTTTTGCCAGTGGCCAGATTTTTTTTTTCCGAAGTTTTTCCAAAGTCAGGCTGTGGGCACCAGGAATGTCAGAAAAGAATAGAAATTGCTGAGATAAGCTCAGTGAGGCTCGAACTGAGTTTGATACCAAATCAAGGAAACACAATTGCCATCATCTGCCTTTGCTACTCTTCAAGGAGTAAATTTGTCAAGAAGATAGAGCTTATTTTCTTGGCCAATGTGAAATTATTGTACAGCAGCACACACACTCCTGTTGCTTGGTTTTTGAAATTTACTTAGGAGTTCAGCACCTTTGGTTGCTTGATTTTCTTTGAAGGGACAATTGTCCATGCATCCATATCTGGGTTGAAGGTCTTTTATAACAATGGATTGAATTTTGCATCTTTTATTGCTTAGAATAAGTAATTATTTGATGTACACTTGCATATATCTAAAGCAATTAATCCCAACACTGCAGAAGAGTAATTTTTGAGCATTCCTGATGGATTTGTAGAAAATCTCTGATTTCTTTACTCATATCTCAAGATGAGATGAGCTATGGTGGAGCTGATGTCAGCTCTTGTCCCAAATGCTTGATCACACTGCTTGGTTGGGATATCTCCTCTCTCTGCTCCCAAAGCCCAGGCAGGTTTTTTCAGTGGGCTGAAGGGATGGTCTGTCATTACAGAGTGATTAAATTGACTGTGATTTCTTTGAGAGAAAGAGCACTGGCCGTGAGAATGTGGAACATGAATTACAAAACACAATGCTAATATTACTAATTAGAATTGTGATGGCTTCTTCTTGCAAAGGATCATGAAAAAAAACAGAAAGTGTGACTGATTAAAAATAGTTTAAGGAGGATAGAAAGTAGAACAAAATTAATCCATTCTCACTGTACTCTTAATACTGTAATCTTTGCAAGAGCTTTTAAACTCCTCCTGATGTGCCAAACCTGTGCTGGAATCCAGAGCTGTCATTACAGTCACAGCACTGCAGCAGCCTTAGCTCTGGCTTGGGGTTTTTTTCATAGAAAAAGGTAAAAATTGTGAACAAGAAATTTACTGAAAGCAAACTGGATAAACAATACGTAAGTTTGTATTATTTGTACTTTATAATTTGATTTTACATACTTTGAAGACCTATGGATTGCTGATTTGTTGACTGTACTCCCAAAAGCTTTGGATGTGTGAGTTATACACACACTCCAAGAGAATGCCAGAGTCATTCAGGTTGGAAAAGACCTCCAAGATCATCGAGTGCAACCTGTGACTGAGCACCACCAAAGCCCCAAACCTTGCAGTGAAAAGGGTGGTACAATGTAATTATATATCAACATAATCATTCCTTTGTAACAGTTAAATTTATGCTTAAATGAGGAATTTGTCTGTGGTTTCTCTCTCTTGCTGTCATGGTGGGAGGAAATGGCATTGTCTCATTCCCAGAGGAGTGCTCAGGAAAAAGGGGAGCAGAAAGGGAACAAAAAGCTGCTCCTGGCCCTTGACAGGGTCTGGGGTGGAAACTGCAGCTCCATCCCAGAAGTGGAGAAGACTATACAGCTTTGGATAGAAATCCAGAACAGGAGGAGTTTGCACATTACACTTTCCTACCTTAAAATTGGTTTGATTTCCAGAGGCATTAGGACATGAGGCTGCTTCTGCACTCTGGGCTGCTTTATTTGCTTTTACCAGATGGGTTTTTTTTGTTTGTTTGTTTTTCCTCTCTCCCCTTTATCAGACAATAGTATTTTGTGTCATGACATGCTGGGTCTTCTTCTTTACCTGCTTAATTTAGTGTCAGGCTGTCAGTTAAACTTCTATTTGGTTGTAAGCAATAAAATCATGCATGAGATGTCCTTGGTATCTTCAGCTCATTTAACTAATGATCATGTCTGTCATTAGGATCCTCTCAAACAGGCAAGATGTTGTCAGGCTGTTCACAGTGGTTCTGACTCTGCATTTCCCATCTTCATCCATTTAGTAAAATTATTTAAGGCTGCAGAAAATCCTCATCTCTTTCATACAAACACACTGTGATTCCTGGCTGCTGGTCACATTTTCATCTGTTTGAAATCTTCACTGAAAAGGTTTGCTGGGGGAGACAATAAGCTCAGTTTTAGCTAGAGATGTTTAATTTCTGTCTGTTTAATGAAAGCAGAATTGTGCCCACTGGCAGAAGAAAACTGTTATATTTCAGTGTGATATTTGCTTCTTGAGAAGTTTTGCTCTAAAAGGATTCCCCTATTTTCTGTTCTTCCAGCTGCACTGACATATTTGTACCTGTTTGACCATACAGGAGGTATTTAGTTAAATAAACTATATCAGATACAATCACCTGGAGCATATTTGATGCTCCACACCTCAATGGAATTATCCCCAACCCCTCCCTCAGCTCAGGCCAGTGATGTCAGCATTCCCTGGCAGTGCTGTTGGCAGACAGGATTTATTGAATGATCCATGATCCAACATTAGTATTCTGGGATTGCATTGGGTTGGCCCAAGGACTGAGACCTTGTAGGACAGGTACAAGGGAGATCTTCATGTTAATGGCATGTGGGAGTTGATAACACAGCAGATCTACAGGTTTGTAGGACAGTGGGTGGCTGTGCTTGACATGGACTCTCAGTAGTTCATTAAAACTTCCCTGTAAGGTCCCTATGGTTCCCTTTTGGTGCTGGGGAGGTTCAGACCCAGCTCAGTGCTGAAGGGGAATGGAAACATCCCTAAAGCATTCTTAGACTGACAGGCAGCTCCTGTTAGTTATTGGAGTCAGCACACCTCACTGCTAGCTCAGCTCCCATTTCCCATCCTGCAGGAGGAAAGGCACAGGGATCTTCCATCAGACCCCAGTGAGGTTTGATCCCTGCACCAAAAGCACTGGGGTTTCTGGGAGCTCTAAGGCTGAAATAAGGAGATATCAGTGGGATATCTAAGCAGATAACAGTGGGAAGTGCTGCTGCTTCTTTGGAAAGTGCATTATTTTTAAAACATTTGGAGCTTCCCTAGTCTAAGGGGGCTTTTGTGGGTGTGTTGTGGTTTGTTTGGGGGTTTTTTTGGTCATAAGTTGCTTGAAAGAGCTATAGAGCTGTTCCAGTCTCCTCACTAAGGATGGGAACTAAAAATAGGTGGTCACTGGAAAAAATAACTGGTGAAAAACTAGAACACAAACAAAAGAATGTATCACTGCACTAGTCCACTGTGAAATAACTTCCTAACAAATGGAAGAACAAAAGGAAGAAACTTTGCTTCTTTTATTTCCATGTACTTCAAACTTTTCCATGTACTTTAAACTGGCTCTGTCTTCCTGCTGAACATCCTTAAATTATCTGTATTAATCACTCTCTCATTTCAATTTTTAGGATGGCTGTAACAACTGCTGTCTCTTAACTCCTCTTATTAAAACTTTCTAAAGTCTATAGTTGTAGGTTTTCCTGCCTAACCAGGGCTGGTTTCAAAGAGGTGCAGAAAGATCTTGTGAGTTCTTCAGTGAATTGGCTTTGAGATGTTCCCAAAATTAACTGAAGATAAGCACAGTGTGATTAACAAGGGTCAAACCTTCATATATGAAGTGGAAACATTGCCCAGTACCTCTCAGTAACAAGGTACATCTAGGAAAATTCAGGACAGAACAATAAAGTTCTAAAAAAGTGTTAGAGAAATAGATAAAAAGGAGGTCAGATATGAGATACTGAGGAAGGAACAGGGAACAGAGCAGAGGAGCCTCAGGATACAACTCTATAAATCTGGGACTCATCAGCATCTTGAATTCTGTGTGGGGCTCTGCCACATCAAAAGGGATCCCACCCAGCTGGAAAAGGGTCAGGAGAAGGAAACAAGGATGATCAAAAGCAGGAGGTGGCTCATGGGCTGTGAACAATTACATTGTCTGGGGCACCTCAGCCTAAGAAGAGATGATTGTGAGCTGGGGAGGGAGATGGGGATTTGCCCCATGGATTGATCACTGTGGAGATTGACTGTTCAGTGCTTTTGGTGAGCAGGAAAGAGGAACAAAGTGGTGAAAAAAATCAGAGCAAAGCAGCAGCTTGTTCACAGCATGTGTGACTGAGCTGTGCACAGCTTCTGCCACAGGATGCTCTGCATGCTGAAAGCTTGCCTTCAGGAGAAGCTCATGGTTGGTGCAGCCACTGGGACTCACTAAATACAGAGAGAACACCTTCTTCAGGTGAAAATGGAAATTGCTGGGTACTGAGAAAATACCCCAGGGTGCTTGCCTTGCTCCTGCACACAGCTCTGGGTGCTTGTTTTTGCAGTGCTGCAGACAGGAGAATGGAGCAGATGAGCCTCTGGTTTGAGCCTCTGTGTCCTTACACCCTGTCCCCTTCCAAGTGCAGCTCTTGCACTGCTGATTGACTGAGGAATTTGAGAATTAAAACCCTTTCAGCTGAGAATTTATATTCCAAAGTCTTTTACACACATTTTTTCCTGTATATACCCATCCCTGGTGTTTCTGTAGATTCAGTCAGCTTGCCAGTGCTGCTTTTTGTTGTGGTGTACAAGCATTTATTAAGTATGGAAGAATGTATACGATAAGAATTTATTTTCCCTCCTTTTAATACCCCTGAAGGAGCACAATGTCATCAGAGAGGCACTTCTGACCATCCAGAATATGCTCTAAAAATTGGAGGCTGGACATCTCTTTATGGCATCATAAAAATAATAAATCCAACTCTCTTTTTACTGTGTGTTGTTTGGTGTGACTGCAGCACTCAGAAGGAGCTGACATTCAACCAACTGATGTACCCATGTGCCTCAAAATTAGTCCTGGCTTGGTCTTGTGTATTTGGGACCCAGATGATGCTTTTAATAATTTCCAGTTTTTCACTCTTCAGGTATCTGTAACTTGGTGTAGTTCTGTGCTTCTTCTAAAGTACTAAAAGCCTCTGTTCCCAACACCTTTAGCCCAAAACAATCCCTCTGAATAGAAAATCCAAGGACACATTTGTTGCCCTAGGGCCTGAAAATATGTAACAACAATGAGTTGGGGGGAGCAGGTCTGGGGTGGTTAACATCATCACCTAAGGGTGTGATTGGAGAATTAGGGACCAATATGTTAATAGGACAGAACTTATGAAAGGTGAAGGATGTGTGACCCAATGTCCCTTTTGGGTGTAGTCCCTCAAGGGGGCTTTGCTTGCCCTGAGTGTACCTTGAAGGCCTTGAATAAATTTGTCTGCTTTTTATACTCCTAATTTGTCTTGGCCTCTGTTTCAGGCAGCCTGCTTTTCAGCATCACAGAAGGAAATTGTACTTAATTTATTATTTTTTTTTTTATTAAATGCACTTTCAAAATGTAGCAGAATGTCTTGGGGTTTGGGCAGCACAATGGGAAATATTTCCAAATGCAGCCGATGCCTGCATGGCGCAGTCAGGAGGGAAGGAGGCAGGATTTGCAGGCAGGGTGAGACTCAGAGCAGGGTGGGCTGTGCTGGCTGGCACCCTGAGGCTGCCATGGGTAGTGCAGAAGGTGCTGAGAGCTAGCAGGTGCTGGCATTGCATCCCTGGCACTGCATCCCTGGCACTGCATCCCTGGCACTGCATCCCTGGCACTGCATCCCCGGCACTGCATCCCCGGCATTGCATCCCCGGCATTGCATCCCTGGCATTGCATCCCCGGCACTGCATCCCTGGCACTGCATCCCTGGCATTGCATCCCCGGCACTGCATCCCTGGCACTGCATCCCTGGCATTGCATCCCCGGCACTGCATCCCTGGCACTGCATCCCTGGCACTGCATCCCTGGCACTGCATCCCTGGCATTGCATCCCCGGCACTGCATCCCTGGCACTGCATCCCTGGCATTGCATCCCCGGCACTGCATCCCTGGCACTGCATCCCTGGCACTGCATCCCTGGCACTGCATCCCTGGCACTGCATCCCCGGCACTGCATCCCTGGCACTGCATCCCCGGCATTGCATCCCTGGCACTGCATCCCTGGCACTGCATCCCTGGCACTGCATCCCTGGCACTGCATCCCCGGCATTGCATCCCCGGCACTGCATCCCTGGCATTGCATCCCCGGCACTGCATCCCTGGCACTGCATCCCTGCTGCACAGCACTGCAGCCATCTCCCCTCGCTGCCACACTGCCCTGCAACCACACAGAGCTGCCAGCTCCCACTTGGCACTGCAAATGGGCAAATTCTCCTCTGCAGAGGACTTCCTGTGCCAACCAGGAAGTTTCTGGGCAAAGTTGGGGTTTTGATGAGTTAATGTTTTCCTACTATTTCCATAGCAGTCCTATGTAGGAAGCAATTAATAGTAATTAATAGTTCAGAACTGACTGTCCTGCTTTTTGTTGGAGAAAGTGTGTTTAAGTCTGCACAGCACCAACTCATTTGGGTTTCTCATTAATAACAGAATCACAGCCAGGAAAATCAGCAATGACAGTGGCAAGATGCTGTCCAGCAGCACCACAACTAAAATATTGGTTATCAACCATTCACAGGTCTGTTCTCTCATAGTCCTGGGGGATCTCTAACTTCAGAATTCCTGAGCAGATAAAGGTTTGTACAGGTAAGTGTTATATATCTTGAGGTAGCCAATTCTGGGATTTTTATTTAAATAATACCCCTGAATATGAAACTTTTGGATGTTTCCTTTATGTATCAGAGCAGAGGCAGATTTGTCACCCAGTGACTGCAATTATTTTGATAGTCCTGGCTGATTTTCTAGCATGTTTTCTTATTCTAATGCTGAAAGTATCTGGTATGAAACAAAACAAACAACAACAAAAAAAAGCATTGCAGTCTTTGTATCCAAATGTTTTTCCAGGACAAAAAAATTTGCTATTTACAAGAAAAATAAACCAACCGTTAATATCACTGACAAACTTTGTGGTTCCATTTGGAAACCTTCAAGGCCTGGGCTCTGTGGGCTGTTTAGAAACCAACACAAACATCTCTCAAATATTTGGTTCTGGGAAATGAAATTGCAAAACAAACACATTTTTTTTTATATATATGTGTCTGTGGAGGGGAATGTCTGCCCTGTGCTCCTCTGCTGGGGTTTTATGTGATCTCATCACCAGCAACTGTCAGCTCCTGGCATGAAAAATAACTCAGTTTCACCTTCCTGCTCTGGGAAAAAATGCACAAATGTTCTCCACAGCAGAGCTTTGAGCATTGCTTTGAAACCTGAATTTCCTTTAGAATTAGCACAGAATTATGGCATGGTTTGGGTTGAAAAAGACCTCAAATCCCATCCAGTGCCACCCCAGCCCTGGCAGGGACACCTTGCACTGTGCCAGGCTGCTCCAAGCCCCAATGGCCAACCTGGCCTTCCACACTTGTAGAAATCCTTAGGAAAATTTATGCCTCACATGAGGCTTTTTCAGCATTTTTCATTCCCTTTCCTACTTCTCCCAATCTTTCTCCCAATCCCAAGTGTCCATTTGGAAAGTCCAAAAAGCTCATTTGACTTTTGCAATAAATTTCACATTTATGTAGTAAAAATTCCATGAAAAAAGACTTGGTTGAAATAAGTTTTTCTTAATTATTGAGAGAACAATATGAATAACAAAAATTAATTTGATACTTTTTAGTAGTTAGCTTAAGGAAAAAGGGCAAAAATCACTGGACTTGGGTTGTCTGTTCCTAGTTCCAGAGTGAATTTTGTTTTTCTTTTCTCATTTTAGAATGCACTTCCTACTCTTTCAAGTTTAGTTAGTGGCAAGACATGAATAAAAAATAACAGCTTCCATAAGGTATTTTTATGTTTTGAAGATTCTCAAAAATAATTTGGTAGTTTACTCTTGATTTTCAGAAAGACTTTCAAAATTCTTTCTTCTGCCTGATTTTCAGTGCCTGGATGATGAATATTTGGAGATAATTAGGCTTTTTGAAGAGTCACAAATTCAGTTGCCCAAATCACAATAAATTTTTGAGAGACTTTGGCTTTTTCTAGGGATCATCAATTTTACTTCAGATATCACAGCGTAGATTTTGCAGAATATTGTCAGAAATTATTATCCTGAGACCTTTCAAGGAAAAATAATCGTTATACTTTAATTTTTCTCTTTGCATTTATGCTTTTGATATACATCTTGCAGCAGTTTTAAGTGCCCAACTCACCCACATTTTCAAGGGATTTTACACAATACAATTGCTTTTTTTGCAGAAACTGGGACAAATATAGGAAAACAGTTGAGAATGTAAAATGTCTTTGATATTCAACTTAATCTCTGCTTCTCAAACTCTTTCCTTCTCCATTCTGGGCTCACAGTAAGGATGAAGGTGGTTTCACTCCTTGCTCAAAAATTTCAAAGGAAGTATCTTAGATAACAAAACAATCCTTGTCATCTCTCTAACTTCTTGGCTCCTAATATCAATTTGCATTCCTGAACTGAAGCTATTGGAGATTTGCATAAACTAACATTTTTGTGGGGCTCAGAATAGCTGAGGCTTTGGCTATTGTCCAAATTGTCATTTTAATACCAACGCATCGCTCTCTGAAGAACAGTATTTGGGAAATTGACTTCTGAAACTTGATCCCTGACCCAGCAAGTTTGATTTTCAGTCACTCACTGAGGGCCAGGGGCCTACTAATGAAGTTTGAAGTTAAACACACTTTCAAGCTTTAATTGCCTAAATGAGGACTTCAAATCCTATCTCCTTTGGATATTGTGTGAAATGAAAATAATGGCCATATGTTGTAGGTGGTGACTGACTGCTGAAGGGGAAATTAACACAAGGGATGTTATGTTAATGCTGTAGTGCTCATAAAATCAGATTAAGATTCGCAGAACTTGACAGGAAGTTGTGATAAGAGCTCAGCACTTTGCAATGGGTGGGTGAAACTGTGGCCAAGAAAGACAGAATTCAATAGGCCAAATCATCCAATCTTTATATTTGAATTATTTCCATTGCTTTTCCTTCTTCAAGGCTTTTCCTAAGGACTTACATAAGGAAATCCACAATCCTTTCATAAGGAAATCCACCAGCATTCGGGATTCTATTTAGTCCTGTTATTTAGGAAGTGGCAATAAAAGAGAATAAATATTAAAAGAAAACAAAGGACCTTTAAACTCTGTGGGTTTGTTGCTGTTCTGACCCAGACAAGCAGGAGTTACAGCATGAGGTGAAGTCCAAAATGGGCTGCAAAGCTGGGAAAAGTGTTTGGAGTGCAACAGAAAACCAGGGGGTGACCAACTACAACAAAACGCCTGCAAAACCCCTGCCACTTCCGAATTTCATACAATGCTGTCTTTCAAATTAATTAATTAATTAATTAGTGAGGTTCAGTGGAAATGTGAGCAAAGTGTGATTTATCGCCACAGAATATTTTTTATCATAATTCTTCAAAGTACCTCTGTAATGAGATGTCTCCAGTTTTGCAGAATGCTTCTGTCTGCCCTGCCAGTCGTGGCTGTTGATTGCTGTCACACAAGGCACACCCACAGCCCTGATTTCACTCCGTGGCCCCTGGGATGGGACACCCTGGGAATGCCACGGGAATGGGGTGACATCCTGCAGGGTGCCTTTCCTCCCAGTGATCCTAATTCGAAAAGGAGCAAAAGTAACCTCCAGGGTGCCCTAAAAGGGAGGCAGGAGATGCAGTGTAACACTGTGAAACTAAAACATGTGAGCAGCATCTTTTTCTGGGAGGAGCACGAGGCTTTCCTCTGCCAGGCTCTCCTAAACCCTTTGGGCTCATTCTGGGACCTTGATATGAATAAGAATAAAATGTAAAATGAATGAGATGACCAATCCCAAAATCTGCTTGACATGCTTTTAAGCCTTCACCTTAAAATCACTGATGAATGTAGAAGAATTTGGTCCCACTAAATTCGATGGCTTTTCAAATTCCAGATGTGCAGTTCTCAGGTGGACTCTGGCAGTGTCAGGGCCAGGGGCAGGAATGGCTCTGAGCTGCTTCCTGGAGGGATCCTTACCCCTCACTGACCCCAGGAATTCAGCTAAAATGACTTTATGTGTGTGAGAGCCACGTTAAAGTGTGACATGACACCACAGAGCAAAGAAAAATAAAAACACCAAAAACCCCAGCCTTTTTGATATGAAGCAGAATTCCCAACTCTTAAAATCATATTTTTTCAGGAACAGAGTAGACTTTTTGCTGCTGTTTATAAGCATCTGCGTGCCACCTTTGTAAAGTGTTTTTACAATGTGTGGAGTGAATGCCCCAGTGTCCTTGGCTGTCTTTAAAATAACAAAAACCAGGTGTCATGAATTAAGAGAGGAAACTCGAAGGATCCTGTTGCAAATGACATACAGCACTAAATTAGAAACAACTTGGTCCAGACAAAAGACTGAAAAAAAAGAAGAAAAGCAGAATATTGAGTGGATTTGATACTAAATTATAGCAGAGGCAGCTGATAAAATATTTTCCTGGGGTAAGTGTCACAACAAAGCAATTAATAAAAGGAATTCAAATACGCAGCCTGTTTATGGCTCCAGACTGAATGCTGCAGACTTTGCATCCTTTCTCATTCATATGTGAGAAAAGCCACTGCTGGTTAATTGTTTCAGCAGGCAGAGAGATTTGTGTAAGCAGATTTAACAAGTCATTTCCTTACTTTCTCTCAGTTTATCTTCCACAGAAATGTAACCATGTATCAGTATCTATTTATGTCATATTTCATAAAACTGAATTATTTCCAAAGCAGAGAGATCCTCCCTAAATGCTAATGGAGGACAGGTTGAAATGCAGAAAGTTTGGGAAAAAATGTGTCTGTCTGACCTATTTGCACTGTAAACATGAGACTGTCCTGCTGAGGGCTACATTTGTCCATGGGACACTGCCCATCTCCAGGGATGCCCTTTGTGCCACTCCCTGGGGAAACATGGCAATTCTGGATCCAAAATGCTATCAGGTCTCTCATGGTGCCTGTCACTCTTTTTGGTTTTTTTTAAATATTTTACTGTTTTTTACTTTTATAAAGAAATGTTTCCTAGGGCAGTGCCTGCTTGTGTGCACATTTGACCACTGAGTTTGGTTTTGTTTGAAAGAAGGAAAAAAGTTCCTCCTCTACACCCTGAGGGGAGAAGAGCAAGGGATTTGTGGAAAGGTTCTCAAAGGAGCTGCTCAGGGGTATTTGATAACTATCAGGGGCAAGTTTTTTATTATTTATCGTTTGTTTGTTAATTTTATCACCAGGATATTCACCTTTTGAAA
Organism: Entomyzon cyanotis; assembly: GCA_024500445.1. NCBI lineage: Eukaryota > Metazoa > Chordata > Aves > Passeriformes > Meliphagidae > Entomyzon > Entomyzon cyanotis. Next base: position 18,133,179 of record JAKEPQ010000743.1, on the reverse strand, counting down.
CAACTTGCAGGAACAGAGCTGATGTGCATTTTTCATGGTGTAAACATCTTCATTTTCATCCAGCCCTATATTTTTTAATAAAATGCTGCAGCTTAACAAACTCAAGTGGTTCAGAAGGCAGTTTCATGTATATTTTGATAAAAGCTCTGACCTGGGAGCTCACACCCCTCCTGGTTAGCTGCCTGCTGTGGTTTTGGGGAGCAATCACTGCAGTAGGCATGTGAAGTTCTCAGGCTGGCAGCCACATGGAGATCCTGGAGCAAAGGCACTGCTGTCAGGGAAACAGGAGCAGAATTTACAGCTGTTAATAACTTCCCGGAGATATTTTGGGAACACTCCTAGCCCCATCCCTTCCTGAGTGCCTCCCCACGGCAGGGCTGCACGGGAGGCTTTTCTGGCTGACACAGACAGCAGAATGAGCTGGAAATCCTCTCTTTCTGGGCCACACTTCATAATGGAAAACCATATAAAGCGGAGCGGGCTCGTCTCAATCCTTCGCTCACGGATCACGTTTCTCAGGAAGCAGCCAGAAATAGCGAACTAAATTAACAGCCCGGCCTTCAAAGAAGTGTTCTGCTCGCCCTGGAATGCAGGCAGTGTGTTCCAGGCCTAAACAAGCACCAGGTGGGAGCTGCAGGGAGGAACTCTGGGCTGGCCTGAGGTTCACAGGGCAGGCAGAGCTGCAGAGGAGGCTGGGGCTGATCAGAGCCAGGCGAGGGTTTGCTCCTGCTCCTGCTCCAGATGGGAGGAGGTGGCTCTGCAGGCCAGGAATGGCGGGATTAGAGCTGCTGTAATGGGAACCAGATTGCCAGCAGCTGCGGGCTGGGGCTGGGCAGGAACTGCGTTATTCCCTCCCTGAGCACTGCAGTGACCAGCAGCGCTGAGGAAGCGCAGAAATCCCGAGGCTGAGCGGCTCTGGCAGTGGTGAACCCGGGAATGGAGCCCAGGCAGTCATCCCGGCGCAGTGCAGAGGTGAGGCAGGAGTTCATCAAACTGCCATAAAAGCAGCCATTCTCCACCATCCTGCCTTTCTCACCTCCCACTTGCTGCTGAAAGCCACCGAAGATCCCCAGCACCTCATTTCCCAGTGCTGGAGGACAAAAAGCCAAGGGGAGGACAAAGGAAAGGCCCAGATTCCACATGGAGATCCCTGCCTGGCCTCCCATCCCTGGAGCTGCTGGAGGAAAGAGGCTCCTGGCACAGCCTGGCAACACCTCCATGGGGTATTTGCCTGGAAAAATACATGGGTTTAGTGCTTGTTTACATGAACTTCCTGGGAAAGGCAGGTTTTGTTATGTTAACATCAGTATGTTGTTAGGAGACAGAATTTTTCACCTATCTTAAGGCTTTTTATTGCTCCCTATGTGGAGTTTCTGAATACATTCCCTACATGATGGATTGGCAGGAGATTTTTGTGGAGTTTCTGACTCTATTATCCAGCAGTGAACTCTCACAGAAAGTAATTTGAAATTCATGATGCTGACTATCATATCAGGAGGTGGCTCTGTGAGCTATGTTTCTTCAGATCACATTTCTTCTGTTATAAATAAAAAAAACTTACCAGGGGAAAGAAAATGTTTATAGGAATAAATATGCTTGGAGTAGACTAAATTAATGACTGGAAATGAACAATGCTGTTCAACTGTAAGCTGCTCACAAACAAGTTGCCACAAAGTGAAATAGATTATTGTTGTTTGTATGAAAATATATCTAATTGGTCTCTTATTAGAATAGGAATACCTAAATTATGTAGCTCATTTGAATGAAATCTAAATCCAATCTTAATCACATGCTGCATTACCTTGTGTTTCATTTGCTATATATCCTTACTAGAAAACAACCTAAATATTCAAAAGAGTTAATAATAAAGCAAAAACCTTCTCATTTGAAAACAGGCCGCTGTAAACTCTCACCTCACAAATATTTGCTCATGTTCTGTCTCATAAGCAATGCCGTTTATTTTAAATCCTCGTGGTAAGTGCTGAAAGCTGAGCAGATCTGTGCAATCCATTTGCAAACTTGAGCCCTAAAGAGCTAAGGACAGAAGCAGAAAGCTTAGTTTTTGCTAATAAATGTTTAGATTTCTCTAAACCAACTTCAGACACCTTTGGTTCTTGTAAATTCAAATTTCAATTGTTTCTTATATTGTAAAAGGAACATTATAAAAAATCCAGGTGGTTGTTGGAGTCAAGAAGGTACAAAATGGTACAGAAAAATACATCAAAACATCTGAAGCATGAGAAATTGTGGAATGCCTTTGAAACACCCAAAAGATAAGGGCTGCTCCAGCTGCTTTCCAGGCTCTGATTCTCCCACTGCTGGAAAGAGCTCAGTGAATAATCTGATCAGGTATTCCCTGGAATTCCACTTCCTTGCTTTGCTGGCTCAGAATGATGGGCAGCAAGGGGGTATTCATGCCAAGGCAGGCTGGGGGCACAGGAATACACTGAATGCAGGTGGGATCATCCTTAGCCCCATCCAAATCCTTGGAACAAATTCCTAAGGTATTGACCAACAAAATGCCAGTGTAAAACCATGGGACAGCAGAGGAGCTGCTTTAAGTGTGGAAAGTGGCTGACAAAGAGCAAAAGTGCAGAAGGGCCTGGATTAGGAGCTGAGGAGCCTGGAATGAGCTACTCTGCACTGGGAGCTGTTAGATCCATGGGATTGGAGTATCCATGGGATTGGAGTGTCCATGAGTTTGTTCTGGCAGCTCCTCTGGATCAGGCATGGTCCATGCAGTGTGGTCTGTGTGTTCATCCTTGCCACATAAATGAGATTTAATCCGTGCACACCCAGGGCTGCTGTGTCCCTGGGGACTGAAAGTTGCCCAGCATTGCAAACATTCCCTAAGGTTGTCCCTCCCTCTCTGGAGCCTGTGGGATCAGCCTGTGGAGAGCAGGCAGGAGAAAGGAGCACACCTTTTCCTTACTCTCCAGTCGGGTGCTCACTCTCAGTTTGTGTGTTCATCACAACACACCACCCTAACACATGCAAAGGCAAACGTGAAGTGTTCTTTGCATGTCTATAAAGTTTTCTTTATGAACATGGAGCTATTTTTATCCATGGATACAGAGCAAGAAGCTTTAAAGGCACAGTTTATTCTCCTGGATTTACCTTAGTTCTACACAGGGCTGCAACCAGACTTACAACCCTACAGCTCCTCAATTACAGTGGCATGGAGAATCTGTCCTTATCAATCTTCTAAGATTTCAGCATTTATTTTTACTTGTTCACTCAGAATCTGCCTGTTCTGAAGTTCCAGACAAACTGGAGTTCATTCCTCTGAAAAGGAGCAGATTCCACCCTATTGATTTCAGTTCTTTGTGGCACCTGGACCTCTAACATTGATTTCTGACAGAGTGCTGAGCTGAATAATGGATGTTGACACCCTCAGCTCTGGCTGAGCTCTTGGGCTTGCTGGTAGAAATCTCTCCAAGTCAGGAGACTTTTTTTGCTTCCCAAATGCACGGATATGTGTAGGTAGGGATTCCAAAGATTTAATCCAAATAGGCTGTTTAGAACTCGCCCGGAGGAGTGACTGAGCTCCTGCCAGGCTCAGAACATGGAGATCTGAACTGAGCAACTTCTAAGATGAATCTAAGGGAGAGTCAGGAACCAGAGGGTATCATAAAAACAGGTATTTGTGCTTCAAAAGCCTGGTCTTTTAAAAAGTCCTCCAGGAACCCTACAGGTGATGCCATATTAGAAAACGGTGCTGCAACCAGATTTGATGTCAAATCCTAGTGGTTACAATCGTCGCCTGTGGAATGGGACTTGTGCATTCAATTCTCTTTGCTGCTGCAGCAAGAAAGATTTCTTCATGGGAAGATCTCCCCAAGCTTTGTTGCTGTGCAGAATTAAGGCAGAGTGTAAGGAGGAGGATGGTGCTGATGGAGCCAAAGGGCATTTTGCTGGGAGGTGATTCCCAGGGTTCCACCACACCTGATTTCCATAAAACACGACATGGTGGAAGTCACTGAGTACCAAACAAGCTGTTTATGATAGAGCTGGAAACTCAGGTGTCACATTTCACAGAGCACTGTCACCACACGGCTACCAAGCCACACTCCTTTTAGTCTTGTAGATGTGTGTAGATTTCCTTTTCATTAAAAGTAAATTAGATTTAAGAGATGGAATATCTGCCCTTCCAGGACATCCAGGGCTGGAGCACTGGTTGTGATGGCAGTGGAAGACACAGTTAACTTTCCATGTAGAGAGAACATATGTGGTTCTCTGCTGCTTTTTGAAATTCGAGCATTGCACAAGAACTAAGAAATTCCTTGCAAAATCTGGGGTGGTAACAGCCATGCAGAGAACTTGCAATTTGAATCTTCTGAATGTTGGAAGGCTTCTAGGTAGGAATGTTTTGGCACGAGAAGTTGAGCTTGGGGTTTGAGTTTAGTCCAGGTGAGATCAGTAAGGATTGATGGCTCTGGTCCCATCTCCTGCACCTCAGCAGGGAAGGTGAGGGGGAGCAGCTGCTGGTGTTTGAGGGTCACCTGTGAGGGACAGGGCTCAGCTTTCCCCTAGAAAAAGCTGTGGGAGGAGGGCTTGTGTGCTCTCCTGGAGGTTTGTCCATGAAGAAAGGAGATCCTCTGGGTGAGCTGGTCAAGGAGTTGCTGTCTCTTGAATTAACATGTCTGTCCTTGCTTATTGATATAGTGATGTGCATTTATATATATCTTTCATTGAAGCATATATTCATTTATGGTTGCCTCTTTCAGAGGGTGTCCCAGAGATAGATTAGGGGTGCTGGGGAATGGGGAGAAACTCAAAGTGAATTTTCTTGGCTGCAGAGCTTGAGATACTTACACTTACTGCTTTGAGGGCTGGATAGGAAAATTTGAGCTTTTTATTCCCTAATATAGGCCTAATACATTAAAAAAAATAAGAGCTGAATGATATTTTCCTGAAGTTAAGAGTGTTGTTTGTGCTGTTGGTGGCAATTAGGGTGGAAACATGCCTGCCCTGGTACCGAAAGATGTGCCTGTTATTTGTATCCTCAGAGCCATAGGACTATTAGTGCAATGTGTGCTTTCTTCCTCAAAATCTGAGCCTTAAAAACTGTGCTTCAAATTGGACCGTTGGGGGTGAAGTAAATGAGTCTTTTTATTTTTAAAGCAGAAGGGAAAGATTACTTAACACAGTTACGGTAAACAAGCTCGCGGTGCTCTGTAATGAGCAAGTTTAATTGTTCCTCAGTGCCACTACTCATATACCATTGTTCATAAAATACTATTAATTGAAATCATTAAATGGCAGCTAATTGTTGTGCTTTTAATCTTAAAATAGTCAAATGAGTTGGTGTGGAAGGGATACAGCAGTTGAAGATGTGAGCGGTGTGATTTGGTGGGTAATAACTGAAGGTGTGGTTTGTGCCGAAGGAATTGAGTCACAATTCACTGGCAAGGGTGACTTGGAGTATCTGAGCTCTCTTTTCCTCTTTTTTCTTTCCTTTGTGTTCCAGGGGGCAATGAAGGGTCCAAAAGTGAGAAGCTCCATGAGGAAGGATGGGGGGACTGTAGGGTTGCAGGGCCCGAGCTGAGGGCTCCTAGCTCTGTCCATATCCTCTGTATAAACACGAGAACTAATGTGCTGTGAAACCCGAGAAAATCCCCACTCCTGAGGGTACCTGGGGCCCTGGCTGGGGTTTAACCCCCAGCACTGGGGGCTGAGCTGTTCTCTGCCTCACAGCAGCACCCTCAGTGCTGGGGGAAACTGCTGTTTGGGGATGATGAGTTTTGATGAATTCTCTATTTTCCGGTGTTTAAAGGATGACTGTTCTTGCCTCGTGCTCAGCTCCTGGGAACATACCCAAGCCTAGCCAGACACTGGGAAGTGTCTGGGATAAGCAGTGAGGTCCTGGCTGTAGCCAGCCTGGTGCTGGATAGGAACCAGTGAGTTGTGAACTGGAACCAGCTGGGCCTTTCCAATGCCATCAGCACAGGGAGGCACTGACTCCTGACATCCCCGAGTCACCCATCTGCAAAACAGGGTCAAAAACAGCGCTTGGAGGATAAAAACTGAGATTATTTTGAAGGTTAAAACTGAGAAGATGCTGATTTATCACCGGGGTGGCAATCATCACCAGCCTGTTGTTAGCACAGCAGCTCTTTATGGAGTTGCAGTTTACAGCTGGGACTTGCTCTGGGGGTTTCTTTTCCTTTGCTTTTAAGCTGCTGAAGTGTTTCTGGGCTGTGAGCTCTGCTGCACCTCTGGCACGGCCAGATGTGGCAGGAGAATTGACTTTATTGCTGACTTCTGCAGGATATAAATAGAAATATGCTGGAGCAGCCCCTGGACTGGAACCAGTAACAGCTTTGAGCCAGAGTTACTGCTCCAGTTTGGGGTTAGCTCATCTCTTTAAGTGAAAGAGTTCTTAAAAGAACATAAAAATATGAATTATGTAGGACGGATATTTGTGTAAGGGAAAAATTGGCGTTTTCAGAAAGTTTATCTGGACTTTTGGAGTTCAAGAAAAGTTTATACGTCTGGCTTATAGTCCATAAATTTCAAAGCAGGAAAAACCACACTTTCTCCTTTTTTTCAGTGTAATGAAGATATTCCTCTCTCTTTGGTATAATTGTATTGTCAAATGGAGGACTGCTCAAGTAATCAGCAACATAATTAGGAAAGCTTTTTTTGCTCACTCTGTCTTCAGCTGAAATACAATCTTTATTTCTAATGCCCTTTGCAGCAGGGCAGTTTTCTTAAAGGAAAGGGAGGGGAAAAAAATCCCAACCTTTAATGAACAAGAGAGCCCAGGGAAGCGGATACGTTATATTTTTATAACCGTCTCAGAGGCAGCTTCAGCTTTCCATTTTTAGCAAATAAAAACCAGGTTATGAGACTTTGAAGACGTGTTGGATGAAACTGATCTTCTCTTCCCCTTCTCGTCGCCCGTTTTATTCCTCCCTTGGGGATTGCAGGTTCCCGTGCTGCAGGACGTCTCATTTCTGAAGAGCAGTGGCTGGAGCAGGCAGTGCTGTGGAGCGATGCTGGCACGAGTGGCAGGGTTGGAATTGAGCAGACACTGTTTGATATCCCCCACCAGGGAGTTCTCCTGCATTTTAGGGAGGCTTTCTCAGCTTTAGCATGCCATGATTTATTTATTTCCAGGCACTGTTAGCTCTGTGTTTCTGCATGTAAGATACCCTCGGAGCTGGTGGTGAATGTGAGGAGCAGGAGTTCACCAGAGAGCAGGCAGGTTTGGATGCTGCTGAGGAAACGAATTTCCAGTTTTGTATCTCATGGAAGAAAAGTGATGGAGACAAATCCATTTACTCCCCAGTGGGAAACCCTGCCTGCCCTGGGGCTTTCCAGAGGTGCCATGCAGACCTTTAGTTTTTTGAAAAAGTGCATTTTTTTTTACTTTTTGCGAAATAGATTTTTGTTTCTGCTTCCCTCATGATCATTTTGACCTACAACATTTTTTTGTTTTTTAACAGCTGATAAGCTTTTGTCTCACTTCCATCACCTCATGTAATCTGCTTCAAATATATTCGTGTGCAGAAAATAGGTGGCTGCTACAAAAATGAAAACCCTCATTGTGGTTGTTATAATATCCTGCGTAACATTTTATTTCAGAGCTCACCATAAATTCTCATTGTAGCCTTTCTTTATCAGGTAAAACCAGATTCTCCTCCTTCCTGGTTTCTTTTAAAAAACATTTATTTAAGCTCTCCATAACCTTTGTTGAAGGAACACAGGGTAGGTTGGAATCTGTGGCTGGTTGTGCCAACATTGCAACCTGATCTTGTTTAGAAATTATATTGAATTTTATTTAGGAGAAGGGATATTTGACCAAAACGTACACATTATTTTAATGAATTTCAGTTTAGGACCTTTTGATTATAGCTGATAAAAATGCTGAAAATCCTTCCTTGGAAGGATGAAGGCTGTTTTTATTTTGGCTAGAACAAAAAAGGCATATCTCAGAATTTATGCAAATTTTTAAATGAAACTTTACTTTAAAATGCTATAAAGCCACAAAATATTGAAATTGATTAAGTTTTAGTATAATTTTGATACAATTTTGATCATTTTTTCACAGTAAAATCTGTACTTGGAAAAATGAGAAGTCTTGACTTCTGTTTATTCAGAAGAAATTAACACTAAATTTTGGTCAAAGCCAATTTTTGATTTAAATTTGGATTAAAACAAAGCCAGTTTTGTAGTTTTCCTCTTTTGCCTTTATACCTGTTGTGGTCAATGTTATGGTGTTTTAGTTTCTTGGTTAGCTTTTGTCTTGACCCCCTATTATTGATATTCCACATTTTTCTTCAAATCAAGATCATGTTACTTTGACAATTTCTGGGAAAAGGAGCACAAATGTATTTTTAATCTATTATAATATTTGGCTTTAGTTTTTACCAAATATTTTGATGAAATAGCAGGTAAATATGTAAAATGAAGACTAATAATTGCTCAGTATTTTCTATAATAAAATTATTTTTCTACAGTGTAGGTAGCACAATGTTTTTTCTGGTTTTTATTAAGCTGGATTTTTCCACTATAGGGAAATAAATAACAAACCAGGGAGTTAAAGTCCCTTAACAAAGGGAAGAAGTCTCTTGTGCAATCTCTATGGAGATCAGATACAATCTGAAGGAGGTCAGATTTTACACACACTTCAGCACAATTTGGCAAGTCAGATACTGGAGCAATCCCCCCAGAAAAATTGAAACACCTGAAGAGATTTTCTGGAAGTGTGAAATATAATGATTCCACAAGCATTGATTCTCTGCACATCAGTACAGGTAATTTACAGCATTTTATCTGAAAAAAGATCTCATTTTCTCTACTAAGGTCCGAAAAACCCAACTAGTTCCTGGTGTCACATTAATGACAGGAGACAGGGAATAGCTCCAAACTGATGAAGGGCAGGGCTGGATGGGATCTTGGGCAGGAATTGTTCCCTGGCAGGGTGGGCAGGCCCTGGCACAGGGTGCCCAGAGAAGCTGTGGCTGCCCCTGGATCCCTGGCAGTGTCCAAGGGCAGCTTGGCCATTGGGGCTTGGAGCAGCCTGGCACAGTGCAAGGTGTCCCTGCCAGGGCTGGGGTGGCACTGCGTGGGCTTTAAGGTGAATTCCAACCCAAACCATCCTGGCATTGGAAGTGCCAGGACTTGCCAGTGCCTCTCTGCAGTGATTCCCAGGGAGGATGAACTCAGCCCCACCTGTGTTTCCTGCCCCTCTCTGGTCACTGCTGCTGAGTTCTAGACTAAACTCTTCCAGACCAGTTCCAGAACTCTTCCAATTCTTCCATATGAGAATGAATTTCCTTCTTGAGGAGTTGGGAATGGAATAGGCAGCAATAGCCTTGGGTAGGAATTTGAACTGCAGGTTGTGTTGGTATTGGGTGCTCAACCATCTCCACCCTGTATTGGATCTTTCCTGCTCTTTCCAGTCTAAATATGGATGCAAGCCCAGGAAAATGTGTTTTCATTAGTTCTATCCATTGTCAATTCCTGCATCTGCTCCCAAACAATGCCCTTCACAGCTAAAGGAATGGTAGAGCACAGGTTCAGTTGGCACGTGGGATGTTTCTGTGAGCTGCAGCACCACCAGAGAGAGGGCAGTGACAGTGCCCAGGCTGCAGCTCCATCCTGGCCGTGTTTGGGATGGATCCATGGGGCAAAGTGACCTGAGTCTGTGGGCAAACCAGACTACACCAGAGTGTCCTGAGGAAGAGCTCTTGGCACAAGAAGAAGATGTTAAAATGTGTAAATCCTCCTCTGAGAGGGCCCAGTGTGGCTGCAGAAATGCTGGCTCGGGAGATTGGGGATCTTTAGCAGCTCTTCCCTTGAGTGCTGTGAGTTTTAAAAAAATAATTATAAGCTGGCTTTGATCTGTGCATTCTTAATGACTAAAGACTAGGAAAGACAGCAAACAGTGTTTCTTGACTCACAAAACAGGGAAGATTTTTCTGTAGCTGAATTTGGGTAACATAGAGAGATCTTTGTTTTTAACAGTAACAGCAGCAATTCATTTAAGCTGCTCATTAAATGAATGGTGTTATTCCCACAAATGTAGGGGGAAAATTGTGTTACACACTCAAAAGTGCTGCAGAAGGATCAGCAGGAAAGGAATGCTGAGGGATTTGAAGCCTTCCTTGCCTGTTGCACACCCTGCAATTGTTTCCAGCCTGAACACACTTTGCAGACACTCGGAACACTGGAAATGCTGCACTGCACTTCCTGCTCTCAAACATACCTCACTAGAGCAGGCTCGAGGTGTTTTGGCAGGATTGGTTTAACCTCAGAAGTTCTGGATTTGGCTTTCAAGGATGAAAGAAACCAAGAAATGGAAAGGTTTCAGAAAATGGTTGGGGCTTCTTATGTTCTTAATCAGCTGAATGCTGCATGTGGTGGTTAATGCTTTTGATTTTTGGCTTTCCCCTTTTCTCCTTGTTCTTTGCAGAATGACAAAGAAGTTGAGGGAGAAGAATATTTTTAAAAATCACTGCTCTATATAATTTTAGCCACTGCTTAAGAATTACACTTGGAAAATTTTAAAAGTTCTTATACAAACTTTTATTTCCTAAACTGAGCTTTTAACCATTAAAAAGTGTTGAAGTAAAGAATTCCTTGGAATGCATTAACATTGGCGTAGGCAGAAGATGAAAACATCTGCAGTATTTTCAGGTTAAATTCTCTACTGATGGCTACAAATATTTCCTTAATTTGTGTGTTTAAACCAGAATGTTTTAGATATTATTTGGCTGTGATTGTTTTGCTTTTGCATACGGCACCCAACTGTGATTAAAAAAACCAATCTTTTTTCCTTAGTTGCTGTGAAGATAGAGGTGATTTAAATATCCTCTGCCTTCTAAGTCATGTTTAAATGCAACCTGATGAGTGTCTCACGAGTGTGTGTAGCTCATTACAGTAGTAATGGTGTGAAATCTTCCATGTTTTTCATGGAAATTCCATGAAATGTTCCAACCCACAGAACAGAACCTCTCCTGTTCCCCACCTCCTGCCACAGGTTAGAAGCTGTATTAGCAAAGATAGGTCCTTCCAGCTTGGAGTTTCTTTTTACTCATTGTATTTCCTAATTGGTTTCATTTACATTCATGTTATTTTTCAATTTTTGAGCTTCAGTTCTGTTTCCATTCATTGCTGTGTCCCTGTAAGGCTTTGGTGGAGCTCATGGAGCACTGGGTGCACAGCTGAGCACAGGTGGGCAGCAAAGGAAAGAAAGGAAAATGTAAATACAGTTGTAGTTGGAGGCTTAGACTCTCTTAAAGAAGACTTGCAGCAAGGTTGAGGGGGAAATTATTAATGTCTCCAAGCTTTTTATCCCGGTCTTGTTGTGTTTCTCAGAGTTTTTGCCTTGCTCTGACTAATGTCTTTGCCTTGCTGAAATGTAATTCTTTGTGAATCAAACCCACAGCAGGAGTGAATTCCTCTGCCCATGATTCCTGCCCCAGGGCAGTGGCACCAAACAGGATCTGCAGAACACATCAGCTCTGGAGCTCCATGGTAGATCCATGAGATCATCCTGGGGAGAAGCCAGGGAATAGCTGAGAAGTGTCAAGGATGTACTAACAAGTGAAAGAATACCAAGACGTGACAAAACTGCAATATGTGAACCTGAATCCCTCCTCCTTGGCTCGAGGATGACTCCAAGCTGACAGAAGCTTCATGACAGAAGCTTCCAAGGAGAAACCAGTGTGAAGAGACAGCTCAGCTGCTGGGGAACTGAAAGGGCAACTGATGCAGAGGACAGAGAATGGTCCTAACATAAGGATCTGGGAAATTTTCAAAATATTTTCATAATGTCTCCAGGCTCATTAGCTGTCAAATATTGTAAACAAGAGCTGTTGATTGCTGAGTGTTTTCAAAACGTGTCCAGCTTGGTTTAGACACTCCAATGAAGTCCTTTGGGAATCCACTCCTGTCTGAGGGATCCAAATAACCACCCATGGTTTACAAATGGGAAAAGGTTTCCCACTCACAGGAGTAAGGACTGGAATGGCTCTTGTTGGTAATGTCAGTGGGTTTGCATGTGAAGAAGCTGAGGGAGAATTGTTTCTTCTTTGTTTAAAAAAAGAAATTAAAAATTATGAAAAATAGAGTCAAGCACATCTGTGAGCTCTCTGAAAAACAAATGCTATCTTCTGTCACATTTCAGGGGAGCAATGGAAATTTGCTCCACTGTTTGCATTTTAAATTGCCACCTTTCACAGTGAGTAGTGTGAGACAAAATGGCTCTTGTTTCAAGGATTTGTACAAGTTTTTTCCTTTTTAAATAAAGAAACTCTAGTAATTCACCTTTTTCCAGCTGAGCTCAGAAGTCCTTGTAGTGCACAGTTCTCCACGTGTGCTCCAGGTGAGACAGACCTGCTGTGTGGAGGTTTAGGTTAGATTTGCGTTTGTGCAATTTGCATTTGTGGAACTGAGAGCCTCAGGTGCAGCTGCATTCTCAGAAATGTCCTGAGTCACTGCAGTGCTGTTCTACCTCTGCCCACTGTTAAAAAACGCTCCGCTGTTATTTCCAGAAAGAAACCATTCATTATACTTTACAACAGCATAGGAATAATATTTTTTTCTGAATAGCTCTTTCTTTTCTTGGACTTGGAGGCCTTCCAGTGGGGTTCCAGCTCTTTGCTTTCCCTTTGTGTTTTGAAATAGAAATGTTTTAAATACTTTATTTCATTGTTCAGATTCTGAGATACTGGGCTGCGTAAATGGAATTTCAAAAGCTGCAAAATGATTGGTTTTCTTTTCGCTTTTCAAAGAAGACATGCAAACCCCCAAGTGAGTCTGACATCCAACAGTTAAGTTTCTCGGGGGAGCCAGTAATAACCTGCAGAGAGTTGCTTCAGTAATTCTGGTTTTTTGCTGTAAACCTCATCCCAAACCGCCTGCCTGTTGCATGAACGAACTCAAACTCCCTGCCTCGCCGGAGTAACGCTAAACAGGGATAGAAAAATCATCATGTGGCTGATTGAAGAGTTAAAAACACACAGAAAAGGGTGGCTACCCCAAAGGAGGAGAGCATGGGTGACTTGGATGGGCGGTCTGAGCTGAGCCTGGAGTGGCTGAGAGCCATCAGCGAGGTGACAGTCGTGGCCACAGCTTGCAGGGTGGTGCCAAAATGCTGAGCTGCCTGCAAGTCTGGGAGCTCCCCGGAGGCTACCAGTTGTCTATCACTTCCTCCAGGACTTCGAGATAATATTGTCACTTGTTCTGTAAACAAGTGGCAGAATCATTTTCTCTGGCTCAGTGTGTGTCAAAACACACTTGAGGTTTCTCCAGAACATTTTCCAACATCTAAAGAGCCTGTTGCTAAAACAGAAGTCTGATGGTGCTTTAAGGATGCTTAAATGTTAAGCAGTTAATAAGGAAAAGAGATATTAGAGCAGAATGTTAAGGGAAATAATTAGAATTGTTCTTTTCCATCCCACCCACGCTGCTGTTTGGTCTTGTTTGGTGTGGGGGGTTGGTGTTGGTGAGGTTTGGTTGGTTTTAAATACCTCTTTTAATGCTACATCCCTCAGACAGGGGAACAATTGTCAAATATTTTATCCCTTGAATGCCTTTGTTGAGGTGGAGAGGTATTTAAATTGATTGTTCTCTTTCTGGAAGTAATAGAAGCTGAAGTCAGCCCAGTTGGGATTGGATTGGCTCTTCAGTGTCTTAATATGCTCCAGATCTTTATTGGCTTTGATTTCCAGGAGAGTTGAAGAACTAGAGAACAATAGAGAAGAATTTGTGGTTTTTGTTTGTCTTTGGGAATTCTTTTGTACCCTTTGGAGTGAAAGAATGGTTGAAGATGGCTCTGTTGTACTTCAGTTTGGGAGTAAAGATGAGCTGCTTGGTGGATTTTTCTCTCTGTGCAACATGATAAATGCAGTCCTTGGCCATGGAGTGTTATTTTCTGTTTATTCCATTCCACATCATCACTCAGCCCATGAATGAGTCCCTGTCCTGCCTTCCCTGGAGGAAATCAGCCCTTTGCTTTTGTCCCCTGAAGTTTTCTGTGCTTGCACACCTTTCCTGTGGTTCCTGCTGCAGGATCTGGAGTTTGTTGGATCCAGGAGAGATTGCAAAGGACAGAGCTAGAACTGACTGCAAATGAGGAAATTAATGTACAAAAGGGGCAGAACTGGCAGAGCACATCTTACTTGGCACAAAGGATTGAAACCTGGGCATTCCTCAGAAAGCAGGAATTTCCAATTTATGGGGAATCTGTAGAGTGAGGGGTAGGAGCCTTCCAGCCTCAGCTCTGGTCACACTTCAATTAATTCCTGGCTAACCATCTATCGATTGTTGTTTGCTTTGTTTTCATCACAGAAGGTTCTCTCTCAGCAAACATTTAATTTGTGCCGTCCACCACCCTTTGCAGCTGGGGAAGCCATTAGAAATAATGACAGTGGCTTTTCAGGACACCACTTAGAATTTCCAGCAGCATGCTTGGATTTTAACCTTTAGATGTAGCACTGTAATGATATGTCATCCCATAAGAATGAAATGCTGTTTACTGAAAGGAACATAAACTTATTTTCAGCCTCAAAATTGTAATTAGCCCTCAGAGTAGCTGAACTTTCTCTGCAGAAATGTGGTCCAGCCTAATGTTCTGGCGGTGAGCAGGACAGCAGGGCTGGGAGGAACAGTGTCCTTATAATCAAACTAAACCAGCAAACAAACCAACTAAACAAAACCAAAAAAGCCCTGAACCTGCCTCATTAAGGATTTCTTAATTGAAAACAAGACTGGGTTATAGACACTTGAAAAGTTTGTTGTTGCTAATTGTTAGCTTGCAAACATGCTGTGGCTCCCCAGTGGCTTTTATTTTCAGGCAGAAAATGCAGAGCAAAGATGTTTTAATTGACCAATGAGTCAATAATAAAATAATTTAAAAATCTACTTCATCAGTAGTAGCAGCTTCTGGATGTTTGAAGTCCCTGAATGTAATCAATCCAGCTTCTAAAAACTGTCAGTACAGTTTTAAGCTGTTCTCAAGCTCCCGTAAGGGATTTTCTTTGGGGAAAAAAAGCTTTTAAACACCAGTTTCTTCCCACTATGGGCTTAATCTTGAAGTACATTAAACCAAAGATACTGGAATAGTTCCATCCTCACTTAATTTCACTGTGGAGTGCTTTTTTTCTAGGAACCTCTTTGGTGTCCCTTTGTGCTGTGTCACTTGCTGTGGGCAACACCTCAGCATGTCCTTAACCAATGGGGGTTTGTGCTTCACACCTCTCCCATTCCTGAGGCATGAGGATTTCTCTCTCAACTGCCTGCAAAAGGCATCCTTGGGGCAGAATGAATATTGTGGAATTCTTTGTTGATGTGTGGGAAGTGATTTTGTTATTATGTGGGGGAAGCCTTGTGAACCTCTTCCTGCAACGAAACAACTTTCCTGTGCCCTTAGACCAACGTGTGCACTGCAATCTCAAATACAGTCATGGAATAAAGTTGTACGTGGAAAATTTAATCCTTAGAGTGCAGAAAAGCTTTACTAAAAGCTTTAACTCTAGATTTATAGGGAAAAGAATGAATTTACTATACACTTAGGCTATGTTTTTAGACTTGAACAACAGCTGCCTCTTGCTATTCTGAGCAATTTCTCATTTTCAAGTCTCTCTAATACTTGTTTTATTCTGGGTAGATCCAATAATCAGATGCTGGGCTAACAGGATGTGTGTTTAGGCTCCACTGGGGCTGTGCAGCACTGGCAGGATAATTAGCACATCCAGAGTCCTCATGGTTTCAGTCAGTGCTTCACATGTAAATAAAGTCTGACTTTGGTGTGCCCTGTCGCTGGCTCCTGTAAGGAATGAGAAGTTATTGATCTTGTTTACCACAGTGTGTCTTTAAGGAGAGGCCTGCATTTCCCTGCAAAATGATGCCAAGGCTGCTGGATGAAGTGGGATTAAGTGTATATATCTGGGAGTCACTGCTATAGCCAGGAGTTATTAGGGAGATAGTAGTTGAATGGTGTTAACTTAAAAAGGGTAAAGTCTTTATCCCCTAACTGGCTGGGCTCTGTTTGCTTCAAGGAAAATCATTTTATTGACTTTTTTGGGGGGGAAAAAAGAGTAGATAGAAAATTTGGATTTATGTAGCAGTCTTTTTCAGCATTGCAGTTTCTCAGAGCAGCGTGGTAAATTTTTCACCCTCTTTTGGAGATGAGACTAAGCAGATGCAGGTACTTTCTCCAACCTCCTGATGTGTTCAGGAGCTGCTCAGCTGCAGGATGGCACTACAGGAGAATTAAAAAGTGAGGGAGAACTGAACAAGGGGAGTGGAACAAGCCAGTGTGTGATAACCTATCCTGAATTGATTCCAGTGCCTGAAGGAGCTGCAGGAAAGATGGAGCAAAACTTTTTGCAAGGGCTGGAGGGGACAGAGCAAGGGAGGATGGCTTCAGACTGACAGAGGGAAGGGAATTAGATGGGATATTAGGGAGGAATTGTTCCCTGGGAGGATGGAGAGGGGCTGGGATGGTATTCCCAGAGAAGCTGTGGCTGCCCCTGGATCCCTGGCAGTGTCCAAGGGCAGCTTGGACATTGGGGCTTGGAGCAGTCTGGCACAGTGCAAGGTGTCCCTGCCATGGGCTGCCCAACTTTAGCAGTGGAGCAGTGATATAATATTCTTTTACAATTGAAAATTTCCTTCTCTACTGAAGGATGATTTTTTTTTCCCATTAAATATATCCTAATTGCTTCTAAAATTATTTGAAAGTGCATTGATCCTGCAATATTTGCAGAGTGCCTCATGTTCCCTTCATAGTGACCTCCCTGTGTTCCCTGATGCACAAAGTTTTCCTACAAACATGATCCCCCCTTGCCAAGAGGGAGAATGTGGTGTGTTTTCAGAAGATCTTCAGAGGTTGCCTCAAAGTATTTCAGAACTGAAATGGGCTGGCTTTCATATACATTTGCTTGATTTTATTACTGGTACCACAGTTTAAATGAACGCTTTTGGATATCGACAAATATCAATTCTTAGTCTTGTTCATTTTTCTGAATTGTCAGTGATGTGATCCCCTTGTGTCATTCTGCAGTTATTCAATTAAATGTTTCTCAGAAAGGGCTTGGGATCTCTTCCAAGGCTTGTTCTGCTCAATGTGCAGTGGGAAGAGAAAACTTCTGGTGAGTAGGAAGTCGACCTGCTGTTGACTTCAGCTCTTTCCAGTCTGGGGTAAACAGCTTCCTTCTCTTATTTACACTGAATATCATATCACTTCTCTGCATGTCCCCAAAGATTACCTGGACTTTCTCCATGATTCACAGGTGGCTGCTCCATGAGGCATCCAAACCTCCCTGAAAGTCAATGTCCTTCCTTCTGGTTTGGCAATTTCAGTGGAGGTTTGTAGAAAAGTTTCTGTGTTTGACGATTTTCTGAAAAATCAGGACTGTTATGATAATAGGTCTAAAATATTTCATAGTGGCCAGAAATAGACTTTATAAATCTGATTTACACAGGTCAATACAATTAGACAACAGTGGTGTGTTACACAGTAAATTTATGGGCTGTAATTTATGGCTACAGATGTAAGCCAGGATACCTAAATGTGCTGCTCAGATATCTCTAACACAGTCAAATTGGGTTTTACTGAAGGGGAGGAGATCAGGAGGGATTTAAATAAAGTCATCATAGGATGTGGACAGGAAGCTCCACCCAGTGAAGGAATGCTTGGCAGTGCAAAGTGTTTCTCAGTTTTTTGCTAAGCGAAATGAAAGTTCTAAGAGTCCTTTACCAGCTTTTCTTCAAAATATGGAAAATTAACTCAAGCTTGAGCATGAAAATTTCATGGCTACTGACTGCAGTTAGAAACCACAGTGGTTGAACAAGCAACACCTCAGCACCTGGCTGAGCATCCTCGTGGCATTGGCAATTCTGTGTCAGGCAAAGGGGAGGTGGCAGCAGGTTGTCACCTGTGACTGTTGGGAATGAAATTGTCGATATTGGATCCTGGAGGTTGATGAAGATGAAAGGGCTTATTGTCATGTTCTTAAAAAATTCAGCCTTTTGAGCAAATGGGTTACTAATTACTGCAGTAATATGCAGTGTTCTGTTGTTAGCTGAGCCTGATAATAACTTCATAAGTTAAAAATGACAGGTGTTTAAAATGTTTTCATAGTAAAAAGTCCCAAATTAACTGCAGCTATAAAAGCCATATGCTTCAAAATTTTAAACTGCTCTGTTGCCTCTCTAGAGTGAGATCTGTGTGGATCAGTCACGACCACATGAAACTGATTTTTATTTGGTGAGCTGATGAAATCCCCCATTGCACCCACTGACACAAGCCTGGAGAATGACACCAGGTTTTTAACTTTCTTTCAGTATCACTCTCTATTAAACTTCTCTTTGCATAAAAGGTTTCATGTGACAACTTCAGCTGGCACAAAGGGTAGAGCCAAACCATCGGGAGGAAGGAATATTGATCGTTATTTGAAGCTCCTGATCACTTATTGGCACATATGTGCAACAAGGTTCAACAAAGGCTGGAGAATCTAAATGCCATAAAGCAGCTCAAATACAGCTGTTCCTCCTGTGCTCTGCTGGTATCTGAAGTGGAGCTTTCAGTGGTGGCACAGTTTTGGAGGGGAATGGTGACAAGATACGGGGACATTGCTAAGGTGGTAGAGAATTGTCACTGCCTGGAGTCCAGCTTTGCCCAGTTTGTAGTCTGCTGTATAAAATCTGTTTTTTATCCATGGGATAATCTGGCTCTCCTGGAGCTTGCAAGGCTGGGAGAGTTGGGGCTGCTCAGCCTGGAGAGGAGAAGCTTTGGGGTGACCTCAGTGTGGCCTTTTGGTGCCTGAAGGAGCTGCAGGAAAGCTGGAGAGAGACAATTGCCAAGGGCTGCAGGGCCAGGAGACAGGGAATGGCTTCCCAGTGCCAGAGGGCAGGGCTGGATGGGATCTTGGGCAGGAATTGTTCCCTGGCAGGGTGGGCAGGCCCTGGCACAGGGTGCCCAGAGAAGCTGTGGCTGCCCCTGGATCCCTGGCAGTGTCCAAGGCCAGCTTGGCCACTGGGGCTTGGAGCAGCCTGGCACAGTGCAAGGTGTCCCTGCCAGGGCTGGGGTGGCACCGCATGGGATTTAAGGTCTCTTCCAAGCCAAACCATTCCATGATTGTAGGAAATGTCTTCTGTCATATGAATAATCCCTGATTTGGTGTTTTCAGGGCTGTTCCTTGTTTTGTTCCTCACTGCTGGGCAGTGTCACTGCCCTGCCATGGGGCTGTGGTGGCACTGGCAGTGTCTGACCCAGGACAGCCCCATCCCTGCTCCCCGAGGTCCCTGAAGTCCCCCAGGGGACACCTGGCACCCAGCACAGTCTGGGGGAAGGTGGAGTTCAGTCTGGAGCTCCCCTGGCCTGCCAGTGACCATGAAGTGGAACAATGGATTTGGGGGTTTCTAAGGGTGGTGTTCATAGCTGTGGATAAGGGCACCTGTGACTTTCCTTGCCTTATGCTAAAGGCACCGTATATCCTACAGAATGTTTTAGCTGTTGGAACAGATTGGGCAAATTTGCTAAGTTGTATGCAAATTAATTTTCCTGTTTTTTTTCTTAACGACTTATTGAATAACACACATTTGAAGGTTCTTCCTTCTGTTTCTGAATCTTTCCCTTTGTCCTGCAAACCCCTCTGAGCTCATCCCCTCTCCCCATCCTGGGCTGGTTTTGCTCCCTGGGCTGAGAGGGGCTGAGTGACAAATGTTGAAGGCACTGAATTGATTGGAGTGGCAGGGCAGTCTGTGTGCTCTGGGCTCATCCTGCAGCTCAGCCTCTCTGCCTGCCTGGCTGTCTCTATCTTATCTCCTTGCCTTTTGCATGCAATATGTTGCACTTTTGCCAGACAGCTCTGGGTACTCCAGCACTAGTGTAACTATGCTTGACATTTAATTTCAAATCAAAGCTACCATTCTGTAATAGTTTAAGCTGGGCCTCAGTGCTGAGCAATGTAAGTCACCTGATTTTCAGTGGAAGAGACAATTCACTGCTCTGGCTGTATTTTCAGGATGATTCTGTCTTGGAATAGGAGGGCTGAAAGGTTAGGTGCTGTTCTCTGTCACCCAAACTCAAACTGAAGTCCCATAATTTATGAGATGTCAGCACAAAACTAATTTCGCTTCAAGTATTTTTATTTCTTACTGGTCTGAAAGCTCTGAAAAAGGCAAATGCGTGAATAAACCTGGAATTCTCTATTATTCTGTAATTGTGTGGAGAGATTTGTGTGTGAATAATTACTTGCATAGCCTTCTATTTTCTAAAGGCAGCAAGGAACAAGGAAAACAATGAAATCTATATTTATAGTGAAGAAATTTTTTAAACATGAACTAAGGGCTGAATCTTGCAATGCTCATTTCTCTTGCTGGCTGGAATATTTCTTGGAACTGAAGCCTTTTGTGCACTTTGTTTGGGTTTCTCTAGTGAAATAGGAGCACCAAAAATGTTTTAATTTCATGAAAAATTAGCTTGCATCAACCATACCAGCAAACCTGTCCATGTTTTGTAGCCAAGTGTGAACATTTATAATACAGGGTGTTGCATGCTCACAGTTCAGTTATTTGTTCCAGAATAGGTAAAAGCCTGAGGAGTTTCTTGTTCCCCATAGAGGAGCACTTTGCCTATAGGGATTTTGTCACTGATCCCTGTGAAAGCTCCACTGTGACCCCAGGAAACACTCCTGGGATGTGCTTCACTCAAATCTAAGAAAATTTCCATAAAATGTTGGTTCTGTCAAAACAGTACTGAATATCGGAGGAAAGTTGGGACAAAATTTCCAGATGTGCTTAGGATAACAAACACATGTAAAGCTGTTGTAAAGCTGTTTCCAGGTTTCATGGCCTGAAGCGTTCTGTGGCAATCCTTAATCCAAACCCCAGAATGGTTCTGGATGCATCCACAACATGTCCTGTCACCCAAGTGTCATACAAAGGTGCTGGAAAGCATCAGGGCCATCACAAAGCTGTACCTTGAAGAGAAGAGATCGACATGATCCATGGCCTGGTGAGAGCTGAATAAGTGAGAAAGGTTTTTGTACTGCTGATCTGTAGCACAGATAAATAAATCCAACAATTCTGAATGAATGAACACAATCTGGAAACATTTCAGAGCAGTCTCAGCCACTGGGTGCTTTAAACTATAACCTATATTTTAGAAGTACAGGGATTGTTTTGGAAGCAGGGAATTGGTTAATCCTAAAACACGTACCATTTGCAGACCTTTGTGCAGTGAATGAAGCTGAATTTCCCATATTGCAGCCTCTCTGGCACTGTATGAGTGATCCATTCTGCCTTGAAGGTGACTAATAGCAATTAAGAGCCAGAAGATGTCATTTTGCTCCTCTGTGAGGGGGCAGTCCCTTTTGAAGCTGTTGCAATTTAAACTGATTATTAAACAGATGAGTAAAGCACCAACTGGCACACCTTTAGGGCTGTGGTATTTAATGTTGGTGTTTTCTCTCCCAGGAGATGTCACTGCCCTCAGAGGTCAGCATGTGGCACAGGATGCAGGGAATTTTGGGGAAAGACGAGGTGTTCCTGGGAGGATGAGTTTGGTCTGCAGTGAGTGACAGCTGCAGTGAGCGAGGATTTATGGAAGATATTGCATGAAGGATAATCTTTTGGATTTGGGGAGTCAGGGGAAGCTTTAGGTTTCATTAGGACTGCTTTTCTCCTTCCTCAGAAATGGGTGCAATATGAAATGGTTGGATGACCTCTCTTTGGGTTTTGTGTTTGGGGTTTTTTTGTGGGTATGGGGTTTTTTACTCCCATCTCTGCCCAGGAATTGTCAGCACATGCTGATGGCAACTCCCGAGACTTTTGAGAAGACTTTTTTCTCTGGGCTGTAGGGCTGCAGCAGAACCTCAGATTGTCCCAGAGAGGTCTGTGCCCCACTGGGGAAATGTGCCTGAACTGAACTTTGAATAAAAGCAGAATGGAAGAGCAATGTTCTTTTTGCCACCTCAACTGGCTGTCAGAGCCAAAGTTACCTGTAATGTGAAGTTTCAAGTTTTATTTTTGGGGATTTTTTTGTTAGGGTTTTTTTTGTTTGTTTGGGTTTTTTGTTTGGTTAGTTTTTTGTGGGGTTTTTTTGTGTATGTGGTTTGGTTTTTTGGGCTTGTTTGTTTGGTGGGATTTTTTTTGGTTTTTATGGTTTTTTGTTTTTTGGTTGTGTTTTTTGTTAGGTTGGGGTTTTTTTGGGTTTTATTTTTGGGGTTTTTTGGGGTTTTTTTTTAATAGAAGAAGAGCATTTTGTTAGAAAGCAGAAATCTGCCTTCTGACTGACTGATGAGATCCAAGTAAGAGAACCTGGAGCTCTGTGGCACATTTCCAGAAGTTCTTGCTGTGCTTCACCTTGCTTTGAGGCTTTACCACAAACTCAATTTTTTCTTTGCCAAAAATCATGTAGAAATCTTAGCTTTGGTGGGCAGCCATTTAAAACTGATGTTACATTGTGTTTCAGTTTGAAATATGAGGAAATATTGGGATGAGAAATGGTGGAAGCTGTAGGTTTGAGATGGTGGAGGAAAAAGAGACTGACACTTCCCAAAAGTGCATCTCTTCAAATAACCCATTTCAAGGGTCTGATGGGCTGGGCTCTTCAAAAAATGGTATTCAAATAAATTGACATAAACTTGGAGAGATAATACCAAAAAGTTCAGATTTTGGGCTTAAAATTCAAATATACTGCATTAAAGGAAACTAATTTGTATGAGAAGAGATGAAACATCCCCTTCTGACTTTCTAGACCATCTAGGCCACTAAATATTTTTTAGTTGTGGCTGGTCAATAGTTACTTAATCTGATTAATCACTGCCGACCTTTAGCAGCTTCCTGCTAATGAATGGAGGTTGTTAAATCTCATTTCTCTCCCTTCCCTTGCCCTCCTTTGCTCCCTAAGAATGACTTTTGTATTGCAATAGGAAACCTTCAGAGACTTTCAGGAAATTATTCCTGACAGCCAAGCTCAGGCTTACAGTAACAAAGTGATCTCATAGCCATGCATGGGAAAAATAATGTTATTTTTCATAGCAATTAACTTACAACTGTGGTGATTTATTGAAAATCACTATGAAAAAACCTGCCCAGGATATTTGCTTCAGTTGAGATCATAATCCTCATTTTCTCCTAAATCAACAGATCAAACTCTCTCAATCCCTCCTTTTCCTGATGAAGGTATTCCTCCTCCAGCACTGCCTTCCCTCTCCACTTCTGAATTTTTGTGGTCTTTGTCCTTCTGCTCCACTCAAAAGGATTGTGGCAGAACTTTTTTTTTTATTTTATTTCAGGAGGTGTGGAAGGGACAGACTAAACTCCTTGTAGGTCCTCATTACCCAACAGAGCTAATGGCTGCAAACACCTGATTTCTGTTAATGAGAACATCCAGATTGGGTTTTAGGTTTGAAAATGTGACTCTGACATCAGCTGGGCTTTTCCCAACCTCAGGATACTCCAGGGTTCTTCAGAGGATTTTTCTGTTGCCAACTTTGACTTATTTCAGGTTTTGCTAACTTGAGGCTGCTGCAGCACATTGATACCTACATTGAATTATTATTTTTGTAATTTCTTGGGAATTCTGCTACACTTTCTCAAATGAATACTTCAGGATTCCCCAAGAGTATATAGAAAAAGTTTCTTACATGAGTAGCTGCTCTATTTTTTGGCATGCAAAACAATCCAGAAGATTTAACTGCTGTGTGCAGAATGTTTGCTACATTATGAACTACTAAAAAACCAGTTCTTTTCCTGGCTGTTCTTCCACTTGGAAGCACTACTGGACACTCAGACTTAACTGGAAATGGAAAGCATCTTGCAAATTGGGTTTTGAATATATTTTGGTTATTAAGCTAAGCTTGCCAAATTATTTTATTGTATTTATGCTAAAATCTGATAGTTAAGAGTGGGTTGGTTTGACTAAATAAAAAAGGCGTCTTAAAAAGAAAAAACCCCTAACATGACCAAAATTCCATATTTGGTTGTTTTAGGGCAAAATTGTCTAAGTGAGAGGCTTTTAGAGCTGCTGCCCTGAAGGGTCCCAGCTCAGAGCTGCTGCTCCAGCCCAGGAAATGTGGGACATTTCTTCTCCCCCCAGCACCGTCACATGAGTGACACAGTTATTGTTTGCCAGGAAAAAAAATTATAACCCTTTTTCAGCTCCCTGTTTCCTATTTGGTAATTCTTGTTAGAACTCCTGGAGACAAAGAACTAATTTTGTTTTGTAGTCTGTGTTCCAGGAGCTTTACAAAGTGAGCGATTTGTGTGCATTAAGAAAGAACATTCTGCCTCACTCAGTGAAGACAGCAATGAGGCTGTTTTTGAGGAGGTAATACCCTGTTGATACACATTATTTTGGAGGTAGATCTTCCACGATGGGAGCTTTTTTCAAAGCTTTTTTCCCTGTCCCAACAATGTGGGAATCTTCAAAGGCACTCCTTCATCAATATGCAAATCTTCAAAAGGGGAATTACACAAGAACAAGAAAACTCTCAAAGGGAAAGCAGTTACCCAAAGATGTAGAAATCTTTGTCAGGGACAGCTCCTCAGTGATCTAAAAGTTCTTCAAAGTGGAAATCACCTCGAGCAATGCAAATTCTCTCCATGCATGGGAAATCACCGAGAATGGTTCCATGTGTAATCTTTAAAGTGGCAGGAAGTGTTCTCTGGAAAATATGTTTGAAATGGCATTTTTAAGAATTGGTGCTGTGTGTACAGTCCCACTGCTGTGGGATACCTTAGGGTGATGGAGCTTTGGAGTTTACCTGAGGACTTTTGGTTATGTCTTTAGCAGGAGGAGATCAGGCTGTGAAACACTGCTTTGAGATAAGTGCTTCTTATTAAGACCTTAATGGGGAATTATGAACTGCTGGATGGGGTTCATTAAGCAGCTATTTGACAGCTCTTTTTTTATTTGCAACAGATATAGTATTTATGTTTATTTTGAAGCAACAAGTCCAACTTTGCAAGGACCAAAAGTCTTTCTGGTATGGCAACAAGAGGGACAACACCTGGGGAGGGAATTTGTGTTGTCTCATGCTTGTCCCAAATGCCTGGTGATGAGATGCCTGCCCAGAGCCCACTGAGGGAAAGGGAAGCACCACTGGCTGTCAGGCATTTTGTTCTGTGTATCTCTGCACCTGACAGCTTTTGCATTTCCTAAAGATCAAGATGTGTTCCTAACAGCAGCAATCCAAGGGTCGTTCTGTCGCTTTTGTGCAGCTAAACTGCAGGAAAGGATTTTTTTCTGGAAAAGCAGCACAACACCCATCCTTAATTCAACCACCTGCTCAGAGCTAGGCCTCTTTTGAAGATTTAAGAGGTCTCAGTCCTTAAGGGATCTAAAAGGGATCCTGCTCTGGTGTTGGGGAGCTCTGTCAAGTGCCTGAGGTGGTGGCAGGTGTTGGCTGTGAGTTTGTCAGCAGAAAATCAGCATTTTGTCCCAAAACCAAGGAAGGTACTTTAAACCAATTCTATCTCAATTAGCCAGGCAATCCTGGCAGCCACAACAGGTCTGTTTGAGGAGCTGTCAGCTCCTGAATTCTCCAGCCCTGTTTGCTGTGCCTGAACTGCACGTCTGAACTCTGCTCACACCAATCCTTCAGGGATGGAAATGGCAATTCTAATCCAGGGTGTAAATAGCCCAGCTGAGCAAGTGTAACTTGCAGGGAAGTTGTATTTATTGAACTGGCTTTTTGCTCACTTGTTGAACTTGGTTAATCATATTTTCAGAGAACAGCACGAGCCTCTCTATATTCGATGACTGCAACATATACCCTCTATTTCAGTTTGATTTTGAAATATCACCCAGATGATTTGTGTTTGCTCTTAAAGCTATGCTGAAAGAATATAAAGGAAGTCATTACTCCAGTTCTGTTTAAGCTGGAGATTTATTCTATTTCCATAAACCTAAGACGACAGCCTCTTTTCAAGATAATTCACATACTGTGCCCTGCAAGCTTCCTGCATGTGATATCTCAAAGGGAAACAGAAAAGGGAAAGAAAAAGCAAGTCTTTTTCATTCAGTAAGTAGATTTTCCCCCAAATATCTAGTAGGTAATGCTGCTCTCGAATGATCTCTTAGGGTTTGGGGTTTGCTGCCATAAAGTGAAATACTAAATATTTGCAATTAAGTAATTAATAATGAGGTGAAATAGTCTATTTTAAGGACTATGTTGAGTACACATCCTGTTCAATCATGATTTCGTTATTTTTGAAAGCAGTTTATGGGTTCTGTGTATGGAAGGTGACCTGGAGGTTAACAACTATTACAGTTCCCTATTAAAAACCAGAGCTGGCTCGTGTTAGAGGAAGCTGTTGTTCTGCCCAGGAAACGTGGGCTTAGTTAGTGGGAAAAGACAGAAATAGATGCTGCTCTGTCCCACACTCCTGACATATTTTACCTCTACCTGGCAAATTCCTTCTGTTTGCATAAACACAGTTACTGTGGTGGTTTTGGGAAAGCATGATCCTGACAACCAGCACTTTCTGAAATGGTTCAGAACTGTGGCTGGGGGATGTCTGCGGGAGAAAAACTGGCAGCTCACATCAGAGGGATGTTCTCTGTCAGGTTTTAATACTTGCAAGGTAGAAACACTAAGGTTGTTTTGCTCTGTAAACCTAAAAAAACCAGCAAAACAAAAATCTTGTGGCACTGCATTGCCAGTGCAATGTGTGGGTGAACATGCCAGGGCTCAGGGCTGGCAGGGAATTAAGGAGTCCCTTGATGAGCTCAGTCCCAAAAGTAGGCATGAAAAATGGGAACAAAACCTGGGGGGAGGAGGAGAGCTACAGGGTGCTGCTAAACACACACAATTCTCAGCAAAAGAGCTTTTTGAAAAATGGTTCTTGGCTCCTGAGAACTTGTGCAGCCTCTCAAGTCAAGGTCACAGTGGGCAGCTGGGCTTGTCTGAAATCCCTCCCCAGGCAGAAAAGGCAAGGCAGCACATTCCTTGGGAGAGCCTCGGGAGCAGGGATAACAACAGCCCTCCTTCCAAAAGAAATACTGGGAATCTGGGGACTTTGTTACTGCAGAGGGTTTGTTCTGGGGGGTTCAGAGAGGACTGAGGGTGAGGGGTGGAGGAGAGCTGACAGAGAGATTTGAGGAGGCAAAAGGGTCCTTGTATTGCTTTGGTTTATGGGATAATTACATTAAGTAAATATTGGGATTTTCCCTTTCTTTGTCAATACAGAGATGTTGCAGTGAGTTTAAAAAGAACACAAAACATCCAGACCTCCAAGCTGAGGTAAACTCGACTTTATAATATCTAAGCATCCTTACTTAAATTACTTCTTTTATTAAAAATAACCCACCCAACCAAATCTCTCAACTCCCAGTGCCATGAGAGGCATTAATTTAGCTTCCCACTGGATTTTTCCCTCAGGGTTGACTGTGGAACAGACTGAAGTGTAGTAGAACTGCCAGAATGGGGGGCACAGGATCCAGTGCATAATACTGGTTTTTTCATCCTATTTTTTGCATATTTTTCGTGTGTTCTGCTCAGAGGCAGTGACAAGATGTTTAGAGATGCTATTTTTATATGAAAAAAACCCCCATGAATGGTTGGTGTCTCATTTTTGAAAATGACTTCGAAGTTCTTTGCATGTTCTTGGAAATGAGAGCCAATGTGTTCTGCAGAGCACAGGTGGTGTGAGGGGAAGTTCTCCTTCTCTAGTGTGAAAATAGACCTTTTTTATGTATGTATCAGACCTGCTGTGGGTGTCAGAATTGTCTGGCTAATTGAGATATGATTTGTTTAAAATATTTTCCCTGTGTTTGGGGAAAACACACTAATTTTCATCTAACAAACTCGCAGTCAACACCTGACAGGTCATAACATTTTCTTTTATTTTCCTGAGTATAAGTGATTGAGCCCTGAGAGCCCCAGGTTCAGAGGTGCATACATATCAGACACAGGAGTGATTCTAAATTACACTTTAAAACAAATACTCTTCCCCAGCTTGGGCCAGGACTCTCAGGGATGTGTGTTAAGTTGATTTTCTGAGCAGCAAGGAACATGTTATTGAGTCTTCCTTGTGCAGAGGTGACCAGAAAATGTGACAAAAACTGTTCCTGGATGTTTTGGGTGCAGTCCCACCTCAGAGAGCTTTTCTCAGAGCAGCAGGTGAGCCAGCTCTGCTTGGAGGCTGTAATCCAGGTTTGGAGAGCTGGAATTCCACCTGGAATTGTTTTCCTGCTAGCTGCTGGGCTGGCAGGAGGGAGTGAGCCCTGCCTGGGGAGTTTGGGCTCTCAGAGCTCTCAGTAACTCACAGCACACCAGGCTGGGCTCTGGCTGGGGTTGGGTTTTGGCCTCTCACTCCCTTCTGTGGGGTGGGAAATGACTCCTGGCTCTCTGCTGGCCAAAGCCTGAGCCTCAAACTCAGCCTGAGCTCTGATTTCTGTTTGGAAATCAGGTTCTTGGGGATTCTCCACCAGGGTGGAGCTGAGCCAGCTGGTGTTGCTGTTTCCCTTTCCTGCTCTGCTCTGGGATCTCAGCCCTGGGGAGGGAAGGATTTGCTGCATTGAGGATTTGCTCAGCAGGTGAGAAAGGATGCAGAGTCCCTGCCCTGGAAATTCACTTTGTTTGCTGTCCAGGGGCTCAGCCAAGTGTCAGTGTTGGATTTAAACCCTGCAGTGCCTCTGTCATCCTTCCAGGGCATTTTACCACCATCAGACCCACTCCTGGTAGGACTGACCTGGGGCCCTACAGGGATGACCAAAAGTGTTTGAAAACTACCTTTGAATAAACAATAAATGCAGCTTTCCTTCAAAGTGAGTTATAAAGCATTGCTGATACAAATACTAATGTTTAGAAAATGGGTTTGAAAGCAAATGGATAAAATGCTTTCCACTTAAGAATTGTTTTTTTATTTTCCTTCTGTGTGAGACAGTGTTTGGTCTGTATTTAGTGTAGGATATTCTTTGAGGGGACCAATGTAATACAAATTTTAGTCTCTGGAGTATTTCATTAATGTGTGTCTGCAGAGATGTCATATTTTGAATGGTCTAATAACATTTACAGACTGTAAATGTGGTGTATTTCTAAAATCTGTCAAAGAAATCATTAAATAGCTAAGGTACTTTATTTCATGCCTTAGAAAAGGATCTTCTGTAATGCATATGCATGCACATGAATGTGGTCTCTAAATAGAGAAATAAATGTTGGGCTCAAGGCAGGAATTTTGAACCATTGCTTCTGAGGTGGGGGGTTTGGGGGGTTTGGTTTTTGTTTTATTAAAATTAGTGTTTCATGCAAGTTGGAATAAAGACTTTGTAGAAATTCTCCAATGAGAGAACAATCAAGAAAGGGCAAAAAATGTGCATGTAGATGATGTTCTTTTCCTTCAAAGATCTTCATTTAAACCTGCACAATAAAAATCATCTTTCCCTTTTAAACCTGAATTTGTTTCCTGTTGGTATTTGAAAATCAGAGTGTTAAATCTGATTGCTGCTCATACAAATTATTTTAAAATGCTAAATGCCCCAGTAAAGAAGGAACCTACTAATGAGACATTACTGTAACTCTGGATTTTCTTGAGCTGACATTTCCTGTTGCAGAAAATCCTGGTCTGCCAGTGATTATGGCTTTCCTGCCTTCCTTGCTCCCCACCTTGGCAGTGGAGTTCATGGCAGTGATGGATTTGGCTCTTTATTCTGCATTGGAGCTCTTTGCAGCAAAGCATAATGAAGGATTCTGAATTTTCTCCATGGTGTAAACTCATCTGGAAGTGCTCATTCTGGAGGGCTGATCTGCTTGAAGCACAGACATCACTTGGTTCATGGCAGGGCTGCTATTTTAATGTGAGAATTTGAATTTGAGAATAGTGCATTTCTCCATTGGAGCAGCAAAGCAGGGAATTTCAAATCAACATAAAATATCCCCAAAATACAAAAAATAATCACAACTTTATGAAAAACAGATCTGTCTCTCAACTGACTTAAGAAATCAGCACTTGAAGGAAAGCTTTTTTATTTATTTTTTATTTTGCAAATTATCTGATTTTTCCTTTCTGCTGGGACACTGCGGTGATGAGAAGCTTTGACTCACTTGACTTTTCTGATAATTCAAGTAAGCATTGAATGATTTGAGCTATAACACTGATTGCACTTTGGCTTTCTAAAGTGCTCAGCATTGGCTCTGCTCTGTTCCTGATGCCTCTGTTGCAGCTATTGGGAGCTTTGGGTGCAAGGAGCAGGAGAGCTGCTAATAAGATTCTCGCTATTTTTGTTGTTTCTGGAAGCATTTGTTTGCAAGGTTGGGAAAGTGAATTGATTTGCATAGTGAAGGTTATTTCTCCAGTGAAGAGAGCTGGTTTCATTTTTGAATGAAGGTTTGTTTTGACAGAAAACAGTTACATGGAGAAAATGTGAGTTTAAAAAGACCTTGGCAAGCATTTGATTCTTATTCTCCTTTTCCCTTCTACTATGAAATGAAATAACTTTCCAGGTGTGGCCATCCTGGTTCTCTTGGCAACTGATGCAAAAGAAAGTCAATTTAACATGTGCTGTGATCAACTGAA
This sequence comes from Entomyzon cyanotis, assembly GCA_024500445.1. Taxonomy (NCBI): domain Eukaryota; kingdom Metazoa; phylum Chordata; class Aves; order Passeriformes; family Meliphagidae; genus Entomyzon; species Entomyzon cyanotis. The sequence goes on along the minus strand of JAKEPQ010000743.1, from coordinate 18,102,693 downwards.
CTTAGTGTTTGCTGAAAGATAAATAGAAGTATCAGAGCCTCTGCAAAAGCTTCATTAATCGTCTCTTGCTGAAGTCGGGGAACACTGTGAGCACAGGGTTGGAAATGTAGTGACAGCAATTATTGACTTATTGTGTTAATGATATGACAGCTTGTTATAAATTACCAGAGGTTAATGCCATAAAGAGTTGGTATAAAACCACTTGAAAACTGATGATGTATTATTTTCTTTGCTGTCCTTCATAAATATGTATCTGAGGCTGTGGCTATAAATTTGCAATGCTTCATTTCCAGCTTCAGTGCAGGGAGAGGCACATGTGTGGTATTTTATTGATAATTGGTGTTCTCAGTGGTGACTCTTTGGGGTCCTGGGGTGTCAATTTTGGGGGCCCTGGAGCTGATCTTTGTTGTCTCACTGTTCTTGCTGCAGAGATGAGCCTTGGCTGCTCCACTCTGCCCTGGCTGCAGAAGAAACAGAAAAATTTCTGCTCAACCTCCTGCTAGGAGGTTGTAGTTTTTCTGGAGTGTGGCTATGGATGTGCTGCTTTCTGATTGTGCCATGCTCTGCTCTGGGATTTGAGGTTTCTCTTGTTCCCTGATGTCTGCTGAGAGCTTTGCCTATACAATGCCCCACTTCTGGTTCCTGGAGATCTGAGAGTTGGTAGTTTGCTGCTCTGTGTGCAGTGACTGGGCACCACCAGGATATAAATATGAACTTTTGTTATAGTCTAAGGCTTCTTGGTTCAGGAAGGGAGATGCTTTGATCAATGCAATGTGTTAAAAACACATTTCAAAAAAATAAATAAACATAGGTTTTGTCCCCACCATGAGCTGTACCTGTAAACCAGCAATTACTGAATGTAAGGTGGAACTGATCTAGTACTGGAGGCTCCAGCCTAAATGTACTTTTTTAAATTAGATCATTTTTGTATCAAGTTTATGCACTAGGAATATTCCCTGTAAGATTTATGGGTTTTTTGTGACAGACAGATGATCTGCCGGTGATGACAGATTCAGATTTGGCAAATACATTTCATTCTGAAGCATGCTTCTTGCTGATAAAACAGGATCAAGGCATGGTATGAGGATTAGCTTGGGATTTTGGGAACACAGGCCTAGGATATAAAGCACTATTATCCCTGGCAATATGGACCAAATTGTAACTTTAATAATCATGATTCTAGAATGTGTTAAACCAGGTTTAAAACCATACATTTTGCTGGCCTGAAATTTTTAAATTCCATTCGGCCACTTTTAGTCCAGGAACTTGGTTGCTCCTTATTTCCCTCTGCATTTGATCCCCTCTAACAACAATGGTGGTTAGAGCAGTTGTCCAAACCAAGGTCTTGTAACCAAATCCTCCCTCCGGAAACTTCAGTTCCCAGGTTCCCAGCATTGCTGCTGGGTCCAGCATTTGAGCACAAATACCCAAAACCATGAACAATTCCTTTATGATGGTAGAAGAGAGTTTGCCTCCACAAGTTCCTTCCTCTTTCCCTTTCTATATAATTTTATTTTAAATTTTGAAGGGGATTTTCTGCCTGATCCTGACAAAAGTGATCCTTCAGCATCAGGATGCCATTTTACATCTGGCCACCATCACCAGAATCTGCTTTTAGGATGATTTTTTTAAACTCTTCCTTGTTTCAAAGGGTCACATGTGCCAAAGTGTCTTCTGCTACATGTGTTGGGCAGGAAGTTGTGTGTTTGTGCCAGATTTGTGTATTTGTGACAATGAGAAAAACTAGCTGTCCTCAAAAGGCTACCTAGAGTTATCTGAAGTGGGGAATCTTTTAAACAGGCAGCTAGAGCACACAACCATTTGAAAATCCTACTGAGTTTTCATAGTCCTGTTGTTGCTAACTGGTTTTATAGATGTCAGCTTAACACCTAAGGAGGATTGCTGTCACCCCCTAGGAAAAATGTATCTCTTCTGTTCATTAGTCTCAAAAATGCATCCATTAGGGGAAAAAAAATATAATTAACCAATGCAGAATGGAGCAAGAATTTCAGCGTTGCAGTGCGTGACATTGTTGGCTGAGTCACATTCCTGGGGAGACAATTCTGTGTCTTTATTTAAATGCATTAAATGTGGTTGAGTAGAAAGGAATACATCAGGTACTGGAGAACAATCAGAGCACATCTTGTAAATCATTTACAGAAACAAGACAGCCTTACATCAATGCTAATTAGTTGAGAGCTTCCAGAGTTTTCAGGAGAAAAACTTTGTGTAAGCAAAACCTGCAGATTGTTATTTCTGGAAGAATGGATAGGGAGGATTAAAAATATGTATTGGCAAGTTAGATTGCTATTGACTGTCGAAATAAACTGAAAGATTGCTGTCAGGAACCTGTCAGACTGTGTCTGTAAACAGTAAATTTATTATAAGGAAGTAAATTTTTAAAGCCCTGTAAAACCCCCATGGGTCCCTCAGGCAGTGCAGGGCCATGATAGGTGTCACACACTGTGTGGAAATCCTGTTCTTTCATCTCAAATCTGTTTCCAACCTAATGCTTCCCCTTCTCGCCTGTCTTCTTACAGCTCCCTTTAATTATGTATTTAGAATTTATTGGGTTTTTTCTCAACCAAAACCAACAGTCTTGGCTACTCGTTCTGGTTTTTTATCTTCACAAGGACAACTGTAAATTTGTGGGGTGGTAAAAACACCCAAACCACAAACTTGTAAAATATTAGGCAGAAACAACTAGAGTGGCTGTAAATTGGTTTGCAGTGTTATTAGCAAGGAAGGGTTTATTGTATGAACACCTCAGCAATTAGGAAGGGAGCCCAAGCAAAATCAGTTTTTAGTAGTCTGGATAGATTATGTGTCCTCTGGGATTTCCTTGCATGAGATTTACCTTGATTAGAAGTTTAGCAGATTAATTTCTGGATGAGTCCTTATTAGAGATCATGATATTACAGCAGGGAAAGTGAGTGTTTGCAAGCCCTGCCTATAAGTGCTGATGTCCCCAGGTGGAATAGAAAAACACCCCTGAAAGGCTGCAGAGGCCAGGCCAAGACATACTTGTACATTGATTTTTTTCAAGAAATGGAAACATCCATTTACTCTGTCAAAGTCAGAGTAAAGTAGAATTGTGTCAAAGAGAAGCCCATAGGTTTCAGGAGAGATGGATTTGGCTGTAATGCTCTTTATCACCCATTCCTGGGCCTGGGATGGCAATGGAATGTTCTTCTCCAGCAGGAATGAGTGGTGTACACAGGGGGGATATGGCCTTTGCTGCAGTTGCAGAGAGTTGTCTATAAATTTGGGTTCTGGAATTTTTTCAGGCTTCAAAATCCAGCTCAGTGCTGGAGAGGCTGGACATTCCCTACATCACTGTTCTGGAAAAAGCTTTACTGGGGCTCTTTATCCCTTTGGGTTGGTGCTTCCTCAGCCTGGAGAGAGCAGCAGGCAGGATTCACTCTGCCTGGAGAGGATGAGGCTCCAGGGATGTGATTTCTCCTGCATTTCTGCTGCAGGTCCTGCTCTGGGTCAGGATGAGCCCTCGTGGCTGAGTGATGGGACACCCTGGTCAACAGTTTCCAAAAGTTCAGCTCCCTAAACCATCAAAAATACTTATTCTGAAACCTGAACTTATCCAAGGGCTTCATACCTTCCTCTGTTCATTTAGTTTAGGAGACACTTCAGTCAAACTGGAAGTGAAGTTGACTTTTTTCCTCTTTTTTTGTAATTTCTCACCTCATCTTGCATCAGGATACAGCTGGTGCCACTCTATTTTAATATACTTCTGTCTCTAAGATAAATTCTTGAGATGCCACAGACTGATCCCAATAATCCCCTCCCTTGATGCCTTTTAAGAAAATTATAATATGGTAATTTTCCCCTTTGTAATTCACTGTCCCATGCCACAAATAAGAATTCAACACCCCAAATTTCACAGAGCTATGGTCAACACCCCAAATTTCACAGAGCTATGGTCCCCTGCCACAAATGAGAATTCAACACCCCAAATTTCACAGAGCTATGGTCAACAGATAATGGTGATATTTGATGCAGTTTTTTGGTGGTTTTTTTGCAAGCTCTCAAAGCAATATTTTTCTTTCTATTCCAATCTTTCTACTCTTGACCTTATTATTAATGTGTTCCATCCCTCTTCCTAACTTGGGAAATTGTTCTTGCCTTCGGATTGCCTGAGGCCAGCAGAGGGGAACAAAGGGCCAGCACACACCATCAGCCCTGAAAACCTTAATTGATATTTTACCACTTCTGAGTAGTTCAGTCCCAGGATAACAGACCACAATTCATTAGGCTATTTCCACATTTGTCAAGATTACACAAATCTGTGTCTGCAGAGGAAAACAGACACTTTGTGTGTGCAGACACTTTGCTGACATCCCCTGCCTGTCCCAGTTTTTCAGGATTCCATGAAGATGGAAGCCTTGGTGGACATTCCTCCACTGAAGCTTCTTCCCCAGTGGGTGTTTTCACTCTAGATCAGTGACTCTCATACCACTGGAATTGAGCAACTGCAACTCGGATATTGTAGCTGCTAATTTAGACCTCTAATCCTGAAAGAAGCCCTGGATAAGAGACAAACCTTACATTTGCAGAATGCTCTTATGTCACTGCCTGATATAGAAAGGGAAGCTTAAGCAAATGATTTATTTTAAGAAAATATGGACTAAGTTTCTGTTGGAGGGAATTTAAAGCTGGAGAATTTATTTTTGTAGGGATGTTATCTCAAAGCCTTTTTTTAGCAATTTGATTGTTACTTATTTAAAGGCCCAGAGTGCAACTAAGTTTCTTTAAATAATGCAAGCTTAGAAATAAATTTAGAATTTTTTACAATTCTTAGAAATAAAGAATCATTTAAAGCAAACAGAAATAAAACCCCAAGCAAAACAAAAACAAATGAAAAAACCATCAAAATGAAAACCCCAAACCAACACAGGGGTAGAGAGATGAAAAAAACTAAAGCTTTGCTGAATGGCGTGATGCTGCTTTAGTGACTGCTTATATTCTACAGTCCTGAGCAGAATTTTGATCATTAGAGCATTATTAAAGGTGCTTTTTTAGTTTTGTGACTTGCCCACACTCTCAGCATTAGCTGGCAGTCTTTAACGCCCTGCTGCACAGCATTACAGCAATAAAAAGTGTGGGCTAATAATGGTCATGGACCTTAGGTTTGGAATTAGCATAATGGAAAGAGATCCTGAAAGCAAAAACCATATTTCTGTAAGTAACCTATTATGAATCTGCTTACATTGCACACAGTCATTTAAATGAATTCTGTGAGCAGTTTGGGGGGTGAAGGGAGAAAATGCTCATTGTTCGTGGGAGTTGTTGGAAAGGGAGCCCAGCCAGGCTCAGGCTGGGTTTGGGCAGGGCAGGCAGGGGTTGGGCACAGCTGGGATCAGCCAGATGTTGGGGACACTCAAAATATTTCCCTGGTTACAAGAATTTTTGTCTATCATGAAAAATTTCAATTAATAAATTTTTGAGGTAATCCATGAGTAGAGGTAGCTATACAAGGATAAGAATAGTCTTAAGAGTTCAATAGTCATTCCAGAGATTAAGATTCAGACAAATCTAGCTAAAATTCCTGTACAGAAGTCACACACAAACCAAAGATTTTCGAATTTTTCAGCCTCTATTGATCTTCCCCACTCTTTGGAATAGAATATGCAGTTCTGTCACAGGGGGGAGAATGAGATAAATGAGAGAAGTGATGGAAATAACCATGGAAATACCTGCTGTAATAATATTGAATTGCAACTTAAAGAACACTTTCTATTTTGGAAGGCTAATTCTCCCCAATAGTGTGGCCTCAGCTCCAGCACTGGTGCAGCTCTGAGCCCCTCAATTTTGGGAGGATGTGGAGGTTCTTGGGTGCATCCACAGGACAACAGCAGAGGTGGAAAGGTGGCCAGGAATGTCCTGGGAGGATTCCCTGGAGGATGGTGTGGAACAGACAGCAGTGTCACTAGGTTCCTCTGAATCCTCCACCTTTCTTCCAATTATCCCTTCCACAAAGGTTGGAGAAACAGGGTTGGACCAATCTGTGCACATGAAATAAACAAGCCATGCTCATTGGCTGTATTGACTGGGAAAAAAGCCTAATTTCATTAAGCACAATGCCAAAGGTTTCCTAAGAACAAAGGCTGTGTTTGAAATGAGATGTTCATTGCTGGAACATCAAGGTAAGGGGAATATGCTGTGACACCCATCTTGTTCTTCTGTGGGAGTGTTGCAGTGATTTATGTAGTGCATTGGGGTTTTTCCCCCAATGTAAATGTTGTAAAATCATGTAGCATTGAGAAGAGCTGCATTTATAAATTCAAAATATGTCCTGCCTTGTAGACAACACTCACTGTGGAGCAGCAGAGGAAGTGAAGGTCCTGCTGTGAAACACAGTGAAATCAGCAGATACCTTTGCACTGATCTCACAGGACATCCAGGCCTCCAGTTAATTGATTGTATGTGTTCTTGGGGCATGAAACCCTGTGGAAAATAAATTGGTGGTTGAGCTGCCATCTGGGCAGCCTGACATCAGTCTAGCTGCTCCAAAGAAAACCAAAGAAAACCTCTGTCCTGCAGCCTTAGTATTATCTTTTGGAAGGAAATGTCTGGGAACAATTCACTTGCTGGTGCTCTGGGTTTGTGATGTATTTCAGCTCTTTGTCATGCTGAAGGCCAATTCTTCAAATCTTTCCTGCTGCACTTAGAAAAAACTCATCCCTCTCTAATTAAATCTGTCATGTTTTTTACCCATAGCCTTGAAAGTCCATCTTCTGGTGGGATCTTGGCTTGTGGTGCTCCCCAGACTCAGCTGGGTGGGAGCTGGCGTTGGTTCTTGGATCAGACATCACTGCCTTCAGTTTTGCTCTATTTTAAGGCAATTCCTTCAGAGGATGCAATTCCTTTAGAGGATGCAATGTTCTGCTTTAATGATGACCCACCCTGGACACCTGAGGCCAGGTTTGGGGCAGTGCTTTAACTCCCAGGAGAAATGTGGATTTCTCTTTCTGCCCAGACTTGCACCCAAGTGTGCATATGTCCTTGTTGGTTGGTGCTGGTTTTGGTTTTTTTTAACCCTTAGAGAATTTCCATTTTTCAATTGTGTAAGCAGTAAAAAAAGTGAATTTAAAATCTAGGGGTTGAGCTTAAAATGGCTCAGCAGCTTCAAAAGATCTCAGCACCCCAGAATTCTATTCTTGGCAGATCCCAGGCTGCAAAAGGGAGCTTCCAAAGGATAAGGAGAGGACTTGGAGGTGTTCAGGGCAATTCCCTGACCCATTAATTAATTCTCAGGGAGAACAGGCAACGCAAAATAGCTTAAGGACAATTTTGAACCTAAAAGCAAAGGCAGCATTGGCTGGTAAGTCTGGCTAACTGTGTTACAATGCTCTGCTAGAGAGGGAGCAAAGGAGAACAATACCTAATAACTTGGCTAAATCTAATAAAAAAATCTGTGCCACTTTGCCTGCCAGCTGTAGTGGAGAGGATGGGAGTGAGTACTGAAGAATGTTCAAAATCAATGGAATGCTACAATTTGAGAATTGAAAAAATCCTGCTAGACTCAACCCGCTTTCCCTATTTGTCACAGGCAGAGTCTGCAAACATAGCAAATGTAACTTGCTGTTTGTTTTCAACTGCTTGCTCAAAATAGTTTGTAAGTTATTACAGTAACAAAAGGGTGCCTAAACTTTCAGGGATGTTGGCCACATGTAAAATCCTTGGTAAAAATACACCATTATAGCTTCACTTATGAATATGGAAAGAGATGGCAGAGGAACAGCTGAATCCCACTAAAACTCTTGCTCCTTCCCATCTGGATAGAGGTGTAGAGGTTAAGCTGGAAAAAGAGTTCTCAAGTGTTGTTGTCCTCCTGAATGTGTCCATGGGAGTGTCAGTCATGCTGAATATTTCACAGGGCAGCTTGCACTAATGTGAGAGAAGGACTAGTGAGTGTTCTAACCTTGAACTGGGGTCACTGAAACCCCCAGTGCCTTCACTGTGCTCAGCCCTGCTGAAAAGCACTGGTTGGTGGCAGTGGTGTCCCTGCTGGCAGCTCAGCTCCAGTTCCTTGCCGAGGCAGCAGTGTGTGTGAGCATTGCTCCTTTCCTGCTTCCCTCGGTGTGTCCAGCAGCAGCAGCACCTTCCTGCCTCCTCCTGGGTGTTCCCACCGTTCAGCCCACTCAAGCAGTGATATCATTCCATGTTGAGGTTTGTAAGGATCAACAGGAGAGAAGTACTGCTGGCAAAAAATCTGCTTTTCTGCAAGAATCCTGAGCAGCTATTGGTATTTGTCTGCAAGGAATAGCTTGAATTCAAAAGGGATGAGAACCTGAGAAGGCAGCCCTTTTATTTTACTGGCAGAGAAAAGAAAATGACCCAAAAGAACTCCCTTTTTATTTTTCTTTCTCCAGTTCTCATGTTTTAGTATCAAAATCTCTACATGATCTGTGGGTTTTTCTGAGGGTTGTCTAAATGGTATTGGATAGGCATCTGCTGACTTAGCTTTGGAAACTTTAACCTTTCATTAGCTCCAAGTGCTGAGCAAGGCAAAGAGAACACAAGCAGTGTTGTTCCCAAGGTTTGGGAGCTGCGGTGAAGGTGAAGCCTGTTCAGCTCTGGATTCCATGGCTCAGTGCTGTCCTAACAGCCCTCAACAGGTTAATCTGCCCCGAAGCCATTCCCCTCCCTCCAAGACTAAACAAGGAGCAGACTTGAAAGGCTCCAAGGGGCTGCAGTTAACTGGGAGCAGCTGTTGGGAGATAAGAGTTTCCACTGGAGCAGGAGCCCCTCTGCCCTGGACAATGGCACCATTCTCAAATGCTGCTTGCAAGGAGTCAGCTCTGTCTGGCAACAATCAGAATTAAGTGCTGGGGTAGGGGAGCCAGTTGTTGGATCTTTCTGCCCAGACTTACATTTATACAGCAATTCTGCTACTGAAAGCCAAAATATACAAATCCATCTTATCCAGACTATTAAGAAACAGGGAGTGAGGGATTATTTTTTTCCCTTCCTTTCTCTTTTCTTTGCTGCCTCTGCTCTGCATCAACATTTATTTGACTAATGAGGGAAGGATGATATTAGCAAACCTTCGTCTATCTTTTAGAATCTAGGAGCATGACATTGGGATTAAATCCAAACAGTACCTGGTGTAAATGTACATTTTTAGAAATTCTTCCAGCTTTTCAAAACCATACTGTAAGACATGAAAAGTTTTAGTGTTTTCAATGGACTGAAACGTTAGCAGAAGTATCTTTTTGAGGAGAGATCCCAAAGCCAATTAGTTCTGTTCCAAAACAAAAGTAAGAAGGCTATGAAAGGAAAAGATCTAATTTGAACACTTCTTGGCAGTTAGAGATTTGTTAAATAGTTTGTTTTTAATTGCTTTCAAAAGTGAAGGGAAGGAGAAATCTTTTGTAATTCATGCCTCTAGAGGGAAAAAACCCCCAGCAACTGTGGGAAATCGGGCTGTTAATATTAGAAGTTACAACGTGACTCACACAGTGCATAATCTCCATGATAGTACAAGCAGCAGAAATGGAGACAAAGAAACAGATGTGCAAACTTCCTACTAGTTAAACTCCAGATATTTAATCACCAGCAGGACTTGTCCTTTGTTTGGTATTTCTGAGCTCAGGCTCAGCTCAGGGAGGACACGAGGAGATACTGCAGGAAAAGTGCTTTTGCCATCTGCCATGTGCTGGGATGAAGCAGAGTGCCCAAAGCTGCCACGGGGCTGGGAGGAGAGAGGAGCCCAGAAAGAGTTCCAGCCCAGCAGCCGGGTTGGGAACTTCACAGCTGAGGCAGACAGAAACCTGCTTGTCTCACTTTGTAATCCCTTCCTGCAGATCCAAAGAGCTTTCTGACTGCAGGCAATGAAGGAGGGTTGTGCTCCTCAGAGCAAAGCCAACTTGGAGGTTGTTAATGTAATCAGAGACTGGGATAATTGTTCTGTGGCTTCTTCCATCCTGGGACAAGTCCCTCGTGCTTTGTGGGTGTGGAGATGCTTTTGCCTCTGCCAGAAGCAGAACTCCTTTGCAGTCAGCCAGTCAGGAACCTCACAGGTAGGGACAAAGTGTCCCCAGCACCCTGTCCTGTTTGCTGGTGTCACACAAATGTGGCAAACACCTTCCAGAGCTGCCAGCCAGGCTCTCCTGCAGCAGACAGAAGAGGCTGCTGAGCAAGTGAGCTTTTCACACCTCTCCTGTGCCCCTGGACTCGCTGCTGTTCCCAGTCAAGGCTCAGGAGCAGGAGGATGCTGAGTGAAGACAAGGGCTCTGCCTTTTCCCTGCTCCCTTGTCAGCCTGGGATCCTTCACCTCTGTTTATCCTGTTTATCCAGGCGTTTATCCTGTCCCTGCCCCACTGGGGGCTGCAGAGCACAGGTACCTCACAGCTGCTTTGTCCTTCACATGGGCTCCTCTGCAGAGCTGAGCTTTCCATCAATAACTTGGAAAACTCCAGAGGTCAAAGCTGGCATTGTAGAACTGAGAGCCTTGTGGGATGTTGTCTGACTGAGGGTGTGTCTCTTCACCCCACCAGAAAACCTTTTAATTTTTGCTTTAAAAATTTTTAAAGCAAAATTTAAAAGCTTGTTGAAAAATTGTTCCTGAATCTTTTTTTTTTTGCCAGTGTTTTCCTTCATTGCAACTTCCATGCTGCAATTATAAATGGACTTTATTTTTAAACAGAGAAGAAATGAGCAGGTGATGTCCAGATGGAGATTGATAATTTGACCCTTGAAGTAATTAATCATCAATCCACATCATAAAAGTCATTTTTAAAGAAACATTAATATTTAAAGTGCCACCCATTTGTTGCACAAATTTTATCACTAGTTTGTGAAATTACTGTAGGGCTAAAGGAAACTTGGCAGGATTTCTGCTGAAACTCCTGCTTATTTCTGTAACTCTATAACATGCAAATCTGCCACCAGACTGTGAGCCTGGTTCTGCTGGATTAAATTGTTCTGTAAATCAATTGTTTGCAAGAACCCAGCCAGTCCCAGGGGCTGTTCTAGCTTAGAAAAGAGCTTTTAAAACCAGCCCTGCTTTACACTGTGGTGCTAAAAGTGTGAACAACTTTCTCACTGATTGGAAACACATCCCAAATCCCTGCTGGTGATCCATATCCCAGTTCTGTGTCCTTTAATGCCTTCATCATCACCAAACAAAGAGCTTTTCTCGTGGAGAAGGCTCTCACCCCTTGTCCAGCCAGGGAATGCAGGTTGTTCCTCTCCCTGGGAAGGAACAAGTCACCCATAGCCTTTGGGGTTTGTACTTTTTGGGTTGAAACACCTGGGAAACACAAATGGATTGTAGTGATGTGTTCAAACAGAGATTCATGCAGTTACCCAGATTTGCACCAGCAGAACACTGGCTCTGGATGATTTGGGCATTTCTCCAAGCACATGTTCATAGTGAAGAGCCTTTTGCACAAATTGTAAATACAAAGCACAAATCAGATGGGACAATTCCTACAGCAGCCCTTGTCAAACTGTGCTGCTCTTTCATTGGGATTACAGCACTCAGAGCAAATTTTAGCAGCGCCTGAGTCACAGTGGAACTCACTTGGAGTTGCTGAGTTCTCTGCAGTAGCTCTACAGGATTTTTGCTCCATTCTTCCTAAAATAATGGCACCAGACAGACTTGCACAGCTTTTCTCTTTGGCCTTGTCAGAAATGGTTTCATCTTTACTGAAGGTGTGTGTTGGTGAACTTGGAAGATACAGGTCAGCATTATTTAATGAAGACTGTGCCCAGAGTGTACAGGTGGTAAGAATTTAGCCATTGAGTCAATGAATTTATATATTTATATTTATATATGCTCACACATGCTCTCATACATCCAACACACAGGGGAAGGAAACCCCCAAAAGTTAGAGACTGAGGAATGTGAAACAACTAGAGAAGTTTTCTCTACCAAGTTCAAAATTTGTATTTTGGATAGTCATGCAATTTTTGTGCTGCTCACTCAGTCTTGTATTGGCAGCAAGTAGTTGTCTTTGTCTTTGAAATCTTTGAAATCTTGCAGCCTAAAAATAAAATTTCCAAAAGAATAGAAACATTTTTAGAATTAATCTACGCTTTTTGTCTTTTTAGTAACTGTTCATTTACCTAAATAATTTATATGTTTCATTTTCTGTATTTTCATCTTCCACAGTAACATTTCTCTATCAAATTTTGTTAATTCAGTGCCTTTTTTAAGATCACCATTCTTTCTTCTGCTATTGCTTAAGCAGTGGCACTCACTGAGCATCTGAAAGCTTATCAAACATGATTTGTCAGCTTTCAAAAACATTTGTCCTGGTCAAGAACATAAACTGCTACAAAGAAAAAAAAAACCCATGTGCTTTTGAAGAGACACAGAGTCATATTTTTTCTGTGTTGGGTTGTATGTGATCTTTCTAGGGCTTCTCAGGCTTTCTGTGTGCAGAAAGTGCCTGGACTGAAAGGTGGATTTTGATTTTGATGTACTGTTTCCTTCTCTTTTATTTTTTACTTTTTTTTTTTTTCCCATAGTAGCAAAGATCCCCTTTGTATTTAAGCCTTAAATGGCCTTGCAAGCACTCTACACAACTCAGGGTGTCTGCCAATGTAAGCAGCCAGGCATTTTGGAAGAAATGGCAGAAACTGGGAAGTTCCAGTTCTGTTCAATTATCACTCTCATCAGGAAAAGGCTGTTAAGAATTATTTCCTGCTGAAACTTCTGGGTCATATTAATAGACTACAGAGAAGCAGTCAAAGAACTTAGAGGAGCTCTGCTTCAGGACTCCTGGAAGAATGTCTTTGTGGGGTTGATTTGCTAAAGGACAATAAAGAGAAACAAGCCCCAAACCTGTCAGGTTTCCCTCTTCTTTGCCTTAGAGGAACATCAAGTTACTTGGGGGTTTTTTGCCATCTCTGAATAATGATTTCTTGTTGGACAATTTAAAACATCTTGCAGTGTGTGTTAAAATGTGTGATTATCCCTGGCAGTGTCCAAGGCCAGCTTGGCCATTGGGGCTTGGAGCAGCCTGGCACAGTGCAAGGTGTCCCTGCCAGGGCTGGGGTGGCACTGGGTGGGATTTAAGGTCCTCCCAACCCAGTCCTTTTCTAAGTCTTTCTTGCAAACAAACATCCTTAGACAGGTAATTAATCTGTTTTCGTAATTAGGGTAATTTTCTCTTGCAAACCCAGCTGTAACTGCACAACTGCATGGTCACAGAGCCCTGCAGGGACAGCCACTGCCAGGGGAGGAGAGGAACCAAAAGGAATCACCTTTACTGCCAGAGAGAGAATAAAAATCCTCATCCAGGGAAGTAATTTCAAGGCCTAGAATCACAAGGCTGCCAAGCACACTGTTTGGCACCAGAGCTATCTGGGAAGCTGAGCACAGCTCCCAAATCCAACCCCTGCATTGCTCTGCAAAGTTTTGCTCTGTGTGGTTGTCGTTCCTGACTTCATTTGGTCTGAAAGACACTTTGCTCTACTTGGCAATTTCTAGAAGGTATTGCACTGTTTGGCTGCAGTTGGAGATCTGTCTGCCTCAAACACTGAGATGACAATTTTGGCAGTCAAAGTGAGTGAAGAAGCTGCTGTTTTCCTCTCAGATTGTGTTTTTTCCCCTATCCTCCAGTCATAATTTTTTTTTGTTTGTTTGTGTGGATTTTGTTTGTTTGTTTGTTTGTTTGTTTTGGGGTTTTTTGTTTGGTTGGTTTTTTGGGGTTTTTTTTTGGTTTGGTTTTGGTTTTGCTTGCACTTTATTAATAAAACTTTAACAAATCTTTTATCTTATATGCCCTAATCACCCTGAACATTTGTTCACTGCTTATTTTTTTGTGCAGCTTTTTTGTGCCACTTTCAATCAGAGTAATTTCTATCAAAAATGTGAAGCTGAAGTTCTATGAAAGTTTGCAGGCTCTATTATTTCAGTAGAAAGAACTCTTTGTGCTTTTCAGAACTTCTTTGTGCATTCATGGGATTTTTTGTCCCCCATCATGGGTGTGTGTTTGCACACCATTTTTCATAGTGAGTGAGACTAAATCTCACATCTGATGTATTTTATTTTAAGTACTCCTCGACTGTGGCCTCACACCTAAATCAGAACATTTAAAAGGTGCTCAAGGATTTAAAGCATTAGCAAAGTTTGGCTCAAATCTTAAAGTACAACTAAACGAGTGCATTCCAAATTAGAAGGTGTTTTTCCCCTAATGTACCTCCTACCACTCCTAGTTCAAAATCTGATTTCATGAATATGTGAGATCAGAACAGATTTCCAAAACACAGCCTTTCCCACCCAGCATGGTGGGAGGCTTCACTTTTTATTTCTTGCCAGAGAATGTATTTTGAAGCATTTTTCTAGGTTATTTCTTGTGTGACCAATTAGAGATGGTAAATGAAAAAGAAGCAGCAACAGGAATATTTGGGGCTGTGAAGTAGGTGATGAGATCTGGTGCCCTTCTGCTCTGCTACCACAACACAAATTTTTACTGTATCAATCAAGTTCTATTTCAAAATCCTGGAGATAACACCATCATAGGAATTATGTCAACACTCCCTTTCAAATCCCAAATTACCTGACAGAGCATTTTCTCCTGTCTCTGAGGGTTATTTGGCTGTGATACTTTCCTGGAAAATGATGTTATATTTGGCTTTGTTTGATTTTTGCAGCATGTGGATAAGACAACTTTAGAACTGACCTTGATGTAAGAGGTCAGTGGTCCAAAGGAGAGAGAACTGCTGTTCTTTAGATTGGGGGAGCAGAAGAGAAGTGCTAATGTATTCAATGGCTGCAAATGAGAGTTTTTGTGACTCGTTTTGTTCATTAACTATTGTGTTAATTGCTATTATTTATCATTAGAAAAAAGAAAAACTTTGACAAATCTGACAAACTTGACAAACCAAAGATAGTTGAGGACATGCTTAAGGAAAGAATTGTTCTCAAAATTTTCTCAGAACTCACAGCAAGGCTGTCAACTTCTGTTATTTCAGCTGGTAATAATTTATTTTTTGTTGTTGTTCTGGACATAAAGTACAGGAAGTAAAGGAGACAGAGAGAACCTTTTGGGAGATTTTGATCAAACCTCCAAGTGTCCAAATATGTTTTAATCACTTTGAGCTTTTCTGGGAGGGAAGGAGGAGAGAATGTTTATCAGCTGCTTTGTGAAAAGGCATCCAAGGCTAATTAAATGTTGATTCATCTTTTTCATTTCATGTTGAGTAAATTAAGAAGGTATATAATTCACCAAGATTATATTCTGATTTTTATTTATTTATACCATAAATAATTTGGCATATGTTCTATGCACAAAAGTGTGGGTTTTTTCTGTCAATTGCTTGTTTTATATTACTTAAATCTAACTTCAGTAGCTGAGCAAACAGGATTATCTCTGATATAATGGAAGTCTCCTCAGTAAGGGAAGAGTGCACTGTTTCAAAATTAGCTTATTAATTGTGTTGCATTGTGAAAATGATATTAAACCACTTCTACTATTACTCTTGTAGTTGTTACTTTCAGAGTAATGGTGAAGCTATTCTGAATGCTGGCAATTCTATTTCAGCTCAGAATGGTGGTCCTGTGTGTGAGTGTAAATTCAACAAGATTGGACTTCAAGGAAAACATCCTAATTTACATCAGGTTGTCCCAGATTTGAGGGAGCTCCCTTACCTTTCCTTACAGGGGATGTCAGAAAATGTTGGAAACTTTAATTTCTCTGAACTGGGTTTTTCTGTGACGTTTTCTAGGAGCTCCACGTGTGCTTTTCATTGCACAGAGGAGGAGGTGGAACAGCTGCATTGGAGGGGTGGAAAGGAATCTTTGGCCTCATTTGGAAAACTGGGGGTGTTAAAGGTAGGATGTGGAAACCATGTTAGTGGATAAGGAAGTGTTTTATGACTTGAGTTAATTTTATTGTGAAGCTTTCCTCTGGTGAAATGGAAATGATTTTCTGAAGAGAGGCTCTGCTGGACACAGTCCTGCTGTGCTGCTGGCACTGGGGAATGCCATCCCACACACTTCCCTAATGCCCTGGGCCCAGGGGGCTCTGCTTCACCATTTGAAATATCCCCAGAGGTGGAACAATTCTGGAGACTGTCCTGGGCCAGTTTATGAGAATAACTCAGGAGAGGCTTCTGAAAATCCACTGAGCAGCTGCATGGCAAAGCCTGGGGGCTCTGAGGCTCCTCTCCGTTTGGCTGAAGCTAAAAGACCCCAGTGCTGTTTATTTTCAATTTTCTGATCTACAGAACACAGTGAGAAATGCAGTTTAGCTGCACCTGAGGAATGCAGCCACTCTGTACAGCTCCTTTAATATTAATGAAGTAATTGGGCTGTCAGTGCTCTCCTCACATCTGTTCCCCAGCAAGCAAAACCATTCCCCAAGCTTTGGGCTCTGAACATACAAATAGATTTTTCAAATGAAATCGTTACAGCAGCAGAAATCTAATCCTTCAGTTAATCACCAGCACTATCTGAAAAGAGAGGAGCTATTGTGTACCTGCCTTGCCTGGCCTCAGATGAGCAGCAGGAATAAAGCACATCAGGAAATGAAATGTGTGTAAATCACTGGAAAGGAAAAGTTGACCAAAGTTGCATTTCAAGGCATTTGGAGAACAGGAAAGGTCTGGATGAGAAGTGGGGAAAAAAAAAAAAAATCTGTTCAGCTGATGAAAAATGGAAAACACTTGGTTTATGTTCAAAGGTGACTCCTGCACTGAGAAGGGGTTTGGTTTAGGCGGTTCAGAGGGGTTTTTGAAGGCAGGCAGCCTTGTGTATTCATGCTTTCAAGAATTTTAGCAGAAACAGAATAATTCTTTTTGTTAAATTCTGACTTCTTATAGGTTTGTCCTCCAGGTAAACAGGCAAATCTTGCTTTCTATACTAAACTATAGAGAAATACAGGCTGTATTTCAACTATTTCAGTAGAAGATCACCAGATTTTTTGGTATGATTTAGAGGTATTTTTAATACTCATAGTGTAATTGATGCTCTGAATCTCAACATCGAGGGTAGTGTTTTCATTCCCAGATCTGAGGAGTGCTTGGCTTTGTTTGCCCATCTGTGGATTGACAGGATTTTAGGTGTCTCACAGGAAAACAACAGCTCTTCAATGATGCATTCCCTGTTCCTGACAAGTTCACTGTTCATGTGAACAGGGCTAGGAATGAGAGACAAACACATCAATTTATCATGGAGAGAGGGAAAAAAAAAAAGGCTGCAGCCAACAGGATTGGAAATGAACAACACCTCTCTGCTGCTTTTCAGGAGTGCTGTTTTCAAAGCACACATCCAGACTTTAACACTTGCTGGAGACCTACTTTATCATGCTAGAATTTCGGGTAGAGCTGTCCCTAGAAGGATGTGTTTTATACTTGCAAAAAGTGCAAATTGGGTGAGGTCTGAGCCTCGGTTCTGCATGCTTTTCCCTGAGATTCCTGAGTAATTAATGCATTAATCAGTGAGAGTGTCCTGCTGCCCTGGGATGTGGATGTGTTGTGGATCTGCAGCTCGAGCTGGCTGTGCTGCTGGGGGATGTCAGACCCTGGGCAATGACAAACCCCAGTGGGGCACTGAAATCCCTGCTGGGCAAGTTCCTCTGACCACAGACTGCCTGCCTTGTCCTGCTAATCCCAGAAATCCTGCAGTCCTGGCCACACTCTGAGCAGGGAGAAGGAAGAGACCCTCAATGGGTGGGAAAGTCACCTTGTGTTTACAACCAGAAACACAAACGTGCAAATAAAATTGCACACATATGCCATGACTGGAAGTTTCTCCAGTTCCATAGTGAAAATGTGTTAAACCATAGGATCCTGGGCTAGGTTTCCAGGGCCAGGGTCAGACTGTCCCTTGCTGTGGTGCTGGGTGCCTTCAGGCAGTAAATTGCTTTAAGTGTTTTGTCTGTCTCTTAAGGAAGAATTCCTTATGGTGAAGAGGTGTTCAGTTATGCAGTTTCTGCACATGCCATAGGGAGAGGGCAAAAAAGTGCAGTGAATCCTTGGGAATGAGCAGCTCTTCCTTGGGTTTTCCCAGGGAAAGAGGCTGCTTTGCATGCCTGCTTTGCTGTGAGCCGAGCACAGGAGCTCTGCAGACCTGTGCCAGGTTGTTTGTATTTTAACAAGTCAAACATTAAAGAGGCTGTGGCTGTCTGCAAAAAGCCTTCATGCAAGGCTTAGCTCCAGGAGTGCCTGGGGCAGGGGTTAGGGTTGGGGTGAGAGATGGCAGGGCTGCTTTGGAGGGCTTTTCCCTTCCATCGTGGAGATGGTGCTCTGTGTGTGTAAATCAAGTAATGGATTTCTTCTGCCTTTGGCATTCCTGTGTGGACTGATGCTATGAAGGTGAAAAATCCTTAATATTTTAAATTTTTTTTTGGTATTCAGAGTAAGAACCTTTTGTTGTCAGGGTATGAAAACTATTGAATATTCTTAGGGTGGGTAACTTCCATTAGAGGAGAAAGCTCAGGATATGTTTGGTCTGATGAAAGAGCATCTTGGATCTTTCTGTGAAACAGGGGGAAGGCCAGGGCTCCAGCATAGAAACTGAGAGGTGAGAAGACTGTAATATTTTAATATTATAATATAAAACTACTCTAATAATTTATTCTGTAAAGCTGAAAGACAGGCAAATGAGAAGTTAGGCTTTAAAAAGGAAGGCACAAGTGTTGTCAGTGTATTGCACTGGAATTCTATTCTTTTGTTGCTATTTCTCTATTCCCCCCCCCCCCCCAATCTCAAAAGAAGATATATAAAAGAAGGTTCGAAATATAGACTATAGGAAATTAATATTGCATTTTTTCCTTGTTGGCACACATGTATTAAAAGCTTAATGGACTTGGATAATAATTGTGTGACTAGAACTTTGTGCATTGGGAATAAAGTTTGTCATGTGTGTCCAGAGAGTGGAGCTGAGCACCTGAAGCTGTCAGGGTTTGCCTGATGTCCCTTTTGTGCCACCATGGCCACCTGCTGGACACCCCTTGGCTTTCCCTCTTTAAATGTGCTCAGTTCAATATGCTTAGGCCAGCTTTTGGAAATGCAGAAGGTGTCTGACCCACGGGTCCCATCTTTTGCCCATCCAGCCCTGCTGGAGGCAGGAGAAAGGGAGAAATGGCACTGGGGTGGTGGCAAGGATCCCAGAGCTCTTCAGGGTGTGCTCAGGGCATGGTGGCCTCATCTCCCCTTGCTTCAGCCCCTCTGTGTTCACATGAAAAATGCTCTCAGGGTGGTGTTGGCAGCAGAGTTTGGGGACAGTGACGTGTGGCAGAATTAGCCCTGTTTATGCCACTGCTGAATGATGGGAGAGCAAAATATTTCCCTCCTTGAGGCTTGCAGGAACACAAGTAAATCTCAAGAGACATGTTAATCTGAAGCAGTAATTTGTAATATAACTCAACTAAGCATTAACAAATCCATTTGATACAGGCCTGATAAGATTATTTTTTTTAAATTTTGAGTGCTTTAAGTGTTGTATGCACCAAAACAGATGTGTCAAGATAAATGTGTGTAAGTTATTTCCCTTTCCTCCCCCGTTTATCAGCAGTGACTAGAAGAATAAAATACTGTTATACGTTTCTGGATCTTACAGTTTTACTTTGTTTTATTGTGACATCTGTCACACAAAAAGTTTTATCCTCCTAAGCATCTTACAAAGAACTGCTTTTTTCATGGTGAGGACTTAATCTTTGATCATGACATATTTTAACTAAGACGTGTCAGTGAGGCACTGTTTTCTTCCAAACTGAGGAACTCTTGGAGGTGTTTACTACTAAACAGAACTTTGGAGGAAAAAAATATAATTTTTTTGTGTGTCATGAAGAATATTATGATGCAAGTGGGAGCAATTTCAAAAGAAGTAGAAAAGAGGTGAGGTATAAAACCTCAACAACAAGAGAATGCACAAGTCTTCATTCATTCCATACTGTATTGATTTTTTTTTTGCCTCAAAAAATGGCAACTGTCTCGTGTATAGAAGCTTCATAAAAACAGGCTTAGTTGCACTGCTTTGAAAAAAATGTGTGACCAAGTTTTGAGCTCAGGTATAAGTAACAAACCTCCAGCCATGTCACTGAAATGCCACTATTACACACCAGGAGAGAACTTGGTGCTTCAGGTTGCATGGGTCCCATTTAGTTTGGATTACCATCAGGAATCATAATCATTGGATACTTCTTCATCTTTGTTCTGAATTTCATGAGGATTAAAAGCAAAATTTAAAACAAAATCCTGTGTGAAATGTTTAAAAAAGAAGATATTGGCAGGAGACTTCAGCATTTCCACTAATAAGTGGAAAAAATGCTTGAATAATTCTCTTTATTTTCAGCGTTACGTAGGAATGAAGTGCTGTGCATTTTCAGCATGTGCACATTTGATAACACGAAAGATGAGAAGGCAATGGAAAGTTAATCACTCCTCCAGCATCACCTCAGAGCTGCTGCTGGTGGAGGCACAATTTGGATTCAGCTCTGAAATGGCTGCAGAAATTGCAGGAGAGAGTGCATTGATCCCTCACCGCTGCTCAGAGGAGTTCAGCTCACTTTCATCTGCCTTTTGGAAAGGAAGTCCTCTCTCCTAGACGCACATAGCAAATTTCTCAAGGCATTTTTAAAATAGTATTGGAATAATGAAGCCTAGACTTCTTCGATCCTGCCCTGAACAGTCATAAATGGGAGGCTGCTCTCCTTTTCCCAGAGAAAAATGGGGATAATGGGCAGATGATGAACGATTTATTCCCTTAATGGGAGATTTACACCCACGGAGCACAACTGGGGTGTGTTCCCCTCCCTCTGTCAGATTAAATTTTGTGTCACCCAGGTCACCTCTGGAGCTGCTCCTGTGGTATTTTTTGGGAAGGAGCAGCAGAACTGGTAAGCTTTGGTGAGTTCCCAGCCCAGTTGTCCCTCTCCTCCTGAAGTGCTCCCATTTAATGATGGGCACAGCTCTTACTGAAAAGCTCCTTGTGGGCTCTTCCTGGGAGGCAGAGCTGCCTGGCAAAGATGGGGATGTTCCAGCCCAGCCTGGCTTGGCACTGATTAGGCCATAAAGGTTATTTTTCAATCCAGAAACACAGCAATGCAGCCACATGAGGAAAATGGGATCAGTGGGAGATTTTCCCTGTGTGTCAACCCCAAGATGGGGGAGCAAAGGGGACATTGCAGTAGGAGCAGCAGAGTTTGTGCCCCTGCTGTGTCTTGTGGCAGCTCCCGAATTCCAGCCTGCTCTGAAAACCATTTCCCTGGGTTTTTCTGCCTGCTTTTCCCAACCCTACAGCGGCAGTCACAGAATGGTTTGGGTCGGAAAGGACCTGAAAGATCATTCCACCTCCTGCCACGGGCAGGGACACCTTCCACAAGACCAGGTTTCTCCAAGCCCCATCCAGCCTGTCCCAAACACTTCCAGGAAAAATCAGATCCCAAAATACCACACCAGCTTCTGCTCTGGGCATGGGCTCATTCACAAAACAGATTGATGTGAAATGCAGTTATCAAACCATTTTCTCTTGCAAAAGCTAATATTTGTGTTGAGGATTTAAAACACCAAAGTGCAAACCTAAAGTATCCAAAATGGACAAAACTCTGATAGGAAAAGATATTTGGGAGGGAAAGTGTGGGATCAAATGGTCACTCTATGAAAACAGAGCACAGATGTGTCCATTGAGTGGGTTAGGTGAAAAGAGGATGTAGGAAAATAAAATTAATTTGCAGATTTAAAATGTACAGTATTTTAAAACAGTAATTATCGTACAGAGTTATGAAAAGGAAAGATATGGTGGATTTGAGGGTATTTAAACTTGCTGTGTTTTCTGCCTGTTTTTCCCTGCAGATTTGTGTTTGAAGAGCTGTAGATTGAGGTTGTGTCTCAGTTCCTAAGGTTAATATAGATTCTCTTGTAGTGTCTGGTTATTGATCTCTGCTTCTCTCTGGTTTATAAGATATTTTGATTGTCATCTTGCTCATTCACTGTTAAGGTTGAAAATAAGATTTCTGTGTATTGTTCCATGGCAGAGAAGAATCAAAAATATCCTTTTGCTTCTCCATTTTTGTCTTTATGTAATTTCCATGCTGTGATTTCTACTTTCTTTTCTTCCCCACTCCCATTAGCCTTTAATTGTGAGAGGGTGTTTGAGGGGTGGGATTTATGCCTGGGTGTTAAGAATCCCCTGAATGGGAGTTTGTGATCAGCACAGCTGATTACAGCTCTTCAGATCTGCCAGGAGGATGAAATATGAATTAAAATGAGTAATTAATCATGGACAGTGTTTTGAAGATGCTTACAGCAGGCAGTGGTGATGTTCTTCAGTTGTGGCACTGCCTCCTCCACCTGAAGGGCACTCAGAGAAGGGCTCCTTGTTATCTGATGTTTTTATTCCTGGGAAAAGCAGCAGTCATTGCAATCAGCTGGGCTGGCCTGTGCTTTGGCTGACTCTTCATAAGGGGTTTCATTGTTGATGAAATTATAGTGGTTTGTGAAGGGATCAGAAGGTAAAGAAATGGTGGCTCTGTCTGAATGGCTGAGCTCCATCACATGAGCAAGGACTGGGAATTGTCTTCTGAGCTTTACATCTTATTCTGTCAAGCCTATCCAGGTAATTTTCTAACATTAACAATGCACTTTCTTTCCTATTTCCACTGTAACTTATTGCCACCTTTACCTGAATGTCTTTTAAAGGAGAAAAACATCAAATACATCTGGAATATTTTAAAGTAATGAATTCTTCAGGAAAAGCTCTGAGATCTGCGAGGTGACTGTGGTGTGGAGGTTGAGGTGCTGTGAGGTGCAGCTGCCTTGTGCCTGCTCTGGGGTGATCCCAGAGGAAAGGAAAGGAGGAGGGAAGGGCAGGGAAGGGGAATTTTGGAAGCACTGGGATATGTTTGTGCCAGTCTTGGACTTGACAGGGAGAGAAGGAAGGGATTTGCTTCCTTGAGGGATTGTTGCCTCAGTGTTTATGGGATGCAGTGGCAGGAGTGCCTGGAATGGGAAGAGCCCCATGTGAGGCAGTCCTGCTCACACGCCGAGCTGGAGTGCTGGAAATGTTCCCTGGGTCAGTCTGCCAGGGCAGCAGTGACCTGCTGGAAATAACACTTCTTCCCGAGTGAGGATTTGTATTTCCCTGCTCCAATACAGTGCTCACTGTTTGTTTTGCTCTAACCAGCCCCAGTGAACCCGAGCAGTGTCTGCAGGGATGGGGAGACTCCCAGGGCATGCTGTAAGAGCAATGCCTCAGCACCTCCCCAGCTCTCCCCGGAGCCTGCTGGGATCCAAGGACTCTCTGAGTCAGGGTGCTGTGCTGGTGCTCAGCAGCCTTTGATATCCCCTGTGGTGCATTTGTCTCAGCAGTGCCTGGGTGCCTCCAGGGCCCTGCTGTGCTCAGAGACACAGAGAGCAAGATGCACACGTTGGTGGAAGCTATCAATCACTGCAGTATCAGCCCTCATTTCCATGGGAGTGCCTTGTTAAGTGTCTATCCATCTGTATTCATCATTGATGGAACAAAGATGACTCAGAGCTGCCCTCCTAGGCCAGGCTGGCTTGGAGGCCTTCATAAGGTGTGCATGTGCTCGTGAGGTGCCTGTTTTATTGGATTTAAATTATTCATGCCTGCAACGTTATTATTGGTGTTTACCGCGGCGTTGCACTGGATTTCCATGCTAATGCTGCTGCTGCTGGTGCCCACGAGGAGCTCGGGCTGCTGCCAGCCCTCCTTTGGAGCTCTCTGCCCTGACCTTTCTGCAGGTAAATCCTGCCCAAAGCCACCCGCAGGGGATCCCAAGGAAAAGCTGCTCCCGAGCTCTTTCCTGGCTATGGAGAAGGGTTTTGCAGGCTCTGCACACTTTCCAGCAGACGTGAATGACAGAATGTGGCTTAGATTTGGACAATTTCAAGTCCAACTGCTCAGTGACCTCTTCCAGGTAATGCAACAAAACATCCCTCTGAACACAAGGCCGAGCTGACACGACACAATCTTGTCCCTGAATTAGTTTCCTTCTCAGTGAAGCAAAAGGGAGAAAAAAGAAAGGAAAGTGCTTCCATGCTGTGCACTTATTAAAGTCACATACAAAGGTATGTTTTGACTTTGTGTCTTTGCTGCCTCCAGCCTGGCCTTACTCTTTTGTGTTCCTCTCTCTGGGTCTGGGCTTTATTCCACTTAAAGCTCTCCAAAGTTTCCAAGTTAACTTGACCTGAAACAGTGTAAAGCCTTGAGCTGCATTTGAAGTGAAGGTCATGGAGGAATAAAATCTTTTGTTAGATCAACTGAAGTAGCATGGAGGCAATTAAGGGAATTTTTCCACTCATCTGATCAATTGGTTTAATATAAAAAAATGTATACCTCTGTACTAAACTCTGCTTTGCCATATCCCTAAGCCACAATGGCTGCTCAGCTCTGCATCTGTAAATAAATGCATTCAGGGTCAGGCTATATTTTTCAAGCACCCTTGAATGTATTTGCTCTTTTAAATGTCTCCCTGCCTCTGCATTTGTGTGTGTGTTTATAAGGTGATGTTCCCACTGAAAAGACAAGTTAAAATTAAACTTTAAAAAAAAAAATTACCCATTGTTTTTCTGAAATTATAGATGAGAATGGAGTTGGTGATAAGAACCTGGCACAATATCAAGATGGTTCATTTCATTACTTGGTCTGTTTTCCTTCTGAACAGAATTAGAATTATCCAATCCCTAAGTTTTCCAAGGTTTATGCCATATGTTCAGTTTATCTCATATTGATGTCATAGGAGGTTGAGGGCTTTTTGCCTGGAACAAATCTGACTTTCAGACAGTTCCAAAACATGTGTTTAACCTCACCTCCACTGACTCCCTATCCGATCCTAACAGCTGAACGAGGATTTCTTCAGGAGCAATATTCAAATCAGTTTTTAATGAGCTATTTAATGAAAGGCTAATTGAGGTGAATTCATTAAAGGTTTCCAAATTATGCTTATCGGAGTAGCTGTGTTTTAAGTGTTAAATATTTGTTTTATACTGCATTGTTTGATCATGAAAGCACATCTAAAACTTTTTAAATGCTTAATTAGACTTTCTGTGCACTTTCCTCTATACCCCATGTTGAATTTACCATGTGTGAATTTAATATACTGCTGATGTTTAGCTAACATTATTAACAAAGCAATAATGTTGGGTGTTTTTAGACTCTTGGATAATACAGAATTAGAGTATATTGGAAATAGTGATATTGTTGGGTTTTTAATTAATCCTAGTCTTATTCTTGGGTGGATGTTACCTATATTTAATGCTTATTTTCTTAATCTTGAGGAGTTTCTTCAACAGCAGTCTAACTGCAGGGGATATTACCACATTATTGTAGTATAATTTCTTTTTTTCCAACAATCAGTTAATGACTAAGAACACTAATTAATCAATCTGGTAGACTTCTCTTTCTGGGAGCACTTTCCTCTCAAATAAAAGTAAATTTGGAAAATAGGCACTCAAGTTTACTTTAATCTTTTTGTCATTGACAGAAACACCAAAGTAGTTGACTGGAAATGTGGGGGAAAGGAAGAGAAAATAGAACAAGAAATCTGTGGCAGACAATTCCCAGAGTTAATCTCCATTTCCTGAGCTCAGGATTTGCTATCAATAAATGGGTCATCAGAATAAAAACCTTTAAGGAAGAGGGCTACAGAGACCTTGTTGGAGCAAACACTTTTTGTTTTATTTTCCTACCACGCTTCTTTTCCCTTTCCTGTTCATTGGAGTGGCTGGAGGTGAACAGCCCAGCCAGGCTTTCCTTGTGTTTGATACTCTTGGGATTCACCAGGGCAGCAGCAGATGCACAGAATTCCCTCAGATGAGGTTTTGGAAGTGCAGGAGGGCAGTGGGAGCTCAAACTGAGTGAAATATTATTGGTTATAGATTCACCAATTTCATCCTCTGCAAGACCAGAGAATCTTTTTGGGAGGAGTTATCCCTTTGAAGCTTAAGGTGGGAACAGAGTCATTAATCAAATGTATTTTGCCTTGATGGAAGATGGAGTCACAATCATCTCAATAATCAAAGTGTTCAAGTGTTTATTATAAAATAGTACCAAAATATTCGTTATTATTTTTTATCAAATAGTAGTGAATTTCTACACATGAAATGATTTTTCAGTTTTGCCAGGTGAACTGAAAAATCAAAAAACTGAAAATTTAAGCTTACGTTCATGGACATGAAATGAGTTCAAAGGGATTTTTCAGACCTTTGCAATCCCATTTTAGTTTTTACCAAATGTTTCCTTCAGGTTGCCACAAACATCCCATAATACTTAAGGTGTTTAATGCAAAGGTATTTAATTTAAATGTTAAAAATCTTTTAGGTTACACCTCAAATGGTGGGAATTTAAGTCATCTTAAATGTGCTGAAGAAATTTCTACATCCCAGCTGGTTGGTGGCATTGTGGTTTTTGGTATGGCGACATGACTGAGCCAAAATCAAATTTTCCCTGTGTATTGGAGGATCTGAGAGTCTGAGACTTCCATCCTATCATCATAAGGCTGATTTTGTTCCCTATCCTACATTTTGGGAGCTAAGGGGCTCCAGGGCCTGCAGTGTGTTGATGGGATGGCTTGAGGAGAGCATGAGCTCTGCACCCATGGGTTCACCAAGGTTCTGTCCCCAGGGTGGCCCAGGTGGCTGGCAGGAGGTGACGTCTGACATCGGTGGATCAGCACATGGGACCTGATCCATCAGATCCTCTCAGCTCCACTCATCCATGGAGCAGTTGCTCCTGGTGCTTTGAGGGTGGACATTTCCTCCAGGAATTTATCTAATTCCTTTTGAAAAAAATTATACTCTTGGCAGAAGCACCATGCTGGGGTAATGAGCTGTATGATTTAATTATGAGTTGTGAGGGAAAAGTCCTTCTTCGTGGTTGTTTTGAACTGCTTCTTCATAATTTCATTTTATTCCACTTATGTCTTGGATAATGGCAAATAATGAAAAATCATTGCCTATTCACTATCTCTGTGCTGCTCCTCGTTTTATAGACCTCGATCATATTTCTCCTCAGCCACTTATTTTCGAAAATTACTGCGTGTAGTTGGCTTTCTGTGAAATCCATTGCATTCCTCTGATCAAACCCTTTGTTCTGCATCCTCTGTGCTCTGCTATCCGAGTGCCAGGAATCTGGGAGGTATTTCAGACATGGGCACACAATGCTGGGAGCCCTAATGATGCTTTGTGTTCTCTCCCTCTGTCTTTCCTGAATTCCTAATGGAATGTGGGATATATTGACAGACACAAAGATGGGGAGTCGATTCTCTTTTCCAAAATGGGTCAAGGGTAGATGCTTTTTATGCAGAAAAAAGGACTTGTTCACACAACAGCCAGGCTGAGTTTATTTAATTTTCACCTGCCATGGTACTGTAATTTCGTATTTCTTCTCGTAGTTTTTCAGTGAGGAGATTGGTATAAGTTTTTAAAAAAACTAATACGCAAAAATTTAAATAATTTAATTTAATATACATTTAATATGTTTTCTCTCTTATTATTTTATATACATTTCCTGAACACATATGAGTGTGTTGAACAGCAAATATGCTAGTGCAGGTTATTTAATATCTCACTGATATCTTCCCTTTTTTCTTTGCAAAGCAAAGATATACTCACTTTTGAGTATATCTTTTTTGTCTGGATTTCATTTTGTTTGTAGTTTATACATGACCATTTTATACAATCTGTAAAAAAAAAATTTTTACTGGGATTTGGACCTTGGAGGTTTTGTTTAAGTTTGTGTCACACATTTTTTTTTTAAATATTATTAATATCTTAAACAGTAAATTTCCTATTTTAGTCAGTACTTCAACTGTCTTGTATTTGAATTCATAGGTAACTATTAGCTTGACTCAAATTATTATTCTTTTTGTTCTAATAGTATGTTTCTTAATTAATGTTTCTTCAAAATACTTTTGCTTATCTAGTCTAATTTCCTGTTATCCTAACATACACATGCATATGTATTTTATTATTTTTACTATTACTTTGCCAGAGCAATAGAGGTGTCTTTCTTTCCAGCCACAATATGCAGACAGGTTTGCTTGAAATGGGAAGAACTCTGGAAAAAAAGTTGGGAAGAGTTGATATCATTGGCAGTTGCTCACTTTAGGGTATTTTAGGGGTGCACAGCAGTGGGATTGCTGTTGTATGTATTTGGCTTGGTGTTCACTGTTTTTTGGGGTTTTTTTTGCTTAGAGGAGTCGTATTCAAAGCAAAAGTTTGGGGGAAAAAAATCATTACTGAGTATTATTGGAATAACAGGGCTTTTTTCCTCTTTCTGGCCTTTCAGTGAAGCCACCAAAGGAACACATAAAAGCAGATTTAAGCCCATTTTAAATTGAAATATTATCAGGTAGAAGAGAGAGATGTTCATGATCCAATGTGAGGGGAGGATCAATACCATAATCTGTGTGTTTCTAAATGTGTTTCACTCCTTATTACCAGCTGTGATTTATAAAGGGCTGGGGAGGGAAGGAGCTGCAGGTCAGTGATTAGCTCTCCCACTGTCTCTTATGACATGTTAAAACTTCAGGAATACAGGTGATGGACAGCAGATTAAAAACCCAGCCTGGCAATGGCTTTATTTGGGGTAGCAGGGAGCTGGGCAGAGGTAATTGCTGTGCCTTTTTGCATGAGTGCAGGGACACTCCTGCTCTGCTTTCATGTGGAATTCATCCAGCATCACACCAGGAAAACCTTGGTGTAAATTAAACTGAGCTACAGTTCCCACTGTCCTGTTTCTTTAGTGTTATGTAGAATCTAAATAATGTAAAACCAAACAAAAAACCCAAACAAACCCCCCAAAACTAAAAAACCCCCAAAACCCCACACCTTGGTAAATAACCCTGTGTTACAACTAAGAAAATTAAAAGGCCCTTTCTCAATGTTATAATGATGAAAACAGATTTTGTTGTTCAAATTTCAATATTCAGCTGTGATTGAATAGCCCCTGAGGCCTTTTAAACACTGGGATTATAAATTATCATAACACCAGAGTTATACATCATCAGTGCTTTGCTAATAGAAGTGGAAATAGTGAATTTTGTGTATTTTATTAGTACATCAGGGTACTTGTCACTGTCAGCTGCTTTGGGATGGTGTCTTAGGCCACCCTGCTGATCGGGAAAAAGCTGGGCTTCAGGATTTTGGTCAGGTCAGGATTTTGTCTAGAGAAAATGAAGCAGATCTGAGTTTTTAATGGAAAAAGGTGTTATGGATATGGATATAAGTGCAAAAGAGCTCAGGCACAGATGATAAAAGTTGATTGTTAAAGGGAGTAAGTCACTGCTTGTATCAGTTCTGATCTCAGAATTCTGCCTTTTTTGGTTGTCTCTGACAAGTGTTGTGTAATTTGGAGTCTGGTTTGGATATTCTCTTCCGCAAAGATTCCCTGGTGCCAAGGTCCATCTCAGTCCCAGAATTACTGAGGTTGGAAAAGCCCTCCAAGGCCACTCAGTCCAAGCTGATTCCCACCTTGTCCCCATCCCTGAGTGCCATGTCCAGGTGTCCCTTGGACACCTCCAGGGTTGGGGACTTCACCCCTCAGTGTGGTCACTGTGGTTCCTGGCCAATACCTTTTTTGACAGAGATTATTTGTGAAGCAGAGTCTTTCCAAAAGCAGATTTCCATGGGAAATCTCTTGTGAGCTCCCAACCTTTCTGGGCAAATTACACAGAAGGGATAGAACTGATTCAATTAGGAAAGTTTGAGAAATTGAAATAATTGTGTAATTTTACGAGGATTAGACCTCTGAAGGTGTGAAGGGAGCTCACTGAGGTCTCTGTGGGCTCCTAGGCAATAGTGGAAGCATCAGCAGGCTGGAGATGTGTGAATGCAGCACCAGGGGTTATTAAGAGGGAGGCAAGGGGCACCTGCAGCTAATTTTGGGCTAGTCAGCATAAATTCCTGGAGATCATCCATGTAGTGTTAGCTTAAACAATCCTTTTATTGAGAATAGAAGCTGTAATGCACAATGACACCAGACAAGATTATAGGGGGCTGTAATGAAGTTTGCAGTGTCAGAAGAAAGGATGATTAAATACCACATGCCAGACAGCCTTCCTACAGCTCCATGTTTTTGTGTTTTAATGAAAAATAGGGTCCTTAAGAAAGTAAAAGGCAAGGGAAGCTGAGCTGGAATTGCTGTGTTGATATTGGAGGAGAGTTGATAATTATGCACCTATCCCAGCCTGCACTTCCCACTCCTCTTCCTTCTAGGGATCACTCTGTTTAGATCACCCCCTGTCTTGTGTTGGGACTTCAGTGCTCTTGTGGCAGTTTATTGTGTCCTCCCTCTCTGATTTCCTTACATTCCTCCTTTCATTCTTTCTCAATGCTACTCTACTGATTAGGACTTTTCCCACAGATTTCTTATCTCATTCTGCAGTGTGTAGTTTAATAATTGGATATTAATGTGACAATATCTTCTCTGCTCTGCCTCCCTCATTTCAA
This sequence comes from Entomyzon cyanotis, assembly GCA_024500445.1. Taxonomy (NCBI): domain Eukaryota; kingdom Metazoa; phylum Chordata; class Aves; order Passeriformes; family Meliphagidae; genus Entomyzon; species Entomyzon cyanotis. The sequence goes on along the minus strand of JAKEPQ010000743.1, from coordinate 18,072,306 downwards.
GTGTTACTGCTGTCATCATTGTTTACTCAGAAGCTCTCAGTAATTCACAATTCCCATCCTTGGTGTCAAAAGAATTGAGCAAGACCAAGTAGGTTTTTTTGTTGTCCCATACCCTATAAAACTGTCTTGACTTGCCTAACACTTTCCTAGATTACAAACTCTTTTTAAACCTTTGTCATTAACTGCTATTGAGGACTTGCTTCCTCTGCTCAGGTTCCAGTCCTTGTGCAATCAGGTGCCTTGAAAAAGCCTGTTTGCCTCTAGCAAAATAAAAGTTCACTCATTCGCTCTTCACTCTTCCTTTTCTGTGGCAATTCTCAGGAATGAGGTGATTGCACAAAATTAGGGGCACAGTTAGAGAAACTGTTGTCACTCTTGCTTTTGAGAACATTCAGGAGAAGTCAGTGGGGTCTGCAGAGCAACCTCTCCAGGCTGGAAGGCAGAGTGACTTTTACGGGAACCCTTTTTTAAGGGAATATGAGCAGAGCTCTGAGTGGAGCTCGGGTAACTCAGCTGGGATAATTGTGTGGCATTAAAAACCCTTAGGAGAATTAAACATGCTGACATGAGCTGGCTCTGACAGAAGACAACAGAATTTTTTTGTTTTGTTTTGTTTTTCCACCTGGGGCACAGAAGCCATGCAGGGAATTGTACAACACTGCTGTCTTGCAGCCCACCAGAGAGACCAATGTGAAACAATTTCCAGCCATGCTTTGCCAAATTTGTGACTTGGGGGTTAATGTTGCACAGCAAGACCACCCTGGTAGTCCTGCCAGGATGTTCTTTTTTGTTTTAGTAAATAAACCCTCATTCTCAGTCCCTCAGCTGTGCTGCCTTCAGTGCCTGAAGCATGGCAGAGTGGGAAGAGGTCAATCCAATCTGGAGTAAAACATCCTTTAAAGTTGGTTTACCCAGTGCCTTGATGGAAACAAAGCAAGGATTTCTAATTTAGTTTGTTTGATAAAGATTCACAGATTTCAGGGGCAGAATAAATACACACGCAGTCCAGGAGAAATTATTGCCCATTATTAGAAAACAGGTGAGGAGGAGTTGGATGCAATTATGTGCAAGGCCTGTTCTGTGGGGTTGAAAACACCAACACAAATAAATGTCTTCATTATATTGTGAAATACGGTGCAAATTACTTTTTCAAAAGCCATTGTTCCCTTGAATGCCTTCTGTGTCCAGATACAACACCTTATATATATTGCACCACGTTTGGCTGAATTACAAGAGGAAAGGTCTCTGTGTCTTTCACTTTTGTGGCCTTGACTGGTAGAAATGACCTGAATTTTTTTTTTTACCTCTTTTTCTATAAAAAGAGTTAATAAGGAAGGATGCTGCAATGCATTTATTTTTATTTTGCAAATAAGAAAAAACCAATCAAACAAAAATACCTTTAGGCTCCCAGGCTATTAGCTGTGGTAAAATTATGTAAGGTAGCAGTGAAACTTTAGAAGTGGAATTATCTGCTGAGTGGAGGAATCCTTCCAAAAGAGCTGAGGCAGAAGTTTGCAGCTCTCGAGTTGAGTGTTGTAGAACATAACCACAATGTGTGTGTGCAGCATCTAATTCAAACCTGTGACCCAAACCCACCAGTCTGACTTTGCACAGATTTAGAACAAATCTTCAAGAAAAAAGTAACATAGGAAATATATTCATATATAAAAATGTCACGTGTTCTTATTTTTGACCTGCTGTGGACACTTTGCTTTAAAGTGGTTAAAAATCTGGATTTGTATTTGCAAGATACAAATCTGAGAGTCACAGGGGGAAAGGGCTGTGCTTCTACTCAGGGGTTTCAATACCTTTGTGCCTCCAGCTTTGTGTATTTAAACACAACTTGGATTTTCATTTCAAATGGGAGAATTGTGTTGGGAGATAGAACTTCCCTCCCTGCTCCCCTTCCCTTGCATTTCTTGCCTTGTTGAGTCATTTCTGGCTGTAATGATTGGTTTAAATTGCCAAAATCCAGCGCAGTGGCTTTGGCACTGTGTCCCTGCTCACACTCACTCACCAAACCCTTTGGGGTTGTCAGCAGGATCTTCAAGCCTAAAGGCCTGATGGAATGAGGAAACGAAGATTTCCATCAACTTCTGCCTCCTGTTTTGTTGCCTAATTATCATTCATTTCACCTGCCATCAAAGTCATTCTTTACCTGCTTTCTGATTGCTTTATGGCTGCTTTTACAGCCTCTGGGGGAAGAAATTGAAATATGTTCTCCATGTGCTATATCCCTGAAATCACTGATCCAGTCAACAATCTGTGGTTTATTACCCAAATGATCTAACAACCCCCGTGTAATAAATGGAAAATGGTTAAATTAGGGAGTTCAAGTATGTTTGGTGAAGTCAGCAAAATACTTCTACCTTGGTTTTGGCAGATTGCCCTGCAGCTGGAGCCATCCAGCCTTCTCCAAACAACTGGGAATTAAGGGCTTGTTCCTACCTGGTTTAAATACAAATGCATCAATAAGTGCATGAAAAAAATACAAATGTAAAATATTCATAACTACAATGAATGCTCTATTTTTGGACTGATCTTTTGGGGTTGGTTTTTTTTGGTTTTTTTTTTTTTTTGTACTGCAGCTGGTTTGTTTTCCTGCAGGCAGGTTTGGGGGAGCTCAGGCTGAAGCTCTGGGCTGCTCTTTGCTCTGTCTCCAGCCTGCACTGAGCCCATCATGCTGATTTTTGATGCTCTGTCAATCAAAGACGTGCTCCAATATACATAAAATAATAAAAGCTTGAGAATTGAAGGACTTGTTGCATATGCAGCTTAACATATAGTGTTTGATTTGGTTTTTTTTTTTTTTAGTTTTGTCCTATAATAGAGTTAATTTTAAAGACAGCTCAAGCCTGTCTTTAAAATTAACTGTTCTTAGTTAATTTTAAATGACTATTTCTCAGAAAGTCTGGGATAAGTTCTTGATTTGACAAATTTACACAGAATAAGCAGAAAGCCAAAAATGTGAGTACTGAGGGTCTGTCTGACAAGCCCTGGTGCTGTGTAGGATTTCTTGGAGTCACACCCTGGCTGCAAAATTGAGAAATTGCTCATCTTTATTGCCAAGGCCCTCCAGAATCAGCCTTTAAATTAAGCTGGCAGGTGGCTGCACAGCCTTGACACGCCAGGCAGGGTGGCTGTGGGAGCTCTGCCTCCATCCCTTCTCCAGCTCTTCTCTTTCCTGCCTCAAAGTCCATCCTCCCACCAACTGTAGCCGAATAACCAGAACTCCTTGAGCACATCTGCTGTAATCTGCATTTTCCCTCCTTCTTTGCCATATCTTGTCCCTCCCTTTGCCCATTGGATGTGAATTCCACTGTGTGTGGCACTAAGAGCTCTTCCTTGCAAAATAAACATCCAGGGTTTAGCTGGGAATGTAAGGAAGGTATGTTGGGAGACTTATGTTCCACAAATTGTCTTTTATAAATCCTTATGTGAATCCTTTTATGAATCCTTATGTGCTCCCTTTTTTTTTTTTTTTTCAATCCATTCGAGATTAGGCCCATATTTCAATCCATTCGATTAGGCCCATATTTTAGTTTGTTTTCAATCCATTCGAGATCACAAAGGATTTATTGATAACACTGATGTTGCCCTTCACATTTGAAGCATGTTTTCCCAAATCACTCTTTACTAACTCTTCCTATCAATTCCTAATTAGTCAAGACATATTTAATAAACAGCCCTAAGCACGTACTGAACCGTGTATAGTTTACAATGACCTATCACAATAATATTTCTTTATAAGATGTTCAAATATGTTCTCCTTGTTTCCTGAATCTGGGTTGATCCTGATCCCAGATTCTGTTTTTAAAAGTGACTGCTGGGCTAGGCAAGGGTTTGCAGTGTCTTTGCTGATTTTGCTTGCATAGATGAAATTATTTTAAGACTTTGTAGAACACAGCCTTACAAACACAAGGTAGTCTGAAGCATCTTTTAGCTCTTTATATAGCTGCTGACACTATTATTTCTTGACATCTTCCTGTTCTAGTGGCATTTTGCCATCTGCTTCTAAGATGTCATTATAATGCAAAGTAAAAATTTTAGTATATTCTTCTAAAGTCTTTGCTTCTCTTGCAGCGCCATTCTAATTCCGTACAGTCCCTGTTGATGTATTCCTATTTATCTTGGCTGATAGCTGGTTTATTTTCCTATTATGTTCTGCTATTCAGCTTGCATAGAAGGCATCAAGATGCCTTCTCAATTTAAATACTTGCCTTTTCTTCATTAACAGCAACGCCTCGTCTGCTGCCCAGACCTACTGTTCTCCTTTTATATTTCAGATGTATCATTTGGTGAAGGCTGCAAAATCAGGGGATCTATTTACAACCTACTTTGGATAATTCTCACTAGGATTGATTGCATGTGGAGGAAAGAATGTGTGCAGGGTGTCTTCTGTAAAAATAATTGATTCAGAGAGTTCAATGTGTTTGGTAATGAACCCACCAAAATAACCATGCTGGTCTGTGCTACAGGCTCTGACTGCTTTTGCATTCTGGCATATAAAGCGGAATTTCAGCTTTTAATTTTATAGTTTGAGCAGTTCTGTGTCTTTTTACAGCACACCCTGACACTTAGGGAAAAGGCTTTGCAATTTTAGCACACGGGATAAGGAGTACTCCTGTTACAAATGTGTGCAATCCATGGCTGTCCCTCATGCTGATCATTGTTTTCCATGAAAGAACCCACAATTTTTTGACTTTATAATGAGTCCTAGTATGTAAAAAAAAAACTTTTAAAAATCAAGCAAACAAATGGAGTAATTTTAACACTACACAGTTTGCTTTTTTCCACCAAGGCACGTTTTTCTTGGTATAATGTATATGTGTTGTTTCACTTCAACACCAAATCCATGACTGAATGTTTTAAAATTTCAAGAGTTTTAATCTTTTTTTTCTTCTGTAAAAGACCCAAAAAGCTGTTAGCTTCAGCCTTGCTCAGATTGTCCATGTGCCGTTGTATGATTTTTAATCTGATGTTACATTTATCAAAATTTGCCAGGGCAGACAAGCATTTCCATTCTCTCGCTGGGACAGGGAATGTCTGGGTGTAGAACACAGGCTGTGATGGCACAAAACTAATGGATGTGGAAGATCAGAGCCATCTCCTGAGTAAAGTGCCATCTCCTCCAACCTGAAGGCAGCAGAATCGAAAGGAAATGTATCCATCTGGGAAAATTATCCTCCCCATCAATGACATCTGCCTTGGCATTTTGTGGTCTCCGTGTTATTAAATGCTTTGCTGTCTCATGCGCAGGTTCATTAGTACAAATGAGGTTCTGTTCACATTACGGTGGGTAATCAATTATATTGGATGTGAAATGTCCTCTCATAAATCTGAATTACCCTTTCCTTGGAGGCTGGTGCAGCCTGTCAGGGCTGGGGAGAGCTGGCAGTGCTGGCTCCAGATGGGGTTGGAGCTTTGTCCCCCTGTGCCTGGCCAGGGTTACAGCAGGTGCAGATTGAGCTGTGCCAGGGCAGCCTGGAGCTGCTGGGGGCTCTGCAGTTCAGGTTCAGCAGGGATCCAGCCTGGGCATCTGCTGGAGTCTCTGCTACACTCCAGGTTCTGCTGGTGCAGGACAGGGACAGGGCAGCAGAGTGAGGCATCAGCCTGTGCCTGGTGAGCCAGCCCAGGTCACCTGGGGCACTCACAGCCTTTATTCACTGATACTTCCACTATCTAGCTCAGTGTCATCTGGTAAGCAGCTGGGATCAAACATTGGCACGTAAATTTGAGTTCATATATGAAATATTTGTGGTGTTGGTTCCTCCTGTGATGTGTCGTATTTGCTGAGTTGAATTGAGTCAGGTTGAATCCCTTGTGCCATGAAGTGCTGCAGTTGAACAACTGGGCAGTTTTTATTTACCACAACGCAAGTTTCCGATAACAATTGTTTAAATTGACAACCTTGTCTCTGAGCAAGGAAGCTAAGAAACAAATGCATATTAAGAATTAAGGTGTCCTTTTAGCACAAAGGATAGTGTGAGAAAAATTTATCAGAAACATTTGTCTCCTGAATCCCCCTGAATTTCTGCTTTTGCAAAAAGGAGTTTGGGACTTCTCTTATTTGTGGGTTTCAATGTTCTATTTAGTTTTTCTTTACCTGCTTATAATTACTTTTAATTTCCTGTAGCTAATAAATGCTTCTCCAGAAAACACCATTTCTAATTAAAAATCCGGCATTAACTCGACGATCAGGCTCTATATAAATGGTGCTGCTGTTGTAAATATTTTAAAGCTTCTGTGCATTTTCTTCTCCAGGCTTTGTGCTTGCATTGCATCTAGAATAAAGAATCTAATTACCTGCAGTGCAGTTCTGGGGAAACAATGCTCAGGGTAATTTGGTCTCAACACAACATTTTTTAAATCCACCCCACAAACCCTGGCTCTGATGACCAGCACTTTAAGACAATGCAGATAATAGCAACTTTCAGGTTATTTTTGCCTTGGCTTTCAAGCTTCAAGTACCTGAAGTCTCTGAGGTCTCTTGTTACCATTTGAGAAACAGCTCTGTTCAAGCACCAGTTCTGTCTCCTGCTGATCCTGAAGTTCTGAGTCAAGTCCTTTTCTTTTCTGGGATTGATGACTGCAATTCTCTGTTTCCTTGCTTACCCAATTCTGTTAGAAATGGACTCAAACTGGTGTGGAGAGATTCTACAGAAGTGATTCCCACCCTCGAGTTCATCAGCACTGAAGCTCTGAGCTACATGCTTTATTGATCTTATCTGAATATTGATCCTATCTGAATATCTTGTTTCTTGCATATCTGAATAGGCTGGGAAGAGTTAGGCAATGAAGGTCATAGGGATTGGTTTTTCCTAACGAATTGTCATTAATTACCTGGTATTACACATCTGGCTCATTTGTTTATAGCACAACTCAGGACTGTGTGTCCATTCTGGGTCCTCACAGAGAGAGACCCTGAGGGGCTGCAGAGTGTCCAGGGCAGGGAACAGAGCTGGGAAGGGCTGGAGAATTCCTGAGGGAGCTGGAAAGGAGCTGAGCCTGGAGCAAAGGAGGCTCAGGGGAACCTTGTGGCTCTGCACAGCTGCTGCCAGGAGGGGACAGCCGGGGGGTCAGGCTGTGCTCCAGGGAACAGGGACAGCAGGAGAGGGAACAGCCTCAGGCTGGCCAGGGGAGGCTCAGCTTGGCCAGCAGCAGGAATTTCTGCACGGAAAGGGTGCTCAGCCTTGGCAGGAGCTGCCCAGGGAGGTTTGCAGTCCCCATCCCTGCAGGTGTCCCAGGAAGGCCTGGCTGTGGCACTCAGGGCTCTTGGCTGGGGACAAGGTGGCCATTGGGCACAGCTGGCACTCCAGGGGCTGGCAGGGATTTTCCAGCCCAATTATTCTGTGATTCTATATTTCACTTCTTACTTCTATCTCTCCACAGAATATTTTGAGGGACAAAAAGCAGTAAAGTTTTGCTATACTTGAAAAATCTTCACAAGGTATATTTTTTTTGCTGTTGTGTAGAGTCTACCTCATCCATTTCTTAGAATTCACCTGTCAATCCTTTATTTTTTTCCCAGATCTTCAAACAACCGTTGACATTAGGAGGCAGATATCAATCTCTCTTTTGGATAAAAAGAAGCAGGAAGCACAGGTGACTTCCATGTCAGAAGGTGTTAGTAAAAATGAATTCAGGAAAACAACCTCATATTCTCAATATAAATATTTCCTAAAAGCACCAACTTCTTTCCCTGGAAGATTACAAATACAATTTCACAGCTGGTCCATCACTGAAAGTGCAAGTGAGATGCTATTTAAGCATAGCTGGTGTTGTGTTGTGTTGTGCTGTCAGTAAATCAAGGGCTCAGATCATCAGTCTTTTTTCTGTTTTGTAGGTAAAGAAGTTCCAAATAACTCTTCCATTTCCTTCCTTTGTTTTCCTATAAATAAATTCTGTATGAGGGTTTCTTAGATCTTTTTTCTTTTGTTTCTTTGTTTCATCTTCAGTCAGGTTTTCTGTGTCAGATGCTATCAAGCCAAACCAGGTATGAATGCAAAAGGGCAAATGTATTTGTGGAAATGATTAAGGCTGGAAAACACCAGTAATGAGATATTGAACATTTCTCCTCTAATGTGCTGAATCCAGACTAGGGTGGCAACAATCAAAAGTCCTTGAAACGAAATAAAAAGTAGCAGCAAGTATGCTAGAGTAGCTTAAAGTATTTATTTTATAAGAACTGTCCCTTTAATAAACAAAATAAAGCACAATAGCCCTAGAATACTGGAGTTACAAGTTTAGAAACAACTCTTACCTTGAAGACTTAATCCCTTTCATTTAAAATAAATATTTCAACGTTTCTAAGTCTCTTCTTTGAATCTTATTTACATTTTTATTGAATGAACTATATTTACATAGCTGTTCCCATAATGTTTCTTCTTATGCCTTTTTAAAAGCTGACAGCATATAGGTCACTAGAACCTTGAATTTCTGAACCTACTTTTTAATGTGGTGGTCATAGACATGAAAATCCTCAGCAAACTGGGGTTTGTTTGCATCATATGATGTGGAATTTTGAAAGGCAACCTGGTCTTACAGGGTTGATGTGGAAAGGTCAGAAGGGTTTTCCTCTGGAAGGGAAATGTGGGTGGTTTTGGGGAGTGGGAGAGGAAATCCTGGGATTCCAACTGATTGAAGTGTGGACTTCTGCAAGGCTCTGGCCTGGGGTCCTTCTGCTGGGCTGTGCTCCCTCTCTTTCCAGGCAGGAAACCTCTCATCCTGGTTTCAGGATCTTCCAGACAGCAATTCACTGGAATTAGTCTTTGCTCATCTGTGTGCAACAAAACAGAGCTTTGGTTAGCACTTAAGAAATGGGGGGTGGGGGAAGAAAAGAGGAGTGTTTATGCTACATTAAATATTTTCATTATGCATCAGATGTTCAGAAATATCTAGTAGGCCTGAAGCATCTCTGGCATGACTGTTTGGGAAACAAACACAAAGCCCTGTGGTGCATGGCAAGCCGTGTGGCTTGTTTTCATACTTAGAACTATATTTTGAATTGTATATGAGATGCAACATACATTTATCAGGGCTTTGGCACTGAGTGATGCTCACAGAACAACTGAGATTTGGGAAACATTACTTCTATTATTAGTTAAAGGTGTTTTCTCTAAACTGAATGGTGTGAGCAGGCAATGTCAGGGTTGGACAATATGGATGTGACTCCAGGATTTTTCTCCTTCTTCTTAGCCTTTTGTGCTTGTTCAGAGGAATCACGGTGGGGTTTGGGCTGGGTTTTTCAGTGAGCTGGTTCCCTGTCCAGTTGGGGGGTATAATTTGGATTTTCTGTGTGCTGGCTTAAGTGCAAAGGAGCTGTGGGTGCCAAAAGCACAAAGTTTGCGCAGTGTTGAGTCATCTCCTCCCATTTCCTTGGTTTGTAATCTGGGATGCTCCAGCAATCCAAGTGGTTTACATTTGGCTTTCATTCTTCTCTTGTTTGCCTGTCAGAACCTGGTCTGTATTTCCCAGGCTGTCAGAGGCTCCTGGTGAAAGGCTGCAAGGTAAATCCACACCAATCTGAGCACTTGAATTGCTCCCTTAATGCTGCAGCAGTCAGTTCTCACTCAAGGGTTTGCTCATCAAAGCTTCCTTCAGCTGTGGTGTTCAAACAGTGCAGAATCACCCCAAATATCATATTGTGTGTTTGGTGGCATGGAATTGAGGCTTCAGCAGAGCAATTGGGTTGCAGTGTGCACTGAGTTGAGTCATTCCCTTTCCGTGCAGATGTGCAGGGGGAAGAGAAATCCTAGGAGGAGGCATGGCTCTGGGTGAGCTTGCTGGGAGGCACCTGGGAAAGGCTGGATGCTGCTGCACAGTGGGCTTGGCGAGGGTGGAATGAGAGAGAATTCTATTATCAGAATTGTTCCCACATCAGAGATAAAAGTCGTTAAATCTTTCTGATCAGTGGTTATAATTTTTGCTAAGATCAGAGCCCTTTTTGATCCCACTTTTTAAAGAAGATGAATACCACGAGTCACCTGCTGCCAGCCCATGGCATCACAGTGACCCAACACTGGCTTCTCCCAAGGTTCTGAAGCCTTGGAAGTCAATCCTCTCTCAGCCCTACCCAGAGAATTAAGGTAGCAGGAAGACAAATATTCTTGATGCTCAAATACATTGTCTCCTTGAAGCACTCAACACATGCAAATTATAGAAAGAACAATGCTGGATTCTTTCTACTGTCATGAATCTCTGAGCCTCTGTAATAAATGTTGTTGTCACATTATATGGGGTAAATGACTAATGATGGAAGTGTGTTGTTATTCATGCAAGCAGCTTCTGAGGAGTGTGTTGTCCTAAAATATACCTTCCTGTCTGTGGGGCTGACAGCCATGAAATGATGGAATCAAGTTCCTGTCCTTCAGTGTTGCTTACAGTGAAAACTGTCAGTGTTTTTAGAGAAGTCAGTCAGACAAGGAGCACAGCTCTGGTGCAGTGTGGACAACACACCCCTGAAATGCTCTGTGCTGCAGACAGTGTTCAGTGCTGCACCCTGGTGCACTTTTACTTTCCTTTTCATTTCCCCCACTCCTTGATGATTTATTTTAACCCCTTGGCCATTAGAGGGCAATTCAAAAATGAATAAGAAAAAAGGAATCAGTAAGCCCAGATGTTACAGTGATTCATTTACTGTCTTGCCTCTGGAACTAGCCAAAGGGTTAGAAAGACTTTATTTTTATATATTTTCCTTTTAAACAAAATTGAAGTGTGAAAACTTCGGGGCACCTTTGTCAAGCTTGTCACCATGTGCACTTTGACCCTGCAACTCTCGTTTACGTGAAGAAGCTCTGGTGACATAAATTTCTTCCCTGAGTACTGAACCTCAAGGGAAGTGTGTGAACAGTGTGTGTGGCTTGACTGTAAGACTGAACTCCAGAAATAAAATATCACCTCTTGCTGAGCTGCTGTCTCTATCCACACAGCCCCTGCTTTCACCTGCACAACACATTTGTTTGAGAATTGATCTAGCAAAATATCTCCTGACTCCTCGTGCTGATGCACTGCTTTGTCAAATCCATTCAAACTGAGGTTTGTAATGCTATTTAGAACCCACAGTTTGGGGGAAATATTGACATTGTGTTGAGAACTGCAAACACAGCTGATGAGGTGGGCTGTGCCCTGGTGAGTCCTGCAGCCAGAGCTGACGTGGGTTTAATGAGCAAGTACCTAATTAGGGTAGCAGAGGTTATTTTAGATGTGTTCAGTGTGTTGCAAACACAGAATTCAGTGATGAGAGGAGAAGAGCTCAATAATTTAATCATGGTTTATTGGAAGGATGTTAAATCAGCAGTTAGTAACAGCCACCAGTGGTCACCAGTAAACACAAGCTGATATCTCACTTAGGATAAAGCTTTTTTCAGCTGTAAATTGCTGTCTCAAGGTGGATCTCAACAGCAAGCAAAGAAATGACAAAGGGATGTTTTTTCTTCCATGCTAAAGATTTAACAGCACAGAGCAGATGAGTAGAGAGGAACTTTGAAAGCAGCTTTTTCTGTGCTGGGAAAGTTCCTTTGTGACAAGGAGCTCTCTGGTGGTGAGGAGGAACCAGGAGAGGGGCTGGAAAACTGGAATCCTGTGAAAATGCAGAGCAGCAGGAGCTCCCCTGGGAGCAGCAGCCCTGGAAATGTGGTCCCTGTGCCTGTTCATTTTAAGGAATATCAGTTCTGTGCCTCTGCTGAGTTAACCTGTTGTAAAAGGTGACATAAAGATACTCAGCCAAGGTAGCAAACAACATTTCACCCGACACATTCAGAGGAAGAATGTCAGAGCAATGAGCTGAGCTCTGGATTTGTGCAGCTTGCTGAAAAGGATAAAACTGAAACCTTCATCTGCTCGCCTGCAGCTTTGCCCTGGGTCTATAACCAATAAATAACTTGCAATCATTTAATATGTAATTGATTATTAAATCAATATCTGACTATTTATATAGTTTGTAAGTCTGAGACATGAAGCTGTATTTATTTAGTTTCAGAGAGGCTAGAAATTGGATTACTCCATTAATTGGATTACTTAACAAATATCGATTAGCATTTTTTTGCAATTAACATTATAGACATGTAACAGAGCACTATCTTTTAAAATTTTAATTAACTGTTTAAACAATGCTTGGAAATTTAAAGTTGTTGAGCTTATAATTACATTATTGCCTATGCAGTTTGGAGTTAATTATACTGCATTTCTATAGACTTGATAAACTGCAAAATGTATCCCCTTAACAATCAATCGGTATTAAATTACTTTCAATTACTTTTTATTAAAACCAAATTAGAGCCTCACTTCCGACACAGTAAAAGCAGTTCCAAACCTCAGGACTCAGCCGTGATTTCTGCCACACCTGCTGCTTTCCACATGTCCAGCTGCTCAGGTGGTGGCCACAGTTTTAAAATAAATATAAACCCGAAACACACAGAGAAACTTAGACCTCTGGTCTTCAAGAAATTCAATGTCTGATCTGCCTCCATAGAAATCTGTCCAAGTTTTGTTGGTTTGTGTGCCTGGGAGAAGCTCTGAGCCTGGGATCCTTTGGTGTCAAGTTTTATAGGGCCATTAATTGCCACAGCTTTCTGCCCTGTAATTGTGGACATTTCTCTGGTCCCAAAGGGGATTTTTGTGGTGTGTGGTGGTACAGTATGGTGGTTGATGGGAATATTCACTTGTTTACTCAACAGGAGTCAAAATTAATCTTGTAGGCTCAGGGCTTTAAAGAAGCTTTCTTTCAGCTAGTGATTCCCAGATTAGTTAGGGTTTAGATACTTAAAAGCTCGAATATTTGATAATAAAATACATTTAATCTGGTATCAGAAAATATAATGCACTGCTTCCTATGGCATCCTTTTGCAATTTGTGACGCTCTTTGTTTATCACGTAGTTTTTATATTTTTTAATTCTGCTTTCCATCTCGGCCTTTTTTATTCTGTTTCCTGTGCAGTGTTAGATGTGCTTCATTCATTGCTGAGTTTTACCAAGCTGCGTGCTGGCTTTAAGTAGCAGCACAGTAATAACTCAAAGAGGTCTTACAAATGTAAACGAACCCTGCAAATGAAGGATGATTAACACACTTGGATGCTTCCTGGAGACCTTGGGATAACATGAAGGAAGGCACTGCCTTTCCATAGCATTCAAACCATGGCTTCCTCATTTTTCCCCACAAAACTTGTATGTTTGCTCAGCGAATAAAAAAGTTTTGTTTAATTCAAATCCCAACAGAAGGAATCGTGACCCCTAAAAATCCGGGATTTGATACAAACCAAGTGAGGTCTTAAGCAAGGATATTTTCTCTAGGAGGTGGTGGTAAAAGCCCATGTGCAGCCTGTGGAGAGGATGGCAGCTTTGCCATGAGCCAGTGGGGATTAATGGGAGCACAGCTGGAAAGGGAAAAGGGGGAAGGGCAGCTGGGGACCCCTAAAGCCACCATCCCAGCTGGCTTTGGTGGCTTTGTGTGGCCAAGGGGTCTGAGCCAGCCCTGCCGTGTCACAGGACACTCGGCAGGCAGAGGCTGAGCAGGGCAGCTGAATTTGGGAGCTGAATGTGGGTGCTGAATGGGGGTGCTGAATGGGGGTGCTGAATGTGGGTGCTGAATTTGGGTGCTGAATGGGGGTGCTGAATGGGGGTGCTGAATGGGGGTGCTGAATGTGGGTGCTGAATGGGGGTGCTGAATGGGGGTGCTGAATGGGGGTGCTGAATTTGGGTGCTGAATGGGGGTGCTGAATGGGGGTGCTGAATGGGGGTGCTGGTGGGTGTTGAGCTGTTTTCTTGTTCCCTCCTGTCTCTCAAAGCCCTGTGAGAGGCTGCAGCTGCAGCAGGCCTGGCAGGGGAAGCTGCAGCTCCTGCTCTGGCAGATGTGGGTGAGGGCTCAGAACAAAGGACAAGAACAATCACCTAATGGAACCAGACTGCCAAGGCTCTGTTTGGGTTGCTGAATGATGCTGCTTCTAACTGATGTGTACCAAAGTCCTGAGCAACCATTGATTGAAGGAAAATTTATAGTGAAGGGAATTCTAGTGCTAGTCACACACCCAAGATGGAAAGAGGTGCATGGGGAGGATTTATTTTGGGTTCAGGGTATTGGGCAGGTACCTGGCTGGACTGGAAATCAATGGGACTCAATTCCAGCCTCCTTTAAACATTCCCTTACACCCCCAAGCATCTCCCTGCATCCTTTGGCTCTGAAGTGTCTCTAAAAAATAATCATAGCCAGTTAATCTAAACCCCAAACCATCAGGTGTGACTCTTCTGCCTCTCCATGACCTGATTCAGAGAGAATAATCCCTACACAGGGTGGGAGTTTGGGCTGCACAGTTGGTGGCACTGGGGCAGCTCCTTTGGTGTCTGTTGGATTTTCTACTCCAATTGTATTGCAAAGCCAGACCTTTGGGTCATACCTTGAGGAAATACATATTTTTGATGGATTTTTTGGGGTTTTTGTTTTTTTTTTTTTTTTGGGGGGGGGTTTGTTTTTGGTTTTTGCTTTTTTTTTTTTTTTGGTGGTTTTTTTTTGTTTTGTTTTGCTTTGGGTTTTTTTCGGGGTTTTTTTGGCATTGCTTTGAAAGCATAGAAAAAGAACTATTTGCTTGTCTCTTTGTTTATACTGAAGTACTTCTATCCAGAGGCATCCTGGATGTTTCAGGATTCCACTGCCTTCAGCACTGACCGAAAGGGAAGTTCCTGTTTCCATGCAGTTTGTAGTCCAAGTAACTTTTGTTATGGTCCTCCTTTTATATTTTACCTGCTGCAAGGGGCAAGTTTTAATCTCTCTTTTACCTGAGTTTTGTGGCAATGACCTCTTCACAAGGATGTGAAATTAAATTTGCTTCTATTTCTTTGCTGCTGCTTTTCTGTTGCAGGCATTATAATGTGAATTGTTCCATTGCAGCATTTCAAGGCTGCTGTTATTTGTATTGGAAGGAACCAAACTGCATGTGACTGAGGCTATGCATATTTAAAAATTAAAATCTGGTGACTCGGCAAAGATAACTTTGGTCTGCGAGTTGTATTCAAGAAGTATTAATAATGTCAATATTACATTGTGTGAGAGAGTAAACTAAAATGTCCCTGTGGACACATTTCACTTCAGTCATTAAGAAGAAAATGACTGTACTCTTTATTTAGAATAATGAGAGCTGATACTGGCTGTCATTAGAGTATGCTACAATCAAATGTTAATAAGAAGCAGCTTGAGAATACCACACTAATGCAAGGCTTTTTTTAATCAAATTTTTGGAATTGATTGCCTGTGGCAAAAGAAGCAAAATCTTTAATATGATATAATGATTTTTATACCATCTCTGGGGAGAAATGTTAGTTCTGTCGACTTCTTAACCTCTTTTTGGATGCAAACCACAACATATATTTTGTCCCAATCATTACAAGATTGTGTTTTCAACAGATATAGTCATATGAAAAGTTTGATATGCACATTCTATGGAATTTTTCAAGCTGAAACCCTTGAGAAACTGCATGCTACTTTCTAAAATGTGACTGTAATGATTGGTACTAATCTTAAATCTAAGATCCAGTGAAAGAAAGATTATTTTCAGGTGTCACTGAACTATCCATATTGATTCTGGGTTTTCATGCAGTGCTATCTGACACACCCCAATTTATTTTCTTCTAATTAGAATACAAACCCCAAGTGCCACCTAGGAAAATATTAATATGGAAAATTCCTTTGAGGAAGGAGATGCCCATAAGTTTCTCTTTTTACCTTCAATTGCAAGCTCCAAGACTTCTCAGCAGCTCATTTCTGTGCAGACAGAATATTCTTCATAGTTGTCATCTCACCTAAGTGTGCATATGGGTGCAAAGATAGAGATTCCTCTCCTGCAACGTTTGTGCTTGCGAGGAAATATGGGTGTGAAATGAATTTTGTCTTTTTCACCAGGAGGAACACAAAGCAGAATGGAGAGGAAGATAAAACTCATTTCAATATGTACAGTGAGAGCATTTCTTATTTCTGCTGATGGCTGCCACATCTTTTCAGTGGGAACAGCTGGTATCTAAATGGCTTCCTCAGCTAAAACAATGCCTATCTCACTTTAAAATTTCAGCAGGAAGCTGCCGCTTCATCATTTAGTCATGTCACATATTTATAGTGTTGTCTTTGTGTGGAGTGTTTGAGACACAAAAATGAAAGAAAATTGATGCTGTGTATTTCTTGGCGCCAGTGAACATCAAGTTATGGTTTGTCATAAAAACCTGTAATCTACTGCAAGGGGGAGGAACCCAACGCTGAGCGCTGTGGTGAAACTTTTAGAAATAGAGCAATTAAAAAGTGCAATAGGAGAGATGGGCCCTGCTCAGCAATCCATTCCTGATCAGCTCCACGTGTAAACACCAGCAATCCTGCTGCAATCCTGGGATTTCCTTCCTGCTCGAGTACCTGCAGCCTGTCGTGCCCTAGGTGAGGCTGTGTGCTCCTCAGAAATCCTCATTTAGCTGGCAAATTGTGTCTTGCAAATTTCAATATGAAAATAAAATGTGGGAAATGGAAACAAATTCAGTTCCAGGAAAAGGATTCAAAAATGTATACAGGATGAAGGATAAATCAAAAAACGTGTCAGTGTTTACAGACCATATGATTTCAACTGTGTTTCTTTAGTCTTCATTTTTCCTTGCTGCAGTGTTTATAAAAGAGAAGTCAATAATGCTGTTTAATAAGAGCCAGTTCTGTGCTTTTGAAATGGCAAACAATGAACTAAGTCTATTCATTCAAGCTGTGAAAAACAACAGTTTACAAAAATGGTATTTAGTTTTCTCCATCAAAGCTTCTTGTTCTTCTCACCATCACATTTGTTACACACATCTCATCCATTGTTTGGGAACACCAAGTTCAAAAAGCTCTTCATGTAAACGAATGTTTAGAGACAGGGCAGGAGAAGTGCTGTTCTCCTTCATCCCTGGTGGGGCTGTGTCACCAGTGAGACTGCTCTGCACAGAGCAATTCCTGCACCCACAAGGGGCTCCATTTAGTAATTCTGCATTAAAAACAAGAATTACAGTGAGATCCCTGGAAGAACCACCCTGTGAAGAGACAAACCAGCCAGGCTGGTGACATCCATGTCTCCTACCTTAAAGCAAGTAGTAGCACTGGAGGAATGAGCTGTGTATCCATATCGTATTTAAAACACCCCACACAAAACAAACCCAACAGCCCTCTCAGAGCTAGGGAGGATGACAGGAATTAAGGCCTTTTTCCCACTGTGACACAAATAATGAGGTTTCCTCACAGGACAGGCAGGTGCAGTTTGCTGCAGATGGCAAATGTCCTGTCAGAGATGCTTCCTGGCTCAGGGATGTTGTGTTGTGCACTGCTTTTGCTCCTTGGCTCAGCTGTGGCACAAGCAGATCCCAGTCCATGTACAGGGTGTGATGCCATTTCCGTCAGCTGGGAGAGCTTACAGCAATCCTGGCTCCAATTCCTGCTGCCCACACCTGGACTGAGCTTGTGAGCCCCATTTTCCCTTTCCCAGCTGATCCTGACCTTTCTGCTGTGTCATTTCTTCTGTCTAGAATTGCTTAAAAGAATAGTTGTATTTCATGGTTCAAGAGACTTAAATGTCCTGGATATCCTGGGAGAGACTCCTCAGAAGCAATCCTAAGTTTTGGACTCTGTTTAATATTATATTTTTCTAAATCAAAGTCCTTGTGGGGACAAGGTGTAAATGCCAAGAATTAACAAGTGTAGGTCAGGCCTACTCCCTAATTTTCCTCCTGTCCTAAATGGCAGCTACTTTTACAAGACAAAAACTTCAGTGCCTGCCTGGGTGAGCAGTGGGAAAACAAAACCTTCCTTGTACTCCAATTTGCCCTGGTCCTCCAGCACTGAAGCTTCAGGGCTGTGTTTATCAAGGGAAGGAGTGTTGGCCGAGCATCTGACGAGCAGGAGGCAACTCCTTCGAGCTGCTTTGGATTCTTGTTATTCTTTAATACCCCTGGTGGGTTCAGGATGTGGCTTCAGCCACAAGTCAGGGATTCTGTGCCTGTGAGGAGTTAACTCACTGTAATTACTGCATATTTGTGGCTGAATTGTGTGGAGGCATGGCCGTGGCTGGAGAGGAGGAGAGGAGAGAGGAGCTCATTTTCATTTTTGAGCTCTTTTATCAGCTTGCCAGGCAGGGGCAGTTCCAGCAGCTCGAGGGAGAGGTAATCTGGGAATGCCACTCCAGGAGGCTTTTCTGCGGCACAGAGCTGCCATTCCAAAGGTTTTGTTGGCATCTAACTGTGCAGAGGTTCCTCTGTTGTTCCAGAGGGGAGTCAGCATGGAGAAACAGCCCTTTGGAAAATGAGGAAAAGGGAATATGAACTACACTGGCACCTGTGGGACCTGTGGGCCAAGGTGGCACCTCTCAGCTCCTCACTGGAGCACAGGGACAACAGGAACCCAAGGCATTTCTCTTTGGGGAATAATTTCTTCAGGCAATTATCTTTCACACCAGTACTGGATGGTTGTTCTCAGTTTCAGACACTGTAAAACCCCAGTGCCATGAGCTAACTGTGCTCAGGCACCAAAGGAGCAGCCCTGCTCTGGCTGGGAGGGTGGTGGGGATGGTGTCACTGTGCAGGAAGACACATCCAGACCTGCACAGGTCACTGTGCAGGAAGACACATCCAGACCTGCAGCACTTAGCTGGATGCAGGCACTTATTATGGTAATTATTTCTGTAGATAAAGTTCAACTTAATAAATCTTTTTCCTCCTGCATTTCCACTTCCCTGCTCAGTGAACTGTACAGAAACATTCTGCTTGGCCATTTTCACGAATCATTTGATTAAATGTATTTCAGTCTGATACCTACTCAGTGGCTAATGTGCAAAGAAGAGCAACTTGCTAATTTAATAACCAGTGTTTCAAATTTCTGACATAAAGATCCCATATGTATTTGTGGAACCAACTGAGAGGTAAGGAAACTAAAAAAACCCAGTGAGATTCCTACTTAACTATTTGTTTGTAGGTTATTTGAATCTTGGAGATGCTAAATGGAAAGGGTGTATTCATTACGAGCTCTTAAAGTGTGAGGCTGTATTTTAAAAACTCCTTTTGGTTCTGCCTGTGTCTGCCAGGAGGTTTTTAAACATGTCAAAATTCTGGCAATATCTGCAGCTAAGCATAGCGGTCTGGCTTTGAGAGAACCTACAAAATTTCACTGCTGCATCTTCCAGGAATCACTGGATACAATGCACACCCCAGTGCCTTCCCTCTGTGAGCTCCCAGGGGAGCTGAGCAGCCATTCCATCCTCTTTTGCCTTTGCTATCCCCCACGAACCACCAGCACGTGGGACACATGGAGCAAGCTGCTGGTATTGCTGAGGAGATGGAGAATTATCTCCATTTACTGCTATTTGCATTTGTTTGGGATATTGAGCAAATACATGGATATTTATCTGCCTGCATGAAAAAAGGGCTCTTGGCCTCAGACTGCTGCTGTGTCCCTATCTGCAGCATCTCAGAATTGCTAAGTTAAGCATTATGTTCACTTTTATCATAACCTGTTCTTATCAAGTTGAATCTTATCTTCTCCCTCCTGATTTGCCTGCTTGTCAGAATGTGCTTCATCTTCTTCTAGGAAAATTAGTTTTTGGGGCTAAACTTTTTAGGGAGCGATATCATTTGTTAGGCTATGACTTTGTGTCCAGTAAATGGTGATTTCAGGAGTGATAAGGAGATAATAACTTTTTGCTATCCCAGCACATGATGCTGAGGGAATTACTGCTGTGCTTGGGGCCTTGGGAGCAATTTGAGCTCCAGGCTGGGAGGTCCCGAGTGGGAATGGTCTGGGAATAGGTGGGAGTAGCTGGCAGAGTGTCAGATTCCAGTTAACCAAAATAAAGCTGAGGCTTCTGTGTTTAATCTGTGCCTTTGTTTTGTTGCCTGTGTGTGGGAGCAGCGCAGAGCTCTTCACTTCATCAAATACTACACAGCCAGAAGGATCAAACAGCCCTGCTCTGAGGGTTTGGGGTGGGGGAAAATACATCCTTTTATTTGGTTGTGTTTTTTTAAGCCTGCTGGTGGCCAGTTCTATGTGCCTAAATCCCTTTTTGTTCTGTCTAAAATCATACCAAGAATAGGAGCTTAGAATGTTGTGACAGTGACTGTATTTTTCCTCAGTAAGAAATAACAGTAAGTATTTAAACAAAAAAATGTATTAAACTACTTGCTGACTCTCATTAAGTAGCACCATGTAAGATTGTTGTTCATATTCAGCTGAGCTCGTTGTTAGTGCTACAGTTATAGTTACAGCTAGAAAGAATTTTAACATCTTTCCATTAATAACTTATATTCTTGGGATAAACCAGTGCATTATGGCATTTCAAACCACAGTGTTCATTTAGACATTTTACTTAAGGAAGGAGCCCTGGTTTGCTCGATTCTTGTGTCTGAGTTCTGAGCTATCTAATGCTGTAAATATTTGAATGACACTCAGTACCGTCTGAAAATCTGGGTTTCAGTCAAACTATTGCTTTTGGTTTATAAGTGAGTTTTTCCTATGAACTTAAGCAGAAAGAAAGGATTTTGATGAAATGGAGATTAAAATTAAAGACATGCATTCCCAACAGGTACAGTTCCAGTATAATTTATGTTTGATTGTTTTAATTTTTTTCTTTTTTTGCTGCTCCATTTTGCTGGAGCAGTTGACCCCTCTTCATGGCTTTTTCTACACGAAGAAAGACTGATAGTGGTGATAATGGTGCTGTCTCTGATCATTTTCTTAGGTGTGCCTAAAGTTTCATGAGCTGCTGGAGTCACTTCTCTGGTACTTCTCCTAATGTGCTGCCAGAAATTACATGCACAGAGTAATTTCTGTGGGAAATTACAGATAATTCCATGGAGTCAGCAGTGTCAAAGGACATGATCTGGTCAAAAACTGCAATAATCCTCTATCACCTTCCGTGCTATAAACCCAAACAGTTTTGCTTTTGTGGGAACACTGAACTGTCATTCCCAAATGTCACTGATTGCTACCAAGCAGTGGAATCCCATAACAAGGACAAATTCAGCACTGTGTGCAGAAAGGACACAGCACAGAGCTGGACGTGAGGTCAGCTCCTGCCACAGTGTAATAACCAACAAAATCAATCCCAGCCCCTTCTCAAGGTGAGCTCTGCTGCCATGGTGCTGTAGAGCTCGAGCACCACAGCAAATTCTGATCAGCAAAAAGAATGTGCAAAGCAGAGCTGTGATTAGGGCAAATTGCTGCTGCCCAAGAAATGATTTCCTGGTGGATATTATCTTTGGAGAACAACTTAGCCCAGGTGAGAGCCACAGAAAATAAACAAAATCCTCAAACTGCGATGATGAAAGCTCTGAGGTTCCGAGGAGCTGCAGCTCAGGAAATTTCAGGACTGCTTTGTTTCAGCTCTAACAATCGAGTAGCACAGTGGTTTACACCTACTATTAACTCTGTAGTAAGCCAGGGTAACAGTCAGTGATCAAATCTCCATTTCAAATCAGAGCAATTCCCTGCATTGTCTTCCTGACTCCGTTAGCATTTTGGGGGAGGAGGTAATGCAGTGTTAGAAATTCAGGGTGACATATAAATGCACTTCATCCTTTTCTCTTTTCTTTTTTTTTTTTTCAGACCAAGAATTGTGTTACTTTGGCATTGGCCATCTCCTCGAGGAGTTGCATTTAACCATATGAATACATCCTCTCTGTAATCGAGTTACCTTTTTTAATATCTTGATTCTTTAATAGACATATAAGGGAGGGAAGGGGGATGCAGAGAGAAAAATTGTTGCTGACCCTTAGGAGTGCAGGGTTGTGCAATCTCCTCTAATAATTGGAGCTTCCTGAATAATGTTCCATTTGTTCCAGTTCAGCCCAGAATGGACTCTGCCATTAGGGCTCTGTGAGGTGTCCTGCAGATATAGGAATCCAGGGAAAGCTCTTGTGGAAGGGACATCACTGCAGGTCTGAAATGTCTGTTTAGTTTTTCACTTAAAAGAGGGGGTTAGATGTGTGATACTTGATTATTCATTGATAAGGAGAAGGAATATCCAATTTCTGATAATGCTTTAGGGAAGTAACGATGTTCTTATCTGCAGTTCTTTTCTCTCTGGAGTCACAAACTGGGGATGGGGAGCCTTTTGTGTGCAGACTGTGGTTTAGCTGTTACCTCTGTGGTTTTGCTGCTATGGACGTGACAGCTCAGAGAGACTTTAGCATGAGGAATTTTTCCTGTTCCTAAAAGAATAATCACAGAATCCCCTGAGCTGGAGGTGACACACAAAGATGAGAGAGTCCAACTCCTGACCTTGCACAGGACAGCCCCAAGAACCCCACTGTGTGCCTGAGAGTGTTGGTTACTGCTGTCTATAAGCACTAAAAAATAATCTTAGTGATGAGTAAGACTGTTTCTGAGAGCAGGTAATTAGTAACAATTGTGGGGAAATAAAAGTTCGTTAAAACCATCTTTATGTTGTAGCAAATACTGAAAATATTCCCACACTCTCTGCATTTCAACTTAACTTATAAATTAGACCAATAATAATAAAGCAGTAACTGCAGTATGACCATCATAATGCAGGTGCAATTTGTTGGTTTTATTGCAGTTGCATTAAAATATATGAAAGCTGCTAAGGAAATTTTGGGAGACAGTAGACAGTGATTTAATAGAATATTTCCCTTGATTTGTAAGTCACAGCGACACTTTTCCCTTCTGTCATTGAGTGAAAACTCTGTTCCTCATGCAAATTCAGTAACTATGATAATACACTGCGACGTGCAACCTAAATTTTCCTGTGGGCAGGGAAGCCCTGGCAGAGCAGAGCTCACTCTTGCTGCACATCCCCACTCTTTGCAGGGGCAATGCGGCTAAGTTTGAAGCCTGTGGTGGAGCAGAACAAGCAGAGGATTTTTTGGCACTGGGATGCAGTTGAAACTTCTTTTCAGGCTGACATTTATGAAAGGTTAACAGATATAAGACCTGGTGAAAGAGCCAGCAGCGTCAGGGGCCCAGCTTAATAGCTTATCTGCTCTGCTGTTTATTTTCCAGGGAGATTTCCTTGAACAAGGAGCAAGAAATGCTGCAATACTTGTCACATTTAGGCCAAGGGTTTGAAAAGTTTCAGACTTCCTTGGCTTCTGAAAACAGCCTATTCTGAAAACGTGGCAACTCCTCCAGTCAATATTATAGTGAGAACTGCTTTCTAAACATGCTGGTTTGTCCAATTGTTTTTGTAAACAAGCACGCAAATGAATTGTTTTCTCCACCTTTGCATCTCAGTCTGTATTAAGCCAATTTTGAAATTAAATTAGAAAGAAAAATCTCGCTAAATACCACTTATTCCTTGAGTTAAATGATTGCAGGATCAATAATTTAGTATTCCTTGATGTTTCTAAACACAACTGCTCATATGGTCTAAACAATGAATCCTCAAACTCTTGCTTACACTGCTCAAATTCAACATAACTGTTTTGGAAGGTCTGTGGATGATTTAAAGGACCAGCTTGAAAGGCAGAATTTAAATTCTAAGCGTGTAAAAGAGGATCTAGCTATGCTAGTCCTCCTAATTTACCTGAAATTTTATTGTTTGTGTGTTCCATGTTTGAGCCAGAAAACGAGGGGCCTTTGGGGGCTGTTTGCAAAGCACTCACAGCAGAACAGAGATTGCTGTGTCAGCTTGAAGTTGGCCAACTCGGACATTGGTCACAGTCTAGCTGACCCAGCGTGGGGATGAGCTGAGTTTAATTTGCTCAGGGTTTTTTGCAGTTTCCTTGATTGTGCAGCACAGTTTCTCTTTCAGATTTCCAAGGCTAAATCACAAATCCTGAGCAACCCTTTCCCTAGTGTCTCCTTTCTGCTGCTGCCTGGAGGAGTCTGAGTTTTTTGCCAAGAACGTTGTCTAGGTGTAAAAGCTTTGCTGCTGTTCCTACCCAGCACTTCCCAAGTGTTGACAGAGTGAGACACAAGTGCCTGAGTCCCATTCAGAGCCACAAAATGAGCATCCTCTTGATTATGTGCTCTGGAAAACTTCCTCAGATTCTGCTTTCTGGCTTGGTCCCACAGAAGGTGGCGAGAGGAGATTTTTCTCCCTTCCTGTGTAATGCCTTCAGCACCTAAAAAAAAATCCCTGAAATAGCCTTGAAGTCACTAGAGAGCAGAGTTAAGGACACATTTATTTCCTTCAGATTTGCTGTGGCTGTATTTACGGTGTCTGCAGGGATGTGATGAGGTGTAGCTCTCATTTTTGGACGTCTGTCTCCTGTTGGTCATGCAGCAGCCTGGCCATGGCAGGAGCTGTGGATTCCCTGCAGGATTCCCTGAAGGACTGGGGGATGCAGTGCTCAGGGCTGGGCTGAACCCTCTGAGGATGCAGCTCTTGATGTGCTGTGCCAGCGACATCGATCTGGGACACAGAACACACAGAAGGGTGACAAGTTGCAGGTATCCTTGTAAGAAGTTTATCTGCTGTATCCAGAGCTGTTCTTGAAGGCTGCTCTGGCTGACAGTGATTTGTGGGTTTTGTAGCCTTTCTTTTCAAACTGTGTGAAGTTTGTTGGGTTTTTATGTGCACCACTCTTGTCATCGTTATCCCGATGTGTAAAATTCCCAGAGGGGTTTCCTTCTCAGAGTGCAGTTGGTGGCACGGAACAAATTGATGGCATTGAACAATCAGTTCTTAAACACTGGAGAGGGAAAATCAGCTTCTGCCTATTAGGGAAAGCATTTAATTATTCTTGTATCCATATACCCCTACTACTAATTTTCTTTCCCTCTAGCAAAAGCACATAGAGAAGCAGATGTGGCAATTCCTGAAATTTTAAGTGTCCAATGTGTGTCCAATCTGCACTTTTCCATTCATTCAGTGATCCATCCATTTGCACTTTCCACGGCCTCAGAACTGCTGGGGCCAAGAACCTTTGCTGCAGCTGTGACAGAAGAATTTTGGGTGACAAGTGGTCACACTGCCCATGTGCCCCTTGCCCTGCACCCAACAAACAGAGCAGTTCAGACACCCAGGGCTTCACCACGGTGCCAGCAGGCTTTTCCTGCCTCCAAAATATCTCTGCCCAAGGAAAAGAGCCTCTCCTGCACTCTTCTAAACATCTTCATTTGTTTAGCTGGAGCAATGGCATTGTCAGGGAACAATTTGGTTAAATTTATGTCAGTTCATGTGGCTTGACTGCTGGTAATTGAATGGGCTGAGAGGAAATACTGCAAAACTCACTTCTGGCAAGACTTTATTAGGCAGTACAATGAGAGGTGCTGAATCAAAATACATGCAGAGAAAATTTAATAAAGATTATGAAACATCTTAACATGGTCAAATCAAAGGGCTCCAAGCCATGAGCTGTAAGCTCAGTAACAGGGCTGTGAGCAGCTGTCCCCAAATTTAGGGAAATTACAAAATTGCCATCGTTCCAGCTGCGTTTTAAGTGCTCGGGAAACACTGCAATCCCAGGAAATCAGGTTCCATATGCTGACTGAACCGGAGGGTTATCATCACCTGGCATTTCGTGTGGATTAACCCTTCAGCATTCCTGACACTTGGAGATTCCTAATGCCCTCCAAGTGCTCCAGACATCCTCAGGAGTATCCTGCGTGCACCACACTGCTGAGAGCTGCATCTCCTGCTCTGAGAGTCAATGTGACATTTTTAATATATTCCGAGCTTCTGTTCCTGAAAGGAGCTTTTCATTTTGGAAATAAAGGGAGAACATTTTGGGAAATGTTTCTTTGCAGAACAACTGCACGCTTCTGGCAAAATGGGAAGGGATTGGCTCGGGAACAAGTCTGACATACCAAGTGCAAAGAGATTTTGAGTTTGTTCAGACTGAGACTTATTGGCATTAATCAGCATGTGCTTTTAAACACGCAAAAATAAGTTTTCTGTGACTGTATTTAAATATGTGGATGTGAAATGTGTACTCTTATTTTCTGACAAATGCTGAGAAGGGCATATGGAGCTCAGAAAAGCAGTTTCAAAGACGGGAAGCTGAAACAGTAATACACAGAATCACCTTGAGATTTGTTATCACCTGTAAGAAAATATATTTTTTTCACCTTTCTGGGGTACTTAAACCTATACTGAAACCCATTTTTCTTTACTATGCAAAATGTAGTATCATAAAATAACATGAAGCGATAGCTAATTTTTCAGGACAAACATCCCTAAACAATTTCTGCTATTTTATCTGTGTGGGAAGCTCTCCTTAGTGCTGATCTTCACCTCTGTGTGTGAGGACAGCAAAGAAGTCATGGAGGAGTTCAGCACCAAATGGGATCCTGGCTGTGCACAGCTCCTGCTGATCCCTGCAACAGTGATGTCCCAAGGATCTCTCTCTATATATATATTTAATATCAATTTATACATGCAGATTGCTGCTGCAGCTCAGCTGTGGCACACAGGAGGAGACCCTAAATGCCCTGGGTGGACACTCAGAACCTCACTCAGCACACTCTTGCTTCCTCAGCACCCTGTTGGGAACTGCAGATTCTGGGACCTGAATTCCTTCAGATTTTCGACCAGCAGGTCTGGTTGACTTAGCCATTGTGAAGGTTTGAGATGAATTCCTGCCCCAACCCAAGTGGTGCTGTTGGTCCCCACTGGGTTTCAGCTCGTGCTGGTGGCTGTACAGCTGCTCTCAGTCATCAGCAGTGTTTTTCCTAATTAACAGATGAAAGGAATTTGTGTAACTACCTCTTCCTTCTATAGCACAGCTTCATTCGTGACACTTCTCCTCCGAGCACAGCTTGAATGTCTCCTGAGTTTTGCCAGGGGCTTTTCCAAGAGCAGAATCTTCATCTTCATAGTCAGAAAGTGAAAGCTGCAACGTAAGGCTCTTAATCAATTTACAGGAAAAGATGAGACAGGAACAGAGCATAAATTACAGGCCAGAAGGTTAAAATGAGGGGCTAAAAGCAGAGTGATTTTGTTGGGAGGTTTGGGAGCCCAATGAAAACATCACAGAGGTTGAAAACTAGTCTAGGACACTGAGTAGCATATATTGGGAAATGAGACATTATTATATTACAAATATTTCCTACTGAAAGTTGTTAGAAAGAGAACAGATCCTTTGGTTATGCCTGTAACTGTAATGTGTTAAATGCTTAAAGCTCAAATCTCTTTTAAAAGTTTATTTTCCATTGTATTATCACGGAGCTGAATTATTAGAACGGAGACAAAACACCAGTTGCAAAAAGCAGATTAGAGGTTTTAGGGGGTGAGGGTTTAATTTGGGTTTAAAGCCCAACCCTGAGGTGAGTGCAGATAAGGAGAAGCACGGAGACCACTGAATCCACATTCATCACTGATTTGTCATGAGGAGCCCTGCTGACTGACACTCCAGGGCTGCACTCAGCAGCTGATTCCAGACTCTGATTCCAGCTTTGCTGGTCCACTGTGCAATCTCTTGCTTCATTCAGCAATTCCATACCCTGCTCTTCCTCTGAGGAGAAAGGGAGGTTAGCTCAGCACGTCAGAGGAGCCAGCCCTGAGCAATGCCCAGGCTGAGCATGTGTACCAAACTTGTCATCATTTGCACACACTCCTGATTATCTCCTCATCACTGAGCTTCAGGATGGATTAGGAAAGGATTTTTTTTATGTCTGAATGCTTCAGGAGCTGAAATCAAGTTACTTCATCTGTTTTATATATAAATATATATCCTGATGTTTTGGAATGTCTTAGCCAGGCAATAATGAATCTGAAATGAAATGCAAATTTTGGTGTATTGCAGCTCATTCTTGAGAAGTGTAAATGGAATTTCTGAGGTTTTTCATTTTGTAAAATATTAAACTAAGACGAGAAGTTTTGAAATCTGAACATAGGAAGAAATGGGTCATTTACCAGTGAAGAAGATGTTGTCCATAGTAGTGATCAGGTGAGACCTCATATTTCAAAGAATAGAATGACTTCTGGGAAAATGAATCCCCAAACCCAAAGAATTCCTTTGGAATGTTGTGAAGTAAATATGGAAGTAAATGTGTGGTTTGCTGTTCTTTGGGAGTGATGTCTACTTTTTTCTTGAAGTGAATGTTAATTCCTGCTTCTCTTTCACCATTATTATTGTTTAGCAGTATTAAAAATGGCTAGGGAAGGTCTGAAACCCTTAAGTAAGTTATTTTTTACTGGACCTGTGTGATTTTAGACTCAAAGAAACCTGGGATATCGACTCTCAAAACAAGAAAACAAAAAAGAGAGAAGTCCCAATTTCTCATTTATTACAATGTTGAATCAATATGTTTGGCTTGTGAAATGTTTTCCAGGATAAAGCAAAATGTCTCTGAAGTAGAATTTTTCTTCAGTACATCATAATCTACAACTCATCCAAGCATATGGGATCAATAGCTCTGTGTCTTGGTGGGTAATCATGAAACTGGAGGAATATATTAAAGGAGGATACCAGGAAATGAGCCTTTTAGGGAACTATTTGGTTTGGGATTTTTGAAAGCAAAGGTAATTACTGTGAAACCACAGAACCCCGTTATCAATTAATATCTCAATAGTCCTGTGAATAAAAACTCTGAATTCATTGGACTTTTCATGGTTTCTTTGAGCATTGGTTGTGTTTTTATATAAATTTGTGTGTGTAAATGTGTATCAGTCGAATTACTTTTTATGACAACTGTTATCTTTATTTCCTGATATGGCAATACTGGAAGCTGCTGCTGGCCTTGCAGCACAGTAAAAGCCCCTGTTGAAGCAGAATTAACTGTAGCTAAAACCTGTGCATGGATTCAGCTTTGGAAGTTCCCATGTTCCCTGCTCAGGTGTGACCATCCTGGGGAATGGAGAGCTCTGTGGGCACCCAGGTCAGAACACAGCTAGAGACAGCCTGAAAGCCTGTGCCTTTAAACTGAAAATAAAGGAAATATTTGGAACAAAACCACAGCTGGCTGGTGCCAGAGAGGCTGCTCTCCCATACTGGCCTGTCCATCCAGCCTTCCAGAGGAGTGCAATTGCTTTGTAACCCAGGAAGGAGAGGGGGAAGATGAAGACTTCCACTGTTACATTTCTGAGCACTTTAATTTGTGCCAGTCTTCCCTTGTAACTGCACCCCTGCCATGGTGCTCCACGTTCAACAGCCAAGGTTTTTCTGGCTGAGGAAAAGAGCAAAAGTTTAGCTCTGCAAATGTGTGTTGAGACTTAAAAATCTAATTATGACACCAAACTTTGGTGCTGATTGTTAAATATGTAGCTGTAAGTATGTAAGCAGCACACCCACATGTCTTCTTAATTTCACACATTTATAATGATTTTTAAATGGAAATAAAACTATTCATAAAAGTGAGAGCAGAAACACAAAGTGAAATGTAAGTAATCACTGTGGACCATTTTTAAAATATTTTTTTTATAATTGCTTTAAAATATTTTTATTCCACTGTCTCTTCTGTGCCAGCAGTGAATTCTGGGTGCAGTTGCTTATGAGATCACCAAATGGTTGCAAACTTGGCAAGTCAGTTGGTAGAAATCACACACTTCAGGTTTTCTTGGGAGTTTTTTTGGATCTGATGCCTTGATCTGTGTGTCATGTGAAGGTTTGGGGTACGTAACTCCTTATTGTGATACCCTCAGCTCCAAAGGAAAACGGATTTATGTCAGGGATTCAGGTGAATAAATGCAAAAGTCACCTGAAATGGATGTTGGCGTTGGGCAATTTTGAGACTGACAGGTTGTCCCAGTCTTTGTGACAGTGGGCACTGCTGATCTTCAGATCTTGGCAAAAAGGGTGCTCACATCAGGCAAAGCACAGCCCAGGAGAAGAGACTGGGTGGGCTTGAATTCTCAAGACAAGTCTGGTTTGGTTGTCTTTTGGGTTTGCCTGATGTTTTTAATGGGTTTTTTTAGTTGGGATGGAAAAGAAATTGCCTGCAAAGCCCTTGTTTCCTAAAGCTCATGATGCTCAGTTGTGGATCTGCTTCACAGGAGAATCCTAAACAGCACCTAAAGCCACCAGATTGGTTCCATGAATTCAGTCTTACCCTCTTCAGCTGTTCTCCATTCAGCTGGATTCTGAATTAGCTGAATTTTTGTCCAGTGCTGTGTCCCAAAAGGACTGCGCTGCTTCTACCCCTGGGGGAGAGCACAGCGCTCAGGGAGGCAGCTCAGGGGAGAGACCCTTTGAAGGAGATGAACATATCCAGAAATGGCTTTGTTTTCTCTGTTTTTTTATTTATTCTGTCTGTTGGGTTCACAGTAATGCTTGGTGCAGCTCTGCAGGCCCTGAAATTAATGAGAATTGTAGGTTTGAGACAGAATGCAGATTTCAGTCCTTTCTGTCTGCTCTGAGGTTGCTAACAGTTTCATTTAATGGTTGTTTTATATTTCCATGGTGAAAAATATGTTGGGAAAGCTAATCTGGTCTGAACTGCTGTGTCCTCCATGCCCTTGCCATTTCCTGAGTCTTGGTGGTGATGATGCTGTCTTTGGCAAATCAATGAGTAAAAGCTGGTTTGGGACAGAACAGGCTATGAATAATTTGAGGCTATCCAGTTAGAACAAAGAGTTATTTAAAAGTTCATTCAATTTCTTAAGGTTCAATCTGATGAAGAATAAATTTGGGGTAGTTTATAACAATCCCGTGTGTGTATGCATGGAGATGTGTGTATTTCCATTTATATGTAAATGTAGACTTGCATCTCATGAACTCCGTTTGTTTTTTTTTTTCCAGAGGATCAGAATATTTAAAATCTTGATGATCATTAATTTTCTTTGTAATTTAAGCATCCATTTGCAAAATGGAGTAAAGAACAGAGACATGGATGGTTTGAACTGTTGGGACAAGGAGGGAGCACCTCCATGTCACCTGTGTTGGGCTGCAAACAGATTAACTCAGGGACTGCTGTTTTCAAAGCAAGTATTAAGTTGTCAGGAGCTGAGGTATGTATTAAATGGCTTCATTATTAGAATTTGGTTACTGTTTACAATTTATAAATCCATCTGTTAAGATAATTTTAAGAAAGAGCAGCACGTCATTAATAAAAGTTTTCAGTTCAGCAGAGCAGCATGCAAAGCAAATATTATCATCTTAGGCCAAATTTGAAACAGGGAATAGATTTGAGTTGTAATGGAATTATTTTTTTAATGGAACATTTTATTTTCATATTTTTGTAATGCTCCTTTCATTTCCTAGCCCGAGGCTGATACGCCTGCTTTATCCTCTAAAAGTCAGAATAAATGGAGCTTTCTCAGCCACATGGGAAACTCAGGCCTAGATGAAGACTCAAGCTTGACGATTTATGTCTGAGGAGAAAGAATAAAGGTCGTGGAGATCATGTATGTTGGCTCATGGGTCATGGAATTGCTAATAAGCTGTTCAAAGAGCAGCAGAGCTGTTTGCTGGCAGGGGAATGCAGACACAGCCAAGTCCTGCTCTGCTGGGAGCTGCCTGACAGCCTCTCTTTGAGGGGTCACCACTGGAGCTCAGAAACCCCTCAGAACCTGCAAAGAAGGAACAAAGGAGAAAGAATAGGAGACAAAAAAAAAAAAAAAAAAAAAAAAGAGGAACAAATATAATAAAAAAAAAAGTATAAAGGGGAAAGAACAACAATAATTTGCAGATGAAGTGCTTGATGCTGTACCTTACAGAGCATTGTCTCTTCCTGCACTTTTCAGGGAGTTGGAAGGACAGGCCATACAAATTCATTCCACCCAGCTGTGATTTCCAGGTTGGCTCCAAGGGATGCACCAAGGTAAGTGAGAGGGGAGGGAATTTGCCTTATGTGAGGGCAATAAACCTCCCTTATTGGCACAGCCCAGGCTTGCCTCACCTGCATTTTCTTATCAAGTGCCGCTGTGGTTTTCATCCCAAAATTCCCCTGCTTTTACCTCAGTAGAACTGATTCCAAACCAACCAGCTCTGGCTGAGAAGTGTCCTGCACTGGGTGTGTGGCTGGTGGTGTGTCAGGGTCTCTGCTTTGTGCCCATGCCCCGGGGCTGGAGATGGAGCAGCAGCAGGGTCAGCCAGGGAGGCACTGAGCAGCTCCAGGCACTGCTGCCTGCTGATCTTGCTGAATATTTGCAATTCTGGCCCTGACTCCCCCTGGGTCCGTGGGTGTTCCTCCCCTGCTGTGCCCTAGGGGTGGCTGGGCTTTCTGGCTCTGCCTGTCCTGCCCTTCCCTGGCACAGCAGCCCAGGGTCCTGCAGAGCCTGGATTATTGATGTGTGAGTGTTGGTGCTGGTGACAAGGCTGAGTGATGGAGCTGTTTAGTTTCAGGGTCCTTGAATCAACAATCTGGGTTGTGGCTCAGGCTGAAAAAAGCTGGAGGTAGGCTGGACTGGTTTCACACTGAAGAATTTTTTTTTTTTTTCCCCAGATCCACAAAACTGGTACCTCTTATTTAAGAGCCCAGGAGATAAAGTCATTCTGGAAAACAAATAGACCTTAGGCTTATCTGTGTGTCTGGAAGAACATTGCTAAAACCAAAAGAAAACAAATATTACTAGAAGGATTAACTTCCTTTTGAAAACCAGCAATATCCTTTAGGAATCCATGTGCCCATATAAGCAGCTGTCCTAAGATATAATTTAAATTAAAGTTCTTTTTCTCACCACCTCATTTCTGTGGCCATCAGGTCACTGAGGGCTGTGACAGGGTCTGGTCAATAGAGAACCCTGATCTGTTACAGGATACTGGGATACAAAACCCAGCAAGGTGATCTATGGGAGTCTTCACTTATCTAGTGCCGGGAATGTGATTTATGCCATCAAGAAAACATTTATAAGGAGTGCAGTAGAAAAGGAAATTAATACTATAAAGCTGTCATGAGGTATTTTAGTCAGAAATGGAACCAAGGCGAAGCTGAGCTCCTTGCAATGGCAAAATGAAGTTCCTAAGGAAGTTATGAAATCTTCTGCCTGACCTTCAACCCTTCAAGGACATAAAAAAATTCCAGAAGTTTGCTTGCTGTTTGCTGTAAAATCATAGTTGGTTTTGATGCAGTGGACTTGTGTAGAGAAAATAATTAGGAATAGTTCTGCTTTGTGATTCTATGAGTGCATCTTTGTAATTAGTGCTACAGCAAATACTGATTTGATGCTCTTGCACTCTTGGATAGTTTCATTTGCCCTCAGATGCCCTTAGTCCCCATCCATCTGCAGGGTGAGCAGTCACTCATCACTGCTGCACAGTCTGGTTTGCCTGCACTGGGTTGTACACTGGTTTTTAGGGCTACACTCTTCTAGTAAAGCTGTATTAATCTGTGCCCTTTGTTGGGGAGTTTGCTCAGCCAGACAATCCATGGTTTTCTGTCTGGCTGTACTCCCCTCTGGATGCATTGGGAAAGGTGTTGGCAATCCCAGAGGTATTTTAAATTCAGGACAATGTACCTGGCGATGCCATGAGAGTCAGCTCTGGGCTGTGCTGTGTGTGAGAGCACTGGACTGAAGATGTACTCAAAATACTGCCTGCCTATACATTGTTATAATTCTTGTTTATGCTCAAATGATTTAGAGTTTAAAAAATCACATCATTTCCAGTGTAGGATTGGTGTGTATTTCATCAGGAAAACCCAACCAAGCTCCTTGATCACTGAACAGAGTTCTGTCCTTTGCAAGGAGCTGAGACTGAATTCTTGCCTCTCTGAAATCAGCTGAAGGCTTTATGCAAATATTTATGAGCTGCTGCCGAAGGAAAAGAGCCACACACCATTTTTATTGACTGAGCCAGACCTCTTTAAACATATTCCAATGCCCCATCAGGATTAAATTCTTAATCTAATAGTTCTATTACATTTTTTTCTCTTAGCAATTAAGAATTGGAGAAATTGTGCAACTTCTGTTTTGCCATCCCAGAATGAAGTATCAAGAGACAGAAAAAATAGACTTCCCCCCTCTCCCCCTCTCATACCTTAGGTACTGCCATCTGGAGCCTGTGCTATTTGGTAATATTAAATAAATGCAAAGCTAATTAATTCCTTTATGTCAGGTTTTCCTCATTAGGGTAATAATAACCTTTCAAAGTTTGTCATTCAGCAGTCAGCAATGTGCCATATGCTTGATGTCACATGATAAGAAGTATTTTCCATTTGCCATGCTCTGGAGTGCCTTAGTGCTGCTCAGGATAATCATTTGTTTTGCAGTGATGTCTCACTGACATATGCCACCAGATACATTGATTGTTTGCTAATACACCCTCCATCCCAGCACTGCACATTTTTGCCAGCAATTTTACTCTCATAAAAATATTTCTTCTCCATGAGCTCCATTTCTATGTGACATTTATGCCTAATTTCCACCAGTGCCTCTTGGGGGAAGATGTGTTAGGCCTGGTGAAACTTAGGGGATGTTAATGTGGCTTTGAGTGCTTTGTCCAGCCCTGTTGTTGTGTTCCAACAGATTGTTAAGAACCATCTTTTCTCAAAATCACAGTTTCCTCTGTCAAAATGCATTGATAAGGATTTACACAGGCAAAATTAAATTGTAATTTCTCCAGCTTTGTATGTCAGCATTGTTGTAAGAAAGCTGTGTGGTCATTTCTGCAACAGGTTAATACCTCAGAGCCTGCAGTGGGGACAGGGCTGCAGGGAGTACAAAGGCAGCTTCATCTTCAACTCAAGTATTTAAGAATCCTCCTTCATTTCTATTGCAGTGAAAAATAAATGTGTAAAGGTTTGAAAACTGTCAATCACAAGCTGTGCTGGTTTGGTAGGTGGGGAGCTGGTTCACCTGCTGCACAAAGAGCACAGAACATAGAGTAATACCAGCATAGAACATAAAATAATAACAGCACAGAACATAGAATAATAACAGCATGTGTTCATAAAATCCCAGAATGGCCTGGAACCTTAAATCCCACCCAGTGCCACCCCAGCCCTGGCAGGGACACCTTGCACTGTGCCAGGCTGCTCCAAGCCCCAATGGCCAAGCTGCCCTTGGACACTGCCAGGGATCCAGGGGCAGCCACAGCTTCTCTGGGCACCCTGTGCCAGGGCCTGCCCACCCTGCCAGGGAACAATTCCTGCCCAAGATCCCATCCAGCCCTGCCCTCTGGCACTGGGAAGCCATTCCCTGTCTCCTGGCCCTGCAGCCCTTGGCAATTGTCTCTCTCCAGCTTTCCCCTTTAGGTACTGGAAGACTGCTAAGGTCAACCTGGAGCTTTCTGTTCACTGAATCTACTAAGAAAATTCCCATTAAACATATTAGCTTAAGGTATTTTCTGGTATTTTTATTAAGATACATGAAATTAGTCATATCTGAAAGAGTTTTTCATTTAATTGTTCTGTCTTTATTCTCTAACGAGTTCAGCTCTTTTCTGTTGTCCATTCTACAAAAGCCACTCACTCCTGCGGCTCACCCACTTTGTGTTTTGATTCCTAATGGTGGAGTTGTGAATATCCTGCTCCAGTTGCTGCCTTGTGGGTTGAGGTCTGCTGCTCCTGGGTCACCCCTTGGATTGATGTGGAATGAGCTGTGAGCAGGAGCTGCCGCTTGCTTTGGTGGCACTTTCCCGCCTGACCCAGGATCAATGCCCTGTAACCTCCCGAGAGGAGCTCACAATGGGATATTCATAACCCTGTCCCACAGAATTAAAACTGGCAGCGGCAGGCTGGCCTTGGAAGTCTTAAAAGGCAGAGCTTGCTTGCTGTGAAGGAGATGCAGTAATGGACTGGAGGGAGGATATCCATATCAAAGCACCACCTTGTTAGCAGGGTGTCTTTTTATTGCTGTTACACTTTAAGAAATAATGAAAGAAAATTCTGCCTGCCTGTTTCTTCCAGGCTGCAGCCGTCTCTACAGTGTTTCTGAGGTGTCAGTGCACTGAAATGTGCACTCAGTCCCAAATTAAGAGATAGGACTGTTTGCACTGATTGTCAAGAGCAGATTAAGACTTTATGACCCTTCAGGGCTTTTTTTTGTTTAATGTTAGTTGTGTAAAGAATAAAACATGCAAAAAGCACATTCACAAATATCACTTTTAGAGAGTTCAGAACAATCACTGGTAGCTGCTATAAACAGTCTGTCATGCATTTCAGTCATCACTTTTAACATTTTTGATCAGAAATCCCCACAATGTAGCAAACAAAGCGTTTCAGAAATGGGGTCAAACAGGAGGTTAATTCATCAGAGCCAAAATGAGTAACAGCAAAATGTTTGTTTGATGCCAGAATCATCACAAAATATGTCTGGTTTCCAGTGCTAGTGTTGGGAATAAAGTGTGATCTTGCCAGCTCTCAGCCTTGTAGTCTCTGCCCTGCCGAGTGTCGGAGAGGAGTCTGTTTTAAGTCTTCTCCCATTGAAGTTACTCTGCAGTGCAGCAAAACTGTACCAGCACGGAATATTGCTGTTGCACTTCTCTCCTTCCCCCTCCCACCCTCTTTTCCCAGATTTTTGTAGGCTTTGGCTCTGCAAAAGGAGCTGAAGCCCCTTTGGACTGCAGCACTTCACGCGCAGCTGCTGAGAAACGCTGCAGCTCAAGGGAGGGAAAGCTCCCTCTGAAGCCCTGTCTGTACCACAGGCATTTTGTCACAGGGCTCCCAGTGTTCATCTCTATTCTTGGGATATGTCCCTGCTATGCAGGGCATGCTGGATGCACCTGGAGCAGCTGCTTTGGCAGAGTGACCCACTCAAAAGAAAGGAAAAGTGTGATTTGTCAAGAAAAAGGTGAGCAGGCCTGTTGGGTGTCTCAGGGGGACACTGGTAGGCAAGGCTGTTGTTTTTTCAGAATAAAAGTGAATAGACCTGTGTGCTCTGCACGCCTCTGACTGTGCTGTGCCTGAGCTACCTCAGGCCTTAGAAGCAGTTTTGACACTGCAATATTGTGCTCTGATGAGCTCCTGAGGCTCTCTGAGGGAATTCCTGGCTGTCAGACAATCCTCAGATTGTGTCACACACTGCTCAGCCAAGTGCTTGGGGTCACCAGCGAGGCCACTGGAGCCAGGTGGGAAATTCCTGAGGGAGTTTCCTTACTCACATCATCATCCCATAATCATGGAATGGTTTGGGTTGGAAAGGACCTTAAATCCCATCCAGTGCCACCCCTGCTGCCCTGGCAGGGACACCTTGCACTGTGCCAGGCTGCTCCAAGCCCCAATGGCCAAGCTGCCCTTGGACACTGCCAGGGATCCAGGGGCAGCCACAGCTTCTCTGGGCACCCTGTGCCAGGGCCTGCCCACCCTGCCAGGGAACAATTCCTGCCCAAGATCCCATCCAGCCCTGCCCTCTGGCACTGGGAAGCCATTCCCTGTCTCCTGGCCCTGCAGCCCTTGGCAATTGTCTCTCTCCAGCTTTCCTGCAGATCCTTCAGGCACCAAAAGGCCACACTGAGGTCACCCCAAAGCTTCTCCTCTCCAGGCTGACACTTTGATTATGGCTCCA
This sequence comes from Entomyzon cyanotis, assembly GCA_024500445.1. Lineage (NCBI taxonomy): Eukaryota > Metazoa > Chordata > Aves > Passeriformes > Meliphagidae > Entomyzon > Entomyzon cyanotis. The sequence continues at coordinate 18,035,041 of JAKEPQ010000743.1, read as the reverse complement.
GTGGTTAACATTTATGCATCTCTGAGGTGAGAGGCAATGGTGGAAGATTTAGGGCAAGAGTAAACTCTGGAGTTGTAAAAGAAAAACTGTGTACTCTTGCCAGTTTGGGAGAAATAATGAATGAAAATTGGTTCCGAAGGTGTGGTGCTGAAAACAAATTTTAAACAGCATTTCCGTCAGTGATGAGGAGAGGGGATGTGTGATGTGCAGCATCTCTGTGAAGTCTTCTACAAATTATTGAGCTCTTTCAGGCAGCTCAATGTTCTGCTGGTTGATCCAGGAAGATCTCGTAAAACAATTGGTGTCACAGGCCAAGAAGTGGCAAAGAAACCTTGGTGCAGACTGGCAGAATAAGCCAAACCAGAATAAAGTGGTGCTGAATTTGTAACTGAGAGTTACAGCTCAGGAAAGTGATCTTTGAGTCTTTGGCAGTTTCCTTAAATCCTCAGTTCCACAGATGTCAGGCAGCCTGGGCAAGGGGCTGTAAGAGAGGAGCACAGGGCAGTATTTTTCCTTTCCAGGATAAGGACCTCAGTGTGCCCCAATTCTGGGTGCTCTCTGCAGGGCTGATCTCCACAGCCCAGCAAGGAGATCGGGGAGTTAGAGAGGGAGCAGGGAAGGGCAAATAAAATGGGAAAGGATGGAAAGCTCATGCTACAGAAAATCAGACTTCTCAGCTTTTTGGAAAGAAGGCTGAGGGAGGAGAGTGTGGCTGAACTTTGGGAAGTCACAGAGGCAGAAGCTGAGGTGAATGAAGAGCAGCTCCCACAGCCACAGATCTGGCAGCTCTGGATGAAACCACAAGAGGGGGATTGACACAACAGCAGTTTCAGAAGGACACCAGGCAAACTCACGGACAAGATTCAAGGCAGATCCTACCAGGAACGAGCAGGAATGTTCCCTGATGCCTTCAGCCAGTCTTGTGGAATGGCCTCAGGTAACGGCCAAGTTTCTGTGCCCTCCCAAATCTCCTCTGCAGTGTCACAGGTTGCTGTGCTCCATCAGCTGTTGGTGCATGGCACAGTGGGAAACTCCTTGTTAGCTATGCAAAGCTGTAGAATTACTGAAATGCATGCAAATAGGTTAATTAGGAAAGGAATTAAGAATGCAGCTTTCAGCTTAGTTCACTGTGGGTTACAGCTGGTAATTTGTGCAGGGAAAAGGCCACGGAGCAGCTCTGCAAGTAGAGGAGACGGGAATGTCACTGTGGCTGTGCAAGCAAAGGTGACACGAGGAGGGCTGGAAAGGCATTCCCCCTTTCTCTTTTGGAGGGAAGAGGTGATGGGAGGGCAGAAAAGCTAAAGTGAATGCTGTGGTTGTTGGCAGTGGGATATGGTGTGAGCCATGTGTTAGACCTGTTTGAAAGACAATGTGAAATTAGCATAACTGGGGACTTGAATTTCCGTGTCTGTCATGAAGTTCAATACTGATGGCATTCAGTAGGGAAATTATTGCAGGGTTAAGGGTTTAAATGCCCAACTTCATATAATTTTCAGCATGCTGGTTCATGGCTGAATATAGGACCATCATCTGGAAAACATTTGGGAATTTTGCAGAAAAATGTTGTGACACACCCTAGTCATTTTTGTATAAAAAAGTGTAGCAGTATCTGGTAGGATTTTCTGGAAGTAGATCCCTTTTTTTTTTTTTAACATTAAAAATGCCTTTTAATTGTTCCATTATTTATGAAAAGGTGAATAAATCAATTTCATACAAACATGTCAGTATGATCCATAATTGATAGGAATACCACAATCTCTTTGACTTTCCTCAGTGCATGGATAACAAAACCCAAAACAGAATTCCATAGGATGAGGAAAGTCTTGAAGCTTGAAATCTAGAAGGGAAGCTGGCAAAACCTGGCTGGTAGTTTCTGAGCCAAGCTTAATCTTGTTTTCTGCTTTTGCTGCTCTTGGTTTGCAGGTTACAGTTAGTTGATGCCATTTTGAGGTGTGAATGAATTCAGTTTTTCCACTGGGGCTAACCAAATTTCCTTGAAAACATCTCCACATTAAAAGTGTTCTGGTTTGCAGGTGGAACAGTTTGGCTGTACAATGAATACAGGAGATGCTGGGAGGATCCAGCTCTTCAAGGGAGGATCCTTAATGCCACTTCTACTTCTCCAGCACCACTCACATCAACAATTCTTTGTCATCTCACAGGGCTGGGTACTGGGGGAGCCTCCAGTAACAGGCCCTGATTAAAGACCCATTTTGGCCTTAGCTACTCCAGGAGGATTTTATTTGTTATTAGCAAGGAGTGGAGATGCATCAGCACTAACAATGGGCTGTGCCAGCCTAGGGATTTCCCTGCTGTGTCATCAAGCCCACTTGGAGAGAGGTTTTTAAGTGGTGCAGTAGCCTGGCTCTGGTTTGTGCCTCTGATTGTTGGGAGCAGCAGTGGAACAGCTCTCACAGATAATAACTGCTGTGAGAATCTGCAAAAAACTTCCTGGGCTCTGCAGTGTTGGCTTTTTTTCTTTTTCCCTTCCTGTTGAGAACGAAGGCTCAGCACAAAGGAGTGGATTTTCAATTGGTTCAGATCACTGTAGTTCCACTGGAGCCAACCAAGCTGAGCTGATTTACACAGAGTGTGTCCAGGGGCGCTCCCAGCTGATGGCATTTGAAAGCAGTGACATTTAAAATGAATTAGTGCCACTGCGATGGCATTGCTCTCCATCAGCTCAGGAGCACAGCAGCTTCTCCAGGAAGCCAGGTTCTGATAAAGCTCTTCCCACTGAATTGTGTGTTATCTGCTGAACAGGCTTTTTCCAATAAAAAGTCAGTTTCCAATCAAGTACTTATACCAGGAGCCATAGATAATAATTAAAAAAAAATAGTTTGACCTTTTATGAGGAACGCTGTAAACTTTTGCAGCAAAATATTGATTTTAGTGTATTTGAAGAAAAAGAGTTCCAGGAGTCACCTTTAGTGGGAGAGGAAGTCAGAAGCTCAGGTGGAAACATCTGTAGTCAAAACCTGTGTCCTTCAAGTGTTCTGGCTTATAGTTTAAAGAAATAGTTCTAAATATGGGGTGGAAACAAAATATCAGCTGAGTACAAGTTAATTAATATGCTTTTTAAGCCATTCCAGAACGTTGAGGTTGTGGATTCTAAACTGTGAGCATTCACTGAATAGCCTGGAATTGGGAGAGCAAAGCAAAGGGGCCTTGGGCAGAACCCTGAGGATGCTGTTTTCAGCTCTAGAAAGAGTTGCTGGAGGAGAAGAGGAACTCTGTCAGATCAGTCCTGAGATCTTTCTTCTCCACAGCTGCAAGGGGAATCCACTGGTATCACAAACACACCAGCTTGCTTTTTCCTGAACGTTATTAATGAAAACAAATTTTATTTGAATTGAAATGGAGTTCTCCGCAGCACAAGACTGAAACTTTACCAAGACACCACTTGGATATCAGCTCTGCCTTCACATAATTTCCTATAAAATAAAGTTTCAGGCTTGTGGCTGACAATCAGCACTGGTTTGCCTTCCTCCAATCGCCCCTCCTTTTTCTTTTTTTTCTTTAATTCAGACTAAAAAGTCTTCATGTCAGTAGCTTTTCCTGCCTCTTAACTTACACATTATCTGTGCTGGTTTTGCATGGATGCTTCTGTGTGTGTAATCAACTAATTATCTCTTCTATCTTCAGCAGATAAGGCAAGGAAAAATTAAATTAGAATGAAACAGTAACAATTCTTCTAAAGATCAAAGTGTAATGATAACTACAAATTTTAACATGCAAAATTATGCAGTGTTGCCTAAACAGCATGGACTTCATGTAGCTTTCCTGTGGTCCAGTTGAGGATTTTGAATTATTTCTGGTATAAAATGCCCCAACCTCTGAGCAAAGTGAGTGGAAAAATACTAGAGGTGTAAGGGCTAATCCAGAGTTCCACTTTTGGATGTGTTAGTACATTGATTTATCAAGACAACCATTGACACATGATATCAAATATTTCAATCTACTGTTCTTTTCATTGCCTAAATTCAGTAGTGCCCTGCTGTGACTGATACTTGCAGAGACAAGGGCTGTGCAGTGATGGTTTAGGGAGACAGTGGGTGCTCCACAGAAAAAAACAACTCTCTTGGGATGGAGTTGGATCTCCTGGCACATGACTGAAGAAGATCACTCCTGTATCAGTTGAAATTCAGAGTATGAAATCAGTGCAGGGTAACGATGTGGTTTGGGTGCCATGTGCATGTCGTGTTCCTCTCTGTGAGACCTCCCATACTAAAGCTAAGATATCTCCAATATATTTGAGTTTCAAGAGTTTTAGTCGTCATCACATATTTCTAAACCTTGGTTATGACAAGCCCCACACTTGGCCTCAATTCCTTCCTTCCTTCCAGAGAGAGCCATTCAAATTCAGGTCATGCAGCAGAGATGCAGTAGCTTTGTTACACCACTCCAAAGTGTCTGGGAACGTTATTAAAACTGATAAAGTCCTTGGCTTGCCTTTTAAGGGAAATTGAGCCTAACTCAGGCGTGATTAATCATCAGCCCAGCCCTGACATCACACATGGCCAAGCATCAGCTGATACCTGGGAGGCTGATCCAAAAACCTTCCCTGTCCAACACCCAACTCAATGATTCTGGAAAGATCCATATCTGCAAGGTGCAAGGAGATTCCTCCTTTCTGGTGCATGGGAGGAAAGAACCACTTTTTTCCTTTTCTTTGGACTGCAGTATATTTCTGTGTCTTGCCAAATGCATTTTGCAGCAAGGCAAAGGTGCAGGGCTTGGGCAGCTCTGCCAAGGGGCCATGGTTGCTGTGGGAAAGCAGGAAAGGAGCTCTGGGGCACTGCACAGCTCCAGCCCTTCACAGAGGCCTCTCCAGAGGGTCTGCTCAGAGCACTCACCATGCATTCTACAGGAAAGGTGTTGTTCTCCGCATTGCTTGGTGATTCTTCTCCATTAAATATATTAAATTCAAAATAAAGCTTGTTTTTGATGCTGTGAAAGGAGGATCATGGTGGAAATCCCTTTTTTCTAATATCTCTCTATATATTGCATACAGTAGCAGCCATGCCTCGTCCCATGCAATGCATTTGCATTTAGGCTCTGATAGAGCCCACGAGGGAGGGAGTTGGACAATTTACCACATCACTACAGGATTTCTTGTTTCCTTATGCACAGCATCCTATAGACACTGAATGAACAGCAGGGATTTGCCTGCAGAAGTTTAGCCCAAGTGCATAATAAGACATCTTCCCCTGTACCACAACTGCAGGGCATATCCTCATTTGTTTTGTAGCTCTGCTAGGCGGAGGAGTCTGTACAGCAGGCTGGTTTCTATTCAATAAAATATTCTCTCAGAAGCACACACTCTGAGGCAGTTATTGTGCAAACTGATTTTTATCTGAATGCCAGGGCACTTCATCTGGCCCCTTCTCCATCTGTGGGAAGGTATTCTCTTTTATAAAACTAAAGATGAAATTAAGATTGTGATAACCTTTTAGGGGAAGGATAACAAGGTCACTTTCCTGAAAGATGATGTCACAGAAAAATCCATAAGGGAGCGTTTATTTGAGTGAGTAGATTTACAGCTGTCACTGTTTGAGTCCTGTCTGTTCCACAATGTTGCTCTTTCTAAAAAAGAGATTACAAGGAGGCTGGAAAGACACTTTTCCCGAGGGCATGGAGTGATAGACAAGGGGGAATGGCCTTAAGCTGAAGGAGGGAAGGGTTAGATGGGATCTTGGGCAGGAATTGTTCCCTGGCAGGGTGGGCAGGCCCTGGCACAGGGTGCCCAGAGAAGCTGTGGCTGCCCCTGGATCCCTGGCAGTGTCCAAGGGCAGCTTGGCCATTGGGGCTTGGAGCAGCCTGGCACAGTGCAAGGTGTCCCTGCCAGGGCTGGGGTGGCACTGGGTGGGATTTGAGGTCCTTCCAACCCAACCCATTCCATGATTCTCTGGTGCCTTCATGCTGTACCAAATGAGAATGTGCATTGAGGCAAAGTATGCACTGGACTCAGCTGAATAAAATGGATTTCTTTGCCTCTGCCATGGTCTTGGGACTTGTAAATGCAACCACTGCAAGGTGTGCCTGCAGCAGTGCTGTAGCTCAGACCACAAATCTGATTTTGGAGGAATCAGCTGAGAGTTGTCACTGGAACACTCTGGCTGGCAAAGCAGAGAGGTCTGTGTGTCAAAGTTGGGTACTTGGCACCAGCTGATTGATTTGCTTGAGACATCTGCTCCTTTTGAGTCATCCTGCGTCCTCCTGTAGTCATGGATTTCAGGGGACTTTTGAGTTGGCTTCCACTGCTCATGTCTTAAAACTGTAGGAAACTGTAGGACTTGTCTTTCAATTCAATTTCCTACAGCTGTAAACCCATCAGAAGAAAAATAGTAGTGTTCAGAGGAGCACAGGTCAGTTCAGAGACAAGCTTTAACTTTTTTCTTCCTTATTCAGAGCTTGGAAAGTCTTTGACATTGCTGTCTCTTGCTTGAAGCATCATGTTCTTTGATCTTTATGTTTTCTCATCTTTATCCGCTCTGTTACAATTTCTCTTGCTTTTATAGCATCTGTATTTTTCCTTATGATAAGTTTTGTAGCATTATAAAATGTCTTCAAGAATTACTTTATTGTTTCAAGCCCTCCAGACATTTGTCTTTATTTCACAATCTGTTATTACCTTCAGTATTATGCTACCTCCTTTCCTGTCTCTGTTGCAATCTTCACTGCTGCTCTTTGTGTTTCTGCACTGTGGCTTCTCTCTTGTCCACACTGACAAATTAATTTTCAGTCCTTCCCTGTGTATATTTTTCTCATTCATTACTGTTGTCTGCTTCATCCTACAGTTCTCAGGCTAAAGCTCAGAAAACCAGTCAGCTTCCCTGCAAAGAAATCAGATTACTCTTCTCACCTCACAGGGACCCTTACCGGGACCTGAATCAGCCTTTTTAGAACTTCCGGAAGTTTTTCTCCACTCTCCTGCAGGCTGCAATATGATCATCTATTAAATGAGATCCACATTTTGTGTCTTGGTTAGTTCACAGAGCAATTCCACCCTGGATTAATGAGCACAAGCTGAAAGCAGCACTGGTGCTGTTGTGGGGGAAATGCCCAGTGTGGCTCACACGTGTTTGTTTGTCCCACACCATCCTGCCCGAGCTGGGGAATCACCCAGGGGTGTTTTGTGTCAGGGAATATTCGCTGCTGGGAAGGACAGAGTCAGTCTGTGCACGGAGGGGGATGGAAGTGCTGCTGGGTGCCTGAATTTGTATGGAGAGGAGGAGGTCCAGCCTCAGCAGACAATTGCAAACATGCTCTGAAGGAATATTGCTTCACTCAACCAATAAAGGAATGCAGCGCTGTTTGTGCTGCTACCACCAGTAATCAGTTTTACTTGTTTGTGGGGAGCAGATTTGTTTCAAGACCTGTCAGTAAGACTCAAAATATTGGTTAACATATGTGGATGGTGAACTAGAGCCTGGATTTATTATAGACATGAATTAATAGCCTCCTAGATTTTAAGAGTTCAACATAATGGTTTTTTTTCCAGCCTATCCCCTCTCAAATGCCTGTGCCATCAGTATGCTGCGAATGCTCTGAGTGGATTTAAATCTTTATTTAGCTGGATCTTCTGGTTTGTCCAGGGAATTCTACAATGAAATATGTCAAATTTTTCCCATTAGTGTTGTGCAGATTGAAACACAGATGCTGGCTGTATACTGTGATCTAAATCTCTATCAGATGGTCTAATCTGGCTCTATACTTCACCGAGACTTTCAAAAAACCCTTTAGCACTTAGGTCCTGATAGGGCAGCTTTAAGACTTGTTAAATAGGTTACAAAGCTCGTGTACCCAGCTCTCACTTTTTGCAGATTAGAACAGCAGCAGCACTGGGGGGAAGAGCCCCAGTTGTGAGCTGGAGAGGGAGCAGGGAAGGAAGGTTTGAGATGGTGATAGCCAATGTGGTGGAAAAATCATAGCTATATCCTGAACTCAGCAAATAGCACTGCAGTTTTTCTGCACCACTGATATTGCAACTGTTTCTTGACAAATCCCTTTATGCCCTGTATTGAAAACAGACTCATAAATAGAGCTCTTTTATGGGGAATTCAGTATATTTCTTAAAATTCACACTAAATCATTAAAATATGTTTGGGAGGTGCATACCAAGAATATTACTGCTGTGGCATAAATCTGCTGCACGTTTTGGTTAAAATTTTGGTATCTTCAGGAGGGAAAATAAAAATAAGTGGTAGAAGAGGAAACAAACTGGAATATCATTAGGGTTATAATTTATGCTATTGCTGCTCCTGCAGATCTGACAGTGTGATCACTTTGGATAAGTATTTTATTAATACTGAGCGCCTGAATCTACTGTTCATTTATATTTAGGAACTGAATTGACACATTTTAAAAATAGACACGTTTAATATTCTGAAATAACAAAGAATATGTGGAGTTCAAGGTGTTCTGAACTGCAATACAAAGAGGTTGCCTCTCTGAAAATTAGAGAGGATCAATGTGTGCATGTACTTTGTTATGTTAATGGATGCTTCGAGCAGCACCACGAATTATTGGATGTCTAGCAGACTCCTGGGAATGCTTTGAGTATTTTCGATGCTCTCCATCAATCTGTTCAGTTATTCCTCTCAGTTTCTGAGGGCAGCTTTCAGTGCTGCAAATTAGAGATCCTATTTGAAAGGAATCATGTGTTTAAGAAGATAAAGGCAACCCCAAAATCTGGCCCAGATTTCAGATTATTTTTCCCTTTCTTTGCATTCCATCCTTGTCATTATTCCAACCTGCATCTGGGAACACTGCTGCAGATTTTTGAGCTTGGGGTATTCCTTCTTCTCATTCCGATGATGTATGGTTTGTACAGTGCTTTTATCTTTGAGTCATGCCTGTTCTACACTCACATTTACACTAAAACCTGACATTAATTCATCCAGCACAGTAATTGTGGCATTTAAAGGCACTGTGCACCTTGATGATGCACTGTGAAAAACTGTAATTTTAATTAACTGTTAGCCAGAATTCTGCTCTTTGGCATTGTCTAAAGAACTTTCCTGTCTGTTGGTGTGTCAGTTTAGGCAAAGAAGAGAAGAGTGACCAACATAAGATGTTCCATGATATGTGGCAGTGGTCTTCCCAACTTTCATTTGGGGCCAGAGATAGGATGGCACATATTGCTGCCTTGGCAGATTGCATTATTAGGTCACCTTGCAGAAAAGTAATTTAACTTGTTAATTAGTTGTGAGATATTTCAATTATCCTGGTGTCTAGGAGCCTGAAGCCTGCCTGTTAACGTGTCTCCACCTTCGTTATTGCAACTTGATCTACCCAAAAGCAAAACAGACTTTTTGATGGTTTGAGGTATTGCTGGAAAGGATTTATTTGATTTGTAATTGGTCCCTTACTAATGAAGAGCAGGACAAGGAGAGGCACAACAGTGCATCCCTGAGCTCGCTGGTGCTCCAGCAGTTAGGGAAATGATTTCCATGGATTTCCACACCTTTCAGACACAGCAGGGTCAAGGTTACTATGAACAGCTCTAGTAAGTTGTTTAAACCTGCAGAGGCACAGAGCAGGGTGGAGAAGGGACTGAGAGCAGTCCTGGGAGAAGCCCTGGGGAGCTGTGGGTGAGAGCTGGGAGTCCAAACCTGCCCTGGGCTGAGCCCAGCGTGGGCAGCAGGGCAGGGGGGATTCTGCCCCTCTGCCCCTCAGGTGAGAGCAACCTGCAGAGCTGCCCCAGGCCTGGGCAGCACAGCAAGGACAGGGAGCTGCTGGAGAGAGTGCAGAGGAGGCAGCAGGATGAGCAGAGGGATGGAGCAGCTGTGCTGGGAGGAAAGGCTGGCAGAGCTGGGATTGTTCAGCCTGGAGAGGAGAAGCTTTGGGGTGACCTCAGTGTGGCCTTTTGGTGCCTGAAGGAGCTGCAGGAAAGCTGGAGAGAGACAATTGCCAAGGGCTGCAGGGCCAGGAGACAGGGAATGGCTTCCCAGTGCCAGAGGGCAGGGCTGGATGGGATCTTGGGCAGGAATTGTTCCCTGGCAGGGTGGGCAGGCCCTGGCACAGGGTGCCCAGAGAAGCTGTGGCTGCCCCTGGATCCCTGGCAGTGTCCAAGGGCAGCTTGGCCACTGGGGCTTGGAGCAGCCTGGCACAGTGCAAGGTGTCCCTGCCAGGGCTGGGGTGGCACTGGATGGGATTTAGGGTCCTTCCTAACCCAGCCCATTCCATGATTCCAAGCCTGTGGCTGATGTGTCTGTAGCTGTAAGTGAATTGGTTTTGCATGAACATGGAGAGAACACTTCAGCCTCCTCAGGAGCACATGCTGTCTGCAGAGCTGCTCTCATGCTCTGCCAGGAGTGGCCTCTCAGCAGCTCGAGGATTATTTAAGCCAAAGATGTCCTGAGCATCTGTGCTTCATCCTGGGAAAAACTGTTTAACCTCAGTGCTCTAAGATCACTCAGGTGCACATCCCATTTATTCCAAAAGCTCAGAGTTATGCTGGCTAAGGGGACAGACTGCTTTCCACAGCATTCTGGGCATGGCTATAAATATTCTGTGTGTTACACAGAGGCTCAAAAGGAGAGGTGTCCCTGTGCTCCTCTCTGCTGAATTGGGAGCAATGAAGAAAAGGGAGATCAATATGAAGAAATGAGGCAATAAGCATAAAATCAGGGCAGGCTTAGAACTGAATGAGGGCTTTGGAGAAGGTAAAGGAAATGGGATGAAGCAGGGGCAGAACCAGTCCGGATTTTCAAAAAAGGTCAGCAGTGTAGTGCAGTAACCTGTGCCTTTGCCTCTCAAGAAAATGAGATTAAAGAGCTCTGTCACAGCCCTGTATGATAACACTGTACAACACAGTGGCTTTGGGCAAGAGGGCCCGAGCCCTTGTGAATTGTGAATAAAATAGCAGAATTGTACCACTGCCAATTTCTGAGGTCTCTAAAGGCACTTATTTTGTCTGTATGTCCTTGGCACAACCTTAAGGGGCACAGTGGGTTAGGGAAGTGATGCTGAAATGGGTAGGAGGGCACCCACTGTCTCAACTAAGAAAGAAATTTGACCATTTGAAATAAAATACTATTTAGTAGCTCTAAAAGTGCTACTTTTCTTTTGTCCTCCTGAAATTTGGATGAGAGATTATATTTTTCTGGTTTAGTTATTCAGTTTTATTACCTACTTTGCAGATTGTCATTCAATTCTGACAAATGATTTTCAGTAGAAGGAAATTCCTGCTTGTCATAAAGATTTAGTTCCTGGGAAAGATGTGGTAAAAAGCTGCAGCTGAGTGGAGTGTTTATTTCTAAAAAGCAAGGTGTGAAGGGATGCTCTCAGTTACTCAGGATATGGGGAGGGTGCTTTTCAAAATGAATCCATGTGAAATGGGGATTTCTAGAACAATTTTGAGAACGATATTTAACAGGCTGTCTGGGCACTCACTGAACTTTAAAAGGTGCTATATGCTTAAACTTTTACAAGTAATATTTGAGAGAGGGAGAAATATAAAAGAGCAAATCTAGCATATGGTTGGCTGGTTAGCACTTCTTACTGCAAGGCTGTTTTTGCTGTAATGTTCCTTCCTGCCAGACTGCAAAATCTGAGGAGTGAGGACTTTCTCAGAGCCTCTAAGGGCTCTGTCTTGTTTTCTTGACTCAGAACTGAGCAGTCTGGCAGGAATTTAGGCTGAATTTATTGTGCCCTTGGCTTTGCCATTCTCCCTATCTTTGCCTACCTGGGCCTGATCCAAACCATTCTGAGGTCAAGGACAGAGCTTTTCCCAGGTGGAGTTTTGCTCTGAGTTTGCCAGTCCCAGGCTCACCCTCTCAGCTCTAGAGGGTCCACACTGGTGGAAACTCTCCTGTGTAGCTGCTGAACATGGGAAAGGTGAGATTTCCATGGAGGAAAACCAGACAGGAGGAATTCTTCCTGCTTTTGACATTATTTTGGTTCACCCACAGTGCAGAGGGAGGTGAAGGTTCAATGCTGGGACCACATTTCTGCCAGTGACCACAGAGCTGCCTGTGTGCCCAACAGTGTGACCTTATCTCTGACCATACATCTGAGCTAATGCAGTTCACAGTCTCTCCTAGGGGTTGGGTTGGTTTGTTTAGTTTTGTTTTTCTCCCTGGCTTATATTAACATGAGGATGTAGTATATATTATAGTTAGGTTTTTTTCCTCCAGAAAATGCTAAGTAGACATCATTAGGTACCCTGGATCTTCCACTGTTGAGAACAGTTATGAAAGGGAAAAAAAAAAAAACCAAACGAAAAAAAGGCAGTTTCATGCAACTACTTCATTAAAGTGGAGGAGTCCCGTTGGGCTGGAATGGTGAGCAGTAATACAAAAACATGTATGACCTTAGCAGCACCAAGCATTGAAGGGATGTCTCATTAAAGCAGCATTTGTTAAACCTCTAACCCATTGTTAGCATTTTCTAAGTGCAAGGAATGGAACACAATCTCTCTGTTCTCCTTGTTGAAGGTATTTCCAAAGGAGATATTCTGGTCTTGGTGTCTCTTAAATTAATTTGTATCCAGCTCAGACTATGCTCCAAAGCTTGACCATGTTCTTGACATTAACATTGATATTAAACTAGGCATGATTCATTTAGGTTTGGTAGTGAAAAGTGTGAGTGCTCATTCCTTTTGCAAGTCTCACAGATGTAGTCACATCGTACTGCAAAAACCATCATCAGTTCCTTCTTTTTCCTCTGAAATGTGCTCAGGCAATCTCACACATCTCTGACTCGCTTCTCTGACGTTCATCCGTCAGTTAAGAGTAAAATTAAAACTCTGCTCTTCTGAAAGACTTTTTTAATTGAGAAAGAAGTTACTCTGAAGATAAACCCAGTTTTCAAAGAGGTAAAATGTCCAGCTGCATCTATCTGTTAAAGTCTTAGGTAGGAAGAGTATTTTTTTCTGCTAAGAAAATCTCTTTTTTCCACCTTCATAAGGAATTGGTCTTTTTAAACATTCCTCTACTAAATATCTATATGTTTTTGATGGCCTAAACATAAGCATGCTGTTTGATTCTCAGACAGCTTGGCTAAATCCTTTATCTGGATCCTTTAACCTCACCTATTTATTGTCTGGTCCCACTGGATCACTCGGGGTGTAAATTCTGATGCTCCACCCTCAGCAGGGTCAGTAGGGGTTTGATGGATACAAACTGAACTCTGTGTCCAGCACATCACAGTTAAAATAAGGAAATAATTATGATCAAGAATCTTAGAGTTGATCTTGGAAAGGCTCAAGTGTGTATTCCTGTTGTTATTGTGGAGCAGCCACTCAGGGAGTTCCCACTGTGAGCACAGGAGTGCTGCTTTAAAAATTATTCACCTTCAATCAGACATCTCCAAGTTCCAGCTCTACTGCAGTTTTTGAAAAAAGAATTTAAAAAAAAAAAAAAACCTCATGCAAAACTTAGGGAAGTGCAGAGATCAAATAGTTCTGCAGGTCTTTCAAAGACTGAGAACAAAGAAAACCACTAAACCCGTGATTTATTCCATGTGAGTACATCTCTCGTTTCACTATTAAAACATACTTCTGTTTCCTACAGCAAAATGTGCTGTCACATGCCAAAAAAAAAAAAAAAAAAGAAAAAAAAAAAGAAAAATTCTCATCTTTTGAAAGGAGGGAAGGCTGTAGAGCACATTTTTGAAATATCTTTGCAACCAAACCAGCCCTGCTTGGGGATAACAAAAGCAGAAAGATACATTGCACCGTGTGAAATAAATACTGCCTGTATTCCTAAATGCCCTATAACTAGCCTGGTATCATTTGTACTAATCACATTATCATGTCTGTCTGGAAGAGATGAATGTCTGAATGCAAGGAATTAAACCAGTGATAAATTAATTTTGAATTGTTTCTCCTTGTTGTTCCTGACTGAGAGCAGCATTGCTGTCACCATTTGTGAGCAGAAGTGATGAGTTTGGTGGGAACTAAAGGAAACCTTTTAAGTGTGGACTCTTTTCCCTCTTTCTGCAGTTCTTAGGTTAGTTGGGGCTGACAGAGGAGGAGCAGCAATGAGATGAATGCTTGGCAGAGCTGCTCCTAGGGATTCCTCTCCTGAGCAGGCAAGCTGGGGATTGCATCTTCCTGCAGCCTTGTACTAAGGGACCATTCTGGGGTTTCTGTGGGGAAGTCAGAGAATCACAGAATGTCCTGAGTTTGGAGGGACCCACCAGGCTCATGGCTCAGCTGCTGTCCCTGCACAGACACCCAGCAATCCCAGCCTGTGCATCCCTGGCAGTGCTGTCCAAAGGCTCCTGTGGCTCTGGCAGATTTGGGAATGTCACCATTCCCTGGGGAGCCTGGGCAGTGCCAGCACCCTCTGGGGGAAGAACCTTTCCTGATCTCCAGCCTGACCTGCCCTGCCCAGCTCCAGCCCTTCCCTGGTGCTGTCCCTGTCCCCCCTGCTCCTCACTCCTCATGTGGCTTCCCCTTCCCTCCTCTAATTGTTACATTTAGCAGGGTTAAAGTTGTAAAGGAATCTTCTTCATCCTTTTAAACACCTCTGAGTGTGCTTTAAAATTGTTTTAGTTTTTCTAAGACTAATTGCTGTGTCTGCCGCAGCCAGTTAAGAGCCAGTAAGGAGACCTTCCCTGCAACAAGTGTTCTTCCTTACCCATGGTATCTCACAGATAGGAAATACTCAGGTAAATGATTAGACTTCAAAAAGATAATTATCGTTCATCATTATGAAAAGCAGCCTTATTAGGAATTCATAAACTCAGAATAAATCTGTTCTGGTGACAAACCAAATTTTTCAATCTCACCTGTTCTGTGAGTAATAGCGAGTTGAATTATTTACTGAAGACTTAAACGTGTTTTCACCCAAGATGTTGTATCTGATTTTGTCACGAATTTACCAATAGCTGGGCTTACCAAAGAACTCATCACCCAGCATTATCGTCTCAATGTTATGTCATATCACAAGGAAGATAAAATATCTATGGCTGATAGAGGCTCATCAAGGAACTAGTCTAATCTTAAAGGAGCTGCTAAGATAAGCACCAATATCCCACATTTTGGATGCAAAACTTTGCTCCTTGTCACAGGGATGTGGCACAGATGGATGTGGCACAGATGGACAGAGTGGCACTGCTGCTGCCTGTCCAAGGGCTGTGTTCAGCTCCCTGCAAGACTCTGCCCTGTCTTGCTCTCCCTCTCTCAGTTTACACTCCTGAGGGTGTAATTCCCTGTGCTGTTTGATTGATTTGCCTGTTGGGAGGTTGAAAGAGGTGACAGCAGTAAATCTGACTTGTGGTGTCACCTGTGTGCTGAGCACAGAATCCCAGGGTCACTGAGGATGGAAAATCCCTGCCAGCCCATGGAGTGCCAGCTGTGCCCAATGGCCACCTTGTCCCCAGCCCAGAGCCCTGAGTGCCACAGCCAGGCCTTCCTGGGACACCTGCAGGGATGGGGACTGCAAACCTCCCTGGGCAGCTCCTGCCAAGGCTGAGCACCCTTTCCATGCAGAAATTCCTGCTGCTGGCCAAGCTGAGCCTCCCCTGGCCAGCTTGGTGTCAGGCTTGGGACTAAGGGAAAACATAAAGCACTTTTTATTCCCTTGCCGTTCCTTCTCTGAATCCCATTAGATCAAAACATGGATGTGTTGTAGCTACTGTTGCTGTCAGAGGCTGCATGTCATCCGGAACTGGAAGGAAACAGAAACACTTTTGTTGTTTCAACAAGGAAGCTATTTTATTACTGATAGTCCAGAAACAGCCCAGATTGGGTATTTCCAGTTATAATCAAAACCTCACCGTGAACTTTGTTTTGGTTTTATTCTTAAAAATCTGTAAATATTGGTGGCACACACATGCTGAATGATCAGCTGGGTTAAAATAACCAATACTTCTCATAGAGGAACTATAAATACAGATGGGTTCAGAAAAAAGAGAGGAATTTGTCGAAAATACTTCAATGTCTGAAAAAGAAGTGGAGGACAGCATCTAGAAGGACTTTTTCCTCAAATTCAAAGTTTAAAAATGGTTTCACTTACTGCCAAATCCAGTGTCCTTTTCATAAATCAAAAAGCACAGCCTGGATTTAAATTCAGGTGCACAATCTGCCATAAAACCCCAAACCAACAAAACCGGAAAAAAAATTTTAAAAACACCCAGAAAACCTTTGACCATACATTTGTTACACAGATGACCGACAACTTTTCTTCTTATACTCTTGGTCTTTTAAATCAAAGAAGCACAAAATGTTAAGGGTTCAAAGTCACCTTAACTCCCATCCAGTGCCACCCCTGCTGCCCTGGCAGGGACACCTTGCACTGTGCCAGGCTGCTCCAAGCCCCAATGGCCAAGCTGCCCTTGGACACTGCCAGGGATCCAGGGGCAGCCACAGCTTCTCTGGGCACCCTGTGCCAGGGCCTGCCCACCCTGCCAGGGAACAATTCCTGCCCAAGATCCCATCCAGCCCTGCCCTCTGGCACTGGGAAGCCATTCCCTGTCTCCTGGCCCTGCAGCTCCTGAGGAATTGTCCCTCTCTGGTTTCCCTGCAGCCCTGGAAGGAGCTGGGGGGTCTCCACACAACCTTCTCCTCTCCCAGCCTGGCTCCACAGGGAGGAGCAGTTGGGATCTGAGGTCTCTGTTGTTCAGATCTATAGTCCCACAGTGAGCTACAGACTAGCAGACTTATTTGGACTGTAAAACTTCTCCAAGACATTTTGAGTTTTCTAATTATCACACATTTTATAGTGTGAATTCACAATCTCATTATCTGCTACTAGCTAAATCTATCCAGACATTAAAATTTGGTGTTGTTTTCTCCCTTTCCTCCATTCATAATTTCAGCTATTTTTTTTTCCTTTCCTGAAGAGTAGGTGTGAAATGTGCATCCACTACTTGCACCCTTCAGACTACTGCACTACTTCTTTTTTCAATACCTGGGAAATGCCATCACATTCAAAGCCAGGGCTGTATTTTCTTGTACAAAACAAAGGCATAACTCCCAAGCCCTTGGATTCTCAGGCAGATTTCATTGCCCCAGGCCTCGTGTAAGGGCTGCCTCCAGCTGTGTGTCTCATTTGCACACACAATCCTCCCCTGCCCAACAACAAATGGGGAGCTGCACAAGCAGGTGAATGCAATTAGTCCTTTGCATCCATAATCGCCTCATTTGCACATGCAGTGGGAGCAGCTCTGCATTTTAATCAGTTTTGCAGTGCCTGCAGTGCTGCTGCCTTGCTCGGCATGCTCAGGCTCCACTGGTATGTGTTGGAGTGAGAGCAGCCTGGGAGCTGTGGGTGCTCAGGGCTGGGGACATTCCCTGCCAGGCCAGGGACATCCAGGACCACATGGCCCCGGGGGGAGAAGGGCAATCTCTGCTGAGGAAAGCTCTTCCTCCTCGCTGAGCCTCCTGAAGCTCCCATGTGTGGTGGGGATGTGTGCTGGCAGTGCCAGGATCATCCCCGTGCTGCCTCTTGGCACACCTAGAACCTGCTCCCTTCTCCAAATGCTCAGTCCCAAAACTGAGCTGGGCTTCTCTCTAGCCCCTGCTGGAGCTGAGCAAGGGGTCATATTTGTCAAGCAGCAAATACAGAATTGGAATTCCGACTCATTTTCGTGTGTCTGAAGTGTTATCAGTTTCTGTTAGAGTGAAATAATCCAAAATCTAGGTCAAGTTCATTCTCCAGAAGTCTCTCGAGTATTGTTTTTCTACAGGTTGAAATCATATTCAGGCTCTTCTACATTAGTAAAATAGCATGATTAATGGGAATTTAAAATGCAAAATAGCATCTTCACTAAACTTTCTAGGTCCTTCTCTGCATATCATTGTCTGGAATCCCAAATCTTGCACATAAAGTACAATATAGTTTCAGAGATTGTAAATCAGTCAAGGGAAGGTGATCATTAAATACATTAAAATGCATGAAAATTACCTAAATGGAAACCATTAGATTAAATGAAGCAGCTACGGTATAATATCCTGATGACTCCAGAAACTTTATTTAGATCATAACTATACTGATGTTGTGCAAATCCCATGATTAAAGGGAACGTAACATATCTCTCCCTCTGCCTCCCTTTCTTTAAGAATTTGCAATTTCAATTCCTCCACGGCTTAATAAACAGTTACCTCAATAAAGGCTCTTCCCCCCCGACGCTCGGCACCAATCTGCATTTTGATGTGGTACAGCATGAAACCTTATCTCAGTGTGGCATGTTTGCAGAAATAACAATGTTTAAATAATGACTGAAGTGAAGCATGAAACCCTTTTCCAGCTCAAATGGACATAGTGAGGAATCCTAAGCCTCAGCTCCCATTACCCTTTGGTGTTTCTGCTCTGAGGCTGACACTCAGCCATGCTCCCAGAGCCCTGCTCCAGAACCCGTGCACAGCAGGAATTAGTGCTGTTTTATAGTTCTTTATCACCCCACTCAGTGGCAGTTTTTGGTCTTAATGCCCAGCAGTTTCGTGGAGTTTCATTACAAATATATTTTATTCTGTTTCTGTTGAAACTTCCTAGTGAATTATCATTTTCCTTCTCATCTCGGTGGCATTGTATTTGTTACACAATTTGTGGATGGTGAATGCTCTTGTGCTTCTTTATGCAGCCCATATATTGTATATTGCACAATTTTCTCTGGGAATTAAAAGGTCAGGTTTTCTGCACAAAAACCTTGATCTTTCTCTTGATTTTAATGGGTTCTTTCATTTGGGACTCTTCATTCATGTACATCCTGGTAACAGGGCAAGTGGAATTTCAATTTCTGATGTCCCACACCCCAAGCTGCTGTCCCTGAGCACAGGTGCCCATCACTGGATGGTGATTTGGTGTTCCCTCAGCTGCTGAGCTGCTCTCCCTATTCCCTGGCTCTATCTGCTCGAGTGCAGGCACTGGATTAGAGCTCCTGGGGAATTGGGATGCAAGAGCAGCACGTCGGAATTGCTTCCTAAAGGAGTCATTAATGGCTATTGTTCCATAACCCATCCCAATTCAGGAAGCTAATTCTGATTGATGTTAAAATTACTAAATAACACGGACCGCTCGTTTAGCAATATTTATAATTTGTCATGATAAGTCTGCTGTTTGTAGTGGACAAGGGTTTAAATCCCCAAATTGGCTGATGGACACGTGGGATGTGAGTGGCATCAGCCTGTGGAGTCAGTGTGCCCTAAAAGCAGGGTGCTCTGTGTAATTGCAGAAGGAAGATGGTGAGGGAGGAGGAAGATTAGAGATCAGAGGCCCAGGGGTGCTTTTAGTTGCAGTGGACTCAATTGACTGCAAACTTGCAATTGCAGTTGACGTCAGTGGAAGCTGCTGGTGTCTAAGAAGTTCTCATCAGCTTAGCTGTATTCATCTGAAGACAAAATTAGAAATGTATTCCACATGGTGCCACTGCACGGGCTGTGCTTTGCAGAGAGAGGAAGGGAATGTGAGCCATTCAGGTAGAGTTCAGAGAAAGAAGACAGAAACCTTTCACAGAAAGAGAATAGCCAAGAGGACTTGCAGCTACTGAGGCACAAGAATAAAAAGAGACCAGAGGTTTCTCTGTAAAGAAAAGGTTGAGCCAAACTCCCTTCATATCACAGACAGAATTAGAATTGGTTACTTTGATTTTGAATTAATAGATCTTTTATGAAGAAAGCAGAGAGAATCGGGGCCGTTTGCTGGGCTACATGAGAGCTCAGAGAATGCCATCAGCAAAAGACAAAAGCTCTACAATTGTGTGGGTTTGTTTCCCCTGCCAGTCTGCAGGCAAGAGAAGTTGGCACATGTTCAAGTCTGCAGTGGCCTGCTGAAGTACCTGGTAGGTTTGCTGCCCTCTGTGATCTGGGGAAGCATCAGGGCAGCATGGCAGAGCTCCCCCCGGGAATTCCCGGGCTCTGTGTTGCTCCCACTTTGCACCATGCACTGCTGGGCTGCTCCTGCAGCAATCCCAGCCCAGAGCTGCTGCCAGGAGATGTGATGCCAGCCCTTTGGTCATTAATAGCATCCTGAGCAGCTTCCAGGAAAGGATTGATAAGCAATGCTGCCAGGGCAGTCCTGATCCCAGCTGACTGGCAGCAGTGCTCCCAGGTGAGTGCTGCAGCCACTGCCGTGGGCAGCAAACACAGCCTGAGCTGTGCTCTTCCAGCAGCAGTGGGGCAGGGATCAGGATGGGCTTCAGTACACAACTGATTATTAGAGAATCTGCTTTAAAATCCACTGATTTGGGTCCTGATTCCACCCTTTCTCAGGGTCCTCTGCAGTGCTGTCTGCTGGTGGCAGTGTTTTGGTGAACAATCACACACACTTTTCACTGACAAAAGCAGCTGTTGATGAAGTTTGGTATTTTTAATCACAGCTGAACTTCCAGCTGTTCCCACCAGCACATAAAGACTGTGCAGCAGCACTTTGGATTTGCTGATCCCCTTCCAGCCCCACTTAGGCAAAAGGAATTTCTTGTCTGTACAGCAAGCATTCCTAATAATTATTATGTTTGTTTATACTTTAGAATTGCATCCATTAAAAAATGCTGATAGAAAATGAAAATCAAAATTAAAGTCTGCTCTCATTAGGAAATGCTTATTTTTAGCATTTTTGTCCTTTGCTGACATGGAGAACATTCCCCACTGTAGCTGTCGGGGCACTGCCAGTCCTTCCCTGGCCCAGGGCACCCCTGAGCCTGCAGCTTCCTGTCCCACCTGCATCCAACATGTGCCACCTCACAAGGCTGCTGGGACAGGCCAGGAGCTGCTGGGTGCACAGAGGGAGGTAGAGGGATAAGGCTTTGACGTTTGGGGTCTGGGGGAGGGCAGAGGCAGGAAGATCAGCTTGTTTCCCAGAAATGAAAATATTCCACTGTATCCACAGGTGTTCTATGGGTACAAAAGCAAGGAGAAGTTTCCTCTGTAGAAAGAAATGTATAAACTAAAGCAGAAGGCAGAAATTGCTGCTGCATTTGTTAAAAGAACCACAGGGATGATGCAAAGGCAGGTAAATTTTAGCAGCACTATCACAAGGGCTGGGCAGTGTTTTGCTGACAGTGCAGGGGAAGTCTCAGAAGAGCAACTTTTAGGGAACTTGTCAAGAAAGTCCAAACTTGCATAGGCAGCTTCAATTATGTCTCATCTGATTACTCCATCTAAAGCCCGATGAAAAATTTTAGAAGCTCAATATTTTCTTTCCTGTGGTTGGGAGAAACAAGTTGGATGCTATTCAGGCTGTCATTTTGCTAGCTAAAGAGCAGGCTCTGCTATGCTGGATTCTGTTCAGTCTTCGGGAAGATGGGGGCTGGAAGGGGTTGAGATTTTTTAGTCCCCTTTTTATTTTGTGACAGCTGAAGTTGGAAAAGATGGTGGCAGTCCTGGTGACATTATTGCACGACATTTTAGGTTTAGTCCAGAGGTGTGGAAAGCAGTGTCACCAATTTGATTACTGCTGCAAATGGGCAAAAATGCCACTACAATACAGAGGGGCAAAAATACCAGAGGGGCAAAAATAGGAGTAGAATCCAGAGGGGCTGGGCTTGGTCTGGGGGCTCTGCTGCATCCCACCTTCCCAGGCTGGACACAGATCCCAAAGGACTCCCTGCTGTAGCTTTATCTCACAATCCATAATGCACAATAAAGAGGGCATTGCACATCCTGAAAGGTTTTCAATACCGTTGGTGTTTGGATCCTTCCTGCAGTGCCCTGGCTCCCAACTCATTTCCAAGTGCCACAGCAGCAGCTCCCGGCGCTTGCAGCCTCTGTATTCCCAACCCTGCCCTGCTGAGGGATTTTTATTTCATACATCATTTCTTAGTTACAGCTGTGTAATCATATATCACGTCTGCAGAGCGTGGCGTGGCGGTGAGGATGTTCTCTGAATAGACACTAAAGAGGGAAAAATCAACACAGAGAAATCTGGGGGTTTTACTGCACTTAGGCACAGCTCGCTTCTCAATTCTTTCAAAACCCACATGTTTTTCGAACAACTGCAGGCCATTTGTCAAGCAAAAAATATACCTGTATGGATTCAGTGCAGATCTGGTTTTCTTGGGCACTGATGTAGTATTGGGAGTTGATAAATAAAAAAATAACCAGGAAGAAAGATTTCTGTCAGCTGTGCAGAGAAATGACACGGGAATGGTCCTGAGTTAGGGGCTGTCATATCTAGAACATCCCCTGTCACAGTGAACAGTTTCATGCCAACACAACCCCCTGCCATAAATCATTGGGAGGAGGAGAACCTGAGACATGCAGGAACAAACCCATATATCTCAGCCACAACCAGCAGCACCATTTCTAATGCTGAGAGCTGCCATCGTTTTTATCCCTCCTTTGCATCAGCTTCTGGAGAGAGGGGGCATTTCCCAGCCTGTCACCACCACCTGCTTCAGTGCCTGAGGTCTGCAATAAAGCTTCTCAGCTAATTATCATTGCCCAAGTGCCCAGGGAAGCTTCAGACAGTCCCATGGGGTGCTGGACTCGGTGCTTTGCTCAGGTCAGCCCTACAGCACTGGCTCCTTGCTCCTCCTTCCCTCGGGAGCTGCTCCTGCCCGCATCACGGCTGCTGCTCCTGGGGTCACTTGGAACAACAGGAAAACCCAGCAAACCTCCAGCTCTGCCACAGGCAATTCCACAGGAGGAGCTGTGGACACGACTGCTAATTTTCTCTGTAGGATTGCTTGTTGTCTTTGAGCCTCAGCGTGAGAATTTTGTATTCCAGGTCATTAGCCACGAAGGCAGAGATAAGAAATTTGAAGATAAGCGAGTGGCAGAGGTCATGATGTGTTTGGAGTGGGCAGCTCAGGCCATCTGTATTACCTATCTCCCCTCTATTTTTTAATCAGCTCTGGCTTTTTTGGCATTTGTGTGTATTTTTGAGTTGCAGAGTGTTCCTCAGAAGAAGGGCCAGTCCCTATCCTGAGGAACTAACTGGGAATTAAAAGGTTTCTATGTTATTGTTCCTGTGGGTGGCAGGAGATTACACTTGGTTACTTAGGAAATCCCTTCCAGGCCTGTATTTCTTTCCATTTTGAAGAAGATAAGTCAGGGGAAGATCATACCATGTAACTAAAGGAATGTGGAACATTACACAACAGGAACCAGCCCAGTCCTACTGGGCCCAGGAACCTCGCTCTACATTTCTCAGTAGCTTTACTCATGAATTGATTCAGAGACTTGTTGACTTCTCTGAGTCCTTGGAGTCATTTCACAAGGGTTTGGATGTGGTTCTTTGGGGACAAACAAGAGTAGCTGTCAGTGAAAGGTGAAGCAGAGTGCAGGCAGTGCTGACTTTTCCCATTTCCTGGTGTGCAGTCGGTGATGGGATGGATGTGCCACGATGATGGATCTGCTCTGTCAGCACTCTGCAATGCAGGCAGGGATTCATGGGCTGTCCATGCAGGGCAGCCAGCTGGTCTGCAGCAGGGCCAGGAGCAGGGCAGACACATTCCATGGGTGTTTGACTGCCCTGAGGCTGCCTCTGACTGCAGCCATAGGCAACAGGAGCTTTGCTCTGTATAAGGCTCAGATGTTCTCATGCTGTGCTCTCTTAGGATCATACACACCCTCATTTACATATGCTTTGTATTATTCATGCTTTTCCTTAGCTGGCCATCCCATTCACCTGGCTACTCCAAAATGTCACTGGACAGTCACTGCTCTCATGCTATGCTTTAAAAATCACTGCACCCACAATGTCCCCAGTGCTCCTGAGGGACTGTGAGAAAAGCAGAGTCTCTGTCCCTCACCACCTCCTCCCCTTCCCCACTGTGCCCAGCCCTTCCTGCAGCCTGCAGTGCTGCTCCAGCAGCTCCCATCACAGCAAAACCACACCAGCTTCAATCTTAGCAGTCTCCAGGAGCAGCAGAAGCCTGTGCAAACTCCAGTGGCTGCTTTGTGACAGTGTCACAGCTCATCCTGATCCCAGCCATCAGCTGTCAGAGCAAGCTGACAGGACACTCAGAGCTGCAGTGAGCAGGGCCAGGGCTGCAGCTGGACATGATCCTTAACAGAGCTTGTCCCACTGCCCCTCCCAGAAAAAAGCAGCCTTTGCTTCAGGATGGTGAATAAAAGACAGCCCAAGACCTTATTCATTTCAATACACCTAAGAAACCTTCAGTGTGCATTTTTAAAAAATATTCTGAGTGTCTTTTGATGCTTATTTCTTTTTAGTACCTTTTACAATATATATATATGATGTCAGAGGATCCAGAATGGTTTGGGCTGGGAGAGACCTTAAAACTTATCTCATCACCCCTTATCACCCCAGCCCTGGCAGGGACACCTTGCACTGTGCCAGGCTGCTCCAAGCCCCAATGGCCAAGCTGCCCTTGGACACTGCCAGGGATCCAGGGGCAGCCACAGCTTCTCTGGGCACCCTGTGCCAGGGCCTGCCCACCCTGCCAGGGAACAATTCCTGCCCAAGATCCCATCCAGCCCTGCCCTCTGGCACTGGGAAGCCATTCCCTGTCTCCTGGCCCTGCAGCCCTTGGCAATTGTCTCTCTCCAGCTTTCCTGCAGCTCCTTCAGGCACCAAAAGGCCACACTGAGGTCACCCCAAAGCTTCTCCTCTCCAGGCTGAACAATCCCAATCCCATACACATCATGGTACACACAAGCTCTCTAAAAAGCTTGGGACAGAGGATTTTTCCTCCATGTTTGTGGATATTTTGATTTCCTTTTGAGCACAACTTCTATTATCTCTTGCCCTACTTGACCACCATTATTTGGGGCACTCAGAAATGAATAGGAACTACAGTTTTTCTTAGATCACAGGGGTTTAGTGTGGCAGTGGAGGTTGACACTTGTGTGATGCTACTCAGTGACAATGAAAATATTTTTATCCCTAGAAACAACCATTAAAAAAAAAAGCAACAACCCAACCCTCTAAACACCCTTGAAAAAGAATCATTCCAACTTTGTACTGAGATGTGCTTCAGAAAATGTGCTCAGAGGGGCAGCAGAAGCTACAGCAGGTTTTCCAGGCAGGTTTGCTCTCCAGTTGCCATGACTGCTTGCAGCAATTGGGCATTTGGCTGTGGAAATGGCCAAGTCCCTTAAGGACAGGTGACATTCCAAACCAGCCATGCCCATGAGTTCCACATCCCTTTGGAACCCTTTAGGATGGAATACTTTGTTCTCTTTCCTTGCTGAGGGAGCCCAAGAGCCAAGATAGCCATAAGGAGCCAGAACCATGTTTAAAGGGGTTATTTGCCTGAGCTCTGTCCTGACCTGTGACCTGGGAAAATCAGCCTGTTTTCTTTGGCCCAGAGTCAGAATCTGCCCTGTAATTCCACACCAGATATAAAAAAAAAAGGATGTGACTAACGGGCACAGTTCAACTGGAAAGGTTATGAATCGCTGATAGAAGGTGTTATTTTGAATTAACCAATCTTCTTCCATCAGCAGAGCTACAAATGTCCATACTCCTTGGAAAAGGTTAATAATGCTTTGGAACTTGGACTTTTTTTAGAGTAAAAAAATCTGCACATTAGAAGAAAAAGGAGAGCTGCTTGGATTTGTCCTAAAAAAATTCTTAAAATAAAAGTAGTACAATGTCCAGTTAGGTCATTTACAGAACAGCAGCTTTACCAAGAGCTTTTGATTTTTTTGATTTTTTTTTTTTCCTTTTCTGTACCTTCTTGTCTGGTATTTTTAAAAATAGGAGATCAGAACACAAGAGCTGGAATGAGATGAGGTGGAACTGAAAGAGGAGAAAGAGGAACAACAGGGAGCTGTGGGGACTGAGGAAGGGAAGATAAAGGAAACAGCATGGAGATGGGGAAAACAAGAGCCAGGGAGGGGGTGGAGGTACCAGAGTGAGTTGAAGGGAACAGAAGAACAGGAAGAAACTTTAGTCTTTCTGATCTACGAGACTGTCTTTTACATTTGCTGTTAAATATAGATGGCAACACACATCCTACAAGACAGAAAAATAAAGGGAGGCAGAAAAAACAAATGCTGCGAATAAGTCTTTGGGTTATTCTAAAAAGCATAAGAGACTTTCAAGTCGCTGGTCTTTTGATTTATTGTGATGTTGCCGGGATTGAGCGGTGCCTGTGCAGCTCCACATCTCAGATTTATGAACCCATGCAGTAAACATGATTTCAGTTATCTCTGAAGAATGTTTTGATTTTCTTCAAGCCAAGCTGCTCTCACAAGGAGGGCAGTGCTTGCCCCGCCGTCCTAGTTAGGCTGGGGTGACCTACTTACCTGCTCCTTGCCCCTTGTGGTGGAATTCACTGCTGGTGATGTGCAAGAGCTGCCCTGTGCCACATCCCAGCTGGCTGTAGAGGAAGAGTTTTCTGGGTGGAAATGGCTGGCGGGGTGTAGGATCTTTAGTTTAGATGCTAATTAAATCTAATGTACCAGCTCTGCTTTTATTGCTATTAATGCCAGCAGTTTTGCCCAGCTCCAATTAATGGTAATGTGAGGGAAAAGGAAGAAAAAGGCGTTTTTGACAAGCTTAAAGAAGATTCTGTTCAAATGTCTTTGTGTTTCCTCTACTCATTATGTGTTGATATAAATGTAAATGTCTGTGAGAAATGGAGAAAGGAAAATGTAAAGCGATACACACTTATTTTTGGCTGGGAATAGCAGCACTTGTGAGTCAATTTAGGCTCTCTAGCCAAGAAGGCTTGGCAACTCTGGCGCTGCCAGCACTTGCACATGCTTTTATCCATTTGCTGCTAGGGCTTGATCCTGCAGAATCCTGTAGTCTCAATTTGTGGTAAAGTAAATTTAATGTAAGATTGAATGGGAGGCAATAAACTCCCAAAAAGCAGGCAGCATGACCTGTTGCTTAATAGCTTTCTCCCAGGAGCAGGCACCTGATTCCAATCCATGTCTGCTCCTCTAGCAGGCATTCTCTTTTTGCAATCAGTTACACAGGCTGCAGCCAGGAATTAATGAGGGGAAAAGAAAGAAAAAAAAGAAGATCTGAATTTCTATTGGAATTTCTCATTTTCCAATTTCACTTTTTAAAATTTGCTTTCAGATTGATAATTTCAGCCTAGAAGTGAGAGGAAGGGCTGTACTTCAGAGTCTGCACCTCAATGGATGTGAGCAGACTTCGTGTACTCATAACATTCCAAAATGGGTTTGTACTGAAAACTGATATTCCTAAAGCAGTAAAGAATGACTGAAAGTGATTCTTTTTTTAAGAAAATGGCCCAGAAGGAAAGCAGCCTTTTTGTCTTTGCCATTGAACAGGTGGGTTTATATGAAAGTCACACTTAGGACTTCAGGCATTTTTGGAGTAAAGGAGGATGTTCAAATGGAAGTGGAATACTTTGGTGGCTGAGGTGGATGTCCGTGTTGCTGGACATCATCAGAACAGAGCAAAATGCATCCTGATGGTGCTGGGGGAGAGGAAAGATAAGAATGGCTTGAAAACAGTTGAATAAAAAATAACCTGGTTGGGCCATTTACAGCAAAATCAGTATTCAGCCCTTTTCCCTTCCTCAGGACTGATCCCTCTATTCTCAGACCGATCAGTGTGCTCTCAGAACACACCTTGGGCTCTATTTCAGCTTCAGGCAATTCTGAATTTGTGATGGTCCAGTAATCAATCCTTCCTTCCTTCCTTCCTTCCTTCCTTCCTTCCTTCCTTCCTTCCTTCCTTCCTTCCTTCCTTCCTTCCTTCCTTCCTTCCTTCCTTCCTTCCTTCCTTCCTTCCTTCCCTCTGTGCCCAGCCTTGCTCTCATTTCCCCCCCTCTCAAAGCTGCACCCTCCAGTTCTGTGGCTGTAAAAGCCATCAGCCTTCAGACTCAGCCCTCACCTTTTCCCCTCTTGATTGTTATTGGGAGGGAATAAAGCCACCCCAACGCTGACATTCCAGTCCCTGTAGCCACAGGGAGGGTTTTTGGGAGAACATGGTGATTTTTCAGACAATTCTGAGCCTCACTCCCCAGCCAGGGCTGTGCTCTTGGGCAGAGTTTTAGGTTATTGAGTGGGAATTTTAAAAACTGCTGCTGAGGGTTAAGTGTGCTCTGCCCAGTGAGAAGTGACTCTGGGGAGAATTGCACCCAGGAAGAGCTTCCTCAGCACTTCTCCTTGGCACCTGGAGGCATCTCAGTTGCTTTTGAGAAGATTGTGGGGAACAGTTTGGCCAAGAGCTGTGTACCCCTGGGAATCAGCAGCAGCTCTGCAGTGTGGGCAGTGCCATCCTTTGAACACCAGTTTGTGCTCAGGTCCCCCGTGCTGCTCACTGTGACTCCAGGTACTTCATTCCCTCAGTGTTTTGTCTGTGCAAGCTCTTGATAAAGGTCAGATTAATTGAACAAACGAGATTCTTTCTTTTGAGTATTGCAAGGTGAATGCAATTCTTAGTGGGAACGTATTTATGACTGCAGAATTGTCTTTTGGTTTGATTTTTCCCTAAAAGAAAACTCACCCAACTATTCATCTGTGGTGAATATTCATTAGCTGAAAAATAGAAATTGCTGTTTTCCTGTATCACTGGCAAAATATTCCTTCCTTCTACCTCTGTTCCCAGTAAACATTCTGTCTGGCAATATAAATAAAATACAGCTGAGTCTTGCTTTGGCAGTGATATTCCACACCATCAGAGGGGAATTCAGTCAGCTTTTGCCTTTGTGCAGTCAGACTTTGAGCTCTTTGCTCATGCAAAGCACCTACAGAGCGGGGGAGTTCCACAGGATGGGTCAGCCCACCACCCAAAGAATAGATACCTAAATGGTGCAGATCATAGAACCCCAGCATGGTTTGGGTTGAATCCTTAAGTCCCATCCAGTGCCACCCCTGCCATGCAGGGACACCTTGCACTGTGCCAGGCTGCTCCAAGCCCCAATGTCCAAGCTGGCCTTGGACACTGCCAGGGATCCAGGGGCAGCCACAGCTGGATGGACCCTGCTGAAAGCATCCTGAGACCTAAAGGGGAAGAGGAGAACATCCAGAAAATAAAGCAAGAATGGAAGTGGTATAAAAGGATGTTGGTTTGTTTTTATAAATGGGGGAACCAGTGCAAAAGCAGACCAGACTCTCCACTAAACGCAACAGAACGCAAATGATAAATGCCAGACCCTCCTGCATTGCCTCATTGCCTTTGCTTCTCTTACTTTATCTGTTTTCTGTTTTTCTATATCTCTGTCATAGTGACTAAATTTGTAATAGCTTGATGCTTCTGGGTACAGTATGGTGATTGCCAGTGTTTCGAGATGAGTGATTCCTAAATTTGTGTTCCTAAAGTTGTATTTTTGTAGCTACTGCAATGTCCAGGGCAAATGCATTACTTTGTAAGGCTGATATTACTTAGAACAGTTCTTTAAGGTGAGCACTGGAATTGAATCTTTACAGAGGAAGAAGGGTGGAGAAGAGAAGAAAAATAAATAATTACGGAGGGCAAAGAACTGATATCTTCACAGGGTTTTTAAAAATATTTTTAAGCCTATTTTTTAGGGAGTTGGGTTTTTTTGTTAGTTTTGTGGGGTTTTTTAAGGTGCTTTAATCTGTTCACTCAGGTCTGCATTGGAAATGGATTACATTGTCTGAACAAAATTAACTCCTGTAATAGCAGTGCTACAACTCAATGGTGATGCTTCCAGCAGCACTTCTGACTGTTTCCAAAGGTTGGTTTGTAACCTGCACTGTAAACCGTGCTGGGTTACACCTTAGATGGAAACAATCAGCCTAAGACAATATTTCCAAATTAAATTTTTATTCTGTTAGAATTACTTTTTTGTACTGCTTAAATTAGATTTGGCACGGGGGCGGGATTGACACATATTCTTGTCTTGTTTAAAGAGAAAAGTCAGGTCTCCAAAGATGGATAAAAGTGCAGCTGTATTTGTTTGGTTTTGCCTTTCAAACAGGTAAAGGATGGGATATGAGTTTGACTTGGTGAACAGCCTGAATTCTGGTTCCTCACTGAGGTGGATGACAGTGGTTTGTGGTGTGGAGATAAACAGGAAGGAAAAGCACTGAATGGGCTAAAATAAATCTGGGAAATTTTAGGTTGATGCTTTAATAAAGTTTTATTTGGAATGGACACAAAGAATCGGGGTATGATACTAAAATTTATGGATAAGACATATTTGTAAGGTGGGTGTTTTCTCCCAATAAGGTTGCAAATGGGGCTGGTGTTCAGAAAACCTGAGGATAACACACTTAAAGAGGACACTCTCCTAAAAATTGCTGTGTATCTGCAGCAAGTAACTGGGCCCTTTGCAGAAATTCAGATTGTTCAGAGCATCTTATGATGCCTTTAATTTGTATTTATCACAATCCCTCCCTTTGCCTTTAACACTGCTGAAAGTGGGAGTAGAGAAGAAAAATTACAAAAATACTGTGACTTTACCAGTGAAAGGTAAAATTCAACCAGTTGATAGTGGAAGGCTGGGAGAAAATAGATGGAAGATGTTTCACTTGGTCTTCAAGCTGTAGTCACTGTGTTAGACCAGACCATACCTGCCTCATTGCTGCAGGAGGTGTTGCAGCTTAAATACAACAGCAATTACTTGACACAACAGCCAGAGCTCACCTGTCTTTATTCACAGCATTTTCAGGATTATGGAAAGCCCAGGAATATTAGAAAGAGATCTGTGTGAGGTTGAAAGGCATTTGGACCATGGTGTCATGCTCAGACATCATGGATATAATATTTCAGTATTATTTAATTCATGTACAGGGTGGTAATAAGTAAATAAATAAAAAATGTTTTATTTGTAAAATAAATCGTTTTGTTTTATACATTTAAGACAGCAGATGAGGGAGGGGATTCTCCCCCTTTACTCTGCTCTCCTGAGACCCCACCTGGAAAGCTGTGAACAGCTCTGTGCCCCAGCACAGCAAGGACATGGAGCTGTTGGAGGTCCAGAGGAGGTGCTGAGGGAACTGAGCAGCTCCCTGTGGAGCCAGGCTGGGAGAGCTGGGGCTGCTCAGCCTGGAGAGGAGAGGAGAGGAGAAGATTGTGTGGAGACCTCCCAGCTCCTTCCAGGGCTGCAGGGAAACCAGAGAGGGACAATTCCTCAGGAGCTGCAGGGCCAGGAGACAGGGAATGGCTTCCCAGTGCCAGGAGGGCAGGGCTGGATGGGATCTTGGGCAGGAATTGTTCCCTGGCAGGGTGGGCAGGCCCTGGCACAGGGTGCCCAGAGAAGCTGTGGCTGCCCCTGGATCCCTGGCAGTGTCCAAGGGCAGCTTGGCCATTGGGGCTTGGAGCAGCCTGGCACAGTGCAAGGTGTCCCTGCCATGGCTGGGGTGGCACTGGGTGGGATTTCCAACCCAAAGCATTCCATGGCTCTATGTTTTTCTGTTGCTGAAAAGATGAGATTAATAATATTTTGATGATTGTAGATAGTATCCAATATTGAAAAAATCCAGTTGCCTATAAAAAACAAGCAGGGGAAGCAACACCTGTTGGCTTTGAAGTGTGTTAGGACAAGAGCTGCATACAGAGGTATTGCTGCAACCTTGTGTTGTTACTTCATACTGTTACCTCTCAATATACTTTCTTACAGAACTCAAAGGGTCTTTAAAGTCGGCATAGAGACCTCAGCAGTTTCACTCTGAGTGTGAGAGTCACTGCTGAAAATTACAGTATCCAAGCAGGTGTTTTGTGATCACTCCTCTGACAAACACCCTGTGACCAACTTTGATGTTTTGCTAATACTCTCAAAAATAATATATAGCTAATAACTAAGAGGAAGGAAACCAAGGTTTTTCCAATGGATTTGGGTATTTTTAAATGGCTGGACTAGCAAGTGGAAAATACTGTTCAGTGTTTAACATAGACAAATGTGAAATAATCGATGTGTAGGCAATGAACCAGAGTAAAAAGTGTATATACAACAGAAAGCTCTGCAGCATAATGACAGGGAAAGGATTTAAAGGTTATTATAAACAAATCCATGAAGATATTAGCATGGCTATGTTCATGGGGAAAAAAGCCACCATGAAATGGGGATGCACAAATGAGCAGAATACAAATGAAAACAGGAAATATTGATGGAGTACAAGGTTGTTCTACTGCTTCAGTTTAAATAGTACACGAGTTCCAGTTTTTAAAGTTTAGCATCCTGGTTATAAACCTGCTTTGTATCTGAGCCATCCTCTTGGCATTTGGATTTCTCAAATGGGATTCTCATTTTTAAGCCCCGGGGCACAATATTTGCCCCTATAATTTCTGTTAACTCTCTGTATTTTGGAAGGCTTCTTCAGTGGCCACATCACAGTAATTGTATGCACAAAAGTCCAATTACATGTTTAGTTGGCTTCTTGCCGGCACACTTACATTAAGTGGAGCCACACAACTGAAATAATTGTTTATACAAGTAATGGTTGAACACACTCATGGAAATCCGGGGCTCTTTTTTTTTGTGTGCTGCAGTGCTGCAGATGGGCTTAATATGCTGCCTGTGAGTGGTTTTCATAACTTTGCTTTGTTATTCAGAATTTGGTACCTGCGATGATTGACTGGTTCAATATTTCCATGGTGCATGACCTGGGAGCAAGGGACCCCAATCTGGGAGGAGTGGCTGATCCTTCAGAGGGGTCTTGACAGCTGGGAGAGATGGCAGGGAAAAAACATCTGCAGTTCAAGGAGGGTAAATGCAGGTCTGCTATGGGCAGGAACAACCCCAGTGCCACCACAGGCTGGGGGGACCTGCTGGAGCAGCTCTGTGGGGAAGGAGCTGGGGACACCGAGCTGTCCCTGTGCCAGCAGAGTGTCCTGGGGACCCCAAGTGTCCCTGTGCCAGCAGAGTGTCCTGGGGACCCTGGGGACACCGAGCTGTCCCTGTGCCAGCAGAGTGTCCTGGGGACCCTGGGGACACCGAGGTGTCCCTGTGCCAGCAGAGTGTCCCGGGACACCGAGGTGTCCCTGTGCCAGCAGAGTGTCCCGGGGTGCCCCAGCAGGCCCAGGCTGCCCCGGGGCCATCGGGAGGCCATTGTCCCAGTCAGCAGGCAGGGATGCTGCCCTGCCAGGCCTGCAACAGCTCTGCAGTGCTGTGCAGCTCCATGCTCAGCCCAGCAGCACAGCAGCTCCAGCAGGGCCAGCGGAGCTGCACAGCTCAGCAAGGCTGCAGCATCTCGGTGCCAGCAAAGGCTGAGGGAGCTGGGGCTGCTCAGGCTGCACAGAGCCCAGCTGGGAGGAGCCTCAGCCCTGGCTGGCCCTGGCTGTCCCAGGCTATCCCTGGCTGGCCCTAGCTGTCCCTGGCTATCCCTGGCTGGCCCTGGCTATCCCTGGCTGGCCCTGGCTGTCCCTGGCTATCCCTGGCTATCCCTGGCTATCCCTGGCTGGCCCTGGCTGGCCCTGGCTAGCCCTGGCTATCCCTGGCTATCCCTGGCTATCCCTGGCTGCCCTAGCTATCCCTGGCTATCCTGGCTGGCCCTGGCTATCCCTGGCATCCCTGGCTATCCCTGGCTACCCCTGGCTATCCCTGGCTATCCCTGGCTGCAGGGAGCTCAGAGCAGGCCAGGCTCTGCTCCGGGGGCAGCGATGGCACAGAGGAAGGGCAGGGACTGAGCCCAGGGAGCTCCCCCTGCACAGGAGGCACAACTCCTTCCCTGGGCAGTGCCAGCCCTGAGCACACTGTGCCCAGAGCTCTGCAGTCTCCTCCCTGGGGATATTGCAGAGCCACATGGACACTGCTGTGCCCTGTGCTCTGGGCTGCCCTGCTGGAGCAGGGAGGTGGCACCACAGGAGCCCTGGGGGCATGCCAGCCTCACCCACCTCCGGGACTGTGTGAAATGAAAATGTTGATTAATCCTTTAGGCCAAACCTTTGTCACTAACAAATTAACTAACATTCTCCTAGCAGGAGTTTTGCCTATTAGAATGCAATAGGTAGAGGATAATTGTGACATGTGTTAGTGCACACGCAGAGGGAGTTTCCCAGGATGTGACAAAGCAATGGCTCTTTTTTGGCTCTTACAGTG
Source organism: Entomyzon cyanotis (assembly GCA_024500445.1). Classification (NCBI taxonomy): domain Eukaryota; kingdom Metazoa; phylum Chordata; class Aves; order Passeriformes; family Meliphagidae; genus Entomyzon; species Entomyzon cyanotis. The sequence goes on along the minus strand of JAKEPQ010000743.1, from coordinate 18,001,249 downwards.
TCCTCAGAAGTCCTTGATTTGTGTGCAAGGTTCCTCCACTTGGCTTTTCCAATACAGCATCTTACAAAGAGAGAAAGCAACTTTATTTAAACCTGGCATAACTGTACAGCACATTAGGTCAGGCATCCACATTAAATCTGGGGATGCCCTATGGGATAGTCCAAGGATTGCATCATTTTAACAGCTCTTGAGCTTTTTGCTCAATGATAAAATTTAAGCTTTTATTAGCAGGCAGCCTGTTCCTTTGCTTCCTGCATGTGGGCATGTTGTCTTCGATACAAAGATCTTAAAAACACCAGTTTTCTTTTCTTTAACTCTTTCTCATAATGGCTAAAGTCACAAAAATATCGCTGCCTGTGCAGCATATGCTTGATTTTTCATGTGCCCCATATGCAGTCTGGTTGACACATTGGAAGTCTTCTTATGTTTTTCTCTTCTTTTTTCCTTCACCCTCTGTTACAGATGGTATCATATGATTTCTGTAATTTTATAGTACTGCCTTCATATGGATTGGAGTGTCCTAGGATCAACAGATGTGAACCGTAGCTGATTATGTCAAAATTAATGTGTGTTGAGCCCAGTAATCTGATTGATATTGTGGCCTTATTTTTATCAGATTCCTGAAATGACACAGAGATCATCTTCTTTGCAGTAAAAACATTGCTAGTTAATCTAAATTTGGTTTTACAAGCTGGTGTAAGATGAGAAAGTCTGGATAAACAGGTCCTTTTATTCCAGTTTTTCTGTGTGCTATGCTGAGGTAGAAGAAACTGGGAAGGACAACTGGACTGTCCAGTACACTTTGGTATGTGCCAAAAGTCCTGAGTTTGAGCTCAAGGCAACAATTTGAGGCTTGTAAAAATATAAAGATATTTTAAAATATCTCTAACAGTATTGAATCTGAAACATACCTGTAACATAAAATATATATTTTAGATTTTCTGGTATAAAAACCGTAGCTTGGTCTGATATTCAGAATCTCAAAGGGTTTTTAGTCTTGCTTGTCTGCTAAGCTTTTCATCGATATATGAAGAAATTTGAAGAAAACTTGATGTTTTCCAGTATTTTCCTCTCACAAACTCAAATTCAAGGAAGATTTCTTGCTGGAATGAACTGTATGTTATTTCTAAATTTCTGGAGTTTATGCAATTGTAATTTTGAAACATCAATGCATTTTTTATTAGCTCTGGAAGCCTAAAGTCTTTATTCCTTCTACTGTCCTGCTGCCTGGAGGGAATGTAGCAGTTCAGAGATGACCAAATCTGGCAAAACTCTCACTTAAAGATTAAAAGTTCTGCAGCCTCAGTCATGCCCCACCAAAATTAATAAGGTTTTGTAAAAAGGGAAGTATTTTTGAGTGTCAAAAGGATGGAAAAGTCAGGTTCTGTGCTCAGGCAGGTCTATGAGGGGGGAGAATAACCAGCAGTTTCCATGGGAAAATGAAGGAGGAGACAGTTTGGGTTCATCTTGGGTTGATCCAAACCAACCTATTTTTTAATACACCCTTTTTGGGGTGGTTGGGTTTGTTTGGGGGTTTTGTTTGTTTGTTTTTGCAGCTTTAGAGCCAGGCAATTGTGTCTGTTAGAAGCTCATGCCCTTTTGAGGCTGGCTTCAAACCAGGACATGGAATTTAGACACAGTAACAAGAAGTTAAAGTAAGAAAGGTTGTGGGGGAGTACATGAAAATAAATGTTGGATTTTGAGCGCAGTTGTGAAATAGGAAGGGAAAAGCAGTGCAGGAAACTATGGAAAAATACACGTGGATCTCCCAGGTGATGGGCTATACGATATATTTAATGGGAAAATTGATTAAGGGCTAGTGAAATGAAATTGGACATGGTGAGAGCAATAGGTAAACCAGATAAAGTTCTGCCAGAATGGAAACCTGTGCAAAGATCAGAGAAATGGGGAGTGTGCTGCTCTCCAGAGCAAAAGGAAAACCTCTGATCTCATTTTCATAACTCTTATAATAAACAAACAGCTAAACAGGCCACGTTATTGCTCTGCAATGGAATTGTGCTAATTGGGTGGTAGTGGCTGCATGGGGGAGAGTCCATGTGAGATAACATTGGAATCCTCATTTACTCTTGGGAATGGCAATCCAAAATATTTATGACACTGATGATTTCCTCATGTCATGTTTATGGTGCATTAGTGGTTAATTTATTCACCTCCAGTCCTGGGGGCACTTCTGGGCCCCTCATGACACGAGGAATATTGTGCTGGAGAGTGTCCAGAGAAGGGAACAGAGCTGGGAAGGGCTGGAGAATTCCTGAGGGAGCTTGGAAAGGAGCTGAGCCTGGAGCAAAGGAGGCTCAGGGAACCTTGTGGCTCTGCAGAGCTGCTGCCAGGAGGGGACAGCCGGGGGGGTCAGGCTGTGCTCCAGGGAACAGGGACAGCAGGAGAGGGAACAGCCTCAGGCTGGCCAGGGGAGGCTCAGCTTGGATATTGGGAAAATTCCCTCCTGGAAAGGGCTGTCCAGCCCCACAGTGGTGGAGTCCCCATCCCTGGAGGGATTTAAGAGATGTGTGTGGCACCTGGGGACATGGGGCAGTGGGACGTGGCAGGGCTGGGGTGCCCAGTTGGACTCGATCATTCTAAAAGTCTTTTTCAGCATAATGATCCTGTGGATCATAATGATTCAACATAATGATCCTATATGGAATTATGTGTCTTGTATATCATGAAGAAGGGCAGCTTCTATTCCAGGAAGTGTCCACACTTTTGTAGGTTAGTGAAGGAAAGAGAACATTCTCTGTGGTTGAAAGCAATAATTAATTTGCTATATTTTTAGCAAGAAAATACATATTTTATGTTTTCAACATCTAAAACTGTTATCTGTGTATGTTAAATATAATGTATGAGTGCATTGTTAATTTTCACACCAGAAAGATCAAGAACACTAAATCACCCTTATACCTTTTAGCTGTACATTGAGAAAACCCATATTCTGAGAAGTTCAAGGCAATCTGAGCTTTTGCTCCCTTACATGCTGAGATAATTTACATGTGTCTTTAAGATCACAGTGATTTGGGCGATTAACATTTTTAAGTCCAATTAACACCAAATGTTATCAAAAACCTTTTGCAAATTGCAATTTGCTGCTGCAAAGAGCAAGGAAGAAACTGAGCATTTGGCTTCCTACTTGCAGCCATAACTCAGTGCCATAAAAACGTGGGTATTGTGCTTTGCAGGAACTTTATCTCCAAAAGCATATGGGACTGGATAAGCATGTGGGCTTGGGGTGAGCCCACGTTGATTTACAGTAATCACAGCCTTGCTTTCGTGGTAACTTCTGGTTGCTTCTATATTTTTCATTCTCCATCAGGGAAAGTGTAGATTCAAGTATGATCCTGATTCTGCCATCAATTCCGTTTAGTGGTTTTGAGGGTGATTTCAAGCAGAGAGGGTGAATTGCATGTCTAATATGCTACTGCTTAGTTGGTTTCATTGCTACCTGAAAAATCTCTTTGTCATTATTTTTGTCTCTTGGACCATTTTATGTCAGTGAAATTGGAGGAATTTTGCACAGCCTGTTTTTTTGGGGTTTTGTTCCATTACAAATGTAGTTACACATTCCTGAAACCTCCATGCAGACAACAACTTTCCAAAATCGAAAAATTATTGAGGCATGGCCTTGAAACTGTAACATGTCCAGTCCTAGGGCTGTTTTGGGCTAAGATTTTGGGGCAGGACTTGATGGCATCAAGTTCTGTACAGTATCCTGGCAGTCCCAACACCTGAGGCTTCATAGCTGCTTTGGAAAAGCAAATTGTTCCACACATGGTGGAGATTTAAGGGCAAGTGATTTATGCCAGTAAATGGAGAGACACCAAATAACAAAAGAATGTCTCAGGATAATCCTCTCCTTCCAAAACTGGCAGCTGCAAAGGAGAGAGTTGCCTGAGGATGTCATATTTATTAAGGGCAGATAAAGATAAAACAAACAAAATTTGCAAAGAAATGTAGCAAAGGTGGGAGGGGGCTGGAAACAAGATGACAAAACCAGAATATTTAGGAAATCTGTTGTGCTGAGTGATCTGCGGTGAAAGAGGCCAAAGATAAGTATAGTGCTGCGATTTGATATGGGGATGAGAGGGTGGGAAATAACCCAAATTCCACTGATTCTCTCACTGTACCAAAGGAAAAAAGATGTCTCATTACTCTCAGCCAGAGCTGAAATCAGTGTCATAGACTAAGACTCTCAGAATTTCAAGGAGGGAGAAAAAGCTGGGGAGGGAGAAGGAAAGAGAAGAAGAAGAAGAAGCAGCAGACCAGGACAGCTTACAGGAGTTCAGGTGTACCCTACAAGGACTTTTCAGTCTCCCACCACTGTCCAATTAAAATCATCATTTTTGCTGGTGACAACCATTATACGCTCAGGGAAACAGAAATCAAAAGAAATATAACAATTTTTTAAGATGTAACTTTCAAAATGGGCAGATTTAAACAAACCACTTTCTCAGGTTGTTCTGGATCCATAGGACAAAATTTATTTTTCAGTCATCCCCCCACCTTTCACTTTAAGGCACCTTTATATCACTATAAACAAATACCTAAGTAGCCACAATCTCCTGAATGACACAATTTCAAACACTGGTTTTTCCACATCAGCTACGGTTCAAAATAATTTCCCCACGTGTCACTCTGGAGAGGTTATTTTTAGAGGCTCCTTAGAAAATGAGGGGAGATTGTTTGAAGATGCCATGGGATGCTGAGCACAGAGCAGTTTGCTCACTCCAGTGGGATGCTGGGCTTTGCTCCCAAAGGGCAGAGCTGCCTGCAGGGAGTGAGGAGGGGGATTTGTGCTGTGTGAGAGCAGCAGGGTCACCTGAGTGCTCCCTGAGTCAGTGCTGGAATGTCCTGCGCTGCATCTCTTTAACTATTTGATTTAATCCAAGAATATCCAGGGCTGGAAGGACCCACAAGGATCATCAGCTCCTGGCCCTGCACTGACATCCCAACAATCCCACCCTGCACTTCCCTGCCTGTGGACTTTTTTCTCTCCTTTTCTTGGTGTCACCTCCTCTTTTCATTTCCCTGTGGTCTCTTTCTTGCCTTCTCTACATAAATCTGGAGGTAACACCATTTCTCTCAAATGCCAGCCAGTGTTTCTCAGCTCCTTTTAAACCATGTGCAAAAGTAAGGGTGCCACTTAATGAAGGGTTTCTGCTGTATTTCCTGATAACCCTGTCCACTGAATAATTAATTCCTGTGTTCTGTTCTCCATTCAGAGCTACCTAATAAGGGTTGAAAATGGGGAGCATGTGTCACCCAAAAGGGTGGCTGCTAAGCACCTTGCAGAGCCTGAGCCCAGGGAATGATAGGAAAAGGGGAAATGGGGTTCTTTGAATATTGAGCAGTTACTTCTGTCTCTCTCTCTGCATCACAGAAATTCTCATAACTCCAGTATCTGCACCTTTAAGTAAAGATAAGGTGCAGCTCAGACCCTGTAGAATTTTCGTGGTGGTGTCTCTTAGGTTTGATTGCAAATGCTCTGATTAGAGAGATTTTTCTGATTTTTTAAAAATATTATTCCTGTTGTCTGTCCTTTTCTATTTCAACTACATGCATAAAATAACCTGAATCTCAGTGTATTTCAGAGCTGTTCCAAACAATCCTGTCAAATTTCTCCTTTTAATAGAAGTGGCAATAGCTGCTTGTACTCTTGCAACAATTATAGTAATGATCCATTTAAACTTATGCCATTAGGTATTTTAAATTTTTTCTTGGATCTGCATCAAGGTTGTGCTGTTAGGAGCCGAAAGCAAACCCCAGGAGACCAAAAATAAAAAAGAAGAAAAGTCCAAGATCATTTTGGTGTGTGCCAGTTTACTGGGTGTGCTACAAATGACAAGCAGCTCCTATCCAAATCACACAGCCCAAAACTGAGGCAAACACGTGCTGGGAGCTCAGGGGACTTCAATGTCACCGTCTGGGACATGATAAAGTAACTTCCTGCGCTCAAACATTTTAAGTAAACAACTGCATTATGTCTTTTCTCACTCTGCCTCGCAGCTCAGCTCAGCCTTCAATGGTACATGAGGGAAATGTGGCTCCCTGGTCCTAAGCAGTCCCTGGGGTGTGCAGAAATCAGAGCCAGCAGGGCTGGAATTCTGAATGTGCGCTGGATTGCTCCCTGGGGGAGCACAGAGCTGCTTTCCCTGGGATCCAAGGCCTCCATGAGGTTGGGAGGGTGGTAAGGATGCTCTGCCCTTGTCACTGGGTAATTAAGTGGTAGAAAAAGAAGATCTGAAACTGCAGGTCAGGGCTTGGACTTGCTTGGTCCCTCAGGTGCTTGGGACCATGAAGCTCCTCACTCCAGCTTCCAACAAATCCCAAAAGGACCACATTAACTCTTAGATCTTCCCAGGCTAAAACCCACTCTCTCCAAAGAGCCTAAAAGGTGAGGAGACAGTGAAAGCCAGAGGCATTGCCATCCCTTGTGTTCTCTGGCATTAGCCAGGATCCCATCCAGGGGCTCTAAATGGGACTCACAGGGAGTCTGAAAGCCTGGGCTAAATTACTGTCATCTGCTTTCCATGTGGGCAGCCCCTGATTCCTGCTGAATTCCCCCCAGCTGAAGTTCCTGGGCCTAAAATAACATTCTTTATCTCCCTCATCATATTCAAAACTCATTTTGTTTAAACCACCCCCTCAGCCTGGCCCCAGTGATTGATGGAGTGTTCTGCCAAAATTTTTCCCCCCCATCCTGGCTTCTTTACCCAGCCAGTTCTCCTGAAGGGCTGCAGAAATGGTGAGGGAAAGGCAGGCTGCAGTGGGTAATTCAGTCCTGTGCTGTCAGCAAGTGGGACTGAAAACAACCTCATTGAGGAATGTGAAATCATCTGCGGTAATGTCTCCTGATACCAGGATAAAAACGTGGTGATAAAATTGTTCTTCATAAAGAAGAATAATATTAATAATTTTAAAGACTTCTACAGCCAGTTTAAACTTAAATGAGCCCTTTATTGCTCTCCTGCAAAGCACAATCAAGGAGCTCGTGCTCTTCCAGTAAACTCCAGGGTTCTTAAAAAGAGACTTTAGTCATGGATTTTTCCTGCAGTGAAAATATGGAGATAAACAAAAGGGATTTTTTTTTTTTTAAATTTACTTACTTTTATTTAGAACAACGCATCCAGATGAAAAGTAGCTTTGGAAGCATCACCTCCTTCTGCTGAAAACATCGTGTTCTCAATTATAAAAATGCAGGGGAAAGGAGCCTGCTCTGTGTAATGGAATTAGTGTGACTAGTAAAACACAACTGCTTCCTGACAAGGCTGGAACATTTTCTCAGCCTTCCCCGAGCCAGGGCACTCTGGGCTGGCTATTTGCTGCTTCTGTCTCCCTCCAAGCATTTGCTCATGGAGGCAGCTCTGGTCTGCATCAAAGGGCAGCAACTTAGGAATGTGCTAATAAATCTATAAATCAATGGTAATGGACACAGTGGGGCTGCCTGGTGGCCTCTTTGCCCCCAGACTGGGCTGTGCAGAGCCAGGGCTGTGGAGCTGGGCAGGAGGTGCTCAGGTGACAACAGGCAGGGGCAGGACAGATGAGAGCAGCCTCACTTTTCCCTCTATGTTTCGAAATCCAGTGTTTAATATTCTTCTTCTCTCCCTGCTCTTTTCCTAACCGACCCATTTTTGTCATCAATGATGCCATCAGTGCTTTATTTCCATGGAGAAAAACTTCTCCTCTTTCTTGTAGAACCCATGATTGATGGTGATTAGCCTTATATTAAAAGATTAATCAATTTTTTTGTTTGTTTGTTTATTTATTTTGAGAAAGATTTTTCCCTTTCTTTGAAGAGACTATTTTTTCATTTTGGTCAAAGTATTTTCTTGGGGTGATCCAAAGCTGTGTCCATCTGGTGGTTTGTGGGTTGGATGGATGAAAGAGTCTCTAAATGATTTTGGGTATTTTCTTGGTAAACAATATGTACCCAAAACCAAAGGGCATAAACTGCTGTTGAGTCCAGTACAGTCCAGAAATTGGATTGGCTTGGGATTGTAGCTCTTTATTAGGTCAAAAATAAAGTCCTGATATTATGAGTATCGATTTAAAAAGTTATATTGATTTAAAATGGGCTGTGATTTCACTTTCTACTGTTACATCCTGGTTACACTGATCTTTCCCCCATCAAACCTGAAAAAATAAAACCCATCTGTTCAGACATAGCTCTATGGTAAATCTTGGTGACTATTTATTGTGTAGACTAATGGAATTTTTCACTAGCAGAAGTAAAAAAAGCTGAGCTTTTCTAAAAGTGTTCAGCTTTAAAAGCACTGAAGAACACTGCAAGCAGTAAGTTCAGCACTATGAAGTTCAGTTTAAAGGTAGGAAAATTGAAGAGCAAATTTTGGTAAATAAGTTGCCAAAGAGGCATGGAAAATTGGTGGCAACTTTTCATGTCTGAGCCATGAATGTAGGGTTTGTTCCATAAAATAAAGCCCCTGTAGCTCTTCCCTGCCCAGAGAAAAACATCAGCCTGGCCTCTAGATCTCCAACAGCACTCTGGGAGGAAAAGAAATAAAAGTAAGAATAAAAAATAACTTTTTTTTAAAATAAATGCCTGTAGCTCCTTATTCCTCCTATCAATATTCTAACAAAGAGACCAAGAGTGCCAACTTTAAAAAGGAATCATAATAAACAAAATCCCCTATAATGTCAGCTTGGTGTTCCTTACAGCAAGTCATGTGGGCAGGAAGATTGGTGGTTCTGATATCTGGATGTTTGTAAGGTCTTTAATCAAGACATTCTTCAGCCTCATAATTCAACACCACAGAGTGAAATACAGAAGGTAATTGAAGCCGATTGATAAAATATGGATTTCCTCTCCTTGGAAGAAAGTTAAGAGTACTTAAGGGGGAGAAACCCCAGAGCATTCGCAGTTCAAATGAAAAAAAGATGCTGACATATTTCTTCCAGGAAAAAAATAAATAAAGATAAAAGCCACAGGAAAGAGTAGGTGACAATAATTAGTTTGTTGTTTTAAATTAGGAGGTCTCCTGGGCCAGATGTTAGTTGTCAGGGAGTGATGCCCCCTCCTGAGACATGTAATGAAACTGAGATAGCCAGGGGCCTCGGGGAAAAAAATAGGCTCTCTGTTTGGAGATGTCATTTTATTACAACGTTCTTGCCTTTTGCCTGGAGCATCTTGTGACTGGGGATGGAAGGGAAAAGGGAGAGAAAGAGAGCGTGCAGGGATTGATGGAGGGATGCAGGCAGGATTTGTATTCCGTCAGGCTCTGGGCAGCAGAGCGTGCAGGTTTAATTAGCATCAGGAGGGAGGCAGGGGGCTGTCGGTGCCACCGGAGAGGGACAAAGCCACACGGCCGGCTCATTGCCATGCAGGGGACACCGTCAGACACAGGACAGCGCAGCTATCCCCATTTGCTGTGCCCCTCGCTGCCTGCTCTGCTCGAACCGGCAGAGTGCATTGCTCTGTGCATTCCGCTCGGCATTCCAGGCTGTGGGATGCTGCACAGGGATGCTCGGCAGCTCCGTGCCCTTAGCGACATCCCGGGGGTCACCTGGCCACCTCGATCCCCGCTGGCACCGAGTGTCCTGTGAGGATGGAATGGGATCATCCCGGGACAGCGAGCCCAGCTGCACCCCTGCCCTGCCAGCAGCACTGGGACATCCTGACCTCCCAGGGATATCCCACATTCAGGGACATCCTGACCTCCCAGGGATATCCCACATTCGGGGATCTCCTGACCTCCCAAGGATATCCCACATTCAGGGATCTCCTGACCTCCCAGGGATATCCCACATTCAGGGATCCCCTGACCTCCCAAGGATATCCCACATTCAGGATATCCTGACCTCCCGAGGATATCCCACATTCAGGGATCTCCACCTCAGGATATCCCACACTGCACTCCTTTGGGATCACGTTCAGCATCCATCTGGGGCGATGAGAACAAACAGTGGTACAGAATTGCCTTCAGAGGTGCCAGATCTGCTGGGCTCCTGCAGAACCCACGAGCACAAAATAGCCCTGATAAAGCCATTGCTGCTGCAGCAGATCAAAGCCTTCATTTGTGGCAGCAGCCACATTTACATCACTTACTTTTCCCTTTTATTCCTGTCTCTGCCTTTTATTGCAGCGCTGGAATAAGGACAAATATTAACCTGATTTCATGTGAGGGATAATACATTTTCCAGCATTTGCATGGTGTTGTGTTAACTTATTAAAATATTTCTATGCTTCAGGAGCGGCAATGCTAAGAAAGATGATGGATATGGAAAAAAAATGTATAAGTTTTGTGAAAGTTCTGTCATTCAAAATTATCTTCCAAGACTTAAGTGTTTCAGAGCCAATTAACTTTGAAAACAGCATTTGCATTTACTTTATCTCAGTGGGGTGAAAGACTGAGTTGTTTTTGATTTATCCTTGTTTATGGAATGATTGAGAAATAAATCTTTTTAAAAGTGACTCATTTAAGGTGCCCACATGATGCACATTTCAGTATCTGCTCTAAAAGGTGTGCCAGCAGCATTCTGCAGTTTAACAGCTTCTAACTGGTTTAATAAAGTGCAGTTTGCGTTTGTGACTTCCCAGCGTGAGCACTGTATTGTTTCAGATGATGCAGCTGCTGACTTTTAATCAAATGACAATTTAAAAGACATAAAGACATACCTCCGTCTCATTCCCTGGCTGGAATTTCAGCACACAGGAATTAAAGAAGGAATGTTACAGCAGATTATGGCACTTGTAATCTCTCAATTGGCTTCTGGTGGTGTTATGAGATCTTTTTCACAAACCCACCTGCTGTCCAAAAGTTACAGGATTTTTCCATTAATTATATAAGATTACTTCAAGTTTACCTAATGGCTCTCTGGGACTCTGTTCTGGCTGCACTGGGAGTAGAAGATGCCTGGGACTTTGCAGGTTTAATCCCTGGTCTGCAGATTTCAAAGAAGCAGAAGTTAATTAACTATTGCTATTCCTAGTAAGTTAAATACAGGAGTCAGAATGAACCATCCAGACATACCCCATGGAGTCAAACCTCCCAGCTTGTTGTTCATTAGGAGCATTTTATAATGTTGATAACTGCTTTAATCTCTCAAACATGCAGCTAATTGGATAAACTAGGGGTGAGCCTGTGGGCATTTCTGGGTTTTATTTAAATCACAGTTTACTTAGAAAATTTTTTGAGGTAGCGTTAGAGTCAGAGTAACATTTTAAGAAGTGCTCCCATGATTGAGAAGTCTGTATTTCATTCTAAAAATTGACTTTGACACTCCTAGGACCACTTGAAAATCCAGACAATTTTGAAGGCATTTATATATATAAATAGGAATTGTATGTGGAAAATAAATGCTGTGGAATCCCTTTCAGCTGAAAGTTGTCAAGCAGGATACAGTCCATTAGAAGAGATTGAAAAGCCCAGTGACAAGCAGGACTGGGTATTTTAAGCCTCACCATGTACTTTTTTGCACAATGTGTCACAAAGGTTTAGGCAGGAGATGCAGACTCAGAGTTGACTGTACAGAGCATTATTTTCCTCATGTGGCCGGAGAACCCCCTGATTCACTGCCACTGTCAGCACTGCAGCAGAGCTTTGCTAAAGGCACTGACGCTTGGCTCTTTTTTGACTGTTTAATTGACATATGGGAATGTTTCTTCAGACATTCCCCAGTTTGGGTGGCAGTGCTGGGAGTGTGGGGAGGCTTTGATCTGCTCACACACTGTGATAAGATGGGTGCACTCCCTCAGATAAATGGCCTGCCTTGCTTTTGACTTTCTCGATAGGAAATGTGTTCATTGCCCTGAAGAATGTGGGAAAACACGCAGCTAACAGAAGCTGTGTGGATATTCCCTTGTGCAGCTCTGGGATTGGCCTGGCTGGATTTTCTGTTGCTTACTTTAGAAATAAATGAAAGGTGATTGGGGCTTTTACATTTCTTGTACAGAAACATCTCAGCTCAGCCATTGCCTAACAGTTCCCTTCCCTTTTTTCTTTTTAAATCCTTTCATTTTTCCCCCCCTTTTCTTTCCTCCACTCCTTTCCTCAGTGTTTATATCCAGACTAAAATCCTGTCTCATTATTCTGCTGCAGTTTGACTCCATGCCCACCCCACATCCGTCTCTTGCAGTGCTCAGGCTGGGGACAGCTTCTTTCTCATTTTGACTTTTGTTTTCTTCCTTTTGTTCACTCATTCTCACCATGTGTCAGAGCAGAAGACAGCTTGGATGTTCTATTTTGCAGTTAGAAAGCAAAAACCCACCATAAATTGCATGTTGATTCCTGCTTATTTCGTTTTACTCTTCTGTATTTTGTGAACATGCTGAAAATGTCTGATGAAACAAAACTTTTCCAATTTTTTCAAGAGTTTTTGAATTTTTAGCTGAATCTTCTTCCGTTGCCTGTTTCTCTTGACTGAACTGCAGTTGCTCTCAGCTTTTGCTTTTTTTTTTTCTCTTTTTGGTGTATTTCAAACCAGACTCTTGGGCTGACATATCCCACCCCACCCACACAGACAGCAAAGGTCTCTGAAAATTCTTGACTGGCTTTCACGTGTGTCCTGCCAGTTCAGGCCTGATCCCAGCTCTTTATACATGTTATATTAAAGAGAGGAACAATGTTTATGTTTGAAGGAGGAGATCCTCTTTTCCCAGAATTTCCAGTTATCAAAGGACACTGATTTGTGGCACAGTTTAGACTCAGGTTTAGCTGCAGTGCTGTAGATAAGCTACTGCTACGAGATGTTTTCCTTCATGCAGCTGAAAATGATGGTTGTGGGTCTTTCAAAAGAGCCTGGATTCCTTACTCTCATTTTCTTTTGGTGGGAAGGAGGTCCTTAGAGCTCTTAAAGAGTTGTTTCTTCCCTTGCTGTTTCACACCCTCATTTTCAGTAGGAGTTTGCTGCTAACCCATCTCAGCATTGTTATGTCACTTCTCATGATGAATTCTCTCTGCTGCTGCTTGTACTGCAAGTGATAGAAGATTGATTGGGTAAAGGAGAGGGACTGTGTGTATGAAAGCAGGACTAAAATCAGCCAGAGGGAGAGAACAGCCACCTCCATGGGCCTGGTGGTCCTGGAGCTCATTAGAGGAGGTCAGTGTCACCAGAGACCTGAGCAGCACAGCAGATCTCATCCAGCCTCTGCCTAAACCCCGCTGTTTGTGGGGTCTCCTTGTTCCCCCTGCTCTTCTCACCATCCCTCTCAAGCTCCTGTGCAGGGGAGCTTTTCTCTGGTGCCCCTTTGCTCCTCAGTTTGGTGTCTGGGCGAAGTTTGGGCTGAGTTATGCCATAGCCAGGCCAGGCAGAAATGATGCTGCTATCTCAGGGAATGTCAAAAATCCCAGTGTCCTGTAAAAATGCGGAGTGAGCCTTCAGATGGCATTGCACTGATTAGTTTGTAGCTTTTTGGAGTTTTGTGAAAATGCCTAGTAGTTGCCATGTCCTTTACAGATGTGGTCACAGTACCAGCTGGAATGGTGGAGCTGCAGCCTGTTCCAGGTGGAGGTATTGTACCTGTAAAGATGCCTGCAGGAACGGTGGAGAGAGGGCATTTACAGGGGCCTGGAGGGCCAGGAGACAGGGAATGGCTTCCCAGTGCCAGAGGGCAGGGCTGGATGGGATCTTGGGCAGGAATTGTTCCCTGGCAGGGTGGGCAGGCCCTGGCACAGGGTGCCCAGAGAAGCTGTGGCTGCCCCTGGATCCCTGGCAGTGTTCAGTCTATCACAGATCTAAGTTCCTTTGTTGGGAATATAAAAATGTTAACTAATTTTATTTCATTTTTAACTTTCCAAAATAACTTTTTGTTCTCTAAACCTTGGGAGAGACCCATTTTTCCATGTGGATCTTATCTCCAGAGGCAGTCCCCAATTCAGGAAATATACATCCCAGCACACAATATATATTTTAAAGAGAAGTACCTTATTAAGACATTTCCTGAGGAGGGATGGAGTTAGGAATGTTTATAATTGCTTTCCTGAACCAGTGCCATGGAGCTTGGCTGCTGTACCACATTCCATAGTAAACCCTCTGATTTCTCAGCATCTCTTACAGCTTCACCCCCATCCTGTCTCGTCAGCTTCTCCTGTCAGTTTTTTTCTGACACAGCACTTGGAGGGCTGTGAGGAAAGGAAGCTTATTTTCTTTCATCTTCTGATTTTTGGGACCTGAGGGTCCTTGGCTCCCTGCAGCTCTTATTTCAGTGTTGACTCAAGAGCACCACAGGTGGGAAATTGTGTCAAAGTATAAAAATATGAATCTGATACTGCAAATGCTGCCCCAGCTCCTTTCTTCCCTGTGTGTTGCAGTGACCATCTTGATTTTTTGGGGTTTCACAAGTCTGAAGGCTGATTTTTCCCTGGGAGTCAAGCCATGTTCAGTGAGATGGAGCAGAGCTGTGACCACAGCCTGACATTCAGAGAGGAGGAGCAGAGTTGACAAAGCTCCCAGACGTGCTTGGCCATGACAGAGTGGGCACCAGGCTCAGAATTGGGGCCACCAGCACTGTGCTCTGTAGCAGTCAGCTGGCAGGAGGGTGATCTTTGCAGCAGTAGGAAAGGATTTCATACAGTGAAATACCAGAAAACAAAAAAAAGCCAACAACCAAACCTTTTTGCTAAGTAGCTTGTCAAGAATTGGAAGAGAATAAAAGCGACAGGTCCGACTGGAAATTCCTTTGTTCCATGAGCAGCCCCTTTGGAAATCTCCCTGCAGATGGACTCTGATGCTGTGAAGCATTTTCCTGCTGTTGGAATAACATGTAACTAGATGGAACAAAGCAGTGCAGCCTCTAAATCCACAGTGCATGTGTTCTGAAGTGGAAGGAAGAAAGTTGCAATGAAGAGTTGTTTATCTTCCCTGTCTTCTCTCTAACTCTGTGATTCAGGCTGTCTTTCCCTCTTGTGGCAGGATGGGAGACAAGGAAATGCTCCTGAAACATCACTAATTAAAATGTGAGGTCTTGGGAGAAGTGGAGTGTGGAGAGAGAAACACTGGAGGTTGAAGGAGGGGAGAGGTTCCACGTTAGTATATGCTTGCTTTGCTTTTCAAATCATGTTTGCTTCCAGCGTGTGATGCCAGGTGTCTGTTTAGCACCAAAGCTGATATTTAGGAATGTCAGCCCTACCACATCTCTAAATGAAATGGTGCTGCAGTTGTTCATTCTGAAATTGCAATGCCATTTTCATGTGCTCCTCGGGGACCAAAGGCACCTCCCAAACTGCAGGTACCAGGAAGGCCATGGAGAAGTGGGAATCCACTAGTGGGGAATTCAGGTTTGCAGCTGCTCAAATTCCAGGACACTGCACTGATCCTATGTCATTGTATGATGAGATGTGAAGAGATATTCCCACTTTTCCAGGGAACATTAGAGGGAAGAATACACTTGGATCTCAGAGATGAGCATTAAACACCAGAGCATAAAGGGCAGATTGTGTGTTGCTGTGCAGGAGCCCAGCAGGTTCCACACACCCAGCCCTGTGGCCCTGGGAGAAAATGTGCCTTTTGTGGTCAGGGGAGGAGCTGCTGCATTGTCTGAGTTCTGCATTTGTTCAAACAGAGAACCTCCCAGAAGGTTTTCCTAATGGAGTTAAGTAACACAGAATCACAGAACAGATTGGAAAGGACCCTAAAAATTATCCAATCCCACCCCCTGCCATGATCAGGGACACCTTGCACTGTCCCAGGCTGCTCCAAGCCCCAATGGCCAAGCTGCCCTTGGACACTGCCAGGGATCCAGGGGCAGCCACAGCTTCTCTGGGCACCCTGTGCCAGGGCCTGCCCACCCTGCCAGGGAACAATTCCTTCCCACTATCCAACAAATTTCCCCTCCTTCAGTTTGAGCCCATCACTCCTTGTCCTGTCCCTTCAGTTCCTGAGGAATTGTCCCTCTCTGGTTTCCCTGCAGCCCCTGGAAGGAGCTGGGAGGTCTCCACACAACCTTCTCTTCTCCTCTCCAGGCTGAGCAGCCCCAGCTCTGCCAGCTCTGGACCTCCAACAGCTCCATGTCCTTCCTGTGCTGTTTGCAGAGATCAGGTTTGTTTTACTGAACTCTCTAGGATTTTGTACTTCTTGTACCACGTGGAGCAAATGAACATGGAGCAGAGAAGCCACGTGCATTTTGGACAGGGCTCTTCCCATGACTTGTGATGAACAGCAATGGAAATTCTATTTTATTAGGACAAAGTGTACAGGGAAGGATCAAGTTTAGACAGAGTCACAAGCAAAATGTTTTTTATCTATTCATGGGTTCACTCACCATAAATCATGTAATCTCCAGTCCTCACCAGCCCCTAATGAGCACCATGTCAGGGGCTGATTGCAACAGTCTGCAGAAAAAGGGGAGAGATGAGTGTGTGACAACAGGGAAGAGTTGATAAAGGAATATTGCACATCAGAGTTGGGCTGCACTGGAAATCCTCTGCAATATTTATTTCTGAAGTATGAAGATTATCTCGGTGAAAATCACTTTCCAGTTTGACAATTTCATTTTAGTGTTACTTGATCTACTTTTTAGACACTTGGGAAATCAGTGTAACATTTTACCTCTCCCCATGCCCAAATGGGAGCTTTTAGATGACTAATTTGCTCTGCATGCTCTCCAAGATGGGCTGCACTTAGGGCTGGTTGAGAGCAGAGCTTTTGCATGGCTCTGTGGCCAAGTCCTCTTTAGAGCAGGTGCTGATGTGATGCACAGGAGATCCCAGTGGAGGTTCTCAGGGCTCACCTGCAGTGTCTTTTTTGATGTTTCCACATCAGTGAGACTGTATTGTACCAAAAGAACATTGAGGAATTGTTGGGGTTGGAAGGGACCTCTGGAGATGGTCTGGCCAGGCCCCCTGCCCTGGCAGGGTCACCCCGAGCAGGTGACACAGGGGGTTTTGAGTCTCTTGTGACAGGGAAGCTCCACACCCTCCCTGAGCCTCCTGCTCCAGTCTGTCATCCTCAGAGAAGCTTTCCTCCCATTCAGATGGAATGTGCTGTGTTTCCCTTTGTGCCCCTTGCCCCTTACCCTGTGGCTGGGCATTCCTCTGAAGTGTCTCACCCATCATCTTGAGATATCTGTGTGCATTGCTAAGGTTCCCTCTCGGCCTTCCCCACCTTAACAGGCCCATCTCCCTCTGTACCGCCTCATCAGAGATGCTCCAGCCACATCTCCATCTTTGCACCCCTCAGTATCTGGGATTTCACCTTGAAAGAAATGGAACAGTGAACTTTCAAGACTTCCTTTCCAAAAATGAATATTCAGCAGTGATGACGCTGCTTCTGACATTTTCACCTAAACAGAACCAAGTGTGTTCCCCTGGGGCAAAGTGGTGTCAGTGAAGTCCTGCGCTGAAAGCAGCTGAAACCCTGCACCTGGAAAATGCTTCTTTGTAACATTCTCTGGGCCCATGACCTGATAAGTGATTAATTAAAGTCTCTAGAGAATATTAAAGGAAATAAGGTTTTGCAGGTGTGCCCTGAAGGGCTGTATGAAAACACTGCTTGGGGGATTTTGGGGTTTCCTTTGGGGGGAAAGGGTGATCCCTAGAGTCCCTCTAGTTTGCACAGCAGCCTAGCTTGCAGCTCACAAGGAAGCAGGAGAGCCTTGAAAGCTGGATTACAATCCAATTACCGAGGAGTTCACTTCTGGAGTTGGGATATTTAAGAGTATTCCAGTGCAAAATGCTACTTAAGGTTCTGCTGCAGTGATGTGAATGAAGGGTCAAACACTTTTGGTTGGAGGGTGATGCTTTCAAGCTCAATAAATATGTTGGTTGGAGACCTCCTGATTATTGTTAAGCCCCAAAGTGCAGCTTTTTAAAGCGTTTACATCGAAACTGACACCTCAGCATTGATCAGAGCTGATCGACCAACGCTGTGATGGACTTGGAGGAAAATGTGAATAAATCAAGGAAATACTTTGCTGCTTCCCTCACCAGTGGGAGTGCTGAGCTCAGGGCAGCCACTTGAGGAACTCACTGGGCTTAGGCCATGAATCAGAGTCCAACAGTGCCCTGGGACTGGCTGAGGGTCACATCTCTGGTGATACAGAGGCAAATTGGAAGGCAATACAGCAGGAGTTAACAGTCTAGAGCCCAAAGTTTGGGGGGCTTTGCTGCTGAGAAGGAGATTGCCAAAGCCTGCTCTGTGGGGAAATTAAAAAAAAAAAAAAAGGTTTCGTAGACAGGGAGTTGGGTAACAGAGAAATAAATAAAAGTTGTGGGTTTGGTGTTTTCATCTCTAGAAGTAGCACAACTATACCTGGTAAAGTATATGGGATGAACAGGTGATTTCACAGATATTTGCATTTATGGCCAGGAAGGGAAAAGATGGGAAAACTGACAGCTGCAGCATGGAGCAGATAGAGGGCTAAAATCATAGATGGGAGTAGAAAATGCTTAGTCTTTATCAAGATAATTTCCTTTGCTATCATTGGCTGCTGGCTGGAATGACTTCATTTGAAATGTAACAGAACTCTTAATCCTCTCTAAAGACATAGAAATTTAAATGCTTGAAATGATACGTGTGCTGTTAATTTGGCCTCATTAGGTATCGAGATCTACAATTTCAAACACTGTAGAGTTGTTTGACTTCTGATCTGTTCATTTAAAGGAAAAAAAAAAAAAAAGAAGGATGAAAAAATATTCAGGCATTTGTTTGCATTTGTTCATCAGAAGCCAAGTAATAAACTGCTTCTGCTAGACCTCAGTAAGGGAAGTAGAGAGTGCAGGTTATGGGATCAAAAGTCTTGCAACAGTGTGTACAAATGGAAACCCAATTTTTGAAACATACAGGTATGAATCAGGAGTTCTCTCTTTCCTCTAAAATAATCATCAGTGTCAGTCAATGAGATGAAGATCCAGCTTGTGTCCTTCTGATGGTTCATTCCAGTGGAGGAGAAACCCCATTACTGATCTTTGTTTGCAGAAGAACTTCTTGTAGCTCTTGGACATTTTTTCAGAGCATTTTCCAGCTGTTTCAAGCACTGCCCATGCCTGGGTTATTCCAGCCCTGACCTCCCCTCTGCTTGCAGCAGCCTGCCTGCCCTTCTCTGCTGAACCCTTTCTTTCCCTGCAACCAATTGCTTTGAAACACCTTTTCTCACTAACCTCTGAACTCTCACTTTTGCCTCAATCTTGTTTATCTTTCCTCTGGCAGGTAATGAATATTTCTTCGTGGTTTCTTAAAGAATTCATAACATTATAGCAGTGCAGCTCTGTTTCATAGCTGGTACCAGCTGCACTGTTACTGCCCCACTTGCCCCAGGGTTTTTCCCTATTTCTGGCTCTGAAAACTGCATTTGGGTTGGGTTTGTTCTAAAGCTGGGCTTGTTTTTAATTAAAATCAGGCCTTATGTAAAAGCTCATTCATATGCATAAGTGTTTCACAATCAAATCATTAGTGTTGCTGCTTAACAAATAAGGGGGAAAAATTAGATTATAAGGTTTACTTTTAGGTGCTTCCATAACGATTGTGCCTCACAATGTAGCCATGGGAAATTCTGGGCTCATTTAGAGGCTTCGTACCTCGGCTTGGCTTTAAAGTTTAGAAGTTTAGCATGTTGGATGATAAAGGAAGGTCAGTAATAAAACTGCAGAGGGAAAAATCAAAAACCACCATGGCAACTCCGTGTTCAAAGGTCTTGGGAAACTAATCCAGCATTCCGGACTTGTTTTGTGCTGCTGTGCCCACAGCCTCTGCTCAGGGCTGCTGAAGAGCTGTACAGAGAGCAGCACCTTCAGAAAACATCATCACAGCCACTTAAGGAGCACAATTTGCTTTTCTCCGTGTTTTCAGTGGACAGGAGAGCAGTGAGGATGAGAACAGGGAGGGTTCATCCCACACACCAAAAGAATTTTGCCATTCCCTGACCTGAACTCTGAGACCTCCCACAAAAGCACTCAGTTCCTTTTTCATTAAACGTTTTTATACTGCTTCTGTCAGGAGAACACAGAGTGATTTGGTGGGAAGTTGTGTGGCCTGTTTGGAATGCAAATCCTCGGGAAATGTGCAGCTCTGCAGAAGCAGCTGCCCCTCCCCATGGCACTGCCAGACCTGCTCTGTTCCTGCCAGCACAACTGGAGCTCAGTCCCAAACAGCAGCAGATCTTTGTGGCACAGAAACCACCTTGGGTTCTCTCACAGCCCCAGGGGCTGAGGAGCTCCTTGGGTGTTTTCCTGCTGCTGCTGGAGGCCAGGAGTGGGCAGTGGACAGAGCTGGAGTGCACAGACATGCACGGAGCTGGCTGCAGCTGGAATTGTGTCAGGTTTTGTGCCATTGCTGAGTTCAGCCCCTTCACCCCTCCTGTTGTGGTTTCTGACAAGGAAAGCTCCACAATCCCGGTTCCCACTGCAGCAGAGTCCATTGCTCCTAATCCCTCTGCTAACTGCACTTCAGCAGAGCTTTTGCTGCTGCATTTCAGCTTTTTGTTCCCTGGAAGGAATCCTTCCCCCAGCCATGGCGGGTGCTTTAAGGTGTTCTTTTCTTTCTGACAGATTTTGGCAGCCTGTGGGAAGTTCAGTGTGTGTGACAAGGATGACACCAGGGCCTGGCTGTGACTGTCACAGCAGAAGGCAGCTTTTGCCACCCCTGAAAGGGAAGATGGGCTTTGTTTGGCAGATGAGAACTATGTTGCCCTCAGCTCTCAGGAGCCGAGGAAACTTCACACTCCTGTTTCCCTCGCAGGTCCATGTTCCTAGGGATGTGCCAGCCTCAAAGCAGACAATGGCAGAACTTTTCAAGGCTCAGATGTGCAGCCTTCATCCCTGACAGCTGAGTGTGGTTCATTTTCCATGTGTTTTCCTTCTTACAATACCCCTGAGAGCTTGTAAAGGACTTTTACTCCCATTTTTTCAGTGCAGAGGTAGGAAATGCCATTGCCAAATTCAGTGAGGATGCCTGTGGACAAAGGATAAAGTGGAGGTCTGGAATCCCAAGTTTTACTCGACTCCCTGACAACAACCACATCACCAATTAGGACTGACAGCAGGACACCGAGCCTGGCCCTTTTAAAAATGCATCAGGTTTATCTTGAAAGTTGCTGTCAGTCTTGAGTTGACTGTAACTACCCGAGGAAACTCAGATTTTATGTCCTATATGTCCAGGAGAATGCATTTTTTGTGATGAAAAATTGAAATATACCAATAGGGCCAATTTCTTGAGATGTAAGAAGATTCCTTTTGACTTTTGGTTAAATTTGTCAGTGAAAGGAAGTTAACTCAGTTCAGCTTGTACTGTGTACTTTATTAACCAGAGATCACTTCCATTATTCCTTGTGAGACCACTGAAGAATAAAAAGTCTTTGCTTTGTGCTGAATACATGAAATATTCAGTTAAATCTGGGAAATTTCACTGGCTTTCAATCATTTTCCTGACTTGTCAGAGCATAAGGTGTGCCAAGGATAGAGGACTTGGTATTTTACCCCATGTTCTTTCTGTCTCCTCATTTTTTTGCCTTGGAAAACAAAGGAAAAAAGGTTGAGATTGAAGGCTTGTAAAGCAATTGAGAACATTATGTGTCATTTTGATGGAGTCAGTGGTCAGATTTCAGCCACAGACTGGGCCTTGGTGAAAGCAGTGACAGGCTTTGCTCAGAGATCTGACACTGAAACCCAACCCGAGTCCTTTCAAATGCATGGAGTTCTCTATCTGTTGCATATGAAGACTGTATTACATGGCAGATGCCTGGTTAAAGCAAAATAATGGACAGAAAGTGCAAAAAAAATTGAATTTCATAATTACTTCCCATTGTTCCCCTCCTGTCCTCCCTGCCTTCCAAGCTGAGCACATCCACCTGCTGCTCTCCTCAGCACTGGTGCAACAGAACACATTTGGCATTTCAAGGTGCAGTTCTGGGGGTTGGTGTTTTTCAGTGCTCACCTGCACAAGGGTTAATCCCCTGGTCAGAGGAATCCATCTGTCCCTTCCATCCTGAGGAGAAACCCCAAATATTCCCAGGACCATATGGCTCCATCCAGCCCTTCCACCCAGTGGGCATCTCTGCACCTCTCACATATGTCACACTGCTGCTGCACCAGCACCTCCCAGCTCTTTGTTCCCATCCACCCATCAATTACTCTGTTATTTGCTGCTCAGCCCATGAGCAGAAACCTCAGATAAAATCACATTTCACTGGCCTGTATGAATTACAAGCTGCTGAAGCAGGTTTGAGATGCTGAGACCCCTTTGGATAATTTAACTTTTAGGGGCCAAACTTGCGAAAATCCGACCTGCCTGATGCTTCCAGCTGTAACTGAGGCCTTGATTTGGAATCAGCCATGCTTAGTGGAACACCAGGTGCCAAATCTGGAGCATTTTGAGCAAGTGTTCTGATGTAAACATGATGGATTCACCTGCAGCAGATGGAAGGCAGACAGTGTTTCTGGGCTGACATTTCTAAAGAACCAATTCTGTGCCACGAGAAGAAATGGTGCCTGGTTTTAGTGCTGAGCTGTGTCAGTGTGTACAACCCAACAGTTCCCTTCTCCATCCAGGTCCCACTCTAGGAAGAGTTGTGAACATTTAAAAAGAAACACTGATTTGATCCTCCTGTTTTCTCCTTTGCACCTGGAGCTGCTACAGCTGTTTAATGTTTTTGTTACCCACTTGAAAAAAGAGGAAACAACATCACTTTCCTTGTCAAATCTTTTCTCCTCTTTATATTTTTTTGTTGCTTTATGCAAAGCCTTTTTGATTTACCAGTCCTTGTCTGTGCACTTTCAAGTTGTTTCTCTGGAATCACTCCCTGTAGTGTGAATAAATGTAATTTGTGTCAGCAGCTAATCTTCCTCCAAAGCCCGTATTGTTATTAATATGTTTATTCAATAGTGTTTATTCGAGCCCCAACTTAGGCATTTCCAAGTCCTTTATTTCTGTGTGCCTGGTGCCCATCAATCCTGACCCTCTGCTGGGATTAGGGGGATGAGGGATTACCCTGCAAAACATCTGTCACTGCCACTGCTGCAGGAGCTGCAGGGCTGGGATGGACAGAGCCTGGATTAGAGCTCAGCCAGAGCCTGGGGCTGCTTCTCCTGGCTCTGGTCACACAGCCAGGGCTGCTGGACACATTTTCACCCCTTTTTTCTCCTGTGGGAACTTGTCACAAGTGTCTGTGCTCAGCACTGCTGCACTCACTGATAACCCTAACCACAGTGCCCCCAGCGCTGCTTAAACAGATGAAAATGCACAAAAAGGGATATTAATTCCAGTGCAAATCCTAGTGGTTTAATGAAAAAGTAGCTTTGAATAATTATGTTAATTTTT
Organism: Entomyzon cyanotis; assembly: GCA_024500445.1. Classification (NCBI taxonomy): domain Eukaryota; kingdom Metazoa; phylum Chordata; class Aves; order Passeriformes; family Meliphagidae; genus Entomyzon; species Entomyzon cyanotis. The sequence goes on along the minus strand of JAKEPQ010000743.1, from coordinate 17,978,032 downwards.
TTCTAATATCATCTAGGTTTAGAAAAGCATTTAATCCCCAGAGAATCTTTGCTTTGTGTCCCAGGGTGGAATTTGGTAACATTGGAAAGCAAAGCAAACAAGTGGCATTCCTGAGAACTCAGCGTGGAGCTGTGGAGAGCTCAGTTTGAGAGCCTGCATGGATCTGGATGTAGCCAGGACCACTCGTGTTGAGGTGCAGCCTCACAGCTTGTGGCAGAAGAAATGAGAATTTTCCTAATTACAAACCTTCTCCCAAACTTAAACTGAAGAAATCTAAGCCTAAAGTGTCAGGAATAGTTCCACACAGAGGGAAAACTGGTGAGGTGGTTTTTTCCTGGTCTTTGTGAGGCTTTGGAGCATTAACATGGAGTGTCAACTCAGGATGGCAAAACTACCACCACACTATAGCATTTATTGCTTCTGTGGTAGAAATAACTTTTCTTCTAGAGATTTCTACAATTTGTCTAAAAGCTTCTTTAAGAACATTTGTATGGAGCTGTAATGTTACTGCCAAATCTTATGTGTGAATCAACACAAACATAATTGGGAATTAGACATAGAAATTCCAGATCATGCCATTGGAAATATTTTATAAATTTATCCTCTTGGGTTTGGCCTTGTTCTCATTGAGCCCAAAGCAATTTACATAGGTAGCACGTGCCATAATTTAGCTCCCTAAATATTCCATGTCAGAACCTGGCTAGTTAGGCAGTGCTTAAGCAATAAGCTGCTTTATTTCTAAAGTCACTCACTTCTAATGCTCGAGCTCCAGGTGTCTCAGTGCGGACACTTGAAGTTAAAGAGTTTTCCAAATGTCTCTTTTGAATATCTCTTTGGTTGATGAGCACCATGAAGCCTGCTTGAGGCAGTAAATAATTGCATATACATCCTCTAAATAAGAATATCAATCTAACAAAAATAAAATTGTAGACAGGACATTTTTCCCTTGGGAGCCTTTAGTTCGTTTCCTGTGCTAAGCCATCCTTGTGCCTACACAGAAGGTTGCTGTTTTACAGGAAAACAGCTGAAACACTCATTCCTAATTCAGGTTTCTTCCCTTCCCATTGCCTCCTGGTTGTCACGGGCAGAGCTGTTCTTTTCTTTCAAACTTTTTGATTGGTGCATAATTAAGGAGGTATATGGGACAATAGCTTCTTATTTTAAAAAGCCATAAAGATTTAATGAGAACATGGCTTCAGGGCCTTCCTCAATGAGAAAGGGGAAAAAAAAAGAGAAGAAAAAAGAGGGAAGCACACGTCTTGCTGGTTCCTAGAGAACCCTGCTGAAGCACAATGGAATATCTCCAGACAGCCATGGAAATGAAATGCTGAGAGCTTTTGAAGAGGCAGCTACAAGAGGAAGAGAAAAGGACTTAAACCATTAGATGAAATGAGTGTGCTTTGCAAGGAAAATGATCCAAGCAGAGGGAGGCTGCTCCTGGCTGATGGTGGAGCCTGATGTGCTCCATCTGCTGCTGCGCTTGCTCTGCTTTGCATCAGCACAACTCCGTGCTACAAACACACCTCTGCTTTCTTGGGCCTTTTGTTTTCTGCCTAATTATTTCTAATTTGTCCCTTCCAATGGCGTTTCTCTTCTAATTTTCATCTGGAGGTATTTTCCTTTCTTTGCTGCTTTGTTCCATAAGCACTGTTCTCACATCCCCACTCTGCAGCCCTTTTAATCTCTCTGAGAGCAAACTGATGCATCATCTGAGAATTCTGTCTGTGATCCTCATCAGACAGACTGCAAGATAAATTCAGAGGAACAGAGGCATGTACACCTTGCAAAAGCAAAATCTTTCGCAGAATTTCGCTAAAGACAAAGGGTTCCAAGTCTGAGCAACGCTGTCTTTCGAATTCACTGGTGAAGGGAATGCAAATCTGAAGGTCTGTTCTTTAGCTGGCCCTTTGCAGCATGAAGTGCCCTTTGTTTAATGCTGTGCTATAATGTAGAAAATTCCTTTCTTCCAACGTTGCCTGCAGTAGAATTCATCATCGTATGGAAACAGTGGTGTGTGCTAGGAAGATGTGGAAAGAGGAAGCGATATTTATAGAGCAGATGCTAAATTAACTGCATGCATTAACCAAAAGACAGGATATACTTCAAACAACACCATGTGCTGCTGTTATATTCGTTTCTGTTTGACCACTGTAAAGGACATCCTGAAAGGTGCTGTGAATGGTCAGTGCAGAGTGGTGGTCAGTGCCTGACTTTTGGGAAATCAAATGGGAAATCGAGGCTTTGTGCATACCTGAACAGACCAAAGGTACCACACAAGTGCTGTGTGAATCACAGAATTACCTGCACTGGAAGGACCCTAAATCCCATCCAGTGCCACCCCAGCCCTGGCAGGGACACCTTGCACTGTGCCAGGCTGCTCCAAGCCCCAATGGCCAAGCTGCCCTTGGACACTGCCAGGGATCCAGGGGCAGCCACAGCTTCTCTGGGCACCCTGTGCCAGGGCCTGCCCACCCTGCCAGGGAACAATTCCTGCCCAAGATCCCATCCAGCCCTGCCCTCTGGCACTGGGAAGCCATTCCCTGTCTCCTGGCCCTGCAGCCCTTGGCAATTGTCTCTCTCCAGCTTTCCTGCAGCTCCTTCAGGCACCAAAAGGCCACACTGAGGTCACCCCAAAGCTTCTCCTCTCCAGGCTGAACAATCCCAGCTCTGCCAGCCTTTCCTCCCAGCACAGCTGCTCCATCCCTCTGCTCATCCTGCTGCCTCCTCTGCACTCTCTCCAGCAGCTCCACATCCAGAATAATGCTCAGAAGGGAGCCAAAAGCTCAGAATAAATGTGGAGCCTAAACAGAAACAAATGGTGTCACCTTTTGGCCCAAGGCAGACAGCAAGGAAAGATAAACACAACAGCCTTGCCCCTTCCCAGCAGGTCATGGACACAAACTGCAGAGCAGGGCAGCACCTTGGGCTCTCTCTCCTGCTGCTCTCCGTATTTTCACAGGGCTGGGGGAGACTGCCCTGCGCCCCTGGCTGTCCAAACAGAGATGCCTCAATCCAGATTTGTCTCACAAAATCCATTTCTGGCCCTCTGAAAGTTGTGAATTTTGCAGCGTTGACCCAGAGCTGCTGTAATCAGTGCAACCTTTCTTTCCATTATCCTGGCTGCTTATAGAACTAAGTTTTAAGGTCCCCACTTTGCAGCATAGGAAACAATGTATTCTCTGTTCCCAATATTTATTGTAAAAACATCCTCTCTGTATGCTCTCCCAGCTATCATGTGAAGTAGCTGACTGGATGCATTTCCACACCTCCTTCTACAAAGATTCTTCCCAAGATGGATTAACATCCTTTCCAAAAAGCAGATCAAATTAGTGCTATTGGAATATGTATAGCCATAGGAGGCTTCAGTGCTTTTTTAGAGACTTTTTAAAGCTTTTAATGTTTTGTGCTAAGGTATAGAGAAGTCTTTTCTGTTTGATACATATACAAATGGTCTATATTTCCAGAAGCCTTTCTTGTGCTTCAAAAAATTATCATTTCTTTTGTGTGCCTCTATTCAGCAACTTTCCTGTTGGTGGTCAGAGCAGTTAAAACAGGGGGTTTTTAATATGTTTTTTCTGTTGTTCTTTAAAGATTCTGGCTGTTGTGATAACGATAGGTTAGCAGCTCCCCTTTATTGGGTACCTTGTCCATGCAGATGAACAGATGGATTCACTCACATACATGCTCATATGGAACAGACATCCCATTATTTATCCTTGGTTTCCTGCAGCAGATTGTGCAATGTAAAGTCGTTGTAAAAGCCATCTTGTAGTGCCTGGCCTCAGCTTTAGGGTCAGCCTCAGCCTCCAGAAACCCAAACACAGTGAGTGTTTTGACATGTCAAGCTCTAAAGCTCTCTAGGAGTCTGGAAATAGTTTGTGAGTGAACAAAGAATCTGTGGAAGGCTGGAATGTGACCTAGGATAAAGCAGAAGTGATTCAACCTGTGCAGTAAAAGGAAAAAAGTTTCAGTTTTTCAGCCAAGGAAACTTTGTGCCAGCTGAATTCCACTACCCAATTTTATTTCATTCTATTTTTTCAGCACTGCCTGTGTGAGATGCTCCCAGCAAGGCTGCAGTTTGGGCACTGGGACATTCCATGGGATGTTACTGCCGGGAGGGAGGGATGGGGATGGCTGCATTTGCTCTCAGGGTGTCTGGGGACACTCTGGGACTGCTCTGGGAGCTGCTCTTCCCTCTGCTGCCCTGCTCAGTGTGCACAGAGCATTTTAGCTGTCTGCCTGCAAAACTAAGGAACAGCAAAGGCCATTGCTGGCAGGCTGGGCTGCTCTGCAGGAGGAGCCATGTGGTTTGGAGCATGTGCAGACCCTCTGTGTCCCCTGCTCTCCTCCTGCTCTGATCCCACCTTTTGTTCTGCTCTTGTGCCTTCCTCCATGTGCACAGACTCTTGTAGAGCAGCTTGTGGCTTTCTTTGAAAAGCACGGTCCTGGGTTCTTGTAGGAGAGATCAGTGTTTAATGTGTCCTAATCTGTGCGGTGTTGAATCAGGGCAGAACTACAGCAGACATTGGTTGTCTTTAAAGTGTAGCTATTCCTTGAGGTATTGAGATCTCTGAGTATGAAAAAGTGCAAATTTGGAATTCAGGAGTTCACTGCCTGCTGTTAAAGTCAGGAGATGCTTTCCACTAATAACAGGGGTTTGTGGCTTTCAAGTTTCCCCTGAAATTTTGGCAGCACAGACTCAAAGTTTCCATGGTGGGTGTTAAATGCTGTCCTGACAGGCACAGTGGAAGGCTCCAGAATAATTGTCCACAGAGCAAGGTTTAAACAGGGAGCAATAAATAAGATTTAGGCCATGCATTGAGCAGGGATGAGAAAACAAACTATTGAATGGCTGTTCATTAAGTAAGCACTGCAAGGGGAAATATGGTGAAGTAGCACAATTGTAAAGTATATCTTTCTGATTTATGTGTGTATAGATGCAATGACAGGTATTCAAGTTGCAGGGTAATGTTGGTAGCACTTTCTGACTTCTAAGTTTGATGTTCCACCCTTGCTGGTGAGCTCAGTGTGTGTCATATTGATGTGTGTGCTGCTTCATCCTCTGGTCAATTGTAATGAAATTAACTGTGTCATCAAGTCTCAAAAATGCTTTTCAGTTAATGCCAGTGTTTCTGAATACCTCTGAAATTGGAGAGAAATAGCCAACTTGCTGGGTTCCCAGTGTAAGCCTTTCATGTGACAGTTCTAACAAGAAATGTATGCAAAGCCATTAGAATGAATGGCATGATGGCAAACTGAATATTGCAAGAGAGAGGACAGAATTGGTATTTAGTATAATATTGCTTCCCTTTATGTTTTGAATACCTCAGTTCTAGGGAATACAGTAGAACTTTAATTTAAGCCTAATTGTTGGAATTTAGTGTTGTGCTGAAATGTCAATTTTCATTTCACTGCAGAACTGAAGCTTTACAAACACCATGGGATTTCTTGCCAACTTCAGTGGAGAAACTGCTAAAACCTGCACAAACCAGCTAAGATGGGAAATCCTCAATTTAGCCTAAATATGAGTTAGCTCATGGATCATGCTCAGAGGCAGTGGGTGTTACTGCTCGGGGTGATCCAGGGCAGCAGCACAGACCAGTGTTTGGGATGCCTGTTGGTCAAACAGCAGAGGCCACACACCTCACTGGAGACAATGGAAAGGAGCCAAACTTCCCTGAAGGAATCATTCCTCAGGTGGATCTGGGATGAGGAGGACACTCAGGGAAAGCTACAGAGTTTTCAGAAGTGCTGAAAATTGTTGTGATCACTCTTGTCAAGGGCTGCTGCATCCACCATCAAAAACAGTAATGGGGACAACACATTCCCTAGGGAAGATGGGGTTCACATCAAGAGCTTGTGTTGCCAGAGCTGTATCACTCCTGTGTCACAAATTTAACACAGTTAGCCAGAGTGGCCTCAAAACAAAGCACGTGCTGCAAATTCCAGCTCAGGCTCTGCTTTGTCACTGATCTGCTGCCAGCACAAGGCACTGGCCCAGAGCCAGAGAGAAACAGCCAACGTGCTGTGGTTTCCTTGTTCTCTTAGGGGCTTTGGTTCCCTGCAGTGCAAGGTGAGTTCTGTGAAACCCCAATCCTGGAGATGAGCTTTGACAATGACACTGTGGGTGCTGGGGGTACAGGCATGGAGCAAAGTGGGAAAGAAGAGCCTAAAAACTGAAACCTCCAATTCTGTGTAGCAGAATTGTGGATGAATCCATGGCAAAAGTAGGGATGAGTCTTTTCTTCTCCAGAAATGCACCCTGTACCCGATGCACAAATCCAGCCCTGCATTAACTCTCCTTAGCACCCACAGCAGCTCACTGTGTGCTGCTCTGCCTCCCTGCTCCCCTCTGGCTCCAGGGGCTGACTGAGCCAGCTGGATTTTCTCCATTCCTCCCCAGCACAGTTCCAGGCTCCTCCTTTGGGAACCTCCTCTGGTGAGCAGGAGCCTGCACTTGTGCCTCTTTGTCTCTCCTTTATTGTGCATCTTTTCTTCTCTCCTCTTTTAACCTCTGCATCTCCAGGCACTGCTTCCTGAGCGTGCAGCATCCTCTGGGTTGTAAATCCCTTCCATCCCCAAAATTCCCAGCTGGCACAGGCAGATTGCCATGTCCCAGCACAGTCCAGCCCTCACTGCTGCCCTGTCCTGATTCCTGCTTTGGGAGAGGAGCAGCCCCGGGCTAGAACAGGTCCTGCACTTCAGCCAGCGCCAGATCTTTGCAGTGGGGCTATTCCCTGCTCTTCCATGCTCCCCCTGGGCTGTTTGATGTGAGGACTGACTGACACCGGAGAGGTGCAAAAGCCGGGCAGAGGGTGGTTAAAATGTGGTGGAGGAGCTGTAGGGAATGTGGGAGAGGCACCAGGGCAGGATGGCACTGAGGGCAGGGAGGCTGTGGAATAGCTGTGTGTGCACAAGGTGCCATGAGCTGGAGACAAGCTCTGTCATTCCAAAAACAAACAGGTTTGGGGGGAGAATTAACTGTACAGAGCCTGCTGAGCAGAAGAGAGTATGACTGTCGTGCTTTTTGGCAGGCAGGAGAGAAGAGAGTAAGAGTTGAAAGTGGGAATGAAAATGGCAAAAAATTATGGGGAGTCAGAATAGTGTGTGTTGGAGAAAACAGGGTTAAAGAAACATGGAGAAAGTAGGAGACAGTCCAGAAATTCATAGCTGACACTGCCCCATTTTTTCAATGTATAATTGGAACCTTTTTCAGAGGGAGGGAGGAGAAATGGAGTGGGAAAATGCTGTGGATCATGACACCTCTTATTCTGATTTTAATTATCCTATAGAGGGGCAAGTCATCTCTGCACAGATGGGCCTCTTTCCTCTCTCTCTAAAGTGGCTTAACCCTAACCTGTCTGATGGGCCTGGTAATTATAAGTTTTACAGGCTGAAATGTGGCTGGAAATTATCAGCACATTTAGATGTGGAAGGATGTAGATATTTTAATAACCCAATTTTTGTATTCCATTTTCTTCGTTCTGAGCCTGAAGTCTCCATGTGGCTTACAGTGGGAATGAAAATCATGGTAGAGATCTTGCTGAAGCTCTGTATATCCAATTTAAATCAACATCAGTGTGAAATGGGGCCAGCATCTTCTTGATTGCAACAAGTGGGATTCACCTTATAATGTGAGACTATTTCACCTTACATTTATGGAGACAGGAGTTAAAAATGCAGCCTGGTGTAAGGCAGAAAAATAAAACTAACACGAGTGTTATAATGAACACAATGATTTGAAAAATCATAGGAGACTTGAAAATTCTGGTATTCAAGAGCCTTTCTTTCCTAAACAGAAAGATCTCCTGGCCCTGCAGGGTTTCAGCAATGTTCAAAGATTAGGCAAATTTACTAAAATATTGATTGGATTATAATATTATGATGTTAGAGTGAACATCCTGAACTGGTTGTCTTTGGGAAGAGATTTGGTGATGCAGTAAGGAGTGACTGTGGCAGGAGGTATTGTGCTGATGTTCAGCTAAACACTCAGAGCAGCACAAAACTGACTTTGGAGGCCTCTTATTTTAGCCCTGATGAAAATTCTTTTTTTTCCCCCCCAGTATTCTTAAGGTTTTGTTTTTAAAGAATTATACCCTCTGCTCCTCTGAGTGTTCCTGCACAAAGGTTTCCCCTCACGCTTGCTTTTAGCTGCGTTTCAGCCGAACAAAGCAGTCAGCTCTTGCTAATTCTACACCCAAGGGGCTCCTCTTTCTGTACATTTCTTAATTACATGGGATATTAAATAGGGGGCAGAAATGCAGTGCATTGTATGAAAGGGCTGAACACAGTGAAATGAAGCCCTGCTCCAGCCTGACCCACATCCACATCATACAGCCCAGGCTGCTGAGGGGAAGGAGGAACAAGCACAGACTACTGAAGGGTTTGGCACCTACTTATTAAAATCACTGTCAGATTTCTTAACAGACTCTCTGGCACAGGAATTCCAAGACAGCTGCATGCCTGGAGACTGCAGGCTTGATCTGTGGAGGATTGTAGTTCACACAGGCTCTGCAGATCCTGGAGAATATGTCCCTAATAAACAGTCAAACCCCACCTTCTCCCCAATGCACAGTCCTGCCCCTGACTTGGCATTTCAAAAATTACTTCCCTATTTTCTCAGCACAGGAAAAACCCACAGAAGGAACCACCAGTGCCCCTATTTGTATATTCTGTTTTAATGCTTGCTTCAGTTTTTTTCTGCCAGGTTTTATTCTGAGTGTTTGGGGAGGTCTGGGAGTCGATAAGCACTTGGTCTGTTCTGTTGTGGAATTTCCTTGGAAAAATTCACCAGCAGCAGAGGTTTTGCTGAAACAGGTTTCTTTCTGCCTGTCCCCAAACATATATTCTCTAAAGCACATCAGCAGGTGGCATCAATATTCTCTGCCAGTATCCCCCCAGGCTGTGGCATTGTGGATATTCACAGTGCTCACGTTTAGTGAAGGTGCTGCAGTGAGGAAAGGAGGGAGCTGCTCCCTTCCTGATTAAGAAAAGAAGCAAGAGACATTTATGAATTGCACCCCAGAACTAGATTAGATGTTAGAAAAGACACCCAAACATCAAGAGGGGAAACACTGGAAGAGATTGCCTTGGGCTTGGGGAACATCCAGCATTAGAGGTTTTCAGGGAGAATTAGACCAATGTCTGCCATGGGCTATGCAGGTATTGCTGGTCCTGCCCTGGGCAGGAGAGTGGTGTAGCTGAGCCTCCTTGCAGCCCTTCCTGTTCTGATTTTATGCTGCAGAGAAGAAACTGTGCCCAGAGTTTCCCCAAATACAGGATCTCTGCCACTTGGGCTTGCAGGACTGAAAGGACAGCAAAGCTTTAGTCATACAAATCCTCATGAGAGCACCCAGAAAATATCTGTTCTACAGAAATTTGTTACTGTGTTTTATTAGCAGATTGAGTTTTAAAAGTGTGTGTAAATCCAGTATGGGTGAGCAAGTGAGGCCATAAGACTTAATTATCCAATAGGTCTGGGGTTTGGCTGCTGGGTTTGAAGCAAAGGAATGCCTTATTCATGGACTCTAATCCTGGTCCTTGACTTGATCACTGATTCTCTCTGCTCTTTCCCCAGACCCAGGAAACTAATGACTCTGTCTTGCAGGGCTCTTTTCACTAAGCAGTTCCCAGTTATCTAAACTGTTGTTTCCCTGTACTTCTTTCCCTTTAACTTTTTGACTCCTCTGACTCTGTGTGGGTTTTGTGTCATTCCAGAGGCTGCAGGCAGCCCTGCAAGGACAGCCCAGTGTTTTTCTTGCCTGCAGTTCTGTGTTTCGTAGCCTAATGGGTGTGATAACAATCTGCAAAAATCTCAAGCCTGTAAACACTGAAGAAGAGCAGGAATGGTTCCAAGGATGTGTGGGAAGAAGTTGACCAGAGGAACATGGATCGTGTGTGCTCTGATAAGTATCTTCACAGCTGGATCTCTGAGAATGGAATATGCTTTCAAAAGATTTTTCAGTCCACTTTAAATAAATGATGAAAAGTGTTCTGCAGCGTCAGCTCTTGATGGTGCTCAGCACACTCTCAGAGCACATATGCTCATTCTTTCCCCCAGAAAACCAGTTAAAGGGCATGAGAAACCTCCACTGCAGCTGCTACATATCACAGGAAAAAAATCCTTGGAGTTTTGTTGCTGATTTGGAAAATTCAGAGCTGACTCGTGATCTTTCTTTATGGTGGCTGAATGTCTCTACAAAATTCACCATTTGAAGTGTCTGTGGGTCTCAGGTAGCAAATTTTGCTCCCTTCCTTGCAGGATTGATTAATTCCACTTCCCAGTTTTCCAAACCCAGAAGGTTTTAATGAATTCCATGTAGTTTTCTGCTCCTTGCCAGTGCTGTATGCTAATGCAATGTGAAAATGCTAATGGCAGTAATAAATTTGGTACATTTACTATCTTCTGAAACAAAACCTTGCTGGGTTGGGTGATAAGGATGTCTTTCTTCTGCACATCTTTATAGGATTGTGTTGCCTGTGGAGCTCGGAGGAGCTGGGCAGATATGGAGCACACCAAGGCATGCAAGGGACAGCCCCTTCTGGAATTCCAGGATTCAAGTCTTTGAGTCCCCATGGATCTGTGAGCCAGCAGAAGATGTCTTTGCTCTGCCTTCCTTCCAGGTGACACTTCCACAGCCACAATTCCCTGGATGAAGGCTCCTTCCTTCAGGCTCTGAGCAGGGCAAGACATCCCCCTGGGCTATTTCCTATCAGGCTGTCAGCAGAAACACTGACTTTCCTTGTGTTTGTCTCCCTCTCCTCTTGCATGGATTCACTCCAGACAGAGCCATGGGAAATGATCTTTGTGCATCTCCAGTGGCTTTTTCTCCAGCTGCTCTGCTCCTGTCCACAGCCTGGGTGCAAATGTGTCACTGATGCTGCAGCAGAGAGGCTGAGGCTCTCAGCTTCTCTCTCCTCACTTTAAAACACCACTATTGGCTTCCTGTCACTTGACTTCAGGCCTGATTAATACTATGTAAAACTGAAGACTCCACAGCTATTCTTCAAAAGGATTTAAAGTCCCCTGATTTCCCACAGTGAAGTGAGCAACTGCATTATTTCAATGTGAAGGAGAGAAAATTGAGATCAATATCCCCTCGTAAATACAACGCAGCAATTCGTAACAACAGCGATGATTTCATTTTTTCCAAGGCCAGGGGACCAAAACCGTGGCAGTTCCTGTGTTCTTCCATGGTCATATATTTCTGTGTTAAACTTCTCCAGGTGGTTGACTTGATGTCACAGGGCTCAAGGAACGTGCCTTCAGGATATGTTCTGAAGAAAATAAATAACTTTGTCTTACAATATTTGGGGGAAACACTGGCAGTTCCAAGCAGTTTTGCCTTTTCCACACTCAGTGGTGATTCAGGATTCAATTCACTCCCAGACTACAAAGACTGAAGGGGATTAGACACTTGATCAGCCTGGAAATCCCTAATCCAAGTCTTGACTGGCCTACAGGTGAGGATTTAAATGGCTAAAGGGTAAAGGTGAACAAGGAGTGCTTTGAAGGAAGGCATTTTCTTGCAGAGGACAGGGAGTTTCTCATGGTGTGATGTTCTGCCATGATGCTTCACCTCAGAGGCAGGAGCAGCCTGCAGGCAGCAGGGCAGAAAAATGGCTGAAAAACTTGTTCTTCTTTAGAAGTGAAAAAGTTGGGGTGCTTTTGGTTCAATCACGAGAGAGGAACTGAAACACAGCAGAAGTGCTGCTGCAGCTAAAGATCAACACTTTTACGTATGAGGATGTTACTCTAAAGAGAGTCTTCAAGTCTGAACTGGAAATCCTAGGAGAGAGGATGAATATTGATATTGATATTGATGATATTGATATTGATATTGATATTGATATTGATATTGATATTGATATGGATATTGATATGGATATTGATATGGCATGACAAGCTCTCTAGGGACTTGTAGAGAGGGTAAGGTGCAGAGTAAATGCATTCAGAGTAAGAAAAGAAGCAGAATAGGTGCACTGATTGTCCCCTCAAATTAAATGTAAGGATTGCCATGCATTAAACCATGGTAACTCTGGTTTGCTGTTATTCCAGTTGACCTCAGCAGGGATTGCATAAATACACGGATGCAGGTTGGATGTAGATCCCTCTCTGGGTGACAAATACATATTCCTGTCATCCAGAAGCACTGTGGTTTCCAGAGTTCCTTCTGATGCTGAGGAATCACTGAAAACTTTATTCATTTGGGACGAATCAGTTTGTGTTCTGTTTCCAGAGCCAGATGGGCAGGGCAATAAACTCTTTTGGGGGTGGAGGGATTGAGCTGTTGAAGTGTTGGGTAGGAGTTGGAATTAATTTCAGATGAAGAGATGTTTGCATGCTAAAGTCTGTGCTAACTCCAACTCTTGGACTCGATTTACTTGAAGAAAAGCTGTGCTAAGGGAGTGAAAAAAAAGGTTACACGCCTCTCGCAGGGAGTCTGGGCAACGGGAGCAGCGGGATTTATGTATCTGCCCTGTGGCTGAGATTAGATAGCCAGCAACTGTAGCCTGGGGGGAAATGTGTCATCATTTGCATGCAGCAAGGTAATTACAAGTTCCTCCATTAAATCTTCCGCTCTGCATATGGATCTACGGCTTCGTTAGGACAAGTCCAATTACCTTGCTGCACCCTACATGGAAATGTACTTGGAGTTCACTCGCTGCAAAACAAGGCTGCCAGTGTGCTTGGTGGGGTGGGTGTGCTGTGGATATTCTGCACCAGCTGCAGGACTGGGATGTGCTTCCATTTGCTGCCATGTATAATTCAGGATGTTCATAAAGAGCATGAGCATCCAGATATCTGAAGGATACTTTGGGGCCATCCTGGGAGTTCCACTGATTGGTTATCAGGGGATCAGTGCACAGAGTTTCACTCCAGCAAGTGCAATGATTTCACACTCCCAGGCAGGAGAATATTCAGGCTGTTTCTGTAGCAGAGCAGGAGCAGTAGATGCAGGTAAAGGGACCTTGGGTTTTTATTGGAATCTTAGGCCTTTAATACAGCTTTGAATATTAATGGTGAGGTGTCATCAGTTCTGCTCATGGACTGTTCTCTCTTCAGCCTGAAAGCTGCGTTTCTTTCCTGTCTGTTGCTTCTTCTCTGATCTGCTTCTCCTGCCAGTTGACGAAGCTTTCAAACAAAACCATCTCTGCTTCTTGTTTCACAAGATCTTTGTTAAGACAAGGCAAAACCAAGATTAATTCTCTGCCTAACAAGTCTTTTGGAGTTCATTTTTGCCCTTATTGTCTCTTCAGTGGGTCTGGGGTGTGGCTTTGTAGCCCACGCTCCCTGAGAAGTCACTAATTCATTTTTCATGTGCCTCCAGTTAGGTAATCCTTGGAGGGAAAAGGAGTCTCTTGTCACCCTGCTGTCCAGTGAGGGCTGCAGTGCAATGAATGACCACATTTCAGTCACTCATTTCAGCTTCTTTTCAACTCCCATAGCTGAGAGATTAAGACTTTGCATTAAACTGCAGGATTTTGCTTTCTCTCCATTTCTTCTTCAGTCTCTCCTTGCTGATAAATAATAGATACAGGAGAATGAATAAAGCACTAAACTTGTGCCATGGGACTGAAGTTTCCATCTAATTGGTGGTCCAGCCCAGTGTGAAATCTATTTGGTGGTTTCAGCTTGGTATTTCTGGAACAGTGTTCCTCCTGTGAAGATATTAACTGTAAAAAAATTTAGCGTGGCAAAGCAATCCCAGTGTCTGCTTGAGAAATGCCAGAGATGAAGTTAATCTAGGAGCAGGCAGCCTTCACTGGGCTGTGTGGGGCAACCAGTGCTGTGCCCCTCACACTCCTGGGAGCTCTGATAGACAATGTGTGGGTTTCAGTGCTTGGGCTTTGGAGTGAAATCACAGAACCACAGAATGGTCTGGGCTGGGAGGGACCCTAAATCCCATGCAGTGCCACCCCAGCCCTGGCAGGGACACCTTGCACTGTGCCAGGCTGCTCCAAGCCCCAATGGCCAAGCTGCCCTTGGACACTGCCAGGGATCCAGGGGCAGCCACAGCTTCTCTGGGCACCCTGTGCCAGGGCCTGCCCACCCTGCCAGGGAACAATTCCTGCCCAAGATCCCATCCAGCCCTGCCCTCTGGCACTGGGAAGCCATTCCCTGTCTCCTGGCCCTGCAGCCCTTGGCAATTGTCTCTCTCCAGCTTTCCTGCAGCTCCTTCAGGCACCAAAAGGCCACACTGAGGTCACCCCAAAGCTTCTCCTCTCCAGGCTGAACAATCCCACCTCTGCCAGCCTTTCCTCCCAGCACAGCTGCTCCATCCCTCTGCTCATCCTGCTGCCTCCTCTGCACTCTCTCCAGCAGCTCCCTGTCCTTGCTGTGCTGCCCAGGGCTGGGGCAGCTCTGCAGGTTGGTCTCACCTGAGGGGCAGAGGGGCAGAATCCCCCCTGCCCTGCTGCCCACGCTGGGCTCAGCCCAAGGCAGGTTTGGGGTCTCAGCTACACATACAGCTTTCCAGGGCTTCTCCCAGAGCTGCTCCTGCTGCTCAGCCCAGCCTGGATTGATCCCAGGGCTTGCCCTGACCCTGGTGAACTTTGCTTTGTGATACTGCATTTATTTTTATGTATATATATTCAAAAGTACAATTATGTATGCATATATATATATATAGATGCATAAATATATATGCATGTATACGTATATGTATATGTATATGTATATGATGTATATGTATATATATACATTTATATATACATATACATATTCATATATATACATATATAAAAAAGTGAAATACTCCTCCCACAATTGCCTCATACAGGGGAAAACACCACCTGGCTGTGACTTGGAAAGTAAATGTCTGATCTCACTTACGTCACTGCAAGAGCTATCCTTTGGTAATGAAGAAGAAATCTACACCTGATATTAATATGCTGTTTGCAAATCATAAATTCCACTGGGTTTGACTTTTTTAGCCTAATATATAATTTGTATCTTTAAAAGGGAATAGAATCAGGAATAAGTAACACGAAGTTGGACATTTCAGCCCATATTCTGTGTCTTTTGGATTCCTATGGAAAGCATGGTTCTGTACAATCATTTATCTTCATTCAAATGAGTAGTGATAATTTTATGTGAATTGTTTTTGCAGGCCACAGTGACCTCAGAGTCCTAGCTGAGGTTCATTGCCAGAAAAATGCTGAAAGAGGGAACATTGAAGCACCTGTATAAATGCAGAGTCAGTTCAGTGATTTCTCCTGCGCTGGAAAGTGGGTCAGAACTTTCTGAACATAATAATTGGAGCTTTGGTCTGAAATCACCCCTGGGTTTTGTAGTTTGAGTAGTCATTGGGGCACTGACTACCATGATGTTCCTGGCAGTGCTCATCACTAAAATTATCCCCTTGTGTCTAAAAATTCTTTTCATTTTCTTTCTCCTCTCTAGAATCCTGAGACAGGTTTCCCAAAGAATTTTTATCCCTGGAAGTATTGAAGGCCATGGTGGAACAAGGTGAGCTTTAAGTCCTTCCAACCCAAACCATTCTGGGATTCTGTGATAATCCCAGAGCAGTTGGTGGAATCTGGCAGTAAAAAAGTTCTTTTTGCACTGGGAGTATTGGCAGTGTTATGAGTGGACTGATCCCTTCCTCCAGGCTTCCACTGACCAAAGGTTAGCACAGGAAATTCCTGAGGTTTATCCACTTGTCCAGCACTGAAGGTGTTTGCATGAAGCCAGTTCAGGGTACTGGCAGGAGAGATACAAAGGTTTGCAATCCTGCTCTTGTGTGTAGAGAACAAACTGCACAAGAAATTACAGAACATAGCAGCCTTAGGAATTATTGGTTCTGCTTCAGTCTTTGCTGTGTCTTTAAACAGACCCATAGCAAAAGCGAATTTTCTAAAATTCCCTGTAAAACTCTGTTGTGTTGCAGAATTAAAAAACAAACAAAACAACAGAGTGTGCTGAGGCCAACAGCAACTTTCTGTTGGCTTCAGAGAGTGTTGAAGCAGCTGCTGAGTGAAATCTCACCATGAACCCATCATGTTTAGACTTTCTTCTTTTGAGAAGAAGATGGGAAAGGCCAGATGTGTCCTGCAGCTCTGCATTGCTGTCCTGGAGAAGCAAAGCCAAGTGAAGAGCTTTTAGGAGAAAGGAAGCAGCAACAGGGCCTGATGGAAGAGCTTCAATACAACAGAGAGCCCCAGTGAGGCTTTGCATCTTCCAGCACTATCCAGGATGACTCTTTGGACAGAAAATCCCTGCAGGAGGCAGGGCTGGCAGGGAGAGGGCAGATCCAGGAGCAGTGGCTCTGTCTGAGCAAAACTCGGGGGTTTCAAAGGGAATCTGCTCCAAAGCTGGTGCTGTGGTTGGAAAGCCCTGTTTGTCCTGAGAAATCCCTTCGATAACAAAGTGGGGCATTAACAAATAGCAATTACATTTCTGTTCAAGATGTTGGCCGTGGCAAATAAAACGTTGTCTCATTGGGTAGCTTCTGTTGCTACATCCAGGACACACATTTCAGCAGCCTGCTGCTCATCACTGTCTCCTCTCCTGAAGGAGATAAATAATATTGACCTTTGGAAATAGGTGGCTCAATAGTTTAGCTTGGCTTCAGAACTTGCCAAACCTCATGACTATGTCTGGGAGGATTGTTTCAGATATATCCATGTCAATAAGAACTTATGTGAGCTAAAATAACCAATTTAAGAGTGCAGGACTCAGTCATCTTGTTGACAAGCTGCCTTCACGCTAGATATGTTTTCTATTATTGATGACATTTCCAGCAGATCCCAGAACAATGCTAGGTGAGTTCTAAAATTAATATCCCTTCTTGTGGTTCATTAGTTGGACTAGGCCTGGATAATAAATGGAGCTACAAAATCCAAAAAAGCAAACAAACCCCTGCATTTCCTCCCAGATCCAATTCCAAAAATGAAAATGGGTTGGTTTTTTTTAATAGATAATTTGAACTTTGGCTGAAGAATCTTTATGGAAATTCTAAAAACAGCATGCTCATTTTTCTTTTCACTTTCATATGCCTGCTGAGTCCCAATCAGAGTGATAATTAAAATGTTGAAATGCAATGAAATAATGTCTGTGATGTGTTTCTAAGCAGAAGCAGAGCTCTCTCGCAAGCTTTCAGCTCAGTTCTGCAGGCCCAGAGGATTTAGCTGTTTCTGATAAGCCTAGATAAGCTCCTGGACTTCTGAATGCATGAACTGCAACTCTGAGCTTGGTGAAGTTCACTTATCACCAGTGAATTTAGTATTTAATTTAATATTGTTTTATCAGCTGTCTTTGTATAACTTTCCTTCCTCCTCTCCCCTTCAGCCCCCCTCAAAATCCTACCTGACATTTTTAACTCAAACCCCACTGAAATATTAGAAACTTCAACACAGTAATTATAGATCAGCATATTTTAATTGCAGTCTACAGGCCCTGGTAGAGGTCGATAACTGTATAGAGCAGCAAAGGTGTTTAAATCACTCACAAATTAAATATGTTTAGAATTTTGGACCAAATAACTTCAATCTGTAAATATTTAGTTGCTAAATAAGTAGTTCATTTGGAATGAATATAGGTTTTCTATGGATACTTGTGTTCTTTTCATATTAATTGCTGTTACTGAATTAAACACAATCCTGTGTTCCTTCAGTTAGACCAAGACCTCAAAATATCAGGAACATTATTGGTTATTTTATAACCTTGACTTTATAACAAGATGCTTGAATAGTTCTAATGATTTCCAAAATGTAATATCTGTAATGTTCTTATTGTAATTTGGGATAATTCTTTATAATGGTAGAATTATAGTTTTTAAGAGAGTGATATATGCTCACTAGTCTGTGTTGAACAATGCTTGTCACTTTGGATTTTGAAATGTTTCAAGGTAATTATATATATCTTTAGCTGTGGTGAAATAACATACAATTAACAAATTAACAATTAACAAAAACATCCAAGTTTGCTTCAAGGCCTTCCAATATTAATGTTTTCTTTTGAAACTCTTCACTCTCCAAGACGTGTAATTCTCCACCACACTCACGTGGTTTGCCTGCCTTTGTTACCTGAGTCATCTCAGTGCTGCATGGGCTTGGGAAAACACATTGCCAGGTGTGTCACCAGAGCAAATCCTGTGCTCCTCGTGCCAGGGATTTTAGAGCACCTGATTCCATTCCAGAACTGACATTTCATTATTAATATTTGATTCCGTAATTACTTGATATTTAACCTTCTTATGCCACTGGGGAGGGGTTGAAAAATGATAATTTTCTGGGGGACAAAACTTGGAGATTCCAATCAGTTTGATGTTAAGTTGCTGCACTTTCAGTTGGGAAGTGATGTGGTTGAATTATTCTGTCATTTAAAGTGCCCTTTCACTTCAGTGCAATGTCATTTCCATTCCCTATGGAATTCTTGGGGTACTTTTCATGTTCTGCTCAACACTCATCAGGAAAATCATGTCAGGAAAGAAGAACCTGTGTGTTTCCAAGCAGCAAGGTGCATGTGTCGTTTGCATTCGTAATTCGATTTCAGCAGGAGCATGAAGGTTTTGCAAGCAAACAGAAGAACCTGGCCGTGGCAGATGCTGAAGAGAATATCAAAGCAGTGGGCTGATACCACATTTCAAATGGAAGATTTAGTGTGGAGAAATGTGCCTGATGGAAGGCCTGGAGGGTGAGGAGGTGCTGAGTGCTGCTGTGCAGTGGGACAGCAGTGGAGCTCAGCTCTGTGCCCACCATATTCTCTAAAAGAATATCAATTGTTAACTGTGCTCTGCTGCTCGTGGAGGATTTTTACAGGACTTGATAACTGAGGGCAGCTCTGATAAATGCTGTAAGACAAAGATTTATGCTCTGAAAAGTGGCAAAGGGAAATTTCTGCTCTGATTTTCATCTTCGCTTGGAAAGGAGAAGGGAATGTGCTCTGAGCACAGACAGCTTGGAGAGCTGCATCTTTCCCCCTCAAGCTGTGCATTTAAAGGTCCTTAGGAGATGATATAAAATATGTTGACAGTTTGTGAAACACAGCAATGCTGCAGATTCATCTGCCATGTAGACAAATCTTTATTTCTTACAATTATAAAGTAATTATAGTCAGGCAAGCTTAAAAAGCTGCAGAGTTCTCCCTTATTGTGCCTGTTCAGCTGAAATTATTAATTGAAAACTGAAGTTTCTAGAACTCTCACCTCGGAGGACTCAAAGCAGCTCTTCAGACTCCTTGGTGAGCCATGTTGGTCTAAATTCAGAGTGAAAATACGTTGCAACTATAATGTTATTGATTCTTTATTGCAGGTATTAATCTTTTCCTTTAGCAGTAAATAGCAAACATAGGGGCAGGGAGAATAGGATGTGCTTCCCCATGGAAATGGAGTAATTAAATTTTGAACTGGAACTGCTGGATGTGTATACTTCATATGAGTACCCTGCTTTTATCATGATTTTTTCCTTCTGCAAAATAGTATCTGTATTTTCAGTAGGAAAGAGTGAACTCCCTTAGTGGAGTTACAGATTTTTACTCAACTTCATGGCTTTGGGAGGCTGACTCATATTGATATTCAGCTTCCACTAGGAAAAGAATTGGTAAAAAGCAGGAAGGAGGCAGGAAACAGAAGACTTTTTCCTGTGTAAGGGTGTAAAACCAGAAGAGAAGTAAAAAACAAATATAGGGCAGTAGGATTTTCAGAGAACTGCAGCCTCAGGTTAGATTTTATTCATATTTAGTCTGGAAAAAAGTGTTTGTCCTCATTTTCAAAATTGTTCAGCACTTTCCAAATTCACTCTGAGTGATCTGAGCTCGGTGCTTCTGGAAATCCAGGCACTTATTTTACCTTAAATATGGACAAGAGACCAATTACAGCTCTTCTATTTTAGTCTGGGCCTAAGTGCACTATATACCAGCATAGCATATTCAGTGAATCTCTAGCTCGTGGAATATGTTTTTCTATCCCTTAAGACATTTATAAAACCAATATAAAAACCTCAGCCTGGTAAAATGGTTTGAATTACCCAGAGGCAGAGCTTGCTGAGGCAGTGGGGTTTTGTGAGGCTGAAATGTCCTTTGGAAGGTGAGCACAGTGTCCAGGCAGTGTCACTGTCCTCCTCCTCGGGGACATCACTGGGGTGACAAATGGCCTGGGCAGCAGAGGGGTGCAGCACTCTGGACTCCTGAATTTCCCGTGGGATGGAGGGTGTCTGTCGTGTCCTGACTGGACACAACCTGGGCAGCTCTGCTGTTCCTGGGCTGCAATTGGCTCTGGCTGTTGGGTGATCAAGTGGGACCTAAATATGTTTGGAGCAAGAGGGGTGTGGCACATCGTTAAAAACTGCACCTGGGGAGATTTTCTTTGTTCTGATTGACACATTAAGGACATCTTAATTGACAAATTAAGGACATCTTTACCTTTCTGATAGTGCTGCAACCAAGGCTTTCCATTGGAGATGTGAACACAATGGGAACCCCAGCCAGTTGGATTTACTGCCCATTGGAATGAGGGCTTCTCCAGAGCAATCCCTGTGCCACTGATGCTCCTTGTGCCCCAAAAAATGGTGGGCTCTTTATGCAAATGTCCAAATTATTTCTTCTTTTCTTTTTTTTTTTTTTTTTAACTCTGTTTTCTGTTAGAAATATGGGGGTTCAGGGTTGATTTTTGCTGAAAACTTGGATTAGGCTCTTCTGGAGCCAGTTTTAGTTTCTACTCTATCTGTCTCCTTTCCATGGCCTGAGGTTTTCCTCTCTATCAGCTGGGCAGGATGGAATCCCATGACACATCCGGCTATCCCAAGAAATCTACATCTTGCAGAGGGAAAAAAAAGAAGTAGTGATCTTCAACTGTTTGTATCTCAATACAGATTTGTGGTTCCAGTGTGAATAATTGGATCTATTTGATGAATACAGTGTGACATGGAAGTTTCCTTCTGATAAATTTGTTCTGAGATCAGAATAGACGTGCGAGAGAGAAAAGGATGCAATCTGCAAATCATTTCTTTAATAATTAAGACAAACCCTGGGTTGCCCAGAGGATGGCCATAGGGAAAGTGAAAATGTGAGCTTATGACAAAACCATGAACCATGCCAACACAACACTCATCTGGATCTTTCTTGAAGGAAATTTGCTTAGTTTATTCTTTCAGAAACATGCCAGCATTTTACACCTCTTCCTGTGGCTTCTCTCTGAAGAAAATCAAGGCATGTTCAGGTATTTAGAAACCCAGAATTCTCTGCAGAAGAAATTTCTGCATTCCTCTCCAGCTCACTTTTAATCCCTAAGTCAAGAACTCTTTAACACAATGCCCTGCCTGCATGCAATACAAATGAGGGAAGGCTGTGTTTGAAGCTTTCTGTACAGACAAAGCATAATAGCACTGACTGTGGTTGTAGAACACATCGTTTATTTTGCATGTTTTGCAGCATGTTAATGTTCACTGGAGCTGGGATTGACTCATACAGTTTGAGCAAATGCTCAATTTTCTGGATCAGAGTCAGGGATTGTTCAACCCACACCTTAGGGAAATAGTTCATGGTAATTGTGTGGGTAAAATGCAAGGGGTGCTCGTGGAGTGGGTTTTCTTCTCACCCCACCCCTGCCCCAAACATGACATGAATGAGGATTTCTGACTCCCATGGGATAGTGGAAGAAAGTAGGGTTGGATGGGATCTTGGGCAGGAATTGTTCCCTGGCAGGGTGGGCAGGCCCTGGCACAGGGTGCCCAGAGAAGCTGTGGCTGCCCCTGGATCCCTGGCAGTGTCCAAGGGCAGCTTGGCCATTGGGGCTTGGAGCAGCCTGGCACAGTGCAAGGTGTCCCTGCCAGGGCTGGGGTGGGATGAAATCTTTAAGGTCTCTCTCAACCCAAGCCTGTCTGTGATTCTATGATTTTCCATAACCCCATATGTTTGCAGACAGTATTTTGAAGCATGACATAAATCAAAGTACAATATGATTGAATTTAGCAGCAGAAACTTTGCTGATTTATATATTCTTTTCATTCCAGTTTGGCATCTTTTGTTCCTCTCCAAGCTTTCCATTCTCAGGCGGAAATTCTCTACCACACGTCAGAATGTAGGAGTTCCTTCAAAAAACTCCTCGTAATGGGAGGCTTGGTTATTAATGCAGAGACTGGGAGCTGAATGCAGGGAATTTGCTCCAGGAATTCCATGCAGGATGGCCACTCTCACCTTGATTTCCCTCCTGTGTCAGAAAATGTGCTCAAAGCTGACCTGACGTGTGATGAATGGGCAGAACGAGGATTCCACCCCTGGCTGTACCAGCTTGCAGTGCTATAAATCAAACTCAGAGCCTAAAAAAGCCCAGGAGTTTTAGATTTACTATATAGAGTCCAAAATATAGTTTGATTATTTGTAAACAGCCATGTGGAAGTAGTGAACAGCTTTCAGAGTTACCCAAGGTGCATCTGAGATATTTAAAAAATATATTAGCCATAGGTGAAACTGGCTAATATCCACAGCACTGCATTTTATCATGGAAGCGAATGGGCTTGAAGTCAAATTAGTCACTTATTTTGTTGTCATCTCTGCTCATTAGTGGGGGAAAACATAGAAATTAAGAAAAAATGTGCTAAAAGGTAATATTTATTTGAGTAAATGTGTGCTAGTGTATACTTTAGGCTATGCAAATAAGAACTTTGCTGTGTTTGTGCAGAAACATAATCAAGATATTTCCTTCAAATGAATCTATCTTCCTTTAACAGAATATAATGTGTGAGGTATTAGAGGCCTCATGTTTCTGCTTCTGGGGGCACCAGACCTTGTTTACAACTGGTGGCTTTGCCTGGCTTTGTTTGACCTGAAACACGCTGACCCTTTTAGAAAACACTGGGTTCTTATTTTTCCAGCACGGGATGAGCTTAGAGTAATTGGACTAAACCTTATCTGCAATTTCAAAATGAGTTGTTATTGCTGTGGTGTAGGAAAAAGAGGAGCAGGAGCAGGAAATGCCTCTGGTTTTAAGAGAGGCTTTTTATGAGTGTCTCCAGGAGTGCACTGAGCACCATGAGTTACATCTGTCCCTCTGTGTGTTTTCTCTCCCTCAGGCAGGAGGGTGTGCAGGGGAGCATCTTGTTTTGCTGGGGTTTGTTCCATCCAAATGCCCTGTGTCTGTGGGGAGGAGTGTGCCTGGCATTTGGAGCACAGCAATTCCATTTGGCTGGAATTCCTGCTGCCTCTCCAGGCCTGGCAGAGTCACTGAAGGGAACTCCTTGGTACTGACCCAGTGACACCAATTGAAGAGAGTCCTAATTCTTGGTCAACATTCTGAAAACTCATTTGTTCAAAGCATTTTGTGGGGACTTCCCTTGGTTTTGATTTGGGGGTTTGTTTTCTCTTAGTTGCATCAGCAATTCCTGCATCTTCATGGAAAACCTCTGTATCCAGAGGGGACACTGCGTTGTGTCATCATCTGAATCCCAAGGTGATGACTTCGGTTGAGGAAGGGAGGGAAGGAGGGAAGGAGGGAAGGAGGGAGGGAGGGAGGGAGGGAAGGAAGGAAGGAAGGGAGGAAGGAAGGAAGGAAGGAAGGAAGGAAGGAAGGAAGGAAGGAAGGAAGGAAGGAAGGAATTTCAATTTACATAATGTCAACAGCAGCTCCCCTCCTAAAGACTTCCAATACAAACAGAACTTTACAAGCAAAAAATAGTTTTTTTCTTTTCTTGATGAAGGGCACAAGAAATAAACAGTAGGAGTAAAGGCTGATGAGAACAAGCCTGGATTGCTGGTATTGCCCCTCTTTATTGATTTAGGTAGTGTCCGAAAAGACCACTTAGAATGAGACCCCTCCTGTTTCAGACCCTGTAAAAACCAGAACGGTTTTCCCAGCTTTTCCTCAGCTGTGCCTTGCAGCAGAGAGAATGCATTCCAAGCACAGCCAAAGCAGGGAGCTGTGTGCTCTGCTTTGGAATCCGTGCAGCTCCGTTTGTGTCTGCTGCTGCCTTCACCTCTGCTCAGCACACAGCCACATCCAGAGCTGCTCTGCAGTTCTTCTGTGCTGTGCATTATCTGCTCAACAGCAACAGTAATTAGCCTAAATTTAGAATGTACAGAGTGGTGAATTTAAGTTTTCAAAACAAACTCGTGCCGGAGTTGTGCACACAAGAATGCCTTAAATTGGGTATTGAAAGAAAAAAGAAATGGACTAAATCACTTCTAATTTTCTGGTGGGAAAAGACTGTAAAATATGCTAAAGAATACAAATAGGCAGAAAAATCCCATTGTAAGCTGGGATTCAGACTTGATCTCATTTCTTGTCCAGCTGTAAGACAAGGAAGAATAGAATTTTTATCAGATTTGATGCAGTCTCGACTGTGCCACTGTGATGCTGCTGGTGTAGTAATGACTGCCAGTTTCCTCTAGTCATCCAGCAGATGCAGGAAGGTTGTGTATTCTTCTAAAAAGAGCCTAAAATATTTAGCTGGGAAGTAAAGAGAGAAGCCCAGTCTGATCCAAAGACATGCCTTAGAAGGGACACCACCCTTTTCAGTTGTTTGTAAGGTTTTTTGCACTATTTTTTTAAACTTATAATTATATTTTTAATTGGATTTTCCATAAGAGCTCACAAGAGATAAAAATGTATATCAGGAAATTTTGCCTCGGTATCATTTTTGTCCTGTTTACAATTTTGCCACTTTTTCATCCAGCAAATTCAAGGGCTGGAATGGAAAATCTAGTTTGCTCCAATGCTGTTTAATACTGGAAAAGTCAAGAAGAATAGGGAAAACTCACACTTTTTATTCAAGAAACTTCAAGTTATAACTAAATTGGTGTGAAAGGCCCATCTTGTAGGAGACCCTGTGACTACAGAACTACTCAGGGGCAGTTTATCCACACACCCAGGTCTGTCTGCATTTTTCTAACCTCCCAAAATAACCTCGATAAATCACATCATTAAGCAACTGTCTCAAACTAATAAAAATAGCTTCCATTCTTAAATCACCGTTACTTTTGGAACCAGAAGTAATGGTCTCGTGTTTCCTGCAGGAGGTGAAGCTGCAAAGCAAACTCTGAACAAATGAGGCTCGTGGCTTCTGTTGGCAAAGCCATGCCAGAGGCTTGGAGCCAGGGAGGGGCAGATCCATCTTCCCTGAAAGGCAATTCCTCGCTGCTCTCCACCGTGGCAGATATTAAATATTCTTTGTTTTGCCAGTCATACTTTTTGGAAGTCGCAAATTGCTTTATCCTATGTAATTAGGGTAGTTTCAGTAATAGGGATCTAAATGATGGATCCTTTTATCCTGCTTTTATTTTTGGAGGTAGAGGGGAAGCATCATTTTATTTTACCTTTTTAGACAACTAAAGCTTCCCTTGCCTGGGGAGCTGGGGCTGTGAGAAAAACATGCACTGTGTCAAAATTTGCAATAACATAATGAGCTCTCATTAACACTGCTTTCCACCCAAAAGTTTCCCACTCTTCCTAATAGCTTTTCATACCAGCAGTTTCCCCAGTACCATTAGGGATATGTATAGTACCTAACTTGAAAATGACAGATCTGTTCAAAGACGTGATCCTGAGAGTTTTACTTACCCATTAGCTAAAATAAACACACATTTCTTTCTCATTTTCAAGGCCAGAAAAGACCCACAATTGCTAAAACCCTGAAGTTTTTCAGCTTTTTTGGGGGAAACTTTGTTCGAATATACAGATTCCTCAGGATGTGTGTGATATTTAAAGAGAAAATGTTAACTGAATTCTTCCAAGAGCTTTCAACAAGATTTCTATGAAAAAAAAGAAGCCAACCCCCCAATAATTTGAAAGGGCATTTAAATAAAGATGGGGGTTATCAAATATTTTTTTAAGTAGAGTAATTTTCATTATTTTCTCCCAACCCATCACCAAAACCCCACCACAGCAGAGGAGTTAAAATTATATTAATCTCCATGAAGACACAGGGACTGGATGCACGTATAGATGTCTGTGGTCTGTTTATTCAGGTCTTAGGAACCACAGAAAATTGAGTTTGCAATGGGGCAGGCAGCGTGTGTGGGTGGAGAGTGGATGGGAGTGAAAGGCAAAGTGGGAGAGCGCTGGTTGCATTATAAATGTTTCAGCAGGAGGTATTTGGAATGGCTCCCTCACTTCCATGTTGTGAAATCAGGAGGGAGTTCTGCTGCATCCCAAATGAGTGCTAATGAAACCTTTATTCCCAGCACTGTCGTGTTTTCTGCATATGCTACATATGAGGTGGGAAAAAACTCAAATTAAAATTGAGGGAGAGGGGGAATATGCGAGAGAGAGGCAGAAAGGTTTTATCAGCATGGGGTTGGGAGGGGGTGCCTTACTCACAAAAGCAAAGCTGAATTTATTAGTTCCCATTTTTTTCTCTCCCTCTGAGCCCTCAGTCTTGGCACTCACTGGAGAACAGGGGCTTATGGGCACAGGCTGCAAAAATAGTCTCAATAATCTATTTTAAAACTCCTTTTCATCTTTCAATAAATACTTTTTTTTTTGACAGAATATATGAGATGGTTCAGGGTACAAAAGTCTCAGCAGCGCTTGTTTGGAATGTTCTGCATTTCTCACTCCTAATTTTTGCAGTCTTCTGGTGCTTTTGAACTCTCATATCTGAGCTTTGGCCTTTAATCAAGCCAATGGAAACAAAAACCTCCTTCTAAGAAGGAACATTTCTTTCACCACCTTCCCTCCTCTCCTCCACCACTAAATACTTTTTCCCTTTCCCTCCCATTTGCTCTCCCTTTGCCAAAGCCTCAGCACCTGGATACTGTGCAGTTCTGCAGTGGTGAGAATGGTGTTGTATTCCCAGGGTGATCCAAGGCTGGGGAGTGCTGCAGGAGCTCTCCCAGGTTCATGGCAGGGATGGAATGCTCCTGGAGCTGTTGGAGCTCATTTGGTGAAAACATGATGATTTTCACCTTCCTATGCTTTCCAGGGGGTTCATGGCAGGGGTGGAATGCTCCTGGAGCTGTTGGAGCTCATTTGGTGAAAACGTGATGACTTTTGCCTCCCCAGCCTTTCCAAGGTCAGCATAATTTCGAGTCATGCTGCCTTAGAAATCAATAAACATTTAAAATACCTTAAAAAGACTGGCTGAAATCTATAGTTATGAATCACTGCCCTGGTTTGCTGATAGAGCCACGTGCACTGTGAGGTACTTGTGCCATCCTGAAGTGCCTTCCTGTTCTCAGCTCTGCTTTGTGAGATGTTCTTGCTTCCTCTCCCTCTGTCTGTGCCCTTTTCTTCGACCTGGCTGTGGCTGTAGGAGCAGAACAAACAGCAGCAGTGGGATGTTTGCATGTGGTGGCTGAATTCTGATTTTCCAAGAAGAAATAGGCAGAAACAGCCTTTTACAAAGGTGACCTCAGTGACACTTCAAGGTAAGCAGTGCCAGAGGGAGGGAGAGGACACCAGAGCATGAAGGGTTTGTGGTGACAGGAAAAATAGTGCAAGTATTTTATTCCTCATTAAGGTCAGCTGGTCATTATGTTCTTGCATCTATTGACTTCGAGCTATGGAGGAAGAAAATCTTTCAGATTCTTCAAGGAGGTCAGGTGGCATGGAGGAGGATTTGTCCTCCCATGCCTTCTCATCTCCCTGACCTGATGCTTTCTCTCAGCAGGAGAAATTCCTCACCTTGCTTTCTCCCATGTGCCCAAAATTAAGGCTCTAATTACACCCCCTGCCTCCCCCAAACCATATTTTATCTACAAAGAAAAAAAAAGCAGATAAGAGGTCCAGAAGATTTGTTCCTACATCTAAAAAAGTTTCACCTTTTTTTTTTTATTATTATGGTTGTTCTACTTGAATATATTTTCTCTGATACGTGGATAACAGGGAGAAAAAAAAATCAAATCATGGAGAAAGAAATGGAAACTATTCTTGCCATAAATCTTCCCTTTTTCTCTATTTACTGGAACAGAAAATTGGCTGGGAGGGAAAGGCAGTGTGTGTATGTGTATGCCTCTGAACCTTCCTTACCAATGTAAGAAGTGACATTTTCCTAATTTCCGTTTATATAAAAAAGGCTTTGCGTGACTTTGATTTTCATAACATGAAGGTCAAACAATTCAGAATAGAAACAATAATATTCTTCAGAAATTGACCCATGAAAATGTATTTAAGTTGGTTCTGGAAAACTGCCCTTCAAAGCTCCTTCCCAAGTAAACTTGCAATGACATTTCAAAGCCAGACCATGGACGGCGGCAACTGTGGGGAATTTTTGGATTGTTTCTGCTAATTTGGTAACCACACTCAAAGTACCTGTTACACAAATCAAACTCCAGTAATTTGCTATCCAGGTGCCTGATCTTGCAACAGCCAACATGCTGAGAAACATTTGAGGATATTCAGCTCAGTTTTATATACCTTCTCTATTGCTTTTTCTATTACTTTGATTGCTGATCTTACTTCCCAAGTCCTTTAACAATGAGAGAGATAAAGCTGCTGCCCTGTTAAGGCACAAGCAATTGAAATATCAGAGTAATTTGATGTCAAAGGGGTCGTTCAGCTAAGAATTAAGGCTTCATCATGGTTCTATAGCTTTCTCTTTTTTTGTTCTTTTTCATAAAGAAACAAAGCGTGGCGTTGCCTGGCTGGGCTCAATGTTTGGGCAAGATAAATGTCCTGCCTGTGCAGATACAACACCCCCATGCCTTCAGCAATAACACGGACAGGAAGGATTGCAGCACTGGAAATTCTGGAGCGCTGGGGATCTGCTTTGTCTTTCTATCTCTGTCAGGCTCCATAAATGAGGCTGTGCAGCTGAGAGTGATGCTCAGGAACCACGGGTTGGGTGTAGCTCCCCTGCACACTCCCAGCCTGGAGCTCTGGCACAGACCTTCCTTTGGATGCATAAAATCATTGGGTATTTATTGGAGACATGGCAAACGGGTGAGCTGGGCTGGGGTTGGATGGAAAATGTGCAAGAAATAAGCCTTTAATTAACCTTCTTGGGATGTTCTTTCACCTCTGTCTTGAGCTCCCTACTCTGGTGTAGAATGTTACCTGATACTTAAGCAGTGTATAAATACAAAGAACACTTTCTGAATATGCTAAATCATGTGTTGGAAAGATGTGAGTCCCCACAGGGGTGGAGATCTGGTGAGGATAAAAATCCCCATCTCTGCTGGGCTGTGCAGGGGTGTGGAGTGACTCACATGCAGAGAAAGCTCTGTGCTGAGGGCACAGGAACACAAAAACCCAATTCCTGGGGGAAATTTTACTTCATGGCAAGGTAGTTTTGCCCTCCTGGATAGCACAGCACTGGCCTAGTGGTTCTGTTTGTGTAGTGCCTGAATCCTGGAAAGGAACTCCTTGGCATCAGCTCCCATTAGTAATTATCTTCCTGCTGCATGCTAGATAAAAATTGAAGAAGCTCTAGGATATCTGGGGGATTGTTATTTAAGATATATCTATATATGTATGTTAAAGACAAAGTGGAGCTGTGGGTGAATCCATGAGTCTGCTGGCCCTACAAAGACAAACCTATGTGCTTACAATCCCACAGCTGGCCATGTTTCATTTTTAGCATTTTGGGAGTGATTTCACCATGAATCTCCTCCAGTTGTTGCCCTCTGGATTGGGTTCTTTAAATACAGACCTATTTTTTTAAATTCTTTTCCCCTCTGCATTTCTAAAGCAGGAAAACAATATTTTCAGACTGAAACCCTTATGACATGATTTCTAAAGGAAATACCATGTATTGATCCAGAGTCATGTGCTCTGCTGTGGCTGACATTGTTTTATGGCCTGGGTTTAATGGTTTTTATTGGTTAAAGCTTTTAGTCTCAAGTCCCAGCAGTTACAAGGGAGCACTGAGTGTCTTGTGGATGTAAGAAGGGTATTAACCTGTCTGCTTTAACTGCCAGCTCATTCCTCTGGAGGCATCATGTTTGTCAGATCATTTTTCAGCAGTGCCACACAGGCCTGGGTGTGATATTTATTCTCCCTGTAACAAGTTCTTTAATTAATTTATAGACGGGACACTGAGGAGTTCCATGTTGTTGCTTCCTATTGTTACCATTACTTTTAAAATAAATTTTGGTCGAGTCTTCATTTTGCCAGGGTTTGGTTTTTTTAAGGAAAGGGTTTGTCCTGAACTGGGTAAAATCTTGTTCTGATCATGCACTGAGGGTTCCAGGGCTCTGCTCTGGTTCAGGTGTGAGCACAGCAGGACTGGAGGGATGTAGGAGCCACTGGAATTTCTTTTGTTGCTACTGACTTCCAGCTCAGCACTTCCTGTGGAGCTCCAGGTGTTTTCAAAAGCTTCTTGGAGCCAATGGAAGCCCAGGGTTATCCCATGGCTGGTGGGAAGCTAGACCATGAGGAGATTGCTCAAACTTTCCAAGTTTTCCAAATCTGGGGCTGTTCAGACTGGACGGGAGAAGGTTGTGTGGAGACCTCATAGGACCTTCCAGAAGGAAGCTGGAGGGGACTCTTCATCAGGAGCTGCAGGGCCAGGAGACAGGGAATGGCTTCCCAGTGCCAGAGGGCAGGGCTGGATGGGATCTTGGGCAGGAATTGTTCCCTGGCAGGGTGGGCAGGCCCTGGCACAGGGTGCCCAGAGAAGCTGTGGCTGCCCCTGGATCCCTGGCAGTGTCCAAGGGCAGCTTGGCCATTGGGGCTTGGAGCAGCCTGGCACACTGCAAGGTGTCCCTGCCAGGGCTGGGGTGGGATTTAAGATCTTTAAGGTCTCTCCCAACTCAAACCCCTCAGTGATCCTACCCTCAGTTAATTTTGCCTCTTCCCCAGAGCAGAAGTTGCTCATTGCTCTGTCCCTCCAAGCTGTGTCCCCCTTGCTCACAGAGAAAGCCATGGAGACCCAGCTGGGACAGGGACACTGCAGAACAGCCCTGGGGAAACCAAGGGCAGCTCCTGTGTCTGGAAAACATTCCTGGAGTGAGGAGCAGGGAAGGATCTTTTCATCTTGAAGTAGCTTTCTGCTTCCTTTTAGCTCCTGTCTGTCACCTTTATCTGTCCGGGCATTTCTAAGGCACAATCAGCTCAGGATCTAAATGGCACAGACCTGCCATGGAAGACAGCTCAGATAAAATAACTTTGTGGAGTAACAAACTGACACTGCAGAGTGTCTTCAGATGGGAATTCACTTGGGAGAATGAATCCATCCCGTAGCAGTTAACTACTAATATATAAACTCAATTGCAAATATTTATACTCTACATTGTAACAGAGAGTTTTGGCACATTGTCCATAAAATCTTGATATTTTGAGACAAGTAGAATTTAATTTTCATATATTTCATGCAGCTATATTTTTAATCAGTTTTCCACTGAATTGTGTGCTGAACTGCAGCAGGAGTAAAGTAAATATTAATGAAAATACATTTGAAATAGTATTTTAATAATTAAGATAGGCTGGGTAACACTGGAATATTATATATACAGAAATATTCATGGCTAAATCCTTAAGTAATACTGCAAGATGAGTTTCCAGAGCCTCATATAGCAGATGACCAGTGGAGGAAGGATAGGTTTGGGACAGCAAATGTTTTCCTTTAGGTGTGAGGGATGAGGGGTAGAAGCATTTTTGAGAGTGTTGCTGGGGTATCACTGAAATGTTACTTTCTGCAGCACTAAAATTCATCACAATTCTATTGCTCTTGCACACTTAGCTTGAATTACAGGGAAAAGTATTACAATTTATCTCTAATAAAATACCTGGCAATCATAGCAGTGGGAACCAGAATATTCACAAGACAGGGGTTAGTTGAAGAGGAATATTATGGTATGGGTAAATTAAAAAACTCTTACCGTAGTCTAGAGAAAATGCTTAGAAAACCCTAAATGTGTGTGTGTTTTACCATGGGGTTCTGGCTCAGCCCTTAATTCAACTCCAAGTTGTTCCCAGAAATGTTGAACTCTGGATTGATGCACCTGTAGTGAATATACAATTAAGAAATAGGTGCAATTTATTTAGCTTCAAAATCTACAAATAAAGAGAAGGAAAAGAAGTTAGAAATTTTCCAGCATTGCTGTTACTAGAAAATCAAAAGTTGTAGGCTTGGGGGGTGTTTTTTAGGTGCTTACACTGAGTCCATTTCTTATATTTGGGTGTTCTGCAGGTAAAAATACTGCCAGTCTCTGAGAGAACTTCAATTTCCCCCATCTCATGAGCTCTAAATCTGAAAAAGTGACAAAAATGGCTGTTTCAATGAGTTCTTTCACAGAGTCATGCCAGCCCTAAAATCTAGAGCATCTATAGCACATGCACCATGCTTCCAGCAAGTAGGAAACATGTTCTGATCCTCAAAAAAGTTCAGTATTTTTCATCAGGAATTGATTTTCTCCTGTCAGCAAAAAAACCAAAACAAAAACAAAAACCCGGCCATGGATGCAGGAGTGTATTTATGAGCAAGTTTTATCTCTAAACAGATTTGTAACTAAAAACAGAAATATCTTTTTATGGGAGACAGCTGGTTGGGAGATTAAAGAAACCCAGCAAGGGAGGGGAGTTCAAATTAACAAACATTCCTAGACAAGGAATGCCTGTAAGCATTAGCAAGCTTTTAGCTTGCGACCTAAAAACATATCTAATCTCATCCATGGGGCTGTGCTGATGGGTTTCACTTGCTTATTTGCTGATAAAGAAACCTTTGAAACCTTTGAAAAGCCCACTGTGGAGCCATAACTCTTGGACATCTTTAAGTGTCAGACAGACCTGATAAATCTGTGTTGGCCTAATAATTTCCAATTCAGCTTTGAGCTGTGTGTCAAGGAGTTAAAGCTAAGAGGGCTTGTGCTGGTACAGTTTTTGTTGGGACACACTGCTCCCAGTCTTTAGCAGCTTCCCAGAAAACTTCCAGATCCTGGAGCAGAGCGTTTGCACCAGAGCTGATGTTTTGTTCTAAAGAAAAACCAAAATTTTCTCCCTGAAGAGCCAAATATCTGAAGGTGGGCAGGAAGCAGCTTGTCCACAGCCTGCTCAGTGTGTAAAGCCATAAAGTCACCATCCGACTCCCTTTTTGTCCCAGGAAACCGAGCAAGACAATGTGTGAGATGTTCCTGCAGGTACCAAGGTGGCAGCCTGGGACTGGAGCTCCTCAGCACGTTTTTAATGGAGCACAGAAATGCAGCTCTGCAAAACGAGGCCATTGTTCTGTGCAGAGAGGATTTGAATAGCCAGACCTTGAGTTATTTGACAAATCTCGTTGAACTTTCCTCAGAAAGTATACAGTAATATGTCAGTTAAAAATAGTTGGAGTGTGCCTGTGCATATTGTATTCTGTCTTTGCTTGTTTAAATATTAGTATTGGGAATGCTGCCAGTTTCTAACAGAACTATTGTTTGTTTTTAAATCAGTACAGTTACATTTGGAATTGTGTTCCTCCTTCAGACTGGGTTCATTTTTATATGATTTTTCAAGTTTGTCTTATAAGGGCACATCTGCTGCTGGAGGAAGGCAGCTCAGATTTACTGTCTTCCAATTGCATCAGAACAGAACCTTATCCATGCTCAGAAAATACCCAGAAATATTTAGGCCAAGGAGAGAAGCAAAGTACCAGCTTTCTTAATACCAACTGCTTTGAAGCCTATTTATTTTTTATTTTTTAAACTTTGCCCAACACATGGCTGTGGTTTTGTCCTGTATCTCATACATATCCCCTAAAGAACTGAAGGGTGGAAAATCCTGTCCTCAGTGTAGTTAGTTAAATCCAAATTTCCCAGTACCCATATTTACATCCCTTCTGCTTTCCTTCTATAAAAACACCAAGTTTGCCAGAAAGAATGAAGAGAATAAAGGGAGATCAAAATTATTTACTCTGAAAATTAATGCATGCATAAAAAGAGGAGAAAAATGGCCAGGATGGGACTTTTTTATGTCCCAGGGTGGAACTTGGAGAAAAATTAGAAGGAAGTTTGTATTTGTGCTTGACCCCAGCTCCCTCAAGGAGCTCCTGAGTGCTGATCTTTGGCCATAAAATGTGGCTCAGTGAAGGGGATGCAGGGGGAGATGAACAGAAATGATTTGAAATACTTCACTTCCCTTATTTCTGGTCTCTCTTTCACTTCTGTGATGTTATTTCACCTGCTCCACTCAGATTCTGGGTGCTACGTGGAAGATAATTGATGTCTCACATCCATATTTCTCAGCAGAGATCTCTTTGAAAACTTGCAAAATCAAAGCTTCCTAAGAAATATTGGAGCTGATTTGGATGTTGTCCTCAACACAAACAGGCTCTGGGATATTTCTGGTTACTGCCTTTTAGACAGAACAATAAAATGTGTGACTGGTGAAAACCATGCAAATTCAATCTTAAAGGGGAAGAGCTGGAAAATCCTTGAATTGTGTTTTATAGAATCAGAGATTCAATTGACGTATTTTTGTTTGGTTTTTGTGGTTTGTTCACATTGCATTTTTTAAAGCAAGATATTAAAAATTATTTAGCTACTTAAATATATATTAAGGATATTTTGTTCCCTGCAGGACTGGGACTTGAGCATTTTAGAGGTTAAACATGGAATTTTAGATCTCTTCTGTTTGCTTTTTAAAGTGGATTGAGTGCAGGTGCCTGTAGCAATTTATGCTTTCACCTTCCTAGTTGCAATTATGTACATACATTACAAAATCAGAATCCTGCCTCTGAAAATCTGTTTCTTTCATTGCTTCGTGAGAGTATCATCAGTTTAGATCTTTCTCACACATGTTCCTGATTATATCCTAAAGAGGAAACATTTTTCAAATTCATCAGTTAAAAAAAAAAGGGGAAACTGTATCTGATTCTTGAACCCAAGAAAGTAACATGAGAATCGCTCTATTTTGACTGGAATTCTTTCTTCATTATGTGCAATTCTAATCTAGAACACATTTTTATTGCCCTCCAAGTGACATTCTTTCAGCATGTGCTTGGGTGGAGAGCTACAAAAAGACTCAAATACATTCTGAAAGCACAATTTTTTTTTAATATAAAAATAATATTGTTGATTATCTATTCCATATATTTATGGAATATTGCCCTTTCCCTACTCCTTTCTGTCAGTTTTCCAGCCATAAAACTTGGGGTGGAAGGGATCCATGCATTGTTTGATGTGTTTGTCTGCTCTACAAAGATATTCACTGGATATTTAGAAATGAGATTTGTTGGTTTGGTGGAGACTTGGTGGTTTTTTCCTGGGCTTTGTTTGGTTGATTTGATTTCTTTCACTTGTATTTATGCCACATTAAGTAATCTTGGCAAGTCACATCTTTAGAGAGTTCTGTAGACAGCACAGAAATCCTGATTTTACTAGTTCTAAGAATTAGAATTGACTTGCATCCTGGTACTTTCTTTTGTTCAGAAATAAAGAGCTTTTAGATTGGAAAAAAAGTCAAAATGGGTTATTTTTCATAAAAAAATGTAAACGAAACTTTTCCTTTGAGCAGCATTCACTTTGCCAGTGTGAATGGCCTCTGATTACTCCAGACCATTCACCCCTCCATTGGAATATTAATAATTAAAATATCAGCCATAAAGCCATAAGGGGACTAATTCTGTAATAAGTACTTAAATAAATAATATTTTTTAAAAAACAACAAATAAACCTCTTTTGCCATCCTGTTTCTTCTCCATTAAAAAAAATCAATTGGAGAACAATAACAAAGGCAAGCAAAGGAGCACATGAAGGAAACTCCTCCTGCAGCACAGGCATTTATGAAGATGTGAGTGTGTACAGAGCTCAGAGAGCAAGGAATCAAAAAGTGGTTTTCATTTCAGGATTGGCTGGAGCCATTAGATTATCTGGTTTGACCTTTTGTGTGTGATAACTGTTGCCCTTTTCCTTTCCTGTTCTGGGCCAAAGATGTGAGTGAGGCAACAGCATTTGACCAAGAACACCTCGATGGCAGAAGATGAAGGTGACATCCCTTAATCATTGCTGGGCTCAATTAGCCATCACAAATCCATGCCTGGTGGGGATTTGTCTGATTTCAGCATGGTTTATGCCAGGTATGTTTAGGATTTCCCCAGGCAAGTTTTCTGTCTGTGAGTTCACCATATTTGTCAGAGAATTCACCCCCATTCCCCTGTCAAAAATAGCCTTTGGTCTGTCACATCCCCCATTTGTCACTGGAAGTCACATTGTCACTGTGACAGGAAGGAACAGTTGGTTGGTGCAGTTCTAGCTGCAAACCAACCCCAAATCCCAGAGTTGCTCCCACATTTCCCTGTCTGTGCAGGGGGCTGCTCAGGATAGTTTCCCAAGTCAGCTCTTTGTGCTGTCTCATCTGGGGCTCACACCATTTTCAGCAAGCACAGTCAGCTTAATTTAATTTCCTAAGAGCATTCCTGCAAGTGAAATTCATGGATTTCCTTAAAATTAAGAGCCAGCAGAAAGATTCTTATTTAATTTCAGTTTCATTTCTCTGCAGCTTGTTTTAATGTTAATGTTAATATCTTTAATGCTTTCCAGTGTTTTTGCTGGTACTTTCTTAGCAGCCATAATACTTCGAGTTATTAATTCTGTTAAGGTGATGTTTATACTCTGCAGAGCTGAAAGCATAAAAGTCCCTGGTAATAGGTAATATAATAGGGTATCCAGAATTACAACAAAATTGAAAAGTAGGTGTGTTATTTTTTTAATTCAAGCTTGTACTTGTTGCCCTTTTTCACAGGGCTACATCAGCACCAGTGTTCTGTTCCCTTCATGTCACCTTATCAGTGAGAAGCCCAAGGACTTTTAAGAAATTCTTATTTATTTGTTGAAGGATACAATGGACTGAAGAGTTGCTGTCATGCAACTGCTCTAGAGTTCTGCACAAATCCAAAAGAAGTCTTTGGCAGCAAGATGGAATTAAGCTGAGGGTCACAGTGTCTGGCACTGGAGTGTTTTTCAAATTTTGGAAAATAATTAGTACCAATGGAAAGCAACTCTAATAGCAGAAAACACATCCTTATCATCCTGGAAACATTAAGAAGTGATGTTAAAAAGAAGAAAACCTCCTGAGATTAATGCCAAATGCAAGAAGATTATAAAGCACACTATAAAATTATTGCTGCTGCTCAATGGTTACTTTAATTATTAGCTGAAGGTTAAATAGGAGTAGTAGTAGTGTGGAAAGAAAGAAAGAAAGAAAGAAAGAAAGAAAGAAAGAAAGAGAAAGAAAGAAAGAGAAAGAAAGAAAGAAAGAAAGAAAGAAAGAAAGAAAGAAAGAGAAAGAAAGAAAGAAAGAAAGAAAGAAAGAAAGAAAGAAAGAAAGGAAGAAAGAAAGGAAGAAAGAAAGGGAAAGGGAAAGGGAAAGGGAAAGGGAAAGGGAAAGGGAAAGGGAAAGGGAAAGGGAAAGGGAAAGGGAAAGGGAAAGGGAAAGGGAAAGGGAAAGGGAAAGGGAAGGGAAAGGGAAAGGGAAAGGGAAAGGGAAAGGGAAAGGGAAGGGAAGGGAAGGGAAGGAAGGGAAGGGAAGGGAAGGGAAGGGAAGGGAAGGGAAGGGAAGGGAAGGGAAGGGAAGGAAGGGAAGGGAAGGGAAGGGAAGGGAAGGGAAGGGAAGGGAAGGGAAGGGAAGGGAAGGGAAGGGAAGGGAAGGGAAGGGAAGGGAAGGGAAGGGAAGGGAAGGGAAGGGAAGGGAAGGGAAGGGAAGGGAAGGGAAGGGAAGGGAAGGGAAGGAGAAGCTGAGACAAAGATGAAAAGATAGAGTGGAATTATCTTATTGATAGCCTGGGTCAATTTTTTCCCCCAGGAGACTTTATGAGGTATCCTGTCATTGCCCATAATTATCTCCTGCTACTGAAACAGCTTTTTCTCTCCTCTCACAGACAGTTTTGCATCCACAGTTTGCAACCCAAATTATTTGTGTGTCATATTCTTCATTCAAGGCACAACAAAATGAAATAATTTTATTTTTTCATAGCATTTCCAGTGCTGGTTCCCCTGGTGGATTCTCCCAGAAGGATGCACTGTCCAGCCCAGCAGAAGTCCCAGATGTGTAACCTGCAGATGGTTTGGGGTTTGATTCGTGCTGTGCTGTGGTGAGCAAGTCAACATCAACACGTCACAGACGGAGTCAGACTAACAGGAGATTTTAATAAGAATGTCTAAACCAAACATTGCTTCACTGGATGTTTGACTGTGTTCTGGTGGATATTTCAGTCCATATAAATCCCCTTGTGCTGTCAGAGTTTGAGGAGTTCTTTGGCTTCCTCTGTGCTGAGACTTTAACGAGTGCAAACCCTCAAGATGCTATAGAAGGTTAGAATCATGACTTGGGGGGCTGTTTATTCTCCTAAATGAGTCCTTTTATACAAGAGGATTCAAAGGAGAGAACTGGCCATGGCACAGCTTTTCCAGATCCACAGGCTGTGTGTAAGTCAGGTCCCACCACAGCTTGGACCAAAAAAATAGAGTAAAAATGGAATTCTGTAACCCTGGATAAGTGACTTAAACTTAACCTGGTTTGGAGTAAGTATTTCAGCTGGAATGGGATTAACATTTCAAGGTGAAGATAAGTTTCTTGAGTATTCCTGAAGCAGGAAAATCAGGTGGAAAAAGCCAAAACAGATCCCAGTGTCCCCCACTGTGCTATGGAGAGCTTAGTAAAGATTAGAACAAAAGGAATAATGGCTGTGTGAGAATTGATCCCAAAATCATCTGAAACACTGACAGAAAAATGCTAGAAGGAGCTGGTGTTTATTTCTGCATCCCATACCACATGATTTCTATTCTATTCTATTTCTATCTAATCTATTCTATTCTATTCTATTCACATGATTTCTATACATAGGGAAAAACAGCACAGATATGATTGTGTGATTTACTAATGCAGATCATTAATTCTGCTGGCCTTGACCTACCAGAATGTTTGACTTTAAACTTTATCCTAATGTAATCTTGCTGTGTTCAAAGCATCCCTGGGGGAAAGCAGAGCCAGCAAGCTCCTGCCAGATGATGTTGGAATGTGGGAACACTGGGAGGAGCCTGGTGGGGTGCAGTTGCTGCTGCTCCACAGGCTCCCCAAAACCTTCCCCAAGGAGCCACCAGGAATGAACCCTAGCCAGTGTTCCTGACACAAAGGAGCAACTTCAGCCACTTACTTAGGGCTCTAAATGTATAAAAAGAGCTCCAAAGCTTCCACAGGCTCCATATTTCCATGACTGGAATGTGTACAGCTGGGAATATATATTCCTGCAAACGTCTGTTGGCTAAGTGAACATAATACCTAAAAATCAAGCAGAAAGTGCATTCTGATGTGTTTATTTTAGCAGTAAATGTAAACCCTAGGTTAAAAGCAAACTTTTCTCTTTCAAAGTGATAGTATAAGCTGAACCACAATGGAACAGGCCCAGGGAGTCCTTAAACAATATTTTATGTACCTCCAGATGGTTGTGCTAAATGATACAAATAATCATGTTAACCTGCTCACTAAGTCTTTGCTGACAGGGGATGGTGCAATGATTAAACACAGAACTGGGTTCTCCTGTTTTGCTTCTACAAATCCAGGGAGTTTTAATGCAATTTACTCTGAATGTTCTGAGGGATTTTTTTTTCTTACTTGAGGTTTGAGGGGGAGGTTTTTGGCTTTGTATTTGAAGTGTTCCACCTGAAATATTATTCTTTCATCTAACAGGAAGACAAGGGCTAGTTACAGTGCCTTGGAAAATTGCCCACTTTTGAGATGAATGGCAATTAGCACCTTTTTGTTTCAGGATTTTTGTAATATCTCTCTTCTTTCACCTTTGTACTTTGCCTTGTAGCTATTATTCTCTGCTGTTTTTTACTGTATTTGATGTCTTACCTAGGTTTCTTCTGTTTTGTGATTCAAACATCAAGTGTTTATAGTTTTTGTAGGTCACTTCAATGTTATATTCATTCTGGGTTCTTTCAGGCAGTCTGGGCTTTGAAGAGAAGCAGCAATATGCAGTTTCCCCCTCTACCTTTCCTTTCACTTCATATTGTTTTTTTGGGCTTCCTGGACAGTATTTCAGATGTCTCTAGGTTTTATTGTAGGATCAACACTTAATTTTTTATAATGTTGTGAACTGGAGAGGGACAAGGATCAGCACAGAAAGAACCAGAACATTTCTCTTTGCCAGGGACAACAATGCAAATGAGTTGAGTGGTGACTTGAAGGATGGCAAGGAGAAGAGCAAGTGTGCTCTGAATCAGGGGGATGATCCCAGTGAGGAACAGGGACAGCTAATGGTGCTTGAAGCAACATCATTTTCCCTGTGAACTCTGTGGCCTTTCTGCAGAGACCTGGTGTGGTGGTCTGCAAGCCAAGAGCTCACTTGTTCCTGGTTACAGAGATGGGAATTGTGAGCATTTGTCAGGTTGGCACCTCAGGCAGAGCTTCCCAAAAGTGCTGCTTTGGCCTCCTCTGGTCCTGAGCCATTGAGTATGTCCCTGATGCCTAAGATTTTCAGCTTTTTGTATTTTTCATAGATTTGTAGCTTTGTAGATTGCTGAAGCACTGCTGGAGCTTCTAGTACTTTTTCTTTCTTGCCTGCATTTAGGTTATGAAGCTAACCTTATAAACACATTCCTAAATATTACTTAGTCTTATTCCAGGAAGAGAACCAACTACAAGGATGTTCTGTTTTCCAACCAGAATCTGAACCAGATGTAAAAAAGTGGGGCAAAAGAAATCTCTGGAGTGCCTTCCGTGGGGCAGGACCCCAGGAGTTATTACCCAACCAACTAGCCTTTTAACTGGACCATATATGATCACTGTACTAATTGATACTTATTTATACCTTATAAAATTGTACAATTATTATACCACTTGCAATTTTTGCTATGTTGTGTACCTGAAAGCTTTCAAGTAAAGGTTTGCTTTGATATTCACTCTAAGGTTGTTGGGAAGATCTATTCTACTTTCCAGGCATCACCCCAGGTGCTGTGCACTGGTCTCGTGCATGGGGAGTAGAGTTTGCAGTGCAGGGCTGGAGATCCATCTGTTCCCTGATTTGAAGAAGGAGTAGATCGATTTCCTGAGTGTTTAAATTTGTGTATTGTCTTTGGGGATCATTTTTAGGAAGCACTAATGCAGTGTTTTCTGCCAGAAGAGCCTCCAGTGAGGCAGCAGAGGCCAGATTGTGGCAGAGAGCTGCCCGTCTGCCGTGTGGAGTTGTGGAACGGAACGACCCCAGCAGCACAATCCTTGATTTCCTCTGTCTGTGGGATTTAGCACTGTGATCACCATTTAGCAGACAGGATTAGCACCATGCTAACCACCCCTCAGGATGAGGGATCCATGTCCAATTTGCTGTGTGGCTGGGCAGGGTCAGCAGGAGGAGAGTTCCCATCAGCACCTCACCCTTTGTGCATGGCTGTGTGTCCTGTGATTGCCCCAAACCATCCTCTGCTCAGAGATGACACTGCTGATCATTATTTCCCAAGCCATCAGGAAAAAAGCCAAAGTGAAAGAAACTGCTCCCAAACTACTTTATTATTCTATTAAAAGCAACAAACGTGTTAGCTTTCAGTGTACTCTTATGGAAGGCTTTTCTGTATATCTGATATGTTGTTTCCACAAAGAATTACTGACACCTTGAATATTATCAAGGCAAAATGAACCCATCATTCCTTAGAGGAATTTACATGAAAATGAAGCTCTTCCACCCCCCTATTGTAAGTAATACAGTAATCTACTCTTTCTACTCCCTTGGCTTTTTAAGCCTTTTTAAAAGAGTTGTAAAATACAATACACTTGATTTAAATAAACTGTTTCTTGATAGAAACAAGGAGCCTGGGAGAGCTGCTCTGTAATTGTGTGATGCCAGAAATAATGGGCAGGTTATTCTGTACGTGCAAACTGGCACAGCTCCAGTGCCTTCAAAACAGTTCTGTGGGTTACCAGCAGAATTAAAAGCCAGAGGTGTAATTTGGGACAGGCCCAGTATGTGACTGGTCAGCACTGCTGAAGTTTGCAGATTGGTTTGGGTTTAACTGGAGAAAGACAAGGACAACTTGATCCTCTCCAAGCAGGAGCAAATTCCTTCAGCAGCAATCAATGAAAGTTACTTTTTCTCCATGAGACTTTAAAATCTTTAATAGACATATTTTCTCTCTGTCCCAAAACTGTAACAAACAAATGCAAAACAATTCAAGAGAGAAACAAAACAGAAAGGAGAAGTTAATTATGATTTATAAATGTATTCACTTGTTGAATATTCTAATGAACCAAAGCAGGAATTTAATTTCAGTGCAATTCCGCTGAGGTATGTTGCCAAAAACAGCATCCATGGAAAAAAAGTAACATCTGTCAGATCATGGGTTAAGATCAATTAAAAACGTAACCTTTTAAACACTGATGACATTTGCTTACTTATAGATAAGTGAGTACAAGTGACAGATTACCAGCATGGCATAGCTGAACCTTGTAAAGAGTCATTAATATTTAATCAGTGGGAAACAGCAATGGCAAAAGGCAGAACGTGGCCATGTGGGGCTCCTGCAAAGCTTCCCACAAATTCCTCTGCCCAGGCAGATGCTGACTGTGGAAATCCTGCTGCTGTGTCAGGGGGGATGAGTTGGTGCTGATGGATGGAACCACCATCCCTCCTTCAACAGCAGCACAGCCCTGCTCTGTTAATGACACAGATGTCAAAGTGAGCCTGTGTTGCTGCCTAGAATGGCAAAAAACTCCTCAATTCTCGGCTAATATTGAAGAAATTTTGGAGGTATTCAGTGTCACTGTGAAGTTAAACTACTTGCTGTATTCAGGGGGATGTTAAAATAAAAATAGTAATATATTAAAATAACAATAAATTAAAAAGAAATTAACTTTCCCTTTTGTGTATTATGCACCTGCATATATTTTTATTTTGGCATTCTCTGTGCAGTATTCTTTAGAACAGCAGTTGCATGAACTCAAAAGAGATAATTTGCCCATTGTCCTGCAGGAGAGGAGCTCTGGAATTGTGTGTCTGGTATCCTGAAGGAGAGGAGCTCTGGAGCTGTCTGCCCATTGTCCTGCAGGAGAGTTCCTCTGGAATTATCTGCCCAGTGTCCTTCAGGAGAGCTCCTCTGGAATTGCCTGCCCAGTGTCCTGCAGGAGAGCTCCTCTGGAATTGCCTGCCCAGTGTCCTGCAGGAGAGTTGCTCCAGAGCTGAGCTGCTGCCCATGGAGGTGGATGCTGGATCCTGCTCTGCTCCAGTTCGGATGCAATTCTCTGTGTTCATTGCCATCTTGGGGCTGGCAGTGCAAGGATATATTCCTGCTAGTTTCCCTCCCTGGATGCAGGTTTGGATCTGATGGTAGCAGCAGCTTCCCACTAGGATTCAGGATGGATTAAAATCCCGAATGAATTGCTGTGGAAAAGTGCCTTTTCCTGAGGCACTGTGGTTGATGACAATGATAACACCACTTTTATGGTGTTGGTGACGCTGTCCATGTCTTTGGCACCTTTCATCTCAGGGTTTAAAGCCTTTTACAAACCTAATGAATCACTCCTCATGTGAAGGGGATGAGTGACAAGTCTCATTAGAACTGCCTTGTTCTGGAGGCCAATTTTTAGCATTTTTGTTTAATGGAGTTATAGTAGTTTGTTTGTTGAGGTGGCAGTGCATAAGTTTTTAATACATTGGCAGAAGTGTGTAGATTCATTAGATACAATTTAATTTAAATTAGTTATTCTTTCATTTCCTCGATGTCAGTCATCATTCTGTAGATTAAAATTGTTGGGAATCTGATGAAATTGGTAAATTTTCTTTTCACTTGCCACTGCTGGAATTCCAAAATATTTCAAAAAATACATTGGAAACATTTTGTGTATTCATCTTTAGGAAGGAGGTGGGTAACTCTTAGAGTCATAGAAACCCAGAGTGGTTTGGGTTAGAAGGGACCTCAAAGCCCACCCAGTGCCACCCCAGCCCTGGCAGGGACACCTTGCACTGTGCCAGGCTGCTCCAAGCCCCAATGGCCAAGCTGCCCTTGGACACTGCCAGGGATCCAGGGGCAGCCACAGCTTCTCTGGGCACCCTGTGCCAGGGCCTGCCCACCCTGCCAGGGAACAATTCCTGCCCAGGATCCCATCTAAACTCCCCCTCTCTCTCGATTTCTCTTCCATGCACTGAGATGATGTCTCTTCCCAGATCTAAGCCACCAACTCAGGTCATCCCTGTGTTTAATGGATTTTCTGGGTTTTGCCCAGGAAATGCCTATTTCTGTCATCAGGGAAAGGTCTATTTTTGGCATATGAATGAATTCTCTTTTTCTGGGTGTTCCTCATGAATATTACAAACCAAGACAGTGCCTTTGTTTCTGTGGAAGAACCACATTAGGTAGTTACAAACAACACTTAATGCTCATATTTTTCTCTTATTTTTATGCATTTCTATAATTTCCTTGTTACACAGCAGTTTGCAACAATGGGTTATCTAACCCCCTCTCTCTGCCATTGGGATGCTCAGGCTCTCCAATAGGTTCTTCCAAGGACTGTGATTGCAGCACAGCATTTTGACCCTCACTGAGTCTTCCCCGTTAATTCCATTCAAACAAGGCACAGTGGTGTGATGACCTCATTATCCTGAACATGGCACTGCTTGTGACAGACCTTCACTTTGCCATCGTCATCAATCCTCACAGGTCTTGCAGTCTGCACCATGAATAGGTTGACATTTGTGCTCAGATTTGATCGTATCTTCATAAAAGTTTGTCTTTACACATTTTAGCTGCTGCCTTTTCACATTTCATTGCCTTTTAGTTATTTAATATGTATGGAGATAGGTGAAAATAGGCTGTTCTTTTTTTTTCCTGGGAATATGTAAATTATAAAAATATATTTATGCTGGA
The DNA here is from genome assembly GCA_024500445.1 of Entomyzon cyanotis. NCBI lineage: Eukaryota > Metazoa > Chordata > Aves > Passeriformes > Meliphagidae > Entomyzon > Entomyzon cyanotis. Next base: position 17,933,388 of record JAKEPQ010000743.1, on the reverse strand, counting down.
TACATTAGCATGAGAACCTATCCATAAGATCCTGGGGAACAAAGGTCATTGAAATACTTTTTTATCAAACCAGTGAACTTCATCATTTACAAGTTCAGTGGAATATTTCTGTGCATGTCATTATCATATTACTTGATACCAACATTTATAGGTGTACCCATAAACCTTAGTTGAACTGGGAACTGATTTTTTTCCATTTTGTTCTCTCAATGAAACAATTTAAACATTTTTTCTGTTTGAATTCTCTTCGAACCTCCAAAAATATATTTACAGTTGAACTAAATTCTCTATTCAGCTCAAAGACAGTTTTAAACATTTAGGTTTGAGAAATTTAACTTTAGCTACATTTCATTTTGGTTTACATTTATAAGTTACATTTTCACACATTTTGTTTAAAATATATTAAAACAATGTTTTGACTTTTCTAAAATGTTTCCACTCTGCATTTGTCTCAATCCCATGTGCACACTGGATTTTATGTCAATTTACCAATAATTTGTTTTTAAAACTTCAGTTTAATATTTTGACTAGCAACAAAGAGAACCTCCAGTAAGTCTATTATGGAAATGAACAATTTAAACTGTAGCTGATAAAAGGACATGCAAATTCAGGCCCAAATTACACAAGGCACCAAATATTGTGCTGAAAAGGAATATTCCTGTTGCTAATTGGGGTTTTAATTGGAAAAGCTGAAGCACCAAATGCTTTGCAAGGTGAGACACTTGGTGCCACAAGGGCTGTTTGATTCAGGACAGGGAGGTGAGATGCATGGAGGTTTTGGATATAACTACAAATAATGCAGAGATAATTGTATTTAAAGGACGACTCAGGAATGTCATGTGGGACATGCTTCAGTACCTGGGGAACACTTGTTGGGATTTCCATCACAATGAATGAAAAATCCCAGTTTGTATTTCCCAGTGGCAGATTTGTTTCTAGAGAATGAAGTCATATTGACATCTGAATACTTTGGTTTTTTTAATAACAGGCTCTGCCCCCTTTTTGTCTGATTTCAGGCTGTAATTGCTCTGGGCAATAAATTGAAACTATTTTACTTGCATGTGTATTTCAGTTACATTTTATTTCAGGAAAAGTGCTACAGAATTGTATAAAATGTGAACTAGGTCACTGTTCCATCATAAAACACAAACAATAAAAAAATCACTTGCAAATTAGAGAAGATGCTTTATTTAAGGGTTTTCCTCAGCCAAATTTAAGGGCAGTAGGATTCAGAGACTTCTTCAAATTAGCCCATTATATAATGTTTCATGTTTAATGTATAATGTCTGTATGTAGTTTAGATGATTTGAAATTATTCTCTTGGTATCTTTAAAATCTGCATACTTTAGTTACTACAGCACATCCCTGAAGAGGATGATTTACAGTGCTTGATTTTCAGGGTTAAAGGTACAAAAAAATTTGTATGTCTGCTTTGTGTGTGTTTTATTCAATTCTTTGGTGTACAGAACCATTATAGTTGTGCTCAAAAAGCATCTGTAGATCTGCACAACTTTATTTTCCCAGTTTGTTCATGTGCACAGGCAGATTTAAAGGACATGCATTGCTCAGAATTGCACACATAGTTGGGAGTGGAGCAATAATTTCTTCTTATATCTCTTACCTGTAGATCAGCGCCAAAGTAGAATCCATTGTTTGTTTATCAGTTCTTTGGGATTCTCATTTATTCAGGAAAATTTATCAGCTGAGCCTGTGACTTTCAAAGCATCACAAGATGGATATTGTGCCCTTGTATGCCAGATGAGAAATTAATTTGAACGAAATGAAAGCCATCCTCTGTTTCAAGAATTACAGATTGGATTGTTGCGCTCCTCTCACTGGTGCTCTGAGAGTTTCCTGCAAATTACAGCTGCAGAGACCCAAGAGCACAGGCCTCCAGACAAAAATTAGTTTTTCCATCAAATTCTGTAGAAATCCTGTTTAATGAATGAAGGAAAAACAAGATGAGGCATCAAGGCTGAAATCCACATTCAGACATGGAAATGCTGAATATTAATCTTGTGCCTGGGAAAAAGCAAACCAACCCAGACCAAAGTATTTAAAAGTTTTCTGAGATATCTCAGCATGAGTCTACCTTGAACAGGAGTCAGGCAGCTGAATGTAGACTTTGATAGCAAAATCTGATACCTGCTTTGAATATAGACTCAAAGTGTTACTGCATGAGTGACCAGAGCATAGATCTATCCAATATCTGAGTGAAATTAATCCAGGAATGCCCCTGTGCTCCCCGAAATGCTCTTGGATCTCCCTTCCCTCACGGCTTCCCTTGCTCTGTTATGCTCTGCCATGATGTTCAGCTTCTCTGCCAACTTCCAGGTCCTTAAAACACGTTCTTTTGGCAGCTGCAAATGCTCTTATCAGCAACTGCATTTGAAATTTATCCAACTCTCAGACAGTTGTAAAATCTTGCAAATTGAAAATCCTTGGATCTCCTGGGAAATCGCTGTTTAAGATCATGTTTAATCTCCTTTTAATATCCTCTCAGCAGTTTGATCCTGATCCCACAGTGATGTAAATTCAAAGTAACTCTCCTGAAGTCAATGTAAAATCTAAGTAAGCCAATGGTGTTATTTTGGATTTATGGCATGGGAACAGAATCTGGCATGGCATCCTTATGCTTTAGCTTGTTGAAGGAGCAAGTGTGAAAGTTTCTGAACCCTGTGCTCTTGCTTCTTCATCTTTACCAGTCAAAAGGTTTGTTTGCTTTTTTGAGCTTGACCTGAAGACTTGTGACATTAATAATTAATCAGTTATGTTCTCCAACTTCTTTGCCTCATTTGTTTGCCTCTTTATTTTGCAATTCTCCTATAGAGTCTTTGTCAGTTAAGTTTTCATCAGAACAGATACTGAAAGAGTATAGGAACAGTATTCATTTCATTGCATGAATCGCTGCAATGAAAGAAAAATAATCTCTCTTTTCACTGCATGATCAGGAGCTTCAAACATTCAGGTATATTTTTCTAACCTTTGTCTTGTTGGACAGTTGTAACCATCATTATTATTACTTTTAATATTACAATTAAAAGTCCAAAATTTTAATTTTGGATCCAGGCATTAAATGTGTAAATGTTATACTCTTGGGGAAATAGGGGTGTTATTTATCAATATTGTTCTTAAATTCTCTGTTTCTGGTATTCTTGAGCCAAAACTTTCAAATACTATATTCTTATCCCAAGTAGTGCAGTCCAGTTAAATATCCAAAACCATGCCAAACTATACTATCAAACAAAAAAATAGAAAATATCTAGGCCTATAATATAGTTTTGCGTAATTTATGTATGACACCATAAAAATAACAGAATGATAGAATGGTTTGGGTTGGAAGGACCTTAAATCCCATCCAGAGCCACCCCTGCTGCCCTGGCAGGGACACCTTGCACTGTGCCAGGCTGCTCCAAGCCCCAATGGCCAAGCTGGCCTTGGACACTGCCAGGGATCCAGGGGCAGCCACAGCTTCTCTGGGCACCCTGTGCCAGGGCCTGCCCACCCTGCCAGGGAACAATTCCTTCCCAAGATCCCATCCAGCCCTGCCCTCTGGCACTGGGAAGCCATTCCCTGGCTCCTGGCCCTGCAGCCCTTGGCAATTGTCTCTCTCCAGCTTTCCTGCAGCTCCTTCAGGCACCAAAAGGCCACACTGAGGTCACCCCAAAGCTTCTCCTCTCCAGGCTGAACAATCCCAGCTCTGCCAGCCTTTCCTCCCAGCACAGCTGCTCCATCCCTCTGCTCATCCTGCTGCCTCCTCTGCACTCTCTCCAGCAGCTCCAGCTCCTTGCTGTGCTGCCCAGGCCTGGGGCAGCTCTGCAGCTTTGCTCTCACCTAAGGGGCAGAATCCTCCCTGCCCTGCTGCCCAGTCCAGGGCACAGTGCCAGACCCATGATTTTATTTGCAGTCTGGTTGTACCTCCATTGAAATAACTGACTTTAAAGATCTGAAGAAGGTAAGAGCTGGCTCATTTTAACAACCTGTAGGTGTGTTCTTGAAACTGGGACAGGATCTTGGTCCCTTCAGGACAGGTCCCAGTGCCTGCTGTTGGACACAGAGCAGAGAGCATCCATGGATTCTGAAATGCTGCAGAAGGCCACCCCTTTCCAAGGAGATTCTTAGGAAAGCTAAGGAGAGTCAGAGTAATCAATATATCTGTAAAAACAGAAGCAACTCCAGAGAACCTCTTAGAGGTTTCTGCACGGGAGAGCATTGCAGGTCCTGCTTTCCATGGAAATGAGTTCATCTAGATGCTAAACAGTTTGGTGAAGGCTCCTTGCACATTCCTACACGGCAGGAGTGGAAAATGGAGAAAGATGAGGCTTTCTCTGAGTAGGTCTTATGGAAATGAAAGCATTTTCCATGGATTAAGGGCTCTGCAGATCCAGAACATATGTAATTTTCTCCAATACTCCTAGGAAAGAGCCATTCAGCTGTGTTAAATTGCATGAAATGCTTCTGTGAAGCATTGCTTTGTGTTGTATAACCTGAACAGAGGCTGAAGAGGCCTAGTCCATGTGGAAATTCCCATTTGTTTCTATTTTAAATACGTAGTTTAGCTTCCTCCGTTGATTAAATTAGTAGGAACAGTGTGCTGGATTTTCAGATGGAACACGTTTTTCTCCTGGCTGGATCTGACACTGTGGCAGCACAGTCTGAGCATGTTTTTCACGATTTTTTAGCACCCACAATGTTTCACTTGGAAGAAAACCCTGACATTGTTTGATACATTAAACATCTGTGTTAATCTACCTCCTGATTTTGAAAAATGGAAGGCAAACAGCAACACATCTCCTCTGTGGAATCGACAGAAGATTTGTGGGGTTGTTTTTGGTTTTTTTTCTTAAAAACTCCAAACCATCACCAAATGCACACAACAAATAACCAAAATCATCAAATGACCAAGCAACAGAAATGCATTCTCATGACTTCTTGCAGGTGCCTAAAGGACACCAACTTTTGCCACAGAAGCTGGTTAGAAGCTCTATCTAGATGAGAATTAAAGATAAATAAGGCTGAGCTTCCTGCCTCTCATTTTCAGGCATCACTTTTCTGAGTGGGATTTATGACCCATGACTTACTTGTAGAGGGAATGAAAAATGTTATTCAATATTTTGTTTGTATTATTGGAAAACACAGGAAAAAAATATCAGCAGACTCTTCAGATAATTATCTGGGCTCAAGCAAAATGGTGTCATATTATACATAGGATTTTAAAAAGATTGCACTGAGTGATCAATGAAATTTTAAAGCTTGTGGCAGATTTATAGTACAGAGGTGTCATTCCATTTTTTTTAACAAGTTTAATAACTGAGATTGTTTTCTTGTTTTGTGATTGATTATTGTGTGAATCATCTGATGTTTTTAGTTGTGACTCATCTGACAAACTCTAAAGTCTGTTATATTTTTATCTCCTGATAGAATCAATAATAAAGAATTATAATCTTGTGGACTTTAAATAGTGAAGCGAACTATATATCTTTTTGTAACTTTTTTTACTCCATGAAAGTCACAGTGGTTTTTTTCAGTAGCAGATAGATGTGACTGCAGTGACAGCATGTGATTTATGGATAAATTTTTTATAATTTTGCCATTATTTTGCTAGTCTATGCACAATTTATAGCTATTTAGCGAACATGATAGTGGTTGGTCTCTTGGATCATGGCTATTCATGTACAGATATAAAAACCTCTTTGATTATGGCCTTATGTGGAGAGATAAGTAACTCCCAGCTCCTGGTACCTGGAACAGCATGGGGACAGAGACAAAAATCCCCAGTGACAATCTGAAATACTCGAGGCGCACGCTGGGCGAGATTGACTATCTCAGGCTGTGGGCATTAAATGAAGAGAGATCTTTGTGCTAGATAAGCATGACTGCCTGGTGTTCATCAGCACAGGAGGGTGAGCAGGGAGATTGCAGGGACATCACTCTCCTTCAAATCTTCCTGGGCATGGCCACGGCTGCTCACACACTGCTGCTGCATGTGGCCAACACACAGGGAAAGAATATTCCTAGCAGAAGTACATTCTATCAAATCAAACGGGATTTCATTAGACAAAATGCAGGAAAATGGAAGAAAATGAAAAACTGTGAAGTTGGTATATTTTTTTCTTAGATTTTGGAAGAAATAGAATCATTAATTGTACAGCTTGTCCTGCACAAAATAACTGACATTGAGAACTGGAATTAGAAGGCATAATTATTACCAGCTCTTTAGCTGTGCTATATCTCACTGTCAAATGATGTGTGTACAAGCCGTGCATGCTCTCTAGGAAGATGCAGTGGGTTTTTTTTAACTTGTTTTCTAACAAGATAAATTAATAAGCTATCAGTTGACTACATTAGAGGGATATATTCGGAGGCGTCATCCTGTTTGCAGCCTGAGCAGACAGTGCCCAATGCACGGTTAGAATCACAGAACCATGGAATTATGGAATATCCGGGCTTGGAAAGGACCCACAAGTATAATCAGTACAGCAGATTTGGAGCTTTTTTACCTCGTGGTGCCCAGAGCTGCCCTAGTGCTGGAGGTGAGGCTGTCCCAGCCCAGAGCAGAGCAGGACAATCCCTGCCTGGCCCAGCCAATGCTGCTGGGGCTGAGAGCCATGACAGGGATGGCTCTGCTGGATCCAGGACAGGGATAGCCCTGCCCAGATCCAACTGGGCATCCAGCCTTCCCTTCCCTTCCCTTCCCTTCCCTTCCCTTCCCTTCCCTTCCCTTCCCTTCCCTTCCCTTCCCTTCCCTTCCCTTCCCTTCCCTTCCCTTCCCTTCCCTTCCCTTCCCTTCCCTTCCCTTCCCTTCCCTTCCCTTCCCTTCCCTTCCCTTCCCTTCCCTTCCCTTCCCTTCCCTTCCCTTCCCTTCCCTTCCCTTCCCTTCCTTTCCCTTCCCTTCCCTTCCCTTCTCTTCCCTTCCCTTCCCGTCCCTTCCCTTCCCTTCTCCCCAGTCTCTCATTCCCAGCCTGTCCTTTATTGTGTGCTCACACACATACACACAGAAATGCATTTCTTCCTTTTAATGTGCAGTGTCAGAAACAAATGAGCCTCAAGACCCTAACTAAATAATACCTTGTCTAAACGAGAAATTTAATTTTAGTATCTGCATTTCTAAAGAACTTATTAGCAAAAGACATTGCTGCATTGACAAGTTTATGAGGTCAGTCTGACTCACCCATTTAGGCCTTTTTTTCCCCCTGGATTCTTTGTGCTGTAATTTTTGGATACTCGGTTGAAGCTATAAATAGTCTATAGTTGTGAATCTACATTGGTCAGCAGACCCTTTGTAAACAGCATTTTTGAATTACTGTCCTTATAAATAATGTTCTCTGTGATAATCCCCTTCAGTGTGGTAAAAATCACCCAGCTGGGGCTTGATCCCTGAGGGGGCCAAGTGTGTAATTCAAGGCACCCAGAAGTGTCTCAGTGCTCCTGGAGACCTCCCAGGCATGAGAGAGCTCTTCAGGCCACAAAAGCTGACCAGTCCAGTCTTGCCCAGTCTGCACTGCTTCACAGCAGAGGTGAAGAAATGGGATGATGGCCAGAAAGCTGCTGCAGTCACATCAGATACTAGCCACATCTGAAAACTGAAAAAAACAGTCAGAGGATTGGATGAGGGTAAGATGATCTCAAGGCTCAGTGACAGAAATGTTTAAATGTCCATACATTGCCAAATGTCCTCAGATTTTATAAAACAAAGTGATGAGGGCAGCTCTCCCACCAAAGCCTTAATATAAACAGACCAAGCTTTAAAAGGTCTCTGAAAAATAGGCTTTTCTCTACTGCAGGCTAAATGAAATTAGACTCCATTCTGTTGGTTTTTCTGGGTAGGAAGGTGATTGTTCTGTGTCTAGGTCTGGACACCTAGGTTTGGCTGAAGGGGAGGATTTCCATCTCCATGGAATAGCTGTTCCACTAGGAATGGGTGTTTCCAGCTGATGGTTTATCAATGTAGCCAGTGCCCTTCCCAGAAGCTCCATGTGCACATCTGAAATTTAAAAACCACCCTCAAACCCCCTGTTTATGATTGTGCTATTTCCATAATCCAGTTTGTTTTGACTTTAATCCTCTTCCTACGTCAAAATTTCCTTTTCCCTCCAGGTTTCAACACTTCAAATCCAGCCCCAGGAAAATGTTTACATTGCTAACTTTGTGGAGATTCTGTATCAGTTATTTTGTGTATATTTGTTTTAACCCTAGTGGTTTTGCCTGTGTTTTAACCTTTTTCAAGTAAACACATGCTGTTGTATTCTTATATTTCTACAAGGAAGACATTTGTTATTGGAAAAAATGGCTTTAGGTAGCAGCTGCTTTGAGCTGTTCATTATTTATTGTGCAAAAGCCTTGCTTCCTCGCCACAAGAAAAACACTTTTGTTAGTTATACTCTTTTTACACACTTGTCTTCTCACTGGGCTGGCATTGTGGCTTTAATTAGTTTCCCCTTTTTTTGGCATTATTAAAAACAAGGTTTTTTCTCTGTTTCAATCCTGGCTACCTTTTATGCTTCCACATAGGAATTAAATTTTGCTTTGATTCATTAGCAAAATGACACTGAAATTGAAGGGCATTTTGAATAAAAAACTTTGTTCTGACTGTGACTGTGTGGAATATCATTTACCTTAAACCTTAGCTTCTCTTTCACTCTCTTGCTTCTCCCTGAGCTCCCAGCTCCTGCAGACAGCAATATGCTACTCATGTGCCTCTTAAATCTCTAATATTTTCCAGGTGAGAAGAAAAGTGAAGGAAATTGCAGGTCTGTTAAAGGGAGCTGAGAGGGAAGAGTGTGTGTTGGAAAAGCCAAGTGCAACCAGGGCTGGTGGGGCCTGCAGAAAACAGGGTCAGAAGAGATGGAAAGAAGTTTTTTTCTTGCTTACTGTGAAAATGTACCCAAGCTGGTGACTAAATGGGGTATTGATAAATTCTTTTGAGTTGCTAAAGGCTTTTTGGAGTTCAGTTCCTGAAATTCACATTTCAAACTTTATTGTGCACCCCAATACAAATGTCCAACTTAAACTTACAATAACTTTCTAACCTTTAATTCATGAACTCAGAATTTCCTAGAACAATAATTCAATTAGCAGAAGTGCATGTACCCCTTCAGATGCTTCGAAAACAAAGCAGCCAGCTTATTTTCAAACAAAAAGGTTAATTTACCTAGCAAAAAGCATAATTTAAAAAAACTTCAGTGTCTGTAACCCCACAGTAGAAAAGAAGCCTTTTTTTTTTTTTTTTTTTTTACGTTTCATGGATTTGTTATCACAGATGTTCTTAACCTAAATATATGGATATGCAAAAACAAATACTGTTTAAAATATGTATAAACTTCCTTTATTTATGTCTGACACTGATTTCATTCTGACTCCAGGTTTCAAGCAGCTGGAAATGCTAACTCCAGTGTGCTCCCCTGCTGCTCCCCATGCCTTCCTTGGCAGCAGGAGAGCTCAGCCTGGTTTTTGGGGGTGCAGAGAATATTTTGTAAGGAGAGCAGACAATTATATTCAGAAAGCTTTCCCAGCAGTGAATGTGACACTGCCCTCCCTGAGTTTAGCTTGGGTCAATGTGCCATTCATGGTTACCTCCAGCCAGGGCTGTGCAGGAGAGGAGTCACCAACCAGCAGAAACTGGGAATGGTGAATCCTCTTTTCTTTCTCCTTGTGTGTGGTGGGAATCTCCAGGTCTGGCCTGGGCAGACTGTGAGCTCACTTGTGAGCAGTGGTTGGAATCAGTGGGACAGCTCTGCAGCCAGGCCAGGCTCCCATCCCCGTCCCATCCCCGTCCCATCCCCGTCCCATCCCCGTCCCATCCCCGTCCCATCCCCTTCCCATCCCCTTCCCATCCCCTTCCCTCCTCTCCATGACCTGCTGCCATTCCTTGTGGTCTCCTGGAATGATGGCAGGGCAGTGTGGAACTGCTGCAATGAGAGCTGCAGTGGCTGAAGGGAATATTCCAAATGTCACTATGTATCAGCATCACGGGCTGGTTTGGGTTTGACCACTCCTTGTTTTCTGTGTCTCACAGAATGAGGAGGTCCTGCCTCATCTGCTCTGGCTGGCAGATTCCAGCCTGTAGGGAGGAATATTCCTGTAGAGAGGTTTTAGTGTTTATTTGGGATACAGAGAGGCATCTCTAGTTGGTGGCCCGTCCCAGTTAGAGGGACTGGTTATTGATACTAACCAAACTTTTACAGACAGCCTGTTAATACTCAATTTTAAAATGGCTTGAGGTAGGTGAAATTAATTCCATAGTGGTTACTCAGGAAATCAGCCTTGGGACTTAGCCAGAGGTACAAACACACAGATTCCAGCAGGAGTTTTGCTTCCATTTTGTTTGCAGATAAGGACTATCTATCTATAGATCCTATGGGAAGATGAACAAATGAGAAAAATAAAAGCAGAATCTGATTAGTTTACACTGAGATTTCAATGTAGAAGGAAGAGAAGATGCAAGGCTCTCTCCAGATCAGATGTTACTGCACTCATTTGTTAACGTGCGTCCTTGAATGGAATTAATGAAACCTTTCATTATAGATCAATATGCTCTTTGACTAGAGAATATTATGGGTACCTATTGTATATGCTTAATTAGATTGAAATTGCTTTCACATTTCCTTTATATTCAAAAAAATCTGAACTCAGCAGTTTAAAAAAAGGGAATTACAAAAGTCATCCCTTCCACCATGCTGCTAGAGTCAGCAAGAGAAGGGAAAAATGGAAAATGTGCCCAGCCAGTTCTCAGGTCTCGGTGGCAATTTTGGCAGAGCTCACTGGTACTGCAGTGTATCCATGACAAAACTGAGTGCTAATGCCTCCACCATCATCAGGAGATTGACAGGTGTCCATTAAAGGCAACAGGTTTGGATTGGATCTATATGATCAATTTTGAGACATCCTTGCTGTTCAAATTTTCTGTCCAAAACCAGTTTCTTGACAAAACTGTTCCAAATTAATATGCACCACCCTCCTTCCTCATCCACATCTCCCTAAAAATATTCTTGAGTGATCCTTTGCATGTTTCATTTCTTGATGGCCTTTATTGCTCCTTGAATTGCCTCTCCAAACCCACTCCTGAAACACATTGCCTTAGTCCCACAGCCCCATTCCTACAAAATAAAGCCCTTTAATACTTCAGGGCTAATCAGGCTGCTGTGCTGTTACCTCATGCTTTCAGCTCAGTCCCTGGGGTGTTTCTGGGTTTGTTCCTGGCTTTCCCAACCACGGCTGCTGCCCTTGTCCCCAGGTGTGGCCCCGAGGGCTGTGTCTGTGCTCCAGGTACTGCCCCACATCCCCCCACCTCATGGCACACCAGGCCTGTCCCTGGGGCTTTCTGAACTGAAATGCCACCCTCAGCCTCTCTCTGAAGCCATTTTTGTCCTCAATTCTCCAAGGCCCAGCTCTGCAGCCAGAAGGCTCCTGCTGTTTCCCTGGGGCTGGCATGGGGCAGGATTGGGGTTATTTAGCCTGGAGAAAAGGAGGCTCTCTGTCCCTACAGCTCTCTGCAATTCCCTGGCAGGAGGTCATAGCCAGGTGAGGGTCAGACCCTGCTCCCAAGTAACAAGAAACAGGACGAGGGAAAATGGCCTCAGGTTGCACCAAGGGAGATTTAGATTGGCTATTAGAGAAAATTTCTTCACCGTCAAGGGCCTGTCCAGGGTAGTGGTGACTGAAGCACTCAAAGATATTTGGATGTGGCACTTGGGGACATGGGTTAGTGGTGGATTTGGCAGTTCTGGGAGAACGGTTGGACTTGATGATCTTACAGGGCTTTTCTAAGCTAAACAATTCAGTGACTTAGTGCTCCACTGCGCTACGTTCAGTGCGCCTCGGCCTCCTAAGGATGCATTGTTTATCAGCTTTCCTCCTTCCAAATTCTTTGTTTGTACAGTGGCAGCTTTTGTGCCAATTTTTTTTTTCCCCCTTTGCCTGGAGTTATTGGCAGAGCTAATTAACCACAGAATATAAAAGCCTTGTTCTCCAGGGCCGGGTGGTGTGGTCCCAGAGCAGCAGCACTGCTGCCTTGAGGCCTGGGGAGCGAGCAGTGGGATGGGTTGCCCGAGGATGGGCAGATTCTCCTCACAAAGAGGTACCAGGTTTATTCCAGCACTGAATGCAATCCTTATTCCGGAGGGGCCACGTGTTGCATCCTTCCTTGCCCCGCTGCACAGGCACACAGATGGCACGGGCTGTGCTCACAGGCACACGATGGATGCTGAGGGATGAGAGAGAGGGGATCTGCAGGCTCACCTGTGCCTCTGGGGGGCTGTGTGCTGCCTCTGCGTTCGGGTGGGCGCTGGGCTCAGGGTGCTGCTCCCTGGGCTCATGAGCTCAGCCCACCCGGGAATCACTGCAGGTGAGAACAGCAAAGGGAAGAGGGGCAGCCGCTGGGGCAGGAGTGGTTGAGAAGGAAAATGTCCCCCTCCACCCCCAGGCCTGGCCTCACCCTCTGCCTCTGAGCTGTAAGAGACCAAGATTTTTCCACATCCAGAAATGCTTGAGGAACTTTGTCTTTTTTTTTTTTCCTTCTCTTTTTTTTCCCTTTTTTTTTTTTTTTTTGTTTGTTTTTTTATTCCTGGACAAATGTCTGCCCCTGACAGGAGCCATGGCAGGATGGAGTATAAAACGCTGGCTCTGTGTGCAGCCCGGCGGCTCGGTGCCTGTGCCGTGGGGAGGGGACAGCCGGGCAGCCCTACGCTCGGACCCGCGGGGTCTGGGTGTCCTGGGCAGGCCGGACACAGGCGACAGGGCAGGGACAGCCCGGGCCAGGCAGCAGCAGGATGGGGGTCCCCGTGCCCCGGCAGCCGTGCCCGTGGGTGAGTGGGTGCAGAGCGGCCCGAGGGGAGGGAGCAGCCTGCCTGGGCACGGCAGAGCTGCCCTGGGCCCCTTCCTCCTCCCCTCGCCCCTCGGAGCCCAGGCTGTGGCCGCGGGCAGCAGGGAGCCCTGGGCTGGGCTGGGCAGGGCAGGGGGCTGCGCTCCCCCGGGCTGGGGGGAAGGGAGAGCACAATCCAGACGAAGCAACAGCCTCCAGCTTTTCCCTTCCTCTAATCTTGCTTCACTCCCCTTGCTCCCTCTCCCTCCCTCTCCCCTTTCCCCTCCCTCCCTCTTTCTAATTCCTGCCACTAGCTCGGAGCCTCATTCAGCAGCCGCTGCCGCTGGAGTGTAATAGGCTGAAGATGCTGCCGTGCTCGCTCCGCGGCTACTTGTGAATGGGACTTGCCTCGTCTCCCTGCTCCGTGGGCAGCCAAGGGACGCCGCCAGCCCCGCCGGACCCGCAGGTGAGCGGAGGAGCCGCGGGGAGCGCGGTGCGGGGAGCGCGGTGCGGGGAGAGCGGTGCGGGGAGAGCGGTGCGGAGAGAGCGGTGCGGGCAGCGGCGGAGCCCCGCAAGGGGAAAGGGACAGGCGGAGGGAAGGCGAGCGGCGGGCAGCGGGCACCGAGCGCTGAGCGTGTCCGGCAGCTCGGCAGTGGGGCTGCTCGGGCACGGCGGAGCGGAGCGGAGCGGGGCCGGGCAGGTGTGCGGAGCGGAGCGGCGCGGAGCGGTGCGGTGCTGCGGCGGCCGCGGGGCCCCCGGGGCGCGCTCGGCTCTCCGGAGGGAGAAGCAGAACGCTCTGCCAGACGCAGCTTTGGATTTTTTTTTTTTTCTTTTTTTTTCTCTTTCCCTTCAGTTCTTGCTCGGGGGCGGGGAGGGGGAGGGCGAGCGTTTGGCCGTTTTAAAATGTTCCTGCGGAGAAACAGATGCCGAAAGCCCCAGACTGAAAATCTTTTACTTGCGCCGTAGCTCCCAGGCACGAAATGGATATGCAGGAATTAGGAGTGCATGAAATGAAGGATACTCTAGCCAGAATGAAAAAGGCAAAGACTTTGATTTATACCCTTTCCCCCCCTCCTTTATTTATTTATTTATTTATTTTGCTGGCTTTCAAACGCATTACTATTCACAAGGTACCAAAATGGTATCTGTCTCTAACACGGGCTAGTCCAAAAAGCATTAGACTCCTGGGTGATGCATGCATAAGCACATCCCCAAGAAAGGTAAAATAGATCAGGCTGCGGGTCCCCATAAATACCATTAAGTTTAAAATAAAAGTGCTTCCTGTGCAGCCCTTCGGGAGCACATATAGCAGTCTGACATCATGATACAAATGCCTTTACCTCCTATAGAAGTCCCCCTTTATTGTCTACTCTTTTAAATATTCATTTGGTGAGGAGAGAACCAGTATATGCTGGGAGAGCTTCTTTGTACCGCTGCTACAAAGGACAGAGTGGCTGTGTAACACAGTATTTACCTACCCAGATATCTGTGACAAAGGAACCTCTTTAGTAAATGAGGTCACTAATTCAGAAATTGGCCCTTTATGAGGAGAATGCTCATTTCTTTTTCACGTTCCAATTACTAGCAACTCCCTGGGAAAGACTTTCTTCCTGTTGATTTGTGATGGTGATACGATAAGGTTTTCACAGACTCCGTGGCTCTCTATTAAGAAATTAAATGTTTTTCATTATTTAATAATGGAACTGTTGAATAAGAGAGGCACTAACAGCCTCAGAAGCAGGGAAGCACGCACTCAGGCGCTGCTGGATGTCCGTCTCTTTCCCCCTCCCTTGCTCTTCCATCTGCCTCAATGTTTCCAAAGTCTGTGTGATTCTCCAGGTAAATACTTTGTTCTCTTTTTCTAACGCATCCCGGTGAATAAATTGCCTTCCAGTGTAGAAGTCCTGCAATAATTAATCTGACATCTGCCTCAGTCAGGTCTGTCCGCTGAGGTTTGGGACACAAATCGATGCTTGTGCTCGCTGCTTTGACTGATTTTCTAAGCAGAGATATGCACAGGTCCATGGCAGTGGAGCTGCAGATGTTGGCTCAGGAGCAGCAGATCCATGGCAGAGCTGCACAGTTCATGTCGCTGGGAGAGGGAGGAAACTGGGAGCAGAAGGTCTGGTTTGAGCTTCATGCCTTAACACACAAGGCATTCTTTTAGCACATTTCTGAGTCTAGAAAAGTCTATGCTCTAGAAAACAGAAGTTCCTGGCTGTAGTTCAAAAGCAGTTCTCCTGCTTCTTGCAGAAGAACAAAATGAAGTTACAGAACTAAGAATGAGATCTTCAGTGAAAGAATTGGAAGTCCTTTAGGAAAATTTTACCTAAAGGACATCTTTCTTTGGCAGGCTCTTGTTCTTAGGCCCTGGAATAGGATTTTTTTTTCACCTCAGCCTTGCACATTAGAGGATGAGCATGGACAGAGAATGCTATTTATAGACTTCTGTACATCAGCTTTAACTTTGCTACAATTATATGTGCTGCCTGTCCAAAAAAAATCAGTAGGAACTAGATTAGTTCATTAGCAGAAATGCTGCTACAATAGGACATGCCAAGGGATGGATAAGTCATTGCGATTTATCAGCAGCACTTTCAGGGGAAAATATGGATAGAAATGGTTGATTGAGAGATAGGACAGCTAAATTAATTTTTCTTCTGCATAACAATATGGGGAAACTGCAAAGATTGGAGTGATTTCTGTGATTTATCTTGATAAAATGCTTTAAAGTATATCATGTGATTTCAGCTTCAATTAATATGCTATTTTGACAACATCTGACACATTTAATTTAGTGTAAGGAACATATGTGAAGTTCAGAGTTACAGTAGACTGAGACTAACATTTTTATTTTCTGCAACTGCTGTAACATAAGAGCCTAACTTGACAAACAAACCTTTTAGTTCTGAGAATTCCACAATGGAAGCTATTTCCAGCTCAGAAATCATAGAAATTTCAAGTCATCTCAAACTTAAAACTAGCATATTTTCTTCTTGGTGAACCCCCTAAATGAATTTTGAATCCATTTTGTGAGCTGGATGTTTAGCGAAATACCTTCAGTGTGGGAGAAGCAGATGTCTCATCTGGAATCAATTAATTTGAAACAGTTTAGCAACATACTTCCTGGACTTTTTGTGTGTCTGTGTGTCTGAGTTCTTCTACCAGCAGTTTAAGCTAAAGTCTGTGTATAATTTCTTATACCATAGCCATTTGTATGTTTTTAATGGCACTTCAGCTTTCATTGTTCTTTGTTGGGGCCAACCCAAGGCTTGGGGACAGCAATGACGAGATGGCCATTGATTTAAAGGGAGACTGGGTCGGGCGCTTTGTGTGGGTGAATTAAGAGGATTTTATGATCATTTTATGTCACCTATATCTTTTTATGTCAGGTACGTTGTCTTTTACTGGTCAAGGAGCACTGTAGTCATCTGGTTTGGCATATCTGGACATAGAGTAAAACTCTTTCAGGAGGAACTGCAGCAGTCCTGTGTAGTGTTTCGATGCTGAAGCCTCTTAGGCCGTGAGCTGATCGATCCGTGCGAGTGCTTTTATCCCTTTTATCCCCTCGCTGCGTTTCTCTGCGGGGAAGGAGGGCTTGCAGGGGAAGGAGGGCTTGCAGGGGAAGGAGGGCTTGCAGGGGAAGGAGGGCTTGCAGGGGAAGGAGGGCTTGGATGCCTTGGGCTCGTCTGGGTCGGGCTGGGCTGCAGTGCCGCGGGCGGGCAGCAGAGGGCAGTGCTGCCCGCGGGATGCGGGGCTGGATCCTTACCGGGATCATCCTGCGGGATGCGGAGCTGGATCCTTACCGGGATCATCCTACGGGATGCGGAGCTGGATCCGCACCGGGATCGTCCCGCGGGATGCGGGGCTGGATCCTTACCGGGATCATCCCGCGGGATGCGGGGCTGGACCCTTACCGGGATCATCCCGCGGGATGCGGGGCTGGATCCTTACCGGGATCATCCTGCGGGATGCGGGGCTGGATCCTTACCGGGATCATCCTGCGGGATGCGGGGCTGGATCCTTACCGGGATCATCCTACGGGATGCGGGGCTGGATCCTTACCGGGATCATCCCGCGGGATGGAGAGCCGGATCCGCACCGGGATCGTCCCGCGGGATGCGGGGCCATTCCCAGCTCCATCATGCTCCCCTCGCCCCGGGGATTAACTCACCTGCGGCAGCACCGCAGCTCCCTGGCGGAGTTTTGGGATACTGGAAGTCCGCCTTGTCTGCAAACAAGCTGACTCCACAGCTGGAGTCTGGGTGTGGAATAACAGCTCGAGCCCCCTCTTGGAACGGTTTGCTCTCTCTCTTTCTTTCCTTTTCAAAGGCAGTGTCGGTTCATGCCATGCCAAGAGTTTAAAGGCGGAAAAAATGATACAGAGAAAAATATTATTTCTTTCAGAGATGTTAATGGGTTTGAGAGATCTTAAAAAGATATCCTTGACGGGAGAAGAAATTTAAAAAAGTCATATTAGGCCAAATTAGTCTGGTTTTGTCCGTACACATACAGGTCAGTGGAGCTTACAGCTGAAGAACTGAGAAAAGCAGATTGGTCCAAATCACTTCAATATATCCTGCAGCACCTTTTGGAACACAAAAGATGTTGTTACTACCCACAGAATCACGGAATGGTTTGGGTTGGAAAGGACCTTTACGATCATTTCCTTCCTCCTCCTGCCGTGGGCAGGGACACCTGCTAGACCAGGCTGCTCCAAAGCCTTTCCATGCTGGATGCTGCCCAGCAAGGACATACATGACCATACCGATTTGAAATGCTTGCAGTCATGGAGAGAGGCTTATTCCACCTGCCTTCTCCTGACGTTCTTTTCTAGACATCCAGTTTGGAGAGTTGCCACAGCCTGGATCTTTGATTTGACCATATTCCTGTGTATCAGAATGATGTCCCATAAATAGCAGAGTGCAGCACTCTACAATATTGCAGATTATCCACTGGCTGCAGCCAGAGAAGTTCATGTACCTGATCCAAATTCTTACCTACAACTTTGACACCAATCCCAGGCTCCACAGAGCCATGACAGCTGTACACTTTCCTGTCAATGGCCTGAGAGAGGATATGAATTAAGAATTCTCTTCGAGGAAGGACCCTTGGTGAGAGTGTTAGTGGCTTCAGCGCAGGGGAAGGGGCACAGCAGCCCTGGTGGTGCTCCGTGCTGCGGGGCAGGGAACATCCATCCCTTCAGCTGCTCAGGGTGGGAGGCTAACCTGGAGCTGCCAGTGCTGCTCGAGGCTCTCCCGAGAGCATTCCGCATGGCTGGGACATTAGCAGGGACATTAGCGGTGCCTCGGCAGCCAGCAGGAATTCAGAGGCGGATCTGGAGCCGCCAGCCGTGCTGCTGAGCAGTGCCCAAGGGGAAGGTGACATTATGGCTCGTTTTCCCCGACAAAGGCATCAGGGCTCTTTCCAGAACGGCTTGGGTGGTGCGGTGGCTCCCAGGCATCCCTGTCCCACTGAGCTCTGCTGGCTCCACGAGCCATAATTTAGTTCCTCGATTTTAAAGTGCTGGCTTAAGCGAATTCTAAGGGGGTTTTGTGTGTGGTTGTTGTTTTTTTGGTTTTTTTCTCCCAAGTCTGGCAGTGAGTAAGGGCCCTCTCCCTTCTGAATCAGCAAGGGTTCATCAGAATTCTTAATTGCAATGCAATGGCAGGCAGAGTTGGAGTAGTAGAAATCAATGTAAATGGATTAAAAGAAAAGGACCGAGCAACTGAATGTAAAAGAGGAGCCAGGATTTTCCAGAGTGATTGGTGAACAGTGCAGCAAGAGCTTTCCAAATACAATTCCTTATTATAATGATGATTTAGTTGTTCATCAACAGGTAGGCTGTGGCCACATTGTAGATACACTAACATAACACGCAGTTGTGGATTATGGAGTATTATAAGCAGACAAAACTGAACAGGACACTGATAGGTGGATGTCTGCTGCAGGAAATGCCCATCTAGACAGTAAGTGCAATTAAGTTTTGTTAAATTGTGTCGGTGCCGACTGACACTGTTGCCATGAGCCCCCAGGGATGCTGCGAGCACACCAGCCTGTGCAGGTGAAGAATGGAGTCATGAGCAGAAGGAATTATATTCAATAATCCTTGAAAGCAGAGAATTTTGTGTTTGTGAGCTGCACAGCACTGAGCATTTAACCGCCCAGTGTCTGAATGGTGCAACTGGTGCAGGTTTTGTTGCCCTATGAGTTGCCCCAGCTCGAAGTCAGCCTGCTGTAATCAGCTGTGCTTGGGTTTGTTCCTGGATCCTGTTCCCCAAGCCAGGCTAGGCAGTAAATCTGTGCTGTGCCTCTCTCAGCCCCCATTCCTGTCCACTGAGCCCCTAATCACACAGTCTGTGCTAGCCTGGGACGCTAAAACTTCCTTAACTCAATGCCAATCCCAAGCAGGAACTGCTGCCTCTGCCCACATTTTAGTGCTCTTCCTTTTACATCAGCTATTCCAAGGGAGAGAGTCACACTTAAGGTTAAACTGCTGCCATATAAACTCTGGTTCAACATAATTTTGATCCCAGTGAGGCTGCTGATATATACTTTTAAATAAAATCAAACTTCAGAAACACATTAATTGGTCTCAGTGGTTAAGTTAAATAGTTAAATACATGCATACATATCATTCTGGCAAGGCTAAGTCATTAGTTCAGTGGAAAGCAGAAATGATGGCTCTATTGGAATCAGGAGACTAAACCCTATTTCCATTAATGCTAACTGTTTTATTAATACATGCATGTGTCGGCATTCAGTCATAAATTTAAATGGTCTGTCCCTTCTTGATTTAAAGTAATTATCTCACAGATCTTGGCTGTTGAATGAATAACTCTGCTACTCCTTTCATCTTTTATCAACTAAGTTTTTGTTGGTTTATATATATATATATAGACATTGCAAGGCAAACAAAAGAAATAGAGCTTGTGCAAAGTTGGCTGGCATTTGAACCAAAAATAAATATATTTTCATTGCCCAAGCAAAATACCTGTAACTGTGCCAACACCCAAATAAGGATTCCCAGACTTTTTTAGAGTATAGAAATACTCTAAATAGACTTGCCTGCATCTTCTGTGCACTTTGTACATGCATTCATAGAGGTGACTGGAAAACTTTGATGGAAGCAGCAGGTGAAAACTGCAACCTTTAAATTGCTGGGGGAAAATGGCATTCAAAAAGTTTATTCCTAATTTTTGGAGATAGTTTAATTTGATAAAGAGAGATTCTGAGGCAAATACAAGAGTTTGAATAGCATTTAGAAATTAAGAATGGTCTCATCAGCAATGGAAAACACAGCTGAAATGTTGGGATTCAATCCTAGGACTCAATGTCATTCTCTTCAGAGACCTGAGTGCAGCCTGGTGCAGTGGAGGATCTCTGAGCATCACTCAGTCCATAGCAGATCACCATTCAAGCCCAGGTTTTAGTGCATTTCCTCATTCCAGGGCACTTCCTGCCCAGGCAGCAATGACTGGAAGCTGTTTCTCAAGGAGGACCAATATGCTGAAGGCTGCCAGGTTAATTCAGAATGTACAGAGCACTGACCAAACCCTCCCGTTTCACCCCGCAGGAGCCACAGGGATCACCAGCCTGATGGAACTGAGAATCACTCAAACATTTATCCAGTGCACACAGAGAGCAGATATTTTTTATGATAATGGCTCCTTCCCATTCTCTTTCAGCATATTTTTCTTGCAATTGAAATTCCAGAGAAGATCTTGAATATTTCACATTAGTGAAAAGTCACTGTTCATTCACAGTTTCAAACCCAATTTCGCCAGACATAAGAGGTTCCAAATTTTTGAAAAGCAGCTGAATAATAATTTTACTTGGGGCTCTGATTCAAATAGAAAATTTTGTCCACTGCTGATTGTTGCCTTTTTATTTGTTACTGTTCCAATTATAGCTGGTATAGCTGGGAGAATAAGGCTGATTAGTATGCATTTCAATTCTTTTTAGCACGGTTGCAATTTCCATAGCATTTCTCTTTCTAAAGCAAGAAGAAAACATAGCAGGCAGTGGCATTTGCATGCAAACAATTTGTCATTTACATACAAAAGGGCTGATTAGGTAGCAATACACGTGGCTGTAGGTCAGACAGGGTGGTCATAACAGTTCTTTCTGTCCTTAAAATTGTGAATTTTGTAGCATTTTTGTGAAAAAATATATTCATAAATTCATTATATTCATGTTTCAAGTATTGAGTTACAAATGTTTCTAGGGATCTCTGGTTTTCTGTGGTGCTTTGGCTCCAGCCCTGTAAGTGAAACTGGTTTTAGCTGATCCTTCCTCAGTGCTTCCCAATCCTGTGCTGCAGGTCACAGTCTGCTGCCCTGGACAAACAGAGCTGACTGGGAGAATTCAGAGCTAATTGGGGCATCTGCATGCCCTGGGTCAGAACAAGCCATGCACAGCAGTTAGGGTTGCTGTCTCTGTGCCCTTGGTGTCTTGCCTGTGCTCCTGGGCTGGGTTTGGGGTCTCTCAGGCTCCTGCATCATCAGCTGGAGTTCACTGAACTTGCTGATGTGTGGATGAGGTTTCTTGCCCCTCGGTTTGTCAGATCCTGCCCTCCCTGTGCAGCACCCAATTTGATATTCAGTGAATGTTTCACCTGCAAAGTTTCCCACTTTTCAATGCAAACTTTGCTCAGCCCTCCCATGACTTCACCTTTAGCAGGTACAGCAGACTCTTCTGACATTTCCTTTTTATTTTCATATTTCTCCTTTGCTCAGCCATCTCCACTTGTGCTCAAAAGTGGAGACATCCTTCTCAGCTTCCTTGGGTCAGCCTTACCCAGCTCTTGCCTTCTGCTCTGACTCTTCCTACTCCCTGAATTACACAAGTTTTCCACATACAGCCTGCAGGGTAATCTCACCCCTCACTACAAGCTTGGAGCTGATGTCCAGTGACCTTCTGCTGACATTATTTTGCTTTTTGGATCCAAAAGCAAAAGCTCATTTTTCTGTGGATTTGTCTCAGTATAGGTCAAAGTGCTGGGAGCAGCTAGAATTAATTCTCAGTGTGTTCAACGGCTTCCATAATTATTTACTTCATAACAAAGGAAACTCCTCATTTAAACGAGGCAACAGAGGAGGATCTGGGAAATACCTGAGAGAGGCAGTGGGAACCATCCCTGCTGCCTCACTGTGCAATATCTGTACAATATGCAGCTGTCACATGGAACTAGGACATGATGAACTCCATGGAAAAGGTAGCACAAGGAGTTACTCCAGGCTGCAGTGATGTGCTGTCATTCTGGAGCATCACAAATTACCAAGGGGCTGCTGGCTTGGGCTTTAAAGGAGCAGTCAAAACACATGAGGAAAATCAAAAGTCAAAAGTCAGATTGCTAATTTTTTTTCTTATGGCACGGACTTGACATTGAGTTCCACCTCATTGTGCCCTTCAGTGTGGATTTGTACTTTGGCAAGGCTGGAGGAATGTCCACCTTAGTTAATACAAGCTCAGAACTTTGTTATTGTGGTTGGCAGTCTTTTAAAATTATTTTTTATGAGCAGGAGAGTTTAAAGTGTTTATCTGACTTTGCAATTTACTGGTTAAACTCAGACTGGTGAACCTGATCTAAACCAGAGAAATTGTGCTGGAGCCCATGGGGTTTGTCCCTGACACTGGGATTATTGATCAGCACCACTGCTGTGGCATTTCAAGGAGTTTTAGTGGTTATGTTGATTTTTGTTTGAGTTTCGATGGAGTTATCATCCCAGGGCTAAGCCAGGTTTAACCAGTGTTAGGAACTCTCCCAAAGCACCATCAAATGGATGAAATTGCACTAATATTTGTTTGGTTATCCAGTCAAGTTGAACATGAAATGAGTTGGGCTGAAATAATCAAGTCTGCAGAGGAAGTGGGAGCTCTGAGGTTTACCAAGGTTTGCAGTTGCTCTTTGTTGAAACCTTGGCTTTTTTATGATGAGCTGGAGGTCAGGGATGGTGCTCCCAGAATTTCTGCCTTCCTGGGATCCTGAGGGTCCTGACCAGACTGTGCACATCTCCCATCCCTGGTGGACTGGGTGAAATTCTGTATTTGGGTCACAGAGCTGGGAAATTCTGCTCCTGACTATCCCCACTAACAGTCTGGGGAGCAGCTCAGCCTTTTTGGTATTTCCCTTCAAAAACGAGTGACCGCCAAGTCATTTCTTGGAAGTTGTATGTAATCGGAGAGCTACCAAAACTTTGGACTTTTAATTTCTATTTACTTTTTTCCCCAACAATTCACAGAAAGTCATTGTTACTTTATTAAGAAAATAATGTAAATGAAATTAATAATGTGTACAAGAGACTTTTCCATTGGTATTTAATCGGTTTGCCTACTGGAGGAGAAAAGGAGAATGCTTTTGCCTAGAGGTATCTCCCATCTGGAAATTACATCCATTTTTACTAGAAATGAAATCATTCAAAATAAACAGGAGTAAAGCTTGTGTTTTAACTGTTTCCATGTTCTTTAAGGTAGACTATATTTAACCCATAAGTGCCTTGGGCATTTTCTTACTTTGAGTTAATGAATGCTAATTGCTTGTTGAATTTGAGATCAGCAGCTCCTCCTTTAATGCTTTTCACTGGTGTAGCAGGGAGTGTTTGCTCAGAGAGGGAGGTTTCCCATTTCTCACGTTAGTTCAGCTCCTTCGGCTTTATGGAAAATATATAAAATTTTGTGTCCATTAATTTCTCATTCTTACCAACTCATTATAAACAGTTCCCCTCAGGACTTTACAAAAAGCCCCAAGTTATATTTTCCAGCAAATCAGAAACATGCCAACTTTTTAATAACTTATCAAGCATTTTAAATGTAAATACCTGAATTTCCATCTATGTCCTCATGCCCCAAAATCATTTGCCTGTTATCTAGGGGAAGCCAGGCATGTTCATTATGCTTTTTGCAGCCTGGATCCCTGAGAATTGAGATGTCACTCTGCATGACAGGGATCCTTTCCACAGCTGCGCCGTGAAGGACAGATGCCTTTCTGCCGTGAATGATACCAGAAAAAGTCCTGTTGCAGAACTGTTTTTGCCACATCTCAGTAGTCTGGCAAGGTCATTTCCATAATCCATGGAACTGCTGCTAAAATTAGGGCTGTAGCTATGGCTGTGTTGTTGGAGCTGGGTAGGGAAATGAGTGAGAGATTGCTATATATTAATTATGCCTTTGAATTATGTCCTTTTAGTAACCTCCTCGTGTCCCGAAAGAATCTTGGAATGAATGAAGAGGAGCCTAATTCCTCATTTATGGAGAGGAATTCTCTCAGTAATCATATTCAGAATGGCAAATCAACTGAGAGCACAGTGTCTGCATTGACTTTAGTTTCTGTTTTCCTGCAGGCAGCACGACCAGGGCTTTGCCTTGGCCATGGCACAGATGAATTCATCCAGGTGCTTGCATCTGGGGAGAGGGAATGTTTAAATCCACTTGGTTTTCCTGTTTGAGGAGTGTTCTTTCACCTGACCAGCAGAGCCTGTGCCCACTCCCATTTCTTTTGGGGAAATGGTTGGAAAGCATGGGAGTGATGAAAACTCCTGAAGCGCCAAGGCAAACCCCTCTGCTTCTCAGCAGGGTTTTCATGTCTCAGTGTCAAACCATCTAAAAAGCAGCTCCCAAAGAAAAATATTCAGCCAGCTTGACTTGGCTGGGACATAATTTCAGCTTGTTTAGAAGGGAGAGGTTCAGCCTTCCGCTGAGCATCCCACCCAGTGTGTGGTATAGCATCCCACTCTGGAACAGCATTCCCAAATGAATGGAATGCCAGAATGTTGCCTGAATTCTGCTACTGGTGCCAAAAGGGTTAAACCCCATGTGGGCCAGGTGTCTGTGTGGAGCTTCAAACAGCCACATGCTACATCAAAAAGGGACTGCAGCAACTCCTTGATCAAAGCTCAGGTAATTTAATTATTTGCCTTCATGAATCAAGGGGTTCTTGAACAAGCTTGGGATGCCTGGGTATTAGAATATGGGAAATTTATTGTTTCTCTCCTTCTAATATTCCAACATCAAAGGGAGCCTTTTCCTATAAACAAAGCAGCGTGAAGTCAAAGAATTCAAGCAAAAGCTAATGTGGAGAGACTCAGTTTTCTAAGGCCTTTGTGAGCTGGAAATTAAGATGATTCCTGCGGGGTGAGACATTTACCACTGTGATTCTTTGTGTGTGTTTTATGTAAGCAAACATCTGTCCCAGGCTGAAATGCTCAGCTCCTACTCCTGTCCAGTACAACTTCGGTTGCTGTAGCTTTCCCTGATTCTCAGTTTTGGGTGATGTTTCCCATTTTGGGTTGCAGATCTCAGTTTGCCAAGCTCTGAGTGGCTCTCTGACCGCGTCACGCTTTGAGATCCTAATTAGCGCGGTGCAATTAGCCTGGGCACCCTTGTGCGGGGGGGCGGCTCCCGCAGCATCCCCTGCCAAAAGCGGGATAAATTCCGGGAGAGGAGGGAATTGCTGGTGGCTGAGAGCAGAGCTCAGTCCGAGCGCCTCACCAGCGGCGGCAGCAGCGATGGCTCATGATTAGTGATGCGAACATGGATTGGCATTTTTAAAATCCCAGCCGGAGCAGAGCGGTGTGTGCTGACACCAGAATGGATTCTCAGCCCGCAAAACTAAATGTTGCTTTATTTCTAGGAGAGATGAATTCCTTGGTGTCCTTCCCTTTCCTTTTCATTTTTGCGTTTGCTTTTCTCGCTCTGCCATGTTTTCTTTCACAGCTGGGGCCTGACCCTTCTTTTTCCCTTGTGCATGGAGCAAACATAATGCACTAGAATTTCTTATGGTAAGTGCCAGCCTTAGCGTGTGTGGTGTGTGTTGATCTGCTAGGTCATTTCTGCAGGAAAGTTCTCTCCTTGCCTGCGCTGTCCTGGTTTTGGATGTGTTGTATTCACAACCTGCAGCACTCTGTGTGTGAAGCTGCTGCTGAAGGCAGGGAGATGTCTCCGGGCTCCCTCCTATCTTAGCAGCAGCAAAACTAAATTAGTGGGAGACAAATCAGCAGAGAGAGGAACCAAGTGCAGCTGCTACGTGTGGTGAGAAATGTTTCTGAGAAAAATATAAAAGTTATATAAATGGAAAGAAAGGAAAACAGGTTGGCTCATTCCACCTGCTCATATTTACCTGTGAGATAAGAGCCACACATTTCTAATGCTGCAGATCCTTTTGAAAATGAAATGTTTTGCTTTAAAAATGTGAAGGAAATGTTTTAGAGAAAGGGCTGCAAAATTATGATAAATAATCTGTTTAATTTTTTTATACAACACAGTATAAAGTAACTAAGATAGCAATGCAGTAGTCTGCAACTCACTAGTGAGAATCTCTACAGAATATTTAGTTTAAATGGTGAGAGGATGCTTGGAGAGACCTGCTGCTCTGCTTGGTGTGAAGAAGGTATAACCTTCATATATTGATTAACTGTAGAACAGCTCTATCTGCTCTGTGCTTCACAGCTCCTTACAGGTTGCAGAATTTAATCAACTGTGCTCAGTTTTAAAGATATTCCAAATTCCTACAACAAAACCCAGATGACTGTGGTTGGAAGGATGTTTTGTTTGAAACTTCTAAAACCATTGTGTTCCATTTTTCAGTTTCTTTAACTTAGACAGGGAACTTTTAAGCCTGAAAGAACCTGCTTATAATTTCAATGAATGCTTAGTTTATTGCCAGGTGAAAATCTCGTTCCGTATTTTCTGAGAAGGTAGCCAGCAGAAAGCTGATTGTTTCACGCAAGGGTTGCTTGGTTGGGATTTCCAGTAGCATCCAAGACAGCCAGGCAGGATTGGCAAAAAGTTTTCAGGGACAGGTTGGACAGGGCTTGGAGCAACCTGGGATAGTGGGAGGTGTCCCTGCCCACGGCAGGGGTGGAATGGGTGATTTTTAGGATCCTTTCCAACCCAAAGCGCTCCCTGATTCTGTATGAGAGCACACAGCCCTCCTGAATGCCCAGCAGAGGTTTTCTGGGAGTTCTCTGATGCAAACTGAGCTCATGGCAGGCTCAGTGTGCCCCAGCAGCTCAGAGTTCCGTGGGCAGTGGATGATGCAGTGGCAGAGCTCATGGCTGTGCCATTACCAGAGGAGGAGGAATTGATTAGCAATAACACACTTCATTAACACTGCACTTTCTCAATCATTGTAATTGTGGCTCTTCCCCTAAAACATCAAGTGGAGCAGGTTTTGTTTCAACCAAATCAATCTAATGTGTTAGAATTTACATAATTTCCTCTCATTTCGTTTATAGAGCAGCAGGAATTTTAATTTGCATTGTCTGTATAGTCTATAATCAAAGTGTTAAGAGCACAAGGTTTATTCATTATGTATGGCATGTGGTGACAAATTTACATAATGGGCTGCATCTTGCTGAAATATTCCTTCTTTCCCCACACCCACCTTGGCAATTTTGGCTATAACTGGTTTGCTATAAACCTAGTAATTCGATCACACAAGACTTTGAATTCCTTGGAATATTTCTGGGGGAGAAGTATCCCTAGAAAAATTAAAAAGTGGATAAAATATCATCACTGAAAGATGAGAAGGGCTAAAGGAAAGCCTTGAACACTAAGCTGTGTTTCCTGATTTAGGGAAAAAGCTGAGACAAACCCACTGTTGCTGCTGTGGAGTGAAGGTGAACATTCAGAGACTGAATGGAAAGGTGCCTTTTATGTTTGTTTAGTGGCAATTACTACATAGACTCTTTTCTATGAAAATTTTCAGAACTAAGTCAGGGACTGAAAAGCCATTAAGCAATTAAGATGCTGTAAATGAAAACCTTCATCCTAGACTTGCCTGCCAAGGCCAACATTTGCTTTATGAAAATGAAGTGCTTAGCACAATTTAATTTTTTTAAATAGAAGATATTGTGTTTTAGCAAATAGGGAACAAAAACTGTGGGAGCTAAAAGTATTATCAAAATGAGGGATGTAATACATCCTTTGGTTTGGATACACAGGTCCTCTGTGGAGCATCTCAAGATTTATCATGTAGATCTTTGGTTGCTGAATTTTGGATGTGGCACAGTTTCATTCTCCCTTTTGCTGCCCAAGGACAGTCAGACTAAACTGTAGGAATGTACACTTATTTTTATCAAACTATCTTACAATCCAACAGCATCAACAAATATCATCTATGTACTAACATCTACAGAAATTCAGGTAGTACAAGATTTATCTACCTTTGATCAAAGAAAAGCTCCTGACAGAAATGCAGAATATATTCAGATGTTGCCAGCCATGCTCTTGTAAGAGATTACATGGACAGATGTTCCAGTCCTTTAAGGAAACATTCATACAGATAATTTTACTAACACATCCTGCAATCCTCATTTAAGGTTAAGAGTTTAACACTCCCAAAGCGTATTGTATTATTTTAGCCCCTGCTAAGAAAAGGGGCTGTGGGTGTATTACATGCATGATGACTTGTGTTTGCGAGTTATATAAGTAGAGGAGCAGACACAAATCTGACATCTGTGAATCTTTCAATCTCTGTTTCCAACTGGAGTGAAACTTTGACAAGACTGCTGACACCCAAAGTCTGCCAGAAGGCTTTTCAACAGAGTTCTGTCGCCGTAGATGCAACAACTGCACACAGAGAAAGGAGAGGGAGCACTCTGAGTTCACATTACCAAAGTTTTAAGATTAATGCCTAGAGAGTAGGTTGCTCAGTTGGTTTAGAGAGGTGACAAATGTAAAGCCACTTAACCTTTGAGAGGAAGAAAATCCCAGGAAAGGGGAGGCTCATTTCGCACTGAGCTCACCACTAAAAGGTCCTATTAAGGTGATTAAGCTCTAACACTCTCAAGCTCTAGCACTGGTTGCCTTTTTCCCAGCTTTTCACGGGAGTTGCTGTATGTGCTGCACAGCCTTTGAAAATGCCATCTCCTCCTGCTCTCCAGCTCCTCTGGCGAGAACTCTCTTGTCTGCTTTCCATCTTTTTTCTCCCTTACTTGTTTTCCTACCATTTCCCCACATCCATTAAATGCTGTTTGAATATCTGAAAGGATCTACCAAGCTTTACAGAGAGAGACACTTAGAAAGGGAAAGTCAGACATGGCTGTCTATTTGCCCAACCATATTTTCAGGGATGAACAATGTGTATGCTCAGGATTCATGCCCTAGAGTGGTCCTGGATGAGCTGCAGAGTAGGGGGTGAGGGAATATGTACAATTTTGAAATTATTTCCCTCTATAAACAGTGTGGACAGCTGCAGGCACCCCAAACTGGTTTTGGGAGCCTTGCAGAACATTCCTATCAGATGGAAATATCTCTTGAACCACATCCAGGTCTGGACTCTGATGAGCATCAGCACCTCTTGCTGTTGACTAAGCCTCAGCTGAAAGAAGGTCAATTGGAAATGTCCCAGAGCTCCTCCTGGCCACCTGCAGGGAGCCAGCCTGCCCAGGTGACAGTGGCTGCTCCCAAAAGACCAAGAAAAAACAGGGAAAAGTGCAAAGAGATGAAGGTATATCAGGGCGATAGCAGTTCATCCCAGCTGAGGATGTGCCCTCTCGGGGGAGCTGCACCAGCATTTTGGGGCAACCACGAGCAGCTCTGGCTTTGCATTCACCCAGCGAATAAAACCAGCGAGGGCACTTTGGGCAATCTCAGCCAGCAGCAGCTCCGAGCTGGCTTTGTCCTGCTGCTTTCCAGGGAATAAGAGCTGCTGGAGTCTGAGCAGTGCACTCACCCTGCTGCTGCCACGAGAATCCAATGCAATAGGCAGGGCAATCTATCTAACCCAGCTCGGGCTGCTGCAGGTGCTATCGCTCCCAGCCGCTCCCTGCAATTCCAGATACAGTTCTTCTTGTCCGTGGCTTCAGCAGCTGTCATGTAGATCAGGCTTCAGCCCAAATCTCTGTCTGTGGCACTCTTTGTGAAGAAGAAAAATGTGTTTTGCAACTCGGTGTGAGAGATGAAAGAGAAATCAGATAAAGTTAAAATGTTTTACAAGTTTAGTGAGTTGTCTCTTGAAATGGCTGCAGAAGCTGGGCAGCCACCAAAATAAAATCTACATTAATCATTGAAATAGGAGCTATTGACTGTAAATGCTGTTATGTACAATTTTAAACAGGAGCACTTTTATTTTTGCAAAAGGCTATAGCTAATCCAGTTAGAGCAGTGCCTAAGATTAGGGTGATTACAAAACCAGCCACACCTCTTTCCTAACCCCGGGAGGGTGAGTTCGGCATCCGGGCAGGAGAACAAGGGGATGGCTCATCCTTGACTCAGATGTTGTGGTTTGGACAGGACTTAGGCAGGCTCAGGTCACTCTCTACGATTGTTTTTCAATTTGTTCTCCTCTTCTTTTGGAGCATGGAATGAGATTTTTTTTTAAATGGTATCATCCAGGGCTTTTATATTGCAGACTTGCTCCTCTTCAGGACCTCTGCTTGATTTCTTAAGCTCTCCTCTTACGGCACTTTAAGTTTTTCATCTTCTAGTGCACATCTGGAGTTTCCTACCCTCAAACCTATATGCTGCCTACACATGATGGTGTTTTGAGAGCTGCACCTTTCCAATGTCTTCTTGCGTTGCCTGCCTGAGGTGTTGGAGCCTAGAAATTCCTGCTGCTCCTCTTTTATTCAGTAGTGCCTAGAGGCAATTTCTTGGATAATTTACATGATAAGACAGACAGAAGTGAAAGTAGAAACCTCTTAAGTGCTAATATTTACAGGGTACATTAGAAGTGTTAAAAGTATTAATGTTGACAGCTTTTAAAGGAAGCACATCCACTGCAAATAGACAAAATATTCCACTAACAGTTCTTTCTCTCCTAGATCTTGTTTCAATCCAAGGACTATCAAAAATCCTGTAGCTTTAGACCTATTAAAACCTATTTAATAGGTTTTTGGAAACTTAGCTTTAAATCAGGGAAAGATCAGCAATGTGACACTGCCGGCTCGAGAGGAAAAATGAGATGTCATGTACCTGAAATAAGTGCTACAAGTCTTTGTGAGGCACTGGCTGTATTTTTTCCCCTGCATGATTAGATTTTATAAATATCCTGCCGTGTTCAGGTATGTTCTCATCTGCCCATCAGCAGTGCAGGGCTGTCTTCCACTCGCAGCTGACAAGCAGCCAGCAGCACTTAATGACAGCTCTGGGATTTTTGGCACCTTTTTTACACTGCACTGGCTTGGCGCTCACAGGGTAATTATCTCTCAGCTTTGCTCTGTGGCACTCAGCACAGGATGTGCAGCACTGCTGCTTCCAGAAACTTCCCAGGAATTTCTTAGGATTTGTGGGGAAAAGGACCCTTGACTCCAAATGTGATTCATGCATTATTACCAACACAGCTTCTTGTTTCTTGTCTCTGAAATGCTTTCGGTGAATTTTGGGCAGTTACAGCATTGGGACTGGGGATGTGAAGCAACTTTGTGTATTGTTGGATACCAAAGGAATCCCAGTAGATATTTGTGTAGAAGGCATCAGAACTTTGGAGGGTGTTTAATAGGGTTAAATGCAGGCAAAGGGAAAGATCATGGAGGTGCTGTACCGAGAATCTTTGTTTTGTGTAAAGTTTTATCCTACAGGAAGCTGTCCATGTGCTCCATGGTGAGAGCTGAAATAAAAGGCAGAGTAAGTAGTGCAAGAGCAGGGAAGAGCAGAGATCCTCTTTGCTCCATATGCACTCTGTGAAATAAAAGACAGGTACAAAGTTAATTCTCATTTCATTAAAATTTCACCCCAGTGTTGCTCCATCTTTCATCTTTTCAGTGCCTGGCTCTTTCTTTTAACCTATGTCTCTACTGCCTATATTGAAAAATCCATACTCATACCATGGATTCCCTTTTCACATTCTTGATCTCCTTCAGCTCCATGAGATTCTTCCTGCTGAGCTGGCTCAGGTCTAAGGGTTCACAGTGCAGAGGATTCCCAAACTCAGTTCAGGTTTTCCAGTACTCTTACTGCAGGGATCTTCTACAGGGATCTACAGGGATCCCCAGTTACTCTCCTTTTGTTGTTGGGTTTGCATTTCATTTGTTCTTTCTTTTTTTTTTTTTAGCTGTGATTCTAATTATTTCAAGCATAATTACATCCTCCAACATTTTGAGAGTACTAAATGTTGTGCAAAACACCAAAACAGGCAGTTAATATCCTCAGAAGCCAATAGTGTCAGCAGGCTTCTGAAGAGGCCATGGATGGCTGAAGGCAGCTGAGAGAAGAGCACTGAATTACTGCTGCCACAATATTCTCGTGGCACTGAGCCCAAGTGGCTGTCAGGAGAGTTTCTCCTGTGGAATGATGAAGATAAAGCTGCCCAGCCCTCCCAGCTCACTCAGCTCCACAAGCTTTGGGTACCCAAAGCTGCACTGAGCCCTCCAAACCAGACCTGCAGTCCTGAAATGCCTCACCCCAAACAACAGCCTGGGTGAGTTGTTCCTCCTAAAGTCAGCTGGGAGAATCACCTTTCTGGGGACCTTTGAGTGAAGGAATACCAAAACTTTTCTTTGGAAAGGAAGAGTGGAATTTTTTTTCTACAATTACCCTTTTCAGATTTATTTGCCATCTTTTGGCTCAGAAAAGGCAAATTCTCTTTGCAGTGGTTTTTCTGTGTCAAATATCTCTCCTGCTCTTTCAAATATTAGGGGTTTGTTATAGTCTCACAGAGCCTGAGAAAACCAAGAGGTGTATGTTGGATTAATGGATGTCTAGTGAAATCCATAGTCTTGTCCTTACCATTCAAAAATGAATTTTGTAGAAATTCTTCAAAGTATATTAGTTCACAAGATGTTCCTTGTATTTCATTTGTTATTTTCCAACTAGCTCAATATGACTATTTCAGTTCTGATTGCTTGTTTCCTCACTTTAAATTGAGGAAATGTAAATATTTTATTCCTGTAGTAAAATGCTCCTTGAGGAGGTTTGAGAGTTCCACAGAATGAGACAAAATTCAGATAGAACTCTGTTATAATATCCCAAGGAACTGTTAAGGTTTCCAAAAGAAAGAACATTAAATTAATACAGAGTATTAACTTCTTTCAAGTATTTTCTTCAGATACTATTGTACAGAATTTCAGAATTTATTTTTCTTATTCTTGAACTGTTGTTATTTTCTCCAGCTTTTATTCTAAAAGAATAAAGTTCTCAAGTATCTAATTCACTCATAAATCCAACAGTTGCAATCCTCTATGCAGAAAAGAAAGGACATTTACTACCTTGAAGTGATAGTTTCTCAGATGCTAAAACAGGCAAAAATCATAAAGCGACAGACTTGCTGTAATTTTAGCTACTTATTTCCTGGAAGAAAAAAAACCTTGAATTTTTAATTCAGAGGAAAATTAATTCCATCCCTTAGTATTCTTAGTAAATGACTCATGTAACAGTTTTCAGGCACCAGCAAATCTGTCTTTGGAGAAGACATAAGATTGAACTTCAGAGGAACTGCTGACGCCCACATGGTGTCAGTTGGACTCAGCTGACACTACTTGCCAAATTTATTTCTTTGTCTGCCTCTTGTTTCCCTCCAGGAGAATGTATGGATATCTTGGAAGCCGTATGGAACATGGGATGTACGTGCAGCTGGTGGGAGAGCCTTCTGCTCGCTGTGACAGCAGTAGTAGCTCTCTGTTCCACAGGGTGGGAACAGGGAAAAGCCACTAGAACAGACTCGAGGAGCTGTGGAATACAGGAGGCTTTTGCAGCTCAGTGGGCTGAAATAATTCCTTTTTAAAAGTTTGCTATTTGTAATTAGTTTTAGCTCAGGACAGTGGCAGGAAACAAAACTTTCTTCAAAAGTAGATGTTGCCTCTTAAAGAAATAAATTTTCGCCAAACTTTCTTCTCCAAGTTTGAAGATTCTTGTGGTTCAAAATTTAAAAAGACAAAAAAAGAAATTCTTGTGAAGAAGATATGTTTTTGGTCCTGTTCTGCAGCAGAAAGTGTTTGCTGATACAGTTCTGCCAGAATATCTGTATCAACAACGCTCCTTATTTTAAGCACAGCGTGTGTTGGCAAAGGAAAGCTTTTATCAGTTCGTGGATAAAACTCATATGGCAGAAATGACTCGGGTTTTGCCAGCTGAAAAACTTCTCAGGTTTTTGTCTTCCACTCTTGTCAGTCTGGAGGGGCTGAGGCATCTCTGATGTAGGCTGGACCCAGATTTTCAGGGAGCCAGAGAAAGTGAGACATTGCTAATTTAGACATCTCTTGAGTTTCTGCTGTTTTTAAAAAAATATTTCTAGAGTCACAATTTTAAAGCAACACTGTTATCACCAACACAGTGAGGTGTCAGTGGAAAGGGATTGAAGGTCTTGTGAAAACTGGCAGAAAAGATTGATAGACTATATGGTTAATGTCACATTTGCTAATCTAGAGGGATCTTAGTGAAAAATGTGAGCTCTTTTCCTACCACTGTGGATTCTTCTAATGCCTTGTTTTATGGCCTTTATCCAGGCCATTCATCTCCTTACACATGCCAGGTGGCTGTGCCCACCTCTTGGAATATGTTTGCACAGGGTTTAGAAATCAAGAGCCTTTAGGGAGATAGGTCCCACTGTCAAACCAGGAAGAGTTTCCAATCTAAGTAACCTAAAATGGATTTTTCTTACATAAAAGCTGTGTGCAGGAAACGAAAAACCTGTGGATGTAACAGTGACCAGCAGTGCCCTTCAGACCAGAACCTGCAGGAGCTACAGCTCACCACGTACATCAGCATCCAATTAGCAAAATTATGGATTTCTTACCTTGGAAATGCCCCTAATACATTGCTGGTGAGCAATGTGTCATTCATGCACAGTGTTGACACCATCCTCAGTGCAGAGCACCATCTCCATTTTGCTCTCTATAAGTTTCTACGTGCAGAACATATTTACTCCAGGCTGGTGGTGCTTTCCTGTCTGTGCCTGAAGGTGGGACTGTTTATGGAGAGGTAGGACCAAAAAAATGTAAAAAAACCTCTCAAACCTCTGTCCCGGATGTGTCTGTGCTATGCCCATGGCAGTAACACGAGGACACTGCTGCAGCCCTCTTGCTTCTTGCCCACCCAGAAATGTTCCAGCAGCACACGTGGCTCTCCAGCTTCTCTCAGCTGTGCAAAAAGCCCTTCATTATTGCTGAGAACTGAGGGAGCTGCCAGTGCCAAGGGCTGATTCTCTCAGGCTCAGCTGCCTGGTTTGTCTCTAGGTCAGAGCTGGGACAGCAGTGGTGGGTTAGGATGGGCTGGAGCTGCTGAGCAGAGCTGAGACACTGAGGGAGAAGTTCTAGGGGAGAAAAGATGCAAGGGATGGGAGATAAAAATGCCAGGAGTGTTTCTTTGCATGGGAGCCTTTGTGGGGTTATTTCCTCCTCAGCACTTCTGGTTTGTAAGCAATGCAAGTGGGAGTTTATACTGTGGGGATGTAGTACAAATACAGAGTGAGGATCAGCTGGCACCAGATCTTTTCTCTGCTGATAGGTTGAGAATAGTGCTTAAATATATATTTTATATATTAATATATGATATATAGAGTATATCTATACATGCACTATACATCATATCTATATATACTAATATCTACTTTTTTGGTAGTATTGTCTTTACCACGATTTTCTGTTCTGTTTGTTCATTCTTCTTTAGATTTACTAGAAATGGGGTTCAGTTTTGGTTTCTGCTTTGTGTATATATGAGAGAGTTCTGACTCAATGTTTTATGTTCTGTTTTTTTTTTTTTTACTGCTCTGTATTTCATAGACTGCTTTGGATATTATTAGTTCTGCCACCTTCTCTACATACAAAAGTAATGTGAATTTAGAAAAATTTGTTCTTTGCTTATGTAATTTATGATTTAGAAGGTGAGCTAGGCCAAAACAGAAGAGTTACTAATGCAGATGCACAGAAGTTACTTAAGGTTGTGAAAATTAAAGGAGCATGTAAATTTAAAGGCATTTAAAACTTGCTCAGCTTGGGATGGAAGGCAGGTGACACCTTGGTATAGCAGCTGTACTGAGGAGATCCTGGCAGTGGCATTTTGACCACCCAGAAAAAGTTGTTCTTTTCTTAAAGACACCAGGAGCTCCATCCTGGAGCTAAATTCATCCTGAGCCCTGGATAAACAGGCAGCAGTTACAGGATGTTTTATCTCCAGCTAAAAACTACCTGAGAAAAATCTGACCTGAGACTGGCACTGAAAATGTATTTAATGCAAGGCAGTAAAACAGTTAATATCAGTTTATTGAATTGGAGCTCTTCCTGGCCAAGAACAGGAAGAATTCACTCTTTAGCTGTGTGCAGTTTATTGGAGTGCTACTAAAGGGTGATGAAGGAGCATGGAGTGCTTGCTAAACACTGCAGAGATGCTCCAATAGCAGCCTGAGCTTCTGCTCCCATCTTACCAGGAGTGCAGAACAGTACACCAGGATGGCTTCATCTCTTAATAATTCTTCTGATGAACAGAACCTGTGATCAGCTTGTCTCCTTTTTCCTAATTTTGCGGGACTAAAATCCGAGTTTAAATCAGATGTCATTGGATTTGCTCTCACGATGTTTGTGGTTTCAATGAAGCAAAGGCATTTATATTGGTGGATAACAAAAATAATGCTTTAGCTGGTATTTCTTATTAGGCCTCATATCCATGGAAATTGTCTTGACCAAACCTGCATTTCAGCCAAGTGGGGGGAATTACAAAACCTCACTGTGATGTTTGTGATTGAGGCAGCCATCACATGTGCTAATTGTAGCTAATGATTGCTGAAAATTGGGATACAATTAGTTTGGATTCGACAGCAGAAGTGTTGGGCATTCAACTGGATGGAGCTAATGAGAAATTCTAACTCTGATTACTGCAGTTTATCCAAACAGATGCTCCTAACTTGCCATAAAATGGTCACGTATTTTCCTTTCCTCAGAATTTGTGTGGTAAAATTAAACCAGGTGCATGTAACATTTAGTCTCACATGCAAAAGAAATTTACTATTTTGTTGTAGTTTTTTATTATGACCTTTTTCAGTAGTGTATCTCCATGTGTTGTGTCACTGAGAGTCTGCCTCAAAAAAACTCTTGGAATGTTGATGACAAATGGATGAAATGAAAGGAGGCAGCAGGATGAGCAGAGGGACGGAGCAGCTCTGCTGGGAGGAAAGGCTGGCAGAGCTGGGATTGTTCAGCCTGGAGAGGAGAAGCTTTGGGGTGACCTCAGTGTGGCCTTTTGGTGCCTGAAGGAGCTGCAGGAAAGCTGGAGAGAGACAATTGCCAAGGGCTGCAGGGCCAGGAGACAGGGAATGGCTTCCCAGTGCCAGAGGGCAGGGCTGGATGGGATCTTGGGCAGGAATTGTTCCCTGGCAGGGTGGGCAGGCCCTGGCACAGGGTGCCCAGAGAAGCTGTGGCTGCCCCTGGATCCCTGGCAGTGTCCAAGGGCAGCTTGGCCATTGGGGCTTGGAGCAGCCTGGCACAGTGCAAGGTGTCCCTGCCAGGGCTGGGGTTAGGACAAGAGGAGCTTCAAGGTCTCTTCCAAACCAAACCACTCAGTGATTCTATGATTCTAAGAAAAATATCTTGATTTGGTGTAATTAAGAACATACAGCAATTTTTTATTTCAGTATTTTTTTCATATGATTGGTTAATTTTGTTACATGAATTCATTAAAAGAGGGTCATCCTGCTTTTCCACTTGCAGTATGTTCATGCAATAATTACATACTGACATAATAATTGAAAATTAGTTAATTGCAGCACGGACTCGTGTGTGTCACCAACTTTCCTCACCTCACTAGACCACTGGCACAAGGCCACTGACATGCATTGTTAGTGGAACTGTGTTTATTTAGGGATTTTTTGTGGGCTGTTTGAAGTGTTTTGAGCTGGGTTGATGTGCTGTACAAGTGATGTGATGTACAAGTGATGTGTGATAACCTTCAGTTTCCTAAATGGATGTGTAGTTCTTTGAGTTTGGATTCTGACAGGAATATTAGCAATGACGAGTTGAAAGGCTGCTGTGGAAAGTTGCACAAAATATGCTGTTTCAGCAAATGCACTTGATAATCTGAATTCAGGGGAGCATTTGCCGATATAGGATCTGAAAGTGTGTGAATTTGATCAAAATGTTTTAATATAAGATTAATATTTATAGATCCTTTGGCAATATTTGCATAGCTTTTATAACAGCTCATGGGTGTATCGGACTATCTTCAATTTGTTATCATGTACAAGGAATGAATTAGTTGGGGTAAGCAGCTAAATACAGACAAACCTCTCTGCTGGCAGGGGATTGGAGCAAAGTTCCACTCCTTACAGCTGATGGCTGAAGTTGTGTCCAGGAGTCCAGGGCACAGCTCTGATCTGTGTAGGACAGGGCAGTGAAATCCACAGCTCTGCTTTCAGCCATAAAATCACAGAAGCATTCCGTTTTTAAAGGAAAAGCCCTGTAAGCTCATTCTCCACCAACCAGCACCATCACCCTGTTCACCACTTGGAGAAAACCCTCAGCATCCCCCCCAGAAGTTGTCACTCCTGGAGGATCTCCCACCTCAGCCTCCCTGTTCTGTACTCACACTGTTATTTTTACATTTGTTTATGTTGTCTCCAGATCCAGAACTGAATCCTTCTCTCTTTTTTTCCTACTTCAAAAATGTCAATGGACTCCAGAACCTAACAAGCCTTTTTTCATCACACTGGGGACTTAAAATACTTCCATTGTTTTCCTTGCCCAAAGACAGAAATGGACTTGTGTGTCTTGCCTTCTATCTTGATATTGAAAAAATGTGAATTTAACACCAAGTGCTGGTAGAAAAAAATCAATATAAAAATTTCTTCAGGATTTCCAGCTTTTGGTTAAATCAGTCCACTCTTGCTATTGAAGGCACCTGAAAGTTTGCAGCTAAGCCTTCCTGATGGTTTTTAAATACATAAAACTCCTTTTTAACCTTTTTTTTATTGTTGCAAGCTGGTGCATTCAGGTCTCTCTTGCTATTTTCACCCTGAATGAGTCATATGGTCTCTTTTATTCCTTGTTTTGTTATTTTTCCTGTGCTGCTGATACATCTTGTGATCCACTTGGCTCACAAAATTCTTAAGCTTGGAATTCAGCTGCAAGGTTGGGCACAACTGCATTAAAATGTTTGGTTTTGGCTTCTAATTTTTATTTACTTAATCACATGACCATTGAATTAATACTTTCCAGTTATTTCCATCGAGGTC
This sequence comes from Entomyzon cyanotis, assembly GCA_024500445.1. Lineage (NCBI taxonomy): Eukaryota > Metazoa > Chordata > Aves > Passeriformes > Meliphagidae > Entomyzon > Entomyzon cyanotis. The sequence continues at coordinate 17,894,491 of JAKEPQ010000743.1, read as the reverse complement.
ACCAGATTCTTCAGACCATTCAATGACTTCTGTAGTCAGGATCTTTCATCATTGTCCAATTCAGGTTTTAAGTATAAATCTCCCCCTCTCTAAGTGTTAATATTTGTTATGTGGTGACTAAAAATCAGTGATTTTTTAGTTTCATTTCCTCTGAAGTTGCTGGAACTTTCTCATAGTAACCTTAGTTTTCCAGGTTGTGATCACTGCTGATAAGTGGATTCTGAAACTCAGCTTTTACCTTCCCTTAATGCCTCATGTATTTTATTATTGAAGAGTTTAGAATAAAAGGTAATTTTGGATAAAGGTTAAATGTAAGTGGGTAACTTTCAGGAAATGTCAACTTAATTTTAGCAAGATTATAAAAACTTTTTTTTTTTTGCAAAGCTTTATGAGATGGAACGTGCTCTGTTTCTCAAGGGTTGCACAGTCTGCAACATTTTGGACAGTGACCTCTCTAACCAAATTTGGGTGATAGTTTGGTTGAGAGTAGGAAAGCTGGATAAAAGTACCTTGACCTTGAAGTTTTATTCCCATCATTTTTATGTCTACACAAATTTGTAACGACAGAAGTTTGTCCTCTGACTCATTTTAAATTTCAGAATGTTTGATGATTTTCCAGACCATAATTGAATTAAAATAAGTGGTGTAAGGAACTTTCCTTCATCTGACTGAGAGCACAGGTAGTGCACCCAAACCCCTGCCTGCTGCCAGCTGATGAACCCCAAGGGAGTGCTGCCTCTCTCTTTTAAACTTCCTCATCCAGAGGTTTTAATTCTTTGTGCAATTTACTTGTTAGAATTAGACCATTTTTGTATTCCTCTCATAATTCCTATAAAACTTCTGTATCAATCTCAGTCATTCATACATGAATTTCTTACAAATATTTTCAGCAAAATAATCTTGGGTTCCTTCTGAGGCTCCAAAATGTTGTTCAAAACCAGAGGGGTTTGACCACTCCTGGTTCATGTGTGTTCATGTGTTAGATTAGATACTAATTAACAGAACATTTCAGAAAAAGCATAATTTCTGGATCAGGTCTTCCTTTTAAAAAGGTCTGTAGTTTGTCTGGTCTGTAGTTTGGAAAAAAAGAAAACAAAGCAGCAAGTGCCTCTTGCATCCTTGTTTTCTGTGCAAGAGCTTCCATTTCAACAGCCTGAAGTGCTCATTCTAAATATTGTGCTATAAATTAATAGACAAGATTGTGGAAGGGAGAGGAGTGGCAGGAGCTGTTTTGGTTGTGAGCTGCAATCACAGAATCACAGAATGGTTTGGGTTGAGACCCTAAAACTCATCTCATCCCACTCAGGGACACCTTGCACTGTGCCAGGCTGCTCCAAGCCCCAATGGCCAAGCTGCCCTTGGACACTGCCAGGGATCCAGGGGCAGCCACAGCTTCTCTGGGCACCCTGTGCCAGGGCCTGCCCACCCTGCCAGGGAAGAAAGGAAGAATTTCTTTCATATCTCTGCTCTATCTGCCCTCCTCGAGCTTGGTGTCAGAGGAAGCAGCAGTGAAGGAAGAGGCTGCACCTTGCCTTGGTCCTTCCCTGCCCCTGCAGGTGGCTCAGGTGTGTTCCCAGCATGGCTTTGGGAGCTTTCACACAGTGCTGCCCTTTTCATGTTATTTGAGACAATCCTGAGCTCAGCTCCTGATGTGCAATGGATTTTTTTTAACAGCAAGACATAACGAGTGTCAGCAAGGAGTCATTGTGCCTTTGCTGGAGATGACTGGGAGCAATGGGAGCTGAAGAACAAGACAAAGCCTTGGAAATGCCATTTTTCTGCCCTGCAAATGCATATATACTGCTACTGGAACATGCTGAAAACCTAATTAACTTCATCATGTGGTTCAAAATGCAAAGGTTCTGTGTCTTTCCAGTGTGGGAAATAACCTTCATTTCAGTACTCAACTGATTTCTCCTTCTTTCCCCCCTTTTTAAATCTAAGCACACATCAAATCTGTTTGATCTGCAAGCCTGGATCAAGATATTATTTTTGTGGAGGGCAGTAGAAAACACTGTGAAGTATTTCACAATACCAGCTCAGTGGATAAGCTGCTGTTGCTTTAAAAATATAATGTGAAAACTATAATGAGAAAAAGTTTGGATCTGGGCCAAAAAATTTAAACCCTTTATGGTGGATTAAACTGTTTTGCAACTAAATACTGCTTTTCTCCGAAACAACCCATTCCCTCATGCAGCTAAATACTGCCATATGTTTGAATTCTTGCAGGCCTCCTAAGGCTGACCCAGAAGAAATGTCAACAAATGTTTGTGAGTCCTTGTGGCCCTGTAACATTTTCTTTAAAAAGTGAAGAATGGAACAGCAGGAGCTGTAACACTCCCCCAGAACAGACATATGAAGGCATATGGCTGACATGGGAGCCTGCTGGCTCTTCCAAGATTGCTGGCTTCAGTCTTAAGGATCCTTTTTTTTTTTTTCTTTCCTCAAGACAGCTAAACTTGTCTTTCTGTTTCTCGAGTTGCTGTGTTCTGCTCAGAGCTGGGTTTAGGGAGCCTGAGGTCCTTTCCAGCCCCTGCTGTGCCATGGAGAGCCCATGGGTTGTTCCTAAAAGTGGCAGCTGGGGAAATCCCAGTGGGGTGAGTTGTGGTGGCTCTGGGATTGCTCGAGCTGGGGATGTCCCTCAATTATCCTTAGGCAGCTCTGGACTCACAGGAGCTGGGAAAGTTTTCTCTTTAGGGCACAAACCCAGTGCTGGCTCTGGTTTTGATAATTAAAATTAATGGCATTTGCCAAATGGTGCTGAATAGTTACACTTCACTTTCAGTGCAGATTTAGTGGGTTTATTACTACTTAACTAGAGGGTTTGAGTTTGCTAGTATGGGGAAAATCTTCAAGTGCACAGGATCTCAAGTTTTTTCCAAGTCAATGTGATTCAATTTATAAAATCTTTAGGCTTCCAATAGAATTTGTGCTCCAAAATATCTTTGATGCTGTGGATTGCTTTTCTTCTTCCCTGTAAATGTCCTTTCCTTCCATTATTATTTTTAATTAATTTAAATATGTTTGTGCTGTACTGAGGCAACTCCAGTACTGAAAATCTCCAGGCCACAAAGCGACCAGAAGGGTAAAAAACAGCTCAACAGCTCCACTTCCAAGTGGCAGAGCTTCATCCTTCTGATAATGTGCATTTTTCCTGCCTCTTCCTAAGGCACTTGGGAACATCTGTGTCCATAAGTCCAGCTCTGCAGGTTTGTGTGTTTCAGAGGGTGGGAAGGCTGTGGCTGCCCCAGGCCAGCTGGGCTAAAAGTGGATTATCACACAGATAAGGAAGAGCAGAGTGTGACTGAGCCTTGGGTACTCATCCGCATTTATCTCTTTGGTGAAACACCAGAATTTGCTCTGAAACTTGCAACTTTTGGCCATTTTTGTTTCACTACTGTATTTGTGGATGTGCAATGCTTTAAACTGTGAAATCTTGACCTTTTGAGTTACAGCAGTGTGTGTTTCTCAATACCACAAGATATTTTTCACAAAGTATTTTGGAAGGTAATTTATGCAACTGCTCATAAAATTATACTGTCCTGATGTGGGGGGCTGCTGAGGTTTATTTTCCCAGCTGTGGCTGGGGCAGTTCCTGTGCACTGAAAAATAAGAGCATAAGCCTAGCTTTTGAATAAAATACAAACTATAAAAGGAAAATTCCAACATTTGGTGGAATTTCTGTGGTTTATTCCTCATGTTCTCTTTTTCTCTGGGCACTGCAGTTACAGTAATAAGAAAACAATAATGTAAAAACAATGAACATCTTGCAGGAGATTGACAGAATGAATAATTAGATTTCTTTTTTTTAAAAAGGGAGCAGGGAAGCTTATTATTGCTATTTGAAACCTCTGCCATGAATCCTGTGAAGTGTTCAGCCATAATTGAGCGTGCAGAACACTGTCTGTTAGGAAGGGCTGCAGTGCAATGATCATTCCTGTGACTGGATAACCAGCAAGGTGTTGAAGCTGGGTTATCCACACTCCCAGGTAAACTCATTAGGGGGTTTGTTTCCCGATAACTCAGGCTGACACTATCTGAAAACGCAATAACAGGTTTGTTTAGACATGTTGAGTTGTCAAGTCCCCGTAAGTCTCGTGAACCTGGAGCTGATAGCACAGCCACTCTTTTGTGAGTATTTATGTTATCGGAGTGGAGAGCTCACCAAATTGAGCATTAAGTGTGCAGACAGCCTCGCCTTGGCTCCGTTCCACAGCACACATATGGAAAAAGGTTGGTTCCCTGAAGAAATCATTATATGGCCATCTCATCCTGCTTTTAGAGCATCTTGACGCTGGTTGGGAGAGTGAATGAACTCACCTTGCCTTGCCATTGCCACATCCAGGCGTTAATTGATGTCTGGAGCTGAGGAGCAGAGGTTGTGGTGACAATCCTATGGTTGGCAGATGGCATCTCAGCCCAGCCCAGGCACACAGAGCTGTTTATCACTGAGCCAGGCTGAGTTTCAGCTCTGATCACAAGCTCTGTGCCTCAGCTCGCTGCAGGAGCCGCTGGGCTGGGCATGCTGAGCTGTGCTAACCACATTTATTCAGCTTCAGCTCAGCCTGCAGCTCGGGCAGGAAAAGCTCACATCTGCCAGCAGTGCACTGTGTGGATACTCCCAGCAACGCTGCCCAAGGCCACCCAGAAGGCTTCACTCATGGCCTGGAATATTCTTCCATCTCTGTCCAATTCAGTTCAGAAGGAAAAATGTTACTGCTGTGTGAAAATTACTGCACTTATCTATGTCAGATAAGCTTCTGGCAAACAGGCTTTTCTGTGCTTTTGGGGAGAGTCACATTTCTGCAGAGTTGGTAAAGTGACTCCTGTCATTATTATAAAGTTATCTTTGATTTTTATTAGGAATTAGAATCATGGAATGATAAAATCATTGGGGTTGGAAAATCCCTGCCAGCCCCTGGAGTGCCAGCTGTGCCCAATGGCCACCTTGTCCCCAGCCCAGAGCCCTGAGTGCCACAGCCAGGCCTTCCTGGGACACCTGCAGGGATGGGCACTGCAAACCTCCCTGGGCAGCTCCTGCCAAGGCTGAGCACCCTTTCCATGGAGAAATTCCTGCTGCTGGCCAAGCTGAGCCTCCCCTGGCCAGCCTGAGGCTGTTCCTCTCCTGCTGTCCCTGTTCCCTGGAGCACAGCCTGACCCCCCGGCTGTCCCCTCCTGGCAGCAGCTCTGCAGAGCCACAAGGTTCCCTGAGCCTCCTTTGCTCCAGGCTCAGATCCTTTCCCAGCTCCCAGTGATATTATTTCCATGCAATCTTCCTTTTTGTCTAGGTATGTTAACATTGGGCACTCCTTGCTGAGTCCCTGAAAACGCCACTGAAACTTAGAGAGCAGCTGTGTTTCTGAAGTCTGAAATAATGGAGACAAGTTCTCAGCTTTCAGACTATGAGCCTTGTTGGTTTATCTGTGCTGCTTTGTTTGTTTGTTTTTTGTTTGGTTTTTTTATTCTACTTCTACATGATCCTTATTTTTTCATAAATACCTCTTCTTCTTGGTTGAATAAGAGTTTAGCAGATGATTGCCAGTGGTACTTGGGAGCTCATTTATTGTTATTTAAAGAAGTGCCTTTACAGCACCTAGGACTGTCTCCATCAGGCATATCACTCATGGATATCAGCAGGAATTCCTCCCTAATTATGCAGTTTCTCTGGAATATGCAGAGCACTTGCTCTTTTATTATTTGGTTTTGTGTATTTTTACTTCACAACCATTGTTTGGGAGAAACCTCCTAATGCACTTGCTTGTAGCTTATAATAATTACACTACAGAAAATTGAAGCCTTGGTGGTATTTGGGAGGCATAATGAAGAGCAGACCGATGTTAAATATTAATATTGTCAACTATTCTGGTTCATTTTGGCTGTGAACTTCAGTGTGACAAGCACTTCATCACCTGCTGCAGCTGAAATACAGAGATGTGCTTGTGTTGCTGCTCCAAAAACAGATAGAGAGGCAGCTTACCAAATAACAAAACAACTCCATAAAAATGTAAGTGTATTGTAATTTCTGGAGTGGGATATCCTGAAATGATAGGTGGTGGAAAATCAAGGCATCCTTGCTATAAATATTGCTGCAATTCTGGGAAGCTGGATTAGTTGTGAGTGAAACTGCACAGCAGGCACCATGAAATGCTCCTAGTCCTTCCTCTTCTTCCAAGTTCTTACTCATTGATATTTAGCTGCGTGTTTAATGGCCATTTCTTAAAAATTATATGCATATATATGTAATACATATATAAATATATACGTGTGTATATATATTACATATACAAATATATTGGCAACTAACGACTAAGATACAAATATTATGGCAGTATCAAAACATCAGCTGCTCAGTATTGTTCAGTCCTGAAAACTGAAATTCCAGTTAAAGAGTCGTTGGATTTTGCTGGGTTTTTTTTTGGTTTTTTTTTCTAAATCAGGAATGTTTATCTTGTCTGCCTGCACTTTTTTAAGCTTTCTTTTGTCAACACTCAAAGACAGTTTCATGGACAAATTAATGTGTTTGACATTGCCTTGCCCTTGATTGAGAAGCCAACTGTGTAATGTCCTTTGAGGAAACACAAAAGGAAATGAGGAAAAGCCAGCCAGGAAAGACAGAGACAGAATGGCTTCTGGTGACCTAAAATGAATTTACTCTCTTTTTCCCTTCCTGCCACCCTCCCTAGATCTAGACAAGCCATGACCTCTGGGAGTCTGGGAGGAGAATGGAATAGGAATAGGCAGAGGGATGTATTTGGTCCAGAAATAAAACCAAATGAAACTTTTTAAAAAACCTTTACAAATGTTTGAAGAGTCATTGCTGGGTTTGCAATAGGCTCCCCAGAATGAATCATGAATCTTCCTGGGCTGACAGAGATATTCAGTGAGTTGAATGAGGCACACAGAAATTCAGAAACATCAGATCTCTGTGGTGACTTTGAACAACTCCTCTTTTCTTTATTTATTAATAAAAGGAAGAAGGTAGGAAAAAAATGTCCCTGAGACCAAAGAATTCTGTCTCTCTTGAGTCTCTTGGACAGATTAGATTCTGAGCTATTCTCCTTTATGGTCTCTCTGATGTCCCAGAATTATTCTTCCTTGGGTGTCTCCAGTGGACCTGGAACCAGCAGGATGATTTTGTAGAACATTTATATAAAGATTTTTCCAAAGGTTAGTTGAATTTATTTTCTGTGCTGAGTGTCCCCTACAGCTTGACTAATGGGGGCATTCAGCATATACTTCAGTGGCTCTCAATTTTTAGGTTTTCTTTTCAGGTCACTAGAAGAGATTGATAAAAGAGAGCAGAAGAAAGCCAGAGGAAAGAAACAGAGAAAAGCCTCCTGAAAGATAATATAAATAGAGCACCAAATGCTACTGAAGACAGCCTCTGCTATGGATTTGCTCTAGAGGAAGGATCTGGCCACTCATGTTTAGTGGAACAAAACACCAAAGAACAGGAAAATGGCAAGAGGAGGAAGCAAACCAGAGAGCAAAACTGTAGGGAAAATTTGCCATAAAAATATTTCAGTGCTGACGAGCTCCCAATCCGTGGTGTCTGACATCTGCTGCTGGTGGAAGCTGAGCTCCAGCGTGACTCAGAAGGCTTTAGAGCAGCTCTGTGTGCTTCCTGCAATGGCAGGAACTGATTTGGTATGCTCTGCATGTACAATATGCTTTTCTGAGAGAATATACGTGAGCCTTTTACTGCCAGAGGCTCAAGAGCACAGGTTTAGGATAATCTGCTGGACAACAAAAATAAAAGGTCAAGTTTTTGAGTACAAATGAAGTACTTTTCCCCCACGTAGGTAATTTGAATTGTATATAATGTGGTATATAGAAATATTTATTTAAGCATGAAAAAGTTGTATAATTTTTCGTTCATATTTATTGACGTGCATATATATATATATATATTTATATATTTTTATAGGTGTTTATGTGCAAAAAGGCTGCAGCTGCTTGCTGTGGATCCACTCCTTCCAAATTTAGATTTTAGAGGAAACTCAGGGAAGCTGGAAACATTGAAACAGAGGGCTTGATTTATGATATTTAAAATGACAGAACATACCTGCCTGCAGGCCTCCCAATCCACTTGTATTGCAGTACCTGGGTAGGACAGGACTGGAGCAGCATGAGGATAATTAATACAGACTTTATCCTCCAGGGCCTATCGTTTGCCTCCAGGCCCTTGTGACCCAAAAGCAAGAAAAAGCTGATAAAGTCATATTGTACTGGGTGAGCACAGGACGTGACACTCATGTGATTGCAGAGATTTTTGGAGGGAGCTCGTTTGTTCCTTAGCCCACATGAACCTCTGCTGTCCTGCTGTTTAATTTGGCCTCAGATAGGGGAGATTTGGGCTTTGGTCTGCAGTCTGTTAACATTCTGCAAAGCATTAAGATGTGGTTTTGTCTCTCATGAGAGCACACAGCTATTCTGCTTTTTAGTTAGGTTTCTGCCCGGCTCTGTGCTCTCCCAGCTGAGCGCTGAGGGCGGTGGGTGGATTTTCTGAGCACAGCGTTTGGCAGCAGCCACTCTCCCTGCTCCCTGCACTCAGCAGCCTGCATGCAGAGGGGTGGGAGCACCAGGGGAAATATTTGGGGAGAGTGTAAAGTCAGAATAGTTCATAAGAAAGAGAAATGGGCTGTTAACCTGCTTTGATCAGAGCCCTGTTGGTGTGGAACCCTTTCTGCAGCTCTTGTGTTTTGCCTTTCTCTTGTATGTCCTGCACAAGCATCCCCCTCAAGAGGAGAGGTCCTTTCCTTCTGGATGGAGCTACATGATAGCACAACTTTTTGAGTCCAAATCTGTTTTCAAGCCTTGTTTTATGTCAGGCTTCTTACACGAATCTTGGGTTGAAGACAGCTCCCCAGGCCTGAGCTCTGGGTGCTGGGTACAGACATTAACACTTCCCTACCTCAGAAGCAGAAGGCACCAAACATAATCCAAGGTGTTGCAGTGCTGTGGAGCACTATTAGTTTTTCTCACAGAGGGTGGAGGGCAGTGAGAGATGAAGGGCTTGCTCCTCTCTCTGCTGCCCAGCACAAGGCACACCCTGGCTGCTCAGCGGTGAGCACAGCACGGTGAAATCCTTGCCCAGGCTCTGAAATCACAATGATTTACCCTGGCCTGCCAACACACCCTGGCACTGATGTGGGTGAGAAGGCAGATTGTACAAATTGCTTTTTCCTCCTTCCTGCTGCAGTCCTTGCCCTTTGCTTTGCTCTTTCCTTTGCATGTGACCATCTTTCAGCACAAGCTGGGAAGTCCTTGCGTGTCCATGTCCACACAGAGACCTTGGCCATGCTGCTGATGTCAGCTGTGGACACTAATAAATGACAGCCTTAATCACCTAAATTAGCTTTGAATTTGGAGACGAATTTGAATTTCAGCAGTGGAGTTGGACCAGGTGACCTCCAGAGCCCCTTCCCACCTAAATCATGCTGCACATGGAGTTCCCATGGCCTGCCTTAGCTGCCTGGAGTAAGTGGGGAAAGAGAGATTCTCCTGCAAGGTGACTCCAAGCATAAGTTTATTGAGCTGCTCAGATAACAGCTTGAGCAATTTCTTTTGCAGGAGCAGTTTACATACAGCCGAGGACACCCATCCTGGTCAAGGCCCCCAGATCTGTGTGCTCCAGCAGGGTTAAATCCCTGCTGTGCACTGAGAGACCTCAAACTCAGTGTAGATCATGTTTTTAGACCTAAACAGAGATTACTCTATATAAAAATATGGTGTGGTGCTGTGCCATATAGTAGGAACTAGAATAAACCTCTGAGAGCTGGCAGGAAACAGATTTGGTTGAAGCTGTGTTCCTGAAATGCAAATTGCAGAAATGATCAGAATAACTTCATGCAAATTATAATTATACAGATGAGCCAGATGAGATTATACAGCTTCAGGAGAGAGGGGAGTTTGGGCAGAGCACAGCACCGAACAGCAACACCAAAAAATGGCATCGGGGAAGTCAAATCTAAACTCTATTTTAAGATAGAACTTATACCTACATCTTTAGAACAGTAATTATTCACTGAGGAGAGAAGTGAGAGAAAAAATGGGGAAGCTCTGCACCCAAACAGTAGAGATCCTCAGCTGGCGTGTGGGAGCTCTGAATTCCAGCCTCTTTCCTCTGATCTTTTTATGGATTGCTGCATTTTTCAGAGGGGAAATGTTCTACAGTGTGCCTTTGCTCACTTTCACAAATGGCTCTAAGGTTAAGTGATGTGTGGCAGGGCCAGACAGCAAATTCATGATAGAGCCATGGAAAGCTCACATATTCCTAAACCTCTGTGATTGTGAGCTCAAACCTGCATCACTTTTATTGTAAATTATGTTAGGTTCCTTTTCTTTTTTTTTTTCTTTTTTTTCTTTTTTTTTTTTTTTTTTTTTTTTTTTTTTTTGCATTTTACCAGTATTGTTGTCTGTTGTGTACATTCTGAATATTTAATATGAGTAATCTTTTTAATACGCAGGTTATGAATACCTGGATTTTTTGTAGGCTTGTAATAATTAATCTCAGGGGGAAAAAATGCCCTTCAGCCACTCAGTCCACTTGCCTGGGCTGTGTAAAAACCTTGTTTCTGTATTGGATTTGAATAAGTAGTTCATGATCAATAATTCAGTCAAGAGGTTTTGACTTCTTCATGTTTTAATTCAGCCATACAGATGTCTCTGGCACTTTGAATATGGTCAGAACTCTTTGCTTGAGCAATAATTTAGGTTATTAGGGTTTTTCTTTAATAACTGTGTGTGGTGCCAGTTGTCTTTCCATAAGCACTCGTTTAGTAAATTGTAATCAAATAACAATTTATGTGGAAACCTGAGGCAACGGAGTTCCAACTGTGTTAGAATTGCTTTTTGAAATGTCATAAATATGGGATATTTTAGTCTCTTTCAGTCATTTCTGTGATACTTACCAGAATTTTCACTGGGCTTGAAAAGAGTTGCAAAAATCTGGCACTGTTTCATTTCAAAAACTGATCCCTGATGCTTTTGGATCTCTCAGTAAGTGGGACCCAAACATATGTAGTCATAAACCCACAGTTTAAATCCTTTTATGATTTTGAGTGATTTGTTTCTATTTCATTAAACTCCCAGCTACGTTCCCAAGTTTATTTCTGTAACTGCTGTGCTGGAAATATTTAATTTTAGGGGCACATTGGCTACAATTTTGCTCCAATTTGAGATCTTTGCAGATTTCTAATATTTTTTATCTCTTTTGATGAGAGTTATGTACCTGGGTCTTTTTTAGAGGGGCAAATGTGTGTGCAGTGTATCAGGAAAAGGGAAAACGAAAATAAACAGAGCTTTGGGCTTGTTTTGGTTTTCCTCTGCGCAAATCTCACATTTTGCCTGCGCCCTGATTGTATTGGTTTATTCACTTTGCCAAACGGCCCACAAAGCTGTGAATATTTATTTAGTGCTGTTCCTAATAGTTTTTCTAATAGGGAATCATTTTGGTACAATGAAAGACATTTGTAAATGAAGCAGATAAGCCCTTTGGCAGACAAGGAGTGTTTTGTCCAACACAAGAATTCTATTGTCCACTGCTTTAGTTGTCAAGTGCCTGGGGAGCCCAGGATTTATGATGATGTTACAATGGCCCTTTCAGAGGGGACTCTAAGAAGCTGTGAGATTCCGTTCCTCTGCTTTTCAGACTCTCAAATCTTTTTATCATGCGAGGACAATGCCGGATTCAGCTGCTGCCTCGGCCCCAGCACTGCCCATTGCACATCAGCATTGTGCAATAATTACCATAGTGACAATGGGCTGGGGGCTCCTTCCCCTCTCCCCAGCCCCATTTCCAAACTGTGCAGTTGGCACTTTGCACCAACAGCCTTCTTTTACCCCAGAAAGTCTTGTTAGGCCGTGTGGTTTAAAGAGCCGCTGTGGCGAATCTAGTTGGAGCGTTGGAACTGTTTAATGGATTTTTTGGTTGGTTTTGTTTTCTTGTCGTTATAATTGAGCTTTGAAACAGCCTTCTGTAAATACAGCCGTTGGGGGTCTTTGGTTTTTCTCCCTTTTGTAAGCGTTATAAAGTTATTAGAACTACTGAAGGCATATTCAGCTTCAGGGAAAATTAGGAAATAAAAATGTTATATAGTAAATAACAGGCATCTGATAAAGGAAATGGCAATAGGAAATAAATAGGTATCTGATACCTAAACATCAATTAATCAGCTAAACTCTTCTGTCTACAGTCACAAGGATGGAAATCATGCAGCAGTCTTACATTGTGTTTTTAATGAAAATTGATATCTGGAGGTGTTTCTCCTTGATTGATGTTAATATGAAGATTTATTTACTTGTAATAATGGCAAAAAATATTGGTTTGTAACTCCTGGTACCTGTTGAAATGCAATGTAACTAAAGAATAGACACTTTTGGCAGGAAAATTGCCAGGGAAATTACTATTTATTATTTATTATCTATTATTCTTTAAGATCCTTCCAGCCCAGCCCATTCTGTGGTTCCATGGTTGGTCCATGGTCCCTTTGCTGGTGGTCAGGTGAGCACACAGGGATTCATAGAGCTGCAGCTCAGGTGGGGCACTGGCAGTGTCTGTTTTCAACTCTCTGATGCTTTTAAAAGCAAAAGAAGAGCTAAAAAAATTAGATTGCAAGAATATGTTAGAGGATATTTTGATAAGTCCTCATCCAAGCTACTGCAAATGTCTTGGGCATAAAGGAATCTTGAGCTGCAAAGTCATCCGTAGAGATGTTTTCTGTAAAGATACTGAACAAATTATCAAAATGAGGGACTTTATTCAGTTTCAGTCTTTTCAGTCGCTCATAGGAATTGTGAATTAGTTCAAAAGGGTCCTTTATGGGGAAAAAATTACTTGCAAAATGAATATATTTCAAAATGCCATAGGTACTTCATAGCATGAATGTGTGGAGTACTTTTATAACCCAAGTGCTTTTATATCAGTGGCTCAGCCATCACAAAAATCAACACTCCACAGAGCTTAGCCTTAGCAAAATGCACTTTCTAGGAACGTGTTTTTATAGCACATGTACCCCACAGTTTTAAAAGGGAATCAATGTATTTGCAGGCATGAGGAACCATAGAAGCCTCGTGACTTTATTTCTTCCTTTGATGGAGCAAAGGTGAAACATGTTTGTGCAATATTGAATATAAAATAGTCAGTCAATGGCTGTTTCCTTTTCAACACTTTTGCTGGGAACTCTGAAAGCTGACCTGTGCTGCTGAACTGGGTTTTGTGCAATTAAAACTTGATTGGTTTAATGGGGGTGGAAAGTGGGTGTAAAAGGAAGGATTGATACTGTTGAGGTGTCTTTAACTGTCAAACACCACAGAAAATGACTGACTTGGATCTATCAGCCTAAATAACAGTGATATTTTTTAAAATAATTCATTCTAGAAATTTTCATTTAATAAATTTGAAAGTACTGGGGAATCCAGCCTGATTTCTTTGGCTGGAATGGATCCTAGAATTCAGTTAGGGCTATTTAGGTGTCTGTCAAGGTCTCAAATGAACCCCAGAAATGCAGTGTCTACACCAGTAGGTAACAGCAGATCACACTATTTCCTTTGCATTCAGTCACATGAATTGTATTTTATCTATATTTCACTTGTGTGGGGACACTGTCAGAAACACATGGTAAGGGACTGCTCTGTGAAACTGTGCCCATCCTTAACTTACCAACTTACATTCATGGAAAGCCTTGCCTCACCTCATGAGAAATTATTCAGCAGGTTTATATTTGTTTCTGCTCCTTTTGTCCAGACTGGTTCAGCTTCCTGCTCATTTATGAAGGAATTGTAACCACTGCAACAACTATAGATGAACTTACAGGCTAAGGCATTTCTTCCTTGGTTTTTTTTTTTTTTTTTTGCTTCAGATGTTTTATCTTGGGTATTTTTTTTCACTACCGTAGTGGCAGTTCTACTTCCTAAAATAATCTACTCCCTTTCTCATCATTATGGCAAACCCACTAATTTTCTAATATGCCTTTATAGCACTTAGAAATGTTCAAAGCACATCTTGCTGGTTAATGGCATCTGCAGCTGTTACTTTTTTCACTACAGTGTGTCTTGTCTTGGATAATGTTCCCAGAACAGATTTTTTCCACAGATAACAAAAAAAAAAAAGATGTGAAAGAATTTTGATATGGCCTCAAGCATTTTAGTTATGGGAACACTGTAGCAAAAAAGAGTCTGTTAAATGTTCCAGGTTGAACAGGGCCTGGAGCAGCCTGGCATAGGAGAAGGTGTCTCTGCCCATGGCAGGGGTGGCACTGGGTTATTTTTAAGGTCCTTTCCAAACCTAGCTATTCTGTGATTCTAGGTAAAGACTATTTATTACTTTTCTCCTTGAAACATAAGTATTTAATTGCTTGTCTTTTGACTCTGTCTAGGCTGCTGTGGCAGTTTCTAGGCCAGACTTGACTTTCCTTTTATTACAGCACCCTCCTTGCTGTGGGTTTCAAATGGACTCTTTCCTCTTTGCAGGCAGAGCTGCAGTAGTGGCTGAGGGGCAGCAGAGCTGAGTGTCCCAGGCTCCTGGGTGGCATTTCAGATGAGTGGAATATGCTACATCAACTGGCAGCAGGTGTCCAGTGGCTGAAGGTGAGTCCTGCACCCCACGGCGGGATTCCTGAGGGATGGCAGATATCCATGGCTGCTGCCTTCTTGCTGGAGTGTCTCTTGTTTGTGCAATACAGGGAGCATTTCTGCAGGGAATGATCCCTCAGAGAGCTCAGCCAGAGCTCCTGAGCTCTCTCAGCTGATGCTGTAGGACTCAGGCCATCCTTCTATCTCTATACAGCATGGTTTGATAAGCACATATGTGGGATCTCTTCTGTTTCATTGCTTGTTTAAAACATCGGAGAATCACTTGAAAATTTGCAGCAATGGAGCACTGAAATAATGTAAAAAAAAGTCTAATATTTAGGTTTACGACTGGAATTTAATCAGTCAAAAAAGGTTCATGCTTTCCTTAGTCTAGTGAATTATTTCCTTATTCTAGTGAGTGAGTGATTAATTGCATGTTTGGACTCTTTCTCTGATATTCTGTGCAATGCCATTGAGCTTAATAGAACTGCGCAGAATTGGGTTGGGAAAGGAATTTCATGGTGACCCTTAGGCTTCAGAGAAGGTGGAAAGTGTGAAAATAGAGCAGTATGGGAAACCCTAGACCTAAAAATTGTTATATCTGCTGCTGTGATACCTTTAATCTTTCAAATCCTCTGTGACTTTGTGCTGTTACTGTGATTCCACAGGGGTGGCAATTGACCACTTAGAGGAGTGTCCATTGTTTGGTTTGAAGTTTAACATAGAAACAGATGAAGTGTAAGAGATAATAAATATATAAACTCTGTCATTTCTATGGAATCAAAGGTAGCATGAGCCCACCTGAACTGAGTAGGATAAAAGGTACAATGCCAGGATATTAAAGCTTTTTTCTTGCTGACTCATTTACAGTTTTTACATTCAATTCACTCAAGTCCTGCTTGACAGATGCTTCATTTCTGTGAAAATGTCCTTGAATGACAATTATCTTATTCCTGGCAGCCAAATGGAGCAATTCTTGCTCATTCCTGTGAGCAGCTCTGTGTGATGGGTGTTTGTGGTGCCCTCGGAGCTGGGAAGGGACACTGCAGCTGGATGTGACAGGGACACCAGCAGCACTCAGGGTAATTCAGCTCCTCTGCTTCTGAGCAAGGACACAGCTCAGCATGGCAAATTCTTGTCCTGTCTGAGCACAAAAGGCACCTTTTGCAAACAATGCACAGTTCTTGTTCAGATCCAGCTTTTCAAAAGAACAATTCTAAAGAGGGTTTGGTGTGAAGACTTCCCGACTGGGTTTCAAGTTCATTTATGGGTATCAAGAAGACATGGAGAAAATATCTGGAATTAGTTCTGCATGTCTCTATTCCATGCACAGTTACATGAATTTTCTCACCACTGTATTCGCCTCTTTTGGCATTTCTTGTATCTCAATTCATGGTTTAGTTCAGGCCTCTTTCTACTCTGCTTGTTCCTGATTTCAGAGCTATTTCCAAATACACTGAGGTTTAGAAATTAGAGGACTGTGAGAAATAAACTTAAAGGAAAATGTGAAGGCCCATCAGTCTCACTAGTGTGTGGGATAAGTGAATTGAACTAACTGGGTCCCTACCCCAGTTTTAGCTGACAAACTGTTGTGTCTTTTTTTCATAGACTTCCTTGCATTTCAGAGTTAAAGCAAATAATTTCTGAAAGAAAGCTTCCTGCAGGGAGACTGTGGGATGTTCCCTCTGCTTGGAGTGTGAAGTGTCTCCCTGCAAAAGAGGAGGAACAAGAGCTGCTTTTGTTGATTATCATGTAAACCTGTGAATCCATATGCTTCCTAAATTCTCTTCCCTTCTTTTGAAGGCTCTTTCTTAAATTACTTCCAGCTGTGCCTGTGCAGGAATGCAAATTTCCTGTTACAGTATCTGGCTAATGACAGAGTTGAGAAGGTAAAATATTCATGTTTAACTATTGTTCATGGAACAAAGAACAGCAGGGCAGACAGCAAGGCCCTGCTGAGCTCTGGGGGCTGGGACACTGTGACACTGTGACACTGTGACACTGTGACACTGCCTTGGCTCAGGCACAGCAGAAGGTGACCAGGAGCTCCAGGAAGTGGGAATATCCTGATGAGACATTTCCTTCCTGTGCTCCTTGGATTTTTTATACTCAAGTTCAAGGCAGACTGGGGGTACAGCAGCTACACTTCCCTTTGATTATGCTATTCTGTAAAGCCTTTTACATGAATAAAGAGTCCACAGGACCCCAAAGAATGCTCTCACAGAATTATAGAATCACAGAATCTCAGAATGGTTTGGGTTGGGGCCTTAAGTCCCACCCAGTGCCACCCCTGCTGCCCTGGCAGGGACACCTTGCACTGCCCCAGGCTGCTCCAAGCCCCAATGGCCAAGCTGCCCTTGGACACTGCCAGGGATCCAGGGGCAGCCACAGCTTCTCTGGGCACCCTGTGCCAGGGCCTGCCCACCCTGCCAGGGAACAATTCCTGCCCAAGATCCCATCCAGCCCTGCCCTCTGGCACTGGGAAGCCATTCCCTGTCTCCTGGCCCTGCAGCCCTTGGCAATTGTCTCTCTCCAGCTTTCCTGCAGATCCTTCAGGCCCTGGAGGGCTGTGATGAGTTCATCATAGAAGAACAGAAACTGAAGTTCACTTTCCGAATGTACAAATTAGTGTTGTATAATGCATACTTTGCCTCTTTCATATCTAACATACTTTTTATTACATGTTTTCAATTCTTACATGGAAACACCATAATGGGAAAACCAGGTTATTCCTGATGTGCAGAACAGATCTTGGAAGGAAATTCCTCTATGGTTTTGTTTCTCCACAGATGCCACATGGAAAGAAAATTAATTTTCACTTAGAATTTCCCTGTCCTGCATGTTTAACCAGGCCGACCTGTCTGAGCAGTGTTCTCCCTCCAGTTGCCTATTTTATCCTGTCTCACACCTCTCGCTTTGCTTCTCCACAAATATCCATTTCTATAGGTTTTTAAAACCTGAATTTTGGATGCTCAGTGTCAACCCACGGAACAGACACTCAGTACAGCTGCAGGATTAGCTCATTATGTGTGTTTTAGGATGGAGATCAGTAATGTAAATGAAATAGGCTCACATAGGTAGGGCAAAAGCTTTGATTTTAGTAGGATGACACCCCAAAGTACAGGGGATCCTTAAGTGGCTCTTAAAGAAAGTCTGAGAGTGAACTGTTGAGAAGACTAAGACCATGTCATTTCACATAGTCTGTGCAATCAGATGGGGTCTGGATTTATTACTTCTGCTTTTTTGGTTCTCTTCAAGACTTGATTGAGCTGAAAAACCTTTGGAAATATGGTTAGGATAATTATAAGACATATATTCTGGTCAAACAGATACCAAAGAAGAATGATTATTTTGTTAGAAATTACAAAGACTTAAAAGACACCAAGTGGGGAAGTACATTCGCATTGTCCTATCTGTTATTGACTCAATACCTCCTAATATGGACATTTCAGATTTTCCTATCTGCTTTTTAATAGAAAATTATTTCCATGAGATATGGCTGCCTTGAAATAATCTTGAATGTGGAAGAATGTTGGAATGAGTAATTTGGTTTTGGAAACAATGAGTTGTACCTGAGCTGAAATTCACCTCTTGGTGGCAAAATGTTGTTCTAGGTTGAATCCTGAAACAACTGAGTCATCAAAGCCTCATCTCTGCCTTTTCCCAGCTTTCTGGGGAATCCCAGCCCTGTCTGGGCTCTGGAGCAGGATGTGGAGCAGCCTGGCTGGGCTAAGGAATGGGAAACTCCTGAAATCCCCCAAGGCATGAGATTCCCTAAGGACAGACTGCACTGCACTGCCTGCAGGGATTGGCCAGCAGAAAAAGGGCATTAAAAGATTGATCCATTCACTAAAAACTCCCAAAACTCCAATCACTTCTGGCTCAGAATTACCTCAAACACTTGGAAATTGTGCTCTGATAAAATGAATTTCTGGCAAAAGCTCCAAAGTTACTTTAAAGGTGAAAAGTGTGAACCAAAAGCTAAATCAGAGTCTTTCTGAAACAATTTGAATGCGAATTTATGGAGAGAGCTATTGTCTGCATTGACAATACATTATAAATACAATACAAAAACCCCAATAGCCTAAAATACAAATACATAAAATTATAATATATATACATATATATGTATAAACTATAGTTGCTCACTTTGGGCTTTAAGAAGGATGATGATGATGATCGTGATGATAGTAATAATAATAATAAAAACACATTTCAAATTTGCACTATAGTGTCTCCAAGAAAAAATACACACAGCCAAAGCTAGAAAAAACAAACACAAGAGTAAACTAAATAATGTGTCTTGCACATATATATTACATATAAAAAGATAGTTGTGCACTTGGCCATTTAAGGTTTCCCATGCAATAAAAGCTGTCTTGAATTCTGCTCAGATGTTAGTTTGCCCTCTCAAAAATGGACATGATTTCTATGCTATAAAATAAATCAAGAATTAGTGTGTTTAATTCTTTTGAGGTGTTGAACCCAAGCCTGTTACTGCATTGTTAGTCACAATTAAAGAAAATCTTCTTTGAAATGCTGTCAGTATTTTTCAGGAACACTTGCTGATATAACTGTACAACAGATGCAGTTTATGTGGCTTTCCTCATCTGTATAAACACTAATAAAGACACAAAAGTAGTGATTGCTAAAATCTCATGTAATGCAAAGGTTTTTCCCTCTCTGTTCCTGACAACCTGCATTTGCAACCACTCCGTTACTTTTATTTTAAAATGGCTTTTCAATTACGTTCTGCCACTGTAGGGGAAAGCTTTTTGACAAAGGCATGACATAAACCATTTCTATTGCAGCTCCATCATAGTTCCCACAGCTAAACTCGACTGGACAGTTCATTAAAAAGAAAAATTAATAGTACAAGGTTGGAGGGAAACAATAACAGATTATGACTGGCCTGTGGCAGCCCACTGAATTCATGTAGTGGAATAAAAATGATTCCCTTGTCTCATAAATGAAGGTTTGTTCCAAGGTTTTAGGTGAAGTCTCCACTTCTGTTCCTTTACAGGGAAAAGCTGTACCGTTTCTGGTCTATAAAAACAATATTTGTAATTACTGCAGAAGAGTATTTACAAGAGTAATTTCTGTGGGATAGAAAGCACCCATTTGGTAATCATTGAATACATAATAATAATCAACATAATATAAAAGAGAATGGCATAGAACACAACACACTAAACAGGTGCATTAAAGTAAAAAAATAACCCTCTCAGGGCAGGAAGGACAAAATGAGGATGGAGTCAGGACTTGACCCTATTTTTCCTTATTTAAGGTAGTAACTGGTCTAGACCAGGCTAAATTCAGTGTGCCAGAGCTGAAGTATTTGTGATTCCATGGCAGTTCTTTCAGTCTGCTGCTGTTACCTGTGTGATTTATCTCTTGCTTAAGGCTGTTCTTAAGGGCCCAAGCAAGTCCTAAAGCCTCGTTCTAGATGTGACTGCACGTTTTTCCCAGTTTCCTCAGGGTTCCATGGCTCAAGCTTTCTGTGTAACTCTGGTATGCGTGGCGAGCACTCAGACTCAGACTTTAACGTTGTAATCTGAGTTTCATTATATCAACGCTGTAAATTCCTGTCTCAGAAGATATTTCAAAGAATATGGGCTCTGGGATGCATTACCCATTGCTTTTGGCCAGTAGCCACAACCTCCTAATGCATTCAATGGGAAAACGGGAGAGGCCAGAGAGGGGGAAGTCTGAGCCAACAGAACATTTGGAATCAAAAGCAGGAGTGACCCTGAAGGGCATTTTCTGGTTCTGTTTATGCACACAATCTTTTAGCAACAACAGCCTGAAATACTGAGTATTTATGGTGGGGTCTGACCCCCTGTACTTCTGCAGGTTTATCCCTACTTTTCCAAGAGTGCTCAGGCATTTGGCCTCCAATTCTCCCTTCTCTCTCCCCAAAATAGAAAAGCAGGTTATGTAAGCTGCACAGTGTGGCCACTGTGAGAGGCCTCCTGGCCATCCTGCCTTGCTTTCGTGCTCTCAGCTGTATTTTGTGAACCAGGGCTGCACTGAAGCAAAAATAACCAACCAACCAAAAGGCTGTGCCTTGACCTCGCGAGCTGTTCTCATACTTCCTTACTGCAGGCAACATGTACGAGTTGCAGCACACTGGGGAGAGGATATTGCTGTTTTTCCAGGGAATGTGCTCACACAAACCTTTAGCACTCACTAACGAGCTCTTCATCCCAAGGCTGGGGACCAACTGCAGACTTCAGTGCTCTGTCCTGTTTGTGAGCCCAAAGGTGCCACTTGTGGCTCCTGTCCCCTCTGCTGGGTGGGAGAGCCAGGAGGGAGCAGCCCCATCCCAGGGAACAGACTCCCAGAGAGCCACAGTGACTCCTCCAAGGACAGCTCAACCCAGGCTGTGCTGTGCTGCCTCCCAGCAAAGCCCCTGACCCAGTGGTTATCACCTCTCTGCTGTTCCCAGGATCAGCAGGATGGCACAGAAGTTGTGTGTGCAGCAAATGGGATCACCACTTTTCTCCTTGGAGCTCTGCAGTGATTTGGTTTGATTTATGTTTAACAAATAGAGAGATAATTAATTTTTTATGTGGGAAAACTTTTCAACAAAGAATGGAATGGTAATGACTGTGTTAATAACTCAAAACCACTCTCCCAAGCACTCTGCTGCTCTCTTGGGTTGGGGTTAGGGTTATCCAGGTTTGCTCTGCTCCCCACATGCTGTTCCCTCCTTTCTGCACACTCTGCTTGCTCTGAACAGCTCACACGAGGTTCACACATTGCCTTTTGTCCAGCTGAGTGCTTTCCCTGTCAGCAGTTAGCTGAGGTACATCCAGCTTTCAGTCCAGGTTCCTTGAAGGCTCCATCAGTTTATTCTGCTGCAGCTTGTGGAGCTCATCTAACCCAAAGGAAGAGAATTTAAAAGCCAAGAATGTTCTGTCAGCCTAAATTCTAAACGGTCTGGCCAAGGAATTATTAGTTCATTCACACTGAGCTCTCACACAAGTTCTGCACAGTTAAAAGTGGTGCACAGGAGCTTCCCAGTCCTTGCCTTTCCCTGGTGTTCCCCTCTCCATCAGCTGCCTTGGGCACAGGTCTTGAGGCAGGATGGGGATGGAGGGCCTTTGTCCCCGAGAATGCAATGATGGATCCTTCCTCCTGCACCCAGAGAGAGCCATTTTCATGTTTCTAGCGTTATTTTCCCAGAGCCATTTTCATGTTTCTAGCATTATTTTCCCAGAGCCATTTTCATGTTTGCACACCTGCTCCTCAGCCTGCGCTGTTCCCCCTGCTCTGCAGCTGCTCAGGACAGTCTGTGCTGCTGGGAAATGTTCATTTTCTGTGTATTGAGCATCCTGTGCCTGCCTTTCAGATCTCCTCTCCATCCTGTGCTGTCTCCCTGCTGCACTCTGTGGGGTGTCACAGGTAGCTCATTCTGGATGGACCAGTGTGTTGTGGTTTTTACCTCTTCAATTCAGACATACACAGAAACCAACTGTGGTACAGCACAGAGCCCTCCTGAGCAGAGCAAAAAGCCGACAAACCAGGCAGTGGCCACTTGGTTCTTAGACAATCTGTTACAGCCCAATAAATTACCCAAACCCAGGCCCAGGCAGGCCAGAAGAGGTGCTGATGCTGCCTGAGAATCCAGATGGGTTCTGCTGCCTGTGCTGGCAGCTCACAGCAACTTGGGCATGCACCAAGCAATGGTAACACTGTCCTGAGGGCTTACAAGGCTCTGAAATCTTAACAAATTCATGTTAACACGTGGAAAATGATTTTTTTACACTCTTTATTTAAACCCCATTATTAAATAAGCGTTTAGTAAACATTCCTATTAGCAATCTTACTCTTACAGCGTCATTCGTGTCACGTAGTGTAGCTGGGTTTAGTTAAAGCTGTGTTTACCAACAGAACACAAGTGCCTGTGTGTGACCTTCATAATGATTCCTCCTGCTTATAGTATGGATTTGCCATTCCTTGGGTCTGATTCTAAGCTCACTTGCTGAAGCTTAAGCCAGAAGGGGTTCACGAAATTTGCACAAAGAGTTTTAAAAAAGGAGATCATGTTAAGTTTTTTATAGCAATGTTTACCCTGTCAGCCATCCATTGGAACAAGAAATATGTCTGTCTGCTCAGAAAGATGTTCCCTGTTCTTGGATGAATCCCCAGATCCAGTTTCTCCAGCTGGTGCCTGTCTGGTGCTTTATTCCCTCTGACCACTGGATTTCCAGGAAGCTATTTTTTGTTGTCCTTTTGCCCACCCTTGTGAGTTTTTCAGTTGAAAACACCGGTTTTGGGTCTTCAAAGGGGTGAGAAAATAGAAGGTTATCTTTGCAGACAAGCACTGTATCACTGTCCTTGGATGGGATCTGGTAAATGTTCCATAAAGAAATTCAGATTCTGACCCACATGGGTCACTCTTAGGCAACCTTATCTTATATATCAGAGAGATTGAAAGGAAAAGGAGGATGGGAGTGTTCAGCATCATTAAAGAAAAACATACCCACAGAATGAAAAACCTTTAAATTAAAAATTCCAGGTTCTTTGCAATGTGGACAAACCCAGGAAGCAGCAGGATACAAATTCTGTGAAGCCTGAGGTACCAAACGACACCAGAGAACATGATGAGCCTTAGCTCAGCTTATTCTGGTCATTTAATTAGTGCTGCTTATCAGGTATATGGCAAATTCCCACAAATAATGGGGAATCCTTAGCAAAGTTAAAAGAACTTAATCTGGGGGGGGGGAAAAAGAACCCCAAAACCAAAAAACCAACCAAACAAAACTCATGGGATGCTCAACATACTGCACCTAACAATTTTAGCCTGACTTGGAACAGAAGCAAAAGCACAGATGAAACATAAAGTTACGCATTTGGAAACCACGCGGAGCTGTGAAAGCCTTGTTTGCCTCCGTCAGGGATGATAACATTCCCAGAGCAGAGCAGAGCAGAGCAGGAGGCATCGAGCTGATGGATTGCCACACACAGACCCTCCTCAGCTCCAGCAGCCCAAAGGCTCTGGCACGAAGCCTTTCTGGAATGTTCCATTCTGCAGCCTCCACTGGCCCATCAGTCTGGGCTCTGAGCTCCTTCATCTTCCCCACCAGAACGTCCTTTAACATTATCATTTGGCCTTCTGGTCCTCACCAGCTCTCTTGGGCTCAATACATAGAATCTAAAAGCTTTCTATTGACACAACTTCCATTTTCTTTCTCTCTGCACTCCCAGGACTGTCAGCAGTCATTTCAGCTTTGTTGCTTGTTTCAGCTGAGAAGTCGACATTTCCTTTACAAAAACTAAAAAGGTCCAAAGTTTTTAAGTATTCCATCTTTCTTCCAATAAATGTAGCAAGCACCAATGTTTCTGGAAAGATTATGTTTGGTGACAGACTCTCTCATCTCTCTTTAACCTAATAGTTCCTTTTCCAGAAAAAAACATAATTACTCCAAGAGCAATTTATTTAATTACTGTTATGGGAGACTTCAAAGGAAATTGGTTGGATTGAAATAGTGATATCACCCTGGCAACATTTTGAAAAGAACATTTTGGTAGAAAATATGCTGAATGTAAGGGCATATTTAATGTGGAGGAAAAATGCCTAATCCTATTTTGTTGAATGGAGTTTTCAGTGTTTTTAATGCATATATATCTACATGTATGGGGTTTTTTTTCAAATAGTGGTTTTTGGATTTATTTCACTTCTATAAATGTAAAATTTTTCCCTCTACTTGCCTCATATTAAGGTCAGTTAATCAGAAAATTAAACTGCTCTTGATCTGGCAGTTCTACCAAAGGTTACGTTTTCCTCTTTCTTTTTCACAAACTCATTTTTAAGGGCACTTCAGGGATCTTCATTAATGAGAAAATTGTTACTGGTGTGGAAGGTAAAGCTTTACCTGACTGGACCCAGGTTCATTCACGCTCCAGTATTTTATATTGTCCTGTTGGTTAAAAAAGACACTGCTGCTGCAAGATGCAGAAATGGGGTTAGTGTTGTAAGATATACAGATATAGCCCTGGAATATGCAGATACACCCCCGGCATATACAGATATACCCCTAGAATATACAGATATACCCCTGGAATATACAGCTATACCCCACCAGACCTGATTGTTGCACTCTTAAGGCCAACACTTGCCCTTGGCACCAGAGAAATGGTGGCTCAATGTATTTGTAGCCTCAAAACACCTAATGCACTTCCAAAATATATCTAATTAAAGTTGATTCACAGCCTCAGCTATGAATATCACTAATTTAATTTTAAAAATACCCATTTTTAGCCAATTTCTCTTGACAAGCTCTCCATGAAACATCAGTTTCTGAAACTTTTATGCAAGAACAGCTCTAAAATTTGCCTCTTCTGCATGACAGCAATGGCAGCAAACATCATTCCAGCTGTAGCAAGGCACTGCCTTCAATCTGTTGTTGTTGCTGCTTCTGTCAGAAGAACAGAAATGAAATGTTTTGTCACAATCATCTGCAATTACAGGTCAGAAATAGTGTCAAGGCAGAGTCTGTGGGATGTGTTTGTGGTTCATCTGATCAGTTAGAAAGATTTAATGAACAGGTTTAACTCAAAATGAGTTATGCTCATGAAAAATCTGCTGAATCATTTGCCCTTTTTTTTTTAATGGATCAGTTGACTGAAAAACAAATTTTAATTGCAAGCTGACACCAGCCTGTCTTTTTTGTGCTATTTTTGTTCCTTTTTTGTGCTATTATTGTATTTATTTGTATGCTTAGTATCTGATTGCTTCACCTCAGCACCTGTTGCTGGATTCTTGGGTTTGAAACATAGTATTGGGAATTTTGTCTTAGTCTTTACAGCCTATGAACACTAAAAATCCAG
Organism: Entomyzon cyanotis; assembly: GCA_024500445.1. Classification (NCBI taxonomy): domain Eukaryota; kingdom Metazoa; phylum Chordata; class Aves; order Passeriformes; family Meliphagidae; genus Entomyzon; species Entomyzon cyanotis. The sequence continues at coordinate 17,869,081 of JAKEPQ010000743.1, read as the reverse complement.
ATAATTCCTCTGATTTGGGCTGAGTGCAGATCAGGAAGCCCAAGGGAAGTTTTTTAATGCAGGTGGTGTTTTCTCTGTGTTTGTGTATTTGGTTGTTTTTTTGGTTTGTTTTTTTTTAAGTTAAATGGAAATATTCTGTGGTGACTAATTACAGCAAGGCATCTCAGAAAATACTCATGCAAATATTGTTTTAATTATGATCTTTTGATTTAATGGTTTGCAAATAATCATATAAACGTGATGATTTGGTCTTTTCAGCTGTAGCCTCCCATTAGGTATTTCAGCCAGTGATGGTCTCCTTTATTAGTGCTACTGAGGCTGGAAAGGAATGCGTTTGAATATTCTGAGGTTGTTATCTCATGCTTTTGAGCCAAAATTGGTCTCCTCACAGACAATCTCTGCCTAGGCAAAAATTAATTATTGATTCAATTTTTCATTCAGAAGTCTCAAAGTGGTTTTTATGCTCTTTATGGAAGAAATTTGCACTAAACTAGAATAGTTAAGCAAGCTATCAAAAAAAGAACCTTCCACGGACATGGCTGAAGGATCTGAGCTCTTCCTTCTGCAGCTCCAAGAAAGCTGGGGAAAGCGGAAGGGTCTTTGATTTGAATTTAGCTCTCAGCTTTCTCTCTTTAGCAAATGTATTTGTGAAAGAGACTCTCAGCAACTCCCTAAGTTGTCAAGTTTTATAGAGATAAATGTTACAGAGGCTGAAATGTGAACCTCTCCAAATGAGAGTCGCCATGGGAAGTCTTTCATCAGGAACTTCCCTACTTGAGGGAGACCAAACTGAAGGAAACACGGGGATTGAGGAGTCCAGCAGGATTAAATTCCAAGTGGAAAAATGTTTTGTAGAGGAACACACTGGCCACACAAAGACCACCCAGGAGGCTTTAATAGTCTGGCATTTCGGCAGCGCTGCTGAAGCTGCCTCTGGAAATGAAGCTGTAAGTGCAGAACCACAGCCTGAATTTAGATTTCTGATGCTGTGGGGGCTGCCAGCCCTTCAGCAAGAGATTATAGATCCGAGCAGAAATGGATTGCTGGCTGGAATTCTGTCTGCCCTGCTCTGGTAGCTGAATAGACCTGCCTGCAATCATTAGCTTTTGATAGGTTTTCACTCTGTAATCTTGACTTTCTGTCTCATTTCTGGCACAAAGCAAAGAGACCATCAGTCACAGCACAAGTGTTATTCAGATATTCATACATATCAATTCTTAGGGGGAAAAAAATCAGGGTTGGCTTAGCATGTAAATACAGCATTAGTAGTTATAAGTAAGTTGACTTTAGTTGTCATTTATTTCCTCCTCAGGGTGTCACTGATAGCTACTTACACAATACCAAATTATTGAGACCAGGCTGCAGCCTTACTGGCCTCTGAGCATCCAGGGAATTATGAGAATTCCAGTTTGTCTGAGAAGCACGAGAACACAATTACTATTTAAAATAAACTCTACCAAGAGCTTAGTCATTACTTGAAATGACTCTATCAATCACCATGTTCTTTAATAAGACTACCTTTCTTATGCTGGTTGTTTTCCTGTAGAGTTTATGCTTAAAACCAGACAGCCTCTGTCACATTTATCTTAAGTGGATCTCCCCAGGGCAGCAAGTAAATGTAAAACTCTGTTTACAGCCATTTTTCATTTCCCAAGCCTTTTAATATCACTCTCCCAGGCTTATTTCTGTGTCATTCACTTCATAATGTACTAAGTTGTCTTCCTGCTTTCCCCTGTTTTATATGAGGTACTGCAAGCAGTAATCTCACCCTTCTCCAACGAGCACAAATTCAATCCAAGCTTGGGGAAAATGCCTTCCTTCCATGGTGGATTCAGAGGTGGATACTGACAGATAGCACATCAGACTATCCAGGAGGTTATTTCTCTCCCTCTTCCCTGCACAATGACTTCTGTTTTCAAAGGGCCATCATTTTCTGCTTTTGTCTATGGTTTCGTAATACTGAGCCTCAAAGCTGCTCCAGGAAAACATGGCTACATTTCAAAAACTGTTCTTTGGAGCAGCGGGGGATTATTGGCTTTAAACATCTCAGTAATCCAATACACTGCTATAAAACATAATTTAAAAATGCAAAGGATTAAGATTTCCTTTCATAGGATTCTACACAACTCAGAATAGGATTCGACTAAACTTGCTTAGCATTTTTGAAGCAACTTCTATTGTCAAGATGAAAATCACCAGTTCTGTAAAGATTTCATTTCTGTATTTAGTACATACAAATCTTGCCATGACCTAGAATTCCTCTGTGTTTGGATACCTCTGGAATCTTGGTTGTTTGCACACCAAATATAAAGTTATATATGAAGTTATGTATAAGTTATATATATATTTATCTCTGCAGAACTGCAGCCAGGGATTCTAATCCTTTACATTGCAGTGTAAAGTGCTCCCATGCAAAACACAGAACATGAACTGGGGGTGTGTGAGGTTCTCATTATTCAGTGCAATAACTATGAGAATTTTTTCCCCCAAGTATCTTTAAATATGAAGAATTTCCTTTTCTGGACTAAATACTTCTTGTCTCATAAGGCTAATTATGTTTTGTGAATGGCACAGAAAGCTGTATATCAATTTGCATTCAGATGAGGGTTGTTTGCTGTTCTCTCCAGTGAGACCTGGAATGTGCTTCAGCAAGAAGAGGGACTCAGTGCTCCATAGGGCTCACAGGGAGTTCCTGACTGCTGGGCTGCTGTAGAATCACACACTGGGAAAAATCAGATTTACCAGTTACAGATACAGCAGGACAATCTTTTCCTGTGTCAGAGAACAGAGCTCTTGTAGTATAAACAAAAGGTTTTACATGAAACTGGTGCACATTGGCCTTTGATCACAGCATGGTTTGGGTTGGAAGGACCTCAAATCCCATCCAGTGCCACCCCTGCAGCCCTGGCAGGGACACCTTGCACTGTGCCAGGCTGCTCCAAGCCCCAATGTCCAAGCTGGCCTTGGACACTGCCAGGGATCCAGGGGCAGCCACAGCTTCTCTGGGCACCCTGTGCCAGGGCCTGCCCACCCTGCCAGGGAACAATTCCTTCCCAAGATCTGCTCTAAAGCTACTCTCTCTCAGTTGTGCTGTCATTCCACACTGTTAGTCCCTGATTCCCAGGAAATACAGATATCCATGAGCAGACCCTGGGGTTGCTCACAGGCTTGGAGTCAGTTTGATGCAGAGGGAGTCCTTCAGTTTTTAATTCTCCTCTTCTGCATGGGATGAGTGATGCCCTTGCTCCTGGCCCTGAGAGGGACCTCTGCTGGTGCCATGGCCAGTGCTGCCCTGGGAGAAAGGGTTCATTGCAGGAACCAAACTCCATCTCCCAAAGGGATGATTTCCTGACTGGAAAGACACAGAAAGCCCTAAACTGCTGAGAGCTGATGTTGTCTCGTCCCAGCTGAGCTGTGCTTTTAAAGTAGACCTTGCAGGGATGACACAGCAGTGCTGCTCCTCCCTTCATTCTGCTTACCACATGGGTAGTTCTGCTCAGGACAATTCAGTCTGCTTCTAGTTCTGGTGAAAAAATGAAATAATCCTAGTTTGAGTCTTGTCCAAATTTAGCACACCTAGAATTTAAAATTTCAGCCATTTTCAGGACTAAAGGATTTGTTTGAAGAACTGGCATTGCCTTATGTGTCATGCAAAGTGAATGTGCTGCATAACACATCTTGATAGATTGCATAAGATTATTTTGTGTCAATAAAATGAGAGGCCTTCTTTTGCACAAGTGTGTTGTGTAATCCGAGCTAAAAGCTATTCAAAGATTGGTCTGATAATGCAGAACAGTTTAATATCAAAAAGTAACTGAGAGAATTGGGTTGAATGGGCAAGGTACTGATTCCTAGTGTGTTTTCTTGATCCATAAATAATAAGGAACACACTTTTTTTTTTGTTTTTTGATAATTTTCTTAAAATGAGTGAAGGAGGAGAACAAAATTTTGTTAAGCAGGAAAAAAAATCACATTAAATGTTAAATGTGGGAGACTGACTTGTTGGGGATGAATAGTTTTCTGCAACAAGAATTGGTAGCCTTCAAAAATCTTTTCATATGAATGTACACCAAACTTCTTGAAAATTGGTAGGCATCAGGGGTTTGAATCCAGCAATCTCCAGGAGGATAAAGATCCATGGCAGACTGAACTCCTCACACACTCATCAATGCACAGGAGTAATGAAACCCTTGTGCTCAGAGCTCTTCTACATCCCTTGCCTCGTGTGCTTTATTAAAAACTCCCAAAGCAGTTAAATCTGTGATATGCCCTAAAGACTAACCAGTTTGGGCTCCATGGGACTCCACTGCTGATTTGATCAGGGGATGATTCCCTACCTCCTTTCCATGAGAACTGCTCGTTTTTCCATGCCCTGATTGCAGTCTCCAGGGAAGGGACAAGCTCTGTGCTGAGCTCGGAAGTGCTCAGAGCATCTCCATCCCCAAAGCAGACTCTGCCCAGGTTCTGGGGAGCTCTGCAGTGCCTGATGCCATGGAGGAAAGGTCCCTGCCCAGCTGGGGACATCCCCTGGCCACTGCAGGTCCCTCCCAGAGCTGTGCCCCACACTCCATCCCTCTGCCCCAAACTCAGGCACTCTCAGCTCCAGAACTAATATGATCCAATATTTATTCTGTCATTAAAAAGCTATTCATTTCCTTGTCTGATGATAAAATTATGGTAAAATAAATCATTCATCTTTTCAGCTAATTCTAATTACAGCTAAAATCTCATTTAGGCTGGGAGTTTGCTATATTTACTTGATACTTTTGCAAAACATTTCAGAACATAATCAGCCATTATTATATTGCAACACTGTGATCTTGGCTGCCTTCTGCCAAGTGTATTCCTGAGAACAATTGCCATTTTAATGCATCACCCAGAAGCTATGGCCTAGACAAATCAGAAAAATTGTTTAGTCTATTGTAATTTGGCATATGGTCATTTAATAGCACACAGGAAATCATCAGGAACGCTGGGGATTATTGTTGCTATAAAAATAATGAAAGGAATTTAAAGTTGGCTAGACTTCACTTCCGCCGCTGCTCTTGTCATTGAAATCATCTCTGCTGCCTCTTTATTTTTTGCTGTTAGTCATCTTGGAGCAGTCATTGAGATCTCTGTGTGAAGCTGTGCAGCACACTGACTTTGCAGAGGAGCTGGCTGCACTATGGTTTCCACGTGGACATGGATATATTATTTTTTTAGGTTTAGGATAGATGCATTCTTAATTGAATTCTTAAAAGAACAGCATATTGCCATTAGGAATATTGATGAGTATGATTTTCTAACAGTAGAAAACCAGATTTGCTTATGTTAAAATTGAAACTGGTGAGCTTTGCATTAGCAGCTACAGGTACACAGCCCAGCCACGCTGTCTGTGCAGCTAGAAATGCCCAGCAGGCCTGTTCTCACAGTTATTTAGGGACATCTTTGATTTCCATGCAGACATTTTGGTGTACACCTCCCCATGCAGGTTGTTTTCCAGAGTGTGGACTAAACTTTTTAGACATTTCTTAGTCCTGCAAACCTCAGCTGATCAACTTACATTCAGGGACGTTTAGTCTATTATAATTGTTGTGTTCATGTGCCTTTCTGATGAGATCGGACCTTGTGTGGTTAGTGATTAACTCCTGTTCATCCTTTATCCCTGATGAAGCTGTTATTCAATACCAAAATTGCCAACATTTGTTTGTATACAGTTAAAATCTATTCATGGAATTCTTCTTTTTGAGTACATCTGCATTCAGCCAGAGCAGTCTGAAACTTCCTGCCCAGGGGAAGCTTGGATCTCTGCTCACTGTGCTGCTGGAGATCAGGAAAGGTTCTGATTTGTTAGGGAAATTTGGAATTTCAGAATGCTATGTTGTGCAATTCTAAACAATGCTGGAAAAAAATCAGGATTTTTGTTGTGGATTAACCCCAGCCAGCAATTAAAGCACCACACAGGCACTGCTCACTCCCTGCCCCTCCCCAGGCATGGGGGAGAGATTTGGAAGAGTAAAAGTGAGAAAACACATGGGTTGAGATAAAAACACTTTATAAGGGCAGAAAAGGAGGAAAAGAATGATAACAATAATGAGGACATCATTAGAATTAACAAAACAAGTGATGCACATTGCAGTTGCTCACCACTCACAGACTCCTTCCCAGCCAGCTCCCCCAGTTTGTGTGCTGAGCACCGTGTGGAATGCTCTGGAACATCCCTCTGGCCACTTTGGGTCACTTTTCCCAGCTGTGTCCTCTCCAGCCTCTGTGCCTCCCCTGCAGCCTCCTGGAGGGAGGACAGGAGAAGCTGAAAGCTCCTTGACTCAGGATAAACACTGCTCAGCACCAACCCAAACTTCAGTGTGATATCAGCATTATTCTCCTCCTAAATCCAAACCACACCACTGGAGCAGCTAGCAGGAAGAAAATTAACTCAATCCCAGCCAAAACCAGGGCAGTCCTGCAGTTTGATCAACTGCCCACTGAGACTGGCTTTGCTGTAGGTGAGGAATATAATCTATGGGCAGAAATACCCAAATATCTCAAAGACTGTGATTATTTTTTTTTAAAGACTGGAACCATTCACAGCAAATGAGTTTGACAAATCTGTGCAGGGCCTGAATACAAGTGCTGCACACAGAATTTTCAGACACTCACTGGAGCAGCAGCCCAGCAGCTGCAACAATTGCCATCCTCACATCTGTATTCCAAGCTTTCAGGATTTTGACGTATTTTTCCCCAAGAGATAAAGAAATTGCTTTATAGAGTGTTTAGCTGTTTTTCCACATTTTCTGCTTGAAGTAGAAAGAAACTAGGCTTTCAGCAGCTGAGTTAATGTTGAAATCTTTGAAATGTTTTAAGTAGATTGTTTGGAAAACAAGAGAAGAAAAAAGAGACTGTTTTTTTTCTTAATGCCACTGCTTCATCTTTTAATGAAGTTTCTTTTAGCTCTAACTTAAGAGCATCTTGTGCACCTTGTCTTTTGGAATACAAGTAGTTCATAAAAATCCAAACTGTAACTGGTTTGAATTTAAGTAATTTCACAGCCTTCCGTGGAAGCCTGTTGATTGATGCTTGTTTGGGTTTTCTGAGGACAGGAGCCAGAGGTTTTACTGCTGGGGTGAGCACGATGTGAGTGAGCAGAGCATGAACTCTGGGAGAGGAGAAGGGGCATGAGGAGGGCAGGGACACCTTCCTGCAGCTCAGCTTTGCTGACAGCCTGGCTCCCCTGGGGCACTTCCTACAGAGCCAGCGTGGAACTGCTGCTGCCATGGAGCCCTTGTCCTCTAGAGCTCAAACCAGAGGCAGTTCCTGCAAACAGCCTCAGGGATTTGTTCTTAGCCCAAGTGGGACCTTCTCTGGGCTGAGCCCAGCGTGGGCAGCAGGGCAGGGGGATTCTGCCCCTCTGCCCCTCAGGTGGGACCAACCTGCAGAGCTGCCCCAGGCCTGGGCAGCACAGCAAGGACAGGGAGCTGCTGGAGAGAGTGCAGAGGAGGCAGCAGGATGAGCAGAGGGATGGAGCAGCTGTGCTGGGAGGAAAGGCTGGCAGAGCTGGGATTGTTCAGCCTGGAGAGGAGAAGCTTTGGGGTGACCTCAGTGTGGCCTTTTGGTGCCTGAAGGAGCTGCAGGAAAGCTGGAGAGAGACAATTGCCAAGGGCTGCAGGGCCAGGAGACAGGGAATGGCTTCCCAGTGCCAGAGGGCAGGGCTGGATGGGATCTTGGGCAGGAATTGTTCCCTGGCAGGGTGGGCAGGCCCTGGCACAGGGTGCCCAGAGAAGCTGTGGCTGCCCCTGGATCCCTGGCAGTGTCCAAGGGCAGCTTGGCCATTGGGGCTTGGAGCAGCCTGGGACAGTGCAAGGTGTCCCTGCCAGGGCTGGGGTGGGATGAGATGCAGTTGAAGATCCTTCCACCATCAACCATGCTGAGATTCTGATTCTCTGAAGCAGAGCATGAGAGATAATACTTTAGCTTGAAGACACAAGAGCCTTATTGCTTGCTCTATGTAATGTACATGCAGAGGATAAAACAAAAGATAGCAAACAACTTTTGCTTTTAATCCTTATTAGTAAATTAAGCATGGATCTGTGATTAACATTTTGTTTCCAGCACTTCTCACTTGAATAGCAGATAATAAGCAGTGTATGTATCAGCTTGGCTCTGCCAGTCTGGCTAAGCAGCTTTATAAAGTGTTTACTGGTTTACATAACAGTATTGAAGAGTTGGGGAAGAGTGGGGGGATTTGTTTACTTATTTTTTGTAGCTGAGATCATTATGTGGTGCTAATGATGAATGACTATCAATGAGTTTAATTTTCAAATTCATCCCAAATCTATTAACATAAGCGGTTAATTTACAGATTTTTTTTCCACAGCAGGTTTAAAAATGCACAGCTGTCCAGGAATATCTTCTGTTCCCTGCTTGGAGCATGTAGGCTCTGTATAACAGTCCAGGAGCTCAGGCCCCTCTAACTGCTGCACATCAGTGATTCCTACACCACAGATTTATTCTTTTCTATGCAAAGCTGGGTGGAAAAAAGAAGTGTCCAAAATAGGTGAAATCTCAGTTTTCATGTCCTTTAAGTCTTATATTGTTTTTACCCCTCAACAAGACGGAGACATGAAATAGAATTCAGAGACCTAATGCTCCACACTTCACACACACATATTGTGTCAAAATAAAAGCGTTTTCCTCAGAAAAATAACAGAGATTGTTTTCTTTGTTGTGTCTTCCATGCTGGTGTGAATGATCTGTAATGTATCATGTAACAATAGAAAAATTTAAATAGAAACAACAAATCTATTTAATAAATATGCTTGGGAAAGCCAGAGTATGTTTTCATCTATGTGTGAGAATGTCATTTAGCTCATTATGCTGGAGCTAGTTTGGTGTTGTAATTGAGGTGGTTTCAGTTTTCAATAAAATAAAATTAAAACCTGATCTTTTTTGAGGAAATAAATCCAAATATTTTATTGCTTATTCATGAACCCCTGTCAGTCAGCAGATGTATTTTTATGTAACTGTAAAAGGGATATGGAAGGAGGACATGACTGCTCAGGATGTGAGAAAGATCCCCAAATGAGTGGGTTTGGGACCACTGAGATGTTCAGGTGTTGCTGGAGTTACACAACGATCTGTAGGTTGAAGCCTTTGCCTATATTCACATTTTCTCTGCTGCAAACACCAATAAGATCTCCTTATTTCTCATTCAATAATCATTCTGTTTTAAAGCTGATGGTGGCACATGTTTATACATTTGCCTGTCTGAATATATAACATCAAGATTTTTATCAGTATCTTGCAGAAGATTAAAGTGAATCACACCAAAAACTAAAACAAACATTGTAGGGACCTTGGAAAATTTGGTTTTGTGTAAAGATTCAAGGAGAATATGTTGGAAAGCCCAGGGATAAGTGAAAATGACCTTTGTAATGGATCAAGAGCTGCTTAGTTAGGTTTCACTGTATTATGCAATTTCTCCCTCAAATATTAATTCTGACCTCGTGTTTTAAGAAGTATTAGAAAGTAGGAAATCAATGTAATCCTGGTAACTCAATGCCCAGGGAAAGTAGAAATAAATAGTTAAATCAATTGTTATACTATCAGAAATATCTGAATGCATTTTTATTGATCAGAGGCTTTTCTTTTCCCCAGCCCAGAGCAGCACACTTGGCAATCAATGCCAGTGATGCTCTGATCCTCAGAGGTGCTGCCAGGGTCTAAATCCAGACTGGAAGTCCTTGGAGTTCTGTCAGCCCAGAAAAAACAGAGGTGGTTATGTTCAGCAGGAGGATCTGTTGATCATGAAAGGACTTGAGGAGAAATATTGCATTCCTGCTAAATCTTGGTATCTCCCTTATATCTGGACCTCTGGCTCAGCAGCTTATATCTAAGGCTTATATCTAAGCTCCAGAGAGGGATTAGGTATAAATTAGGTATTTCTGCAGTTACCTTGCATCTTGGGCTAAATCTATTTGAAAGGATCAGGAGAGAATATGATTCTCTGTCTTTCAGCTTCCAGCCACTGAGTGTCTAAACCAGCCAGCCAGGAGAACCTGCAAGGTGGCAGCTCCATGCAGCAAAACACCAAATCTGCTCATTACTCAGTATTTCACCAGTATTGACATATTGATTTTAATCTTCTTATCTTGACATTTACCAAAGAAGTCCTAGTTTTGTTTTGCTCAATGAAGAACCAACCGTATCCCCAAAGAATTGACAATTTTTTTCCATTTTCCTTTCTTCCAGGAATTGAGCTGGGAAGCTGCAGAGCAGTAGGGTGATGTGTTTCATGCGTGGTGGCATCCTATGTGCACAGCAGCTGGTCTGAAACTCCTCAGCAGCCCCAAACTGTCTGACTTCCAAGGTGGACGGGGTCGATTCTGGGATTCTGCCGTGCCTACCCAATAACCAAAAATGAAGGAGGACAATTGTTTACACGCCGCTCTGCTCTGCCTGGGGGTTCTGTGCTACAGCCACGCCCTGAGCACCCCCAGGCTCAACCACTCGCGGCCGTCGCTGCATGGGCACCACGAGAAGGGCAAGGAGGGCCAAGTCCTGCATCGCTCCAAGAGAGGCTGGGTGTGGAATCAGTTCTTTGTCATAGAGGAGTACACGGGGCCAGATCCGGTGCTCGTGGGAAGGGTAAGGAAGAATTGCTTTCTCAGCCATTGATTAATATTCTTGATTTGTATTATTTTGCCCATTGATTTCAATGTGGGGTTTTTGTTTTGGTTTTTTGGTGGTTTTTTTTTTTGTTTTGTTTTGGCTTGGGTTTTTTTTGGTTTGGTTTGGTTCATTTTTTTTTGCACTGTTGCCTTTTTGCTGTATAAGCTGCTCCTTCATTTTCTGATCACTCAGTTCAGGTGCTAGGCAAACTACTGCCTAAGTCAATAGAAATATTTCCGTTTCTGTTCCATAAATAGATATTAGTCGATAGAAATATTTCCATTTCCATTCTATACAATAGTCCCTGTTACTCTGCAAAACAGCAAGAGTCACCCCAACAACTTGAGTGACAAAATGTCTCAAGAATATAATTCTCAGGTCTTCAAAAACGGCAGTTAAAAATGTAATGTCTAACCCAGCAGCTCAGTAAAATACGTATCTCTTTATCCTTTCATTTTCAAATTATCAGTAAAATTAAATATATCAAGGGCTGTGTATAGAGGGAAGCAAATATCTGTGTGCACATGTGTATGTACACGTGTCCTGGGCTGATTTTTTATTCTGCTACTGTCTAACACTAGCAAAATATAAACAAATAAACCAGTATAATTGCCAGTTTCTAAATGGGCAGCAGGACTGTGTTGACTTAACCTCAGCACAAAAAGAGTGGAGAAACAAGGTCGATGTCAGCAAATAACTCTGGGTATTCTGGTTTAAAATGGTGCAATTCGTAGCTGTCAATATAAAATCAATAGATCTGTAATTTGGCTCAATGTTTCCCTCATTCATCAAACTGCAGTGTGCACTGGTTGTGGAATTAAGAATGTTTAGTAAGCATTTGTTGCTTCTTTTATATTAAAGAGGGTGTAATTAAAAACTAGCTGGCAAACCCAGAATCACACAGAAAACCAGGATTGTTCAGGCTGGAAAATCCCTGCCAGCCCCTGGAGTGCCAGCTGTGCCCAATGGGCACCTTGTCCCCAGCCCAGAGCCCTGAGTGCCACAGCCAGGCCTTCCTGGGACACCTGCAGGGATGGGGACTGCAAACCTCCCTGGGCAGCTCCTGCCAAGGCTGAGCACCCTTTCCATGGAGAAATTCCTGCTGCTGGCCAAGCTGAGCCTCCCCTGGCCAGCCTGAGGCTGTTCCCTCTGCTGCTGTCCCTGTTCCCTGGAGCACAGCCTGACCCCCCGGCTGTCCCCTCCTGGCAGCAGCTGTGCAGAGCCACAAGGTTCCCTGAGCCTCCTTTGCTCCAGGCTCAGCTCCTTTCCAGCTCCCTCAGGAATTCTCCAGCCCTTCCCAGCTCTGTTCCCTTCCCTGAACACACTCCAGCCCCTCAGGGTCTCTGGCCATGTGGGGCCAGAACTGGACACAGCCCTCGAGGGACCTCAGCAGTGCCAGCACAGGGGACAGGCACTGCCCTGGCCCTTCTGGCCACACTCTACTTGCTACAAGGCAGGATGCCCTTGGCCTTTGTGCACACCTGGGCACAGCTGGGCTCTCTCATTTATCACTTTACTCATCCCATTTATCATTTAACAGCTTTTTACATGCAACCCAGTAGAACATTATTTGTTCAAAGTGTACAAATCTTTGTAAAAATGACTCTTCCTACCAACTTGGTGTTAATAAAGAAGCTGCTATAAGTATCTTCTCCTGTATTCTGTTCCTTAAATCTAGAAACTTGGGCTCAGCAGCCCCCTGTGTGTGGCAGGAGGCAGGTCTGGGCTGGCACTGCCCTGGATGCAGGGTACATGTGGTCACAGCATGTCCCTGAGTGAGGATTATTGCCTGGTGGAAGACACAGTGCTTGAAAACTGAAGTTACAGCAATTTCCTGCACTTTTTTGTTTCATTAGCACATCCAGGAAATGTGTGCCCCCTTGTTAAGGTGTGTCTGTTTCTCGTTTTGTAGCTTCATTCAGATATTGATTCTGGAGATGGAAACATTAAATACATTCTCTCAGGTGAAGGAGCAGGAATCATTTTTGTTATTGATGACAAATCAGGGAACATCCATGCAACCAAGACACTGGATCGGGAGGAGAGAGCTCAGTACACCCTCACAGCACAGGCTGTGGACAGGAACACCAACAGACCTTTGGAACCCCCTTCTGAATTCATTGTCAAAGTCCAGGACATCAATGACAACCCGCCCGAGTTTCTCCATGAAAACTACCATGCCAATGTGCCCGAGAGATCAAATGTAGGTAAGTACTCAGTCAGGCACTGCCCTTCCTGCCCTTGGGGAAGGTGTTGCATTGTCAGGACATCTTGGCTTTATTTCGTTCTTATTGTCAAGGATTTGGGGGAAGTAAAATTTACTTCATGCTCAGCCAGTGACTCACTTGATATATTTCATTTGCTGACCAAATCAAACCATGCACAGCTCCTAACTGAGAGATGCTCCTAGAATAGAACTATTTCCTCCTAGAAAAGATCATGAGAGTCCCCTGGAATTTATGGAGTTTGAATCCTCTGGGGTAAACATGAAGATCATTCCTTTGGCAGAGCTGTGTAATAAAGCTAGGAGTTACTGCCTCACCATCTATTCCATTTTCATCTCCTGTTTGAGCCTGTGTCTGTCTCAGAGATTTCTACAGGAATGATTTGTCTGAAACTTACTGAGAAAAATGTAAAAGAAAACTATTGTTTGGCTGTCTGATGACAAAAGCAATATAAGGCTTAAACTACAGAGGGGAAAAACCATAATGGTACAGAGTGACTGCTGATTTTTATATCTTCACTGGTTAGAACATTAATCCACATCACAGCTGGTGACAAATCTTTTTGGATCGTATGAGTATATTTTGTCATATAGAAATTGTCAAGTAATTTTTTTTTCATTTACCAAACATGGAAATAACAAAGTTCAGGAATAACTGTGCTGCGTGACTGAAAGTGTCTCTGCACAGTCCTTGAGACGTGTTTGCCTCTGACTCTTGCTCGTGTGTTTGCTCTCCGTTTCTAGGTACATCAGTTATTCAGGTAACAGCTTCAGATGCTGATGACCCTACCTATGGGAACAGTGCCAAACTGGTTTACAGTATCCTCGAAGGGCAGCCCTACTTCTCCGTGGAGGCTCAAACAGGTATTGCTTTATTTCTGTGGCATCTCAGAACCAGAATGTGTTAAAGTGAACTGGATGTGTTAAAGTATTGGCTGGGTGGAGCTGCTGATGTGTCTGAGAAAAGCTTCATTCTGCCATGGTTCTAGCAAAGCTCTGGCTCAGGTTGGTCTCCTGGCATTCGGTGGAGCTGCTGAGGATGCCACACTAGAAAGTGGATGCTATTTCTGTGTGTTACGATGTGCTGTGATGATTGAGAGGCTGTTTCTGTGCTCAGCTTTGGTTCTCCAGGCTTGTCCTCTGTTCCACTGTGTGGAATGTTAGGGCTGCTTTCCCTGTGTAGCACAATGCACAGGGAAAACAGAACCTTCACCATCCCTGCAAATACTTCTTTTTTAATGCAAGCTCACGGTGCAGCAGCCAGGTTTTCATTCAGTCAGTGTGTGCCACACTCTCTTTGTGCCTGCAGGAATCATCCGAACTGCCCTTCCCAACATGGACAGGGAAGCCAAGGAGGAGTACCACGTGGTGATACAGGCGAAGGACATGGGAGGACACATGGGAGGCCTCTCAGGGACAACCAAAGTGACAATTACACTTACAGATGTCAATGACAACCCACCAAAGTTCCCACAGAGTGAGTGACAACAAAATCTTGCTTGCATTTCCTACTAGGACCCATGGTTGAGAAGTTGCAGACACATTCCAAACTTGAAAAAGTAGTAACTAATGGCTTATTGAAGCACACGGGAATAAAGAAGTATTAGTTATTTCTTTTTTTTGCTGGTAACATATGGGGATTTAGTGTCTGGATTATTTGCTTTGTGTTGCAAAGGTCAGGATTAGATTGCAAATATTCCTGACCCTGCACTTCATTTTTGAAGCTACTGGGCCTTGCTATAAAACTTACATGAGCAGGGAGACACATCCTCAAGACTTATATTTACCACTGCAAACCAAACTAAATTTTGCACAGTTACATTTTTAATTCGTTAAAGTGTATTAACGGAGGTCAAATACAGCAATTTTTTATACCTGAGCAATTTATTTTTCATATATAAGATTAATCAGGGCTGACATTACCAGCCTCAGCCTTCACAGCTGGGTGGAAGTACATTAATGGATGCACACATCTGTTCTGCATCTCATCTCTCTGTGGGTTTGGGGTTTTTTGAGTGCAGTGCAGACACCATCCCAGCCCACCCTGCTTCTATGACCCTGACATGTCCTGGACGTGGCCATCCCTCCACAGCTCTTCCTGCAATGCTGCAGCTTCCCAGACCCTCCGGCAAGGGCTGAAGTGACAGTCAGCCCCTAAATGTGAAAATCTGTGTCAGCATTATCTGCCCTTCAAAGAGAAAGGATTAAATGCTAGAAAAATCAGGTTTTACATACCTTGCAAACAAGCCTTTTCACTCCAGATCATACATAACCTGGGACCCCAGGATACAGTGTTTTGTTAGCTCCATCAAATAATGGATTTTTCTTTACAAATTCAAGCCTCCTTACTGGTGTTTTGGAAGAACATTCTAAATTATCAGTAATGTCCAAAAGCAGTTATGCTGCCTAATCATTCACCCCAGGTTAAACCTGAATTGGGAATGCTTTATAACTCAAAACCAGGATTTTATTTTACCTGTCTGTACAAACAACCAAATGATTGATTTTTTTATTCTTATCATCCTTTTTTTTTTTTTTTTAATGTTCATTGCTCAAGCCGCTAATGAGTTATGTGCTTAAATTTTGGGTTCTTTATGACTGGAGTTAATGATCTATTTCAATGACATGTGCCAATTGTTTTTATGGGTAATGAGCCAAGTCCCTGCCTGGTGTAAGTCTCCTGATGTTCCTAGGGTGCTCATGGAGCAAAAAAGAGCAATTACAGAGGGGAATAAATTAGATTATTTTATTTTATCATGCTTTTTTTTTTCCTCCCCAATTTATTAATGCTGATGAAGTGGCCGAAAATGCTGACATAGATTTGTATACTTAGGATCAGGTTATGTTATCTGAACTCTGGAGGGGGTTGGGAAGGTCCTGGAATCAATAGTGCCTTAAAGGACAAGTGTTGGAGAGAGATTTATCCAGGAGCAGTGTTGCTCTCCTCTGGTGTCCCTGAATACACAGGGAAACACCTGTGGGATGGCTGGGGATGGTTTTCCTACTGGAGTTTGCCATGGGAAAGCCATTGTTTGTTTGGCATGAAATCACATACAAATTGATCCATCTTCTCTGGGGTTGAATTTTTCATGATCATTGTTACTCTACAGTCACACTCCAAATTCAAGGCATAGAAAGCAACAGAATTATACTTGAGCCAGCACAGCAGACAGGATTTATCCAATTCACTGTATGGAATTTATGGCTCCTGAATGAAGGGGCAGAAATGAGAAACTGAGCTGAAGGCCATGCCATGAGTCATGTGAAAGGGAGTTTTCCTTCCATTTTTGTAATAACATCTCTGCTATCAATGGCAACCTTGATGCCACAACAATTTCTGCATTCTGAGTGATTAGTTGTCCTTTTCAGCCTGCCCTGAGCAGAGAGGTAACACAGATGGGGTGTAACACATCACGGAGGAGGTCACTTTTTGTAGATTATCCACGTGGGTTAAGATTTCACAGCTGACTTGCTCCTCAAAGCTCTTTATAAGTGAACACAACATTCCTTTGGGGGGGGTTGGAAACGCAAAAATTCGCTGAGTTTATTTGGAACTTCCAAGTTCGAGTTAATAAGCACCCAGCTGCAGAGCAGCCTGCTGACTGGGGCACACGCCCTTCTCCCTGGCCAGGTGTGTACCAGATGTCGGTGTCGGAAGCGGCTGTCCCGGGAGAGGAAGTGGGGAGAGTGAAGGCCAAAGATCCTGACATTGGGGAGAACGGCTTGGTGGCTTACAGCATCATCGATGGAGATGGCATGGACATGTTTGAGATCACCACGGATTACGAGACTCAGGAAGGGGTTGTGAAGCTTAAGAAGGTGAGTAATGTCTACTGCTGTGTAATGTTCTTTGCTGCTGACAGAATATTTGGAAGTAATGGATTGCCACCTAAGCTAAAATATTAGTAAATGCAAATTTCACTTAATTCGTTTCTCAAGGTGTGATTAACTCTTAATATTCCATTTCCCCATTAGCTGAATTGGAATGGAAGAAAATAACCAAGAAGAGTTACATAAATACTGTACAGTGGATTAATTGCACAAACTATATGAATTCATAATAAAAAGTCACGGTAAAATACGATGCCATCAGCTTCATTGTTAATGAAGTTTTGCCTAGTGCTGATAAGTAGCAGACATTCACTGTTGCTTTATGTTCAGTCTGAAAAGCCTCATGCCCTATAGTTTGAATTCTTCAGCTGTGCATTGTCCACAATAGTGTTCTGAAGGAGTCACAGGCTATGGGAAAAGCAGCAGAGGGGATTTCACACACAACCCATCAGTGGGAGCTTTGAAGGCGTTATCAAATTAATTTTAAACTGCAAATTACAAAACATGAACCTTACTATTATGTAAGAATTATTATTTTACCCTTTGTGTCTTTAGAGCTATTTATCTGTCTTGGAGATAATCGGAACTCAAAGGAGAAGGCCTGGGCAGCTTAACTTCTGGTCAGCCCTGCCCTGCCCTTTGGGGCCATCCCTCAGGAAGGGATCCAGAGGTCTCTACTCAAAACTGCCCTTGTTCAATTTCTGTCTCTGTTCTTGAGGTGGGAGTGGATTTTTTGTGCGTTTTGAAATGTGGGAGAGCTGTCACTCCACTCAGTCTATGGTGTTAACATACTTTGTGAATTCTGGTTGGCACCTGCATGATCATTTTGAGGTGCAGCCCTGCAGCCTCTTCATGCCAGTGAAGGTGTGGAGGTGCTGTGGCTTTGGTCAGGCTCCCAAAAGGCCAATTAGGGCCCGTGGGCCATTATCCCCCTCCCCTTTGGAAAATGTTATGAGTTCTGTGGATGGAGAGAACTGCAGGAATGAAAACACTGCAAACCATCTTCATATTTTTCTGCATTACTTAAATAATTTAACTTCTCTGTGTCCTATCCTGGGTGCCCCCAGGAGCACTTCAAACCATGTTCATGTGGAACACCTGCCAGTCTGGAACAGATAAAGCCTGGCCTCTCATAGGAGCCCCTTTCCTATCCCTCACACTTTTGTGCTGCCTGGAAGGCTGCACAGAGACAAGGTTCATTTTCCCAGTACAGATGATTTCCTCAGTGATACAGCAAGCAAAGAGTAAGACAAGGACTCTGTGATGATATTTTGACTTCCTTCCTATGCTGCTCCATACATAGAATGTAGCTCCTTCCATTTGAGTCTCTATGTTTTTAAATATACACATTTCAGTCCAAGCTTGTTGACAGATGCTCACATTTGTCTGATGTCATTGAGCACTAGGGCACTGCCTGCTGCTCTCACACCCTGGTTTTCCTGACTCTGGAATGCACTGTCTCCTTGTGTCTCACAGACTTTAGATTATGAAACCAAAAAGTCTTACAGCCTGAAGGTGGAGGCAGCCAATGTCCACATTGACCCCAAGTTCATCAGCAATGGGCCCTTCAAGGACACGGTGACAGTGAAAATAGCAGTGGAAGATGCTGATGAGCCACCGGTGTTTTTGAAGCCAAGTTACATTTTCGAAGTACAGGAAAATGCAGCATCTGGTACTGTGGTTGGAAAAGTACATGCCAAAGACCCTGATGCTGCCAACAGTGCTATAAGGTTTGCTGCATTTCCTGTTTCCTCCCAAGCATTGGCTTTTGGAATTGTTAGGCAAGTTCTGAAGACAGCATGATAGATCTGCAGACACCCAGAATACTGAAACTTTAACCATCCAGCATTGGTTTTATGCCTTGTGCCATAAACTGACAGTTTCTCAAAGCCTGGATCATAACCACAGCTATGGCTAATTAAAATATACTTAAGGGCATCTGGGGTAGACTCTATTCTAAATTACATTTTACACAAATATCTTGTGCTGTTATCACAGTGTGGATTTTTCTCAAGATATAGAAGTCTAAGCTGTAGCTTAGAGATTGTGTTGGGTAATTGGTAAGTGATTGTTGGAGATAAACACACACAGACACCTAATCTCTGCAGTTGTGTTGGATTGTCTTGGAATCAGAGAATCATGGAATGGTTTGGGCTGGAATGACCTTAAGGTTCATCCATTCCCACCCCCTGCCATGATCAGGGACACCTTGCACTGTGCCAGGCTGCTCCAAGCCCCAATGGCCAAGCTGGCCTTGGACACTGCCAGGGATCCAGGGGCAGCCACAGCTTCTCTGGGCACCCTGTGCCAGGGCCTGCCCACCCTCATAGTAAAGAATTCTTGTATTATAATAGCCTTCTATTAATTTGTTTTTATTTGTCATGTTCTCAGTGTAACTTAATTGTGAAGATCTCTTTTTTGTAGCTATACTTAGCATTTCAAAGAATTTCAACGTGAAGTTATGAAAGTCAGAGCTGTATAAAGCCATATAAATGTGCAGAGTGGGTAATATTTGATAAATTGGTATGATCAATTAATATTCTGAGCAAACCAAAGATTGGAAGACTTAAAAGATCACCATGATTAATATGAAACAGAAGATAAAAAATACCTCAGTGGATATTTTTATCATGTTTCGTAAGAGAAGAAAATAAAGAGTATATTAGGGCTTTGATACAGAGACTTCAAAGACCAGCAATTTTCACTTATTACAAACATTCTGATGTACTGTTTTTCTAAATGTAGAAACCAGCCAGGTGATTCTCCTGTTAAAAGAACACATATCATCCTTTGACAATGATATTGAGGGCAACAATAGGTGCACTACTTACAATTATTTAGAAATAATAATTCTACAGAACAAATCTGGATGCATGAAACTCCTAAGTCCTTCTTTTCTCTAATTACTGATTTTTAATCTTCTTTAGATATTCAATTGATCGTCACACCGACCTTGAAAGATATTTTGTTATTAATGCAGAAGATGGCAATATCAAGACAACAAAGGCTTTGGATAGGGAAGAAATGGCTTGGCATAATATCTCTGTCTTTGCAGTTGAAGTCCGTGAGTATTGCACTGAGATGTTTTGGAATCAGTGGTACGAATGCTGCAATCCTCCAATTGTCTCAGTTTGATAACCTGCAGTAACTCCAAATAGAAATACCTCAGCATAGTTGATTTTTCCCTGGATGCAGCTGGGAATTTGTTTGTTTTGAGGAGTTTTCCTGCTTCTGTCTCATCTTGGTGTTGCCTCTCCTGCAGACAAACAGCATCAGGAAGCCAAAGTTCCCGTTGCCATCAAGGTTGTTGACGTCAATGACAATGCTCCCAAGTTTGCCGCAGCTTACGAAGCCTTTGTGTGTGAGAACGCCAGAAGCAACCAGGTATGGTCTGCCCTGCACCTCCTGTGCCACCACCCCCTGTGCCCACCACCCCCTGTGCCATCATCTCCTGCGCCAGCACCTCCTGTGCCCACCACCCTTTTCTGCCCATCACCCCCTGTGCCCACCACCTTCCTTGTTCTCACCACCTCCCTCTGTCCATGACCATTCTCTGCCCACCACCACCCTCTGCCCACCACCCTCCTGTGTCCATCTCCCTGTGCCCACCACCTCCCTGCTCCTACCACCTTTCCTCTATCCACTGCCTCCCTGTGACCACAACCTTCCCCATGCCCACCACCCTTCTCTGCCCACCGCCTTCCTCACCCACCACCTTCCCTGTCTCCACCACATTCCCTGTTCCCTCCACCTTCCCTTTTCCTACCTCCTTCCCTGTTCCTACCCCCTTCCCTCTGCGCACCACTCTGCTGTCCACCACATCTCTGACCACGACTTTCCCTGTTCCCACAACCTTCCTCTGCCCACCACCTTCCCTGTGCCCATCATATCCCTGTTCCCACCACCCTCCCTGCACACACAGCTCTTCCTGCAGGGCTTTAGCCCAGTTTTGTCCTGTCAGCTCCAATGAGAGGTAGTAAATGAACATTTGTTTTGAAATCTTGTCCAGAAGGCCTCAAGCACCCAGAAAGGCAATTCATCTCTGAACTGCTATCAAAAATTATCCAGTGTTTTGGGCATTGAGTGGGATTGGTGTTGGCTGGGAGTGCCCACCACAACATGGGCAACAGGGCAGGTTGGGGGCAGCTTTCCCAGTTGGGAGACTGGCTTGGATATTACAGAAATAATCAGTACCTTATGGGAAGAATCCCAGTGCAGTGCTTGTAGAGTTTAGCCAACAGGTTTCTTTCTGGCAATCTGTGAGGAAGAGGGGTTAGGATCACACAGAAAGCAAGCTCTACACATGATCTGTGCCTTTACAGTTAGTGTAGCAGTTTAAAAAGTACTTTCTCAGCTGCTGAGTTTTCTGCAGAATTTTATTTATTCTGCTAGGTTCTCATTAGCACATATTTTTATATAAGAATGTAGAAGGTGTGGGCTTTTACAGCTGTAATTCCGCGGTGGTTAAATGCAATAGCAAATAAAGATTGCCTGCTGTAGTTTGGAGTCTGTGTTTATAATTGCATACATTTGTACTTGAGGGGGGTTCTGCTGTTTTACAATTTTATGTATTCAAGGGCTGTCTCAGGATGCTGTCTGTGTATGATGTACCCAGTGAAGGAGCTGTTTGTTTACAGAGTGCTTTTCTTTTACAGCAATTTATTACAATTAGTGCTGATGACAAGGATGACTCGGCCAATGGACCAAGATTTATCTTCAGTTTACCACCTGAAATTATTCATAATCCAAATTTTACACTGAGAGACAACAGAGGTTTGTGTGAAGATTCCCACTCTACCAGAGTCCAAAGAAATGACAAAGTAGAACTAATGGCCAATGTAATGTCATGCAACAGCATTGTCATTAACTTTGGCAAAGTGTCTTTCTCCAAGATTTCTGGAAGGAAGGCAAAAACATACAGCTGAAATGCAAGGATGTTTTTGGGAAAGTGTGATGTTTGTTAGCTCACTTGAATTTTCCTGAATGTGTATTTGAAATTACATAATAATACTCGACAGGAAGAATCCACTGCTGTTTTATCTCCCGGGAAGAGAATAAAACCACTGCCAAACACTCACTAAATGGAATTGGCAGATCTCCTCGATTTAGAGAAACCTAAAATTAGCTGAGACAGCATAAATTGTTAGGCTGCTTGTATTTGTTCACCACTGTGCCTGCCAGTTTTTGTAAATTATGGATTACAAGAGACGTGGGCTGGATTCCCAAAGGAATCAAATCTCTGTCTTGTGCAGGAAATGCAAATGGGGATTTCTGCTGTGGAACATACCTGGGTTGGGTGTCTCAGGATCTGGATATCCTGATCACCTTGCCAATTTGCTATTCATGAAATAGAACAGGGCTTTGCATTCAGATTGATGGTGCGATGTAAGAAATTTGTAAGCAAAACCCCTCAGGCCTGGGTGAGTGTCAAAATTCAATTGATCACAACATAATGGCATCAGTGACCTTAACTTGCCAGAGGCTGAAGGAGCCAGAGGAGGTGGATAAACAAACAAACAAAAGACAAATTAAGCCATTATACATATTTATTCCATTTACTTCATTAGATTCTCATTCAGTGTTCATTTTTTATTTCCCTGCACAGGGTAAAAACTGTTCCAGCTTCTAAGGAATTGGTTTTGATTAGCAAGCTTTAATGTTTGAAGGAAACTTGACTGCTTTCTGAAAAGTAAAACTCAGTTGAACTGGTTTAAATAATGAATCCAAGAGTGCCAGAAGTACAAAAGGCAACACAATCCAGATACATGATTTCAGTAAAAACGGTTCTGTTGAGGCATACTTTATATCTCTCTCCACATCTGAAGGGAGGGTAATTATCATCAGAGCTCCCAAACAAAATCTCTGTTATTCCTGACTGATCAAAGTAGTGCTGTTGCCTGGTGCTTGACACTTGTACATACATAAGCAATTCATAAAGGAGCCAGTGCAGGGCATATATTTATTCTCTTTAAAGTAGTAAAACACAAGTTTTGAAAAATTCATAGATGTATTTTTAGAGAGGAGTAAATAAGAATGTATTCTTTGCTTGAGACCCTGAGGCTGAGTTTCGCTATAAAATACATTTTATGGTCACCACATCAAACTGAAAATAGATTAGATTTTATAATCTAGCAGAGGAACTGTAGGTCAGGGTTGAGATGCTCTGATACAGCTGCAGGCGAGTGGTATTATGGTTCCTGACTCCAGCCAATCCCACTAATCCTTCATTTCCATGTGCAGCAAATTCATTACTGACAAAATTAACCCAGATAAAAATGTTTTGTAGTTGAAATTATGGTGTGAATTTAATGTAGTGTCCCTACCTGACAACACTGCAAAAGGTTATTTCAAAAGACATTATTTAAGGATTGAATCTTCCCATATAATTTTCTTTTTGAGATATGAATAATGTAATGAACTTTATCCATTTCCATCCTTTCTTTCCTTCATTTTGTTCAATTCTCAGTGCAAAGATGTTGTCAATTTAACTATTTCTGTGGGGTGTTTTGAAGTAAGTTATAGTAGAGCAAAGTAAAAAGGTTAAAATTCTGTATACTTCCATTTAAAAAAAAAAATTCTTAGGGAGAGTGTGTTACCATTTGCAAGTCCAATAATGTACATGGTCATTCAAAGTTGGTTTTTTTCAGTTGTAAGTCTGAGTATTCTATAAGCCACACCACAGCTTTCAGAGGGAATTGCTACTTTCAAAGAAAAATGGCTTTATTAACTGTGGAGAACAGTTAATGAAAACTCCAGTGTTTGGGCCTATTACAGAACTTTAAAGTGAATACAGTCCCATAATTATCATTTAATAGAGTTTCTTTTTACCAACTCCTGAAAGTAATCACATATTGCAGTAATCCAAAAAAGCATAATCACGTTCTACATCCTATTAATAGCCCACTGTGTTCCCAAGTCTTCAGCTGAGCCCATCTCCCATAGAAAGCACGAGATAATGGCTTAGCCCACGCTGGGATAAAACACGGAATTACTTTTGCACTGTTTCCTTATATTATAGCTCGTAAATAAACAGCTCTGTTTGTCTGGGCTCTGCTCAATTCTGCTCCCATTGAAGTCAGGCCTTCAAAAGAGCAGCAGAGGCTCGTGACACTTCACAGCGGAGAGGCAGATTGGAGTAAATGGATTTCCTGCTTTTAATCCTGCTGGGTCCTGTGCTGAGATGCCCTTTCCTTGGGCTCCCTCAGCCTGGCATTGCTGGAAGGGCTGCAGTCCCAGATTCACAGGATAGTGCTTTACAGAGCCTGAAATTAAATCTGTGAGTGCCCAAGAATCAGTGACTAAAATCCACTTTTTAAACTCAAACGTGTGTTTCACACTTTTTCAACAAGGAATTTTAAAACAATAAAGGCACAGGATTTTGCCATGGATTATCTGCAGTGATTGTCACTCCTGGTAATGATTTTAGACAGCAGGACCCCTGAAATTGTTTCATTTTCTGGCTGAGTCAGCACTCACACTGATATAGGTGATAAAGTTCACTCTGCAGTCAGCTCCTGTAATCTAGAATCCTCCTTACACAATCTATGTGTTGACAAACCCCCAAGGCTAAGCTACATTTGCCTCTATGCACAGGAAAAATTGGAAATCATCAATAAGATCACCAGAGAAAAAGACAAAAATCAAAGGTCAGGAAGATCAGTATAAGGATCAGCATGAAATAATGCAATTTTATCTTCTAATTGCGAAGATTTCATGGAGAGTACAGGGAGTCTTCACTTGCAACACCTTTGGATATTGGATATCCCAGGCAATAATAGCTGGGAAAATATGTATTTTTGGGGATGGAGTTGAGTTTTCTTCCCTCTAGTGTTGACCCCCATTGTGTTCATTAGGACTGGCGGTCAGGTAGTTCCCATATGTGTTAAGTAATAGTTTTAAGCTGGTATTGACATTTAACTGCTGTTGGCTTGAAAAATGCCATTTTACCAGGATTATAGTTCTACTCCTGGGCCTTGAAAATAATAAAAAAGCAAGGATGAGAATATTAGCTAGGATTATATGTTATCTTTTATCTAGGTAAAAGAGGGTCCTTTTCCTCTTATGGATATTATGTTTCTCCTAAATGTGAGAAGTGAACATAAGCAGTAAAAAAAAGCTTTAAAAATGACCTTTTAGGCTTGATGTATGGTAGATCTTTTTAAACTTTAGCCAGGCATGTTGATTGAACTTTTCCTTTTTAAAAATTTATGTTAAAATAAAAATCACTTCCCATTAAAACAGATAAATCAGCCATTAGATCTAAATCAGCTTTGTTTAGTGTAAGTGACTGCAGGAACAGGCCAATCTGTATAATAGCTGAATAATTTGCCATTCTTATTTCTAATTAGGAATACTATTTCAGCTGACAGAAGGCAAGAAAAATAAAAAATATGATAAAAAATGTGTAGCCAAAGATTAAATATATTAATTGATGGTATTGCCATTCCTTGCACAGTGCCTTTGCAGCCTCGAGGCAGCTGTAGCTCAGCCCGCTGTTAATGTTCATATTTCTTGCCACAAGAATAATCTGCCCTGTTGTGATTTTTCATTTAATGGAGCAGATCTTGGTTCTCCCATTGAGGAAGTGAATTATTAAGCGCGTTTTAGGGGACTCTGTGGAACAGTTTTATTCTGGATCAATATATTAGTTCAAG
Source organism: Entomyzon cyanotis (assembly GCA_024500445.1). NCBI lineage: Eukaryota > Metazoa > Chordata > Aves > Passeriformes > Meliphagidae > Entomyzon > Entomyzon cyanotis. Next base: position 17,843,722 of record JAKEPQ010000743.1, on the reverse strand, counting down.
TTAGTTGATAGGTTAATAGATATTAGATGTTGTATTTCTGTTTGTACCAAATCGTTACAAGCCCATTAATTTAAAATAAAATAAAGCTCATGACATTCAGACATGGCTATCCTGTAAAAAATTGTGCCTCAAAGATTAGGTGGTGCATGTAAACATTTAGGAGATGAGAAGGACTCTGAGGGAGACAAAGGGCACCTCCAAGAGCCACAAGTAATAAACAATCAGATCTTTATCAGCGTCTCTGTCCTTAGCAAATGTGACATTGTGTAAAGGAGAAGTTAACAAGCTGTTTTCTCCCCTGTTGTTGTTTTTGTGAGACACAACACCAAAAAGAAACAATTATGTAGTGCCCCGGTGACCACTGAGGGCATCAGGGGTGTGGGCTGGCAGGACAGGGGTGGATATAGGGGATGGATTTGTTTGGTGTGTAACAAACAGGTCCTACCTAAACTATCCATCCTTCCTGGTGTGATCTGCACAAGTTCCTGAGGGAGTCATAAGCAGTGCAAACATCCTCCTCATCCCACAGATTGGCCTGTGACCACCAAATCTGGGGGCAGTTTCAGACCTTGTCCCACATCAGGGGCACTGCCTGCAAGGGTGGTTACTGCCAGGCAAGGCCTCTTCTCTTTGGGTGTAATTTATTCACAGATTTCCATGGAAATCACAGTGATTAGATCATTAGGAGAGGTTTTGTGGTTTGCATTATTAAATTCTGGAATTTATGCTGACTCTTCAGCAGGAAGACGATTAATCTGCAGCACCCTGAGGCAGCAGCAAAGTGGGTACCTTTGGAGGTGAACAGCCCTCCCTCAGCAGATAAAAGAACTGCTCTTTTTTCCCCCTTTCCGTTAGATAGTGAAAAATAAAGAACATGGCAAGTCAGGAAAGGTTGTGTGGAATAAATCTTCAATATAAACTGGCTTTTGAAGGTCTGAAAAGCAGGGATGTGATTGCTTCACTTTATTTCCTTTGGGATGTTTACAACTGTGATAAACTTTGGTTCAGGCTGAGCTGAGCGAGGAGGAGCACAGGGAGGGAGCACTGTTGGTGCTTCCCTGGGAGCAGGAAGCACGGGCTGCCTCAGCCCAGTTTGTCACCTCCACACTTCCCTTTCCAAGGCTTTAGCCACAGGAAGTGTGCAGGACCATCCCAAATGTCCTGTGCTCAGATGGCAGCTTGTTTTCTGTCCCCTGCACCAGGAGAACCATGGCAGGGCACCTCTCATGGGGACAATGGGAATAGAAATACTTGTTACAGAAATACTGCCTGGAGTTGGTCTCAATGAGCCTTGTGGGTCCCTTCCAACTCAGGGTATTTTGATTCTATGATTTAACTCCTCCTCACATCTCTGTAAATTCAAAATATGCCCAGACATGCTGTGCATGTATGATCAAGGTCTCTGAATTCTTTGGGAGTTTGGGTGAAAACCAGATTCTGATAAAACACTGTGAAACTTCAGTGTTTCTTACTGAAACAACAAGGCTCAAATTTGCTCATACAGAGCGAATACTGGCTTTTGTTTTGGTGTGAGTCTCATGAATGCAGCCCATTTTGGGACTGATCTCTGTCTACCATGCTTTTAGATGTGACTCCAAGAACAACACGTAAGGGAGATATGGGTTTTACCCCTCAGCTGAAAGCTTTAATTCTGGAAAGACACTAAAATCAGCTCAAACAGCAATAAGAAGGTCCAGCCTTGTGGGTAGTTGAAAAAATATTGTGAGTTTTTCGGAGAGTTGCAGGTACTAACAGGTAGTATCAGACAGAGATTATCCATGTTCCTTGTGTTAAAGAATTAAAACTTGAGTGTGGTGCTGTATGAATTAAATACAATCCTGTAATTGCTCTTGGGTCATTAGGAAGGTGACACATTTTACTAGTTTATTGGAGAAATAATGCTAAACATCTGAAAACTGAGATCCATCGCAGCGACATAATTTCTTTTTCAATATTGGCTAAGAGGACAACTCTGTGTAAAAATTAACAACGATTCTCCCTCCTCTTCAAACAGACAACACGGCGAGTGTGCTGGTGAGGCGGGAAGGGTTCAGCCGGCAGAAGCAGGACCTGTACCTGCTGCCCATCGTCATCAGCGACGGCGGTGTTCCCCCGCTGAGCAGCACCAACACGCTGAGCATCCGCGTGTGCGGCTGTGACAGCGGCGGCTCGCTGCTCTCCTGCAACGCCGAGGCCTACGTGCTCAACGCGGGGCTCAGCACCGGCGCCCTCATCGCCATCCTGGCCTGCATCGTCATCCTGCTAGGTAAAAAGGAGTTCTTGCCTCGTTGCTTGTCTGTGCTAGCGTGAAAAAGAATAATCCTGCCTTTGGCTCCAAGGTGGAGAAGTGTATGTTAAATTCTTAGCTTTTATTTTTATAGGGGATAGTGATCTGCCTGGCTGGGAGAGGCTCTGGGGTGATCTGATGGTGGCCTTGTAGAGCCTGAAGGAGCTGCAGGAAAGCTGGAGAGAGACAATTGCCAAGGGCTGCAGGGCCAGGAGACAGGGAATGGCTTCCCAGTGCCAGAGGGCAGGGCTGGATGGGATCTTGGGCAGGAATTGTTCCCTGGCAGGGTGGGCAGGCCCTGGCACAGGGTGCCCAGAGAAGCTGTGGCTGCCCCTGGATCCCTGGCAGTGTCCAAGGGCAGCTTGGCCATTGGGGCTTGGAGCAGCCTGGCACAGTGCAAGGTGTCCCTGCATGGCTGGGGTGGCACTCCATGGGCTTTGAGGTCCTTCCAACCCAAACCATTCTGTGATTCTGTGATAACTTGAACAGCAAACATCAGTGATTTTGTCTCTATGTGCTTAGAGAATGTCCTCTTGTGGCTTAATGTCAGCTAATCAGAGACACTGCTTAAAGGAGGTCATGACATACAGTTCCAAGTTTTGTGATCTTCCCTGGATGACAAGTTCCTTATTGAGGTCAGCCAGGATTAATGGCCCCTGCCAGCTATTTCCCTCAAACCCATCTTACATGGAAGACAGATGAGTGGCTCAGAACACCTGCTTCTAAGAAAGTGCTGCAAAGTGTTTCCTGATGATTTGGAAAAAAATTATATAATATTTTATAATTTTTCTGTAGTAATTTATAGTGTTTCTTTTCTTATATACTTTATTTCATAGAAATTTGAAGTGAGACCACAAAAACAAATATGTGTTTGGAGGTGTTGCTTAAAACAATTCTATTTTAATGGAAATGACACTTGGAATTAGTTAAGCTTTAGGCATGCAAGAGAGGAGAAAGACTCATCTTTGTTTTGTTGCACATATCCGTGTGCTTGAGCTGCTCAAAGGCAGTGTCACAGTGTTTGTGCAGCACTGGGGGCCTCACAAACACTTTCCTTGAATTAGTGTTGCAGTAATGAGCAATTAGTAAGAGCAGTGGCACGCAGCCCAGACAGAAAGGCTCAGATCAGTGTGTGCAGCTCTGTGTACAAACATCGCTGCTTTTACCTAGCAAGGAGTGCTAAAAATTCACAAGTTTGCAACAATCCAGCACAAAAGCTGAGGGCTCAGCGGTGCCGTCATTCCTTACAAAGGAGCTGCTGTTTGACAGCGCAGTCTAACTCATGTTTTGGTTTCCTCCAGTCATCGTCGTGCTGTTCGTAACGCTGAAGAGGCAGAAGAAAGAGCCGCTGATCGTTTTTGAGGAGGAGGATGTCCGGGAGAACATCATCACGTACGATGACGAGGGTGGGGGCGAGGAGGACACGGAAGCGTTTGACATCGCCACCCTGCAGAACCCCGACGGCATCAACGGCTTCATCCCGCGCAAGGACATCAAGCCCGAGTACCAATACCTGCCCAGGCCGGGGCTGCGGCCCGCGCCCAACAGCGTGGACGTTGATGATTTCATCAACACCCGAATACAGGAGGCTGACAACGACCCCACTGCCCCTCCCTATGACTCCATCCAGATCTATGGCTACGAGGGCAGAGGCTCCGTGGCTGGGTCACTCAGCTCCTTGGAGTCAGCGACCACAGATTCGGACTTGGACTACGACTATCTACAAAATTGGGGACCTCGATTTAAGAAACTTGCAGACTTGTATGGCTCCAAAGACACTTTCGATGATGATTCTTAACAATAAAGTTTAAGATTTGGCCTTAAGAACTGTGTCCGAAGTTCTGAAGAATCCAGAGGAAATGTAAGCAGGTATTTTTTTAAAAATCAAGAAAAATCTCATTTAAACATTTAAGTTTGACAGAGAGGATTCCTTTGATAAAAAAGGACGTGAAAGTGGTAAATACTGTGAAGTACCTTTTCCTACAAAAGGCAAATCTAGAAGTTGGCTGCCAGCTTCACTAAAGGAAAACACCCACTTGAGAAATGCGAAATATTTAAATGAAGGCAAATGCTAAAAGCGAACCTACAAATAAGGGAAATCTTTTACGTGTTACGAACATCTAAATCTTTTATGTCAAAGAAGCTTCCACAAATTAGAAAAGATAACAGTTCTGAGCTGTAATTTCGCCTTAAACTATGGACACTCTATATGGTAGTGCATTTTTAAACTTGAAATATATATTATTCAGCCAGCTTAAACCCATATGATGTATGTACAGTACAATGTACAATTATTATGTCTCTTGAGCATCAAACTTGTTACTGCTGATTCTTGTAAATCTTTTTGCTTATACTTTCATCTTGAACTAATACGTGCCAGATATAAAAACTCTGTCTTGTTGCAGTGGGAGGCGCCCTATTTCTATGTCATTTTTAATGTATCTATTTGTACAATTTTAAAATTCTTATTTTAGTATACATACAAATATCAGTATTCTGACATGTAAGAAATGTTACAGCATCACACTTATATTTTATGAACATTGTACTGTTGCTTTAATATGTGCTTCAATATAAGAAGCAGACTTTGAAATAAACTGATTCTTTTTTAATTCTTGTTCTGGTTATTAAGCATATAAGGAAAAACATAGTGTTTCTAATGTCCCATTTATAGTTCTGACTAATTTACTACAATTGTGACCTTTTAATAGCCTTATTTATTATGTGTTTGTAGTTGGTTTGTTGCCTTGTTAAGTGATTATTTAAAAATCAAGTACATTTTACAAATGTTTTTTAGATTAAAACAAATGTAACGTCTGGTGAACATTTTGTACCCTCTCTATCTACAGCTTGTGGCTGCTCCCAGAACACAGTAAGAGTAGTCATATAGTCCTACTGTGCTTCCTGGATTAAATCAAGTGTAATACTTTTCAATATTTCCCATGTAATATGCATTTATCTTATATCTTAGAGGTTCCCAAGGTTTCAGAAGTGACTTTGTGAGTGGACGGGAGTACTCTGTACTTACACTTTACTCCAGCCTTGTGAGTTTCCATATCTGTGCTGAGCTTCTGCGGGTTCTAGAGACTGAAATCTGACCCAGTTTAGCTGTGACTTCCCTAAGGACGGTTCTACCTGACAATTACCTTACCTGAGTAGTAATTAAGATTCCAGCACTTAATTCCTATTTTTATTTTGATTTTTAAAATTTTTTTCTTTTAATTTTTTTTTCTTTTTTATTTCCAGTAGAATAGCATCTTCTGCGGATAGGGAGACATTTTAAGTTGTGATGACAGAAATACAGAGTGCTTTCAGAGTTGTTCTTTGTAATGTATGTTTTTAATCCAAAAAGGGTTCTATAACTTTTTTTTTTATTAGTTCAGAAGGAGCAAGGGATTGGAATATGTTCTGCACATCAACATTTTCTGCATCTGTGTACAGCTGTACCTCTACTGAATTTAATATAGTTGGCTGTTTAGGGTCAGAGATCAGCAGCTGCAATATGGGAAGAGGCAATAAATAGAATTTATCTGCATTTTCCTACATTCACTTTACAGATCCTGTCCTTCATTTGCAGTCAGGTACCAAACTGCTTGATCTGAGAGGAAATCTGATTTGTTGGTGTGTTGCTTTTCTGAAGACCCCCCATATATGTAGTTAGATTAAAATTTAACTCCTTAAAATTATGACTGATGTTTCAGCTCTATATCCATAACATATTCACTTGTCCCATTATATCCCTATGTTTTATAAGGCAGAGTTTGCTAAATCAGCAGATTTGCTCTACAATGTTTATTGTAATATTTCACTTTATTATAGCTGTATGCATTCTATATAATTCTATAGTTTATTATTAACTTGGTTCAAATTTCTTTGGTTGTTGATTTTTTTCTCTGTTTATAATCCAAAGAATATTTTGCTAGATTTGCACATTTCTCCATTATAAATTTAAATAAACATTAAAAAAAAAAAGAAAGAAAAGAAACGAGTATCACTTTACAAATTAACTAATTGAAATAAAGTTAAAAAAACGTAATTTATAGGACTCCATCCTCATTGATGCTATCTGGGTTTATTTCACTTTTGAGCAAGTTTTAGAATTAATAACTGCATTTTCTACATTTTTATGTTTAATTTTTGAGAAGGACATTGTCAACTACATTTTTTAATAGTTTCAAATGCTTTGAGTTTTAGTCTCTATTGTTTGTAGCACTCTCGTAGATGCTTGGAAATAAATTTTCTTTCCCTGCTGGTTTTGTCCTTTTTCATTTGATTAGTTTCCCCCTTCCCAGTGAACATGCAATTCTTGTAGTGCTTTATTAAGTCAGGCTTGCTAACCTCAGCCAAGGCCACCTCTGAAATGCTGGGAATTATCCTCATTCTGGAGCACCGGCAGCACCTCGGAGAGCAGCGCGTTGTGGCACCGCGATGGGACACTTCTTGCATTGACCTTCGCTCGCGGGAGCCTCGGGTTTTAATGTGAGCTTGTTAAAACCCAGCCCAGCACAGCAGCTCCTGGTCAGTCCCAGCACATCCAGGTGGGCTGGAGGTTGTTGCAGCATTCCCAATGATCCGAGCGACCCGGGAAGGGATTCACCTGCAGGAATTGCTTTAGCCTAGTGGCTCTGCCTTCCCCCAGGAGCGTGGGAAGGATGAGCCTCACATCCATGGAAAACATCTCAAAGGTCATGACTTCTGTGGGTTTGGAGCAAACCCTGATGACAAGGAGGATCTTCACGGCTGAGCCAGGTAAGGCAGGGGACAGGGACAAGTGCAGGTGGTGCTCTGGCTGAGTTTCCCTCTTGGAAGTCCTGCCTGAGGCACCATTTGCAGGGAGACAACAAACACCTCCTCCAAACACCATCGGGAACAGACAACGTGACGTTACCAGGAGGGATTTCTGTGAGCTGAGGAAATTCTGAGCTCCAGCTGGCAGAGCTGCTCAGCTCCTCGTCTAGCTGGGTGTCACCAAGCTGAGGTGCCACTCCCTGCCGTGTCCCCGCAGTGCCTGGGACACCATGCCTGGTGGCTGGCAAGGAGCGATGGCAAGGCAAGCGCAGGGCTGGTTGCTAAGGGAACTCTCCAAACTTGCACTGATAGAGGAGGGGAGGGTTTGTTTGGGAATTTTCAGATCCTTCTGCCGTGTTCCTGCCATGATGTCAAGGAGGCTTTGATGCCATGGCAAGGGGGACGAGCTTGCAAGCTCACCAGCAACATTTCTGTGATCTCAGGCAAGATCCTGCCCCACACACTGCTACTCCTCAGATGAGAAAAGCTTTTTAAAGAGCTTGCAGGTGTTGTTGGCTCCATTTTGTTGACTGACTGACAAAACAAAATGCTGAATTTTACCATATTGCTGCTGATAAGCTCAGAGAAAAAGTGAAGAATAGGAATTTAAATAAGACTCACAAAGAGACAACTTTTGCTTTCTGGGACCTAAAAATCTGAAATTATTTTATGTCTTCCCCATCCAGAATTATATTTGTAGTGAAAGAGTCTTTTCTGATTAATTGGCAGCAGAATCACATTCTGTATTAAGGGGTGAAAAAAAAAGAAAAATAAAAAGATGAGAGAGAGAAAAGAAAAGGGATGGCTTGGGAAAGGGACTGAGTGAGCTTTTCAGGGAGTGAGCTGCAGTCTCTGGAGCTCTGCTATTGTTTTCACTCATTTAGGCTTAGACTGGGGATCAACCAGCTTGACCCAGTTCCATTCCCTGCATTCTAGTGCACAAGTTTTCCATTATTTATTATCAGTGATCTCTGTGTTTGATAAGAAACGCTCTTTCAAACCTGACTGAGCTGGACTGGCTACAATTACCTAAGCCATAAGAACAATTAGCCTGCTCCAATTCATGGATTCATAGTCATTTGAAAAACTTGGTTTTTGTACTTCTGCATGAAATCTTAGGCCTTGCCTGCTCACCAGCTTTAGATCTGTGTTATTCTCTCCCCTAATGACCTGCAAGTCCCACAGTGGGTGTCCTGCCCCGTCCCAGCAGAACAGGAGCCACAGGAACTTCATGGGTGTGACTTTGCTGCTGTCCCAGACCTCCTGTCTCCTGCTGTGGGATGTCCATGCCAGGGACAGCTCCTGATCCTCTCTCTGCAGAGGGTATGGAGCATTTCGTGTTTCTTCACGGAAAGAAAACACCCAACACAAAGGGAGAGACTTGCTTGGACTGTGAGTGACTCTCAGAACTCTTTCCAGGTCAGGGAAGGGTCTTTCTCAAGAGTCTTTCAGACTTTCCAGTGAAGCCAATTTGTGTTTTATAAAAAAATTTTATCCAGGGTGGGGAATTGAACTTGAGATTTTAATTTCCTTGTGAATTCTCCAACTGCCAAACTCAAAACCTAATTTTTTTTTTAAAATTTTCTGTGCTTCTTTAGTCCATTTGCAGTAGGTTATAACTGCATCAAGAGCACCAACCAGGCTTGTGGGTAAAGCATTCCATGGCTGGGGGAAATCTGCTTTGGAATGACAAATTTATAGCTGGTGCTGATGGGGAATCAATAATTGTCTTCTACTGCACACTGCCAGGAGAAGGAATGGCAACATCTCGTTTTCTGCATTTCTTTTTCCTTAGGTATTTGTAAAACCTGGACCAATACCTGATTACTCAGCTATCTAAGCTAGGAGAAGACTTTGAGTCCTCTTTGCTAGGGCTGTTTGTGAGACTTTTGTTTATAGGTGTGCTCTTTTCAAATAAAACAAAATAAAAGCTTGAAAGTTTGACCTTTAGCAGCATTAAAACTAAAGCAAAAATACCCCAAAAAACTTACCCTGTAGGTTTGTTTATTTTTTAATGAATTGAATTTTAATTTAATATTAGGGCATGTCTAGCATTTTTGGTGGTTAGTGAGAGAAGCTTAGACTTTGTGACTGCTTTGGACTGAGGATACTGATTGCTTTCCTTTTTTTTTCTTTTTTTTTTTTTTACTTCCAAATAAGGGAGTAACATGCTTATTTTAACTGAACAAATCCATATGCTGTTCTCCAGACCTAGCTGCAAGTGAAGGCTTTGTTTTGTTGTTGTTGTCTTCTTTTCCAACCTAAATCATTCCATGAGTCTGTGACTCACTGCGTTGCCTGCCAAGGCAAATCTCCTCCAGCTCTGTCTCCAGCAGGACTTGCAGACACCACTCCTCTATTTCACTAAATATAAAGCTCTTCTGGATTGTTCTTTGTGATGAATCGAATGTTTTAGGGGTTGAGGGTGGGTTTTTGGTTGTTCTTTGTGATGTATGAGGGCTTTAGGGGCTGAAGGTGGGGTTTTGGTGGCTCTTTGTGGTATATGGAAGGCTTTTGGGGCTGAGGGTGAGGTTTTGGTTGTTCTTTTTGATATGTGGAGGACTTAACGGGCTGAGGGTCAGGTTTTGGTTGTTCTTTGTGGTATATGGAGGGTTGGAGGGGCTGAGGATGGGGTTTTGGTTGTTTGTGATGTATGGAGGGTTTGAGGGGCTGAGGATGGGTTTCTGGTTGATCTTTGTGATATATGGAGGGCTTTAGGGGCTGAGGGTGAGGTTTTGGTGGTTCTTTGTGATATATGGAGGGCTTTTGTGGCTCAGGTTGGGGTTTTGGTGGCTCTTTGTGATATGTGAGTGCATTAGGGGGCTGGGAGGTGGATTTCTCTGCCGGTGCTTTGGAGCTCTGATATTTTCAATTCCACAATTACAACACTGGCTTTCATGCTGTGCTCAGTGCCCTATCTCTGGGTGGCAAGGAGCAATTTTTCAGGGAGTAATAAACTCCCTCCTGCTTGGCAGGGCATCTCTAGAAAGCTCCATTGTTCTCCTGCTGCCACCACTGCCCTTCCTTCCAGGAGCCCATTCTCCCTGCTGCAGCCCCAGCTCATATTTCCCTTCTTCTTATTAGCGCACTGGAGAAAGTCATCATTAATCAAATGCAAGCACATTTAGCAAAGTTCAATGTGTATGAAAAATTTATGTCAACCTTTAGGCTCTATGACAGTCCCAAGGCTTCACTTAATAAGTTCTATAATGACTTGCTGTTAATGGCCGATTCACATTATCTCTTTGAGGTCTACTGGGCCTTTCAGGAACATTTTCTATTATTGATTCTGGAGCTGCTCTACGTTGCCCAGACATAGAAACAAAACTGTTGTTTACATTCCCTGCTTTCTAAAATGGAAAGTTGGATGCCTTAAAGTATAAAAACTCGCAGAGCATGATTTTCTCTCCTGTTATGTGGCTCTAGCCTGGAATGAATGAAAGAGTAGCTATTTGTGGGGGCTGACAGAAGCTCTGGGAAATGACTGGAAATTTGATATATCTTGTCCATTGATTTAGCAGAAATCTCCGCTTCAAAAGCTGTCCTCATCCAGCCATCCATCACCCTTGCTAAGAGACTTAGAGGAGCTCAGGTACAGAATGGCTCAGTGCCCCAAGTTCTGCAGGTTTGTTCACTGATGGATCATAGTTAATCTCAGACATTTAATATCTATCAGAATTTTATCTGGGTAAAAAGACTCAGAAAGGCTCCTGATAACCAAGAACTGCCCATTTCTGTGGCTTTACAAAATGCTCCAGCAAATGTTTTTTCACTAAACACAATCTCTCAGGATTGTTCCATTCTCATAATTGCATCATTTTGTAAAGCCTGAATCCTGTGTACACTCTTGAGCACAGTGTTTACTACTGCGAGTAAATGGTAGCACTCATAGCAGTAACTATAATGAGGGAGCACTGCTGGAATCCAAGTGCTCCCACACTCCTGGAGGCTGCTGTGTCACTCTGTGTTTAAACATCATTAAATGAAGGAACATGGACACTCTGTGCCCACCCAGGCAGCCACTGCACTGCAGACTACTCTGGAGTGCCTGGTGTGTTGTACCACTCCTCTCATGAGAAAAATTCCTCCAATAACACCCAAATTCCCCACTAAGAACAGCTAAAAAAGGCATATTTTTTGTCTTGGCCACCCAAGGAGAACTGACTGTTTCATTCATGTAAGTAAAAATACACAATTCTACCTTACCCAACTAGTAAGGATAAAACCAAGAAAAATAAATAAAGACAGAGGAGCTGCTTTACAATATTTTGAAAAAGACAGAAGAAAACAGCAGAAATTTGTTATATTGAGAGACACTGTAAATCTCCAGCAAGGTCAGCCCCTACTACCCAGACACTATATCAAAGTATCACAGAATTATTGGGGTTGGAAGGGACCTTAAGGATCATCCAGTTCCCACCCCTGCCGTGGCCAGGACACATTTCACTGCTCAGAGCCCCTGCCAGCCTGGCCTTGGGCACTGCCAGCCCACATATCACAGTAGGAGCTGGTTTCTGTCTTTCTGCCCTCTCCTCCCCTTTCCTACCCTGCCTCCGAGTGACAGCAGCAAGGCCAGCAGCATCCTAGAGCACAGAGCCATCCTGCAGGACACAGAGCCATCCTACAGGGCACAGAGTCACCCTACAGAGCACAGAGCCATCCTAAAGGACACAGAGCCACCCTACAGAGCACAGAGCCATCCTAAAGGACACAGAGCCACCCTACAGAGCACAGAGCCACCCTACAGAGCACAGAGCCATCCTACAGAGCACAGAGCCATCCTACAGAGCACAGAGCCATCCTACAGGACACAGAGCCATCCTACAGAGCACAGAGCCATCCTATAGGGCACAGAGCCATCCTATAGGACACAGAGCCATCCTGCAGGACACAGAGCCAACCTGCAGGACACAGAGCCAACCTGCAGGACACAGAGCAACAGCAGAACCCAGAGCATGGACATGGGGCATGGCTTGTGCTGTGCTCAATGGTGCATTGTAAAACCCCAATACCAACTGGATTAAATCCATGAGGTGCCTTTTGCATCAGCAGCTTCACGTTCCTGACCCTGGGAGAAGTGGACAGGCACGTTCAGAAGTCTGCTGGCTGCTTTTCAAGTGAGATCACAGTGTACACAAGCTATTTACCACCAAACTCTTTAAAGAATTAAAAGCTGTGCATAACCCTGAATATTCCAAGGAGACTATTGCTGGCAAAGTGCTCTCAGCCATAGCAGATAATCAGAAACTTTAGCAAAAAAAAACTTTGCTATTAATTCTCACTCAAAATAAAAAGGGCATCTGTACTTGACTGTAATAAAAAACTAGTGCAAAATGTCTGCATGGTAATAACAGAGACCACAGTTTTAATGAGAGCTGGGGAAAAAGAAAGAGTAGAATTTCTGACTGTTTATTTGCCCTTGGTGGATTATGAGATGAAAAGAAAGTCCCTGCTTTTTTTAGCATGGAGGTCAGCATGGAGTCGTGCTAATAAAAGAGCATTAGGCTCCCAGTGCACCTATAAAACTCAGAGCCTAACCCAGCCCTTGCCGTGCAGTGCAGGAAGCCATGTGCCAGTGAGCCACTGTGGACACAGCTCCTTCCCATCACACGGTCCAGAGGTGAGCCAGAGCCAGGAGCAGTCAGCTGCTCTGTTTGTTTGGTGCTATGGAGGTTTCTGGAACCTTCCATCTCATCCAGCCCTGGTTGTGTCCTTCCCTGTGCCTTCCCTCACACCCCACAGGCATTAGCATCCTCTGCTCCCAGTTTGTGTTGGCTGCACAGTCTGAGGGCAGCATTTATGAAATATTCCTGGGAGTCACCAGCTGGAACAGCCACGGGATGAGAGATTCAGGGCTCCCTGCCCAGGGAATGGGACACCTGGGCTGCCCTGGCAGCAGTGCAGGTGAGCCAAGGCAGAGCTGCATCTGCCAAGAGAATGATGTGCTGGGACCACACCGCCAGAACCAGCACCTCACAGCCAGAAAAAACAGCTTATCATTTGGGGAGTCAGGAAACTGGGGGGCAGAAACATTTCTAGGAAGGAGGCTTGCCTACAAAGGCCAGGCAGCAGGGGAAGGAGGAGGAGCTCACCTTAAACCATGCTGGTCTCCTTGAGTTTTACTCTTTGTCTTGAAAACTCTTGCAGAGAAGAGTGGGAGGAGACAAGATCCAGGCAAACTGCTTTTTGTCTGATTGGCTCAATGTCCTATGGGGTGAGAAATCAAAGCCTGCAAGGCAAACAAGATAACCCGAGTGTGTGTGAGTGTAGCAGGGACTCAGTGTGCACCTCAGCACCACTTTGATTGCATTGCCATGGTGAGACCCAATCCCAGAGCCAAGGGGACACCAGGGATGGGGAGCAGCTTTGTTCCCATGCCCCAGCAAAGGGCTGCTCTGTGCCCTGCTGAATGGCACCAGCTCCACCAACATGCCCTGCAGGTCTGCTCAGGGTACAGCATTTAGAAGAATCCAGAGCCCTGCTGACTTCAAATGTAACCTTGCAGCTCTTAAAGCTCTTTCTCTCTCCAGCCTTGATCTTTAAGAAGAGTGGCAGACCCCTGGAAAACTTTCATCCTCTCTTTGCTGGGTTCCTTCCCAACCCTCTGGTGCCCCAGGCTCCCCATGGGCTCAGCACATGGTTGCCATCCAAACAGAGTCAGAGCACTGCCAGAAAACAGGATATATCCTTCAGTCCTGCCTTCAGGAGAGCTTCAGGAGAGCTCACCGTGGGATGGCAGGGAAGCAGTGTCCAGCTGGAAAAGAGCTCTTGCTCTTAATGGGCCAAATTCAGAGTTATTTACCTGGCAAAGAGTTTCCATCTCTCTCAGAAACTTTAAAATGAGTCTGTCAGGTTGAATCCCATCATCCCTTAAACTCAGAAGACTGCAATGTTTGTGTTGTTTTATTAGCCCTGGGTTCTGTCACATGAGCTCCTCCTCTCCTCCAGGTTCCCCAAGCAGAACCCAGTGTGGTTTTTTTACTCTACTCATGCTACTCACAGCAAAGGTTACATGCTCAATTTGTCTGGGTTTGTTGTTGTTGTTTTCCCTGAAAGATGATATTTTCTTTTTTGATCTCTTTTAGATTCCATTTAAAATGTGTTCTGTTTGCCACCCTGACTACTCTATTAATATCCCTGCCTCAAACATCCACAACTCAGTGTATTCTCTCCCTCAAGAAAGTTTAATTTGTTTCAGTTAAAGATCAGTGTTGTCATGGAGGAGCAGAATATCACCCTCACCAGTTTAATGAATAAACAGGGTAAATACTAAATCATTGCTCACTTCTACAGGTCCTTCTGGTTCACTTGCAGAAGCTGTAAGGAGGATGGAGATTGTCTGTGAGGGCAAAGTTCCTAAAGTCTAGGGCCCTTATCCACCAGAAATATGGTCAGATGGATAACTGCAGCTGCTCAGGGGAGAAGGGTGGCCATATGCAAATTTAATGCAGAATGGCCTCGCCCTGCCAAGGAAAAGAGGAAGCAAACCACAGAGGGTTTCAGGGGCTGCCAGTGCATATTATTCAACTTTCATTAACTCTCTTAAGAACAAGCCAGAGAATTGAATTTGGATTCTTGCTGCAAAGCCTGACTGCAGCCCATCTGTTTTCCATCCCAGACAATGGATAGGCTGAAATTTATACAACGAAATTTTGCCTAGGAGTTGAAGGCTTAAACAGCAGTTACCTCAAAACCTGGTGTGGCTTTGTTGCTGCAGGGCTGGATTTTAGAGGGGATCTTTGTGTTCAGGCTTCTCCTGGCTGTGTTTGAACACTGCTTGCAATGATTCAGGAGTTCTGCTCGACAAACGGGCGCTGTGATCCAAGGCCCATCTGGCTTGTTCTGGAGTGTGGAAAGGTCAATGCTTCTGTTAATACAACTCGTACAAATACTTCCCTGCCATCTGACGATGTTCCTCCTCATTCAGATTGGCAGCCATTCCCCCCACAATCTGGAATTTCCTCCCAACGTGGGCTGTTGAAGTGGGGATGATCACAGTTTTAAAATCAAAGGTTGAATGCTTCTGTTGAGTTATACTTGGAACCGACCATGTTCTGTACAGTGAGAACATCCCATATGGAAAGGACATATGTGTTGGAGACAATAATACATAAATAGTGGATGCAATTTTATATAACCCTTACATTCTTATGGCTGTTACATACAGCTCTCTAATGAGACAGGTGAAATAGATGACTTCACTACTGATATTTAAGTCCATATGTTGAAAGCTTACACAATAAATAGGGAGTTCTAAAGACAGATTTAATTGTGTGTTATTTTTCAAACAATTGCACTGAGACAACTTGAAAACCCTGCTGGGCTGTCCTTACACAATACCTGGAGAGAGCACTGGAACTTCACACTGCAGATCTGCTTGGACCGACAAGCACACACACACATTTATAAATTATAAAATATAAACTATTTAGACTAACTTTTTCCTGGCTTAGTTCAAAGAACATCAAATTGTTGGAGGGATAAATCAGGTGAACAGTTTCAGTGAAGAGGCAGAGCAAAGATGAAGAGAATCCTGGCAATAATTTTGTTGTGAAATGTCAGCATTGCCCAGGTTTGGGGTTGGCTGTGGGAACTGGCAGGATCCTGGACAACCCATGTCCATATCCTCACTAATCCTGCCCTAAGAAAACATCCCAGTGCAGAAGATGCCTAAGCCTGGGTGGGGAGGAGGGGAATAAAACTCAGTTTACAGATGGTCAGTGAAGACCTGTTAGCACTTGGCAGCTAAATTCTCTCAGGAGGCTGGGCAGACAATTTTCCCATCCTGTCCTTGTCCTCCCCAGGCTCAGCATCAGCCCCCACAGAGCAGCCTGAGCTGTCTGCTTCAAGCAGGGTGTGGAAAGGGTCAACAGAATGACGTTTCTGCTTGTTTGAAAGAAGATTAAATAGGGTTTTTTTCCCTAAGAAGTTATAGTCATTTCATGAACTTGCATTACTTGGTTTCACAAGTCAGGGAACAGTGATGATGCATTTCATGCTCACATTAAGTTAGTTGCAATTATTTTTTCCTCATCACCACTGTATTACCTCACAGAAATTCCCAGAAATTAGGGAAATATTTGTTTTCCCTCTAATGACCAAAACTAATTTTGCTGCAAAAAATTATTCTTCTGATTGTTCATCTCCATTTTTTTTTCCATTTTTGTGTCAGTAAATACAAAACACTGGCATTGCTTTGTGAGAACCTTTTAGGGAGGAAGTCTGGGGATATATGTTATTCTCTTAACATATGTTCCCTGGAAATTAATCACCTATGAGATAAAGAACTCAATGGTTTGTGGTCATGCAGTTATTAAGGCACATTAAGCACTGAAATGGAGCTGCCTTTTTTTGCAGCACTACTCTGATATCCAACAAACCTTAGAAAAGAAATCCACACTCTTATTCTATGTTTTTTAATATATCTGATTAAAAATTAGCTGAGTGCTTTAACTGAGCTCTGTGCCAATGGCTTATAAAAGAACCATTTAAAAGAACTTCAAAGCTCTTTGGTGCCTAGCAGAGGCTTCAAAAGACCCTAAATCTGGTGTCCTTTTTCCCCAAAGCATTTCCCAAGATCCTCCTTGTGAACAGATCAGTGCTCCAGGAACCTTTTTGAAAGTTTCCATCTTCTTGGGAAACTGAAGCAATTTTTTGGTTTGCTTGGTTGTTGTTTGTTTACTATCTAAATAATCCAAAATGCTGTGAAATAAACTGGGTTAAAAAAAATCCTACAGTGAATTGCAGTGGCCAGAGCCAGGCTATTAAAGAGTAGTTTAGCACTGCAGGATGGGAATATTTTAATCAGCATGACCAAACTGAACTCCACTCAGGAATGAGGGTACTTCTCACCCACCAAGTGATTCCTTAATCAACAATTCTGCAGCTTTACAGCCCTGAGAAACAAAAAATCTGACTTTTTCCTAAGCTTACAAACTGAATAACCTAGAAAACCCTTCACTGATTTTTTATACCAACCTTATTACAGCCATTATTGACATGGTCAGGCCTTTACATGAGTTTAGTGGAGATTTTCACACTGTCCAAAAAAGAAAGAGCAAATTTCCTTAGGTTCCTTCTACAAACCATTAGAAAATTTATGAAGGAAGGCTGCAAGGAGACTGTTGCACCCTCCTCCTCAGCTCTCAGTGCACCAGCTCTTACCCAGCCTTCTCCTGCATCATTGAACTGGCAGGAGTGTTAATTAATTAATTTATTTATTTGTCAATTGAGCTTCATTCTGGCTGGTTTAATGAGCAGAAATGGTAAAGCAATGAGCAAACGAGCTAAACAGCAGAATTGCCTGGAATCCACCCAAATTGGATGCAATGTTTTACTCACTGTGACGATGACCCTTCATTCTTACCGCGTCTTCCGAGCCCCGTGGGGAGGAACTGTCATTCAGTGACACACTAAATTCCTGTGGCCCTCAGAGCAGGCATGGCTGAATCTGCAAGTCATCCTGTGCATTATCTGCTATGTCTTTCCCTTTAAAAATATTCAGAGATACTGGGAAGCTTCTTCCAAAGGTCATTTCCAAGTAAAAAATGTGCTTTTCTTTCTTTTTTTTTTTTTTTAATGTACATTGACTCACTCTGACACATGTGCACAGAACTTCAGATTTCCAACAGATTACTCTATCTTTTGGCAGCCTTCAGCTATTAAACTGCTTGTGTTTTTATAGGATAGACTAATGGTATTGATAGCCCTTAAACATTGCTCCTATAGCAACTGCTGAATTCTTGGGGTGCTTCGAGGAAGCAGGAATTAAAACAGCAGCAGTGAGAATTAATTTGTTGTTGAAAAAGTTTGAATTGGTGTGTGAAGAAAGAGGGAAGGAAGGAGGGAAGGAGGGAGGGAGGGAGGGAGGGAGGGAACGCAGAAGGAAGGAAGGAAGGAAGGAAGGAAGGAGTACTTACCAAAAACTCCCATATCCAAAACTTTGCTTATCAAGACTGCCCTAACAGAGCCTCCAAATACCAATTTTCCCAGCCCTCACATTCTGAAGCAGCTGTATGACTGGTTCTGGCATCTCTTGAACATCACCAAACCAAGTATCTTTTTGGAAGTGTGTTAGGCTTTCTCTTTCCCTCCCTCCCTCCCTTCCTTCCTTCCTTCCTTCCTTCCTTCCTTCCTCCCTTCCTTCCTTCCTTCCTTCCTTCCTTCCTTCCTTCCTTCCTTCCTTCCTCTTCCTCTGTCTTCCTCCCTTCCTTTCTTTCTCTTCCTTCCTTCGTTTCTCTTCCTTTCTTCCCTTCTTCCCTTCTTGTATTTCTTGAGGCTACAGACAAAAGGAAAACTGACTCTATAGGCTCAAAAGAGCTTAAAAACAAACAAACAAAAAGGCTCTACATTTATCATTTTTTAAATCTCAGGGTTTTCAGTACAGCACTTTAGTAGGTCTGACTCATTGCTTTTATCTCTTGGGGTTGGCAGTTTGGGAAGCAGATTTCATTACAATAAAAGAACAGGTGCCATTCATATTCTTAACTTTTTTTTTTAATATCACTGCATAACATACATCTGTCTTATTGCTACAACACAAAACAGAAGCCCTGAGGACTATTTACTGATTATTCCACACCATTTTTCTTAAGAGCAAGACTGTTCCCCTGTTCTGGTCAAACTCTAATTAACAGAGCGATAGCATCACTGTAACATTGTGCAATTCCTATTCTAAATAATGTTCAGTGTGTACTGCTGCCCTTTTCTGTCAAAGTATTACTGTGTGTTTTGGCACAAAGATATCTGCATTTCTATATCTTCTACCAATTTTACAAAGGTTTTATAAGACTTAATGAATGGAAAATGCTTTGAAAAGCTGTAGATAAAAGGCAATTTTGAAGGCAGTCATTAGTAGTAAATACCCTCATCAAAATTTCTCTTGCTAATCCTTTCTGCTCTGGCAGTGCAGGCAGTGCTGACAGACCATTCCTCCAAGGTTATTCTAATGCCACCTTACACACAAACCCCCTGAAAGTCACTTCTGTTCACAACCCTGCTGGCACCGATGTCACCCAACTCAGTTTAAATTGTGCCACCTTAACGCCAGAGATGGAGAGCAAAAAAATACAGAAATTCATGGACTTTCTACGAGTCCCACCATTAAAACTAATATTGTGTAACTGGAAATCAACTGCTTCAATTAATGGGAATATATGGCTTCATTTTGTAGGCACAACCTTTCCATCTGAAAGCTCGCTGACTTATGGGTTCCCACCGGTGCTGTAATTACACCGTGCCTAAAAGTCATCATTACTTTAAAATGTGGAGGTGCTTTTTTTTAATATATATTTATATATAAAATGAGCAGTCTTGGGTCCAAGTGCTTTTCTTTTAGCACCACTTTCAATGGCACTCATTCATTGCATTCCCAGTTCCTCTGTGGCTGCTCCATCCCCCTTGGCGTCGGAGGGAATTCCAGGCTGACAATTCCAGGCTGACAATTCCAGGCTGACAATTCCTGTACCTGGGGACTGCAGACTCACAATGCCCCTCTTTACAGAGCTCAGTGGCTGTCAAACAATGCAGCACTGTTGTTTGTGGGCTCCAGGGTTGTGCCATTACAGCTCTGCACCCCAACAGTCCTGCAGGAGTGGGAATGTTTAACATGCTGGATAATTGGGACTTCAGCAAATGAGGCACTGATGGTAAGCTGGGGAGAGCAACCAGCAGAGAATGAGAGAGGAAACTGCCAAACTGCCCTCTGAGCAGCTAACTGCACTGAGTTCCCCAAATTTGCATTTCCAAGGTCATTTTTAACAGTTGTTCATGCAGTGCTGTGGCACTGGGAGTGTCTGGCTGGGTTTGATCAGGAGGCTGCCCATGCTGCCTCCAGATTAAGGTTTTGCCTTGCTTTTCTTCAATTAAAAAAAAAAGTTAGGTTTGTAAGAACAGTATTTTTAAAGTTTGGGGGTGGACAAGAATGTGTTTGAAGCTTACTAATGGATGGAAGCCTTTACTTTGATCTGCAATGAACACTTCATTTTGGATTTCAGTATTTCAACAACACTTTTGTGTAGTTCAGAGGGAAAGTTTACCTGAATTTGAAATAAACTTCCAAATGAAATCTTATGCAAATAGGAGCAGGGAGATATGTTTAAAAACTGTCAAAATGAAATGTTTTGATTTTTGTAAAGCACTGTGTTTGTCTTTTTTGGGGCCATGAATATTTCAGTGAAAGCAACATGTGATTTGAAAATGCCCATCAATGTCAAGTGTCTGTATTTGTCACACACTTCCAGTAAGCTGTGTTTTGGTTGTGCATTTGACAGCTGTGGGGTTTGTAGATCCTCTAGGCGTTTTGTTTCCTTAGAGAGCCACTTTAACTCTGAATACAGAACCCCAAACCCACATTTCCAGAGGGGCAACAGAGAGGCACCAGCATTACACAGATCACAGCAGTGGAATTGGGACTATTAATTTTCCTTCACCAAACACCTATGAACGACCTGGAGATCCCAAAAATATTTGGGCCTGAGGTCTGTGGAATGGAGAAGCATCTTTTTATTGAGCTACACAAGGCATTATGGAGCAGATGTAATAGACACAGATAGATGTCTTGTCACCTATTACCTATGAAATTATTTGAACCAGTCATTTTTATGTCTTCTCTCCTCAGGCAACTTCTATTTGGTGAGCAAAGCACCTGGGTGAGTGTTTTCCTGTGCTGCAGTGAGGCCTGATGGTGTGATCCTGCTTGTGTGATACTGCCTGTGACAGCCTGGGTGCAGCCTGGAATTCTGAGTCACTTCTGGAGTTGGAAAAGCTGCACAAGGACCACATCAGGATTTTTGCTCACACCATCTATCTTCCAAGGTGTTTGTGATGCTCATCTGAAGTGGACTTGAAGCAGCTCAGTCTCTGGTTGTTTCCTATTCTCTTTGCTGTTAATTATTTCTGGAATGCACTGGGCTGTCATCCAGCCCCATTTCTGTGCTGTGGGGACTGAATTAGGGGATGTTCCTGCAGCGAGGGAAGGGCAGAGCTGTGCTGGAAGGGGACATCACACACAGGCAGGCAGTGCCACCAGCCCAGGCTCACTGGGGATCCCAAGGGAGCTCTCTGAGCTTCCCTGTGAGGAGCTGGAGGAAGGCAAGTGTTCCTGACTCACCCTTGCTGTGTGCAATATTTACATGCACAGTCTGTGCTCCCCAGGTCTGTTCTGTCTGGGAGATGAGTCCTCAGCTCTCTCAGCCACAGCAACACTATTTTCACTCTATTTTCCAGATACCCCTTGTCAATTCAGAAGTGCTGCTGTTTGCTGTGATGCACAGATCTCTAACCTCACCCAGCTCCTTGTTGCCCTCTGGGGAACATTTCCCCAGTCCCCAGAACCCTTCCCTTCCCTCCTGGGGGCACCCTGGGATCCCTGCTCAGCCTTCCAGCACAGTAACCTACATCTCCTGCCCCATGCACTCCTGCTGCCAGGCTGCCAGGCTGGGGATGCTCTCACACCACAGAGCACGACACACATCCATTTGACCACATTTCACCAGCTACAGCCAAGTAAAATCCCCCAGGCCAGTCATTAGGCTGTGTTAATTATGGCAATCAGACTACCCAGTCTGACCTAATTATAAATAATTGGCTTGTCCCGTTATTTCCAAACCTCTTCCCTAGTGACATGGTGCTTTTAAGATTTTGAAAGTAGCTAAACTGCTGTCACAGATTTGCTTTTCAGGTGGAGCATCCTTGGCACTAAAGGCCCAAGTCCATGAGAAAGGCATGGCCAGCAACTCACAGAGCTGGGCAAGGAGGAAGTGGAAGTGCCTTTCCTTCCTTGAGGAATTACAGACCTTAATGCGTAAACTATTTCACTCTTGTTGGGTATCTAGTGGGATTTTTAAAAATACTTACAGGCACCAAAATGCTCATTTGCCTAATAAAAGTATTTCTTAATTGCCTTTTTAGAAATGTTGTGCATTTGGATGTTAGTGATACTTCTCAGAACGATTGTGGCAAGAAAGTGAGTGTGGAACAAACTATAATGCCCAGTTATGCCCAGTAGCAAATAAAACCACTGCTCACAGTACCCTCTGGGCATAATTTGTCACCAAAATGTTAAAAACTATTTTCTTTCAGTGAAAATATTTAACATTTTAATTTTTTTTTGCTTCAAGCAGCTAAGGCTTGTCTGTGCCTCTTGTCTCTAATTAGACAATAACTAATCCTCACCAGAAGGACCAATTCCATATGAAACCGTGTTACTTCCTAAGTTTATGTTTTGCTGCAGCCATTTAGGAAATGAATCCTGCACACGTGGGTGGTGTGGGATCTCTCAGGAATAACACACTTGTAGGAAGTGGATGATGTATCCCTGTTGTCCCAAAACGTCACTCCAGATGACTCTGCCAATAAAAGCTCTTTGAGGACCTTTCTAAATCCTCCTTCCTGACCCAAAGAAATCACTTTTTCTTGAGTTTCTATGGGTGATTTTCACTTGTGTCCATATTTCCATGCCAAGCAGGACATCCCTGACATTTTGCCATTTTCCTGCAGTCCCCGCTCCATGGCCATAGAGATTCCTGTGTAGGAGAGCACCTCTGGGTCTTTAGGCTTTGCCCACCCACATCTGGAGATGCTGTAGGTGTTTCTCCTGTCCAGACTCCATGCCAAGCACAACTTTATGTTGCCATGCCCTGATGGACCTTTCCCCCATCCCTTTCCAGCTGAAAATGATGCAGTTTAAGCCAGTCAGTGATGTCAGCCTACCATCATTTGGAAATAATTCCCATTCCAAAGATTTGTGCTCCTGGCTCATTTGCACTAATGCAAAGTACTCCCAAATGTGTCAAAATTTCCTACTTTGAATACTAAGTCAAAGCTCATTAAAGCCAATTTATTTTCCCCCTCCAACGACTCCCAGGTTCTCTGAATCACCCCCTGTTTACAGAATTCTCCCAAGGCTGTCTCATGCCTTGCCTTGCAAGCGACATTTGCAAAGTTTAAAGGCACCTTTATTTCTATGCAGGGCATTTACCAATAGTTAGATCTGTAAATAACAAAGCTCCCTGCCTGCTCAGGAAGGCAACCTGTGGGATAACATTTTACTCCAGAAAAGTATTCCAATGACTTCAAGTGGAAACTGACTGCAAAAAGCCTACTTGCCCTGTACCAGCAATTCTGAGCACAGTCTGGGGAGAAGATAAAGCTAACCTAAAATTCAATTTTTCAGTTTTGTGGAGCATGTGTTTCTGGACTGTTCATGTGGCATGGCACTGGGATAAATGGATGACTGAGTAATGCAAATTCCTGCATTCCGTTCTGGTTTACATGGAAGAAATGTTCTTGGGTCGTGGAAACTGCCTTGTTACAAGAGAAGTTTTGTGCAAATATCATCCCAAATAGCTCACATTTGCAAAACAAGCTACCCTAACCAATCTGAGTTTTCCTTGTACCCCTGTGGTGTGAGCATTTTTTTTACTAAATACTGGACTGTACTGTTAGATGTACTGGGGACACTGCTGGGATAGAGAGGTGCACTTCTTTCAGCTTGGCAAATTTCAGAGTCATAGAATGGGTTGGATTAGATTGGAAAGGACCCTAAAGATCATTTCATGCCACCCCTGCCATGGGCAGGGACAGCTCCCACTGTCCCAGGCTGCTCCAAGCCCTGCCCAGCCTGGCCTTGGACACTGCCAGGGATCCAGGGGCAGCCACAGCTTCTCTGGGCAACCAGGGGCTCATCACCCTGCCAGGGAACAATTCCTGCCCAAGATCCCATCCAGCCCTGCCCTCTGGCACTGGGAAGCCATTCCCTGTCTCCTGGCCCTGCAGCTCCTGAGGAATTGTCCCTCTCTGGTTTCCCTGCAGCCCTGGAAGGAGCTGGGAGGTCTCCACACAACCTTCTCCTCTCCTCTCCAGGCTGAGCAGCCCCAGCTCTCCCAGCCTGGCTGCACAGGGAGCTGCTCAGTCCCCTCAGCAGCTCCTCTGGACTCCAACAGCTCCATGTCCTTGCTGTGCTGGGGCACAGAGCTGCTCACAGCATTCCAGGTGGGGTCTCGGGAGAGCAGAGTAAAGGGGGAGAATTCCCTTCCTCCTGCTGTCCAAAGTATAGAATATTTTGCTGACATAAAAGAATAAATAAACAAAATCCTCCTGATACAAGCCCTCTGTTATGGATGATAAATTAAACTGTACCTTAAAAAAAACCCTAAACCTTGACACGCTTTAAGCTTCATTCCTCCATGGATTCTTCTTGCTTTTATTCCAACCCTTTACTATCATCTGTCTTGTCTCTTGTTTTTGCCTGAGTAGTACAAAAAGCTCCTTCACTCTCCTCTCCCCTCTGCAGCCCATTATCCTGCTCCAGAGGCAGCTGCTGCCTATCTCCTGCTCCTTGCAGGAATTCCTGGTGCTGCTAACCTTTGCCTGCCTTGCACACAGCGCTGCTCTGGGCTGTCTGTTATCTCTGTGATCCAGGCAGAGGTGTCATGTCCCAGGGAGCCATTCATCACCAGCCCCCTCTGCCATCAGCTCCTCAGGAGCTCTCTGAGAAACTGGAGTGCTTTTGGAGGTTGGAAGCAAACAGCACAAGAAGCTTTTACCACCAATATCTTTCATAGATCCTCTAACCTGATTGATGGTAATGCTGAGAATTAAATATTTATGGCTTAGGAGCAAGGGGAAGTTTTGAAATACATATTTTAAGTCTATGTGAGAGAAGCAATGTCAAGGCACATCAGAAGCTTTATGCAGTGGTTGGAGAAGGAGTTCTGTCTCCATTCTCTGCTGTTTCATTCTTTCTTCATTCCTTCCCCATTCTTTCATTAATTTATACAAAGAGTTGTGTCTACACACTCAGGAAGTTGAAAAAAAAAATGGAAGATAAAAATCGCAAAAAGGTGAAAGAGAAGACAGAAGCTGTCTCAGGTTTTTTGTCTGTTTAATCATTGGAAACAAAGAAACAGCCTGTCATGTTTTGTGTTGCTGAAGGCAACCCAAGGCAGGTGCTATATATACATCACACTCATGAATATTTCACCATGGCCATATTATCCAGGGCTGTGATCTCAGCTCTCCTCCTCTCCCCACAGCAAATGCAAGTTCCCACCATGTCTGATAGCTTCTGGCTGGAGATCCATGGACAGAAATGGACAAACACCTCTTAGCAAGTCAATCCTGCTCCCTTCCAGCAGAAAGCATCCTCTGCTCTGCACATTTGGAACACACTGGAGGAAGTTTTAGCCTCATACCTTTAAAAACTTCCAGAAGCTCCTCATGGCATTTGGGATGTTAACACATTTTAGGATTTTTAGCCAATTTCAGTGTTGTGAACTGCATTTTGGTACAGATACTGCCTTCCATCCCAAACAGGCCAAACTCTCCTATTACTATTCATTCTGTTTACCTTAATGACAGCAAAGTACTTGGGCAAGGTTAAAGCGTGCTTCATTCTCTTGGAAGATTAGTGACATTCCTATAATCTAAAATGTGAAGTCCTCCATATCCTAGATATGAAACCTGACAGGATAATCTTTTACTCCCATTCTAAGCAACAATTTGCATGGGTGAGCATTCTCAGGATTAGTTGCATGGTTCAAAAACGTCCAGGGCTTGTTTAGGATTAACAGACTGAAGAAACAAGACATTTTTAAATTAAACTGCTGGGGTTTAAGGAATGTTTCCTTAATGGGTCATCACAACCTTTTTTCCTGACTGAATGGATTTTTCTAAACCACATTGTATTGAGAAAGTATTTTCATGTCAGCTAAAAATACAAAGTATTTGGCTACATGATCTACATAAATCAAACAAAGAAACACTATTGAAAATCAGACTTTTCTTCTGTGCAAGCCAGCATAAAGTCTGTGCCCTACATAAGTGCTCCTGGCAGCTCTTCAGAAAGGCTGATTTCACCTATAATTATGAATTTAGACCCAAAATGCTGAGTGTATGAATTAATTGCTTCCACAGGTACCATTAATTTTCTTGTGCAGCCCTTTCTTGATCTGAGATTAAACTTCCAAAAGTGAGGCCAGGGAACAAAGCAGCAGTGTCTGAGCTGAGGTGTGGTGGCAGCTCTGGAAACACAATGTACCCTGAGCCATGAATTGAGCCCCAGTCCTGAGCATCACTGCTTTGAACACAGCACACTCTGCTGGGGTTCAAATTGCATTTCCCTGCACCACCTTTGATCTTCTTGGAAAAGAAACGTGAACAGGCTTTCTGCATAGCCAAGAAATCATTTTGCAGTTCTGAGTGAGCTCTCCATCTCCAGTGGCCCTACAGGGCCTGCTGTGTCTAATTCGTGGTCATTCATGGTCAGCGCTCCTTTCCCAGCATTCCAGACATTGGTTTGGAGGAAGGCTTCCATCACCTGCTTACCTGCAGAGGGAGATCTGCCCATCTGGCATCACCAGCAGCTCCTTGGGAGATCTGCATCCTTCAAGGAATGGCAAACAGTAAGATCAGCTCAACCATGACAAGGAAAGCAGAGCATTATCTGTGCTTTTCCTGATTTCACTGAGCTCTTTTTTTAACATCAGCATTCCACCAGAGAAGTCTGGTTTAAAGATAGGCAGATAGAGGATGTCATAAACAGAACAATGGTATAAGAGGAGAGCAGCCCCAGATTTATTTTCACATGAGCACAGTTAGGTTCCATGGTTGGTCTGTCAGCAGAGCATTCAAAGCTGGAATTTGAGCAAACACCACTTTTTACAGGCCTGGGGCTAGAGGATTGTGACCCAGCATGTCCCTGGGAGCCAAATGTCAGCAGTCAGACAAACCCTCCCTGTGTCTGGCTGAGGGCTCAGTGATCAACAGAGGAGCTGATTGCCAGAGCTGGCAGAACAAGAGGGAAATGGAGACCAGAGGGAATGCAGGACTTTGACTGCCTTGGGAATTCTGAGGTGCAAAGGGAAGGTGCACAGGATCACTTGGCAGCAGGTGACAAGGACAGAGCTCCCACATCCTGCTCTTCTAGCTCTGCAAAGGAGTTCTATAAAATATTCATTCAGATTGCATATATTGACAATGCTCCTGCCCATCAAGTCATGTTGAGGTCTACAGATCTCAGCATTTCTGAATCAATGTTTCAAGGTGGTCAGCATGTGCCCAAGTCTTTTTTTTTTTTTTTTTTTGCTATTTCCTACTATAATCAATTTTTCAAAACCAAGACCAAAAGAAGAGTATGAACACAAATCAGAGACTTTCTGATTTGCGGTGATCAGACGTCAATACTGAGATCTAATTAAGCCTTACAAATGAAAGGATGGATGGCTAAATAAGCAAATTCTTGAATCAGAAATGGTTATGAATATGCTTATCTAGTGCAATCAAAAGGTTGAATAGGATAGCTGATGCTGAATTACTTTAGAAAAAATTTCCATCTAAAACTGTCCCAGCAGAGTCAAATATTCTCACACAATATTATCAGTATCAAAATATTTAGATATTTTCTACTTGTTCAGAAACTCGGATATGTGCTTTGAATTATGTCTATTAGAAAATGTAGGGTTTCTGTGTGGTTACTATTTCCTATAGAACCCAATCAGAGATGAGATGAAGGGTATTTCAATAACCTCTGCAGCTGATTTTCAAGTCCTGCTTTGAACCAGCCAGTGTCAGGTTTTTAGTCAGAAACCTCAGTTTCATCACTGATAAGTGACTTGGATCAACTCAAGTCTTAAACCCATGAGAATTGAGATGATCTGGGTTTAGGGCCACATGTTAACTGAGAACATCAAGCTGCATATCAAGTTTTTAGCTGAGAGCTTTGATCTTCGCTCTGCATCCTAAATCAGAAATTGGGTTTTTCCCATCAGAGAGGTAATTGCTGTGTTCCCAGCATGGAGTTCAGAGCAATGTTGGGCTCAGACCACGGAATGCCCACAGTCCTCAGCACTTTCAGCTTCTCAGAGAAGACAGGGGAGGTTAAATGCAGCCTGAACTCTTTGCTATAAGCTTTTCCTTCCAATCGAATTACAGACAACTTGGCGTTAATACTCAGGTCTGTTTCTGACTGGATCTTCCTCAGTTCATGTTTGTGTTCCAGCTCTGCAGCCTTTGTTCCATGAAGTCTGGGGAGTTATGGCTGAATGGAGGGTAATGCAATCAGAGTGGAATGAGTTCTCTTCAACCCTGTCTCCCACTGTAACTAAAACCAGCCTGTGCATGCACACAAAAATTGCTGAGTTCTGCAAGCTTTGGAGGAGAATCCTGTGGTTCTGGCCTATATACTCAGAAAATATCGTGGTTTCATGGCTGTTGCTTTTATAAAGACAAATTATCCTTTTTTCTTTTTTCTTTTTCCTTTTCTTTTTTAGGTTTAGAGAACATGTGGATATTTTCTTGCACAAGAACAATGTGCACTTTCCCTCAATAAACAGAATCTGTCTCTTCAATTTACTGAAAAATCTAGGAGGAAAAGTCTTGTAACACTGAGGCTGTGATGTTTTCTATGACTTAATGTTGAATTTCTTGAGATCTGCCTTAAAAATCACTGTTTACTGTAGTTTCACTTGCGTTTCTGTTGATTTGAGAGAAGTGCCTACACAATCCTCAGTAGATGTTCAAAGTTGATAAACATTTTCCACAAACTATATTTCGTCAGCAATTCCCTTTCTTTTAATTGCACTATTTCTTTTTATTGCCCTGATATTTTCCATTAGTTTCTAAATGGAGCAGATGTTTTTCCACCAGTTTGGGATTTTTCCTACCAAAATATTAACTTCTCTTTTCAATTTTGTATATCATGCTTATGGCTGGGAAACTTTTATAAAGCAGCTTTTCCTTCCTCATGGCACCAATGTTCTTCCAGCCTGATGCTGTGTTTCCTTCCCAGAAAAATCTGTCATTGCAGAATTGCAAAGGGATTTGATAATTAAACTACAAACTGTTTTTCTTTACAAAAATGTATGATTTTTGTGGTTTAGACCATAAGTATAAATCAGCATAACTGATTTCAAGAGAGAGATGTTAACACTTGCTAAGGTTTTACCTTCTTCAGGTTGTTTTTTTCTTTTGTAAGCAGCAGGAAATGAATATTCATTATGCTGATATTTAAATTGGTTAAGAAAATCTTATACAAAGCTTTTTCATGGCCACATATCAGAGATTCATCCCAATAATATTTCTACCTCTCTGAAATCCAATCCCAATCTCAGATTTCTTTTTTTATCACTGTTTCCATTTTTGTAAGAGAACTGTACCAGACCTATCCTTCCATCAGCTATTGACAGATAAAAAGAAATAAAATCCTGATAAATTACTCCATGATGAATTATTCTTTGTTCGAGTCAGACAGAGTTAAGCCTTAAATTTGCTATAGAAAAATGGAAACTGCAGTGTACTTAAGACTCATTTAAAACTGAGCATGTGCTCTCTTTTTAAAGGATTTCTTTCAAAAGGTCCCTTCTGAATCTACTACCAGCTGTTTTGAGGACCTATTTTTCCTTTACAGTGGACAAGCAATTTTAAAATAAAATATCAAAACCACACCATTTAAAAAATACCTATCTGCATAAGAAAAGAAAGACTGTTAGGACATCTAAATGAAATTATCAGTGTTCTCAGTGAAAGCTAATGAGGAGATGATTTTTTAAGTGTCCTCAGCATTCCCTCAAATCACTGCATTATTGATGGATTATATTTGGGATAGAGACACTTAAAACTTCAGAGGCTTGAAGTGCTTTATTTGCTTTTCTGAGTCTTTGCCATTCCTATTACATGTCTCCATGTTAATCACAACTGCTTTTGCACATTATAATTTTCAATTACACTTCAATTTGCTAAATGCATAAATTGTTCTGGCGGAACATGAAACTCCAAAGGTGTGCGAAAATGCGGGATCAGAAATCTGGATCATAATTAATTGTTTTATAAAATACCTTCTCTTTCATTAGAGATATGATGTGTCTAAGTGCTGGAGGTGAACTGGAGGTCAGGCCACGAAAAACTGCTGAAAGCAGCCTTTTTAAAAGTCAGTGCATTCTAAGAGATGATGATGAGAATATGAGAGAATTCCAAGCTGCTCCTCACAGTGGTTAAACCCAGGAGATAAAATTCCTGTGTTTTATCTAATGCTGCCAAGGATTCATTAGCCATAGGAAAAAAGTAAAGCACAAGGCAGAGATGGGAAGAGGAACAAAGTTTACTTTCGATTTTTATTGTTTGTGAGATGCTATCTGCAGGACCAAAGACAAACATTTTCCTACAAACATGAACTTAATTTCTTCCAAATGCTGAAAGTCTTCTGCAGTGATTATTTGGTGGCCTGCTTTTCCTGTAGTCTTGTGTTATCAACTATATACCTGGGATATTTTTTTCATTTTATGGACTAAACCTATGCCTTTGACAAGTCTTCAGAGTTCACTATTTTATATATACAGAGGGAAGATAATGAGTGTTTAATTTTAAATATTTGTCTTCAATAAACACCTACAGACAAATGATGGTTTTTTTAGTGAAAAACTCACTAAAAGGTTCTATTTATTAGGGCAAAAGTATGAACGTGAGGTCTACGGAGCTGTTCATTAAAAATATTTTGTTTATGCATATTCAGGGGATTCTAATAATTGCAGTGCAATAGATGGGTGCCTTGAGCTCTCATCCATAAATCTGGAAGGAAATTGGGGCCTGGAGAGCACCTTGTGCTTCAAATTGAGAGGGAAGGAAACAAAGGAGGAACTTGGCAAGGAAAGCAGAAAAGAGGTGTTTAACAGCCAACCTGGGTGGATCATCAGCCAAGATAATCTCCTTAGTATTCAGATGTGAGAAAGCAGCCAGATGTTTGGGCAGAAAGAGGAGGTGAAGGCTCTGGGTGCTCAGAGATTTACAGGATTTTCCCCTCCCAGTGCTGTGAGGATGTAACAATGCAGATATTTGATATTCTCTTGCATTCACAGTGGCACAGCCTCAGCCTGAACTGGGAATTTCAGGAGGGGATGGAGTTTAAACCTTACCAAAAAACACAGTTTGTTCAAAGAAGAGCATCCACATAATGGATTATACTGCCAAACTCACACCTCTATCAGCAGTGATTTCTGAGCACATCAGGGATATTCAGTCCCAACAAAGCTCAGTAGAGCAATCACAAGTGATGGATTTGATTTGATTTGATTTGATTTGATTTGATTTGATTTGATTTGGTTTGATTTCCAAGCTGATCCTTTCTTTAAATTTTGGAGGTAATAATTAAACAAACATATCTGATCCCTGTAATGTAGGGATGCTCACAAAGAAATCCTCATCTTGGCAAAAGAGCTTGGGTTTTAAAATTGATCTTTTCCCCTTAAAAACTCTGCTTTAGACATCCACAGCCCAAGCATTCCTTGGACTGCAGTTCTGCATGCAAACTCCTGTGACAAAGCTGTCCCCAGAGCTCCTGAGGCTGGCTGTGCCTTAATGTTTTCCACACTCACATTTCTTTCAAAATGAGTGTCTCAAAGTGAACCAAGGCTTGGAATGGTGTGAGCAGCTCCATAAGAGATAAAGATAGGAGAAGAGTCCTGAACAGGAATTGTTTTTATTTTAATTCCAAATTTCACTTCAGATAGATATATACTCTTTATCATAGTTGCACTACCAATACATTAATCTTTCTTTTCTCCTGCCAATATTAGGTTTCTGTATTGATTTAAATGGATGCTACATCTCGTTGATTAGTCTGTGCACCAAGATAAATCAATAAACCTCCCAAAACTTAGTAAGATGGTGGAAAGAATTAATGTTAGCCGAGGTCTTTTGAATACTAAGTTTTCATCACTCTTCATTGCCATAAAAATCTCCATTTTTGAGCAAACAGTTTTGATTCCAGAGTGGGCAAGGCTTCCCACCAGCTATAATTCTATGTAGGCCAACCAGTTTGATGTATGTAGGACAGCCAAAAGGAAGGTGGGTTGCAGACACTTAATTTGAAGGGTATTATTTTTAGTCCCACTAAGGACTAGTGGCATGAAAACAATTAGGATCTTTTGTCAAGTTAATTAAATTTTAGTAAGTCTAGTAGTCTCAGTGGGTTTAGTACACCAGAGGAAATGCTAATTAAAACTTAAATTCTTCCTGGTATAATAAGGAGCTCTAAAACTCTGGTAGCAAATGAATGTTTTGCATACTGATAGATATTCAAACACTGATTTTTAACTAGATGAGGGTGAACCCTTAAATGATTCAGATCTGCTGAAGGCTGAGTTGAGAACACCAATAAATGTGTTACATCCTGGAGAAATCCACCTCAGGAACATTAAACAATCTGGGAAACTTGCCTCATTCTTAAAGGAAATGGTTTCAATTTAGCTGGACCCAAACAAACATAAAGCAATTCAAAAGCAATAGAAATGTGAATGTTTAAAAGTATGGAGCAAAGAGAGAAAATAATTCTACCAATTCCCCTTCCCTTTTTGCTTTTCCTGCTCTCTTGCTGAGCATCAGGGTTTTGTTGAGGTTGTTGGACTGTGGCAGGTACAAGGAGACTGACTGGATTTTTTTGTTCATGCCATTTGATTTTCAATGGTCAGCCAATCATTTGATATCTTCTTACACCACCTTCTTCAGTATTATCTGCTTGAAAGAAGACATCCCCAATAGCCAGAGGGTTAAAAAGACTACAAGGAAGTTGGAGATGGGAATTTTGCAAGAGTCAGGAGACAGGGAATGGCTTCCCAGTGCCAGAGGGCAGGGCTGGATGGGATCTTGGGCAGGAATTGTTCCCTGGCAGGGTGGGCAGGCCCTGGCACAGGGTGCCCAGAGAAGCTGTGGCTGCCCCTGGATCCCTGGCAGTGTCCAAGGGCAGCTTGGCCATTGGGGCTTGGAGCAGCCTGGCACAGTGCAAGGTGTCCCTGCCAGGGCTGGGGTGGCACTGGGTGGGATTCAGGGTCCTTCCAGCCCAGGCCATTCTGTGACTCTCTGATTTTACAGTAGTAAAGCTTTTGTCTTAAGTTTATGCTTCTCTTTTACCTTCTAATTTACTGAGTATATTCAGACATGCAAAAGGACAGCTGCCAACCTGCTCTGGAAACCCTTTGGTTTGGAATTGTATCTCCATTCCAAAAGGTAAGCAAAGAGCATTAGAGCATTTCTCTTCCCATGGTGAATATGTGACAAGTGTTTGCACCTCCGCAGGGCTGGGCTGGCTGCTGGTGCATCCTTGTGCTGAGACACAGCTGCTGGCTGCAGTGCAGAGTCCTCTCCTCCGAGGTGTGAGTGCCCAGCTCTGCCAGGAGGAGCTCAGGATCACATTGCAGATCTGCTCCATTGCACTCCAAGCACTGGGAATATTGATGGGAATCTCTCTGGTGGATGGCTGGCTGCTCCAATTCATCTGATATTCTGAGCTTGGAGTCATTTGGGCAACTAATGTTCATCTTGTGACCACTGGAAGACAGGGTCAGACCTAGGACAGAGGGATGTGTGAATCCCAGATGTGCCTGGCTTGTACATGGGCTCCTCCCTGAAGAAAGGGAGTGGCTGTGCCCTCAGCACCTACTGCCTCTTTCACATCTTGTTTCTCTCACCCTTAGGCCCCTGGGATGCTGCAATAAAGACTGGATGCTTCTCAGTGAGGAACCACTGCTCATCCCAGTCCTGCATTACCTGGGAGCCTTGTCAGGGACAAGCAGAATACTCAGTCTGGGGAAAAGAAAAAAGGAAAAAGAGAGAGCTTGTGGTCTGTGCTGTTTGTCTGTTTGATGATAAACCAGAATGGTTTCTATGGTCTGGAAGTACACAGAGAACACTTAAAGAGACAGAGGCAGAAAGAAGCTGAGATTGCCTTTGTAGCTAAAGCTCAGGACTCTGAGAGCTCCCTCTGCTAAGCTGTTGTTAGCTCAAGTGCAGGAGACAAAGGGTGGCCTTTTGATCAATCTCCTTTTTCATTCCTTACCTAATTAACAGAGAATCACAAAATCAGAGAGTCCCAGAATAGTTTGGGCTGAAAAGGACCTTAAATCCCACCAGTGCCACCCCAGCCCTGGCAGGGACACCTTGCAGTGTCCCAGGCTGCTCCAAGCCCCAATGGCCAAGCTGCCCTTGGACACTGCCAGGGATCCAGGGGCAGCCACAGCTTCTCTGGGCACCCTGTGCCAGGGCCTGCCCACCCTGCCAGGGAGGTGAAGCTCATCAGATGTGAGTAAGGAGGGATGCACCAGGAATGGATCATGTCTTCATTAGTGACAATGGCAATGTCTGCTGAGCTTGTCATGGGAAGGATTTCTCTCCCGTGTAATAATAGAAG
The DNA here is from genome assembly GCA_024500445.1 of Entomyzon cyanotis. Taxonomy (NCBI): domain Eukaryota; kingdom Metazoa; phylum Chordata; class Aves; order Passeriformes; family Meliphagidae; genus Entomyzon; species Entomyzon cyanotis. The sequence continues at coordinate 17,809,472 of JAKEPQ010000743.1, read as the reverse complement.
GGAAAAATAAGTGTTGAAATCAATCCTTATTGACTCTAAAGCAGAAATAGATCTGCTGGGGATAGCACTGGGCACTGCAGGGATGAGCTGTGGGAGTTTCTGGCTGTGCAGTCCCTTAGGATCAGACATAGCACACATGTGGGAGCAGGAATTTCATTCACATATTTCTTGAAAACAATGCCTAAACCACACCTTCTGCAATGTCCCACTCATTCCTGCAGGGCCATGCAGCCTGCAGAGCTGACTGAGCAGCAGCATGCTCTGCACCCATGGCTCTGACAGACACATCACCCTGACACCCAGCTGGGCTGCACAGAGCAACTGCAACACATCCCTCCAAGTTTCCTTAACAAAGTGATTTCATCGGGATTCATTCAAAAACAAAATGCAGAGCTCAAAAGCATCCTGCAGAGAACTTTTTCTGGGAGCATTCTCCAGCATCAGACAGATTAAAATGTACAGGGAGAGCTCTTGCTGCCACAGCTTCACTTTTGTCTGTTCCCAGGTGCTGGCAGCCAGCAGGAAAACAACAGCAAAGCCTCTTGCAGCCATGGAGGAACAATGAACACTCCTCATCAGTGTGCTATTCAGCTGGAGTTAACTCCCACACACTCACAAAGTCTTTGGACCTTGCAAGTTGGAGGCAACTTTCCTTCAGAAATGGAAATATCTTTTAAATCTGTTTGGCAGACTGGCGGTGGATTAGCAAATACATAAGGAAAATGCACAGCAGCTTATATATCCATCTTCTATTTCTGACAAGTGAGGCTTCAATTATTGATAACAGACTTGTAAACATACTCCTGTGTCTTGCAAACCTGACTTACTTTTTGAGGTTTTCTGATGGGTCTGTTATTGAGGCTTTTCTTCTCAGAAGCTGAAGGAAGGCAATGTCTGTTTTTGCAATATCAAAGTGTATTATCAGTTAGGTTTATCTGTGATGAATTAACAGCAGGGAAGGGAAAGTTTTTATAAAAGTGGAATTCTGTTGCTGACAGTACACAGCATTTCTTCTTCTCAGCCAAAACTCCTGCCCATATTCTGAAACAATAACTAACTCAATAAAAGGAGCACAGTTTTTATCAAACCTCATTTTAATAGGCAAACCCAACAGCAAACCCAAAGTTTCAAATTGGTCAGAGATAAATCACAGTGCAAAGAATTCATTTCAAAATATGTCGCACCTTTCACATATCCATGCCAGGATAGAAACATTATTCAAACACTTTGAGACAGAATCAGGGGGAATGTTATTTCCTGCATGCCAGGCTTTGGTTGGACACCATCTTAATTCCTAAGACAAGTGAACTCCATCCCAGCTGAAGGAGGGCAGATGTAGGTTTGGATGGGATCTTGGGCAGGAATTCCTCCCTGGCAGCGTGGGCAGGCCCTGGCACAGGGTGCCCAGAGAAGCTGTGGCTGCCCCTGGATCCCTGGCAGTGTCCAAGGGCAGCTTGGCCATTGGGGCTTGGAGCAGCCTGGGACACTGCAAGGTGTCCCTGCCAGGGCTGGGGTGGCACTGCATGGGATTTAAGGTCCTTTTCAACCCAAAACACTCTGTGATGTCTGACAAGGAATAGCTGAGACTGAAGTTTAGTGTCCATTTGTGGAGAACACTTTAGTTTTGGTTGTGCTTCAAGAAGTTTCTGTATTTCATTACTAGAGAAGGCACTGTGTGTGTGGTTGGTGCAGAACAGAACTGCAGCTGCTGGGGCAGTCTGGCCTGGCAGGGACGTTGTGTGCTGTGGGAATTGTGCTGCTTTATCAACCCTGACTGCAGCCAGCCAGTGTTACTGAGACACTACAAAGTGTGCTCTGCAAGAACAGAAAACTTCTTTCCTTCCTGTGCCCCAGCCAGCCCTGGAAAAGCGAGGGATGACAATGACCTGAACAGAGCAAATTTCATCCCAGCCACCCCTGTGCTGTGCTGAGGCATGACCCAGTGAAAGCCCTGAGCTCACAGTGGCACAGAGGGATGTGGCATTGACAGAGCTCATCACAGCTCCCACACCACCTGCCTGCCAAAGCATTGCATTTTCATGTAAATAATACAAATAATATGGCACTGGCCAGTGCAAACAAGATTTTGATAGAAACATTTCCTTGGCAGGGCCCTGTCTGTGCTGTCTGTCCATTGTCCTGTGTCTGTTTAACCACTAATTAATATTTTCTGAGAGGTGTAGTCTTGTTTCTTTCTTGGATTTGTCATTCCAGAATATAAATCTGAAAGGGTTTGCTATATGCAGAATAACAATTTCTTTAATTTCTTTGTTTCTCTGTTGCTGCCAAGGTATCCACAATACAATATTTTATATTTACATATATATATATATATTTTATTTAATTATACATATACATATTTTATACAATATTTACATAATGTTAAGTATTCATTTCAGAGTCCAAGTTTGATTTCATGCCCCCCAGACCTCTCCTCCTCGATTCTATATTTTCCAATTCATAATTATTTTAATTATTTTAAACACTGATGATGGCTGTGCTGTTTCTCAGGTAAATGCAGAGCAGGAGGAAGCTCTGTCCTTAAGCTCCTACAAACGAAACCATGGAGTAAAGGAAGCAACTCTGATGGCTCAATCTTTTCTTATATTCTTATTTTCCATCTTTTCTTATATTCTTATTTTCCATCTTTTCTTATATTCTTATTTTCATTGCAACGAATGGGGTGAACCTTGACATTTCAGCAACAAACTACAATTTCCCAATTTGTTCCCCTGTCTTTTGAAAAATTCATAGAGTATGAAACCTGTTGGAGTGGCTTCAGATCCCTTCAAGCTCCAGCTGCTGACATTTCTGAAGGTGTGTGTTGTTACCTGAAGAGTTGTGTTGTTTAGTCTTTGCTGGGATTGATAAATTTGGAAACCAAATCAGAATAGCAGCACTGCTGGACAGTTTTGGAAGGGGCAGGGCTGGGGTGTCCCAAGGAAGTGCCTCTGCTGTCTTTGGTCCCAGATGCTCCCTTGGAATGAAGTTCCAATGCCTTGGGACATGACCATGTGATTTTTCTCTTTCAGGACAGGAGGTGTCCTGCGGTCTTGTCATTTGATTGAGAACAAGACTGTCATTCCCCCTGACAGGTACAAAAAGCTATTTGTGTGTTTGTGTGCAGCTGGCAGTTATGGAATTTTCAAACTGGACACTCCTCTTGCCCTGCTATTTTTCCCAATATCCTCTCACACCCTCTCAGTCACAAAGGCCACTTTAACACCCCGTTATTCCCCATCCCTGCAGCACCACCGATTCAGTGGGGAAATCCAGCCACGGGTGTCTTGTAGTACTGCTCTGACAATTCTTTCTTTTTTTTTCCTTTGAGTCTCTCTACCTAGATAGGAATCAAGAGCTCATTTTCTTATAAAAGTGATTCATAACAGCAGCAAGAAGAGAGCCGTGCTGATGACTGATCATCTTAATACATTGAGTGTTTGCAAGGATCCTGAGCTGTCTAATGTGCTTAGTTATAATCAGGAGATAACTGCTGTGCTTAAGTACTTTAATTTACCTTGGACTACATTTCATGTGTCATTCTAGCTCCCTGATATCATTGCTTTTACCAAAAGAAATTTCAATAATAAATCAACACGAGCACATCTATAAATTCAGCAGAAGAGGGAGATTAGAGCACCTTGGTATCAGTTCAATTTCCCAGTCACATTCAGCCCCATGTTCCCTACCAGGATAGGGAAGGGATATAGAGAATGGATTCATTAAGAGTCCGTGATGATGTGTTTAAATAGTGCTGTTTTTCTGAAGGCACAGTCCAACAGTGGAATCCAGCCAGTGATCATTTGTTAAACTGCTCAAGGCTTTGAGAGCAGCAATCATTTATCTGAGTGGGGATTGCAAACTGCATTTTTATCCTTCTGCAGGCTCCTAATGGCGTGGAAATGGAAAGTTTCGTTTTTGCTCCAGCAAATGCACATAATAGCATTAATGATCACCTTCATTGCCTTGTTACATCTGCTGCTACCACTGTTCATCCAATACCTCCTGGCCAAGAATCTGCAATTCCAGGGAAAAGTAGATTTGCTAAGACGTTGTCACTCTCAGAATCACATGGAAGGCATATTTTGGTTATATTTAGAAAATAATAAATGAAACCTGCATCTGCTAAAGTCTTAACAACATGATGCTTGAAAATATTTGCATGCTAACACCAAGAAAATATTCATGTCTGGGAGGATGTTTGCAGGGGTGGATGCTGCCAGATGCAAGGGAACTGGATATTCAAGGAATGTGATTCCCCAGTTCATGCAAGCTGTTATATTTTATAAAGTCTCCGAGCACAGCAGAAATCACCAAATCAAAAGTCTTGTAAAGGAACATGTTTAGAAAACAAAAATTAAAAAAAAATCTAATAAAAGCTTTAAGGTAAATTTTTATATTCTTGAGGTTAAAACCACACACATTCTCTTTTTAGATACACATGGATAAAACCTTCAGCTATATTTATCTGCTGGTTATGCAAGTGACTTCTTGTAAATTAGGCAGCCAAGCAATCATGTTATTAGGTAATACATGCATTTTGAAAAGCTAACTAAACACATATATTTAGTGATTTGAATGAGCAAAAGTTGTGTGACATTTCCACAAGGAGGGGGAGCTGCAGTTGTGGTCTCTGGATGGAAGCTGTTATTATCTGTATTAGCAATGAGAGAGGTGGCATTTGGGCCAGAAATGGAAATCTCTACTCCTTCCATGGCTGGATTTTTATATGCCACTAACACATTCCTGCAGGAGCTAAAATTCAGCTTGGTCAGACGTCATAAACGCTGCTCTCATAATTCCTGCATCTGTGATATCCCATCTATTTTTGGGGAAACTTAACTGGGTGCACTGAAAGGCCAAGGAATTTCCACCTCTGAGTGAGATAGGAATCCTTTTGTGGTAAAAGGGAAAAACAGCCCAGTGAGAAAAAGCCTGGCTGAGGGAGGTGAAATAAAAACCTCATTCTCTTCGGAGTTAGATGAATTGATGAGATTATATTTGCAAAGGTAAGTAGTGGGGCTAGGACCTGTGCTTTAATCTCCTAGAAGAATGTGATGAGTGGGTGTTAATTACCATTCTAGCGTTCTCTTCTGCTTGTAAGAGCTTGATAAGTAGAGTGTTAACATTTGGTTCCCACTTACATTTATTGTCTGCCCAATTTCTCTGTTATTCACTTTTCCCTGATATTTTTTGAACTGCTATATTTTTTTTAAAAAGAGATATATGAATGTGGTTTTCCTGTTGCAGGACAGCAGTTTAGATGAAGGCAAATATTTATTTCAACATCATTTAATCTTATATAATGAAATGGAACCGTACTGATAAATATTTCTGATGTAAATACTTCAACTTTCAGAATGAAAACGCCTCCTTTAGTTCATAGAAAGTCAATTTTTGTCACAAAAAGTTGGACCAAACAGAGTATTGTACAGATAATATAGTTTACATCTCAACAAGAGACAAACCCTTTGGAGTTGTTGCCAAATATTGTGGAAGAAATAGGAAAAAACCTGTTTTCCCAAGAAATTGTACTTTGCCAACATTAGAATAAACACGCACATGTGTGGCATTAACTACTGGTTTTAATTTCTCAAATGAGGATAAAATATTTAATTGCAAAGTTTTCTACAGATTTTTGCCATCTTTTAACCAACTTCATTTCCAAGCATTTATATTTAGTGAAATGCAGGGGAAAAATAATAAAATAGAATCAAATGCAAAATAGATTGAAGGTCCAGCTGGCTTTTTGATGTACAAAATTATTGTACCTTATAAATGCTTTGATTTTTATGTTGCCTAGAAGGAACAAAGAAAGCCAGGATTCATAGTGAAAATTAGTTTTACTCAAGGAGAGAATGATTTCAACAGAATTGGAAGCAGAAAATATTCCAGCCAATATGATTGGAATCCCTACCCATGGCAGAAGGGCTGGAAGCAGATGATCTTTAATGTCCCTTCCAACCCAAGGAATTCCATAATTCTGTGCTATAAATATTTCAACAGTAGAGTTTTAAAGGTAAATAAACACCTAATGATGTGTGCTTGAATTTTTTTAATCCTCCACTCGCTGGTTTAAATCAAAACGAAGCATTTGAAGGATCATCAGATGCAGAGGATTTGATTCACACAATGATTTGTGCATCACCAAAGCAGAGCAGGCTCCAGGGTATCCCTGACTGGGATGTTCTGCTCCTCCCTGCCTTGTCTCCATCCTGCAGTCAAAAGTCCTCTCCAACACCCACCTGTGGGGATAAAATCATGTTGTTGAGATAAAGGAAAATTAAGCCACTTCCCACAAAGCCAAAAATAAAAAAATGGGGGTTTGTAGCTGTAGGGATAGAGTGCAGATCTAGGAAAGGCTTTTCTGAAAAAGGGTTGGAGTGGAGTCAAAATGAATAATAGCTCGTGCAGCCTCCAAGCACTGCTGGAGCCACTAAGTATTAACAAACAGAATTAACATTTACAGGTTAAAGATCTGTTTGCTTGGTGGTTATTTTTCAGCATTAAACATAATTTATGGCTGGCTGATTTACGGGCATGGAGTCACTGAAGATATTAAACAGCACCAAGTAGCTGCTTCATTGCTGCTGAGCAGCTCCAAGTCTTGGGCTCAGCTCGCTGTGCCATCCCTCTGAAACAAAGGCACCATTAATAAACTGCTCTGCACACAGGCAGCAAGGCCTGAGCATTGCAGCCTCATTGCAGAGCTAATAGACTTAATAACGAGCAAACGACCCTGCAATAGTTGGAGGCTATTATTTTTGGTAATGTATGGGCCTTGCTGGGGCTCTGTATGTGGTAAGCTCAGCTCAAGGAAAACATTCCATGGTTATTCACATCACAGTCTGGTTTGAGCTGTTTTTTCTGTAAGGGGATCCAGACAAAAGCCTCCAAAGGACGAGGTGCCAAGGTCAGAGCCAGTTATTGCTTAAGAAAATATTGCTGGAATCAATGAGAAGTGGTGTAGGAGTGGGAGGAGGAACTGGGGCTGCAATCTCTCGGGGTTTCACTCCACATCTGTCTTTGCAAGAAAGACACAACTCACACTCTCTCTGAGCTCTTCGTGTGCTGCTTGAGTGGAATGATTTGGAGGGGGCAGGGGGAGAAAAAGACGCTTATATCAGGTTTTCTTGTAAGCCTGAAATTTTGGCAGGCGCTATAGAAAACTTTCAAATTACCAAATATTTCAGGGGAACTTGGGGTAAGTACTGAGCGAACTTTAAAACACCTCCTGGGATCTGCATAAGGATTTAGTGCAGCTATTTGAAACCAAGCTAAATATAGAGATTTTTGCATAGTTCCAACCCCAAGTCAGACTGTGCTGGCAGTTCAAGCTGGGTTCTCCTTTGGGCTCTCAGTTTTGTTTGAGTCTGAAACTCTGAGCAAAACTCAGGAGATGCAAACACATGCAGACAGTTTCCCCCTGAAGTGCTAACTGACTTGTGAACCAAAACCTAGTTGAACTCCAGTCTATTTAAAATCCGGCAGGAAAACACTTGGCTGAGGACAACTTTTTATTCCCTTTCAGACAGAAAAGGGAGATAAAATGGCAGCACAGCACCAACCACACAAAAACATGTTTGGAGAACACAGATAAAGTGTCCATCCTCCAGTCAATACATTTTGGTAGAGGGTGTCACATCATCTCCTTGGACATCTCTACTCCTCTGGAAGAGTTTGGAAATAGGTAGCAGAGGGTTTTTCACAAGCCCAATGAGATTATTGACACCTACCAGAGTATTGTAGAATGGCTAGAGACAAACTCAATTTAACAAATTCACATCATCTAAGCTGTGGTTTCACCTGTGGACTGAACATCTGGCCAGTGACACCTGGGTGTCCAGCAGGATTAACCATTCACAGGCTGTGTTGCTGTGTGTACAGAGCATTCACCTGTAGGCACTCAGTCCTTTGCTCTGTCCCCGTGCTCCTCCTGCTCCCATCAGGCAGCAGCTCTTCTAACAAAGGCTGCACATCCCCCAAAAGGACTCAGATGCACTAAGCAGCTAAAAAAAGTCCATTTTGTGATGTAAAGAGCTCCAGCTATAGAAATAGGCAATTTTCAGTCACCCAGAAGCAAAGAAAGGCTGGAGGAAAAAGGTGGTGAGATAACAGGGATGAACTTACTGAGGAAAGCAGCAGTACAATGCCCATGTGAAGAGCTGGGACAGTGATGGCCAGTGTGGGACTTCTGAACAATAACAACAGAATACCAGAACGGTTTGAGCTCAGCTTTAAGGTTCCTGCATTGCTGTCACTGTTCAGCAGTCAGTGTAAGGGAGAGGATCACACCATGGAAAGCACCTTGTCCTCCACCACCATGTGAGAATTCACTCTCAGATGGAATCTGTCTGCAGGGCCACGGTTTGAACCACACTTCTGACAAAGGGTCTTCAACCCCAGGAACTGTTACAGAGTGAAATTCATTCCCATCATAATTACCATGCCTGTGTTAACAGATGGGCAGCCGAGATTGTGAGAGTGTTATTTGCTCAAGGTCACACAGGAAATCTATGGCAGAGCCCTGCTTGGAGCACAAGTCTCCAGAGCCCAAAGCTAATGCTTGAAGCACAAAGCTTCCCTCCAACAGCCCAGCTGGCAGCTCACTCGTGGAGTGCAGCAGGTAAGGGCTGACATTCCAAGTCCTTTCAATTGATATTATTAGCATAGAGCAACAAAGACATGTGCAGGGGAGTATTGGCAGCCAAAGGGATAAGTGATGATTGTAAGGGAAAGTGTTTGTGTTTCTGGCCATCTGTTTGCAAATAATCCAAATTATTCCTTTTAGGAGTGCTGGTTGTGCCTTAGCTGTGTTTCTGGGGTAGGGGAGCTCTCCTCCAGCAGTGGGGGCTGAGAAAAATCATTTGCCTCTGGAAAAAACAGACAAAACTTTATAAACTCCTAATGCATGCTACTGATACAATACCAGAACTTTATTTCCACAAGTTTCTTATTAAACATAACCATAAAATCTGGATAACAAAAAATATCACAGTGCATTAAGAGAGCAAAGGTGCAGATGACACACACAGATCTGAGCATGTGAAGCTTTGGCTTTCTAAGGTTTAAATCTCTCCTGCTGTAATTACTGCAGAAGAAAAATGGCTTTCATAAGCATTTTCCCTTCCCCTGCATGTGCCAGGCACCTTGCTCTGCTTTGCTCTCTCTGACATTCACACAAACCATTTAATTTCTACCAACCCAAAGCGCCTGAGTGTCCAAGCAGTGACAGGAGCAATGCCTGTCTCCTCGTGTGCCCTGGGAAAACAACAGGAGCTGCAGGAGAGCACAGAGCAGAGCAAGGAGGGGTTGCTGCTCGGGAGATTGAGCCATGAAATCTCTGTTTTCAGGGACATGGAGCATCTTTCTCACGTGCAGCAGGAACAGGCAAACAGAAGGCAGTTCCTCTCCTCCCAGAGAGCTGAGGACAGCCTGTGGCTCAGCACCAAAGCTGAGGAGGATGAGGAGTCCCTTTGCCATTGAGTTTGGGTAGGAACTTGTTGCAAAACAGAACTCCAAGACTGACTTTTCCTTCGGCTCTCCCAGGTGTCCTCCATGGAACATTCCCTCCCAAAGTGTGCAAATATTTCCCTCTACTACACTAAGATTCCCTCTGCATACAATGAGCCTATGAAGTTAGTGGCAAAACAAGTTATGCATTGTGATTTATTGTCTGCTTTGGCTCAAACCAACAGGACTATACATTAAGGGGGGGAAAAAAAAGCCCTGTGCTGTGTCTGTATTTATAACCTTGTCATTTAAACACTTGGCAGCCTTTCAGCTGCTCCATATGGTCACTGTATTAAGCTTTACCATAAAAGGAACTAAGAAGCAAAGTCAAAAGAAAGCTGATATTGTATGGCTTAAAAGTCTGGCAGTAAAAATAATAATCAAGGAAAATTCCCAATAACGGCCATTTGCGGTACCTCAGGAACTTCAAAGGCCTCGGAATGAAACTCTGTCATCCTCAAACACTGCTGGCACTCTGTCTTCAGACAGGAGGGCTTGGGATTGGCACATCAAAGCTCCTGGTAACCTTGTGCTTCACAGAAATAGAAATTGGTTTTTTTCAGGAGGTGACGTCAGAAGGAGACAAAATTGGAATTTAGAAATTGGGAAAATTCGATGCTGCTGAAAGGGTAGGATAAAATAGCAAAGAAATAAAGTCTTCTGGAAGAAAGTTTGGAAATGGATGGCAGTGGATCTTCCACAATCCTGATGGGATAACTGATACTTATCAGAGTATTATAAAGGGAAGACTAAACTAAATGTAACAAATTCCCATCATGAATGCACTGTTAAGTATATTTCTGTACACGTTTGCAGCTGATATGTCAGCACCTGTCTGCAGACGAGATACCTCTTCCCCCAAACTGCTCTTTTAGGCAGAATTCAGAGTAAATGTCTTGCTAAGATAAAAAACTGAAGCCCAGTCTCCCATCCTTAAACATGTATCAGCTCTGCAGGTTTGGAAGTTTGTGATTTTTATTGAGGAGTTGAATCTTTGTGTTTGTTCTTTGAGATACAAAAAATTTATTATCAGCTAATTCTATTTTTTTTTTTTTTTTTTTTTTTTTTTTTTGCATTCCAGGGGTTGTTTTTTTAATACCTATCAGCCATGGACAAGAGGCATCTGAATCAACTCCCACAGCAGCATCTCCTCAGAGCCCTGTGGCACTGCCCAGGATTTGGGGCCATCATTGTGGAGAACAAATCAGAATTTGTTCTCCCTGTGAACCTTCCCACTTTCAGATTGGAATCACAAATGCCTCACACCACACTTGCTATTATTAGGCATCATCTGTGACTTCATGCAATGGAAATGATCTTTAGTAGGCAAGGTTGCTTATCCTGTGCAAGAATCCATTTTTTCCTTTGGAGAAACTGAGCCTGGATATGACCCTGACACTGCACATGTGGAAATTAAATACAGTTTTGTATAGTAACGTCAGCTGGGGGTGGAGAGAGAGGAGACACAATTTAATTAATAAAATGAAAATCCAAAATTCGTTTGAACTCAGTATTTTTCCTTGTTGTGAACTCCCCCAAATGTTTCCCATTATTTTCTGTTGAGAAGTGTTAAGTGAAGGGCTGAAATATCAAGCTGACCTGCTGTGTTGGACCAGAGCTACCCAAATCCTTATATCCAATATTCCCAAATTCTGTATATCCATGTTCTAGTCATATTTGGACAATCTCACCAGGAAACTGGTGAGGCAATCAGCCACCACCCACTGTCAGAGGAGAATTCACATTTTACATTAATAACAATACAATTCTGAAGATTAATATCTGTAATAATAAAACTTCTGGTGTTTTGGATAGAAGAGGTCCATACAAGATAAGCAGCTCTCCCATGACCAACAAATTCCAGTTGCTTTGCTAACTGCTGCCCTGGTCTATGCTTTTGAATGTTAATTTTCTTGTGTGAAATGTCTAATTATCCTTCAGGATAATCTCTGCTACCCTTTTGGATCATTCCATGGCTTGTTAAGTGGAGTGCTCTTTCCTGAGAAACTTCTGAATTATTAAATGACTTATTTGCACAAAAAGAAATTCCCAACGGAATTCATCTGGTCTTTGTTTAATAACCAAAGAATCCGTAATTTTGTTGACATTTGCACACGTTTTTTTCAGTGTGATTATGGATACCATTTAATGAGCAAACTACTTTTGATTAGAAAATCATCACCATCATCTCCTGCTCGTCAAATGGGTCTGGAAAAACCAATCTGTGCCATTCCCCAGCAAGGAATCCTCAGGTAAATATCACCCCAAGACTTTACTGTGGGATGTATTACAGAATCATGGGATGGCCTGGGTTGGAAAAGACCTCCAAAAATCCTCTTGTTCCAAGCCCTGGCTTGGGCAGGGAGAGCTTCCCCCAGCCCAGGATGTTCAGAGCATCTCCTGAGCACATCCTGGGAACAAATCCTGGGACCTCTGGCTGCCACTCATTACTTCAAAGGAAAGACCTAAAAATTAAATCCAATCAGTCCAAACTTAAATCACAGGAGCAGCAGATAAAGTAGAGCTGACAGATTGGAAAGGTTATTAGTACTTATGCATGATTCATTTGTCTTTAGCATGCCAAAACACTTTGGAGTAAATTGTTGTTTTAAATACTTGTATATTCTGAAATTCAAAGTAACTTGTCAATGAAACATGAAATTTGTCAGTACTCTCATTACCTTTGTGCTCCAAAAATTCATAAATAAATAAATACACCTCCTTGATGTTAAATGTTTATCAGTCTTGCTTTTTTTTTTTGACAATGATTTGATAGTACATTAGTAATGAAAGGTGGAAAATAATCAGAATCTCGGTAAAAATCTTTAATTCATGAGACAAACACACAAAACAGTTTCAGTAATTAATAGAAATTCAATGTCTTATCAGATTATCGCTGTGAGTCGCTGTCTTTCTCAGCTGGATCCAGGAAATATTTAAAAGAGATAACACACAAAATAATTCATGAGCTTGTACTTTTTCTGAAGGCATGAGAATGTGGCTGCACTTTCAAAATTGTGCCATTAGTTTGGTGGAATTAATCTGCTTTCCAAAAGTTGCTGGGTTTCAGACCAATGCCCAATTGTTCATTTAAATCAGTAATACTGAGCTTAGAGGAATCTTTGCTCATAGGTAATCCCTGGTTGATATATTTGACAAAAGTGAGAAGGAATTCAGCGGTTGGTGTGAAAGAATAAAGCACTGAAAAGTTTTCATTGTGCTCTTGGCACTGAACTTCCTGCTCTGAAATCAGTTTACAGGGCAGTTTTGGCCATGTGAGGAGCTCTAAATGAGATATGAAATTCATTATTGAAGCAAAGTGTGATTTCCTTCCCCAAACATTATCTTAAAACATCAGAGGAGTGGCATCTGCATACAGGCATTCAAATCTCCCAAACGTGACAAGTACACTTTAAAATAACATCTCAAACTGAACCAGCCAGGTCAGTTCTACATTCAGAAAAGCACAAAATCTTATTTAGGGCTTCTGCTCATGTGAATGCTTGTTTTGGGGTAATTGTTCAAGCCAATTAAAAAAGCTGATTATGACCACAAAGATGGAATTATTAGCCTAAAAGCTCAATTTTCATATATTTTACAGTAAAAACCAATGCTGTCACCTAATGACATGCAGATATAGAAGTAACGCCTACCTGTGCCATGTCAGGGGAGCTTCCCTGTTTTCACAGTACTCTTTCCATTCACAAAACCCCCAACTTCCGTGGTTTATCTTGAAAACACCTTCCAACCCATAATGCCCAATACACCTGCACTGTAGCTGTGAAACACCAGATTAGAAAACAGAAAGTCTCTGAGAGTTTTCTTTCAAAAATTGTAGTGATCATGTTTGATTCTTGATGGAAATAAACATTGGAAAATGTGTATCTTCATTAAAAGACAATTATTAGCTTGTAATTCTGCATACACCCTTTTACACACAGCAGATCACTCCACACTGGCAGAAGAGCAGATTTTAGATTATTTTCTGCAAAGAGGAGTGAGTGTTAAAAGTGCTTGACTTTCCCACTATGCAGCCTGGACAAAAATAGCTTTCCCCTTGAGTAATGCACTTCCCAGCACCGAATTGCAAGGAGAGGTTGTTAAAACGGGGAGAAAATATTTCACCAGTGTTTTCTCAGCACAGCTTTGCCTTCTGTAAGCCAAGATCTGGGGTCTCCCTACTCGATTATGCTACACAAGATTTCCTAACATCTTCCAACTTTGTACCAAGGAAATCCTAAATTTGAAGCTGTTACAGTTTAATGAATAAGACAAAATCAGATGAGTGCAGATCATCCTTGTACATCAGCTCCAGGGAGGTAAATTTTTATTACCACAAATGAAACAGAAATGAGTGACAAATTGCCCAGAAGCATTTGATAAAGTGGGATAGGTATTCTGATAATTTTTTCTTACAATACTGGAAGGAAATGTTATACATTGAGGTGCCAAAAGCTGAGGACCACACTGTGATTGGAATTTAAATGGCAAAAAGGAGAAATGCTGGGCATTCCCAGTACTGTAATTGATACCACAGGCTGGGCAGAGCAGATCCCAGAGCAGTTTGGCAACTGGTGCCAAACCAGTTTGGTTTCTCCAAAATGGGTAAATCTCTCCTACCATCTCCCTTCCTCAGCCTGCATTCCCAGCAGCAGTACCTGTTGGTATCTGCTTGAACAGGAGCCTTATTTCTCGTGAAGATGTTGAAGATAACTTAAATTGCCTCTTACCCACAGGCTCTTAAATGCAATCAATATCTACTAACACCACGAGCTATTAATCAAAGAGGGGTGACATATTCTTATTTGACCTTTATGAGCAAACCCTCTTAGTGATGATACTTTACTGCTTAACACGACCATTTTGTTCCAACATTATTCATCTTTGGAGAAACTACCAGCCCACAGAAATCAATGGCACAAAGGACAGAATTTCATCCTTGAGCTACAGATTCAGGATTATGCAACGCAAGCTTGCAACACCTGCAGCTTTATAAGCAGGGAAGCTGCATTTCTCTTTTAACCCAACACATGCAAACCTTGTGACACTATGAAAATTAAATAACAGACTTTAATGCAATATAAACATTGTCCATAAGAGATGGTAAGATATAATGTATTGTTTTATACCAAGCTGTTAAATAGAATTCAAGGTAATACATTTTCGGCTCTAAGAGGGTGTTTAATTGTTATCATCACAAATAAAACAATGAGCTCATCAGCCAGTGTTTAGTGGCTTAACACCTTCTATAAATTTTACTGAAGTCATCAAGTAAGGGAAAGGACCAAACAAAAACAAAACAAAACATATCTTTGCAGAGCAATGTGCCCCAAGTGCTCAAATGCTCACTGATTCTGAAATAACTGGGCCCTTATGTGTGGAAATTGTATCATTTTTAAGTTAGACAAACACTAAAGAAATTCTTATAATTCAGTTTTAGAATCAGACACTTTGCCATTTTTTCCTTGTGTTTATACAGGGCATAAATTTTTTAACATGTAAAGACTGTGTAAAACATGGTCAAATTCTCCTGTTGGTTGTGTATGAATTTTTATTTTCTATGGGCAAAAGTAGTGTGGAAAGTGTCTAAGTGTCAGGGGAGCCTGTAGGAAATACATTACAATAGTAGACTCAGGGGTCAGGAAAAAATCAGAGAGTCATGGCTTGGGCTGGAAGGGTCAGAATCAGAGAATCACAGAATATTCCAAGTTGGAAGTGACCCACAAGGACCATCAAGTCCAACCCCTGGCCCTGCACAGACACCCCAACAATCCCACCCTGTGCCTGAGAGATGAACTGAAAAAAAAGGAAAAAAAGGAGAAACTTAGCTAATTCATTAAAGAATAATACATGCTGTTTGCAATGAATATTGCCTAAATCATGCAAATCCACAACCACCTTATCTCCAGTTTCACAATGGTTCACACTCTGCAAATTTCCTGCCTTTTACCTGCAGAGCACAACTGGAACCACTCATTCTTGACTCAAATCTATCTCATAACTTCCTTGCTCTTGAACGAAATTCTGACCTCTTTGGTTTTCTGCTTACAAACAATTAATTCCACCCACTCACTCAGGAGAACAAAACTCTCCACAGTGCCCTATGTGTTCCCCAGGGCAATTAACCCTCCTGTGCTAATGACATGTCCTGCTGCTGGTGCCAAGCCTTTGGCAGAGCTGCAGCGCCTGGATTTCAGCAGCTCACATGTCCAGGAGCTCTGCATCACCACAGATGGCAGGGAAAAGGTTAAGCTGAGGAAACTCCAGCCTCCAGCAACTCCTTGGACACCTGGAGCTGCTGTGGCTGCTGAGGCTGCACCAGATCCAGGTCACTCCGCTCTGGGACACATTTGCATCACTCCCTCCTTTGTTCCTGATGCCTTAGCATTTTGGCTTCTATATTCTTCATGTATCTGTAATCCTGTAATTCTTTAGTGTCTAACTCTGGACTCCATACAGGGTGCTGAGCTGCTGTTCTCTCATTTTTAGACGAAACAATTCCTCTCTAAGCCCAAACCTCAAGGACACCTTAGTGTCTCAGAGCCCCAAAATATGGAAACAGCAGAGAATTGGGGGAGCAAACTTGGAGTAATTGACATCATCAGCTGAAGGTGTAATTGGAGGATTAACCCTGATATGCAAATGGACAGAACTTATAAAGGAGGAAAAAGTCATGACCTTATGAAAAACTTATAAAGCAGGAAAAACTCGTGACCTGCTGTCCATTTTGGGTGTAGCCTGGGTGAGCTGTGAGTGCCCTAAATGCACCTGAAGGCCTTCAATAAATCTAACTGATTTTTATTCTCTTAACTTTGTCTAGCCTCTGTTTTAGGTTAGCTCATCAAGGCATCATTCCCACCCCTGGACAGGGTGACAAACTGCACTGAGGGGCTCAGCTCAAACCCTCCTCACTCTGCCACAGCACCAGTCATTAAAATGTCAATTGAATAACCCTGTGGACAAAATGATGGGAATTTCACAGCACTACCTCATATTATGCCCTGAGCTCTCTTTATTTCCACGTTGAAACTCTCAAGATAATCACAGGGAGAAAAATAACCAACCATACAAACAAATAATGTCTTTTATAACCACAAATAGATTGCATCCCTAAAGCTGAATTACTGTGCATTTCATTCTGGATTATTTTACGCAATTACTTCATTGATTACCAGTGGGATAATGCTGAGGTGAGCTTTCAACCTTTCAAAATTAGACCTTTATGCACAAATATGTTTTGGAGAATAGCAAATGATTTAATAGTCCACACATAATAGTAGCAGTAAAAATTGTAGCAAGCCTATAATTGAGCTAATGGAGAAGCTGATGGAAAGACAAGATAACAAAGGAGAAATGATGCTGGAAAAATTGCTTCACTTTGAGTCCAAATGGCAAAAGTAGCTTGAGAAGCCCAGAGTTTCATGCGCAGTTAGTATCAAAAATGAAAGATTCTAATGTAATAAAAAGACATTATGTAACACATGGCTAAAAAGGAATGGAAAAAGACAAGAATATTCCACCTATACTGTCATTCTTTAAAATTACTGCTATCGGGAGGCTTTCACAATTTTGGAAAACTTGCCTGAGAAGTTGTTCTCCACAGAAGGAAAGTACCTTAAAGGTCATGATATCCTTCATCTGGTGAGAGTGATTTGAAGAGTTATTGAGCATGCAAAAAATATAAAATAAAGGTTCCCGATTAGAGGTGACAAATTGGATGCTGGATAACAATAATGAAATCGACTGTGGACAGTATTCAGCCAAATAAAAGGTATCTTGTAGGATTTTCATATTAAAATGTAAAAACTCCTCCTTTCATAGCTTCTTTTGAAATGTCCAATTGTCTTTCTGACTTTATCTTTTTTATACAATGGGTAAAAGTTTTATGGCACTGGGGCCAGATCTTCCTCTCTTTTCATAAATAATGCCATTATTTTGAAGAGACATTAAAAAGCAAATACACCCCAGATGAGCCAATGCAAGGGCTGGTTTGGAATATTGTTTTATTGTCCTCCTGCTGAACAGTCTGGAGGCAGTTTTTGCTATCCCCGAACCTTTCAGAGCTTTGACTTCAATCTGAAAACCAGATAATTGTTGCTGAAAAAATAATCATCTGTGTGTTTGCTTGAAGGGGCAAAGGACAAGGGAGGGAATGAGGGGCATGGTGTCAATATTAATGGTTTGTAGTCAAACCATTCATCTACATCCTCAATGGCATTAGCTTCCCTGCAATAAAAAGAATAAAATGATGTGCCTGTGTTTGTCCTGGGCATACAGATGAGGATGTGCTCTGATCCCAGTGCTGTTAGAGAGCTGCAGCAGTGCTCCCCAGGAAAGCAGGGATCCTTTAGCGGTGCCCATGCTGTCATTATGACTCTGGCTGGCACCTCTCTAATTAAAAATGTCACTTCTCAAAGCCTTCCCAGCTGCACAAGCTCACTGGACACTGCCACAGAGATCTGCTCTGCCCTTGCTGCTTGGACAGGCACCGTAGGCTCCAGTTCCCCCAGGAGGTTTCCCCAGTCCCAGGAACAAGTTATTTCTGCACTTACTCTATGTGTGATGACAGCAAAAAGCGCTCTCAGGTTAATCCTCTGCTAACCTGATCTAACAAGAATTAACGCACTGTGCAACTTGTTCTGCAGACTTCAGGTCTCATGTGGCACCAAAATGTCAGGAAGCACTTCCTCTGCAGCTACAGTTATGTAATAACCTGGCTGTGCCACCTGCTGCAGCTGGAAAATGTGCTGTGGCTCTCTGGGAGTTTCTCCCTGGACTCCCTGAAGGCAGCAGAGACATCACCCTGGGTATTTCTGTGAGCTGGGAGTGCACTGTGGGCTCCTTCAGTGCAGCAGGGCTGTCACCTCCCACTGGCTGATGGAACAGCAGAGCCTGGACATCAGCTGATGGGACCTCAGCTTGAAAGGAAGGGATTGCTCTGATAATTCAGGTAGAAGTAGGAAATGACCCTGAAAACACCACTTCTTGCTGCTACCTGTCAGTGTGTGGGGTGGATTTGCCAGAAGCACCCCTGGTTAAACACTGCAGAAACTGTAGGACTGCTTTGAAATGACACTGAGGATCTAAACAAGCAAAAACATTCCAAAAACTATATATGTATAAATTCAAATGTTTGACTTCTCTTCAGATGTTTATATAAACAGCCATGAAAAGGAAAAAAAAACCCACAACTCCACTCTTTCCCCACTTCAAATAAATGCATTGTCTGAATTTTAAAAAGTACACATTGGGCTTTCAAGTTAATCCTCTGGGATAGCCATGCTCTGTGACTTATAAACAGTGAAGGGTCCTTTTATGGACATTTGTTATCACTGAGGTGATTCTGAGCCAAAGATCCAAAATTGTAACGTTGAATATTTTGTGTGAATGAATTGGAGCAAAGACTTGCACGTATAAATTCCAAATGCTGGTGCATATTATAACTGTGCTGGATCCTGTTGTGCAGGATAACTTTGTTCTGCTGTTCATGGACTAAACATCTTCCTGAGCTGCTGGGTGAGCAACACTGCTCAAATCTCCCCAGTTTGTACTAGAATGGGAGGAAAACGATGAAAAGCAAGTAGATAAAATGACACAGCATATAAAGTAACAAAGCAGATGTTTTATTCACTTCTCCTTCACTGTGACCTGCTCTAATGAACTCCCTGACGTATGGAGTGAGCAGCACTTCAGTCCATCTTGAGCACAGCTGGGAGATGTGGCACCAGGTGTTTGTACCTGCAGCCTAAGCACTCACACAGCTTTTCTGCACAATATTTATCCTCTGCTGCTCCACAATGAACTGTTTGCAAGCCCTCTGGCAGCAGTGACCACAATAAATCCTCTCCCAAACCACTGACAGCAGCACAGGCAGGGCTGGCATGTCCATCCCCCAGATGAAGCAATAAGAAAGTTTGGGTTCCCTGTAGGAATCAGAGACAGCTTGTTTGGGCTGGTGCTGCCCGAGCAATGGAAACACAATATCTGCTAATACAGCAAGGGAATCCCAGAGCTCTCGGTGCAGAGGAGATGCTTAGGGGCAAAATGTTTGTTGCAATTCGGTGTCACAATTGCTCTCTTCACCACATCTTGTCAAACAGAAAGACCTTGACAAGAGAGGGCTGTGAATCACCAGTGGTGTGATGTTCAACAAGGGGAAGTGCTGCATTCTGCACCTGGGCTGGGACACCCTGGATTCAACAGACTGGGAATGGGCACAGCCAGAGTCTGCCAGAGCTCCAGGAGCCTTTGGACAGCACTGCCAGGGATGCACAGGCTGGGATTGCTGGGTGTCTGTGCAGGGACAGCAGCTGAGCCATGAGCCTGGTGGGTCCTTTCCAACTCAGGACATTCTGTGATTCTATTGCACCAAAACATTGCCTTCTTTCAGGTACATTCTGTGACAAGACATTCATTAGAAATGAAACACTCAGATAATTTTGGAAACCACAGTGTAAAGCTGCCTGGAGCTGCAGTGATGTCAGTGATTGCCCTTATTGATTGCACTTTCAGAGACACAGGGCATAATTTAAAGCACTGAGGAATTTAGGAATGCCCTTCACTGATTTACTGGTAATGCTTAAGCCTTGGGAAATCTCTCTGATCCCACCACTAATGTTTCCAAGTCCTGCTACCAACCACTGACAGGAAACAGAGAGAACAACAGTAATCCTGCTAATGGCATTTGATTACATCTTCAGGTTGCTTGTTAAATCATATTGATCAAATAGACCTGTGCAGAAGTCTCTTCAGTCTATAATAGAACAGCATGTTCTTAATGTAGAAATTATTATAATAAAATTCTTCAGTTGCATTTTTAAAAAATGTATCAACAAAATGGATGGTGTTTAACATGTCAGCATCACACAGGTATGTGGTAGAAATACCTTCTTGTCTTTTTTGTTTATTTGTGCAGGATGCAAAATAGAATGAATGCCCCACAGTCCTCCTTTGATTTAACACCTTGAAACAAGGGAATTGGCCAATAGCATTCAATAAGTTAAATAGCCATGAGTCACCAAGGACAGCAGTTGGAGATTTTCTGGTCTAGCACACAGTTCAGTGAGGAAAAACCTCAAACTAACAAAAGAGTTAAAAAGATATTGAGGTCTGGTTTGGTTTTGTTTTCCCCAGCTAAATTTGGATTTTAGAATCACAGAATTATTTGGGCTGGGAGGAACCCTAAATCCCACCCAGTGCCACCCCAGCCATGGCAGGGACACCTTGCACTGTCCCAGCTGCTCCAAGCCCCAATGGCCAAGCTGCCCTTGGACACTGCCAGGGATCCAGGGGCAGCCACAGCTTCTCTGGGCACCCTGTGCCATTTACATTGTTTACCTAAATATGGATCTGACCACGAAAGTCAGTGATCACCTGAAGTTTGGAAAAAATGCTTCTGTTCTCTCTGAACTGGAAACCTACACTGAAATGCTGGCATCATGCTGGGAAGCTATTTAGAAACACAATTTCAACAGCTGCAATACACTGAGCTTAAAATTACTGACATCGTAAACAGCAGAAAACATGCAGAGGGCATCCTGAATGCTCCAAGCAATAAAGCAGCTACTTCTGCATAATATCAGAGAGTCATTATGTTTGGAAAAGATCTCCAGATTCATCAAGATCAACCTTTGACAGATTACCACCATGGCCATTAAACCATATCACAGTGCCATCATGGGTTTTAATACAATTCTTTAGAGTAGTAGAAAGGAAGAGCTCATAAATATGTTCATTATTCTAACTTGAAATAAAAATAAGACTTCCTTCCAAAAATCAAGTTTTAAAATTTTAAACAAATAATATTTTATTTTAAATTATATTGTTGATAGTTTTAATTAATAATTGCTCATAAATAATCTGTGGCAATTTAAGCTACAATTTTTGAGCAAAACAATTTGTAGTTAAACAAAGAGAACATTTTTTTCATCTGTTACTGCCATAGAGGATAAACTTACAAACTTTACTTCAGCTTCAGTGCTGGTTATTTCAAACCCAGTTAATTCAGGTAAACAACACTGTCTGCTTTGGTTTATGTTTTGGGCCTCTTCTCCTTCGGAAATAAATATTACATAATCACAGAAATTCAATTGGTTTTACAGGTAGTATTTACCCCCCTGGGATGCTGCAGTTTAAGAGTCCGTTTATCATTCCATGTTCACCTGAATTACTGTTTCTCCATAAAAATAGCAGGAATGTCCATGGTACCATGATGATGCAGCCACAATTCCTCACAAAGATGTCAGGAGGACAAGTTTCCACTAGAAATGAAAGAGCCTGCAGGGAAATAAAAGGGAATAGAAATGAACGTTTTGCATTAAGCTGTTCTTGCTGTACCTGGATTTCCCTTTCCCTCTCAGAGGTGACCACACAGCTCTGGCATAGTTGAACATGTTGTGGGTTGATGTTTGGAATTCTGACCCAGAATCCCTGCCCAGATGCTGGGCTGTGATGGACGTTAATAAAAATCTGAAAGCACTGCTCAAAACCAGATGTTTGGGGTTTGAATCACAAATATAGCTGACACTCAGCAGATAAGCCCAGATTTCACCAAGTCTAAGGGATAAGAGACAAACATTCCTCCTTTAATCTGATTTGTTTTGCTCACCAGTATTCAGATAAGATAAAAGCATAAGAGATCAAGGTCCTATCTCTGAATGATAAATCAGTGGCTTTTTATTTTCTCCTACAATACTTGGAGCATCTGTGTATCCAGTAGAAGGCAAATCTCGTATAGAATAGGGATTCTAGGATTTCCTACCAACTGTTTGTTTAAACAATAAGGTGGCTGGCAACAATTATGCACAGAGCTGAGTTGTCATGACCTTTCATGAACATCATGCAGCTAATTAGAACCCACTGGTTATACAGTGATTCCAAACTTTTGGGGATGGTTCAGGGGCAAGAACCAGCCACAGCCATCAAGACAAAGTCCTTTTTCAAGTTGTCCCTGCATTTCCAGGGTTTGAGAGAAAAGTAACCTGCAAAAGTGAATAATTACCAATTAAAATGATAATTAATAAACCTTGTGCCAACGTTCTTATCAGTCCCCTTCACACAGACCATTTTTGCCACTCGCTAAAGCAAAAAAGTAATTAACAGCAATGATGGGCTATGCAAGGGAACATCTTATTTTATCAATACTAGTAAGTCTTCAAGATTATCAACACTGACTTTAAAAGTGAGTAAAGAAACATTTTGACACCATTCACAATTTACACAAATGAAGTGAGATTTGGGCAATTACCTCACTGGAGGAGTCTAAACAATGGTTTGCAGGATGACAAGCAGAAGTGAGTTTCCAAAATACTTCCAAAATATAATTAAACTTGGTTTCAGAGCTGATTTCTCCCTTGATCACTTCCAAGTAGCACCTTTGCAGATTTATTTTTAATTTTCAATGATGGCCACAAAATTTGCAAAATTATTGTACAGAAAACTGCATGATGTGAAATTCATAACTTGGGACATTGAAAGATAGAAGGACTATTAGTTATCTGACTGTGTGCCAAGGGAATGCTCAGGAATTGTATTTTCACCATGCAGCTTGCCATTCTTTAGAAAAAGCAGGAAAATAAGGATAATGAATCATTCCAAGCAATAGATGGATGTAACACCAGTGCCACTGATGCTTGCATAGGTACATGGCACAGAATTGCCTCTGGAAGAGAGAACATTTCTCAAACTCCACAGCCCCAGGCAGATCAATAAAAGAGAATATTTTCAGTATTCTCTACATTACGGTGGTGTTTTATGGAGAGCAAACAGCAGGATTTTATGGGTGGCCAAGATAAATATTTCATATTGATACATTCCATAAGTTACAAGAAAAACAGGGAAACTCAGAAGTTCAGTCAAGTCACTTCCAGGGGTGGTGACTCCACCACTGCCCTGGGCACTCTGTTCCAGTGCCTGACAACCTTTTGGGTCAAGGATTTTTTCCTAATATATAATATAACCTCCCTGACACAACTTGAGGCCAATTCCTCTCATCCTGTCAAGGCAGAAGGAAGGTGATAAGTATGAAATCAGTGTCTAACCTAAAACCTTAATGTGCTTGAGGTCTGATCCCAAAGCAGCCAAGGCCAAGTCAGGAGTTGCCTCTCAGCAGGTTTTGCAGCCCAAATGAGGTGTAAACAGCTTGACTTGCTGATCTTACAGGTCCTTCCCTAACTTTCTGAGTCTATGATTCTAAAAGCTGGAGCATCCATTCTCATCTCTGCCCTGCTCTGCCTGGGATCATCAACTGAAAAACCTGAAGGGAGGTTTTTAATGAGGATTTTGCCACTTCCCTGATGTCATGGTCTGGTCCTTATCTGCATTATTTATTAAGGTGCTTCTTGCCAGCATTTCTTGTCTGTCAAGGGCAGATTTCTGACAGGTCTCCTAAATCACCTCCAAATAGCCAAGCAAGGCACCTCCTAGCAACATCAGGGTTTCAGGAGGGTTTTTACCTCCTTAACTTCCTACAGAAAATGGAAAGGACAATGTACAGATAAACTCCAGTCCAAAAAGAAGTGGGGATGAGCCCAGTGAGATCTGCGGTCTGACAAAGGGCAGAGGATGCCCAGAGCTGCCCCAGCCCTGCCGTTCCCAAGGAGAGCAGTGCCAGCTCACCCTGAGGCTGTCACCCCAGCAGTGCCAGGGCTGTGTCCTTGGCTGGTTCCCTGGCCAGCCTGCCTGCAATGAGGCCCAGCTTGTGGATAGCACATTTCCATGCCACTGGCCTTTTTCCTCCCTTCAGGTTGGTGTTCATATGTTCCCCATGATTTAACGAGGCAGCACCTTTTTCTTTCATAAACAAATGAGGTGTTAGAAATAAATCACCACCAGCAGGCCTGCCAGTTGTCCACACCTTGACAAGAAACCCTCAGCCCTTGTAACTGTAATGTGAAATCCAGGAAGGAATTTGAGGATGTGCACTTCTCCCCTATGAGCTACTCTGAGTTTTATTCTCATTTTCATTGCTCTGAAGAAGCCTCATGACATATTTATTGAGAATAAACAGGAGTTTGTGGTTGAGCAACCTCATGCATGTTTTATTTGCAGAGGTATCTCCATCCCATTTGTTGCCCAGCCAGAAAAATATCTCATCAAGGCAGAGCCCAGGCCAGCACTGGGGGAGAACTGGAACATTTTATTGGGTCACACTCATCCAACACGTGTTTGGAGGGCAAATCAATAAAAGACAGCTCTGCAATCTCTCTTATATATGGTTATATTTGATTTGCTACTCACGAACTATTGTCCTGTGAGAACAGAGTACATAACACTGCTAATCAGAACTGTACTTTCCTAATAAAAAATATAAGTAGTAAACCCACACTGCTTCAAATTAATACAACTACACATTTACTTGACATAACTTGTTATTTAATATTGTGTGCCCAAGGAAAATATCCCCTTAGAGCTCATGTATCATCCCAGGAAAGAGCTAAAGCACATAATTCCCATACATACATTGTAGCTAAACTTATAATTTTTAGACCCAGGAATATCCAGTATATATTTCACCCATCCCACATACATGATATATAAGACCCACAAAGATTTTTTTAAGTGAAATTAATTACACACTTTAATGGAAATTACAAATGGAATGAAATTCAAGCCATATATATATATGTGCAAGATATTACATTACATTAAATTTCTAATTCAAAGGATGGCCTAAAAATCTATAATAAGTCTGACAAATCATTCTTTCCTTATATGGATTTTCCACATTAATTTTGAATATTCATATCTCTTTTTAGAAGAAGCTTAATGAGGCATATTACCTAAGTGTAGCTTTTGATCTGACATTTCCCTCAAACTGTGATTCATCATCAGGGCACAAATATATTTATTTTTCCTAAAGTATTTTAAGCTCAAAACCCTGAACTGAGTATTCATCATTAAAATAGTGAAAATCAAATAGAAATGTTATTTATTTTAGAAATAAAATAGAAAGAATGATTTTGCTTGGATTATTTCTTCAATATTGGTGCTCTGCATCAGCTGAGTGGTACAAAGAACATTTTGGAGAGACTGGGTTAAAATCACAAATGGAACATCCCAGATAGCAAAGACCAAACCTGTTTTGGCAAATGCTGAGTTTAACACAAGTTGTGACAGTCAGGTTCAGCCAGACTTAGATTAAGGATTACAGAAATCACATGTGCTTTAGAAATTCCCTGCAAATATATAATCAAGAGTTTTCTGGCTTTGCTGTTCTTTGAGTTTCCATGTCTGGGTGCAAATTCATTGTAATTAATACTTTGAGTGATAACCTGGTTTGATTTCCATCTTGGACCTCACATGAGACAAACCATACTGGAAACTGAAATCAGCCTCAAGCTCATAAAAAAATTAATAAACTTTCAACTGACTGTCAAAGTTGGTCCTAGTTTTAAAGTTTCCTATTGTAATCCCTGTCTGACACTAATCTAAATATTTTAATTACTTGCTCTGTTAATAGCAGCTTACAGGCTCAGAGCAGTGGACTATCCACTCCTGTATGCAATGCTGTGACTTCCTAAATTAGAAAGCAATCCTCTCATCTGCATGAAATTAAATCTATTTTTTAATGAAATTTTCACCAAAATCCTTCATCAGGGATCTCATACATTGAATGCTGGAACTTTCTTTTCTCTAGTTTTCCCAGCAAACTCATATTTATCTTTGTCTCACAGCAAAACCATTGTTAACAAACAGCTCATAATCTGACCCAGGTCACCTGAGATGATGGACATCTCCTTTCTGCCTCATCCAAGTCAAAATTACAGCTCTCTTCCCAGAAATCTTCATGATTTTGCACTTTGCTACTTACGTTTTCTGCCTCTTCTAATTTCAAAATCAGATCTGCCTTCAGCTTCAGCTCCTCTAATTTATTTTTCCATTGTATAATTTCTTGGTACATGGAGTCAGCTCCATGAAATTGGTTAATTCTATTCCTCTAAGTTTCTCTCCAATACAAGTAATATAAAATCACTGAAATACAGGTGACATTTTGTTCTGCTCCTCTCCTTTCATATCTAGACTGAAAATAGCAGGATTTATTGGATGTTGCCACTAAGCACATTTTAGGCGCCACTGTAAAACAAAATGATCCATTGATTCAGCAAACACAGCAAAATGACTTTTTGTAGCATTTTCAAATCAGAGAATCAGCGAATCATAGTGTCTGGAGTTGGAAGGTTCCCCCAAGGCTCACGGCTCAGCTGCTGTCCCTGCACAGACACCCAGCAACCCCAGCCTGTGCACCCCTGGCAGTGCTGTCCAAAGGCTCCTGGAGCTCTGGCAGATTTGGGAATGTCACCATTGCCTGGGGAGCCTGGGCAGTGCCAGCACCCTCTGGGGGAAGAACCTTTCCTGATCTCCAGCCTAATCCTCAGCTGCCTCTCCTCAGGGTGATCACACACCAGGAAAAGCACTGAAAACCCCACAACGTGCACACACAGAGATCTCACACTCAGAAAAGCCCAGACAGGTGGATATCCTCCTCTGACAGGCTTCCAAGGAATGCTGCTGTGGGACAGGGATCACAGCCTCTGACCCATGGTTCTCCAAAGCAGGAATCAGCCAGCTGTTCCAAGCATTTTCAGGGACATGCATCCCTAGCTCAACAAGATTATGGGGATGAAGCAACACCACAGTGCAGAGAGAATTTTTTTACCTATTAATAACTGAGCTGGCTGATGTTTCTTGGCAGTGATCAGCTTTAATGTAGGAAATCCATGGGCTGTGGAAGCAGAGTCTGAAGCAGAGAGCTTAAAGAGCAGTGTCCCAAAATCCAGCCTCTTGTTCCTCAGCAGTGTTGCATGCCCAGTTTGGGTTCATCTTAGCTTCCCTTGGGTTAGCTAATAAATAATATTCATTGCTGTCAATGCTGCATAGAACAAAACAGGGCATGTGGCAAGGGGAGACCACAGGGACAGTGAGGAGAATGGGGCTGCAAGTCAAAGGCTTCCAGAACACAGGAAAGGCCTTTTCTTGCTCAAGTGAATCAATGTACAATCATTTAACCATACAGCTAAATAGTTACTGAGAATTGCTAAACTATTACCCTCCCATCCCACAGTGTCCAGTCGCCTAGAAGAAGTCACCAAAGCTGCAAAAATGAGTTTGTCAGAGCATGTCCCTGCTGGCTTTGTCCCTCTGCTCTCCCTGCAGCAGCCAGCAGCCCAGTTTCTATTTTGGCTCGGGCTGGGCTGGGGGCAGTGTGAGCCTGCCTGGGGTCAGCCCTGCAGCAGAGGGATCAGCCCTGGGCACAGGGACCTGCCTGAGACATCCCAGAGAGCACAGCAGGGCACTCCTGGTCCTGCTGCCCAAACCTGACTGCCAGTGACACAGGTTCCAGCATGACAGACTCGTTCAAACACAGACAGAGCCCTGATTGTGCCGCCAGGGCTGTGAGGAATGACAGTGACTGCAAGGATTTCAGAGGAGACTGAGTGAATGGAGAGCGAGAACACCTCAGCTCCCAGACCTGCTCTACATGTGAAGGAATCTAACATTCCTCAGGCATTAACATGCCTAAGTCAGAGCTCATTCTTTCATAACTCAACTGCACAGTCAGGCAGCTACTAATAAGTAGTTTATTGCTCCTAAAAAATGGCTATTAACATTGCAGTAATGGATGTTATTAAAGTCATAAATATCCCACTTACAATGCTCACGTCTCACCAAAGTTTAAGGCTGTTTCAAGGATCAGATGTCTCATTCTTCTGTCTGCTTTTACAGCGTAAAGGGATTTTGGTGGAAAGTCCTGCTTCTGCTCCAAGCAGAAACTTTATTGTTGTTGGAGTTTGATACAGTGATGGAAGAAAACAGCTCACAGATGCTGACTGCAAAGCTGCAACTGAAAGCAGAGAGCTTTCACCCTTTCTCTTTGGGAAGCTGCTCATCTCTTGCCTAATTCTGAGACTTTCTAGAAAGTAAAATTCAAAAAGAAGAGGTCCCAACTTTTAGATGGGCTTCGAGTGACATTTTGCCTTCCCAAAGTCTCCCATGGTCTTTGGAAAACAGGCAACCCCTGAGCACAACAATATTTATTTCAGTTCTGCACACAGGGCACTGCTACCCTTTCCCATGGATGGATATGCACGTGGAGCTTTGGGGTACCAGGATGGGCAGAACTTGGATTCAGCCCCTTCTCAAGGGGCTGAAACCAATTTTTGAGAAGTAGCCTAAATGCATCATTAGGAGGTGAGCAATAATCCCCTGGCAGTGCTGCAAAAGGTGTAAAAATGTGAGAGGAGAAGGAGCCATAGCCCAACAGTCTCACTCGTGTTCTTAAAGAGTGAAGGCTGATTTACAGGACTACAGCATCTTATTCCCCAAATTTCCCATTTGATTCAGTCCCTTATTGAAAATTAAGTTGGAACAACTAAGTTTTTTTAATTCCGTTTTACTTACAGCATGAGATAGCCTGTCTAGACAGCTCAAATCTGAAATCCTATTGCTATGCAAAAGCACAACTGCACCTATCCAGAAAATTAAAAAAAAAAATTAAATTAAATAACACAGTATTGCCAGCATGTGAAGATTGAACCAATTTTAAAAATATTCAAGACTGAGATGGCTAAACTCCTATTCAGTCATGTCTGGATCTGATTTTAATATCCACACAATAGCAGAAATAGTATAATTTATGGAGCACACTATTAAAGATGGGGAAAATGATGTGTGACAAACACCTAAAGGCTGATCATTTAATCTGGTGCAAAGTCTTGCAGCAACCAAATGCAAGTCAGTGAGCCGTGGTGTGTATTTGAGCCACATTAGAACACTGTGGAGTTCATAGTTTCTAATTTTTAAAGTAGATTACAGCTACCACATCGTTAAGACCTTACAATTATATCTGAACAATAAATTGTATTATTAATAGGATGGTTATGGCCCGTGAGTATTAGATATTGTTGTTTGTGATTTGCACTTAAAGAGGGATTTTAATCAAGTTTACCATTCTCAAAAAGTCTGGTTTGCATTTAAATAAGCATCCTTAAAAATTGATCTGTTTTGCTCAATTATACAATGCCTCATTCTGGAGCCTCGAAGTAATTTATTATACAAGCTCTGTGAGCAAGGAAGATGTATTGCATTGTACTTAATCTTATCAAGTTTCTGCTGATTTTTGATGACAATGTCTGTTTATCATAATTATTACGAGTTGTCTGGGTTAATAAAACTTGAAAAACTATGTGGGAATCAAACCAGTATGGAATGTTAAATTTACTATTTGTGGGAGGCTGCCTGATACCAGCTGTCCTTCACGGGTCCATGGAGCCATTTATTTCAGCGAATCACAGAATGGTTGGGGTTGGAAAGGACCTCAAAGCCCACCCAGTGCCACCCCTACTGCCCTGGCAGGGACACCTTGCACTGTGCCAGGCTGCTCCAAGCCCCAATGGCCAAGCTGCCCTTGGACACTGCCAGGGATCCAGGGGCAGCCACAGCTTCTCTGGGCACCCTGTGCCAGGGCCTGCCCACCCTGCCAGGGAACAATTCCTGCCCAAGATCCCATCCAGCCCTGCCCTCTGGCACTGGGAAGCCATTCCCTGTCTCCTGGCCCTGCAGCCCTTGGCAATTGTCTCTCTCCAGCTTTCCTGCAGCTCCTTCAGGCACCAAAAGGCCACACTGAGGTCACCCCAAAGCTTCTCCTCTCCAGGCTGAACAATCCCAATTCCCTCAATCTTTAAAGTCACAATTGGCTTCTGCCCTGTAAGAAGTGTTTATAAACAGCTGATGTATTGGTTACCATGCCATCATTTTTAAGAGGTGTTACCCACTGGAAGTGCCTTCAGTAGGAAATTATTTCTAAAACTGAGAAACAAAAGACTTTGAAAAGGTAAATCTTGATTTAATGCACTTTACAGAGGATGCAAAATACAAATGACTTTTTTTTTTTATTATTTGGAAAGAATTTAAAGCACTCACTATTTCAGGTTACACCAAGCCTCTTTTGTGATCTGAAATGTGTGACACAGAACTGTATTGATTGCCTTAAAATCTGTAGGCAGAGAGCAAGTTCTCAGTCCCAGGGCAGGTCAGTGATACTCCAAAGGAACAAAAATGCCCACAAAGCTGTTGCCCAGTAACGAAACGTGGACTAAATACACTTCAAATATTCCAGCAGAAGCAATAAAGGCACATGAAATTCCCAATTAAAAATGGGAATGACAAGGCTGGGAGTTTTCAGTATTCCTGACCAGCCTAAAGTCCTGCTGCTGCCATTAGTGAGGCTGAAAAGGTCAGGATTCCCTCTGTTTGGCTCTGCTTCTGATGATTATGGAACAATTCTGGAATCATTCCTCAGCTGTACGTCTCCCAGTGATAACACTAATCATCTCTGGAGATTTGGGATGAGCCCAACCTTCCAGGATAAGGCATGGAGCTCTCCACTGCAGCCACAGGGGAAATGCAACCCACAATTTGTGCTGCAGGATCAACTCTGGAGTTGAAGAAGTGACAAAAGCAACGTTAAGTAAGTTCATAGCACAGCCAATAAACCAGATAATGACAAGAGTTAGTGCTGTTCTATTTCACAGTTCAATCTAATGGAAGCTTTTGTTGCTCAAAGGGGGACTTTATTGATGTTTACAGATCGACTTTATGGCTTATTTGTCACCCTGAGAGTCTCGATGTGTCTGTCTCAGCTGCTCAGCAATGCCTGGACCATGCACAGCCTGTTTTCATACCAAGGAGAAGGAAAAAAGTAGAGTCTTGAATTCCTGTATCAAAGCAACTTTAACTTGTTAAGATAATTGTCTTGCAATGATTGATCTAGTCATGTCAAGATAATGAGGTTTTTATGGTCCTGAGGAGGATTTAATCTAATTTTTGGAGGGATTCTGATCTCACTGTTGCTGCTTTATCACTTTTAATCTCAATACTTTTATTTGAATTTGCTCTGCAAAATTCAATATACTTTTAGTTGACAGCTGAAGACATAGAATAGTCTTTTTACACTAAGTTTTCCTGTGTTGCAACTGTGTTTTAAATCTTGTTATCATTACTCTGAACGAATGCAATTATAGAGTTGTTTTGCTACTTTAGACAGAGAATACCCAATATAATTCCTCCAACACAATAAAACTACCTCTTAAAGAAAAAGTAGTAGCCCGATTTTGAGCAGAAGGTGGCTGCTAATGGTGTCTGTAATTATTTGGTAGAGGATCATTTTGTGAGAAAAGATATCTAAGGCTCATGTTATTCTTAAATGGAATCTACTTATATGTGTTCAGCTTTCCAATAACATGAGGGCAAAATAAAGTTTGCATTAAAAAAGATAAAGGGCTAAGCATTGCCTTCTCAAGTCTCATGTTTAATGAGACTTTTTTTTTTTTTTAAATTCCCTGAGGCAAAATGGAAAATTACCACAAATCTGGTTAAGAGATGACTCATAAAATTTGTCAGTCAAAACCAGTTTGGGGCAAAGTCCCCTCTGCTCTGCCCACAGCAACTTGTATCTTCTTCCCCACAAACAGGGAAAAGTACTCAGTCTACTCTTCCTCTGGGATTGTGGTACTTGTTGTGTTTTCTTTTTGGCTCTATCCTCTTTGATTATTTTTAGTTCTTAATCTTATTACTTCACACTTCTGTACAACTGAGCTGAATAAGCTACTTATCCAGCCCCTAAGCTGAATCTATCCAGATCATTTTGAATTTATTTGCTCTGTTCTTCTGTATTTACTTTATCACCCTTTCCCATTTTTATGTCATTGGCAAATTTGGGTCAGTAATTTGTAAAGTAAACAAAAATGGCCCTAATGCTCCACTTACTGACATTGCTTTTAATGCCTTCCTGAGCTGCTTTTTAATTTGCAATATTTGCTCCTTCAACCAAAAGTCATTCCCTGGAAATGCATGTGCCTTCCTGGAAGAAGATGCTTGCCCTATTTGTAGACCAAATCCTTCTAAAATCTACATCTCTCTCATTTCCTTCAGCTGAATCTGCATTGCCACATTCTCCAGAAGAAAGACAAAAGCCAGAAGTCTCTCAGCATCCTAAGGCAGCTCCTGCATGGGATCCTTTTGGTCTGGGAAAATCACTTCACCTCCTTTGCCACTGCCCAGGGAAGGAATTCACAATTCTGAGGATTATTTTTCACTGAGCACTCACAGGGCTCTGCAGATGTGGTTAATGTGTCCCACAGAACCACAGTCCCTGCAGCCCCCAGCCTTGGAATGCATTTGTTCCCATTGTTCTGCTCCTGATGGCTCTATCCATTCTCATTTTTCCATCATCAGTATCCCCTGCCTGCTCCTTGTTAAATCAAACATTCTGCCCAGGTGATAGGTAGGGAGCCAGAGGAAAGATGCTGTCACTTGGCTGGCTGGGACATATTTCAGAACACTCTTTGAGAAACTCCAAGGATCCAAACCAAGTTATGGAAATATATTTACAGTGCAACTCTCCAAATACATCAAAATACTTGTTCTAAACTAACATTAATTTTGTTTGCAGTTCAGAATGTATTTTTCTCAACACATTGTTCTGAGTTCAGCATTCTAATATGGGAGTTAGCACTGAATGCAAGAAGTTTTTCTGTGACAGCAAATACCCATAAGAGTACCAGGGTTGCAGATTCCAAAGAGAATTTTGAAGCTTTATTTCCTCCATTCAGTGCCAAGTGTATGGACAGTCCCAATCACCAGTAAACATCACTTTTTTTCATTTTTTTGGGTCAGATTCCTTGTGAGAGAACCTCGTACTGCTCATAATGTGAAGCATCCAGGCTGTCTGGGCTGTTTTTAGGAGTGGATCATGTATGGGCCTCACAGCTTTTTGGCACAGAGACATCCAATCAGTCAATACTTCCTGGCTTATTTATGAGCTTTCCTGGGCGCCTGCATGTCAGATAAGCAAGGCTGAAGGAGCTCTCTAATGAGGATTATTTTTGCTACCAAAGTTTGTTCTTAAAGGAAGATGAGTGGCCCCAGTTTGTTATCCCTGGAGGGTGACAGCGTGATGACACTTGGCTGACACACAGCCAGCCTTGCTGTGCCATGGGGTCACAGAATGGTGTGGGTTGGAAAGGACATTAAAGATCACCCAGAGCCACCCCAGCCCTGGCAGGGACACCTTGCACTGTGCCAGGCTGCTCCAAGCCCCAATGGCCAAGCTGGCCTTGGACACTGCCAGGGATCCAGGGGCAGCCACAGCTTCTCTGGGCACCCTGTGCCAGGGCCTGCCCACCCTGCCAGGGAACAATTCCTGCTCAAGATCCCATCCAGCCCTGCCCTCTGGCACTGGGAAGCCATTCCCTGTCTCCTGGCCCTGCAGCTCCTGAGGAATTGTCCCTCTCTGGTTTCCCTGCAGCCCTGGAAGGAGCTGGGAGGTCTCCACACAACCTTCTCCTCTCCAGGCTGAGCAGCCCCAGCTCTCCCAGCCTGGCTGCACAGGGAGCTTGTCTGGATTTGCTCCAAGAGCTCCATGTCCTCCCAGTGTCCCTCACTGTCCCTGACAGGAGGATGTTGTCCACACCAGGGAGTGTGGGCAGTTCAGTGCCTGGGAAGTCATCACCCTTTCCCGCATGGAGTGGCACACAGAACCATCCCAAATTCCTGTGCAGGGCCAAGGGAATTGTTGGTCCTTTCACCTGCTACCATGCTGGTCCTCAGTAGGTCCATTAGCTCCAAAGAACTCCAAATATCCCACTCTCCATTACAATTAACTAAAGGCTAATTGAAAGCTGTGCCACACAAACTCGTGCTGGGTGGCCTTGCTCAGGGCGCAGGATTAAACCAAGAAATAAATCAGGGCTGCAAACACGAGCGGCTCTGACTGCTCAGTGAGAAAGCACAGGCGACTCCAGTGAGATAATTCACTGTAGCAGCTTGGCAGCACTCCCCATTTACTGTATTTACGTGTGTCTAATCCCTGGGTTATCAGCAAAATGCGATTCAGCAGCAGCACAGGCTGCACATTCATGCAGGTATTAGCCAGAGCCTGCTGCCTTGTTCCAATATTTTAATTATTGCAGTGCTCTCCTTCTGCCTCTCCTCGTGTGAAGGTCACCCAGGTACTTTTGGATCACTGGCACACTGTGGTGCTGGGAGCTCTCAGAGGTGTGAGTGGCACGTGTGGAATTACAATAATCCCAGCATACCTGACTGCTCCTGTTCCAAATGCTTCCAGCAGCTCCAGGATTAGTTGCTGATGCACAGAGGGGTTTTTATTGGAATGTGTTGGGAGATACGGTGGAGAACACAAGCACTGATGGAGATTAAAGGGAATGGAGCTGAGCTTGTGAGGCACTCTGGAGATCCCAAATCTCCCTGTTGCTGGTTTGTACAGCAGGGCAGGGATTCCCCTCTGCTGAACACTCCAAAGCTCTCTGTGCAGAGCAGCTGAAGGGCTCACAGTCCTGCCCTGCCCTGCTGCAAACCCAAATTCCTTTCCTTTCCCTGACAAATCATCTCTCACTCCTCTTCAAGAGCCCAGTGCCTCTCCTATACATTTTCAGAGGCACAGCAGATCCTGGCCCTGGAAGTTTTGTCACACAGGTGCTGGGGGGCTGCTGGATGCAGTTTATCCTAAAGAAAGTCAAGGAATTTTGGCACATAAGGAAGTAAGAAAGAGATGGATTTCCGATACCTCAAAGGCAGAGAGGCAAGCCAAAGAGAACATTTTTGGTGAAAGAATTACCCCCCCCCTTGGTTTCTCTTCCTCCTGGGAGCTGTCACTGGCTGGAACAGCTCCAGGCCATCCCTGCAGCCCCCCAGGACTCCACAACTGTCCCCAGGGTCCCCACCCTGCCCTTGGGATGTCCCCAGCAGCACCCAAAAAATGCTTCATGTCTCCTGCAGGCTCTGATGGACTGGGAATGTGTCAGCCTTGGGAACTTGGCTTCTGGCAGAGCACATCCTTCTGAAACTGAGGGGTGGCAGAGGGGAAAAGGGAGGAAAAGCAGCATTACTGGGGAGTTGTATTGTTTCTTGTTGTTCCATATTTGCTACAATGGGCTTGCCTTGATGGGATCTCTACAGCTTGATTGCTCTCCTGCCAAATTTATTGTGATTTTTCTTCATTAATAAAAATTTGCAATATTAGAAGCTCAATGGAAAGCCAGGAGAAAGGAACTTTCTCCTTGAGAAATATTGTGTTTATTTTTCATATTTTTAAAGGCATTTTTAACATGAAAATATAAATTTTTGGTGACTTTTTTCTGAAATATTTTTACTTTTTTTTTCCAAAATAATTTTAAAATATTTCCTTTACCAATACCCTTAACAGTTATATTCAAAGGGAAAACTAACTGTATTTTGAGGTTGAATTGCAAATGGTTTCTGAAAGGGTAGCAGAAATGTTTCCATAAGGAAGTCAGGAGCTCTGTAGGATAATGGAGCCATCAAAAGGGACCTACAGGGACCTGCAAACCTCCTCTCATTGAGAAACAAGTTCCTTCCAGCTCTCCCTCTTGGTTCCAGCTTT
This sequence comes from Entomyzon cyanotis, assembly GCA_024500445.1. Classification (NCBI taxonomy): domain Eukaryota; kingdom Metazoa; phylum Chordata; class Aves; order Passeriformes; family Meliphagidae; genus Entomyzon; species Entomyzon cyanotis. Next base: position 17,773,540 of record JAKEPQ010000743.1, on the reverse strand, counting down.
TCTCATGCAGACTTTTCTTTTCCCAAAGCCTTCTGAGGCTTCCACAGCTCCAGCTGAGAATCCAAAATTTCTTCATATCAGAAGGGTGGATTAATGCTAAGGAAACACAGAGGAGAACACCAAAGAGGTGCAGAAATAGAAAATACCAGAAAAGAGAGTTGTCTCATTTTGAAAGCTCTCCTCAAAATCTTTCCTAGGATGAAGACAGATCCTGCAGCTCAGAGTCCAGTGTTCCCAACCTGAGCAGTGGCACCATGGGATGTCCAGCAGAAAATCAGGTGTACCCAGAGCAGAGCACCAGGGTGATGCCCAGGAACAGGGGATGCCCAGAAGAGGCTGTAATTAATGCCACAATTAACACAAGCTCCCAGTAGGATCTGATTATTAGAAGATGCCTCTGCCCAAATCAAGGTGCAGACAAGACCATATGCCAAAGTCAAGAGTACAGATTTTATTTAACGATAAATTTGAGGTAGAGAAGGGGAGAAGGGGAGAGAGAGAGAGTTTTGAGCCACATAACTGCATTCTCTAAGCCCTCCCAGCCCCAGTTCAGCAGCTCCACACTCCAACAGGACAGGAGGGAGAGAAAGCTGTGGCTGCAGCCCCAAGGAATTCACTGATCCCTGCACACAACACTAACCCCAAGTTCTCCAAACTTTCACAGCCTGAAACCAAAGGGATCAGCATGGCTGGGACAGGTTTTGTTCTTGAGAACATCTGGCCAAGACCCCCAGATCCAGCACAGAGGAATCAGCCTTTTCTGAAAAAGGCTTTAGCCACGCTCAGCCTTTGGCCAGAGCACTGGGCCTCATGAGAGCCCAGAAGTGACCACTCATCTTTATTGTTTATATTTAACACAGCATAAATTTCTGCAAAGAATTAGTATGCTGGCCAAACCCAAAAGAGGATTTTACAAAGGAAGCTCCAGGACTCTCATTAATTGGATGATGAACAGCTTCCAATATTAGAGGACAAATAGGAACAGCCCCAGAGAGGAGAGGCAGGCATCCTGCCCTTCTGAAAGCAGGAATATTTTGTCACACTGTCATCAGATACAATTTCTGATGTAGAGTTAAATAACCTTTACTTTCATCCCTCCAGTGTAAAAGATGAAAATCTTTTAAAAGTGAGAGTCCCAAAGAAATGTAAATACAGTGTATTCACTACTGACATTTCAAAAGAATTTGCCCCACCAGTGGAGACAGCTATTCTCTATTATCAGGTTTCCTGCCAGTCACGTTGATTAAAGTTGATAAATACTGCAAGCCACTTGGGGTAGGCTAAAGGACACAAAAGAAAAATGTAACTTATTTGAAAAGGACCATATTCCTTGGGAAATGGAAAGCAGACCATATTTGCCTGCATTTCTCAACTTCAAGCAGAGCAAATTCCCCTATTTAAATTTCTCTTTTTTCTTCCTCCCCATTTTCCTAGAAGTGATACACACTTAGAAACTGTAATTAATGGAATAGTGCTCTGCAAGGACAGAGCAGTGAGAGACTGAAAAGGCAGCACAGTTTCTCTCCATTCATACAGCATTGTTTATTAAACTTGGGCAATAAATGACAGTTCACTAAACCAGTTGGTGAAATTTGGGGTGCAGCAGTAGCTGCACCCTAAAGGAACATGAACCCTTCAGGAATTTTGGGATGATTTTTGGCAGGCTAAGATGCCAGCCCAAAAAGCAAACTGCTTTTGAAAGGGTGCCATATATACTCTCTGAATATTAATATACAAAAGGCAGAAGATCAGTTTGATATAATTGATAGGGTCAAATCAACCATAAAGGTTCTTCTGATTGCCATTGTATATGCATTATTTTTAATCTTCTCAAAATCTTCAGCAGAAGTGGGTAATAATTTCAGAATTAACTTTAGAAAAGCACTGATTCCTGTTTGCCATCAAGGCAAGAGAAGGGAGCAATACTCCCACAGAACCAGCTGTGGAGAGGATAAGCTAACTGGTTTTGCTTTTAACATGAACTAGCAAAAAATGTTGATGCAAAATATTGGGAAAAACTGGAAGAAAAGGAATCCAGGAACATTCTGTCAAATGATGAGCTTCCACTAGACATCACTGGAGATAACTGAGGGGAGCACAGGAATGTCCAGGAGCAAGAAATTCAAATCAAATAGTATTTTCTAGGAAACCTTCCTTCCTTATCCTGTCAAATTTTCCGGAAGAATACTTTTCTAACTTGACTGAATATTGCAATTACAGGAGTAGAAAGGACAAGATGGTAGAATCCAAGCTGGATTTCTTGTGGGAAAAAAAAGCCCCAAGCTTGAAAGTTACTCAAATTTACTGTATAAAAGAAGAAATGAAACTCCTCGTAATTGAATTGAATTTTCTAGTTAAGCAAAAATCTTATGTTTATAATAAATGATTAATTAAATTCACTCTGTGACCGTAAAAGTATTCGATGACCCACACATTTTTGGCTAATAACATGAAATCTACTGCCAGCAGAATATATTGATTTAAACTTCTGGGGTTTTTACAAAGGCCTGCAGAGCCTTAAAACTCAAAAAATGATGTGGATTTGGAAATTCTGAGCTAAGCCCAGTTTGCATTAGTATTTTAAGAGCATCATGCATGCATTTACCTCTCTGAGCTTATTGTTTAGCTATATATTTCCTACAGCAGCTGGAGTGCTTGGAAATGGAATGCCATAAAACTTCATGAAATTCCTGACAAACCATAAAAGAAAGCAAACCAGTCCCACTCCTGTATTCCTTTGGCACAAAACCAAGGGGTTTTTATAATGAAATTCTTTTTAAAGTGCACCAGGTGCCAAAAGGAACGTGCCTATTTAAGTATCTCTCAGTCTACCACTGCAGAAATCTAGCTGAGAAAACTTGGGTACCTTTTACAGCAATTTTAGAGCAGCTACCTTGGGTCTACTTCTCTGTTTGGATGCTTATCCATCATAAAAATCACAGTGCACAGAATCAGATTACAAACCCTAATGAGGATTCTACATATGTGGCTAAATGTGCCATTATAATTAATTTAGTCAGAAAATCGTTCAGTGTTAGCAGAGGGAGAGACTCTTTTAGAAATCCTGGCATTTTCCTGTAGGCTTAAAAGAGTTCTCAATAAAGAAACACAATATGATCACAGAATCCCAGAATCATTTAGGCTGGAAAAGTCCTCCAAGGCCACCAAGTCCCAGCTGTGCCCAATGGGCACCTTGTCCCCAGCCCAGAGCCCTGAGTGCCACAGCCAGGCCTTCCTGGGACACCTGCAGGGATGGGCACTGCAAACCTCCCTGGGCAGCTCCTGCCAAGGCTGAGCACCCTTTCCATGCAGAAATTCCTGCTGCTGGCCAAGCTGAGCCTCCCCTGGCCAGCCTGAGGCTGTTCCCTCTCCTGCTGTCCCTGTTCCCTGGAGCACAGCCTGACCCCCCGGCTGTCCCCTCCTGGCAGCAGCTCTGCAGAGCCACAAGGTTCCCTGAGCCTCCTTTGCTCCAGGCTCAGCTCCTTTCCAGCTCCCTCAGGAATTCTCCAGCCCTTCCCAGCTCTGTTCCCTTCCCTGGACACTCTCCAGCCCCTCCAGGACTCTCTGGCCCTGAGGAACCAGAATGCACACAGCCCTCGAGGTGTCCCTCACCAATGCCCTGCTCCTGCTGCCACACTGTTTTTGCCAGGTGCCATTGCCCTTCTTGCCCACCTGGGCAATGATGCAGCAGTGTACAAATGGTCAAGATCTTATTGCACCCACAGTTCTTTGCTCCATTTCCAGAGCAATTATATTTTTAACACATTAGCCTATAGTGTTTAGAGCTTTTCATATCATAATTTTGGTCATGAACTGGGGTGAGAAACACCTGATGAGTTCCATGAGATGAAACTGGTGATGGGGCTCTTGCAGAAAAGGGGATGACCCCAGTGCTCTTTAAATCAGGAGAAGCCATGGCAGAAAAAGAAATTTCTGCAAGCTATTTGAGCTTAGATTATGGCACATATATTAATATAAACCAATGGGAACTCTACTCTACTAGCAATTGTAGCAAGATGTCATTTGCTCAGGATTTCCTACATGCAGGCTTGTTTCTAGCAGAAACTGGTGTCTTACACAGCTCCTGAGTCTATCTGGCAAGTTCCCTGTATATAAAAACAGATTTTTTTTTTCTAAATTGGCGTGCAGAAAAAAGAAAGCAGAAAATTCCAGGGCTGCAGGCCAGTAGTCTGCCAAAAGAGCTTGAACAGTTCAGATCATGGAAGCAACATGAAGAGCACCTTGAGTGCTCCAAAGCAATTACAATCCTGATAGCTGCAGATGAAATGAAGCAAAATGTGAAAAATTTATCTTCATGTACGCTTTTCTACATAACAGAATGGCTTCCATTTATCTTACTTCTTTCTCTGCTAGACAGATTAGTTAGCTGGCTTCAGAAGCAAAATATGAATGAGCTGACAAATTGTTCCCTTTGACTTTTGCGCAGTCCAAGTGTAAATACCAGATTTAACATTTAATCATTTAAAACAGTGGATCTGGCTACAAGTTAAGATGTGAATATATTAACCCAAATGTGCTGTCAGTACATGGAGAGGAGTTTTGCTTTTCACATGGACTTTAAAGGCATTATGAGGATAAATAAGTATCAGCACCTTAATTTTATCCTACACGTGACCCTACTGAATTCAGACACGGGAAAAACACACAAAATCATTTATTGTTTAATCCATTAGAAAACACAAGGATAAAACAGGAAATTCACTCAGTGCAAAGCATGGTAGATGTAAAAACACAAGCCAAGACTGTGCCTTATTCATCTTTACCCCCAGTTAAAGGTATTCACTCATCTGGAGTTTTAAAATACTTGGCCAATCATCACTTGCCTTAGTTTTTCTGAACAATCCCTTTGAGGACACCCTGTGTACATCTCTTCAATCATATCTTTAGAGACAGGAGTTCAAATAAATCCTGATTATGTCAACAGAAAAATAAACATCACTGTCTCATGACAGTACCAGGCAAGCAGTGGTTGCATCACTGAATATAGGGATTATTAAAATGAAATTATCAAAGTTTACCCCAAGATGGGTAATAGGGACACATAAAAATCATGACTGCTCTAATGTTTTTACTGTTTCATTTTGAGACATCTTAAAAGACCTAATCAGGCAAATTTTTTAGCCCCTAAAAATTCAATTTTTTCACAGAAAGTCTCAAGTAAAAGCACAAAGATGTTCAAAATCCTTTCTGGCTTGTGAAGGTCTTTACCTTCTCTTTTAAGTTATGATATACAGTTGTATAGGCTGCTATATGTAACTTTGTGCTTGTGTTTCAGGCACAGATGTGCCTAATATTAAAATCTACATATTTTCAGTCAGCTGTTGATGAACATTTTCAGCCTTCTCATTGATCAGCTGAACACCAAAGATTATCTTCTCCTTCCACATGCACCTTCAGCAGGTGTGAATCCCTAGGTTTGGTGGTGTCCATGATTCCAGAGGTCTTTCCAACACCCAAAATCTCCATGAGGCTGAATGCCATGGCAGATTTGACTGACACACATTCTGTGTGTCCTGATGCTTGGTGATATCATCCTTTATTTATCACCCTTAGCATCTGTGCTCCTGAAGAGTTAAACCTCCTCAGACTCTCTTCCTGGCTTGCTAAGAATCTTTCAAAAAAAGGAATTTAAAAAAAAAAGGTTGCAACCCTATTCCTCCAATCCCTCATGCATTGTCAAAAGAGCTATTAAAAATCTGTTCTAGAAATCTACAGGCTCTCCTGGAATGCTCTGGAGCTATGCCGTGAATTTAACTTACAAAGGAGACGTTCCGGTCTGATTGCTCCAGCCTGTGGTTTTCTGTATCATAAACTGAAAATTCTCTCTCTGTTTTAGACATTTTAATCTCAACTCCCCACGAGCACTGGAAACTGGGCTGACCCGACAGATATTTTCCAGGCCTCTGTTCATTTCCTTCCACTGTATCTTGCTTGTCCAACTGCTTCTCTTCTTGATCTCTTGCTATTTTTGTTCGCTGAAATTCTTTTCCCTGACATTTTTAGTTTCTATCGTCTGATATTAAATAAAAACCAAGCCACAACAGTCAAACCTGTCTCGTGCCCCCTTGTACAGTCTGACTTTTAATATTTGTGTGCAGAGCTCTGACTTCCAAAGCTGTTCAGAGGGAAACTCCTCCAGAGGCAGCAAGGTCTGGTGGCCAGCCTGGGGAGCAGGAGGTTGGAGCTCCTTTCCAGCTGACCTTCCCTGCAAGAGGATGCTATAAACTGATTCTGTGCCCTTCTGACTCTGTGTGCCTGGCTCCAGGAGCTTTTCTTGTAAATCTTTAGGGACCTGCATGGTTTGGGTTTTTTTTTCTTTCCACTCAGAGTTGGCCCATCGTTAGCACGGAGAGCCCACGACCTCACTGGAGTGTTACTGGGCTGACGCACTGAGGGACCTGTGGGGTAAACAGAGAGATGTTTTTGTTCTGGAGAGAAGCAGATCCTGTACCACCTTCACAGAATCCATCTCATTCAGAACATATTGCTCCCTAATCACGTGCATTGAAAAGATTTGTACAACATTATCTCCAGACTGAGCCCTACAGAAAGCTGTTTCAATAAATACAGACGAAAATACAAGTTCAAGCTTCTTTTTTCCCTCTTCCCCATCTTTTTTTTCTTTTTTTCTATTTTACTAAGGGCTTCCTTCTGTGCAGATCAACTTTTTATTCTGGAGATGTTAACGTGAGCCAAGAAAATTGATTTGGCAGTAAAGAGATTCCAGTGGAGCAGTGGATTCCTCCTCCTGCCCTGCCAGGCACCACCACCACCACGGCCCAAAGCCAGAGGGAAATGGGGTTTGTCCATGGCCAGGGGGATGCTGAACTCCCCAGTCCAGAGGGAAATGGGGTTTGTCCATGGCCAGGGGGATGCTGAACTCCCCAGTCCAGAGGGAAATGGGGTTTGTCCATGGCCAGGGGGATGCTGAACTCCCCAATCCAGAGGGAAATGGGGTTTGTCCATGGCCAGGGGGATGCTGAACTCCCCAGTCCAGAGGGAAAGGGTTTGTCCATGGCCAGGAGGCTGCTGAGCTGGAGATTCACCGTGGCACCCACGAGGAGGGGCCAAAACCACTCAAATGAGGTGGGCAAAAAGCAGCAGCATTCAGCCTTGCTTTTGCCTTCCTATTTCCCAGGATGTCTGAAGGATCCTGGGCTGTGCCAGCAGCAATGCTGATTGAGGCTGACATTCTAAACTGAGCTCACAGAAGGTTCCTGGAGCCTGGGCTTTCATCAGCAAATGTGGCCATTTCCATTTGCATTGGTTCCCTCAGACTTCCCCTAGTGCTGAACAAACTCTGTTCTCTCAAAACCACATTGCTCTGACAGCCAGGACTGGTTGTCTAAATGAAAATGCAATGTATTTCCTCATATTTGTGTTTTCTACATCCACGTTTCTGTCTGGGGAGCAATTTGTAGTGCAGATACCTTTTGAATTACTCGTACTCATCAGTGATTCAGTAAATAGGGTTGTTGATTATAAAATCAGGGTTGTGCTGATCAAACTTTTCCAATGACAGACCATAATTCAGTCAAGAACTGGATTAAGGTTGCACTCAAAAGCCTTAATCACTAATTATTCTACCCCTAAACTGAGGATGGTGAATGAAATTAAAAGGACTACAAAAAAAAAATTAGAGACTACTGTAGAAAAAAATTGGTCAAAGTAAAAATTAGGCATTTTGCAGGAAGTTTTGATTTTTTTTTCTAAATAATTCCTCCACCTCAACATATGTACCAATCTTCTGTAAATACAAGAAGTGAAGAAAATGCCTTCATTCTTAATCCTATATCAAAATGTCAATACCATCTAACCTCAACAGATTAGAGTTTTTTTAAATAGTTTTAGAAAATTAGTGCAGTTTTTGCTGTCTAAATCTAGTTTTCTATACCAAGATCCCTTTTTCTCTGTGCTGCTATGAACCAATTTTATACTTATGTCGTGAATATAAAAGAACTACAAATTTAAACAAAGCACACATGTAGGAATGAAGGTTTTTTGAAATAAGACACTTCAAAATCACCTTTCTCAGGCATTTTTCATATCTGTCAGCATTTTATAAAATGCTTTCTTATTTAAATTGTTACTGTAATTGCTTAGAGATTCTTAAGGAGATTCTTAGCCGAGCATTATTTTGACAAGAACGGCCAGCAAAAGAGGAGTTCTGATCAGCTCCTCTGACGACAGCTTTCAAAAGGGTTTTTCACTGTACCAGGAAATGTTTCACAGGGAAAAAGCTTTGCAGGGAGAAATACATCTTTTTGAAAGTATAGTTAGACTGCAAAATAGTACCCTGGGGCACAGGCAGAAGTTGCAATACTTATGAGGAGCATTCAACAGTTGGAGTGGGAAACAGAATATCCTGAAATACCAGAATGATGGAAAACACATTGCTCTCCCCATCTGATCTCCCGCTTCCTGCAGGAGGTTTTTCCTGGTATATATATTTCCTTTTCTATCATCTAAACCTGATTGCAATGCTTCATCCCGGTGGGGAATTACAGATGCAGTGAAATCATGCAAGGACCCAAAAAGACAAATAACTGAGTACTTGAATTTCAGCTGCACCGAAAAAAATGCCTGTGCACATTTAAAATTCTGATGTAAACAACTCTTGATGCTTGGAGTGTGCTAATGTACAGGTTTAGTGATTTTTAAATGTCTTTAAAATCTTCCAGGAGGTTAAAACTGTGAAGCTCTCCAGCTCCAAGTAGCAGATTTTTAAAGGGAAAAGACATGGTATTGTTTGAATTTCACTTGACATGTAATTTGGGCTATAATTTAAGATATCAGGCTGTAATTTGCTGCAGGAAGCACCACGTAGGCCTGGTGTTATAACATGTCACCTCAGGAAAAAAGCCATAAAGAACTATGGCTTTTCAAATATTTGGTCATGTTTCTTTATAAATATCAGAAATAGTAAGAAAATGTTTTCCAGCCCAGAGCTATTTGTTTGACATTTCCCACAATGAATATGTTCTATTTTATATCAGTGCAGCTGGAATCCACCTTGATAATGATATCACCTGAGAGCTTTTCCTCACTCACCCAGGTCCATACTTAATAGGCAGCTGAGATCATAGAGATTTTATGATATAATGCAATAGATAATCAAACCCAGCGAAATTACCAGCGTTGGAAATTAACTCCACCTTTATAGCAGAGACTCTTGAGGTTAAAAAATGCAGCAGAATGCCATGTAATGGAGGAACATAAATTTCACACACACTAAAAATGCATATGAATAACATCTTTAAGGTGCGTTTATATTCATCTAAAATGAAAGCAAACAAAGTAATACATTTTCTAGAGAGGCTGAACATATTAATTTCCCTGAGAATGCTAAATTTATCTCTAACCTGTTTTCTCCAAGTGTGCTGATGTGAATTGGAAAAAAACAAGCAATCTTCTGATCAGCTTTCACAGCACTTCTGTGGTCCCAAGCCAAGAAAGGCAAGGCAGGATTCTCTTCTTCTCTATTCCCAGAGGAAAAAAAAAAAAAAGAATATGAGTTATATTAATGTAAACTGTACAGAATGAACACTCTAAATATGAATATGTTTGTCAAGACCTGGAATGTCAATGCTGGAAGGAAGTCACTTTGTGTGCTAAATGGTGGGATGGGGAATGTGTAGGAATCAGCATAGCACAAGGAAGTTTTAACTTTAGAAAGCTGTAGATTGCCTTGCTCCCCTCCTGAGCCAGTGAACCTCCAGCTTCACAGCTAAAACCCACCCTAAACTCCCCCTCTCTTTAGAAAAATACATTTAGATTCCTCGTGGCAATCCATCTTCATGAGTTTTTGGGTATGAGGAGAATCTTGTCCTTGTCGCTGTTGAGCTGCTAGCAGAGAAAAAGACCTGGATTCTCAGCGTGGCATAAAAAAGAGAGCTTTTATTATTTAATTCCAACTTATATAGATTTTTCAGAGGTCACTCAGATTGGTCAGTCAGAAACCTCCCCCTAGGCCTGATGGGCCAGGCCTGAACTGTCCAAATCTCGAGACTGTTTTTAATAACATCCAAACTTTATCTTTGTTTATAAAACACAGGAGAAAAATTCTCATGGGAAAGACCTGTGCTAGCCACATGTCCTGGCAAATCTCCCCTGGAACTGAGGTTCTACTACAGCTCTTCTACCAGCAGCCCTTCAGCTCCTCTCCAGTGCCAGCTGCCAAGGGGAACCTTTTCGGGCCAGGCTGGAGATCAGGAAAGGCTCTTCCCCCAGAGGGTGCTGGCACTGCCCAGGCTCCCCAGGGAATGGTGACATTCCCAAATCTGCCAGAGCTCCAGGAGCCTTTGGACAGCACTGCCAGGGATGCACAGGCTGGGATTGCTGGCTGTCTGTGCAGGGACAGCAGCTGAGCCATGAGCCTTGGGGATCCTTCCAAACCAGAACATTCCATGATTCCATCATCTATTATGGTCTCCTCTAGGATGACAGTGGTCAGCAGCAAGAAGCAAAACATGGAGAGCTGCAGCCCCACTTCTTTCTACTTCTAAAATAATGAAACAGAATGCAATGGGATGGAAAATAAGATTAAGGCTATCTGTAAACAACTTTGTGTGCAGTTGTTCTGCAGGCAGCAAAATTTGCATGGAATGTCCCAGAGGAGATGGAGATTTTGTGCAGGTCAAGCTGAAGATCTCCACAGCAATATCACAGCAGGGATTCTCCAGATCCCAGACTGTGCTGGACTTCAATGACATTAAATCGAAGCTGATTGGTAACAGGGAAAGCTAAGGATTAATTAAGGATTAATGAGGAATGTGTAGGAATTAGCAAAGCAGAAGAAAAATACTAAGACTGAAAATAAAGTTAGCTCAACTCCAACTTGAGGTAGATTAAAATATCAATCAATATGTGAGTCGATATATTGTGAAGAAAATTCCATCTGAAATAGGAAACAGCATTAAACGACTCTGGTCTTACTCTATTATACTTCCTTTACAGTGTAAGGGAAAAATGAAGGTTGATTTTACAGAATGGCAGGGTGGGTGAGGCTGGCATGCCCCCAGGGCTCCTGTGGTGCCACCTCCCTGCTCCAGCAGGGCAGCCCAGAGCACAGGGCACAGCAGTGTCCATGTGGCTCTGCAATATCCCCAGGGAGGAGACTGCAGAGCTCTGGGCACAGTGTGCTCAGGGCTGGCACTGCCCAGGGAAGGAGTTGTGCCTCCTGTGCAGGGGGAGCTCCCTGGGCTCAGTCCTTGCCCATGGCCTTTCATCCCAATTCTGGGGACCCCAGAGCAGAGCCTGGTCCATCCTCTGACACCTCCCTTCAGATGCCTTTTACACTTACATTAATTATAAATATTACAAACTTATAAAGGTCTAAGTTTAAACCTATAAACTAACATTAGTTTAAAAATCCTTAAACTTATAAAGGTACATTAGTTAAATTGCATGGAGTGGCTAAACTAATGAGCTACAAACATGAAGAAATATGAGGAATTTTCTAAATATCCCTTTTTTTGGAGCTTTGTGTGCAGAAAGCACAGGGGGCTCATGGGCAGTGTGTGAGGTCACTGAGCTGCTCTGGAGGAGCCACAGCAGACTGGCCTTCAACCAGAGCTAGACAGAATGTCCACAGAACACCCTACAGACATTTAAGGCCAAGCCATGCCATGGCAGTTCCCCTGGAGATGCCTTTAGTCCCAGCATCTGGAGATGCCTCTAGTCTGCAAGGCAGGCGCACAGGAGCTCTGGGCAGGCAGCAGCACCAGCTCCTCCCTGGAGCAGTGCTGGGATGGCTCTGCGAGCTGCTCACCTCGGGGTTCCCTACTGAGGATGTGCTAGATTTCCCCAGCACATCCTGGCTGCCCCGGAGGCTCCTGGCTGTGCAGAGCTCCAGGAAAGCTGAAATCCTCTCCCAACATTTGGTTCTTCTCGGAGCAGCTGACGGTGCTGCTGACACACCACCAGGGTTAATAATGGCTGCTTTTCATAAGTGCTGCCACTCCTAACCTTCTACCTCGGTTTTCTTTCCCCATCCTGGCAGCAAAATAGAACACAGATGGAACAAAGAGTGATACCAGCTAATTTTAGTTTTAAGTGGGCATTTTCCCACAGTCTTCAGAATATCTAGGATTTAATAGCCAAGCAAATATGAAATACATTTTTTTTTCAAATTAATTAGAGCCTGTCCTTCTAATTAATCAATTTGGAAACTTTTGGGAAGATGGAATTATGCCTTGCTTTCTGAAATTAAAAGATGGCTAATCTGAATATCTCACAAAAAAAAATTTAATTTATTCCAGCTCAGATGGTTAAAAAGTAACTCCCATTCTACAAGATGTCTTTTGGCCTTAAAGAACTATGAAAGTTCAACATTAATCAGGCAACATGGGAGTCTGCTTAAGAAAAGCTTGAGAGGACAGCAAGCTGATTATTTTATAAATTTTCTCATCTCCTGCAAGAACTCCATTTTCAAAATGAAAATGAACACAGATGATCAAATATTTTTATATGCATAAAATCCCAGTGAACTGCCAAGAGGATTTTATTCATGTAATAAAATGATTTATTGCCTCCCATGTTGAATGTGTGCTCTAAAATGGGGACTGTGGTGGCAAAACAGGCAATTTGGGCTCCATATATAGGAATTATTTTGTATCTGTGTGCCTATTTTTGCCTATATTAAAAAGTCACACCAAATAACCAAATTTGGGGCTCAAGCAATTTAATGCATTCTTTTAAAGCAATGTAAACTTCAAAAAGCTTTCCCCCCCCCCAAACATATGTGACTAAAACCAAAACTATCCTTAGGAATGACATAATGCCCTAGTCAAAATCTTGACACTGGGGAGAACAAATGGCTGTAGAAAGAGATCCAACCCTGATCAAGTATTTCACAGCAGAATGGCTGTCCCGGACTCCAAAGAGCAAGAACATCTGGTGCACATTAAAAGAAAATTGTTCATCCCCAGTGCTGGTAATTCAAGCAAACAAAGAGTACTTTGGTCATTGCTTTATTTTGGTTAAAGCACTGGATTTTTAAGCACACCCTACACCCTTCACCCAGAGCAGACTGGGCTCTGGGCTGCTCAAAGCTCACTAAAAACCAACACTCCTCAGGATTCTCCAAGCCCAACTGAATTATCTCGAAGCAGCAAGGCTTAGAAAATTTAGTTTTGCTGGTTTTATCCACTGGAATTAAAAAGTCAATCCCAAATCAGCTAATTTTGGTGATGATAAGAAACTTTCAAAACAAGTTTATTTTAAAAAAAATGGAAAAATTGCCATTTAACTTTTCTGTGTGCTGGAGTCAAATTACATTTCTCAGTCTCTAATAAAATGTGCACTTGGTCCTAAGCATGTACCCTTTATTTATTACTGCTTGGCAGCCTCAGGGCCGTTAATCTGCTCATGTGCAATTGGTGTGTGTGATACACAACATCATTGCATTCTGAGCATGACACAGGCTGCAGCTAAAGTCTTATTCCTTCAAGAGCACGCAATTATGGAGCATGATTAAATTACTTTGTCATTTATTAGAGGACTTACAAAGCCAGCAAGCATTTAAAAGATATTACCCCAGCATTCTTTCATGGTGAGCTGTGCATTTCCCATTTTCTCCCAATGCACATCCATATGTACACAGCAAACAGGGGTTTTTGCTATGTTAAAAAGTATTTTTATTGAGAGAGGAATATTGCCGATGCTAAAATGCCACTACAGATTATTTATTTGTATGAAATGTAATCTGCACCAACCCAAAACTCCAGGGACTCTTATCCATGACTATACTTTTTAAAAAATACTGTGTCAACAGATTCTGATGAACAGAACTTTCTTATCACTCTTGGCAGACTTTCATTCACAGCATGAGATAAGAAAAAAGGAGCTTTATTATAAGTGTTTCAAACTGTGGTTTATACAAACTCCCTCCCCCAATTCTATTTATTCTATTACCAAGTGAAAAAGTGAGGAGACTGTAAATAAATGTGAATTGTGCTATTCTGATCTCTCGACTCAGCTTGTTAAAAAGCTGATACAATAACAAATGAAGTGTTAATTTGTGTTGCTTTACAATTTCTGCTTTGCTCCAATTCATCTACATAAACACAAAGTAGAATTTAGATCTCATTCCTACATGCCTTTATACCCTCACACTGTATAACAGATCTGATTAATGGGAGCACCCTATATCAGCCCAGAAACTTCCGTGAAAACAAGAATATTTGATTCAGCACTGGTTTTCCTATTGTCACAAGCAAGAATATCTGCTTTTTTTTTTTTTTTTTGTTTACCCAGAAAAATTTTAAGAGGAAATAAGAGCAGTAGCGGAGAAAAAAGAAAATGTAATGTGTATTAATGAGAATTAGACAGCTCTCATTTCCTCAGGGTTGAACATTCTAAAGCTTAAATTTCCTTCCCTAAATGAGTAAAGTGTTAGTCCTGCCTGGTGCTAACTGCAGAAGGATTTAAACAGATGCAGAAGATAAAGACTCATCTTCTGTCAAAAGAGGAAAGGTTCATCCACATAATTATTGACTTCAGGAAGCTTCCAACCAGATGGATAACTTCAAGCACAAATTATTGATCCACTTTTCGACTTAAGCAGGAACTTAAATACTTGCCTAATTATTTTGAATTATGTCTGTGAAAAGGCAAACAAGATGCAAAGACAGCCTGACGGTGCAAGGCCATGTTTTCTGTATCTGGACAGCTCAAATACCACCATCTGTTGCTTTCCCTAAAACAATCCAAAGTAATAAAGACACCCTGCCTATTCTGATTACGTGTGAGTCATGTTTTGAGGAAACATCAGAGAAATGTGGGCAGCAGCAATGTGTCAGTTGTAATGAGCCTCCTCTACAACAACCCCTTGCAAAGTGAAAATGAAACTCATTCACAAGTTTTTGAAACTCAGGGATGCAAATACACAGAGAGCAAGAGGTTAATTATACTTTAGTCGACCTTCAAACAAAACTAGTTCAAATTAGTCCAAATAACATGTTCTAACCCAAAATGTTTCTTCTAATGTAATTTTACATTTTAGCTCAGGCTTTCTAAAATATATAAATATTGGAGGTTTTATATAATATGTCAAACCAAGACATTTATTATGCAATCACTCAGATACAGTGCATTTGTGGTTTGCTCTCCTACCTTGTTTCTACACCCCATTCAGAGCTTTAAGGAATTGCTTTATCATGGACTCCAACTGCAGGTGTATCAGTTGAGTACAATTAAATATGAAGGACACACAGTGTTTCCAATGTCCCAGAAGACTCTTTTCTCAGTCCAGTTTTTCCAGCATTACTTGTTGATATTAAATAAATATCCCAGGCTTCTGTCTCCTGTTTCAGTATAAATTCTTCCACCAGATGAGGAACATCCTAGAAATCCAGAAGACCAAATGCAGCAGTTGTCCCCCTGTACTGGAGCTGAGTAGGACTTAAAGTACTTTCCTGCTTCCTGTTTCTGCATCATCTCTTGATTTTTAAACCAATCTGTTTTTTACTCCCAGACCTAAGGTTTTCTTTTCCCTCTTGGCTGCTGCTGAGGAAGAAATCCACCATTGCTTCCTATCTTTTTCTCATTTCAAAGCAGAAAATGTAGAGTTCATCACCTGGAATTTACTAATTCCTCGACTGCAGATGGCTTTGCCTTTCTCCATTGCCATTTGTGTGCTTCCTCCTGCTTTTCCATCCCTCCTGCTGCTCCTCTTTTTTTCCAAAGAGCACAAATACACTCATGCTCAAGTGTCCTGAAGCTGTGTCTGGATCCACTGTGACTCACCAAAACCCTTCTCCCTTTACATGTATTTCAGATTTTAATTCAACAGGCTAAAAGGTTGCCTACGACATACAGAATGCATTTTTTACCAGCCAAATATTTGAAGATTATGATGATATAATGTTGTGTCTATATACTACTCCTTGTCAGATGTAGAAATGAAAGCTATACTCCAGTTAAACTACTTAATTTGGACATACAAAAAGGATAAATGATGAAATATTAGCATGTGCACTTTGAGGGGCCTCTTAGGGATGTTACAGTTCCCAAGTTTCCTTCTTGTCTAAAATAGGATTTACAGGTTTTTAATAGAATTTAGATGGGTTTAAAATCTCCATATATGAGTTGTACTTTTACTGATTTATTGCATGAATTTCCTGTTGAATTTTTATGTGACACTTGATCTCCCCTGAGGGACCTGTTCAGTTCTGATTGGATAATGCAAATTTCCAATGGAGATTGAACACAAATGAGTATGAAATTGATTTATTATAATAAGGGAAATTGAGGTCTGAGGTCCTGCTTCTCTTCTCTTTTCTCCCCCAGCCAACCCCAGACTGTCAATGAAGGGGTTTCTTGTGACAGTTTGCCAACAAAGAACAAAGAAAATTAAGAGCACATTTCTCAATTACACATTGGAAATTAGATAAAATATTGCTCCAAACTTGTTTGACTCCATGTGCACAAGAGAGTTGTTGGAATAGTTTAACACAGCTCTAATCACATCACCGAGGAGCCAGTGTATTGTCTTACACAATTTCTGCAGAATTCAAACTCATTAACAAGTTAATGGGAAACAGCCTTTGTCAAAACCATGTGTTCTCTTCTCCACCTTGGATTATTAATTCTTAGCTGCTGTAAATGGAGATGGTGGACTGCAGTACAGGGTGTTTGCTGGCACTCACAGGCGCAGCCTCACTGGCACACTGAGCTTCATCCACAAAATACTAGCTTTGGCTGGTTCTGAAGCAATTCCAAAGGATCTGTGGTCTCCAGTGCTCCTTGATGGACACACAAAAGCTGGCTCTGCAGAGACTGAGCTCCTGCACAGACAGAACCACTTCTCCTGCCTGGATTTATGTGTCACGAAAAATTAGAGGGCTGTGATTTGCCCCAAAAGCAATTATGTACAGGGAATCATTGTCAGCCACACCATCAGTACAGGGAAGAAAAATCACTACCAGAATGGCTGGGGCATCCAGAGCTTTGATCCCACAACAAAGGCTGAAAAAATCTGTTTTCTTGAGTATGAACATTCCCTCACTAATGCAGACCCACATGTGCAGGAAGTTATACACCCTGAAACAACTGCTGCTATTTGTGCCTCTGACAGTCCCAATACATCTTTGAAAACAGTGGAAATACCAAACTCCTGTCAGAGAGGCTTAAGCAGAAATTCCATCAATTCCACAGCATTCACCATGTACTTTTTATCTGAAGTCAACTAACAATGTGAAACCTTCAATGTCATGGGCAGGGCTGGGCTTCTACCCTGTGGTATTGGGGGGAGCTGCAGGAGAGCTGGAGAGAGACAATTGCCAAGGGCTGCAGGGCCAGGAGACAGGGAATGGCTTCCCAGTGCCAGAGGGCAGGGCTGGATGGGATCTTGGGCAGGAATTGTTCCCTGGCAGGGTGGGCAGGCCCTGGCACAGGGTGCCCAGAGAAGCTGTGGCTGCCCCTGGATCCCTGGCAGTGTCCAAGGGCAGCTTGGCCATTGGGGCTTGGAGCAGCCTGGCACAGTGCAAGGTGTCCCTGCCAGGGCTGGGGTGGCACTGGGTGGGATTTCAGGTCCCTCCCAACCCAAACCATTCCATGGTTCTGTGTTATCCAGCCCAGAAAACCTCAACTTCAGTAATCAGACAGAGCCCATGACCCACAAGCCCAAACTTACAATGCATTAACTGAGCTTACTCTGAATCACTGTTAAAATTTTAGGAAAAATCCTCCACATTATATCCAAGAAAACCAAAAAGAAAAAATATAAAAGTTTCATGAAGAGCTGACCTGTGATATCTGCATTTGATTTAGCCCATTTATGTTTCCCTTTGGCTTAGTTCCATTGACTTGGTCATGGGTAGGCCATTGGTGCAGTTGTGAAGATCACACAGATCGCATCAACCCAAATTCTATCTGTGAAAATTGGGAGTGATGAATAAGGACCACAACGTAAAATGGCTTTTTGTTAAAAATAACCTGGTACATTTATCACTGCAGTTAATTCCCTTCCCTACAGTTTTAATAACAAATTGCTAAGTTTCCGACAGCAGCTACATCAGTGGGTGCAATATTTGTACTTCTTGCAACCATGTCCTGGAATCAATACTGCCACTTCGAAATGCAAATTTGTATTGAAAGAGAGATGAGAATGGGAGTACAAAACCCCCCAGAACACAGCCCTTGATCTCTTTGGTGGCTTTTAAAAGGGTTTCAGATTCTCTCTTGAAACATTCACCAAAGTTGGGCCAGAAGAAGTCAAAGTAATTTAGATCCAATCTCTCTTCAAAAATGAAATGAGCAGAAGTTTTATTAAAAGGAAATGAAGAGGAAATTGAACTTTCATATTTCATGGTGCAATTGTGATGACAGAAAACAATATTCATTGATAGAAAGTTTAGAAGATATTTATATGTCTATGCTGTTCTACTGGGGGAGTTTCTTCATAGTGGAGGGCAGATAATTTTTAAGAATATAATGGATCTGTAGCAGAATTACCTGTTGGATATTCCACATAAGGTCTGAATATAAGACTTGTTCCATTCTTAAGATGAGGAAGCAGAAACTTTAATTGAAATGTGTACTTTATGAGGAATTTCAGCTGGAGATGCTTATGGGTAATGTAAATTCCACCTGCAGAAAAGGTGCACAGTCCTGTAGCTCTCTGCAAAGGAAAACTAAATCACTTGAACTGAAATCCTGGGGCTGAGGAAGATTGTGATTGCAATGGAAATGCCATCATTCTGCCCAGCAGAACAGGCAGGAGGAAAAGGAGAAAACAAGCAGCCAGGCTCAGGTGTGAATCCCAGGTCAGCAGAGGAAAAAGTGAGATTTCTGTTGGGTTCCTAAAGGGGATGACATCCCTAAAGGTGATGTCCCATAGCTCATCTGCTGGGAGGGAAAGCAATGGCTTGAGAAGGTGACTCTTGTTCAGGGGCTGCTCCTTCTGATCTCTGAACTCACTGTTAAATCACCTCCCCTTCCACCTCCCCTCCAAGAAACTGCTGTGAACAACCTTTCTTGGACACTCTAGTGGGTGTTTAGGCACAGCTTTTCACAAATGTCCAATGATTTTGATCCCCTCCACTCCAGGCTACTGAAGCACTACTTACATGCAGCACGTCAAGGTAAGTGATTATTAAAAAGTTGCCTGGGTGACTCAATCTGGCCCTTTTTGAAGCCAACATCTGAAAAGATTGGCATCCTACAGGGAAATGCAAGCTACTATTTTTTTCCTCGTACTGCAGTGTAGCACAGCCTAAAAATGTTCATCTATGACAGGAGAAAGGAATGAAATTTCATTGTCACACTTTCTGCAATGCAAATGTAGGTAAAGCTCTGAGCTTAGAAAAAAAATTAATTAGTTTTAAAGTTTCCCAGTGTGGAAAAAAGTTCAAAGCTAAAGCTTTTCCATAAAATATTGCCTAAGAAAATTAGTCAAAATATTCTTTGATGAGAAAAGAGAGAAATCTATTCTGACTCACACAATTCAACAGAAAATAATGTGCTTTCCCTAATACACATCTACAACATCATTAGAGCTGCCAGAGAAAAGGAAGAATCTATATGTAATCAAGATTTACCATTGCAAACCAATGTTCTTAATGCTTCAATTTTAAGTGTGTACCTTGAAAATGTACTTTCTATTTAGCAGAATAATTCTCAAATACATGAAATACATTTATTATGCCTGTGTTGAAAAGAAATTATTCTCTACTTCAAAGCTGCTCCAGCTCATACAATAGACTGTGGTGCCCAAGAGCTGATGGTGAGTTGTGGCAAGAACAAACTGAATTTTGATTTTGGTTATAAAAAATACAGACCAAAACACTGCATGATGTTATTAACCTTTCTTGAGACAACTGTGAGTTAATCACACCTATAGCCACTATGAAAATCTTGGAAACACTGTCCCACTGATTTATCCATTTAGCAGTTGGGTTTGGATAAGTGAAGGACATCAAGAATAACATAAAAAATATTACATTAAGATAAGACTTGCAGAGGAGGCCATGCAGGCAGGTGGGAGGATGATGGCAGCTGAAAATCAGCAGACTGACACTGATTAATGAAAATATAACAAAAATTAAGTGACAGAGAAATGAACCTGCAGACGCAAAAGAGCTTCTATGTTATTTTTAAACTAATGAAAAGAGCAAGAATAGATTTTCCAGGTCTTTCAAATGCAGAAGGACCTTGTGTGCAGCATGTTCAGACATTTTCAAAACATCAGGTTTTATGGGTCAATTGCAGTTTTCCAAAGCATCTGAAAATATTCCAGAATGGAATGGATTTGGACATTCTGGAATGTGAATACAGCCACTGTGAATACAGCCAGCTCATAACATTTTCCAGAATTCTTTCTATCCACATGCAAACATTCTGCTCACACGATGTGTATTTAGTAATGATGCTCATTATCTTCCCATGGAATCCTTAAGAAATATTGTATTTCTTGGACAGAGGCAGGGAGGCAAGTTAAGGAGATGTAGGAATTATGACCAGAATGAAGATAAGTGGGTGATAAGCATTTGTTCTGTGGTGGTTGGACAGAGAACAAATTCCTAATGATCACAGAGACTCAGAAATGGCAACACTCCTTCCCAAGGCTCTTTTGCATGCAAAGATTCCAGAATAATCAGGAATGTAAACTCAGAAAGTAAAAAAATAAAAATGCACAATAAACGAAAATTTCATCACTCCCTCCAACATGGAGAAAGAGGCCACATTCTAAACTGCCTTAACATGAAATTAATTCCGAGCATGAGGAATGTCTCTGACATCTCAGTCGCCGTTTTCCTGTTTGTAAATTATGAGGTGTTCACTCCTCTCTGGGGATTGAGCTTTTAATCACACAGATGTCCATTATAAATCCTCTGTTTACTTAGGAGTATAATAGGTGAACTCACAGCATCTTTGTGCTACAATAAATCTGCAGGCTCAGACAGAATGCTCATGATTACCTTCTAAATTCTTTCAAGGTCATTCTACATGATTTCATGCTACATAACATCCTTTCTCAGTCCATTTCACACTGAGAAAAGATCATGATAAACATTGATTTTTCCCTGCTGGTATTGCTGAATTCCATCACATCACCCCACCACATGCACACTCTGATACATCATATTTTAGTCATCTGATTCTAAGTTCTTGTGTGGAAACCAAATATTCAAAAGGCCGAATATCCTAAGGGAAAAAAAAAAAAGCTTATTTGGAGCAATTATTTGAAGATTAGACTGAAAAAAAAAATGAGACGAAATGGGTGTTCCTTCCAGTGGGAAAAGCATTACTGGAAGTAGATAAATGCACAAAAAGCCACGCTTCAAATTGCTGAGGAATTTAAATTTTAAAACAAATAGCCAAATTTAGATGGAATGTTTGTTTGACATGTTTCTATTAGCAAATGCTCTTCATGAATTATTCAGTATCAAGAAAAGACATGAATGTCTGAAAGAGCACAGAGACCCAGCCCTGCATGTGGCTCCTCCAGCATTCTGGCATGAAAGGAGTGCAGAAGGTGCTAATAATACTTCTCTCAAGAGAAAGAGATAGGATTCCTGCAAGAAATATTCACAGGCACAGACAAAAATTAGCTGCTTGATTTCTACTGAATCTTATTGCCTCAGGTGACTCATTATCTCAATGACTTCCTGTCTATGCAGAGATTTAAGATTAATGGATTAAATTCCCTAAATTCTTGGTGAATTTATTAGCTAATAAGATACTGCTATTTGCCATTTGATTAAAAATTGTTAAGAGTTCACTTTATCCTTTTATAAAGACCAGAATTATCTTCTTTTTGTGCAAATACCCATTTCTGCCTGCCTTGGGAATAATAGGAACAATGCTCCTCCTGATATTCTCCTAATGTGCTACTGCTGTTCCTCATTAAAAAAAAAAAAAAGCAACTGTTTGTCTCACAGAATCAGAGAATCACAGAGATGGATGTTCTCATCTCATATCCCAAGTGGGAAGGACCCACCAGGCTCATGGCTCAGCTGCTGTCCCTGCACAGACACCCAGCAATCCCAGCCTGTGCATCCCTGGCAGTGCTGTCCAAAGGCTCCTGGAGCTCTGGCAGATTTGGGAATGTCACCATTCCCTGGGGAGCCTGGGCAGTGCCAGCACCCTCTGGGGGAAGAACCTTTCCTGATCTCCAGCCCTTCCCAGGTGCTGTCCCTTGGTTGTCTCTGTCCCAGAGCAGAGCAGGAGCTGCCCCAGCCCAGAGCAGAGCAGGACAATCCCTGCCGGGCCTGGCCAGTGCTGCTGGGGCTGACAGCCACAACAGGGATGGCCCTGCTGATCCTCCAGGACAGGGATGGCCCTGCTGATCCTCCAGGACAGGGATGGCCCTGCTGATCCAGGACAGGGATGGCCCTGCTGATCCTCCAGGACAGGGATGGTCCTGCTGATCCTCCAGGACAGGGATGGCCCTGCTGATCCTCCAGGACAGGGATGGCCCTGCTGATCCTCCAGGACAGGGATGGCCCTGCTGATCCTCCAGGACAGGGATGGCCCTGCTGATCCTCCAGGACAGGGATGGCCCTGCTGATGAAGTTTTAAATCTTGATCCCCAGGACAGGGATGGCCCTGCTGATCCCCAGGACAGGGATGGCCCTGCTGATCCAGGACAGGGATGGTCCTGCTGATCCTCCAGGACAGGGATGGCCCTGCTGATCCTCCAGGACAGGGATGGCCCTGCTGATCCTCCAGGACAGGGATGGCCCTGCTGAGCCTCCAGGACAGGGATGGCCCTGCTGATCCAGCACAGGGATGGCCCTGCTGATCCAGGACAGGGATGGCCCTGCTGAGCCTCCAGGACAGGGATGGCCCTGCTGAGCCCCAGGACAGGGATGGCCCTGCTGATCCAGCACAGGGATGGCCCTGCTGATCCAGCACAGGGATGGCCCTGCTGATCCAGGACAGGGATGGCCCTGCTGAGCCCCAGGGCACTGCTGACTCAGATCCAGCTGGGCACTGACCAGGATCCCTGGTTCCTTTCCCGAGGCTGCTCCCCAGCCTCTCATTCCCAGTCTGTCTGCAGATCCAGGGTGTCCCAGCCCAGGTGCAGAATGCAGCACTTTCCCTTGTTGAACTTTACACCACTGGTGATTCACAGCCCTCTCATTTGTCAAGGTCTCTCTGCAGGGCCTCCAGGCCTTCCAGGGAGTCAACAGCTCCTCCCAATTTACTATCATCTGCAAACTTACTCAGCATTCCTTCCAGTTGTAAAAATGGTTCTGTAAAAATGAAATGGTTTCCCTTCTCATGGAACTACCTTAGGAATGGGGCTTTACTCCTGCTGCTGTACTACTCACACACTGATTTTTACTCACTTCCTGCCATCCCCAAGCAAAACCTAAACCAGACCTGTTTATGGAACATCTCTCTGTGTGAGGGAAGTCACTTTTCTTCTCACCATCCCAAAACCCAATCCTTCCACAGGGTATTTCTCAGCTTCAATGACAAGTTTAGGAACTCTTGGAGCTGGCACTTGCTTGTAGATCATCGTGTTTAGTAGCAACCAACAGATTTAGCTAAACCCTTTTTAGAACCCATTTACACTTCCAGGCTCCACAGTCTCTTATGGCAGTAAATTAAACTTAACAACATGCTGTGGAAAAGGTAGTTCTGTTTATCTGGTTGAGACCAGGAGATGCATTTGGGGTAGTCTATAGCTTTTAATCTGTAATTTAGGGACAGATTATCAATGGCTTTTGAATATATCAGGAAAACAGCATTTTAACTAAATGAAGGATGGAATTTGAGTCTTTGGTGATGAACAAATAGCAATTCCAGCACCCCAGATCAACCATTTAACTCCACAACTTGCATTTTCTCCCCTTCAGCACAGGGGTGTGCTCTGAATAAAAAGTGATGCGTTTTTTATCAATTTCCACAGCCAAAAAATAATCTCTAGAGTTCTAAGTTGAAGATGGCCCTCCAGAGCAGATGTGGGCCTTGAATACACAATGTCCATATGGAATGATAACTCTGCCAGCCACTAGAATCCTACTCCAGCTTCAGAGAGCTGAGGTCTGAAGGTGATAACAGCACCCAGTGGGTGACACTGGAGAGTTCCAGTGCAACACCACGAATTTGACTTCAGCCACTCCAGCTGATCCTTGTATTCCCCTGCATGGATCACCCAGAAACCTCTGCATTAGTCACACTGCTCCAACATTAATAAAGAAAATCTTATGAAGAAGAAATTATTTAGGTCTGAACTATCTTGTCAAGTGGGTTGTTTTTCACATTTTAAAGTGGATCAGAGAAACAGCAGCAGAGGTTTGATTTTCATTTGTAGGATAAATGACAGAGGAACTACAATCATTGCTCAGTTTATTATTTAAATATATCATGCTTCCAATTTATAAAGTATGTATGTTTGAGTTAAAACTATGACTGAAAAAAAGCAGGACCATCCAAATGGGCCAAGGTAAAAGAATCCCTGTTTATTTAGAATCATAGAATCATGGAATGGCTTGGGTTGGGAGGGACCTTAAATCCCATCCAGTGCCACCCCAGCCCTGGCAGGGACACCTTGCACTGTGCCAGGCTGCTCCAAGCCCCAATGGCCAAGCTGGCCTTGGACACTGCCAGGGATCCAGGGGCAGCCACAGCTTCTCTGGGCACCCTGTGCCAGGGCCTGCCCACCCTGCCAGGGAACAATTTCTCCCTAATAACCATTCTAACCTCCCTCTCTGACAGTTTGAAGCCATTCCCCCTGTCCTGTCTCTCCAGTCCCTAATAACTTGTCTCCAGTTTCTCTGTAGCCCCTTCAGATCCTGAAAAGTTGCCATCAGGTGTCCACACAACCTTCTCTGCAGGCTGAACAGCGCCAATGCTGTCAGCCTTTCAAAAACTATTTTGGAAATCAAGAGTGTTTTCAATCTGGTCAGCCATTGTGTTTTTTCCTGGGAATATTTCTTAGAGCCTTGCCTGGGCTAAAGCATTTGCAGGACCATCTTATTCACGGAGGAATTAGAGATCACGACTGATGGCAAACACTATCCCTGAAAGCGTAGAGCATGGAGGATGTAATTTATAGTTATTCCTCTGGCATTTTTTGTTGTCCTTGGGTTTGGTCCTGGAAGGGAGAGATGCTTTGCAAGTGCAGCAATCAGATTATCTTTTCTGAGCCCTGTCAGCTTCCTTGAGCTGGAATTATGGCAGAGATTTCTGCTTCTGTAGAAAATGAAGAGATGCATAATAAATGTACAGAGAAATCTATACTGAGTATATTATTAATCTACATTCCAAGTCAATTTTAGAAATATACTCCTACTGTGGCAGAGATACATGACATATCCTACACTGAAATTCTGGGTTGGAATTAGTACATTTAGAGAGAGTCCTGAACACACAAACAAACAGGCACTGCTCTTCCTCTCAGAGCAGCAGCTTTCATTCCTCATCCTATCAAATCTCCCAGTGCAGTCAATTGTCTTAATCTGATTTACACCTTGGCACGAAAATGACTGCACACAGAGCCCACCAAAGAGCCCAGATTCTGCCCTGAATAAAGACAGCTTTGTGAAAGATCTGTCTGGAGCAACTGAAACCACTGCTGAAGGAATTTGTGCTGTAGGTCCTGTGTTATCTCCCAGACACATCCCTGGCACTGGGAAGAGGAGCAGGGAGGATTAAACCAAATTACTCCCTCAAAAGAAAGATTTATGAAGCAGAAGTGCTGCAAACTGTGGATGAGAGACCCCACATGGCAATGGGAAAACAATTTCCTCCTAGCCAGGAACCCAACCACAAGCTGAAAAGAATCCTGCTCGAGCTGCAGGGCAATGAGTGAGACAATTACTGCTGAAAAGGGGAATACAACCATTGCTGAGAGTTACAGCTGGAGCAGCAGGTCCTGGGAGCCTTTGAAAGGAGGCTGGGAAGAGATAATGCAACAGGTAAGGCTGGAGAGGCAGTCACTGACACATCAATTCATGTGCTGCTGCTATGCAATTTTCTCCCCAGGTCTCAAAAGTGCTTCCTGGAGGTGAATGGCTCAGAGGCTCAGATTTTATGTGCTGGAGGGCAAACCAGGCAGCCTCGTGAGGCTGTAAAGATGGGGGCTGCAAAATTAAACCCTGTCCTAACAACTTTAGCTCAGTTAAACCTTTCATAATAATATGGAGCTCTGAAAGTTTTAAGGGCTAAAAAAAAAAAATTGAATGGTTCCCAGGAGGATTAATTCAACAAATAGAAAGTAATAAGATCACCAGCCCCAGGGAAATTCAGCGAGTTTCTTGCGTGCAGAGACTGAACAGGCCCCTTTACAGAGCACACGAAGAATAGGATGTAATTTTCTAAACCTACAGCGAAATTCAAAGTGAAAACTCAACGACATTAAAAACCATGTAGCAGTTCCTGGTAAGGAACTTCATACCTTGCAAAGAAGCAGATGTAACTCGAAATGACTTTGAGAAGGCGAGTAAAAATGTACTTCTGAAGGCCATCCTTAGCCATGAACAGATGCAACACCCCCACATCCCCCGGTGATTTCTGCCAAATGTCTGGAAGACAAGCGATTCAAACCATTTCCATAGAACTCTGGTGACGTACGAGTGCTTGCAGAAAATACATCAACCCCTTGAGCGATTCTTTCACTTCAGTGCAGTCTCTGTTCCAGTCTCCCACCAAGGCTGGTCTCCCAAGTGCTTGCTGGAACTCACTCTACCATTTGGGACATTTCTTTCTCTCAGTCGTCTCTTGCTTTGAAGTTGAATATCTGTGGCTTTCTTTCTGCAGAGCCCAGTTCAAAGAGGAGATGGCAGTGATTGTGTGACAACAGAACAATGAGCACTGTTAGTAATAAACCTTCGCTTCCCCTCTAAACCAAATTCCTGGCATCAGCACGAGCAACATGTCTGATATGGCTACAAATGCCCAACGAAGCAGCTGTGGATGGTTATCAATATTATCATTCCTCACACAGTTTTGCAGTGATACAGTGAAGTGTTTTTCTGCGACTGACCAACTTCTTTTCTAATTTCCAAAGGAAGCAAGGTGCAGGAATAGAAATTTTATCTCTATTGGTGCTTCAAACAGCATAAAGTTTGAAGATATTGAAGTCAGGCAACAAGATAGAGCACTGAAATGTCCAGCTGTAAAATTCAGCTCCACTCGATGGTCTGGCTTTATAGCAATGCCCAGGTTTGTGGGGCTGCAGTGCAGCTGTAGAGCCCGTTTGGATCCTTGCTTATTTTATTTCTCAGAGTTAAAAGAATTGTAACATTATATAAATGACACCTCTTTGGCTCTTAAATCACTTGGCTGTCTATAATGGCTGTAATAAATGTTTCCTGTTCCAGTGCTACAAAGAATGGCCTGGGCAGTTTTAGCCATTTGGCCGTGGCACTCACTGGCCCGTGATTCATGGCACACTTGTTATTTATTTGCAGAAGCTACGAGGCAAATGTGCACTATGAGAATGGTTCTTTAATGTAAAGCGTTAAATTAAAAGCTCACCCTCAGGATTTGACTGCCAATAGTAGTAAATGGATGCCCAAGATAACACAGGAGCTGTTTCTATTTAAAAATAAGATGTTTGATATTAAACTTTCTTTATTTTACAGCAGATTTCCAACCCTGTCCTTCTTCTTTCAGTGTTAGAGTCCATACTCTTACCATGCAGGTTTGCATGGATGCTGGGAACAACACTCATCTCATTGTACAGATACATGTCAGATCATATTCTTTCATATTTTTACATTTTTTTGTAATTTCAGTGCTTCTAGCAGAGGTGTTCCACTGGCTCCTGTTAATACAACATGTATAATTGTTACAATTTTAAAAGATCTCACCCAGAGGGTAGTGCTGCTATCTTTATGTGATGCATGGAGTGCAGCTGAGGCATAAGAAGGGTAAGGTTCCAGTTTTTAGACAGCCATGTTCATCTTCTAATTCAAGGACTACACCAGCTTTGGAATATTTTTCCTCAGGACTGACAGATGTTTGCTGATGGTTCAGGAGCATCCCCTGAACTACAAGACCTCCCATCCCAGTTAGTGATGTTCTGCTCCACCCAAATTATCCCAGAGCCAAGAGCTGACCTGAGGGTTCCCAACTCATGCATCACAGCAAAAGTGTCACAGCCATTCCCATCTTATATAGAATCCAAATCATTTTGCCATCAGTGTGGATTTTGTTTTTAAATTTAAGGGGGGGAAAAGTTTGTCAAGTGATTCAAGCAAATCAGGATCCAGTACTGTAGAAAGAAGTGCTATAATTAAAGTAACAAACAAAAAATCCCAAACAATCGAAATGCTGAAAGACATTTCAGATATCAGATCCTTATGGGACACCATAAATCAGGGCTTTTCTTTACTGCTCAGGTTAGAAGGAAACTGTTAAAATAAACAGCTTAAATGTTAATAAGGCTACTTGATAGAGCATCACAAAACTCATCTTACAGTTTTTTTTCAAAGTTACTTTTCAAGCTACAGAATTTAAAAAACCCCCAAGAAACAAAAAACCCTGCACACCAAAACATACAAGTGATCAATATGTTTTAATAATTTCATTTATTATATTACCCATTTGTTGAAAAACCCCACAGTAGTTACATTATATCTAGTAATTCAGTGAGCAGTAGAAACCTGAGAAAGATTTGAAGGAAAGTGACAATTTTCTGCAAGGCCAAGTTTTAACAGTCCCTGGAAGAGGAGCCCCATGGATTCCAAACCTTGGGGAATTATTTCTCATCCTAATGAAAGATCGGGCAACAGAGATAAATGGAGGCAAACACAGAATTTGTTCCAGCTTTGCTGGGGCTTTGCTGCTCTCATAGATTAGCTCACCCTGAGCTTGGGGGTGAATTTCCCAACTGAACCCTAAAGAAATTGTTGTTTAGCAGTCATTAGAGTGCACAGTTAAATGGAGGAAAACACCAGCACAGCCACCAAATGCCAACTCCAATGTTTACCACAGAGAAGTTGTCAAACCCATCACTTCAGTCATCACAGACCACAGCAGTTTGGAGAACATCCCCCTGGAGGATGGGCTGGAGGAATACAGAGCTGATATTCCCCACAGGAAGTACATAAGATTCTAAATATTAACTAAAACCTGGCCACTATACCAGGAATAGCTCCTGAATTTTGATCAATAGCTTTTTAAATATATATATACTTCTTCAAAATGCACAGAAAGTTTTGATTCCTGTTTGTAATTATAGGAAATTGCATTCTATTGTTTTAGTTTGTCAGGACACAAAACACAGGAAACATTACTTAGAGTATTTTACCTCTCCATTTATTTTCAGAAAGGATGGAAAGGTGTTGATAATATTCAGAACAGCTTAGGGTAAGATTAGGTTAAATCTGAATCACGGTTTGATTTCAACAGCGCAATAATTCCTCCAGTAGTTCCCACACAGATACTTCAAAATTACCACTCACTGGTAATCACATTACTGAAATCCATATCTAATAACATTTCTGCTGCAAATAATGGAGAAACGAAGTTAGAAAGCAGTAAATCTTGTAGTACATCGTCAAAATTGAATGTTGGAAACCTTGTGGGAAGTTGGATATTCTGGCCAAATTCTGCCAATTTCTGCAAACTTCTCTTTTTGCAAATTGAGTGTAAAACAGCCTTAGATTTGAGGTCCCAGCCAGAGTTAAATTTAAGGATGAAAATCTTATTCATGCGGTTTATAAGTCTTTTATTTATTTGTGTGTTGCTTCTTTAAATTTCTATGATCTCGGTGTGGATGAAGACACAGAGTGGAGATCCTGCTGCTGTGCTTTCCATCACACAAGCCTGTCCATTTTGCTTTTTCCAGCAGTGTGAAACCAAGTAACTATTTCTCACCATGAGGAAACCGATGAGAAGTGCACTTAAAACTAATTTTTAATTGCACTTCATGGAGATCCCAGCTTTGAGTTCTGTAAGAGTCTTTCTGCAGAAAATCTCTCCAGTAACAGACAAATGCTCTTAATGATGTGCCTTGTTTAATTCTAATTTCAAAACAATAACATGTCTGAAACAGGAGAAAAATTAAAATGAAATTTATCAAAGGTAAGATAAACACAACTGTTGTGCACCATGATGGGATTAGAATAACCAGGACACTGCAAAGGATATTTTAGACCTGCCCCTGACCCACTCCTCCCCAAAAAAACTAGAAACACCTACATTCTCAATTTAATAAAAATGAAAAAACCTGAATATTTTAGTATAATTTGGCCTATCCACAGCATATCAGGGACTGTATTTTGGAACAAGGTGAAGTCACTTCACTGGAGTAATGTGCTATGACAAATTCCATATAAAAGAGAGATTTAATAATAGGAGATGTAGTTACTGTGAAATTCAGTAATAAGTGAAGGCAAGTGGCAAGTTTGTACATCCTATGCATCTGCCTTCCTTCCCTTCCTTCCCATTTGAAATTAAGGTCAGAGATATCAATTAAATTGGTTGAAAAATTGTATCCTGACCAATGTCTTATTTTGATCACTTGGAGTCTAAATTACCCATTAAACTACATATGATATCCTTTCAGAAAGGGAGAGTAGTGTAATGCTCTGTGTGCTTTTCTGAATGAATAATCTGTACAAGAGTTAATTCCCCTTGCAGATATTGAGATAAACTCAAGTGATAAAATAGGACCTCAGATTCTTCAATCTGTCTGAGAATTTAGTCTGGGTTCTCTCTCCCTGGCTCATCCTTTAGTACAGCTCTGCAGGTGAGATTCAGATCATGTTCTGGCTTTCAGTATAGAACCAAAATGAGAAATTAAAAGGTCCCAGTTGTCCCCTCCCACATCTGTCGCTGCCTGACCATATGTGTGACAGCTTGGAAGGGAAACTCTGCTTCTTTCTTATATTACACCTGTTATTTAAAAATCATTATCCCTTCCTTGAGATCTAGGGGGAAAGGTTCATAAGCCAGGATTCAGTTCTTCATCCAGACTCTTCTAGTCCTGCAAGTATGACTCACAAATAAGTTTATTTCTTGCTTCTTCCTTGACCAATTCTGCATGAGATTTTCCCGACAATCCCATGGTTACTCCCAAACATTCTCAGTCACTCTGCTGACAGGGAGTAAGAGAGGGCATGGAAAAGCTCAGTGAGTGGAAGTTCATTAGCCATCACATTGATGAGGGGAGGCAGGGAGGACTCTCTGCTCAGTCTGTCTATGCAGGACCAGCAGCAGCAAAGCACAATTGTTCAGCTGCTGACAAATGAAGGCAGAGCCAAGTGAATCCATCCAGGAGCTGCTGTGCCTCACAGACATTCTGTACAGCACCTCTGGGCTCTCAGGTGTCACATCAAGCCATCAATACAACCTTCTTTAGCACAAACCCATCCCATATTGATAAAAGTTATCTTCTGCTTGCAACTGCTGATCTCACCTAATGAATATTTATCTTGCACAGTCCAGGAGAAAGGCTTTGTGATCATTCACACAATGCACTTTATTTATTTCATTACAAAAGGTGGTACTCTTATCTGAACAGTTGTTCCATGTGGTTATTAATTAAAATCTGGTGCTACTTGAGTAACATTAAGTTTCAACTGTTTCCATCACGGCATCACAGAGAGAGCAGGTCCTGATTGTTCATAAAAATGTGGATATATCCATACATCCAGAGTATTAGATAAATATATAATATGGCAAGAACCCCCCCAAATCTCTGAATTAAAAGTAAGAAATGAATGTCTACTTCACTGATTTACTTACAGTGATAAACTTTTAAACTTTATATCCACAATTACAATAAGAACCCCACTGGACTAATTAACTCCTTGCAGAGTATATTGCCTATTTTGCCTGTAAGACAACTTGTCTAATAAAATTATGATTAAAAAGACACCTGTTTCATAAAGCAAGCTCATAGGACTGTAATCTCAAAATAGTACAGAATTAAACAACTATTTTCTGTGGTTTCTCTGCCCACAAGAGCAGCAAAACTGAACATCTGAGTGCTCCAGAAAAGAAAGTAAAATCAAAGTCTGTCCTGGTCTGATGGTTCATTATAAACAATAAATAATTACAATTTGCATCTTTTATTGTGCAGTGTCCTATAAATCCAGTAGAAACTCCAGGAACCATTCCATGGGTTTTATTTTGCTACAGCTGGAGCAGGAGGCAAGAGCCTGCAGTGCTTTATCCCAGGGCAGGGATCCCTTCGCTGCTCGGGCTGCACAGACAATCAGCTGAGCCTTTCCCTCCCTCCTCTCTTTCCCAAGCCTTCCAGCAGATTAATTGTTCTAACTATATTTTCCATGATACCTCCCTTTTTGGGCACTGACATTAATGTCAGCTCTGAAAAAATTCATGTGCTCAGTAAAAAAATATGCAGGAAAACAATCTTAGAATCACATCCCACCAGGCCAAGCACTGGGGACATCAGTTGCCCTATGATGCTGGAAGATATTGTAGCTCAACACAGAGCAGCACTGAGGAATTCTCAGTGTGGCTGATAGGAAATTCCCCAAATATTTGTCTTTTCACTTAGTTCAGGCCTCCTGGGAACAGGTAGCCCCACAGACCTCAACAGTAAAACAAGTAAACTGATTCAGCAACTGCCCCTTGAATGAGAAAGGAGTTTGTAGCCAATTCATCCCTCAAAGGACAATTCCTGCTGGATAAAAAATTGCAGCATAAAGAAATGTGGCCATTTGTCTCCTCATGCCTTTGCCATAGAACAGCCAAGCCTCTCCTTTCCATATTTTAGAAATAGTTGGCCAAATCATTATGCTGTCACTAAATTGAAACCTTCATTTTCAAGTGCTGCACACAGTGTTAAGAGAAAGCTGCAGAGTGCACTGAAATTCAGGGTGACACCAGAGAGAGAGAGCATACCACAGTTTTCCACACACCCTAGGGAAAAATTAAAAACCTGGCTCTTCAATCCACCAGGAATGATGCAAAAGCACTTCCACACTGTTAGAAAACAAATACACAATTATAAAAGCTGATTTCATTCTGCCTGAAATGAGGTGGGATATGGTTACCTTGTAGATGTTTGCAAAAATCAAATGATGTCATAGCAAAACATTCCCACTTTGCCACAGGAAGCCTTATCCAAAATTCTCATCTGGACTTTGTCTGGGGTTTGGAGTGGCAGAACATGTTATTTTTTCATTACATCATGAACAAGTAGACGTTTTCTTGCCCAAAGAAGGAACTGTCCCATTACCTCAGCTCCAGTGGTATTTCAGTCCCTCCATTGCCTCAGTCTGTGTGAACCTTTCCCATATCTCTTGAGGACTTACTTGTGTCATACAAAAATGACAACATGTTTATGAAAAACAAACTTGACTCACCCATAAATAATTTTGAAGCTTATATTATTTAAAAGAGCACCATCGGGTTATTTGTTAATTGTAAACTTGCTGCTACACAGTATGAAATTCATTTCAACTGGTCTCCAGAATAGTTTCTTTTCTTTAAGAAAGATAGTGATGATGATGACAATAATAATAATAATAATAATAAAACTCCATCCATTATTGATTTCAGCTGCCCATGCTCAAGTCAGACAGGCCACTTGCAAGCTGTGTCCCATAATATTGGTGGATAGAATTTTCAAGGAATAAATCTAGGTTTCCATTTCATCCCTCCTTTCTCTCAAATACATTCTGAATTCTGCATGAAAAAGAGACATGAAGTGCTAGGAACAAAATCAGAATTCACAGAATTATGAAAAAAACCTAACAGAGGCTGGATAGGAGCTCCATACATGCACTAATCCTTCACTATTCCCCCAAGCAGCCCTCAGTTATGTCTTTCCCAGTAGATAGTTGTCAACTTTGCTCTAAACTGTTCCTAAATTTGGAGACTCCCAAACTCCCTGGGGCATTCTCTCCCAGTGACAGCCTGCCCAGCCATTAGAGCAGTTTTCTCCTGCTGTGCTCATTAATGCCATTATTCCCATCCTCTCCAGGATGGATGTGAGGGAGCGATGAACACACACCTGTTCTTTTACAATAAAAGTTGTTGAATAATAAAAGTAAAACTCTCCTGCATTTATTACTCTTCCCTTTAGGCTAAACAACCTTAATTCATTTATATTTTTTATTCAAAAGCTGCTGTGATATCTTTTGAAGCTGTTTTGGGAGCTTTCTTCAAATGGGCCACAACTACGTGTCCTCCTTGAAGTGCCCCAGACAGGACACGTTCCTCCAGTTTGCTCTCCCTCATCCTGAAGAGAGGTAAAATATTGCTTCCCATCTTCCTCTGAGTCCCCATAACTACTGGAATTTATAGCTCAGTGCAGATGAGACAGGAAATAAACAGATGAAATAACTGCTCTGCCATTACAGCCTTACCCGCTGCTTTGCTGAGATGTCTCTCTTTGATTCCAAGGATCAAAAGGTATTTTCTTTTTCTCAGATCTAGAATTGTTTGGAATTTGTCGGAAAATGGCTTTTTCTCACCTTGATAGAAAACGAATGACACTTTTTTTCTTTTGCCTAATTCTTCTCAAAAAGGAGAAGAAAATCCTTTGGATGAATACATTTCACTCATGCCCTACTAGACCTTTCTGAAATGCCCTCTTAACAAAAAGAATAGCTTTTCTTTTTTCTACTTTGTCTGTTATTTTTTATGAAACACTTATTTTTCCCACAAATATAAAATTAGTACTTCTTTATTCCTAATAATACTGGAAATGTTACAAATATTTTAAGAGCAATTTTGTACCGTTTGCTGTCGAGAGAAAGGATACAAAATATATTGCACTTCAAACCTATGCTATGAATTCCACAAGCTATTAAAATAGCTTGAATAGATCTTCAAATAACAAAAGCACATTAATAAAAATAATTATTTTCATCCATTACCTAGGCAACTTATGCCCATAGTCTTTTGGGGCTTGGCAATTATTTCAAAGTGTATATAAAACCAAAAAACAAAAGGTGTCTCAGGAATTATTACAGTGACTTGAATATACTTCAGGTTAATTGACTTCACACATCATCTGGGTATAAACTCAGAGTAGTCAGAAAACAAAGTTGAAGAACCATTAATTATTCTGCAGTTACGTACTTGGTATTTTCCTGTAAAATACCTATTTCATTCCAGATGTCCAAGTTCTATAAAAAACCACCAGCACAAGGTCTTGAGCTGATCCACAATATTGATCCCTGCTGCAGAGAGATGCAACCAATAATCTTCATTTTGTAACCTCTCTAACTGCTCAAGAAAAAGGGAGAAATTTTAAAAAAGCATGACATTGAAAGTCTGTGAAAAATCAGAATATGGATCTCCTGGGCCGATGTTTTACATTACTCACAGTACTCTTGGATATTCCTACTGGTGAGCAGGGACAGCGGTGAGTTACTGGGAAGCTGGAAGGACACCTCAGCTGCAGCTCTTCATTTCACATGTCACGATCATGGATGAAAATTTTAGCCTGAAACCACACTGAGGTTTCCCACTACTTCTCTGGGTTTGATTTCTTTTGAGGGCACAAGAGCTGCTGCTCTCATGGGACATCAGCCAGAAAAATAAACACTAAAGGGATAGCAGTGGAGATATTTTTATTTCTAACTTTTGTGAGAACTACACTGTACCAACCTTGCAGGACTTTGGAAACACTTTGAAGCCCAGGAATAGTAAATGGGTGCCAAGTCATGTGTCTTAAAATGTCTTATTTTGGACCTAAACCCAGCTCCGTGTGCAAAACATTATTTTGTCCCTGAGTGCCTTCAGTGGCAAGGGCGCAGAGCAGGAACTTCCACAGCATGGAGCCCATTCCCAGCAGAGACCTTTCACCAAAGAGGGGCTGCAGAGGCAGGGCATTTTGGAAATAAATTCATTCAGTTCTCCCTGTGGAGAGATGTCTGCTCCCTTTTCACACCTCTGTGTAGGGAACATTACACACAATGAGATGTGTGCATGTCTTTACCTGGAGCAGGCCATGCTTTAGGCAGGACATCCTGGGGTGAATCAGATGTAACTTAATCAGAAATAACTTAATCCTGCCTGTTCTGTTTTCGCATGGGGAATCTAAACTGCTCCATGGGAACTCCCAGAATGGCAGGGTGGGTGAGGCTGGCATGCCCCCAGGGCTCCTGTGGTGCCACCTCCCTGCTCCAGCAGGGCAGCCCAGAGCACAGGGCACAGCAGTGTCCATGTGGCTCTGCAATATCCCCAGGGAGGAGACTGCAGAACTCTGTGCACAGTGTGCTCAGGGCTGGCACTGCCCAGGGAAGGAGTTGTGCCTCCTGTGCAGGGGGAGCTCCCTGGGCTCAGTCCCTGCCCTTCCTCTGTGCCATCGCTGCCCCCGGAGCAGAGCCTGGCCTGCTCTGAGCTCCCTGCAGCCAGGGATAGCCAGGGATAGCCAGGGATAGCCAGGGATAGCCAGGGCCAGCCAGGATAGCCAGGGATAGCCAGGGATAGCCAGGGCCAGCCAGGGATAGCCTGGGACAGCCAGGGCCAGCCAGGGCTGAGGCTCCTCCCAGCTGGGCTCTGTGCAGCCTGAGCAGCCCCAGCTCCCTCAGCCTTTGCTGGCACCGAGATGCTGCAGCCTTGCTGAGCTGTGCAGCTCCGCTGGCCCTGCTGGAGCTGCTGTGCTGCTGGGCTGAGCATGGAGCTGCACAGCACTGCAGAGCTGCTGCAGGCCTGGCAGGGCAGCATCCCTGCCTGCTGACTGGGACAATGGCCTCCCGATCCCCGGGGCAGCCTGGGCCTGCTGGGGCATCCCGGGACACTCTGCTGGCACAGGGACACCTCGGTGTCCCCAGGACACTCTGCTGGCACAGGGACACCTCGGTGTCCCCAGGGTCCCCAGGACACTCTGCTGGCACAGGGACACCTCGGTGCCCAGGGTCCCCAGGACACTCTGCTGGCACAGGGACACCTCGGTGTCCCCAGGACACTCTGCTGGCACAGGGACAGCTCGGTGTCCCCAGCTCCTTCCCCACAGAGCTGCTCCAGCAGGTCCCCCAGCCTGTGGTGGCACTGGGGTTGTTCCTGACAAACTCCCCCAGCTGAGCCCAACACGATGTTTTTGATGTGCTGAGGATTGAGAAAATCATAACTAGAAATGGTGCTTCAAATCTATTCTGAGAGTGGTCACAAATAGTGTATTTCTCCAAATTTTCCAGCAGATATTGCCTTACCCTTGAGGGCTCACCTGAAGATGGGAGACATTCAATTTGAGTGTTGTTGCTTTTAATCAAAGGTTGTCAATCACATGACATTATTTCAACCAAAATTAAACAGAGGCTCGCCCACGTCAGCTTGCTGATAATGAACAAGTGTTTCATATGTTGCTTTATTTGCATTTAAGTCCAAGATTTCATAAAAATACCCAGGGGTTTTAGGATTTTTACTAACACTCAGTTATCATTTCCAAAGTGCATCATATCCTAATGTAAGACTTTTTGAAGTTAATATACTGCTGACATTAAACTGAAAGATTTTCTTTGTTTCTATAACTTCAGAGTGAAAAGGCAATATTAAAAAATATTCATATAGAAAGAAGCTTTATAAAAGTTCATAGAAGGTGAAAACAACTCAAAACAATAATTTTCTATGGGTTTTTTGTTAAGCAAAAGAATAATTTACATTTAAATGATTATATTTCTCTTGTTTCTTCTGTTCAGTGTTAGACTGTTTGTGTGCTAAGTAATACAAACCTTCCAACGGTCTCATTAACTTTTGTTTAGTTATCCTACAATGAAATTATCTGTAATTTAAATAATGGACAACAAATCCTACCCTCTGTTTTAAATCTGCTTCTGCTCCTCAGGTATCTGAAATTTTCCAGCTCAAAAGTGTTAATTAAAATGTTTTTCCTCTTACAGTAGCATCTGTTTCCAATTAAGTGATCACTATTTAAAAAGTCAACAACAAGAATCATGTTTTTACTAGACCAAGAATAAAATAACCCACTGTACAACTATGAAAAATAGAAGTGCTCACACTGCAATTATCTGAAGGGCTGAATTAGGCTGGAGACTGCAGTTATTAAAGGAAGTCATGCAGAAATGTGCTCTTTAGCATGAAACTTATTCGGAATTATATCATCCACTCATAGAATTCTTTGGGCTGGGAGGGACCTTAAATCCCATGCAGTGCCACCCCAGCCCTGGCAGGGACACCTTGCACTGTGCCAGGCTGCTCCAAGCCCCAATGGCCAAGCTGGCCTTGGACACTGCCAGGGATCCAGGGGCAGCCACAGCTTCTCTGGGCACCCTGTGCCAGGGCCTGCCCACCCTGCCAGGGAGCAATTCCTTCCAAATATCCCATCTAAATTTCTCCTCTTTCAGTGGAAGTCATTCCCCCCATCCTGTCACTGCAGGTGCTCACAAAATATCCCTTGTAAAAAGTCCTTTTACTCTTTTTAGTGTTTATTTTGCTACATGAATCTTTAAATTTAAAATGAGCCAGGTTTAGGTCCAATCTGAAATGTCTTGTTTTCATCTAGTTAACCTGCAGCCTTTCATCAAATAAGATCAGCCAAGTTCACTCGCCACCTATGCAAAACAGCTCTGTTTGAAATCCATCATCACAGCTCTTACCTATTTTCCCTTCATTCCTCTGAGCCTTAGGTCGTTTCCTGCACATTTAGAAATCTATGCAGTATAACCCCAGGAGATCAGGATGGATGGGAGGACAGTGGGATCCTCCTTGGGCTGAGATTGTCTGCTGGAGCTAAACCTGACCTAGGGCTACACGTGGTTATTTCTACTTCAGCTGATCCACAGTTGTACAGCAGGACTTCTTTGGCTTGGTTTTGAAGGGTCACTTTTTACTAAACAAGTAAAAGCTGCATCAAGGTGAGAGCCACTTAAATTATTAAATTATTGCTAATAATCTATTATTATTGTGATTATATTGCGATGCCAGGGGAGGCTCAGCTTGGCCAGCAGCAGGAATTTCTGCATGGAAAGGGTGCTCAGCCTTGGCAGGAGCTGCCCAGGGAGGTTTGCAGTGCCCATCCCTGCAGGTGTCCCAGGAAGGCCTGGCTGTGGCACTCAGGGCTCTGGGCTGGGGCCAAGGTGGCCATTGGGCACAGCTGGCACTCCAGGGGCTGGCAGGGATTTTCCAACCCCAAGGATTCTGGGATTATATCATTCATATATATATATATATATATATATATATAAAATTAAATATTCTATTGTAATATCAATTTGGAAATTAATCAGGTCAGAAATATGGACAAAATACAATAAGATTGTGCAGCAAACATACCCAGGGACATAACTGTGCAAATTTCCCTTCACATATTTGAATATTGGTCCAGATTTACTCTGTGAAATGGGAGACTGGGACATTTTTACTAGCAGCAGGTAAATGACTTCTGGGAGTGTCTAACGTGTCTCAGCACTGAGTAAACACAAAGTAAGCAAAGTGTTCATGTACAGCAGTACCCCAAAGCCCCTGACTGTGTGCCTAAGCACAGGCAGGGCTGAGCTGGGCTCTTGAACACATTTACTGCAGCTCTGAGGAGCAAAGGAGCAGGGAAAATGTAGAGTGAAGAGAGGTTTGGTGTGACTGACTGCCTGAGCAGAACAAGGCAGGCTGGGAGGGATTTTGCCCAGGCAGAAATGCAAGAAGGACGTGCAAGTGAAATCATGCTGGATATATTCCGTGGGTAATCACTGGGGGCATTCTGCTCTGAGTGATGCCCAAGGCTCAATCCAGCCCTTGCTCAGCATCCCTGGCACTGGGATGGGATCAGTGCTGCTCCTTGCTGCAGCCCTGGCCTCCCTGGCGTGCTTGGAGCAGGATCTGTGCCCTCTCAGGGGTTTATTCCCAAAGCATTTATCCCAGCAGGGCTCTGGCTCTGCTTTGACCCCCAGTCCTGCTGCAGTCCAAATACAAAATAAAAACAGCAAAACCACAGGAAGGAGCAGGGCAGTTAAATGAAGCAAAGACTTAATACAGGGCAGTTAAATGAAATAAAGACTTAATACATGCCACATTTTAGCAATTGCCCCAAACCACACAGTTCAGAAGAGGTCATTTCATCGAGAGAGGTTTGATTATTTGGTTGTAATAGACAAAGATTTACTTTAGTTTACCCTCCGGGATAGAAAAAAAATAGCTCAGCTTTTCATTAACAGGAAAAAAAAAAAAAAAGAAAGTAGTTATTTAAAAATTGTTATGATATGTTAGACCATTAATAGCAGGATCATAAGCATAGTTAAGTAGGTAAGAAATCAGTTCCTATGAGGAACTAGGCCAGTAAAACATCATGAAGTGATTTAACCTGTCTCTAATTAATGGAAATTCTGCATCTGTTTTATTCACATTATACAATTTATGATGTCTCCTTGACTATTTCTCTTTCCTCCATCCTTAAACTTTGAAGTTGCACCTCATTTGCAGCCTGGTACATTGCCAGCTAAAATAACTCTCATTTGATAATAAGTCCAAGTGATAAGTTCATTCTTACCCTTTTGATAAGCTTCTATTGAAATCTATTATGTCTATAAATCAAAACAGAGCTTCCCCTTTATTTTATTTTATTTTTTTAAACTCAGAATATTGGTCAGAAACAAAGCTGTTGCTTCTTTTATTGCTAAACAGCAGTAGATGTTCTCCTGCTGCCTAAAGAACTAATATACAACTGAAATATAAAATATAACTGAAAACTGCCTTCCTCTTTCAATGTCTGAAATTCTTAGTGGCTGCTTTGAGCTGAAATTCTCTTGCCACCAACCATGCTTTACTTGGAAGGAGAAGAAATTTTTTTTTTTTTTTGCACTTATGAAGAAACTTATAATCATTTAACTGTAATTTGCTGCAAATCCAAATCAGCTATTGTACCATCATTAGGGCTAAATCTTCCTGCTTTATCTACAGTGTTTTATTTTGAACAGGGAGAGCAAATATGATATTATACAATTAATGATGTACAGCAATCTCCTCTTTTACAGAAACAATTCCTGGGCCTCCTGTGAAGGATTAAAATTAGCTACTGACAAATGGGAATAACTGCAGACTGAACAAGTCCAGCTCATTCAGTCACAAGGAGAAAGGATTTAATTACCTTCTGTAATCCTTGCAAGAGGAATCTCCAACCCAGCTACTTCAATTTTCACATTACTTGTATTCTTGTATTTATTACAAATCAGGAAAATCAGGAAACTTCTCTCTCATAAACCTTAGAGACTTGCTGGATTGAGACAGAGACAAGGCAATTCAGTTTTATGGAAATATTTACAAGTCCCAGCTTCTTTTCAATTAACATTTTCCTAAATTCCAGAGCTGGAATACACATGCCTTTCTAACATACTATTGCAGGCAATAGCTTGATAATTCTGGTATAAGAATAATGATTAAGGATGAAATACCACTACAAATATTATTGAAACACTGAAATAGCCTATTGAAGGATAATGAAATATTTGAAAGTGCACTGCTTTCTCAGAGCAGGCAAAAGAACTACAACAATCAATACTAAGTTTGGTAGGGAAAAAAACCCAAGACTTGTTATTCCTTTCTTTCAGCACAGGGCAGACAGGCAGATACCTTAACTGTTCAATTAAATTGTAAAAAATGTCACCAGCAAACTTCAAATATTAAGAAAATATACTTTAAAATGAGCTTCAGTACAAGGGCTGGAGTGTGACAGAAATACAATTGTGCAAACAATACTTCAGTAATAATAGAGGAGGCATCTGTCATCTCAGTGCAACCCTGAATACTGAAAACAGTAATGGATCAGAGGAATTAATTGCTGGTCAGAAGGTTTAGGACAAAGATAATCATATGTCTGAAAAAAAGACTTCTAACCACACAATGATTGTTCCTCCTTTCCCTTAAAGGCATTTAAAGTGCACAGCTCTTGCATGATGTGGAATTCAGAAGGACAATCCAGATTATAGTTTACATGATGTGCTTCAGAGATCTAACAATAATCACAGGGTTTCAATGCAGCAAATGCAAGAGTCTCTTGTTGCAGCCATTAGAGGAATTTCACCCTGCTAGTGTTTCAGCAAATTGCACTAATTTAAGTAATTTTCATCAGTGCAGGCTACCAGAGGGGACAGGGCTGGGGTGGGGATCAGGAATTCCCAATTGCCTCATCAGACTGAGCTAAAGCTTATTTTAGGGAAGTATCTGAAAGAAATCACATGTGCAGGTTTACAGCTGGAACAGAGCCTTGTTTGAACACCAGCAAACCCAGGGGAGCTCTTTTGAGCAGGCTGTTATTCCCAAATCCATCTGTGCTGAGCTCACCGTGTGTCTCCTGTCCTGGTGTTCCCAAATCCATCCATACTGAGCTCACTGTGTGTCTCCTGTCCTGGTATTCCCAAATCCATCCGTGCTGAGCTCACTGTGTGCCTCCTGTCCTGGTATTCCCAAATCCATCCATGCTGAGCTCACTGTGAGCCTCCTGTCCTGGTATTCCCAAATCCATCCGTGCTGAGCTCACCGTGTGTCTCCTGTCCTGGTATTCCCAAATCCATCCGTGCTGAGCTCACCGTGTGTCTCCTGTCCTGGTATTCCCAAATCCAAAATATATTTTGTTTTTAACAACAGCTTTTGTTTCTGTTGCTGCAGTTCTGGCTCAGTCAGTTTAGCAAAGACAACTGAATAACTGAAAGAATAAAATAAGAGCCATCATATCCATCCAATAGAATCCACCCTTTGCTGCAGGCTTTATGGGAACCTCTGGACAATGTCACTTCACACTGACTCATTCTGTGCTCCTAATTTCCATTTGGGATTGCTGCTCCAGAGGAGTCAGGGGCAGTGAGGTTTCCAGGTGGGATCTACATCCCTTAGAGTTGCCCACTGCAATTTCTGCGCTTCAGGGAAGGGGAAGATCCTTCTCATCCAAGACAACAGAGCCCAGACACTTCCCTTTGATAGCCCAACACAGCAAATTTCTGTTATTAAATATTTAACTTGAAAGTCCTGAGCAAGTCCAGCTGGTCATGTAAGCATGTTCCAGTTATGTCTTCAGTTCTACCTGGCAGAGCAGCAGCCCAGTTAAACAAATACTTAATACATATATATTTATGGAATTCTGTAAGGGCAGCAACAAATACAAATCACACATTTAAACCTGAGTGTGTAAGATAAAGCTTCTTTAAGTAAGTATTTAAATAATCTCAGTAACTATAATCTGTATTTCAAAGCTCTGGACCCTGCTGCTGCTGCTGCTGTCTGCAATTTTTAGGGACCTGAAAATTTGCTAAATGAGCAATGCAATGCCAGAAACCCAAAGACAATCAATTAAGGCAGGTAAGGTTGTTGTCTTGCATATGAACTCATTGCTTTAGAAACTGAGAGCCAGAGAAGAAATATGGCTTTAAAATGAACTAAAATTGAGTGACTTCCCTGGAAAAATATGGTTAAGTCACTTCAGTTCTTTAGGCAGACCCCAGCAGATGGCATCAGCTGGCCA
Source organism: Entomyzon cyanotis (assembly GCA_024500445.1). Taxonomy (NCBI): domain Eukaryota; kingdom Metazoa; phylum Chordata; class Aves; order Passeriformes; family Meliphagidae; genus Entomyzon; species Entomyzon cyanotis. The sequence goes on along the minus strand of JAKEPQ010000743.1, from coordinate 17,730,225 downwards.
GCAAAGCCACACACAACTTCTGGAGCACAAAACTCCAGCATGAGGAGGCACAGATTAATTAATAATAAAATCCTTATTCCCATAAGAAGAAAGATGGGACTGAAGGACAACTCCTGGCATCCATGGTTTTGAGAAAAAGAACTGGATCATTGCTGCAGAAGAGCTGTGAGCTACACTCAAGATCTTTTTTTTAGTAATGGACATTTTAAAGAATGGGAACTGCTGCCTTATTGCAGATGGGGATATTTCTCCCAGATATGAGATGTATCTCAGATATTTTATCCCATAGTTGACACAAATGAGATCCAGTTTTATGCATTTTTTTATAACTATAATACAAATAATGCTGGTTATTAGTAGCACTTTTGTAGAAGACCAACTGGAGTTCAAAGAAATTACAGCGAGAATAAATCCAGATTATTAAAAATTACTCTATAGTTGGAATATAGAAATGTTTACAATAACTATTTGATTTTAGATTTTAAAAATATACAAAATAAAATAAACCAAGAGCTGATCTTCCGTAGCTAATAAGAGATCTTGGTTTTTTATCCATGCAACAAGTGAAAGCAACAAAGGGAAATTCTCTACCATATGTTGTTTATTGAATAGTTTCCTATCCCATGCTAATTTTCTAAACTCTGGGGTTCTTCTCCCACACTTTGGATTACTTAAAATAATTCTAGCCCTGAATAATTTATCACGCTAATAGAATTTGTTATCATTCTTGTAATTAACTCCCCAGATTCTATTTGTAAGCTCATTGTTATCATCTGTAGAATGATACAGCTACAAACCTGGATTTCTGTGATTTAACCACCTCTTGAATAAATTCTATTTACACCTGTGCAAATAATGAAAAGGTACCTAAAGGCAGCTTTCAATTTTCTCCCTTCTTTACTCATTTCCTCAAGAGCCAGAGACTTTATAATGAAAAGTCAAAGTCAGCTCTACTGAATAACAAAATGCTGTTGTTCACAGCACATGGAACTTTTATTAATGACTTGTGCTTTTCCCTTTAAAGAGTAGGATTTAGTCATTTGCTTAAGAATGAGCTGAGTCTTAACCACGGGAGTGATGCTGTTAATGGACAGATTTCACATGAATTATTGGAAACAAAGCAGCCCTGAGGTCACTGAGCCAGCTGGGCTGGGCTATGTCCCAAATTCAGGGGTGTGGTCAGTAGGGAGGATGTGAAGCCTCTGACAGGGAGTGCAGTCAGTGGGGCTGATTCTCCTGCACTAACAAGAGCACCTTCCACTGGTTCTGAGCTGCTTCCTTCATTCCCTTTTCCTCCCCGAATGGAGGAGTGTTTCCCCAAAAACCTTGTGCACACCAGGGGCAGATATTGACCCTCCTCCAGTGGAAATGGGATTGTGAGGATCCCACAAACACCTGGCACCCTCCCTATTCCCTCACCTCACAGTGAGAGACCCAAAGCAGAACGTGGTAAAGCAGGGGAACAAAGCTGGAGGAAGCAAACTGCCTTGAGTTATTTAATTCCATTTGCTGGAGGCATTTTGTAACTCACCAGTGCATTCAGCATTCCCTCCCAGGCACCTGTTAAGTGGGTCTAAGTTTCAAAAGGTCTTTTTTCTCACAATAAAAGCAGTGAATAAAATGTGCAAGATAAAACAAACGTTGGGATGTGTCTGCTTTTTGTCCATGCATCCTACACCACCTGATATCTTATTTTAATACACCACCATGCTATGGAAACTTCCCTTTATAGCTGAATTGAATGATATCATAGTGTTGAAGGAAATGAGATATTCTGAATCTACAGTGTTGCCTTTATTTTTGGAACTAGCTGAACACGTGGTTCACTTATCACTATGTGATAACATTTTTCTTTTGTTGATTTATTTTATGTGGGGAAAAGCAAAACTATCAGATTTGATGTTCCCACTTATTGAGCACTCTGCTTTTTAAGCCTCTTACATTCAGAGATTTCATAGCACCTTACAGATAAACACAAAAATATTTACTTTTCCCTCTTGCAAAATGATCTACACTTGCTATTACTCCAGTTGTCATATAATAAATTAGTATCTTTAGAACTATTTTCATGTTATTTACTGTTATAATTATCGCCATCTTTTAACTTAAATCAAAACATTTTGAATGCAGTCCAGTGGCTGACTGACTGTTTTGATTTACTTTGCTGGAGACAAGCTGAGATACTTGGGTAGCAGGAAGGGAGGGGTTTTATTTCACTGTCTGCTCAGAAAAGGATTTAGCAAATTAACTCACAAAAAAGAAAAACCCTGGAAGAATTAGAAGTGTAGATCTTCCATTCATGCCATGACTTCACTCACAAAAACAATCAAGGCCACAAGATGCTAAAAGCAGGCAGGGATGTGGCTGGCAGCTACTCCAGATGTTGGTGGGCAAAAGTTTTGCATCAAATGCATCTTGCAAATCATTTTCCATGCTGCTCCTCATCCACTCTCCCCGATGAGTTTGTGGTGTGTTGCCTTGTGGGCTTTGGGCTGCAGGAGGTCCAGGGTGATTTCACAGCCTTGTGACACCAAAATTCTGCACCTCTGCAGCCGCAGGAATGATCTCATCATCCTACAGGTGACCTCGGGGTTGGCAGCTGCTGCAGGACCTTTTGCTGGATATTTCCCTGCCCTGGGTGTTTGTTTGAAGTGGAGATTGTTTTCCAGCACACTGTGGGGCTCTGGTCTGCAGAGGGAAGGACACTGTTGAGCTGGGAGTGCAGCTGCCTTTACTCCCATGGGGCAGCTGCAATATTGTACCTTTTCTCCAGCAGTTTCTTCATGATGTGGACATGTCTGCCCTCACTTCTGTGGTTTATCAGCTGGTGGGAAACCTTTTGTAAATTGTAAACAGAACCACCAGCCACGGGAATGTCTCAGAGCAAAAGAGTAGCCATGTACAAGTGTTTTTCTTTCATAGTTAAATAAAAAATATCAAAAAGAACACTATTGCACTTGAACTTGCAATACTGATAGTCAGATTTGTTCTGTTGTGTATAGGCACTACTCACAGTGAGGTTATTTTACAGATGTGTGGAACTGCTTCTTGCAAATGACTGTAATTTCTTTCCAGAGAGCTCATTTTAGTTTCTCTGATCTCTCTCCATTTTTCTATCCCTTCTCATTGGCATGTCAAGATAATTCCTTATAACAGTTATTAAAGGATAACAAGAGATTATGGACAAAACCCAGCATCTTGCTATTTGATTTCCAAAACTGGCAAATATCTGGTTAAAGAGAAGAGAAACATTGATCCCCATGAGTTTTAGCATCAGGCACTCAAATGTAGGAATTACAGGTTCTTCATTTTCCTTTCAGACAGACTATAAACACACATGAACACAGAAGCAGAAACAATGTTTTATTGTGGGATATGTGGGATTCTTCACTGAATCACCCTGAAGGATGTCAGAGAGGTTGCCATAGCCTGTTAAAAATTAAACCTACATTATGTACTTCTGGTGTTATGAAACAACAAAGAATTACAGGACCCTTCTCATTCCAAAGGGCTGAAATAGGAACAGCTGCTTCTGATCAAACCTAATCATCATGGAGGAACATTTAATTTCAAAAACTAACTAGGGTACAGGAAAAGAAATTACTGTGATCATTACTGTGATGTTCTTTAATAAAGTATTTATGCATATATTTTTATTAATTCATTTATATGAAGCATTTTACCATAAGAGTTTTTGTTATCACTGGAAAAAATTACTCACCTGCAGTTGCTTCCCATTGCTTTGTGCCTCAGATGTACACCGAATTTATCTCCTCCTCACAACCTCAGTAGGTATCAAGAGTCTTTAACATTTATACCTAAACCCTGGGATTTCAATTTTTTCACAACTATTCAACTTTGAACGTTTAGGATGAAACTTCTTACACTGTGTTCAGTCCTCAACTGAAGTGTTCTATGGAATTATATAGCAAAAAGCACACAATTTGTCAGCTGTATCATTCCTTCAAAGAGTTACCTAGAATCAATTTATATTTAAATCTCTTTCTTTCCAGATCCATAAGAAATGCTGCTAAATTTCAGAAGTTGGCAAAACACTCTATATAATTGAAGTAAAAATTTCCATTTCTTTCTAATTTTAGGCAGAGGTTTTATTGCTCCCTATTTGGACCATTTCTATGCAATGAATACATCAGCTTTTTAGTAGGCTGAGCTGTATTATTTCATTTCAGGCAAACACAAAAGTGTAAAGCATTTCTGCCTTGTAAGCCCTCATTTACATTTAAAGAGTAATTTTAAGATAATAGGATTTAAGGGCAGAATTTCGCCATGGCCTAGCTGTTTGCCAAGGAATGTTCTGTCTCCCAAGCAGACAAAACTCCTGCTCCTTGGTAGGAATTTATTGAATCCACTAGAGATGACTACCAGGGTCACAAAGGGAACATTCAAGGTGACACTGACATTTGGGAGAGAGCGAAATGAGAAATGCAGTCACAAATAGAAATATGTGATGCCTATGAAATCAAGGTGATAGGACTGAGTTAATAAATTACTTGATTCAATGCTGAAAGGCTATTTCTATGGAAAAAGTATTTTTTATTGGCAGTTGCTAACTTCTCAACACCTATTGCATTCCTTTGTTTTGCTTACAACTGATTGCCTAAAATTTCTTGCAATTAAACAAATAATGGGCAGTGACCAAACATGCTTTTAATCCTCTAAGAGTTGGTATGTATTGAGAGTATCAATAGTTTTGTCTGCCTTGAATATCCAAAATATTTTGTATATTAGCGAGACCTTCCTGGGCTGCTTTTGTGGCTATTCCTTGTGGAGTTTTGATGGCCAGAGCTGCACTGGGGTAGAAGTTTATCAGATTTGCAGGACTACAGGGAGTGTTTCCCTGCTTAATTCCCTCTCCCAAATGGCTGTCACTGACCCTGTCACTGCCTGTGGTTGTCTCCAGACAGGATCCACCCCTGAGCTCAAACTCCTGCCGAGGGAAACTCTGCAGATGGCTGGAACAGCCAATCCTGCACCTTGGCACAGTCAAGGCAAAGCTTAGACAAGCTTTTAAAATCCCCTCTCATATTCAGTGTCTTTGTCAGCACCTCTAACCTGTCTCCAGTTAAAGTTATAAGGTGAATTCAGTTCACTGTTTGCAATGAGGCAAACATTGTCCCCTTGGTTTTGCAGGGAAATGGAGGAGGAGCTCCCATCATCAATCCTGCTCTCATTTAAGGGCTCTGGTCCTTCAAATCTGCTCTGCTGCTCCTTCCTCTCCCCCACATCCAAATGAGACTTCATTGAATGGAAAAACATCCAGCCAGTTCATTGAAACTACGATTGAAAGTACTTTCAACTAGCAAATATCAAGGCAGTTGCATCTTCATTTCCACTAGTTCTTACTCTCCATGCAGTCTAGAGAGAAGTAACCTAAATAATATTTATGTTCCTTAAATGTAACCACAAAGCTCTGTCAGGAAGAGTGAAATAGCACTGAGGATGAGCTTAATGAGCAAACCATTGAAGCCAACAGACCCCTGGGTAACCATAGATCTGCACCTTGCTTTTGCTTTTATGATCATAAAAGAGTTTGGATTGGAAGAGACCTTGAAGATCATCTAATACCAACAATATATCATTGTTCCAAAAATTTATAGTTGTAGCTTAATAGAGTTGCTTTGGAAAGCTGCAGTGGTTTGGTAGAAATTTGCCATATCCTGTATCTTTTGAGAGAAATAGGCTACAAAAAATTGGTATTTCTTTCAGGAAACTTTGCTTTTGAAGAAAATTTCAAATTCATCCTGAGTAAGTATTCCTTCTCCATTCCACATCTCATCTTAACTACATTAAAATGAAGGATTGACTTTTCCACTGTCTATCAATAACAGATCTGTGGAAATAAAATAAAAGTGAAATTGTGACTGAGATCCAGTATTTGAATTCCTTTGCAACTGCTAAATCAATATTTGCTTATCCAGTCCAAAACTCATGAGTTCAATATTAAAAAAATACTATTACTATATTTACACTCCATCAGAGCTACAGGAACTTTATAGAGCCATGTCCCCATGCTTCTCTATGTATTTTTTAATCCCAAATTGTATTTAACTCCAGTTTAGCTAGAGTGACAACTAATCAAAAGATATGCCTGGTTCTGGAATGAGTAAATTCTATCTTACTTAAATCCTTAGGAGATTTCCATTCCTTACAGTGAAAACAGTATCATATCAATAATTTAAGGAATAATTTTGTGAACTTTGTGTAACTACCTATAGCACTTTTCATGGATTTCCATGATAAACCTTAAGCTGAATTTTACTGACAGGAGCTGATTGCCTTGGTCATCATTTCATCAGGCAAATGCAGCATTAGAAGTTGCACCCTGCAAGGAGAAAATACAAGCAACAGTCTGGTTATCCAAGGAAATTGTTGTATTTCCATTTGAACCTTTATGGAACTGTCACAGCTCTGTTAATAGAAAAGTTTTTTTGTTCTGTCTATATTTGTCAAAGAATAGTTGTTTGGGTTTTTTTTATATTTAAGGCATTTATCTTGCTTATTGTAAAAAATATTAATGTGTTGCTAATACTTAGAAATCAACCTCCCCATTCAGGAGAATAAACGGAAAAGCTATGGGGTAAAAATGTAATTATGTGAAATATATTGGAACATTTCCCTTTCAGTGGACACATAACATAAAATGATAGAATCACAGAATGTTTTGGGACAGAAGGGACCCTAAAGATCATCTCATTCCAACCCCTTGGGCAGGGACACCTTCACAAGACCAGGTTATTCAGAATTCTCTATTTAATTTGCATAAGGGTCAAAAGGACTCTTTTTGCTTCTTTTTCATGTTCATGTTTTAATCTGGCTTGGAAAAGTGAATATCCTAACAAAGCGAAGAGATCAGATCTGTGTATAAAGAAGCAGCTAAACTAATATCTTGTGTATGTTTGGAGCATAGAGCAAACAACAGTGAAGTTCAGCTTGGAGAAAGAAATCAAATCAGCCTTCTCAGGAGAGAACAGTAATTCAAACCAGATATTTCCTTTAGTGAAAGCTCAATACCTTTAGACTAACTGATCCTAAGGAAAAAGCTTTTCATTAAGGATTATCTGTCTCTTTTGCAGAGGCATTATTGAAGAGTAATGAATTGAATGGAAAGCCCATGTAAGCATCAAGCAGAGAATTGTGGTGCTAAGACAGGGCAGCTGACTCCCCTTGGATGCCACTGCCACCATATGCACCTAATCCCAAGCAGATGAGCTTGTTTTTCAATGGAGAGCTCTTCTCTCTGAAGAACTCACAAAGGAAAGCTGGCCTGTGTTTCCAGGCAAGAAGAAAAGTGAAAGTAAAGAAAATTAGTGAGTTGCTGTCAATTTCCACAGAAGCTATGTACTCAAAAAATCTTTAACGCAAATTGGGGAGAAACTCTTACTTATTAACCACTTTCCTATACCCTGTATTTCTTAAGGAAAAAAAATTTATTTTTTCCCCTATTACAGTTGATATTTTCCTTTTGATTCCATTCCAAAAACATATGGTGGAACAGCTTTCCTGTTTCTTCCCAACTTATTTACTTTGGAAGTGCCCTGAGCACCAGCAGGAGGTGACAGCTGCCAGCCTTCAGGATCACACTCCCACTGCAGCCCCCGGGGTGCTCCTGAGCCAACCTGCTCCCCAGGCTGGGCTGTCCTCAGGAAGAGCCGTGGGCACTCAGGGATCGCGGGGAGGGAGGAGTGGATGGAGCTGGAATGCCAGCAGAACCATGGGAATGAAGCCCTTGAGGAGGAACCTCCACCCCTGGGATTGCCCCACCTCCGTAGGACATCTCACAAATGGGAGCAGCATCCCAATAAATCAGCTGTGGCTGCTGCGGTGTTTCCGTGGGAATTTCAGCAGATAGAAATGGAAAATGACTCTGCAGAGGCAGCAGAGCTGATGCCAATGATTTACTGTCATGGTCTGGCCATGGTTAATACAAACCAGAAACAATGGAGAAAAACCCGTGGGTAAACATAAATTCATTCTGATAATTAAAAAAAAAAAAAAAAGAAATCCTGGCTCAATATCATGTCATAAGAATAACCCCAAAGTAACCAAAACTGGAATGATTCAAAAAATCCTATACATAGCTAAATATAATTTGTATTTATCTAAAGACAATAATACTGGACTTATTGTTTCTGCCCATTTCAGTTTCTAAATACTGAAAGATTTCATCTGCCAAAAGTCAGGGGAATGAGAGAGAGACATTCCATCCTCAGCTGAACTCTCTGATTTTTCTGGCATCAAGTTATCCCCTTAATTGCCTGAGAATTTCCTCAGAGGCTTAATATTATTTATTGTTAGCCCATAAAATTCTCAAAAATCCAAATGTTGAGGTAATGCTCTATTGACCCTAATCTTTAGTATCTGCAGATATTCTGTATTGATTTCAGTAAGTCCAAATGATCTCTTTCCCCTACTCCCTGATGTGGAAAGATAAGAGTCAGTTATTGCTTCTCTTGGTCAAATTTCAGCCTGATTTTCTTTCCCTTTTGAATTAGCACCTGCAGAAACAGATAATATATAGCAGCATTTAAAATTATATCATTGCATTAACGAGGCTTAAATGGATCCAATCTTCCCAACAGAGTAAAAGACCATACTCTGTATTTTTGCTGTTGGCCTCATTTAGTGAGACCAAAACTTCCTGAAATGAGGTGATATTTTGATAAAAGTGTCCCTGCAACTTTTGGGCTGTTTTAGTCCTGAATTATGAAAACTGTGGAATAAAGCAGAGGAAAATTGCCACGGGAAACTCTGCAGTGAGGTTGGGTAACCACTGGGAAGCCACATATAAAAAGTAACTTTCTCAGAGGAACTTTTTACTGCCTTCATTCTTAAATACTTCGCTCAGATGTTTACTGGGCAGGCATTTGGCACTTTCATGTTTCTTTCTAAAAGTTAAGGTTCTGAGAATTTTAATCTTAGCTCAAGCTTGGTGTTCAGCCTAGGCCAAAAGTCTTTCAATCCATAAGTAATTTTGATGGGAATAATCTGATTTTACTCAAACATGTACAGAAGAAAAAGTCACATAAAAACCCCGAGTTACTCTTCAGTAAAGAACCTGTTACTCCTCCCCATTAGATCTGAGGAATGACTCATTCTCAATTCTCATATAAACTCATAGCTTCCTGTGGTTAGCACAGGTCTTTCCCATGAGAACATTTTGCTATATTTCATAAACAAGATAAAGTTTGGATGTTTTGCAAACAACGTCTCCAGATTAGGTCAGTTCGGGCTTGGCCAATTGGGCCTAGGGGGAGGTCTCGGGCTGACCAATCTGGGGGACCTCTGTAAACTCTATATATATGGAAATCAAAATAATAAAGACACCTTCTCTCTTTCCTTGTCTGAGAACCTGGGTCATTTCTCAGCTAGCGGCTCAACAGCGACATCTTCCAACATTTCAAAACCTTTAACATGATATAAATTGAAGTCAGTAACTCTGTAGAGAAAATAAAGGTTATCCATCCAAATATCTATGTAATTTGTGTGGTTCTTTCTCAACGTTTGATAAAAATACCTCATTGCTACAGAAATTAAGAAGTTCTTTCTGAGGATTGAAACTTGTGTCAGTTATTGTGGTTTAAAACCTAGGTTAGAACTAGACCACACAAAAGCACCAGTGGTATGTAAACATAAATACAAAAGGAATACATTATATTTTTTTTAATATTTATTTTCTTCCATGATTTGTGGTGTCCTCATATCCCAATATCAAAGGTTCTGTTGGGAAATCCTCACAGAATCACTTGGGATTGGAAAATCCCTGCCAGCCCCTGGAGTGCCAGCTGTGCCCAATGGCCACCTTGTCCCCAGCCCAGAGCCCTGAGTGCCACAGCCAGGCCTTCCTGGGACACCTGCAGGGATGGGCACTGCAAACGTCCCTGGGCAGCTCCTGCCAAGGCTGAGCACCCTTTCCATGGAGAAATTCCTGCTGCTGGCCAAGCTGAGCCTCCCCTGGCACAGCCTGAGGCCATTTCACCTTATCCTGGTACTAGTGCTCTGGGAGAAATGTCCAAACACTACCATCACAGCACATGTGAAAAAGGGTTGGGTATTTCCAGTATCACTTGCTAAAATAATCTAAAAAAAAAATTTTTTTTCTTATTTTTTTTGCTTGTTTAGCCCATTGTGACATGAGGACCAAATTCACATTTTTTTCCCCTAAGCAGACTCCAGTGCCTGCCATTCATGTTCCAAAAAGGCCTTTCCCACTCTTCAGTATTAACCCCATGTAAGGTTTGAGAAACTCCTACAGTCAATGGCAGCATTCTGGTCATCTGGCTGCAGTTAGAAGAGGCCAGCAGCCTAAGGGTTAATGGAGGAGGCCCAGGTGAGTGTTGCTCCCCTCTCCTGGCCTGCATGCAGCCTTTTTGCAATGTTATTCAAAGACTAACCCTGTCCTCAGCTCATTTTTTTAAGCAAAGCCTGCAGTACTTGAACCTGTCTGCTTCAAGCCTTGATTAATGTCATTAGCTGCTGTTCTCCCTCTCTCCTCATAGCTGCCAGATGGAATGCTGAAGATTATTCTGCATCACTTAATTGGAGTTTATAATTAAAAAATGGTGAGTGCTATGGACTCCGTTTTGCCCCTTTGATCCCTACACAGACAAACAAGTTTCTCTAATCAGCAATTCCCCCATGTCCTTCCTCAGAGCCTGCCTGAGCTCATATGCCTCTCATCTCTGCTGTACATGTTCTTTTTGCATCATTCCCCAAAATTGTGGAGATAAATTCCGGTCATACATGTTTTTCCCTTTCAAAAAAAGTCATCCTACATATGGAAATGCAGCTCTTTCCATGTCCTCCTGTGCATCCCTCCCACAGCACGCAGCAAAATAGCAATGTGTGCCCAAACCATACATATGGCTCCCGGAAAGTCAGCTCCAGGACTTTGGGAAGTTCAGCTAAGGATAGTTTTGAGAAGTGACTTTCTGCATCATTTTTGGAGGGGAGCCAAACTGAGCAAAGGCAATTATACCTCAGCTTCTGTTTGTAGCAGCAAAGTGTGTGTGCACACACAGGAACGTGCATAAAACTTTGCACAGTGATTTGAAAGCAACAGTTTCCACATTTCTCTATGTAAACAGCACCACTGGGGGCAGAAGGAGCATAGGAATAGCTCTGTGTGCATCTATGGTAAGTCATGGGTGCTTCAGGCCTCTCTTTTCCTTCTGAACATGCAAGACACACCACAAAACTCTTCTAAGAATCTTCTAACACATGTGAAGTGCTCAGTGAAAATGAGTCACAATGACTGAAGTGTCCTTCTGCAGAAAAAGAGAGAAATATGGAAAGTGCCATCAGTGGTGTCAGTGCTGTGGTGTCAAAAAGGCTGCTGGGTTGGAGTTTGGCTTATTGGCACAAATCATTCTGGCTCTAAGAGAAATTGTTCCCTGGCAGGGTGGGCAGGCCCTGGCACAGGGTGCCCAGAGAAGCTGTGGCTGCCCCTGGATCCCTGGCAGTGTCCAAGGCCAGCTTGGCCATTGGGGCTTGGAGCAGCCTGGCACAGTGCAAGGTGTCCCTGCCGTGGAACTGGAGTTTCTTTCTAATAACCAATCTACATCTCCTCTCTGGCACTGGGAAGCCATTCCCTGTCTCCTGGCCCTGCAGCCCTTGGCAATTGTCTCTCTCCAGCTTTCCTGCAGCTCCTTCAGGCACCAAAAGGCCACACTGAGGTCACCCCAAAGCTTCTCCTCTCCAGGCTGAACAATCCCAGCTCTGCCAGCCTTTCCTCCCAGCACAGCTGCTCCATCCCTCTGCTCATCCTGCTGCCTCCTCTGCACTCTCTCCAGCAGCTCCAGCTCCTTGCTGTGCTGAGGCACCCAAGGTTGGATTTATGGCCTTTAGCAAACACTGTTACTGCACTGTCCCACCTGGAATTGTCCCAGGGCTGCTCCAATCTACCAGGACTCAGCAAATAGCAGCTCCTGAGACAGCAACAAAGAGAAAGGACAGTACAACTGTAGTATAATTCTGTGATCCACATTGGGTGAATAATCTTTGAGCTAATCTTTAATTCTCTGGGGGCACAAACAATAGAAAATTGTTTAAGAAAAAACCAAAACAAACCCTCAGAAATGAAATGTGGACATATTTTTCAATAATAACTATTTAATTACCTTGTAGAGAGAAACCTTTTCCCTTCAGGTTCTGTTTTGAAATCACTTAATGATAACTAGTTTTTGAAATTCTTCTCTATAAATGCTTCAGAAACATAGCACTGTCAGACACTTGTTGTTTTGTTTAGCAGGCCTATGATTTACTTTCTGGATTTTTAATCATGTCATATTTCTCAGAGAAGCATCTCCCCCCCTGCCCCACCCCAATTTGCCTCATACGAATTCTTCTCTTCTACAGCAAGTTTTATTATTCATGAAAGAGTTGCTGCAGAAGAAGAAACAACTGAAGTGTTTAATGTCATATGGAGCTGGAGGAGCTATGGGAATGCTGAACAAGGATCCACAACTCCACAAGAAACACCTTGAAGGCCAAGAGGAAGCCTGGGCTCTCTTCAAGACTTTAGGGTGCAGAAAACAACAATATCCATCCTTTCATGTCCCTTTCACAGCATCAGGAGACAACAGTGGAAAAGCTAATACATAGATCCTCCTGAAAAAAAGAAGTTTGGTCCTGGAAAAGCTTTCCTGTGTTGTAAAATAATAAAGAAGCAGATGAACTACATAGTCTGGAGGAAGAAATGCTCAGCAATGCTGTCCCCACAGGCTCTCCACACCTCAGTGAAGCATTGCCCCAAAATCGATTTATTTGTATATATTTAGGGCCAAAAGAGATTATATTGTCATCACAATACAGGAAAAATAATTGGAAACTGCTGAAATATAGCTCAGTAATGCAGTTTACAAAGAAAGTTTTTCAGCTTTAAACTGCAATGTTTAGTGTTGTCCAAGTATAATGATGAGATACTTGAGATTCAAGTCTGTACGTGTAATTATTTTAATCCATAAATTATAATCCAGGGAGGTAATAAAACCAGTCATTCTGAAGAGCAACCAACAGAGCCCATCATTTTCTGCCATTGCTGTGCTCAGGATCAGTAGCACACAAAAGTCAAAATGCTGCTTGACAAGGGATGCTGCTCATCACCACCCAGACTAAATCAAGTTAGTCTGGGTGGTGATGAGACAAAACAAGACCACGTTCATGCTACATCTGTGCTTCTTTGCCAAGTTCTCATGGCAACTGGTAAAGAAGGGGAAACCAGAAATGGGGAATGACTACTGATTCCTCCCTTGGAGAGAGTCAGATCTGGCTAGAAACAGATTTCTTCTGAAATCACTGTTATTTCAGCATTTTATATTTTTCTCTGAACAGCTATGATTGATAATCTGACTCAGTAATAACCTATACTTAGCAAAAAGAGTGTTTTTTGTAATTAGGACTTTTCTTTCCAATTTAGACCAGAATTATGACTGAGGTACTTCCTTTTTTTTATTTATTTCAGTGTTTTTCCTTTTAATTTTCTGTTCTCATATATTTTTTCTTTCATAAATGTTAAGGTCTGTAAAATAGAGGTTGATAAGAAAGAGGGAATCCATTCCTCCTTCTCCTGGCACTCCATCCCTTGTCAATGGTCTCTCTCCTTCTTCTATAAGTTCCTTAACATGTCATATACTCTTTGACCCTTTTTAGAAGGTATGAGAAAAAAATTTTGAATGAATGTTGCTTGCCAGCTCAATAAAGTTGCTCAGAATGCCAGACAACTGTGGATCAATCATTCTTGATTAGACACAGATCTAAATTTCAAATGGCCCTATGCAAAAGGTAAGAGCATATATTGAAATTCACACCATTTACTAGCTGTGATTAAACCTGAAAATCTCACTGAAAATCAATGTGTTTTTTCCACACAACTCACGAGGACAGGATTTCACACATAGAACTTCAGTTTAATGACACCTAACAAATTTCACAAAGGGACATGAAGCAACATTTCAACAACAATCACATAATTGATAAATTGCTGAATTAGGATTGAAGCACATACATGATATTTAAATTGCAAGGGGCAGGGGCTTGGTGGAGTTGTGATGTGAACTGTGAGGTGTTTAAAGGTGGCATTCTCTTCACTCCTTGTGCTTTGCTTCATTGGTTTCTAAATTGCTTCCAGTTGCAATCATATGTTTACTGTGACCCCCAAAAGTAAAAAAAGCAGCACATTTTTTGTCAGATTTTGAGCACATTTGTAACAGCTGAGACCCAAACTGTTGCCTTGGCTACAAGTTCAGCTAAGAGGCCTTTTTCAATGGCCTTTTTAAATTCTAGAAAAGGCAAAAGAAAACTCTCCTGTGGGGTATAGATGAGGTTCTGAGCCTTTCCCAGCAGTGCGATTCAAGAGGTGTTTTTTTTTTTTTTTAAATCTTTTTGCTCTTCAAAATATTTTTGAGCTGCTAACAAGCAAGTCTTACCCATCTGAGCAGAACATCTGGCACCTCACCGTGGGCTGCAAGTGATGGAGAGCCAGACTGAAGCAGATGTGGCCACTTACTGCATCCACACTGCTGCTGCAGTCAGGGCTCCTCAGGCAGTGAGGAAACACATGTTGGTGTCTTTTTATGAGAGATTCTGAAAAACCACACGGAGCTGGCAGAGATTTCAAAGTCCTGCTATCTAGGGTGGGGAAATGCCATTGATTGTTATTGATTGAATTGCCCTGCCCTCAGCACAGCAATATTTCATAGAGCTGCTGGAAATATATTTACTTTGCTCGTTAGAATATGATGTGTGCAAATCTTTTATTTAAAATCCCTCAGTAAAGCTTCTGCATAATTAACGTTCCTAATGCTTAAATACTCTTTCTGCATAATCATCCAAAGCCAGCCTAAGATTGTGTGGTGCTCTTGGCTTTGAGAATTAGGAGAAAACACAACAAGGCAAAACACGATTTTTTAACAGACCGTGGTGTAATGAGTTTCTGTGAGAAAGGCTTCCATTGTCTAAATTATTTGAAACAGCATGGCTTTTTATGGAATAACAATAGAACTTCTTACATGAGGCAGTGGCAGCTTTTAAAGGATCATAATGTATAAGATACATTTCTCACTAGTTGTGTTTTTAAACTCTTGTGTTGTCCCAGAGAAACAAATAGGCACAACACATTAACCTAACTGCTTGTTATAGGAAAATCACACTGTAAAAGCTCAGTTTTTGTAAACCCTCACAAAGATTAAATACAAGAACCAGGTAAAATTGTATTTGCTACTTAGAGATGGGCTTTTTACCACTGATATGTCTAAAATATACACCTTTTATCAGCTCCCAAGACAATAACTTAGTTATAATCTGAGGTCCTGAATGCATGTGAAATAAAATATGGAAAACACGCATTTTTTTTGCCACTTGCAATTTACTTTTGGTAAATAAAATCTTTCTTCTGTGCTGGAAAGTGCTAAACAGTAGCGAGAGAAAACCAGAATGGACACTGTCCATGCTAGCAATAAAAATTGACATTTCCTTTCAGCCAGAAAAATTTCAGAAACACCTTTTGTTATAAGTCTCCTGGCCATCCTGCTCCCAAAGTGACAGTGATTGGTTGCAATTCTTACAAGTTAGGGATATTGCAGAAAATAAACACTCTCACAAATAATTTTGATCACAGAGTTTTGTGCTGCTTTCCTTCAGCACAACAAGAGCTGAGCATTCCTCAAGGGATTAGATTGGGAAGTTGTTCTAATAGGCTATGAAGGAAATCTGTGAGATCCATGCTGAGCACTCAGCACTGCCTTCAATACAGTATTTTTTGGGAAGGCAAGAGGAAATATCCTGCTCCAAGCTTTTCTGTTGCAGCAGTTCCTTTCCACCTTGGTTAGTCATCATTTCCTGATGTTAAAGAGAATTGGGAAGCAAACCCAGGTGTGGGATGAGGGTGCTCAGTACCCAAAGGAATCTCTGACAAAGGACCTGCAATGGGCAGAAATCCACTTGGAGCTTAACACTCCTGGAAGTTGGATAATTCTTTCCATAGGTTGCTGACATTTTCAGGAAAGCATCAACCTGCTCCTGTAAGAGAAGAGGAAAGCAAGGCGTGCTGGGGAGCAGCCCAGTGGAGCTCTGCCTGCCTCCCTAGGGTGTTTGCTCACAGGCTGAGCCATTCCCACAGCTCATCCATGTCCACAGCTCTGGGATAACATGGATATCCCAAGAGCTCTGCAGCTTTGCTCCACATGTCCCACTGGATCCAGGGAACAGAACAGCAGGGCAGCTGAAGGCAGAGGTGGGATGGAAGGGTAGGGCTTCTGGAACATTCCAGTGACCAGGGCAGAGAGGGCAAAGGGCTAAAGATTGGCTATTGATTAACATTTGAATCATTAGCATATTCAAACAGTTCAGATTTGTGTTTGAGGTGCTGAACTGGGATCCAACTAATGCATAAAGACACACCAAGAAACTATTTTAGGGGAAGAATTAACTGTAAATTTCCATCTTCTGGCTAGACGTATTCCTTAATTTTTCCCTGTGCTCTTCTACTCACCAGCCCTCCTAATTTGTATTTCCATCGAGTATTGACTTTCTGGTAAGTTCAGCCCCCTCTATTAGCCAGGACTGTAGGAGCAGATGGCAGAAATTTAGGTACACACTATCCAGCTGTTAGCAAAGGTATTTTGGTTTCCTGCACATTATGGAATATTAATTATAGACGGCTTAGCTAGGACAAGGAGCATAGCAATTTTTCAAGTGTGATTGCAGTGAAAAATAGTGACAGGTGTATCCTTCCATGAAGAGAATGCTTTATTAACTTCTCTCTTTTATCGCAGAGACAACCCAAAATCAATGGAAACTTGGTTTGATACCCAGAGATCCTTTGGAAAATTACAGTATCAGGCTTGATATTGTGTAACAGAGTAGAGAAATCCCAGTTAGCAAAGCAAACACATTGGCAGTGTTACATGTCAGTGAATAAAACAGCTCCATTTAAAACATTTAGTTCATGTAATGTAGATCCCAGTTTTATTTAATTCAGTAAGCTGTCAGAACAGTTCTCCAGAATGGAAACAATTTTTCTCATTTCGAGAAGGAGCTTGTGTGCACAAAAAATCCAGAGCAAAGCACGGGTAATAGCAAGTCAGCAGATTAAGTTGATATTAAATAGCTTCATTTAGTATAAAATAGCTTTTGTGGATGTAAATAATAACCTGAAATCAAGAGAATGAACCCAGATGATGGAAGTTACCTCCATTACTCTGGAAACAAAATAAGAGAAGTACTTGAATGAGGACTGAATGATCTAGTGGGGATCATTTCCTGCCATGCCTGTGGAGTGAAGGGAACTCCAAAATCCCCTCAGCTCAGCAGGGAGCAAACTCCAGAGCTCTCAGGAGGTGTCTCTTCACCTTTGAGTCACTCCCTCTCCAGACATGATCATTGCCAAAAGGTTGAAAATGCATTTAGTTCTTATTTCATCCAGTGGATTAAAACATTCTGGTGGATTAGGGAGTTATTTCCTTAACCTGGCTGTGGCACCAGGTTCTAATGGTGCTGTGGCTGTCTGGCTGAAAAAAAAAAAAAGCACATTTCAGATGGAATCATGCCTGTGGCTACAGGAAACAGTCTGGAGGGATCAGATCTAGCAGGGAAAATGAAGCCAGCTAATCAAAAAGTGCTGAAGCAGCATAAATACAAAAAGGGCTGCTTATACTGGAGGAATTGTGCTGTTCCATTGCTTATGTCACAAAAGTTTTAACTATGCATGCCTTGGACTTATCCCACAGAAATTCATCTTAACTAAATCCTCTGGCAAATTCATCTTAACCAACTCCTGCTGGCTCGTGGAGCCTTTGTACTTTCAGCAGATTGCAGGTGACCCAAGCCTGCATGTGAGCCCAAAACAAGGGGTTTATAAACACAGAGCTGCACACAAAATACAGGAACGAAGGGCAGATATTACTGGACAAAAGTGCTGAAGAACAATGGTGGTGTGAATTACTCTTAACAGAAACACATTGATTCTCCACTGAGAAAAGGGATGGACAGTAAAAATGGGATTTGGTGCAGATTTATATTTTCTCTAGTTTAAATTTGAACAAAGCTGGAATTGTTCTCTCTGGCTCAAGGGGCATAGGGCAGCAAGTTGCTCTGCATGGTGCCAAGGTCTGAACCTGGGAGCTTTAAGGCCCTTTTCAACCCCAACCATTCTATGCATTTATGGGAATTTATGGAGTGAGATTTTGCACTCCCATTTTCCTTTCAGGACAATTCCAAGGCTGAATTTAATTCTTTCAATTCACCTGCCTATTGCATTTTCAGGCCCCCTGAGGTTCCCTGCCCAGCCTCGTGTTGGTGACCCAAATTGCCATGCTTGTCCTCTAATTCCTGCATCACACCTGCCAGAGCCTTGCTGAAGGTTTGGATGTCACAGGACCTCAGCATGGCACTCAACACTGATGGTTCAGCTCCTGATCCCTCAATATCTCTTGGTTTTCTGTCATGAAAATACTGCATTTATTAAAGTTCATTTATAGAACATAAAGTTCAAACAGCACCGAAAAATTTGGACAACAATTATGGACAAAACAAGGAATACCAAACAGATGGAAAACCAAAGGAACTTCTAGAATGAGTATTTCCAAACCTAAAGGTCCAGTTACATAATTTTAAACATTCACTGATGAGATAAAAGAGTAAAAGTGGAATTATATGTGGGTAATTTCTGAATGGAAACACAGTTAATTCCAGCAATATAGTCCATGGAAACAGTGCAAAATTCTCAGCTGAATTATCAGATAAGGTATTACTTGTCTGAACACTTTATATATTTGCAGCCTGTTTTTCATGAACAGTGACAAAGTATGAATTAGTTTCATTCCTTTCTTGTCAAATTATTTGCTTAGATTTTAAAGGAAGGAAATAACCATTGTCAGTCATATGAATTGAGTATATCATTATGTACAAGCAGGCTTTAAATAGCAAAATATGATCGTGTCAAAAGAGGTTGCTTACCTACCAGTTTTGTGAAAGTAATGATTTGAGTATCCTCTGACTGATATCCCAACAATGCATCTTATCTTACAGTTTGGATTGCCCTTGTGAGTCTCACAAATGGAGGAAAAAAGGCTCAGAAAGGTTTCCTTTCAATTTTCTGTTAAAAAAAAAATCAAGATTTCTAATTTTATTTGCCCACAATCTTGCTTTCAGTTCAGTGTCAAAATCTGTTCCAAATGTTTCCTATTTACAAGCTTTTTTTGAAGATAATAGGAGAAATGCAAGAGTTCTCCTGTGTTTGTTTTTTTTTTTAACATGTATTTTAACAGCAGACCTTCATTCAGTGAATTTTCTCCCAAACAGAGCTCCAAAATAAATTGGTTCCTGAGGATCAATTCTTCCTGTCATCTGTTGTGCAATAGCATCAGGGATAACTTCCTTCCAAAGTAATTTTAACACACTTTTTCTTTTTCAGCAAGCCTTTGGATGACATGTCATTGATAATATTTCTAAGGTAAAGAGAAGGTTCTAAAAAGCTTCAGCTGTTGCCAGTGGCTTCACTGGCCTGGGTAAAATGAGCAACAGTCTGTTAGCAGAGTCTGACCAAGCACCACTGGGGTCTATTTCTATTTAACCAAATAAACTTGGGTTTATTTCTATTTAACAGCCTCTTACTTTTCCAGAGCTAGTACTTATTTGTTCAATAATTTGTGTAAAATTCTCTCCTTTAACACAAGCTTAAGTCAACTTATAACAATCAAGAAAATGCTGGGAAAATGGAAGAAAAAAATTTCCTCAACTTCAGGAATGTAAATTATTTTGCAATTTTTGTCAAATCAAGAATTAGCACAAAGTCTTGCTCACATGGAAGGAATATGAAGGATCATCTCCAAGGCTCCCAACCTGGAGTAGCTTTTCACTCCCCACACCAATAAACAAAATATCCCATTTTGGCAGGGCTGGGTTCACATAGCCTGGGAGGGGGAGTGAGAGGGAGGGCTGGGGAGAGAGAGAAAACCCTTGGTGCTATTTAAAAACCTCACATTAAAAGGGGTTTATGCTTTTTTTTTTTTTTTTTTTAACCTTTTGCTTGTGTCTGGCTTTTGCCCTAGTTTTTGTTTCTTAAAAAACAAAAAACTCCCTGTCCTGGGCCAGGGAGTCCCTGGGACCCTCGGTGTTCCCCAATATTTGGTGCAGCTGGAGTGACACACAGGCACTTCCCCCTTTTTCAGGTCTGGCTCAGCTCCAGAGCAAGATTCCAGCTCTGCACAAACCCAAGGAATCCCCTGGGAGCAGAAGTTGTGTGTAAAGCAGCTGACACAGCTCAGACCATTGCTACCATGGGAGGCACTGCTTGGGGTCTGCCCAAGATAATATTTGGTGCATCCAGACAAGAAATTTCCCTTCCACACTGCCTCGAATGCTTCCCATAAAATTACATCAGATAAAACAGATTTGGCCAGCCTTGAGCTTACAGGGCTAGAACTAGAAAGTCACAGCCTACTAATTAGATGTCTAATTAGACACTCCTGACTCTCATGCCCTTCGTGAAAATCTGACTTCAAATACACACCATAAACCTCTGACAGAAATGGAATCACCTCTCTCATTTTGGAAGCATTAACTATGGTAATAGGGAGGTTGTACAGTGCTGGAAGAGGTGTGTGCAGGCAAAGGCTGAAGTGGAAGTAATCAGTCTATTAAATATTTCACACACAGCGTATTTCCCTCAGATTAAACACATGAAGTCGCTTTCAATCCAAGCTGAACAAAAAGAAGCAAAATGTCAAGCTATTATGTTAACATTTTCCAACTTCAGGTCTTTATCAGCTCTCTGAGACAAAGACCAAATCGAGCTTTCATGTCTGAACATGGCGAGTAGGATGCAGGTGGTGCAGCACTACTGTCAGACATTTGGATCATTCCTCACCAAGCAGAGAGAAAAATGTCAGCTGAGATGTTCACACAGAACTTGACATTTGGGTAAGTGAATATAACCTTCAATTCTGGCTTTCCTTTTACATGCAGCAGAAAAATACAAAAGTAATGGAGACAGGCAAAGCAGAGTTTGAAATAATCACAGCACAACAGCTTATTAGTCCAGATCCTGCCTACAGGGTCTAATCTGGGGCCTTGTTCCAGCAGCTGTATGTCACCTCAGAAATGAACTATAAAAAATTTAAATAGAGAGCAGCACTGGGTGTTTTTCAACCCCAGCCTAGCGAGGTTGCAATCTCTAAATAGGTTCTGCCAGGGAGTGCTGTGCCTGCAGCTACAACCTACAATGTAGGACATGCAGAGCACGGAGCACTCTGTGCCTCAGTCTCTGTCAGCAAGCTCAGCACACCCCAAAGAGGAGCTGCCTCTGCCCCTGCCAGCCTGGGACACAGCTGGGATCTGCAACTCAAGCTGGGAGCTGGGAAGCTGAGCTTCACCATCTAGAAAGCACCCTCAGAATGAGATTGTTGAGCTCAGAATGAGATTGTTGAGCTCAGAATGAGAGGGGTAAATAGCACTGAAGAGTGGCAAACATCTGCTGCTGAAATTCGCCAAGGCTGAAGCATCAGCCTGCATCTCCCCCCAGGCTTTGCTACCCCAAACAGCTCAGAAGAGGTTAAAAGTGAACAGGAAAAAGAAAAAAAGAAGGGATCAAATAGAAAGGAGGGAGTGCTGCTGTCAGTGCTGCTTCTGGCTTTGGAAGAGGGCTCTGAGAAAGCCACAGAATGCAGAGGAAGATGCTGAATCTTTGGTTAGCTTCTGTAAGTTTTGCAGTTGCAACTCCATTTTCTTAAAACAATTCAGTGATTTGTATCATATCATTAATGGTGCTTAAAGTTAAGAGTTACAGTTAGAACCTGGGAACTAAAATTCAGCTATTTTGTCAAAAAAAGCCCCTTTTGATAACATTTTATTCAAAGATTGCCCGCTGACAAAATTATTCTAGTATATGCATTTTAATTACTCCATTTTTTAAGGTCATCATGATTTTCCAGATATATTTTCCCCTGATGAAAGTTTGAAAAACTTCTATGATCATAGAATCTCAGAATGGTTTGGGCTGGAAAGGACCTTAAATCCCACCCAGTGCCACCCCAGCCATAGCAGGGACACCTTGCACTGTCCCAGGCTGCTCCAAGCCCCATCCAGCCTTGACAGCAGAGATGACACCATGGACATAAACCAATATTCCTGACTTTTATTCCCCCAAACAAGACTTAAGAGATGCTATCGACGTGGAATAAGGGAAAAATACCAACCAAGGCTTGTTCTTTGAGAACAGATCCTTTCAGCCACCTGAAATTGAGAACAGCCCATGGCACTGCAGAGCTCCACAGCCTTCAGAGGAACCCTGCAAGTGCTGAATTCTCAAGATGCTGGACACCAAGAAGGTTTGGGCAACTTTGGTCACTTTTGAAACATCTGTTCACTAAATGAGAATTTAGCTTTTGAAATTCATATCTTAAATATCTTAAATGTTCAATAGATGCAAACAATTTCAAAGTTATCTGCTTTTCCATAGTTTTCTCCATAGTAGCAGTGTAACTTCTGTTAAACACTTGCCAGAAAATATGGTGCTGCTTTTAGTATAATTCTCAAATTTAAAAAACAAAAAAACAACAAAACAAACAAGAAACCTTGCTGTTGATAGTAAATTCTGCTTTAGAACCTCAAACACCATGATGTAGATCTCTTTACCATGCAATCAAAATAACTTCTCCTGCAAAAGAATCCACAACCAAAATACTAAATCAAGCAACCACCTCTTCTCACACATGAGAAGTGTGGTCTCAGTTCAGCAATTCCATAAAAGTACAGAATCTAGCAGTAAATAACCCAGAATTTCTGTCCTACCAGACATTGAAATCATCATGAATCAATATCTCTCCAGAGTTTTTAATATCAAGGCACAGGAAGGATATGAAAAACTCATCAAGAACAAATCTCCTCTTTAGCAAAGCAGGAAAATATTGGATCTGTCAAAGCAAACAAGAGCAGAACAACAAATCATGGATTTGTGTTATGAGCTGTGTCCATGTCAAAGGTTAAAGAGACTCAGATTCCCAGTGATTTTGAATCTAAATGGCTCCAAATATTTGACACACTTTATCTCATCTAAATAAAAACCAGCTTAGTGATGAGCAGGGCTATTCCTAAGCAACAGCATCAAACTCTGTGCACAACAGGAGCTGAACTTACACTCAATATATGGATTTGTAGGACTTGGAAAAGGTGAGTCTGGTACAGCCTCACAGAGGTTACAGCAGAGCAGAACACTTGCATCCTAAGCTTCTGGCAGCAATCCAGGTGCCTTTGATTGCATAACAAACTTTGCATCTTCGGGCAGATTTTTTAGTCTGCAGCACCTCCTTGATATCAAATGGAAATTGCTTATGAGGTCCTCACTTTGTGGTTGACGTGGTGTTCTGGCACTGTTTCCTTCTGACCTTTCCTATTTCCATCTCCTTTTAGCGTTCAGTTGAATAATTTCCTCCAAAAAGAAAAAAAAAACAATAACAAAAAAAACAAGCCTCAAACTCCCAAACATTTTCATTTCAGTAAGATCTAAATGAAACACTGAGAATGACAAATGCAAGATTTACTCTTCCCATTTGGGTTATGTTTTACTACAGGTTTGTTTTTTTTTTTTTTGGTGGAGATGAGCTTTAAATAGAATTTGCATTTCTTTGTTTTCAGTGCATATCACTAAAAAGAAATAAACTGCTAATATTGAGTGCAGCTGTTGCAGTAATTGTGTGGGAGAATACTGGGAATATTAGAAGATGATTAGATACTAAATTACTCTATGCACTGTCATAGAATCATTTTGCTTGGAAAAGACCTTTAAGATCATCAAGTCCCCTTGATAATCCATCACAGCCACCACTGACCCATGTCACATTTATTTGAATAGTGGGAAGGAAATCAAATTTTATTTGAATAGTGGGAATAAAATCAAATGCTATATTATTTGAGTAGTGGGAATAAAATGAAATTCATATCTGACATCCAGTGCCAAGCACAAGAAGTGTCAGGGATTGAGGGGGTGGACTGGAAAACCTTTAAAGCTCTTTCCAACCCAAACCATTCCATGACTTTACAACACCTGAGCACTGAGAGCTCTGAGTTCACCCAAGGCAGAGCATCATGAAATCCAATGTATTTCCAGCAGTGAGATATTAACTCTTAGAAAAAGATAACATTAAAAGGACAATGTTTTGTGGTTTTTAATGAGCATTATCTCCAGATTAATAAAAAAGTCATGTGAGAAGTTATTATTAAAAGCTACTTGGGGACTCAGACCACAGGAGACAGCATTCCGTAAAATTAAATCCATGTAAAGAGTTTGAGATGAGGTGTGAAGTCATTTGGAATATTCTCATTTTCTCTTCTCTGTGCCAGAGAACACACAGCAAAGATGCTCAGATGTGCTTCAAATAAGGCTTAATTACTTCCAGACTAGAATGAAGGTATTAAAATATGTTCAAGGATTATTAAGACAGGAGCATTTAAGCAGATATCAGTTTTAGCTACAAATCATGAATTTCAGCAAAAAAAGGGCATACAAGTGAAAATTCCTTGTCTTAAATAATGTAATTCCATGTTTTTATGAAAAAGTAGGTTTACATGGAAGACCTACCGAATTCTCTAGTCACTAGAGGTCACTATTAGTTTTGAATCCTTCAAGTCTGCTGACTTCTAAATCTTCCTCAGAATGTTCTAAATATAAGGACTGGCCTCCATGAAATATAGTCATGTTTAAATAAGGGTACTTGGAATAAAGATATAAGTGTCTTAAGTGTCTTAAGTCCATAAGTATGAGTTAAAAGTTCTGGTTAGGACAGTGCTTTAAAATATTGAATTTATCATGGTTCTTCCAGCCACAGGTTCATTCTGGTGACTCCAGCGATAAAGAATATTGAGATGAGGTGTCCCCAAGAACAGCAGAGATTATCTTGGCACTCACTCAAGTCATAACCCACCAGAAAAAGGAAATAAAATCAAGTGGAGTGGCTGAACCGTGAGATACTCAGGCACTGAATCAACAGGAGTCCTTAAGACAACAGAAGTGATGATCGATATTTGAGGGAAAAAAATTAAAAACAGAACCAAAGCTGGTGAAAAATAAAGGCTTTTTGGATGCTGTCTGGACCTTGTGTAATATCTAGTGCTACTCTGACCTACATTAAAGTCATTTGTGAGGATTTGCTGCAGAGCTGTCACTGCTGCTGCCCCCACACTGCATTTCTGGCACTGAAGTCGCCTCTTCATTGTTTCCATTTTCAGCAGGAGCTTGGAGAGGGTGAAGACTGAGCACACAAACCTTTTAAAATCATTTTCTTTTTCTAAACACAAACCCAAGATGACATGAAGTTAATGAGTCTGATCAGAATCTCAGCTACATCCAGTGTCCCTCTGGGACTCTGGGCTGGTCATGAAGTGACCCAGGAGCTCCTGGATCATCCTCCTGCCCTGCTGGTGGTCACAGCTGCTGGGAGGGAGGGCTGAGAGCAGGTGTGGAAACCACAGCTGGGCACCAAGGGTTAGGCAAGAGCCACATCAGTGCCACCACTCCAGAAAAACCCACTCAGAGCTGGAAGGTGAGGCCTGCAGTTGAAGAAGGGTGAAAAGGTCCTTGAGTGCACCCAGGAGAGCAGAGCTGCTGGAAGGGCTGGGGGATGTCCTGGGAGGGACTGAGGACTCTGAGCTCGTTAGGTTTGGGGAAAAAAGGAGGATGAGGGTGACCTCAGTGCTCTCCACAGAGGAAGGAACATGGTATCTATGATGGGGCATGGGAATCACTCAAAGCTATTCCAGATGAGCTTTTACCCTCCATTAGGAAGCATTTCTTTCCAGAGTGGATGAACAAGCACTGGAATGGCTTCCTTGAGAGGTGGTTGATGTCCCAAGCCTGTCAGGGTTTAAGAGGCATTTGGGCAATGCTCTTGAGAACATGATTTAACTTGTCAGCCCTGAACTGCTCAGGCACTGGATGAAGTGATGGTTGTGTTTCTGTTCCCACCAAAATAATCTGTTCTGCTCTGCTGAAAGTCAAAGGAGGAGCTGTGAAGGTAAAAGAAAATCTATGTATAATATTCAAGAGACAGGTGAGCCAAGACTGGAGTCAAAATAAAAGTCAAATTTTTGCCACACAAAGAACATTGAGACTCCATACAGGCTTAGGATTCAGAGTTCACAGAACAGAAACAAAATTTTGGAAGTGATTCTGAGCACTGAGCAAATTCCCTGCCTGGGGAGGGCAGACCATGAGTAGTTCAAGTACAAACAGGTCTGAGCTGCAGGTCCCACTGCCAGCTGCAGTGTGGCACCAAAGACATCGTTGGAGCAGATTTTGGGTGCTGCAGAGAGCAGCAGGTACTCCCCAAAACTGTGAGATCCCCTTAGATAATTTAGAGGAGAAAAGACCCTCTCTCTCCCTCAAGGCCTTTCTGTCTGGGTGGCTTCCTGGGATAATTTGTGTTATTGTTAATATAAGATTTTGCTTTGTTTACATAAGATTGAGGACTTCTAGGAATCAGAAGGTAAGAATATGTTGTTTTCCCTTCCCTATCTATATTTTCTTCTCTTATAATGCCCAATCCCTCATTGCCAACATTTGCCACATTTCTCACCTCCCCTTGCAGCACCAGTTTCACCTTCATTTGATCACCTGGAAAAGCAAACAATCTCCCCAACAAACCAAAGCAACAAAAATCTCACCAGCACTGCAGGAGTCTGGGAATGCCCCACACCCTTCCCAAGGCAGCATCAGGGAATTGTAAATCCGCTGTGAATTACAACAGTTGCCAAGCTGAGTCAGCAGGTGACAATGCCATGGCACAAGATGAACCCAAAGGTCTCAACATCCTCTCTCATTTCCATCCTGTCCATCCCTACTTCCCAGAGCACTGCATTTCTTGAATATTTTTTCCCCATTTTATACCAGAATAAGAACATGATTATTGAAATGACAGTTTGTGTGGCTGGAAAATAAAATCCTGCCCAGTTGTTGCGTCTCTTATCAATACAGGGTGAGGTTTATGAGCAAGGAGCTCCTTTCAGGGAGAGCAAAGGAAAAGATTCAGCCAGATGTGCTCAGTTTGCACAACAACTGTCTCATGTGCCTATGCTCTCAGAAAACAAATGCTTAAAAATCATAAATCTAAGGATTAATTCCACTTTCACAATAGTGGAAAATGAGTCTCTCTTTTATAAAGACTGAGAGGAGACAGCCTGAATATGCTGTTCAAAGGATGAATGGATGTCTCAGCCATTCATAAGTTCTTTGTGCAGTAAACCCAGCAAAGAAGGAAATTTAGAGAAGGGACGTATTTGCTGATGAAGAACAAGGAGACAAAACATGCAGCAAAACTATAAATATTCTGCCACAAAACCCTCCTGATTGCAGAAAATGTAATCCCATAATCAGAGATTTGCAATCCTCGTGGCTGGCATAAAGACATTACATTGCTATTGAAGAACAGAGGCTGGAGCAGAGCATGCTTTGTACACAACAGTTTCAGCAAATATAATTGTAGACGTATTCCACAAATGTTAATGCCATTCTAAGAAGAATTAAAGCCAGACAGTGTGGGGAACACGAAGGTCACTCAGAGTTACATTAAAAACATTCTGTTTCATCTTTTAGCCATTCAGCAGCCAAGGGAGATCATCGTGCTTTGGAATGAAAAGGGAATGTATGGGGGGCAATAATTTCTTCTTGCCATAGACAGAGCTGGTAGCCAGAAAAAGAAAAAGCCTTTTTAATGGTTTTATTTGGAGGAAAATGCAAGTGAGAGAACAGCTGTGCTAAACCACTGTTTGTCCTTGTTATTAAACAAAGCATAATCACCAAACATCATGGATGTAGAGAGAAAATAACCAAAGTTAGGTCTGCTTCGAGCCTTCACTCATTTCCAAATCATTTTCTTGCTTCAGGTCTGTTCATTTGAGGCTTCTGCTCCTAACAGAATTGTAATTTCTTTTGCAATACATTGATTTTTTTTCACTTCAACAAATTCAAGGGCTGACACTACTTTAACACTGATTTTACCCTGTAGTCTTGTCTCTGGCTCCTAGTTAACCCTTGTTCCATAAGAGAGAAGAAGAAGTCCATCCATCATGTTTTATCTATTTTTTTACTGTTCTTGAGTTTGAGGAAGGTTACCTTGCTTCACTATTTTTTTAATTATAGTGTTGAAATTACAGTGACAGTGGTTGCACAAATAGACACATCAAGATCAATAGTCAATTTGATCTGGAGAAGCTTTCTTCTTTTGTACCATGTCAGATAAAAGAGAATATCCATGGTTACTGCTATTAATATTTATACCACTCTCCAAGAGGAAAGAAAAATGCTAGACAGCAGAGCTGGACATTGATTGTTGTACAGGTTGTTGTGCAGCATTAAAAAAAGGTACCTGAAAATGCGACTGAGAATAAATTTCCATGTTACCTAAAGCCCAGGGAGCTGAGAAGGGATGACAGAGTAAAGCTGGTTTGTTCAAATGCAGAATATCCAACACTTGGTGTTAAAATGGCTTATTTTGATGTTCTCCATCTGAAGGACAGGAACATCCTGGAGGAGTTCTGCAAGGGCACAAGGATTTGAGGATACTGAGGGCAAATGCCCAACCCATCCAAACCATGGCTTTCCTCCCTCCCATGCTCTGAGATTTGCTTCATGTCAGTGAGTAAATAAATGCACTTTGTCCCCTGAATTTGGACTGAAGTGCAGGATGAGCTCCCCACTCACAGGGACACAGCCTGGGGACTCTGAATGTCCACATGGCATGGGGACAGGAATGAAAGGCTGGAAAATCCCTCAGCTCCACGGGCTGATCTGGGCAGGCTCTTCCTCTGAGGGCAGAGGGTTCATCCTCCAAAACTTCAGGGATGGGCTCAGTGAAGTTCTGCCCTAAATTGCCCTCCTCTGCCCCGTGCTGGGATGGTGGCAATGGGCACCCAGGAGCACAGCCTGGTCCCACAGCACCCACAGGAGTGCCCTGAGCCTGCTGGGGCAGAGCTGCTACTGCTTAGGGCACCCAGAAGGAGGATTTTACACACACTGGCTTTTTTCAGGTCACACAGGACCCTTTAGGCTGGAAAATCCCTGCCAGCCCATGGAGTCCCAGCTGTGCCCAATGGGCACCTTGGCCCCAGCCCAGAGCCCTGAGTGCCACAGCCAGGCCTTCCTGGGACACCTGCAGGGATGGGGACTGCAAACCTCCCTGGGCAGCTCCTGCCAAGGCTGAGCACCCTTTCCATGCAGAAATTCCTGCTGCTGGCCAAGCTGAGCCTCCCCTGGCCAGCCTGAGGCTGTTCCCTCTCCTGCTGTCCCTGTTCCCTGGAGCACAGCCTGACCCCTCAGCTGTCCCCTCCTGGCAGCAGCTGTGCAGAGCCACAAGGTTCCCCTGAGCCTCCTTTGCTCCAGGCTAAAAAGATTTCACCCAGGAAATCTGCCAAGTCTCTTTTATCACAATATCAATACCTCAATCAGAATGGGACAACCTAAGATTGGCACAAGTTCACACAAAGGTCCTGAAGCCAAAGCTGGTGCTGCACTCTGGCCAGGTGTCAGTGCTGTGCAACAGGTAGGGGCTGGAAAAGGGGCAGAAAACAAACATTTTGCAGGAAAGACAAAATGTTAATGCAGCTCTAGGAGTGATGATTTTTTTGTGTTGTTAATTTTTTTTTAGTATGAAGCCTGTGTTTTAGGGAATGCTGTGCCCCAGTGGGGACAACTGTACTGGATGGGAGCAGCTGAGGTGTGCATGCCTAATGCCATGTGCAGGAACAGGCCAGGCATCCTTGGAAACTCTCCTTTCAGTGGGTGGATCTTAGCAATAATCTTCAAAAAACAAGAACAATAGTAGCTGTGCTCTGAACCTTCTGGTGGTGATTTATCCATCCTTCAACACACCCTTCCACCATTGCTGAGAGTGTTTTACAGAGGGAGCTACAACAGCACCGCTGCTGCTCTCCCTGTCCTCGGAAAGGCTGCAGGATGAGCAGCTCTGGGTTTAGCACCACAGCTCAGCAGTGAACAGCATCGCCCAGGAAAGCTCTGGTTCTGTGGGTTCTGCACTGCCAGAGGAGCTCAGTGCATGTGTCTCACTCAGTGCTGTGAGCACAGAGCTCAAATGTCACATTTCCCATGCACACACAGTTCATGTGTCACAGGCAGCTAAGGCAAAAACGGCCTGGCTTATTTACAAATACAGCTCAAGCCTAGAATACAAATTAATGATTCACAGCAGATACCTGCCTGGCTCCTTCCTGCCCAAAATCTCTTCCTCCATCAATAAAAGCCTCATTCTCAGTACCAATTGATTCTTCCTCCAAGAGCTGATTCTAATAAGAGAGATTGAGGTGGAGAAAACTTGTCTGCATAGTCCCACGGCCTCTCTCCAGTGACTCCTGAGCTGGGTTGAGATGTATTGTTAGCCTGCTTTCCAGGAAAAATCAAATCTCCCCAGAACATGGGAAATACTGGTAGAACTCTGAGTAACAGGGCCACTCACATCTCCTGACACAGGAGTGTGAAGTTGGGGCAGAATAGGAATGAGGGAGCGAGGATAAAGGAAGCAGCAGCAAAGGAGACAGGAGCAGCAAAAAGCACCAGCGAGAGGAGACAAACTCGGGGCTGGTGACAGACAGCAGATTTGTGTCTGTTGCTGGGGAGAGGAAGAACTGGCTGGTGGGAGGGGAAGGAGAGGCAGGAAAATCAAGCAGGGCTGACTCTGGCTGCTCTCCCAGGGTGCTGACCCCTGAGAAAGGGTCAGGGAATAAATAAAATCAGGCTTTGGGGAGACTGCTTGGTGTTTTCATGTTCAAAACCATCACAGAGTCACAGGAAATAATTGGCATTGTGGCATCTAATAAATCTGACAGCACAGAGCAGTGCTGGGCACAGATCCTGAGGAAGATGAGCACATTGAAGGAGGATTTTTAGTTGGTGTCAATTAGATGCTGCTCAGGTACAGCAGTGGGGAACAGAGAACATTTGTTTTCTCGCTCATCTTTGTAGCTGACATGCCAAACTTCAAGCTGGCAGTTTATTAATTAATTAGTCTGCTTTGCACCTTTAACGAGCCTACTTATACCATCATTTCTCATTCACATTTTCTCCTGTAGGTTGTAAGGAAATTCAGAGCAAATTTGGGCTCATGGCACCAACTGTTGCTGCTAAAACAATTAAGATTAAAATTTGAGCAACTTTCAAATTTGGACACAAGAGGTCAGTGATTTTTTTATTGGTTCTTCGAAAAATTATAGTGAATTTTTTCTCAATTTTTAAGAAAGTATATTAATGTTTATTTAATCAGCTCCTGTGATCACTCTACACCATATCTTAGCCCCCCAGAAGGTGTTTATTCCTAATTTACAGGACAAGGAAAGAAGGTACCCCCAAAGTTTGATGCATACACTCAAGTCTTCAACTCCTTCCTAATTTCTACTTTTATTTATTATTAAAATTTACTTTAAACATTTTTTATTACAAATGCGTTACATTAGGAAAACAATACATGAACTATATAGATCTCCATTAACTAAGAATCAAACCCTTCAAGCCTTATTTCAATCTCCCTGCTTATATCAATTGAACTTCATTACATTTTGAACTCAGGAATTCATGTACTCACATGGAATTCTTAAAAATTCATCCAATTCATTATAAGTAACCTAGGTCTGTCTGAAAACATCAGCATTCTTTTTTAGAACCTGGGAGGATTTGGATAGAATTTGACTTGATTTTTGGGATACATTTTAGCTGTCAAAAGCCACCTGTAAATTTATCAGATCCAGGTTTTTCCCAGTGAAAAATGCTCTTTCCAAGTGCATCATCCATTTGAAAAATTGCTCAGCAGAAGACGTGTTTTGACTTGGACCCGCACAAAAATCACTTGTCACATGGGCAAAGCTTGGCGAATATTTGTTGAAAGTAAATTACCTGTAATGACTTTAGTCTATCATCCTTAAGTTGGCACTGTGCAGGTAGCTGTGAAGAATTTTCTTTTTGTTTTCATGGGAGGCAGAGAAAATGAATCCTAATTATTTGAAATGGACTGTGCTGGCTGTTTAATGTGCTGGTGCTTGAACAAAACACCTACACAGCACAGAGCACAGAAGGAAATTTGCCACTCTTTGGAGAGACAGAGAGAGAACAGTGGAGAAGTGCAAAACACCAAACCTCTACATTTAGAAGGTATAGGAAAGGGATCAAGGCTGGGGGTGGACCTGATGTGCAGCATGAAGTCTCTTAGTCTGGGCAAAAAATCTTCATGGGAAAGATTGTTTTCTTCCTATTCAGCAGCTTATGGCAAATGGGGAAAGAGAGAAGAACCTGATTGCAACCAAATCTGTATTGCAGGTAATGCACTTGGGAAAATGAGTTTGTTTAGAAAATATTTGCATTGGATTACAATGGGATCCACTGTCCGCTCTTCAGGATCAGCTCTCTTCAGGCGTCTGCAAACCTATTATAATTCATCTCCTCATAATAATGATATGATTTTTGCAGAACCTTTCTGGGTCCTCAAATACAATAGTTCTAACATACCCTGCTTTTCAAAGGATGTATCACCTAAACATCCTGAGATAATAAACCCACATTCTTCACGTTATCAGACTCCCAAGTGCATTTTTAAATTAGGTTAATGATGGTACATTCTACCTTGAAAGTGGTCATAAATTTGTCCTGCTGCTTGCCTGATGTTGCTCCCCAGAGCTCCCCGGGGAATTACAAATCTCATATCCATGATCTGCTCTCACCATTTCAAAAAGCTGATTTACTTTACGATTTCCAGTGCCAGTGATGAGATAGATAGGCTCTGCATTGGCTGTGCTGCTTCTTTTTCTCCTTCTGGTGATCCTAATTAGGATTTCCTGCTTAGGAAAGATGATGCAAATCAAGGAAACAAGAATTTATGCATGGGAAGACTTTGGATTGTGTGAGTTGCCTTAGGGACATTGCCTGGCACAGGGTGCCCAGAGAAGCTGTGGCTGCCCCTGGATCCCTGGCAGTGTCCAAGGGCAGCTTGGCCATTGGGGCTTGGAGCAGCCTGGCACAGTGCAAGGTGTCCCTGCCAGGGCTGGGGTGGCACTGGATGGGATTTAAGGTCCTTCACACCCAAACCATTCCATGATTATTAATGTACTGAAAGGCTCACTTTGCTTTTCTTCAATTCCAACAATTAATTACCTGTTTGTAATTCTGCAATTTGCTCTTAATAACACCAGGAACCACAGCAGCTTCCCCCTGACATTTGCCCAGATGGGCTGGGCTGGCAGAACCCTTATCCCAGATGGAAGTGAGCACAGCCAGGTGGATTGTCAGTCCCCACCATGTCCCTGTGCTGATGGGTCCTGTTGTGACAATTGGCACCACCATCAGCCCTTCTGGCCTTTAATTGCCACTGGGCTGTCCTGAACACAGCCACTGATTGCAGAAAGGAAGCAAAGCCACAGAACTTTGCTGAGATGAATGCTCATGAAGGGATATAAAAATAGAAAAGCAGGTGGTATTTTTTTTCACTTAGAAAATATCCAGAATGTGACAATATGAAACAGAATAGAGCTTCCTTTGAAATTTATTAAAAATAAGAAAAGGACAGAGTCCTCCGTCTGCCATAGCAGAGAATATTGAGCTGCAAGTAAAGAATTGGACATGCTCTGGCAAGGCCAACTCAGTAATTTCCTCCTGTGAACTCATGAACCCCCTGGAACAGGACTCCTCACCTCTGAGAACATTCTGACACTTTTAAAGGCAAAGATGGACTGTTACAAGATACATGAAAAAGAGTAAAATCTGTTCATTTCTTACAGATGGTGGTGGTGGGATAACTGAAATGGAGTTATTTAAAAGCATCTTGGAACTTGGGAAAGCAGGGACACTGCAGAAATATTCTCTATTTCCACGTGAATATGTCCTATCTCAGGAAGTCTCCTTAATTTCTGATTTGGTTAATATTGCTCAGAGCTCTTGTACCAAAATCAGTTCAGTGGGAAGGAGAACAGCTAAGGCTTTGACACTTTTTCATATAATTTATTATATATCAATTATTCTCATGCTAAGGAGTTGTAACTGAGAACCCCATGGATGTGTTTGCACACAGAGAGAGAGAATCAGGATACATCCAGCAACAAAACACACTGCTGTGAAATGTGAAAAACCACAGAGGTATTAATGAAATACTTTTAGATTGTTAGATTAAAAACAGTAAATTAAAGCATAGATTTTAGAGCTGTCCCCACATTACCTGGCACTTTACCTCCATTGAAAGGGAGCTGAAATCAAAACCTGTTTCAGTAACAATTTCCTTTTACTTGAGGAATTTCCAACTGAATCCATCCATCTTGATACTGACATAAATCCAATCTTCCCTCAATGACTAAATATTCACCAGCAGGACTTTTTCTGACTCCTTTCCAGCGAAAATTCTGCCTTTTTGTGTGGGTTAGGAAATGTATTTAGCTCTGACCTTCTTCTGGTAAAATCTATAAAAACCAGAGCTGAGGCTATGTCATCTGAAATCTCTTGACTGTGCAATGGCCTGTAGGAGATATAAGAATTAAAACCTCTTCATTTGCACAGAAAATACCTTTGGACGAGATTGCAAAACCAGAAATCAGAAAAAAAAAATTCATATTGCAAATCCAAAATCAGCTTGATGGAGAGGAAGACACAGAATTGAACACTGACCACTATGTAGAATTCAAGTTGAACATTGTAATTACAACTTTATAGACAGAGATATGAGACAACCTAAAATGCCTTAGGACAAATAACACTTTTTGGAAGGTTTCTACAAAGATAACAGTTTAAAACTCTCCATTTAAATATTACTGAGGTTTCTGTGAAAATATTTCCTGTGAAAAGTGGCAATGTCCTGGTCATTCTAAAGCAGTTTCATATACAGTAGACTTTAAAATCATCCACAGTAATACCAAACAACTTGTGCATTGTTCAGACATCATGGAAGTGTTAA
Organism: Entomyzon cyanotis; assembly: GCA_024500445.1. Lineage (NCBI taxonomy): Eukaryota > Metazoa > Chordata > Aves > Passeriformes > Meliphagidae > Entomyzon > Entomyzon cyanotis. The sequence continues at coordinate 17,695,282 of JAKEPQ010000743.1, read as the reverse complement.
TTTCTCCCTATTTTTTGCACAATATTACTAAATACAAAGCCTTGCCATTTGCACATGTTTTATAACTCTAATCCTCTTTACCTTATAAAAGAATCTGTCCTTGAGGAATAGGATCTCCCATTGTGTAATGGGAATTTTCATAGGGGCACCTGAACCACCACTCCTGTTAGCCAAGGGTCAGAGGGATCAGCAGTTTAGTGCTGGACACTTTAAAAACAACCAAAGAAATCGATTGAAACAAGACAGTACAGGCTGAAAAGCACTGAAATTTGCCTTGTTTTAAAAAAATATAAAAATATTTTTGATATTTCCTTCAGAATTTGTCTTCAATACAGAAGGATTTTTGTATTTTTTCTGAATCATTGAAAAAAACCATATAATGATTCTGACTTTTACTTGGTTGTGTTCATTAAAAGATTTTCCACTTTTCAAAACCATTATAGCTCTTAAATACAATATATCTTAATCAGTCGCAAAGGGACCCAACAACAACAACGGGTGAAAGCCTGGGAAAAAAACAAGTGAAGGCAAACCCTCTGCCTGTATGAAACTTTGGGTTTTTTCCCAAAATTTGTAGTGCTCAGGCAATGCTTTGTATGCCACTAAACTGGACCAAAGGGCACCAACTGTATTTAATATCAACCACTGAAAAACTGCTGTCAGCCTGAGCCATTAAAACCAGTTGATCACCCAGAATTCAAGGCTGGATGAACAACTTTGCTAGAGAAAAGAGATTTTGCCAACACACATCTCCATCACTTCCCATTGCATACAATTCTCCATGGTGTTTTCTGCTGGCATTTGTCATGCAAATCACAGACTTGGGAAAAGATGCCAGGGATTGGTGTCTTGTTTCCACTGCCTCCTCCAAGTCTGGATTTCCATTTTCTTATGTAGACTGGAAATGGTGAGCCTCAGCTTTTACAAATGGGAAAGTCATAAAAGTCACAGGAGTTGTAAAGTAATTTTTTGTAAGAGTTTACTATTCCCACTCCTAATAGATGAATACTGTGAATAAAAAAAAAAATAAAAAGAGGAGGGGAGAGATATCAATTTCTATAATTTGAACTGTTATTGTTATTTTTAAGCACAGAACAGCAAAGCACAGAACCAATATAAATTGAAGACTCAAGATAGCAACAGATATTAACATTAGGCTCTAAAATGTGCTTTTGAGCATTCTCAGATCTTTAATAAAATCATTCATCTCAGCTCCCAAATGTTAACATATTCCACACAAAGTTCATTGGTGACATAATTTGCTAACTCTCCTTCTCCTCTTTCCCACTCAGTGATTTGTCACTTCAGCTTTGCTGAGAGGAAAAGCAGCACTGCCTGAAATCCTGAGCACAATCAGAATCAGTGAAAAATCAGGGCTCATGCTGCTCATGTTTTCTTTTAGCCTTTTTACAACCATCTGCTCTTGGTACTGTTCTGTGCTCTATTTTCCTCTGTTAATTAGCAACAGTGGCAGTCAGGTTGTTGTTAATTAGAAACGGTGACAATAAGGTGGCTTCTTCCTTGTACCACTGGAAAGTCTTCCTGACTTTCGTGATGAATTTGTCTTCCCTGGCAGGGTGGGGAGGGGCTGGGATGGAATTCCCAGAGAAGCTGTGGCTGCCCCTGGATCCCTGGCAGTGTCCAAGGGCAGCTTGGCCATTGGGGCTTGGAGCAGCCTGGCACAGTGCAAGGTGTCCCTGCCAGGGCTGGGGTGGCACTGGGTGGGATTTGAGGTCCTTCCAACCCAAACCATTCCATGATTCTGGGATTCTGCTCATGCTGAGTTTTCTCTGCACAGTTTTTTCAAAGCTCATAGTGGCAAAAGATCAAATGATGAACTCCCCAAAGCCCTGGTGGACTCAGGTTACCAGCTCAGACAGCTTGGTCCAAACCCTGCTGAGTTACACATTATTACAGAAACTATAATTATATGGTTTAATCAAGAGGTTATTCTGCATTTCACCTGTGTAACCATAAATAACATTTCCCCCTGAATTTTCTACCATCCTGACACTATAAGGTTTATTTAGACCAGATCCTGAAAATATTTATGAATTTCAGACATTTAATGACATCAGACCTACTTATATTTGAATTGCTGAACGTGGCCAAAATAAATTATAGTTTCAGAAACAAAGCCCATCAATTTCTTGCAGGGTTTAATCTACTGAGTCAGCAAATCATTGGAGAGTTCCAACAGGCCAGAAGGACATCTGGGGCTGCAGGGAGCACACTGGGGATGGCCTCAGGATGGTGGGAAACAGACCCCAAACCCTCCCAGATCCAGAGTCAGGAGCTAGATATTGACACGATTTCTGCTTCTTATTGTCTCCCCTATTTTTTTTCCCCATATAAAGCTTGTTTGGTATTGAACTTCTCTTCTACCGTGCACAGGGTTCAAAAATAAATGGAAAAAAAAAATAAATAATTCCACTTAAAAGTTGACAAGTTCAACTCTTCCCCCACAATTTGTATCATGGTTTTTTTTTCCAATTTGCAAGTCAGTGGCAAAGCCCAGAGTGATTTGAGCGATTGAAGGTGCAGACTAGAGCTGTACCAGCTGGCTCCTTCTCCTGTAAGGCAGTGCCACAACTGACAATTTCCCACTTAAGAACTAGATTTTCCCATCGATTCTGTTTTCTTTGCAAGGACCAGATCCTCTATGTATTTTTAATTCCATATAGATGTTGAGTCCAAAATTGCATTCATTTAATTTCCATTGATTTCGACTCTTATTTGGCTAATGGACAGCTCAGAATGGCTCTGTTTATTTTACTGGGGACCATTTAGAGGGACAAATGGCAATTCAGCTGATTTTTTCTCCCCTTGCCTGCCAGTTGCCAAGTGCAAGTTCCACAGAGTTTTTCCCTGCAGTAGGAAGTGCACATAAACAATCGACTTGGAGTAGGCTGAGAAATTTTGCCATCTGGCAAATAACTCACCCACAACCATTCTCTGCTGGAATTCACAACATAAAGATACAGAATTCCAAAATAAATAACTCATCCCTTCGAATTAACTAGCCCTGGGAAAAGTGCTTTAAATTATTTCTGCCGTAAGTAAATTACGAACATTTTGCCCGGAAATCAATATCTGATTATGTGTGCACACACATTCATCTTCCATGCCTCTGCAAATAAACTGAGATGCTATCTGGGGGAAGAAAAAGATGTCACCAGGTTTCCTAGGACTAAACTGTGCCATTGAGAAAGCCCCAGTGACTCCTGTGACATCTGGCACAGCCAAAGTGCCTCTCAGAGCACGGGGAGCTCCATGGGCTGAAGGAAATTGGGGCAGAAAGGAGAGAACTACTCGAGGTTTACTAAGCACAGCAATGTAACACCTCCTGCTTGCAGGGGAACAGCAGGGCCCTGGTTTAGAGCCCTGAAATGAGGGCATAAATCAGAAGACAGACCTGCTCAAGCCAACAGGAGGCAACATTTTGTACATTTCTGCATTTATTACGTTAAATACACAAAAGTTTTGTCACCTGAAGACATTGCTGTGTTTAGTTTGAGCAGACACAGCCAATTCCATGATGAAATCCAAGCCCTCCAAAGTGTCAGTGACTTTGCTATTTCCAGCCTACACTGATTTGTTTTGATAGAAATCTGTTTACTCTGCCTCGATAATACTCTTTATGGCCACGTTCAGGCTGAAGCCCCTAATTTAAAGTGACATTACATTAAGGTCTAATTCAAACTGGTGCCATTAAAGAGCAGAGCTGGACAGTCTAAAAAAAGCTTTTCTGACAGAGGTTTACTGATGTGTGACCCCACCTCAGCTCATTTAGGAGAGAAAATTGATCGAGTTTAAAAACTAAATTGGCTTTCATGGCTCTGTATGATACAAACAAAAGAAATGGTGTGGTTAATTCACAGTGTACTGGGGGCACCAGTTTAACCATCCAACCAGGAAAAACTGGAAATACTTCTTTATTTTTTAATTCATCATGTTGGATTTGTGCCATCTCAACCTTTTGTAGTCTCTATCTCTCCTCTTTGGCTGATCCTGATTGTTGCAATTTCTGCCTAAGAAAAAAAATGTTGTCCACATAATGCATATGTCATTTTTCTTCACATTTTGCAATTTATTACATCTTCCTTAAAAGTGTTTTAAGCTACCATAGCACTTTAATTAGCAATTATTATCTATCTCAATGACTTGTGTTTAATTTAAAAAATACGTGAAAATTAATATATTATTTTAAACAGAGATTTCCAATTAGGCATGAAAAAATTGTTTAATTAGTTTAAAATTATTAATGAAAGCTACAGTAACATAGAAGCTGAAAATTTCCTAAAACTAGAGAAAATCCCTAAATTCTACATTCATCAGTGTAACCACAAGCTCCTGGAATTTCAAATTTCTATCCTTGTGGGTGCCTTTGATCACTCTTATAGGTTAACCCGAATGGGAAAATTCCAATTATGAGGTTTAGAAAAGTCAGATCCAAGTGAAGACGCTGGAATTCTTTGCTGGTGTTACTTTTTCAGATTTGGGAATGGTGTTTGAGCAATAATAAATTTACACTTAAATGAACTATCTGAAAACCTTTGAGGAGTACCTTAAACAAGAATCACTACAATCCTTTGAAGAACAGTATGTGAGAAATTAAATATAGGACCAGGTGTATAAATAAATAAATAGAGGTGTGTAGTAGTGAGATTATGCAATAATTATCAGAATGGCTGGTTTAGTCTCAACATTTTCCAGACTAGATGCTCTTACCTTTGAGGTTTTTTGTCAGATTCACTCTTTGATGAATAATGAATCAACTACAATTACAACCTTCCTTGTAGAGTTCAAAACGTTGCTGATATCTATGTTTTAATACTTCTTCACAGTCACATAGAGTAAGACTTTAACGGCCAATATCAGATGTCTTTTTATTTTCTTCACCTGCATCTATCACACATTTTGAGATCCATGTTTCCTGTGCCAAACTACTGCAATGTGATGAGCCAGATTCTAAAATATGATGAAAGTGTGACTGCAGTCCTTGAACATCTTACACACTCTGAATATGTAGCATCAAATGCATATTCAAATATTTTAAACACTAATTTGTTTTTAAAAAGTCATTAAAAAAAACAAAATAAAAATCTACAAACGTGTCTTTCACGTGTCTCTATATCATCTCCCATGCACCACTTTGGTTATGTAAATTGCCAAGTAGTTCAGTTTGAGTTACAATCTCCAGGCTCAGTATTTTTCTCCAAAACGTCACTATTTCAAATAATTACAGTCCTCTGCTCAATTGTCCTCCCCACAGCTTCAGTGATATTACAAAGATTCATTCATAATTTCTCAAATTACTTCTTTTTTCCAAAACTTGTCTCAATTTTTTGCAACAAAAGAACATTTCCATTCAATTTTGAGAATGCTTTAAGAAGAACAGCAGGTTCCTGATCCTGCTTTTATATACAATATCCAAAGTTCTTCAGAAGAAATCTGCAAGTTTAGCAGAAAAGAAAAAAAAAGAGGAGTTTAAAGCACTGCCCTAATAGAGAACTGAGATGAGACAAATTGGATTGACATAAAATGTTGATTGGCTTCAAGTTCATGTGAGCCATAGTGGCCATTAAGAACAGCAACAGCAAAAATCAGAAAGAAAAAGAGAGGGCATGAAAATGATGATGATAATTGCCAGTGAGACAGCAGTGAAATATATCCCATCCTCACTGACCTCAGTCATTGCCACCCCAAATGTCGTGGATAATCCAACCAAATAACATTATCATTTCAGATCTCCAGAGCAGGGAACTCACAGCAGAAAATGCACTGTCAGTGATGATCAGAATTTTTAAGAGATCTCCTTGCAACAAAGAGCTACAAGACAACACTGAAGCATTTCTGGAAAGAAATGCTGGAGTTTCCCAGAGGTGATCCGTGCAGAGATCCAGCCTGTGAAACACCAGAATGCAGTTCAGAGCAAGGACTGAGTGTCCAATGTTCTGATCCATGGCACTGGGAGTGAACATGAGCAGGGTGAGCCTGGACACCAGGTGACCACCAAAGCTGCTCTGTCACTGCTCAGCTGCCCAGGGGAGAGGAGATGCAGCACAGTGGGGGTTGGGATAAGGACAGGGGAGATCCCTCACCAGTTATTGCCATGGGCTCCTTCCTGGGCAGCTCGAGGCTGCAGTGCTGACTGCTGATCACAGGTCAGCTCTCTGGCTGTGGCTTTTCCCCACTTGGTCTGGTGATGACAAAATATCATGATCAACACTTCCTGAATCTCAAAGGACTGGCAACAGATGAGTTTGCAGCAAATATAAAGTGATAATTAACGCTCTCCAAATTCCCCAACCAATGCAGACCAGCGAACCATTACGGTGTTAAATATCTTAACTTTCCATACCCAATGTGTCCTTTGGCAATCAGAGAGGAGTTTATTTCAAACAAGGGATGTGATTAACTAATGCTGCAAAAAACACTGGGATTTGCAGCAACAGCAGTCCTGAGGAAAGCAGTTCAATCAGTAGTTAGTTTGCCACTTGATTTCCTGATCCTTTATTCTAACAGCAAACACTGGACCATGTTGGAACATATGCAGTTAATTCTCAGGGGTGTGTTTTCCTTTTGCACCATTGCCTGCTTGTTTAGCTGTTTGCAGGCAGCAGAGGAGTAACCAGCACAGGGAAAAAAACTATTACATCCCTGATAAAACAGAGAATCCTAAGATAGGCTTTGCCTTCAGCCAAAGGCTGAGCACCCTTGGTGTGTTTAGAAACAAATGAACAGGAAAAAATATATTTGTATCCCTGCATGTACTTGATTAAAGTTCACATCCCTTCTTGGAATATCCATGCTAGAAATATCCTAATTCTGGGACTAAATGGCTATTCTGGCTGTGAATTAGTATTAAAAGATAACATGTTGGAAACTTGCAGAGTGGAGAAGTACAAAATATACTATTTTTGATGTGCTGCATACCTGTGCTATGACAACATATTCATCTGCTGAGACAAGGGAGTTGACTTTCAGGAAACTGCAATGAGCACCACTGCCAGTTAAGCATGACCTTTGAAAGAAGGTACCTGGCCTTTCATCTTCAAGACTATATTTTGAAAGGTAATTAAAGGAAAAAATAAGGAAAGAGTGACACTAACATGACAGCTGTTGAGGAGGACATAAACAAACATTTGCCTTTGACAGCAGAAATCTAAAGTTTAACATTTGAAGACTTATTAACCATGAGAGGTAAAAGGTCTGTCTGTGTGCTCTGCATCACTGGGATATCAGAAACAGCTTTCAAAGGCACCTAATTTGAAAGAGATACATTTTCCTATCAGATGGCACAACAGCAGCATTCCTAAATCACTGGATTTGGGACATAAATCCAGTCACAAGACTGTTTAAAAAAACCTGTTTCTTCATTTTAAATTTAAAAATGGACAATAGATAGGCTAAAAGTCAGGTAATTGCGATAAGGGTCTTTGAGAGCAAAGCCCTGGGGGAAAGAGCACTGACAGTAGCTTTTCTAGAGCAGCATTGCAGGACTTTCACTACCTCTGGTCTGACTACACAACCACTTAAAGCACAACTGGCTGATGGTGCTTAAATTGGCAGTTTTGTTGAAGAAATCCTGGTAATCTGCCTATTGGAAAGGGGACAATGGACCTTCTGTGTTTGCAAAGTCTGGGTAGGTTTGCCATGGACAACATCAAAATCATGAAGTCCTTTATTAATTCTGTCTTTTTAAGAGATTCAAGACAATTTAATTGTATTTTGTTTCTTCCCTCTAGAATAGCCTGGACATGGATTTACCATCCTCTAATCACAGTGTCAATCCCAGCCTTTGTTTCCATGCTGAGTTACAGATTTAACTTTAGTACCTCAGCCCTGAACTGTTACAGGTGATTTGCGGAGTTTTCAGGCAGAAACCCTAAACAGAGCAATCATAGAATCCCAAAATGCTTTGGGTTGGGAGGAACCCTAAATCCCATCCAGTGCCACCCCAGCCCTGGCAGGGACACCTTGCACTGTGCCAGGCTGCTCCAAGCCCCAGTGTCCAAGCTGCCCTTGGACACTGCCAGGGATCCAGGGGCAGCCACAGCTTCTCTGGGCACCCTGTGCCAGGGCCTGCCCACCCTGCCAGGGAACAATTCCTGCCCAAGATCCCATCTAAATCTATTGTCTGTCAGTGTGAAAATGCTACCCCAGGTCTCATCTTGAAAATCTCCTTTAATAAGATTACCTTATTTCACTGAAGACATCAGAACAGAAACAAAATGCAAGGTAGAAATGTTTTTTTCCTCCCTGCTCCCCTCCCTTCCCCAAAAAAAGAAACAAAAAATCAGAAAAAAGCCATTCCTTTATGGATTTAGCCATTCCTGTAGCTTTTTTTTTATTTGTAAGACACTGGTAACAAGGACTCAAGTTTTAGGTTGGCCTTACTCAGCTTCTGTGAGAGATGCTGAACCTGAACTGCTGCCAGATCAGTTGTTGCTAACACCCTGCTCTGCAGTTTTGTAGTTCTAATCAGTACTCAACAACAACAGGAGATCCCTGAATTTCCTCCCTGCATGGTCTGGGTGGGACCATAAAAAGGAAGCAATGCTGTGTTCTTGAAAGCACCAGGAATATACACTACAGCACATAAAGAGCTCTTTAAGCAAATCAAAGCAGCTTTCCAAATGAACTCACCCATCTCCAGCAGCAGGTCTGCAGCTGCACCGAGATGCTCCGGGAACACTCATCCCACATTCCTGGAGGAAAACGAGGCTTTAAGGACACCAGCACAGCACACAGCTAGATCTTCTGACCCCAATTTGGCCAAGATCTAAGAGGGAACAAGTGCTGCTGGACAGAAGGCAGCTGGGCTTGGAGACTGGCAGATGTTTCATGGTGTGAGAGAAGCAGTTTGGCAGAGGAGCAGAGCTCACCCCTCAGTGAAGTGCTCCAGCGCTGACATTTTCAGAAGTGCTATCTGCTTCCAGCAGCTCCAAGAAATCTCTTGGAAAATAACAAAAAAACCCCTACATTGTTTTAGTTTCTCGCTCATCTTCCCACAAACTGTACACCTAAGAATACTGAAGTAGAAAGTGCTTTTCTATTGATTGTTTTTTCCTCTTTATATTTGACAGCTGGAGTGTTAAAACAGAATTCTGAGCAAATTAAAGCAATAACAAAATTACACAGGGCAGCTGTTTCAGCTATTTCCACAGCGCAATGCTCTTTAGAAGAGCTAATGAATCTAATGGAATCTAACAGACACTGCCAAAGCAGCAGTAAGTGATTTAAAATGGAGGGGAAAGTCTCATATAAACAGCCTCACCAAGCACTAAAGGAAGTAACATGAAACTCTTGGGGCTTCTCACTTTTAACAAAAAATCAAATAGATCTCTGTTCATTTATTACAGTGATGCCCACGAGCTCTCTCCAGTACAGGACCTGTCAGAATTTCTATTATCCTTCTCATTATTGAAGTGTTTGTAACTTACCTAATTACAAATTTGCTTGAGGCTGTGGCTTGCTTTCACTTACTGCCTGGTTAATCCCCATTTCCCATTTCAGTTAAATTTTCAAATTATTATTTTTTTGTTTATTCTATGGAAAAGAATAAAGATGAGAAGTTTGTTCAACTACTGGAGTTCTTGTTTTGTTGCAGGTTCTGCCTGGAAAAGCTGCCATGTGGGAAGTGTTTCACTGTCAGTCATTCCAATGGGGCAAACTGGGTTTCTTTGCTGGGGAGGAGGTGATGACTCCCCCAGCCAGCTCTGAGGTGGCAATTTGGGCAATGACCTGGGGTATTGCCTTTAAGGGGGCTGAATGTTTTGTTTGTAGAACTCTTGGTTTATTTTCATTCCTTCCAGGAATCATGGGGTGCAGGGAATCTCCTGCCAGGATGGATTTGAGAGGCACCAAACTTCCCAATGTCTGAGGAGAGCCCCTGGCAGAGCCAGCACAGCCATACCCTTGCAGGGCTGATTTCACAACAGAATAAAGCCCAGCAGCTCTCAGAGAGCCTCTCCAGATTCTTAATGCCCTTCAGAGCTCTTCCCAATGACCTTCCACGCTCTGCCTTCCCTGGATGTGCACCTCTGACTCTCAGTGCCTTCAAAGGGCTGCCAAAGCACTTTGAATCAGTCTCCTGAGTGGAATTCTTGCAGAGGGATGAGCTGTGCCCTTATCAGCCTCAAAGGAGGCCAAAGCCTTTTGCTGTGGAGCCATTCATGCCAGTCAGGGATAGGAAAACTAAACACTATCAAATAAAAAGGCAGACTGAAAGTTCCTGTGTGCGGTTCTCCCCACGGAGGGCTGCAGATGTTCCTGAGGAATGCTGGAAGGGCTGCTCAACAGTTCTGAGCAGTGACCATGGCAGGATGCTCACCTTGGCACTGAGCCCTTCTCCAGCCATGCTCTGCACCCAGCTCACTGCTCTGGGGGTCTCAGGAGAGCAAATTCTCCAAGGACAGAGAGAGATTTGCTATTTTCACTCATCATCCCATCAGATGAATCAGTCATTTCCCTGCAGTTCAAGATTTTTCCTCCTGATTCATATCCAGCATAACAAACAACAGTCTTTTCTTCTGTTACTGAAACTTTGTTGTGAGTCTTTAAAGGAAATTTTTTCATACTTCACATATATTTAATGATAACAAGTATATGTCAATGACCAAACATCTTTTCAATTATAGCAAATGATTTCAAAGCTAAGAGATTAAATTTAAAGGTAGCTTCTCCTTTTTAGCTTGAATTTTTAGTCAGATTTAACTGCTAGTATTTACATTTCTTGGGCAGAATTTATAGCATTTAATTTAGTCTGCTCAAGCACAACCTAACTGGATCTGAGCACAAAATATGCCTGCATGCCTTGCATTTTTATTACCTTTTCCATCAGAAAGACTCATCGCTGTATTTTTTACAAATTAGTTTCATTCATTTTTCAAAGTGAAGCTGCTAACAAATTGGTTTCATTCATTTTTTTCCAAATGAAGCTGCTGTTTTGCTCAGATTCAGACTCAAAACCAAGCTGACACCCACAGAGCTCAGAAACCTCTGCAATGGTTGAGATTGCACAGAATACATCCAAAAGGCAGATGTGCTGCCCCATGGACTTTTGAATCATATTGGCAATTTGGACTATAATTAATAAATAACACTCTCAGCATATGCTACAAGCTGTGGCTCTGAGCAAACACAAGTAAAAAGATAAGCTTAGTTACCATGTAAATAAAGGGAAATTATGTACATGTCTTTAAGTGATTTTGTAAGCAAGGTTTGGAAGTTTGATTAATATCTAAACAGCTACACCCAGCAACATGCTAATCAGATGTCAATTACTCGCTAAAATAGTAACATACATAGTGTTAATTGAAACTAAACTTGCTATAATGATTTATTAATCCTAGTTTTCAAACTCTTTAATTATCTTACTCGTGGAAAGACCACACTCGTGATTCAAGTGGTTCCATTAAATTAACATCTTGAATAGGAATGCTGAGAGAATTTATTCAAGAGCTGTGTGGTTCATAAAACCCATATACTTTTATCACAAAGCCAGTCTGATACAGTGCCTTAATTTCATTTCTCTTCAGAGGTAGGAAGAGAGCAAATACTCTGTGGATAGAATATTAATCCATGCTGTATTCGCACAGAATAGTGTTCAAACTTCAGTATTGCAGAAAAAACAAGACCTGGCTGTTTGCAACACGATGAAATCACCTGCTCTTTTTAATCACTGAACCTTGATCTGGTCTTGATAAAATTATAAATTCTGAGTTGTTAAAAAAACAAGTCATGGGAGGTCACCTGAATAGAAGAATGTTTTAGTACATGCCAAGCAAACTGCAGATTTAATGATTAAAATAGATTGTTCTGAATTCTCTATTATACCTTAAATTCTGATAAGTCAGGATTAATATGTCACTGTCATGCACAACAGATACTCATGATTTAGATAAATGAACATAATATGAAGAAAAAAGAAAGACTCAAATTTTAATACACTGACCATTTACCCTGAAATAAAAGTTTCAAACCTCTTTTCCTTAAATCTAAGGTCAAAGGGAATTTTTAGGGATCCCACATTTGAAATTACAGACCACGAGTTGCTCCCTGGTTGGGTTTTAGTTTTTTTTTTCCACATGTAACTTAATTTTAGTGAATTGTTTGAAGTCATACAAACTGGGAAAGGGCATTCCAGAGGATCCCTCATCAGTGATGCTCACAGCCTGGCCTTGGAAATCCCAGGAAACACCTGCTGAACACACATGTTCTCTTTCAGAGCAGGAAGCCAAATTCTCTCATTAAATCCCCTCACAATATTCCTGCATTTAAAATTTGTGATTAACCTGAACACAGATGCAACATCAACAACCTCGAGAGTGACACTGACAGATTCTTGGCTGATCAGGTCTGTGCATCCTCCTCCAAAAAATGTCCCTCTGTAGAAAACCAAGGCTTTTTTGCTTTAAGGTCTGATGCAAAACTAATGGATTTGCAGTGCCTGAAGGAGCTGCAGGAAAGCTGGAGAGAGACAATTGCCAAGGGCTGCAGGGCCAGGAGACAGGGAATGGCTTCCCAGAGCCAGAGGGCAGGGCTGGATGGGATCTTGGGCAGGAATTGTTCCCTGGCAGGGTGGGCAGGCCCTGGCACAGGGTGCCCAGAGAAGCTGTGGCTGCCCCTGGATCCCTGGCAGTGTCCAAGGGCAGCTTGGCCATTGGGGCTTGGAGCAGCCTGGGACACTGCAAGGTGTCCCTGCCAGGGCTGGGGTGGCACTGGGTGGGATTTCAGGTCCCTTCCCACCCAAACCATTCTATGATTCTTTGATTTTATGACTCCTTATTAATTTCAAAGGGCTTTAGATGTGGCTGTCAATAAGAAGGGCTCTAATATCTGTGCAGTGGGCACCTTCCTCCTTAGCAAGTACAGTTCCTTAGCAACTCATCACTGAAGTAGGAAATGAATGATAGAAGATGTTAAGAGTTGGTTGAAAATTATATAAACCCTGGTAAGAGGAAAGATCTCCAATGCAAGCTGATTAATGACCAGGGTGATGCTGCCCTGCCAGGCCTGCAGCAGCTCTGCAGTGCTGTGCAGCTCCATGCTCAGCCCAGCAGCACAGCAGCTCCAGCAGGGCCAGCAGAGGAAGGCTGGACAGGCACTGCCTGTGACCTGCCCTGGGTTAGCAATGAACAAGGGCAACAAAGAGTCAGCAGCTTCTTCAAGTGCACTGATTAACAGCTGGACATTTAATGAATGCACTAGATTCTCTCCTGTCCACTAGACCACACTCCTCTTCTCTATATCTTTTTTTCTCCCTGAGATACAACAGACCAGCACACCCTTCATAAATCAGCTTCACTCAGATCTCAGTGAGCAGAAGGCAAAGAACTGTAATTAGCTGGGATAGCATTAGGCCATTTAAAACAACTGCCATTATCCACACATATGCTCTTGAAGGAGCTCTATTTATCTCATGGAATTTTTTGGGTAGAAAGGGACCTTAAATCCCACCCAGTGCCACCCCAGCCCTGGCAGGGACACCTTGCACTGTGCCAGGCTGCTCCAAGCCCCAATGGCCAAGCTGCCCTTGGACACTGCCAGGGATCCAGGGGCAGCCACAGCTTCTCTGGGCACCCTGTGCCAGGGCCTGCCCACCCTAAACTGTAGAAAATTTCTTCTCTGTGTCCCATATAAATCTTTTCTCAGTTTAAAAGCTGTTATCAAAGAAATTTAGGGGGAAAAAATTGTTTTGCCTGCAACATACAACACAGAGCTTTTTATTCTGAAGAGCAGATTATATTTTAAAAATTGAACTAGACTTAAATTAATAATCACCTTATTCTGCTTTATGGCTTCAATATTTCTTCATATGTAAATTTAAATTCCTGTGAAAAAAACATGGCTCATATCACCCTCCCTGTAAATGTTGATATTTTCACCTGAAGTGGTTTAGTCACAAGGAAAAATCTATTCCACTCAGAAGCATTATATCTAAAAATATATAAATGATGCAATAGAGCATTGCATTAAATATTTCAAGAAATCTCAGGGTAACTGTGGATACAAATACACTCAAAGCACTAAAATTCCAAGAAACATCTGAGAAACCATAAGGTTTACATTAATTTGCAATGTGCTGTCTCCTTACTAATGTGCTTTCCTTCTTCCACAGGTAAAGCTCACAGAAAAAGAATTTGCTTTTTAACTGTCTGTTTTCTTTGTAAAGGATATGAAAAGTTGCTGTTAAAGCCCAGTCAGTGGTAGAATGATGCTCAATACAATGTCATAATAAAAAAATGTGATTTCTCCTGACCCAGCCTGGCACTGCAATCAGCTCTAGGTTCTGGTTTAGGCTCCAAACCCATGGAAAGACTAAAGGTTATCCAGCTGTGCTCATGAGGAGATTTCTCATCCTGACTCTGCAGCTGAACATTCAATATCCTCTCCTAGGAGGAAGATCTCTCCAGCACAGGAGCAGACTGTGCCCTGCAGGGATGGAGCAGAAGGTGATGGATGGAGGCTTGGGGACAGACAGATCCCTGTCAGATGCACTGCAGGTCTGCCATCAGTGAGGTGCCTCAACAGCCCTGAGATAATTTGGGTTACACATGCAGCTCACAGCAGGGCTTCACTGCATCCCCATGGGCCTCCTGAGTGCCCAGAGCTGCTGCAAATCAAACTCCAAAAACCCTGTGCTGAGCAGGAAAGGGAAAAACAAAACGTGACTGTGAAAGGATTCACCAACTTAAGCCAAGGCTATCAGAGGGAGGGACAGGAAAATGGAATTTTCAAAGAGCAGTCAGCAGAGCTCAGCAGTAAGTGGAATGCAAGGAGTGGAAGCCCCAAAGCTGAGGAACTGAGGGTTTGACCACACCAGGACCACACCAGGACCACACCAAGTGACCACAGCAAGTAAACACACCAAGTGACCACACTAAAGGGGAAAGCAGAGGTTTAATTCTTGCAGATGCCAGCTGATACTTCATCTACAACATCCTGGAAAGAGATCCTCAGACAAACTCCTGTTGTTGTTGTTATTCTTATTAGCTATAAAGTTAAAAATAGCATTTAGTTAAATGTATTAATTGGGATGGCAGAAATTGAAGCGAGACGGGAAACTTGCAAATTTAGAACTGCAGCTTTCGAGACAAACTTGCCCCAAAGATTTGTTAAAAGAACAAAGGACAGCTCTTTATAAACATGAATTCTTTCTATCATGGCTGCACTTCTATTAATTGTAGACTGGATCCAGAATTCTCTAGTGTTTAGTTTATTTATTGCAATTCTTTTGCATTTGCCCTCATTCGTTATACTAAACATCAAGTGTATGCAGTGGGATTTTCAAATTGCTTCAGCCCAAGAGCAATCATTATATAAAGATGTCCTCAGGGTACTGAAATATCTACAGCACCTCCTTACATCTGCAGGAGATGCAAACAGACAGTGTGTCTTGTAAAACTGGATTTTATTTCTGTTCAAGAAGGAAACAAATGTGGCCTCTGGGTATCAATATTAAACAAGGGCCCCTGGCAGACAAGTAAAATTAAAGAATTATAGAATCCCAGAATGGTCTGGGTTGGAGGGAATTAAATCCCATGCAGTGCCACCCCTCAGCCCTGGCAGGGACACCTTGCACTGTGCCAGGCTGCTCCAAGCCCCAATGGCCAAGCTGCCCTTGGACACTGCCAGGGATCCAGGGGCAGCCACAGCTTCTCTGGGCACCCTGTGCCAGGGCCTGCCCACCCTGCCAGGGAACAATTCCTGCCCAAGATCCCATCCAGCCCTGCCCTCTGGCACTGGGAAGCCATTCCCTGTCTCCTGGCCCTGCAGCCCTTGGCAATTGTCTCTCTCCAGCTTTCCTGCAGCTCCTTCAGGCACCAAAAGGCCACACTGAGGTCACCCCAAAGCTTCTCCTCTCCAGGCTGAACAATCCCACCTCTGCCAGCCTTTCCTCCCAGCACAGCTGCTCCATCCCTCTGCTCATCCTGCTGCCTCCTCTGCACTCTCTCCAGCAGCTCCCTGCTCCTTGCTGTGCTGCCCAGGCCTGGGGCAGCTCTGCAGCTTTGCTCTCACCTGAGCAGAGAAAATAGGACAATGTGGAGCGAAGAGAGGAGAAAAACCAACTAACCTGTGCAGATCTAAGCTTTCCCATCAGAGTGTGAGTGACGCCTGTGCCAATAAGACACATTTTTCCCCAGCCCAACTCAGATGGCCAAAAGTAGATTCAAAGTACAAGAGTTTCAATGGTGAATACAGGAGGTTTGTGTGGGTGTTGGATTTCCCTTCCTGTTCACCTCCTTCAGGGTCTCCTCACATTCACATCCTGTCCCAGGGCACCTTTCACCTGGTGGGATACTCCCAGGTCAGTGGGATGCATTTAGATTTTTGTCTGTCCCCACAAACCCACTGCAAATTCAGAAGCATTTGACTGATACATAATATAGAAGAATCATTCCTGAGGCGTATTTGTTATAAAATGAAGATTGTATAATGAGCTAAAACATTGGGAAGTTCTTTCTTTTATATTACTCTTTTGAGATTCTTAATTTTACTTCAAAATTCACACATGTATCTACATTCACCCAAGCTGACACACAGCATGCAAATGCTCTGGAGAATGCTCCTCTTTGCCCTTTGCCAGCTACAGTTCTCAGCAATGTGTCAATGAGATGCAAAGAATAAAACCTGTTTGTGAAACAGAAAAAAAGAATGTGCACAACTTTATAGATGGCCAATATTTTACTTCTTCAACATTTCAAGAAATGCCACACAAGATTCTGAGTGAAAGGGTACTCAAGGCAGTTTGAGAAGATTTTAAAATCAGTAACATCACTAAGAATATATATCCACATATAATTTTGTATTCATAATAGGACCTATATATATTCAAGGTATACTCAAAGTGAAACAAAAAGCAAGTAAAATGTGGCAGTCTATCATCTCCACTGATATTAAAATTCACAATGCTAAGAACGCAGAAGGTTTGTCTTCATGAGTGATGCAAAGTGCAAACTGAGAAAAATCTGGAAAAAAATCTGGAAAAAAATCTGGAAAAAAATCTGGAAAAATATCTGAGACTCTGTCTGTTAAAAAGAAAGTCCAAGAACACTTCTTCTAAGAGTCATTGGAAGAGCTAACCAGGCTCTGAATTATGTTCACACAGTCAGAACCTCACATGGCCAATTCTCTTCCTGGCAACAGTCTATGGAACCCTTTGGAGTGGAGGCTCAAAGCAGGGTGTGGAGCAGCTCTGGAGAAAGCAGCCTTGATCCTCATGTAATTCTGTGAGGCAGAGGGATAGACCAGGCCAAAATCAAGGAGATAACTAAAACAACTGTGTAATACAGCTAGTTTTGAGCTCTGCTTAGGTTTCTGCTTGTTCCCAAGATAAATAAAGGATAGAAGGTGTGGAAAGACAGAATGTGTCTAGAAAGGATAGAAGGACCAACGAGATGAGATGCAAGAACACAAACTCACCCAAAAAATCTTTCCCTAAGCACTGCTGAGTTCAGGCCATGTCAGGAAAAGTGGGAACCCTTAAAGGATGCTGACAGTGTGAGGCACTAGCATGTTCAGGAATGCATTGTTCTGCTTTCAGATTTGTGCAAATCAACTTGTATTTTGGGAGGAGGATTCACAATGTGACTCATCAGTACTATGAGTGCTGTTGGTTTGTATTTGTTTTTATACAGGGCAGTTGGGAGTATGGAGAGTGACGGAGAAAAATAATATAAATTACAAATAATATTGACACTTATGCAATAAGTTTCCTAATGAGTTTTGTTGTCTGTATTTCATGGCACAGTCTTCAAACACTAATTTAAGCAAAGATTCAAAGCCCAGAGCTCATCTATCATTAATAATTTTGTGGAACTGGCAATTACTAATACGTGCACAGTGCTATTTTACTTTATCAAAATGTCCCCTTAAAATTAGGCTGTCTGAAGTTCCTGATGTGCAAATTAAGCATCTAATTTATCTTGCCTGGTCTTCCTGGATGGCTTGATCAGTCCTGTATCGTTAGGCAGCCAGAGAGTGAGTGTTAAATGTGAAACAGCAATCTCTCCAAAAATCTATGGAAGGCAGCAATAACAGCCAACAGAAGGGCAGCAGAGGTCACCAGCCTCAGTGCATGGTGAGAACAGTGAGATGTTCCCAGCCTGAAATCATCTCAATTTATGCAATTTCCAAGAAGCGTTGTATCTCCTGATCAGGGATTTTCCTCTAAGATATATTATCCAATATCCTGTTCCACCACAAGTTTCCTGGCCTGCTGTTATTTGCACCAGTGATGTGCTCAAGGAAGGGACCTGCCAGAACTTTTCAAACCTCCTTTGCTCTCAGATGGGCCTACCAGATCCTGAAAGGAAAATTACAGCAAGTTAAGCTTCCCTGCCTGACAGCTCCATCATCAAGATTTAGCTCCTAACAAGACACAAAGCTTGGACTGAGCACACAGCAAAAGGGGAAAGGAATAAACAGAGATATCACAGAAGACTACAATTATTTTCCTCCTTAATTTTGTGTTTAGCTTGTTTCTCTAAACTCTTCTTTAAAGAGGGAATGTCTCTGAAAGCAGATAAACTTCTCTGTGGTTATATTTTGCAGAACAGAACCTACCAAACCCCCTTGCTGGAGTAGCTGTTTCCACAGGGAAAAGTCTGTCTGGAATTAATCTAAACAGGCATTACTGCAAGTCCAAAAGATTTTGCTGTCCTTGGAGGTTTAGTATCAAATCAAAAAGCTAACAAGAGTATTGTGTGTTGCTCCCTGCAATTCCACATCACTTCTCACAAACCACTCATGAGCACAATTCCAACAGGTGCAATGGCAGGAGATAACTGCTTGTTTAGCTATTGCAAGCTAATAAAACAATCAGCTACAATAATTCCTCAAGAATGTTTCATATAGAGGGCATTTCATTACTGCTTTCAAAATTCTCAGTATTTAATGACCATAAATAGATGGAAATGCTCTGCATTCAGCTCCTCGCTCTGTGGAATTGAAAGTAGGTTAGAGAGAAAAGTTTAGCAAACAGATTTTGAGGAATATTTTTGATTAATGTTAACACTGACCAGGCACTTGGATAGAATTAAGAGATAAAAATGTGCAAACTTACAATGCTTAAAACCGGCATTATCTTGTCATATTGCTTCAAGAATATCTTCTGCTTTCTATTTTTCCTTCTGTCATAACCTCCACTGTGGTCTTGGACTCCCTTTTCCTTAGAATAAGATCATTTACAATGTACATTGCCATTGATGGACCTATCCAAAATGTATGAAAGCTCTCTGGAAGCAGTAGCTCTGTCTGAGAAGAATGAAGAGCTGCTGGCAGGGAGGAAAGCTGGCACTGTGCCCTCCTCAAAATCTGGTCATTTATTCAGAAGCTGAAACAAAAATTGTTGGGTCCTCAGCTTTTTTGTGAGGTTTGGATCTTTCCCAACACTTGCCATGAAACCTTCCCATAAATCATTTGGAGCTGTTCATTTAGCTACATTAGAAAGCTCTTGGCAGTAATGACTCCTGAAAACAATAGATCAGACAGCAAAGAGAAAGATCCTGCAGAGCCTAAAGATTGGGATGGAGAAAAACTGCCACTGTCCTCCCAAATTACTGTCTCAGGCCACTGGATTTCTAGGCTTCCTGCATCAAGGCCTCTCCAAAGAGGATGATATTCCCAGGGATTGGAAACCATGACTTTGAGGATTCTCAGACTTACAGCAGCTATTATCACAGGCTGAGCTGGATGGCTTCACTTGTATCACCATCTCTCTTACCTTTATTCCAGATATGAGTCTAATTATGTTTAGCCTGGTTTAATTAGCTATCTTACTGTCTGAGGAGGATTCCTAATTTATTCCTCAGTCTTCAGAACTGACTGCTTTATCTAGCGAGATCCTTTTGAAAGAAACCAAATTAAAGCTGCTTTAATTAAGCATTTTCTATGGGAGAGGTACAAATACACACACAGAAGTACAAACAGCCCAACTCAAAAAAACATGTGAAGGACTTCATGGATAAAAATTGTTCCCTGTAAGAGTGGTGAGGCACTTCCAGGGTGCTCAAAGAAGCTGTGGCTGCCCCTGGATCCCTGGAAGTGTTCCAGGCTAGGTTGGACATTGGTGCTTGGAGCAACCTGGGAAAATGGAAGGTGTTGAAAGTAAATTAAATGATTTTTAAGGTTCCTTCCAACCCAAACCATTCTGGGATTCTGTGATTATGCTGCCATTCTACTTGAGAGCAAAGACAAGGCCATGGTGACCACAAAGTGTGGTGGATACTACTCCAGCCATACATAATGCCAGCCCCTGGGAAAAGCTGCCACACTGCACAGGAGGTCAAGAAAAGTTCAGCAGGAATGGAGCTGGAACTCTCCTAGCTCTGGGTGACATAAGTGCTTCAGTGGGAGTGATCATAACATAAAGATAAACAAAGCATCTTAAATATTTCATGCATTTTCAGGTCTGTGTGGGTCTGTAAGCAAGCCAAATATATAGCTGGATAAAAAGCAATGTATAATGTGATGTAGCTCAGAGCTAAAAGAGCTGCAAACAGAACTTTCATGTTTGAAATGTCTGTATATCATGTACATCACAGAGGAGGACAAAAGATCAAGGCAATGGGCTATGTTACAGGCAGAACACTCCGAAGTTATTATAGAAAGACTTACCTTAAACCCAGTATTTGTGTGCAGCAAAAAAAAATCAATTCCTTCTGTTTACCTGGTTTATGTTATTTTCTAAATGTTTTAGTGAAAGGCTTCAAGCTGAGAACTCCAGAGAGCTGCAGCCTCAATAACTACTGAGACCAACATTACATTTTCAGCATGAATTTCAACATAGTCAAGACTTGCCCAGTCTGCAAATTTCTCCCAGCTTTGGGTAGCCATTAGTTGGTACCATTTGGGGGAAGTGCAGTGATCCTTGTTCCCCTTTCAGCTGTTTTCTGTCAGCAAAATGTGGAACACAAAGAAAGGAAAGAGTATGATTCTGTTTGAGAACATTTTCAATTTCCTCACTTTGATGTCTGACTGTGCTCTGTGCATTAAACAACATTCCAAAATGGTTTATTCTCTCATTCTCTGATGGAGGAGGTCCTGATGTAGGTTTGTATTTTCATCCTGTATGAAGGACTTTTATTTTGTTTTATCTGTCACAACATATACAATGAAGACAAAGAACATAAAAAACAAAAAGCAAGAATTGCAAAACTCCTTACAACCTGCTGCAATTCACTGTCATTCTTGCACAAAATATCAAATAAGTTCTGGTCTTGAGATAAATATACCCTATAGCTGTTTTATGCCACAAGAATACAAGGTAGGTTACAAACCTGACAGGAGTTAAAATCTAAAACTTCAAACAAGCCCGACTTGCACATTACTATGAGATTAGTGAGAACTCACAAAGATTTTTTTTTCAATTTTCATTATTCCTTTAATTTTCTAACCACTGACAGCTTGAGTATACCAAAACATTTCAGTCCCAGAGGCAGAGGTAGCACAAGACCTACAAAGCTGTGGGGTCTCCTTCTCTGAAGGTATTCCAGCCCACCTGGATGTGTTCCTGTACATCCTGCTCAGGAATCCCTGCCTTGGCAGGTCCAGGTGAGCACAGCCAGTGTCTGCTGCAGTTTCATTACATGAAGTCGTGCTAGCAGATCTCTTTCCCATCAGACTTTGGAAAAGGGGGAGAAAAACCAACTAAAACCCATCAACAAGTGAGAGAGCTGCCTGTGGGGAGTGCAGTTTCCCAGCACTCCTTCCTGGCTCACTCTGCACGGCTCCTGTTCCACGCTGGGTTCTCTCTCAGGGGTTTGTCTGAGAGGTTTGAAATGAGACTGAGGTGTTCTGCCCCTTATGCTGACCTGGCACTCCAGGCAGCCAGAGATGAAGGCAGATGGAATCTGAGCTCTGAGTTCCATCTCCGTGTTCCTTATCCTCTGTGCCCTCTCAGAAATTCATCTCTCAGAGGTTTTAAATGCCCGGCCTCATTATTAGCAAATCTGTACCACACTGCAACTGTTCTCACTTTCTGAAAGTGCCTGAGGTCCTGCACCCTCTGACAACACACCATGTGGAGTTATTTTCTCTCCCTTGCCTAGTTAAGAGGTTATTGATTGCCACTCACACGCTGTAATGGATGACTTTCCATTGCCCACATTTGCATTCCTTCTGTATTTCAGCCTCTGTTTCTTCTCTTCCCACTGATACTGTTGTAATTTGCAATGTGTGGACTGGTGGGAAGGTCAATACACTTTGCTGGACACTGCCTCAGTGATTTATTTTCACATCTCCTTAACTAAATCCTTGCAGTGCAGAGCTTTTTCAAGCAATCGCCAGCAAACTCTCATCCCCAGTTGCCAGCTTTGTTATTGTGTTATTGCTGTCTGGTGAGGACATTCGCCCAGATTTACCCATTTGTTGCATTGCTGGTTTTCAGAATCAAGTGCTTGTTAACCACCATTTCCTTCTGGAGATAATCTTCTGACTTTGGCATGAGCTTCAAGTCATTAAAAATTTCCTCATGCTTTACAGTTTACCAGATTTCCCCTTGTGGCACTTCCAGCATTCATGATCAATGATCAATGCTGTTGAGTAAAACCACTACTATTTACCACCTCACAAACAAATTCTGTAACCCCTCTTTATGTCACTAAATTGGCCAATATATGTCATTATGTGAGCTAGACCATGGAACTAAAAAAAAAATTTAAAAAAATCAGAGTAACAACAGAAAAACAAAGATAACATGCAATAAGAACACAGTGCAGTGATCTCCCAGCTGAGGCCCTTCCAGGGTTTAGGCTTACACCACACACAGACCAAAAAAGGCAGAACACTTAGTCCAGAACTGCTACAACAAACCTGCATGGAGACTTTGCTGCCCAAGAGATGAACAGGGTGGTAGAATCCTAGAGGTGGAGGCCTTGGGCTGCCCATGCAGATGAAATTTTTTGAATTTATCTACCTTTAATATTATCTTGACCCTTTGTTAAAAAATGTCCAAAATAGCCTTGCTTCATTTAATGCAAGGTGATGAGCTGGTTTCAAATTTAAAGGTCTATTAATCCATAAGTTAAAGTGCAACCAAGGATATCAGTGTAATTTTTTTTTAAGAGCTTAACAATAGAAAGTCCATATCTTACAGTTTAGCTGTCTGCAGTCAGATGGGGAGCCGTTAGTGCATTAACTTTCTTAAACCAGAATTTCAATGATGTTTTATTAGTTTCAGCAGACACCCCGAACTGATTAAATTCACAAGCTGCAGCAATGGTTTCTGACAGCTGGGAGCTCCATACTGCAAGGACAAAGGCTTGTTAGGAATGAACTCTAAAGCAATACAAACTGAGAGCAAAAGGCCTTTAGCTAATCTAGAGAAGGGGAGATCAGATTTTTCTCCTTCACAAAGCAAGAATAAGCTGCTTGAACTTCTCCTCTTAAAGGAGCTGCCTGCCTTTCAGGCTTTGTAGCTTGGCCAGTGTGGAGCACTTCTGAATGCCTAAGTTACAGGCTCCCCAAGAACACACAAGCAATTATTTTGTTTGTTAATAAGTTGCAGGATAAATCAGAGCCTGCTTCATTTTCATCTCTGCGTGATCAGCGAGGCACTGTGGAAACACTCCTCTCAATAAAATATAGTTTATTCTCCATTGCTGAACTACCAGCAACAGGTAACCACGGACTGGAAAGGAGGCCTTTCCTAACAGAAACAAATCACATCTCAGTGGCACCAGAACAATGATCCCTGGAGAAAAGAGCAGGCTGATTGTATCCATAAAATTGGCATTATTGTGTCAGTCTGGAGGGACGGAATGATTGTGTAATGACAAGTCACACATGCATCATCAATTAATTATTCTTCAGAATGCTCTTGCACAGCCTGATGTGCAAACCAGCTGGAATTTATGCTCAGTGAAAAAATACTAACTTTCAAAATCAGCCTAAAACTGATCCAAATTCTTTTTCTCCCATATGTGGTCTCCTACAACCAAACAGCATCTTATTGTTTCATTCAAACATTGTTATATCAATGTAGTCCTTGAGATAACAGAAATCAAACAACATTTAAAGTGCGGAGAATGGTTACTATTTCTTTTTGTTTTCAGTTTTGTGTGGCTGTTTTCACAGAAAGAGCTCCAGGTAAACACAGACCATGTGATTACCATTAACGTGAAATATTTTACAGATCATTTTTGCAGCAAGCACTGAGATATGCTGGGTTTAGCATTTCCTGTAATTGCAATTACCACTTACATGCAGCTTTTCCCCAGAGGACTTACACAGAGAATGGTTTTATCTCGTTTAAACCTAATAGGCAAAAATTAGGTGCTGAAAAATAGAAATTCCATGAAAATTCACTAGGTGGGCAAAGCGAGTATAATGCAAACCAGAAGCAAGATTTAAAGCAAAACAAAATGCCATTGAAAAAATATCAGGTAGTCAGAAAACATACCTTTTCTTCTAAGTGGTAATTTTAAAAATAGCGAACCATTCAGGTTAAGTGGCTCAGTAAGTGTCAAATTTTCATGATTTTACTTTAGAAAGAACAAAAAAACCACATGCAGAGATTTTTTTTTTTTCCCTCACATCATACAGTTTGGAAGAAAAGTATTGTTATCCTGTTCTAAATACAAAAACCCATGCATGACAAGTGAGTGGTAGCAGCCCTCTGATTGTCTGCCTGCAGATTGAAGAGCAGCTCCCATCACCCCCAGTTCCTGGAGCTCCCATCAATCACAGAAGTGCAAATTTAGCATCAAACCCAGATTCAAAACTCCATTGTCCAATCTGAAAATACTTATAAGGTCCATTTTGGTCTGGTTAACAGAGTTTGAAACTCACAGCAAATCTCAAATAACAAAGGGGAAATATTGATTTGCTGTTCACTAAGAAATAAAAACAATTCCGTCTGTGGTGTAACAGAATTGGGGGTTTAGCTTCCCAAAGCTGAGGGTGTGAGATTACAACAGATAAGGACATTGTGTTTAATATTTTCCTCGACCTGAATATTGACATGTAATTTCCTACATTCTCGAAGGGAAAGCTGACCTCAGAATTCCCTGAGGCAAGCCCACAGGAGAGGCCAGAGCTGGAGCACCAGGTGGGAAGGTTGTTCTCTCAGGATTTGTGTCGCTGGCAGGAGAGCTGGATTTAATCCCAAGGGTTGTGTGTGCAACTTGCTGCAGTATTATTTTAATAGTAGGGTCCAGAACATTCCAAAAACATGCTAAATTAGGGTAAAATAATGAGGTGAGATATACTTGATTGACAATGAGTGAAAGAGAAGCTCTGTACCATGTAAAATACAGTAAGAATTGCAAAATGTTCAAAATGCACATAAAATATTGTTAAAGGAACAAGAAGATAACCAAAAAGTAGATTCTGATGTCAGCAGTGGGGTTTTTTTGCAGCTCATTTAGCATAAAGGGGCAAATCTGAAAACTCAGAACTGATAAAAATATCTAATGAACTTTAGCTGGGATTCAGCAGCTTTAACTTGTCAAAGTCATCTGGATTTATATATTACATGGAGCAAGAAAACACTCCAAGGCCATCATAGCCAAATCAGGTTCCTTCTGCTTCTTTTCTTTAATTTTTAAATTTAATTTATTCACTACATGTTTCTGTGTGGATATCACCAAACTACCCCACTTTGCCACCTGTAAATGATGACTCACAGTTTACAAAGCTCAGTGCACTTTTTCTGGAAATATAAATGCAGAAAAAGAGGGGATCTGTAGAAAAATAATAATTATCTTCATAAAAGCAAACTGCTCACCATAGAGACACAAAAGCTGCCTTGCCAGAATATAAGTGCATTACAAATTTTAAACAATATCACTGTCTTGAAATAGTGTTGTTGGAATTAGCCATTCTGGAGCTGAGACCCAAATAATTTAATATGACCTTTAACTGGACATGATTATTGCTGTAGCAGGCTGATGTAAACTGGAGCCTCATGTAATTAGCACCAGGATTACAAAGGCCCAGGACTAAATGAGATGGTTAAAAAATTACAGCTCACAGGAATGGTCACACATCTCTTGCTCCATATTTTTTTCTGTGCAATATTTCCCATTCCCTCATTCACACCATTTTATCCATTCAGCTCATGGAAGGATTATCTCTGGTTTTATTGTGAACAAGGTGCACTCATAGAGTCATGGAATGGTTTGAGTTGGAAGGATCCTTAAATATCCTCCAGTGCCACCCCTGCCATGGGCAGGGACACCTTCCACTGTCCCCAGCTGCTCCAATGAATGACTCTCAAATCTTATTCTTTCAAAAAACAAAAACAAACAATCCAGGAGTGACTTTGAAACAGTTGGGCTATGGGGAAAAAATAACTTTCAGCTCTAGTCATCATTTTTTCCTGACCCTTTTCCAAGCTTTATTTCACCATCTAACACCACATTTGTAAAGATTGAAATGGGGAGCAATGTTCTGCCCAGACCAGTGAGTCTTGCTGGATCAACATCATTATGAAGGCTGGGTCCTTATGTTGGGTTGACATGAGACAAATTAAAAGGCAACGGTAACAATGTCGTTTTGCCCAGACATTGCCATTCCCTTCAAATTGAAGTGAAAGGTCAGTGATGAAAGGTGTCTGAAAAATTCATGAACTCACTGGAAAGTGTCCTTGTAGTGAAACCCTTGAGAAGTCAAGGAGCAGGGAAAGCAAATTAACTCAAGAGCCCCTTCTTTGGGCTGACTCTTACTTGATTTCGTGAGGTCTCGAATTAGACCAAGGTCACACAGATCAACAGTTTCATTGCTGATACAAAAATCTACAAGGAGAACTTTCCCCATCCTTTTCCCTACCAAATAGCAAGGAGAGTTAAAAGATGACCTAAACTGTAAAACACCCGTGGTCTCCTGGATGCTGTCACCACATCCCAGCTGAGGTTAGAGCACTCCAAAGACTCCCAGCTAGTGGTTAATAATGAGATGTTGGGCATTCATGCTTGAAATTGTGGGTCATTTTTGATTAAACATCTTGCAGAGGAAATAAGGCATGGCATCTTCACGGTGAGTTTGTAGTGCAATATGAAAAGTGCATAAAAGCTCAGCTTGTTCGAGGTGATCTCCAGAGCTCAGAGGAAGTGATGGGGGAAAACCAGTTCAGCCAAACTGGGACTGAGCTGACTGCTCTTCAAATTTCGCAGAGGACATTTCATCCAGAGAGCTGAGCTCAGCCTCCTGTAAAATGCTACTTAGGCTTAAGTTTCCATGTGCAGTTTAGGTCTAAAAAGAGAACAAAAATTTTGTTTAGTTATTTCTGGAGCTACTAGAAGGTGAACATTTGAATATGAAGGAATTTTAAAGATCTGTCGCTGCTATTGCACAGAAGTCCTGAGGATTTTTGTGGGTAGAGCTGGATCTTCTCCTTTCTAGACATTTTTCACAGAACTATTTTGAGACTAAGAAAGATTTTTTACTAAGGCACCAAATATCAGGTACTTCCCAGTCTCATTTCCTGACATTATTCATAATTACTGAATGGCCCAAACAAATCAAGACATTTCGTGACATAAAATATTTCTCTCTACCCTCTTCAGCATTTTTTTTTTTGTCTCTCATCATTGCCTTTTGCACATTAAATGTCAATCCCAGTAAGAACCAGTAGGCACTGGAGTACAGAGCAATAGCAGACATATACCTTGAAATAACACAATATTCATAATATAAAGGAGAAAAACATGGAGGTTTTTTGTCTGAAAACACAGAAACTTCAGCATTTAAGATCCATAAAGAGTGACCAGAAGGCTGTCAGAATTTTCTGCAGCAATACAGGTCATGGAGGATCAACAAATGATATTAAAATAACTTGCTTCCAATTTTTGACTAAGAATTTTATTCCTTCCACCTCCAGTTGAATGCAGATAAACAAAGGAATGAAAAGTATCTTTCAGCATTGCACAGTCAAAGCATTTACAATTCTAGAAACAAAAAAACAGAAGAAAAATCATTAAATTGGATCAAAAGTAATAAATTCTGCTCTGGTTTTAGAGTCTTGAGGTGTCTAATGCTTTTTTTCCCCTGCTGTTGTAGGAACAGGAGTATGCTTTCTCCTAAAAAACCTTTTTAAAGGTTTCCTCCACAGAAAAAAATCTGTGTCAGCCTGAAATTATTACCTTACACAGGACTAGAAGACGAAGGAAAAAAGACAAATACCACAAATACCACTATGATTAACACAAGTAGCATTCATGCCAAAAGTGAAAGCCCTACAAGTGCAGTAGGGCACTTGTACACATAAAAACAAGGAAAAACCACAATTAATAAAAATTAACTGATATCTACTGCAAGGCTTTACTTCACTGCAAGGCTGCAAAGTCTTTCCAACTGTTGTGTTCCCTTCCTTTTCTGTGTGATTTACACTTCATCTCTCCCTCCATCCCCCAGGAGTGTGGTGGGGCAGGAAGGCTTTTCAGCACCCACCCTGTTCTCCAGCAGGGGTTGGCCATGCCCAATCCTCATGAGATTTTGGGGTGTGGATGGAAGTCTGGTGTGGATCTTGGCCCTACAGGAGGGTGACTGGGATGTGTTGATGGCCAGGATCACTGGATGGGCTACAAACCCCCTCAGGAGGCAGGGCTGGGGCTAGCACAGACCTTTCCCGTGGGAACTTTTTTTCTCTCTTCTTCCTGTGTTTTATAAACAAAGATAAAGTTTGGATGTTATTAAAAACAGTTTCTCAGATGTGGACAGTTCAGGCCTGGCCAGTCAGACCTAGGGAGAGGCTTTGAACTGACCAATCCGGGTGACCTTTGAAAAGTCCATATAAGATGGAATTAAATAATAAAAGTTTCTTCTGGATGCCACCTTTTGAACCTGGGTCTTCTCTCTGCTAGCGGCTCAACAGCGACACAGGGCTGGAGCTGAACCAGGATAATCAGCAGTGGAACATCCATGGCACCACTCAGACCATCTCAAATCCTTGTCTGGAGAGCCCTTGGCAAGACACCTCCATTGTGCTGCTGACTCCCAATCAGTGCTTTTAAACCTGCACCCGTTTAACTCTGGCTAAGGAGGAATCTGCCAAGACCAAGATTTCCACAAATCTGCAAGTACAAGCTGTGACAGACCGTAAAAGATAATGACTAGTATTTGGCAGATTAATTTTAGCTGTCCTCAGCCTATGCCTATGGTGTATTTTATGGAATTAATCTTTCACACAGTTTCATGTTTGTACAGCATTCCCAGTGTGTGTCATTGCAGTTAAACCTCCTCAATGAGCTGCATGAGCCCTGCCAGGGGTGGGAGGTGACAGAGTCTGGTCCATCATGTCTGTTCTAGGGTCTGAATGCAGACAAAAACATCATAAACTTTGCAGATATTATTTCAAATAGTCGTTTTTTCTTATTATTCTATTCTTTCTCTGATATCTTTTACTCCTCCTAGAAGGAACTTCTAAATGAGAACTGTGCAGCTCTGAATTCTCATCCCCTCTGCAAGTTCCACAGGTTGGATTTGATGATCCTGGAGGTCTTTTCCAACCTTAATGATTTTATCATGGATTTGGGGATTTCAGGAAGAAAACCCCTCATGTTTATCCTGCCATGTTTAGGAATTTGTTAAAAAACCAAGGGACTGGATATTAACCTTCAGATCTACCA
Source organism: Entomyzon cyanotis (assembly GCA_024500445.1). Taxonomy (NCBI): domain Eukaryota; kingdom Metazoa; phylum Chordata; class Aves; order Passeriformes; family Meliphagidae; genus Entomyzon; species Entomyzon cyanotis. Next base: position 17,665,703 of record JAKEPQ010000743.1, on the reverse strand, counting down.
AATCAATATTTTGCATCCTATGAACAAAAAACTTAAATTGAGCCTGGAAAATGCATTTTAGTTTAAATTTTCTTAAAGCATAATGGCCCACTGATGAGAACTAGAGGCTTGCAAGTGTAGCACACCATTGTTCACAAAATGTCACAAATGGGATTAAAAAAATATCCATGACTTTACAAGAAACAACTGGCTTGAAATAGCTCAAAGAAGATTACACATGACTGGATTTATGCTTCAGGGTTTCTAATTGCTTCAGCTATCCCCAGTCCATCTTAGCTGAATAATATCATTTAAATATTTTAGGTAGTTTTCTTTAACAGACTCTTAGACTTAATGTTTCTGCCTTGCTTCAGGACAACATCTTTTAATTGCTTTAAATTATCAGTGATGTCTCCAGCATTTTCACTGAACATGGATTGATTTCAATTAACTTTCTCACGCTTTAGCATAAAAGCAGTCTTATTCAATTTGCCCTAATTAGATCACCAACCTCTTGGAGCTAAAGCAATGACAGTCATTAAAAGGTCGTACAGAGAGAGAGAATCAAGGTTGTTTACTGCATCGTTAGCCTTTTGTCATTTCCAAGCTGCAAGGAGGGTTTGTTCTTGTGTCCATATGAAGGATTTCAATTCAATTCCAGAATTTAGAACTTGGGGGATTTTACAGGAGCAAATTTTGTGTCAAAATCAGGATGGTGCTTTTGTTACTGTTGCATTGACAATGATCAAGCTTTGCACTGCAGCCAATAATTCACCTGCATAAGGCACTGTTTTCCCACCTTGCAATGCATTGAGAAGGATATTGGTAATTAATGGATATTAGTAATTAACGGACATGTGGTTGTAATGTTCCTTCACTTTATATCTCCCTGGAAATGTTCTTTTTCCTTTACTTCAAGCTGCACGCAGAACAGGACTGACAAAGAGCAGATTATCTGTACTCAGAAACTTCAGCTGGTTACTGAGGTTAACAGGCATGAGGCAGAAAATGGCACCTGGCTGCAGGCCAGCTCTCCAAAAAAGGACAGAAAGACATTCTGGAAATGTTCTTGCAATTAAAAACAAAAACAAGACCAAGCTTTGCAGCCTCAGGTAGGGAAAAAGGAAGAAAGAATATAAAGGCTTACAGTAAATGGGTCTGAGGGATGATGAGACTGCACAGTCATTAAGCCTGGTACTCAGCTATGAAGAGAATTCTGCAGAAGTGCAAGTGCAAATATCCTCACGACAGTCACGGCTTTTTGCTTGCCTTTCAAAATCCACGAACACCCCATAACCTGAAAACAAATCTATTACTTCTAGCAGAAAAGGCCAAAAGGTACAGAAAAGAGGGAGGAGTAAGACAGAGAGGAAGAGAAGACACTCTCAGTGTCCTCACAGTTGTTGTATAATCCCATAAAAATATTCACACACAGAATCTCAGAATGGTTTGGGTTGGAAAGCACCTTAAAGCCCACCCAGTGCCACCCCAGCCATGGCAGGGACACCTTGCACTGTGCCAGGCTGCTCCAAGCCCCAATGGCCAAGCTGCCCTTGGACACTGCCAGGGATCCAGGGGCAGCCACAGCTTCTCTGGGCACCCTGTGCCAGGGCCTGCCCACCCTGCCAGGGAACAATTCCTGCCCAAGATCCCATCCAGCCCTGCCCTCTGGCACTGGGAAGCCATTCCCTGTCTCCTGGCCCTGCAGCTCCTGAGGAATTGTCCCTCTCTGGTTTCCCTGCAGCCCCTGGAAGGAGCTGGGAGGTCTCCACACAACCTTCTCTCTCCTCTCCAGGCTGAGCAGCCCCAGCTCTCCCAGCCTGGCTGCACAGGGAGCTGCTCCAGTCCCCTCAGCAGCTCCTCTGGACTCCAACAGCTCCATGTCCTTGTCATGTTTGGACACCAGAAGTGGGTGCAGCAATCCAGGTCTCACCAGAGCAGAGCAGAGCAGAGCAGAGCAGAGCAGAGCAGAGGCATGGGATCTCCTCCCTCCCCTGCTGCCCACACTGCATTTGAGGCAGAAGATACAAACAGGAGTTTGCTCGTTTTCTGGGGAGACTCAAAGAGCTGCAGCCCCTTTCCCTGCCATCAGCCCTGCCCAGGTCCATGGTGCTCCACAGGGCTGCTCCTTCTGCAAACACTGTTTATAAAAGAGTCAGTCCCTGAGCACTCTGTGGGCTGCATTCAAGGTTAGCTTCAAAGCCAGGAAAATGGGTAGCTGCAGCCCTTGGAAAGAGTTCTCCTTCATTTTACCATGCAAGTACAAAAAAAAAATCCACAAAAATTTAATCCCTTTAGCCATGGGAGACTGGGCCAAGCATCTTCTAAGACTCTAGAAGTATATAATGTAGTTTGGGCAAAGCTGGGATTGTTTTATGTATTCATCCTACGTGAAAATGCATCCATTAAGCCATAGCTCTGGAATTAGTTTATGTCTTTTATAGACAATGCATGTTTCTTCACAACAGTTCTGTTTAATTAAATATTGCAATGGTGCAAAAGTACTGGGGTATAAATCTTTGTTCCATTGAAATCACTTGAAACATTATTACATTAATCTGTATCTGTAGTTCATAAAGGACAAAATTTTACACTCTCAAAGTCACAGGTATGCAAAGGGAGCTAAAAAGACATTTATCAATTTTCCTACATGAATGAATTAAGCCCAGATTACACATTAATACATTTGAGTAAGTGGGAGCAAATATTTACCCATTATTTAGCCATAATAGTCTGTTTTCAAATTCAATTTCTCCAGTGAAGGTCCTTCCTAGAGTGAATCCTCCAGTGCTGGTGCCTTGTGACCCTGCCAGAGCAACAAAGTTATGGAGCATTAATTAGCAAAGCAGCTCTGCCAGGTTGTGATATTTCCTATGAAATCAGAGTTTTTTGTGACTTTTGCAGCTCCCCCAGCTCCCCCAGCCTGGCTGGTGATCCCAGCTGGAGTGGGAGTAACATTCCATGGCATAACTCAGCCCTGGCTCTTGGCTCCCACTTGGGCACCTGCAGTTCTGCGATCAGAAACAGGGAATGTCAGATCCAGGGTCAAAGATTTTATCTTTTGTTTGATGGGATTGGTCAGTGGAGCAAGAACAAGAGCACCTTGAAGCTGGCAGGAGTGTTTCTGGTATGTATTTTAATCCATTTAAGAAAAGCTTCTCGGGGATGAATCTCTGTGCTGGAAGATCTCTTTCAGAATAAACCAGACAGGATTGATCTTATTCTGGATTAAATATTTCCAGGGAGAATATTATCCCTGTACCAGCATTCCTCTCACATGGAACAGAAGCATCACTAACATTAGGTCCTGGTGCTCCTGTGGATGTCGTGGGGTCTGAATGCACAGAGCTCATTGGAAAACTGAGCTTCTAATTGCTCTAAAATGTCTTAGTGACTTACTTGGCCATTGGCCAAGGCAAAAAAATTATTATCAAAGATTTGGAATATTCTACTGAGGGGGTGACTAATGGACTATCTCACCTTTCAGGAGAGTTTGGGTTTTAGGAATTAATTTTGCATTGACCATGAACTGCCATAAGAGAGCTACATGGACAGCAAAAAGTTTTAAAAATTCTCTCTCTCTATTTAATGAGGTACAGGAACAGAAAGAATGCACATAGCAGGGGACATCAGTAACAAAAACAGTAGTCCAGGAGGAAAAAGGGGATGTAGTTCCTTCATTAAATCTTAACTATTGAGAGTTAAGCTAAAGCATGTCATATTTTTCAAGTGAGCAAACATAATAAGCTTTGTTTTCCCCTGCATATTTGCAAGCACGCAAAGATAGCTGGGATGCTGCACTATCAGTATTACAACAGGAATAAATTCAATAAAATCATTTCAATGGGAAATTCAGGCAGCTGGTGATGCTCTGTTGCCTCCCAACCTTCAGATGTATTTAAAGAGCTCTTTTTGAAAGATTTACTATTTATCTCTAAAAATTTCAGTGTTTAACAATGTTGAATGAATGATCATTCCAGGCTGAGGTGGAATTACTAATTTCTAATACCAGCAACATTCCTATTTCCCTCTTTACCCAAAGCTCCATGATTACCCTTTTGCTCCTTAACTCTGTCAGAGACAGCATCCTTCATATAACAGGAAAAAGATATTCACCTACAATTTGCCATTCCATTTAGGATAATTCCCTACAGGATATAGCTATTACTGCTTTATGTACTTGTATTTCATACAGTAATTTCACTGCTCCTTTCAGATCACCATATTAAGCTTGGCCTGTGAGAGCAATCTGGGCCTATTGCTGTTTGTATTTCAGTCACCTGTAAAGGAGTTTTAGTGGACAGCTCAAAGAAGTGCCCATTCCCTAAAGATTTTATAGCCTGAATTACAGTGAAAGAGTGCAGAGTGGATTAAATAATGACGTAATAGGGGAATTGGGCAGAACACCACCAGTAAAATAAACCTGTGTGGAAACAGAGAGCTTTAGCTGCCTCACTGCTGTCAGCTGCAGGGACCTGCTGGTTTGAGGTGCACCACTGTACACCATGGAATTCTGAAATACTTCCCAAGAAGAGAAAGTTGTCCTCAGCCCACCTGTGGGATGGAAAAGACAGAGAATTATTTGGCTTTTTTTTTTTTTTGTCTTGTCCTTTGAACTTCATTAGCACTTTCCAGTGTCAGTGTTCTGATATGTACAGCTGATTCTTTAACTTCAAGATATTTCAGCTGCTCTATGGCACCGAAATAAGGCAAATACATAATGATTTGAGTTTGAAGGGAGCTTAAAGATCATCCAGTGCCACCCCTGCTGCCCTGGCAGGGACACCTTGCACTGTGCCAGGCTGCTCCAAGCCCCAATGGCCAAGCTGGCCTTGGACACTGCCAGGGATCCAGGGGCAGCCACAGCTTCTCTGGGCACCCTGTGCCAGGGCCTGCCCACCCTGCCAGGGAACAATTCCTGCCCAAGATCCCATCCAGCCCTGCCCTCTGGCACTGGGAAGCCATTCCCTGGCTCCTGGCCCTGCAGCCCTTGGCAATTGTCTCTCTCCAGCTTTCCTGCAGCTCCTTCAGGCACCAAAAGGCCACACTGAGGTCACCCCAAAGCTTCTCCTCTCCAGGCTGAACAATCCCAGCTCTGCCAGCCTTTCCTCCCAGCACAGCTGCTCCATCCCTCTGCTCATCCTGCTGCCTCCTCTGCACTCTCTCCAGCAGCTCCAGCTCCCTGCTGTGCTGCCCAGGGCTGGGGCAGCTCTGCAGCTTTGCTCTCACCTGAGCAGAGAAGCTCAGAGCTGCAGAGCTCTGGAAACACTCTGGTTTCTACAGCAGACACCCAATCCCATTGCATTAAAAGGAGACCAAAACAACTTAAAAGTTTCAAAATCATTTTGGGGTGAGGGCACGACTCTGGAAGTCACTGATACAAAAGTGTAAAGATGTCATTCAGTGTGTTCTTCTGCTTCTTGCTTGGCTAGATTGGGTGCTTGTGTTTGTGACACAGTGATTATCTTTTAATTACCTTCAGAGTGGTAATCAAAACAAACTGACTTATCAAGCAATCACATAACAGGGATAGCTTGGCACAATTAATTTGATTTCAAAGCAAAACAGCTTCCAGTGCATAGCAGAACAATGTGCCTGGGTTTTTTTATGACCTTAATTATAGCATAAAGTCATACTTTGTTGGGTTTTTTTTTTCTTTTGGGTCTGAGTTTGAATTTAAGACTCAATTCAGTTGTTCTGTACGTTATATAAAAATTCTTACTCTAAGTCCAATATTCATGCAGATTTCTGTGTAAACAAGGTTTGGACTTCACTGTTAATGAAACATGACTGACTGAAATGGTTGAACTCTTTCTTTCACTGAACAGATGTGGCTGCAGAGGTGCAGTTTGACTGAGACTGCCAACAAGCCAATTTCAGTTAGGGCAGACTGATAGAAAACAGAGGGTGTTTCCCTCCGTCCATTCATTCCTTGATCTTTGCAATTGGAGTTTGTGGAAGGTCTACCTCTCAAATCTAAAGATCAGTTCCTCTTTACCAAAGAAGAGAAGAAAAACCTAAAAGCTTGGCCCTGAGGAACATGAAAAAGCAATGTCTGTCCTCATTGTTTGAAAACATTTCCAGATGTTTGTTCTCAATTACAGCAGCTCGATTTTGGGGAAGAATAGGACAAGTTCCTTTGTTTATGATGACAGCACCAAAGTTCACAGTTGTTGACACAGGTGCTGCTCTAAATTTCAAGCAACCTTCCTAGGTCAGAAGTCCCTTGTCAGAGAAATCTTCAGTCATCATCAGGGAGTAGAGAGAACTAAATAAAATAATTACCTTAGACTGCTTTGAGGATTATGAGTGTTATACATGTGTTCAGTATCAGGAAATATTTTTAATTCAAGAGAATTTACCATTAAATATGCTTTTAGTGATTTAGCTCAGTAAGAGTCTCTGTCTTATCTTTGGTATCAGAACAAAAGAGAAGAGAAATGGGCACAACCCAGATCCCTGGATCTGATGATCACAGGATCACAAGGTTGGAAAAGACCTCCAATAGCACTGAGTCCAAGCTGTGCCCAATCCCCACCTTGTCACCCAGCCCAGAGCACTGAGTGCCACAGCCAGCCATTCCTGGGACACCACCAGAGACAAATTTCATAGCTAATCCATGTTATTGTAAGGAGTGAGCCCAACTCTGGGTAAGGATCTTTCCCAGCACCTGTAAATTTACTGAAGATGAATGCAGCTATAACAATCCAGTTGTTATGTCCTAGGGAAGAGAAAATAAATGTACTGTATCCAGTCTCTGCTGAGTGTCATAGCAAATCCCATGCACAGTAACACAGGCCTGTATCCAATCTTCTCACATTTTCCACCCCCAATTTATAGCAACTAACTTGGCTCCTGAAATGGAATGGAAAACTCCCAGGAAAAGCCCAGGGACTGGTGCGCGATAGTGTGATTTAAGAAGCAGAAAATAAGAAAGGAAAGGTGAAAAGCAGAACAGCAGAGCGAGCGGCTATTTCATAGAGCTGTACATGCAGCTCCCAGGCATCCCGCTGGGAGAGCTAGTGGGATTTCAAACTTGTGTTCGTGGGTGGAATGGTGAGAGAAGCTTTGGACAAGTTGCTGGGCAGACGTGCTTCTGTCTCCCTTACAGACATCAACCGATTTCTCGCAGTAGAATTGTATTCTTCTGAGCTATAAAATTGAGGGGAATCTAAACAGAGGAGGATCCTGAAATGTTTCAGAGGCAGGAAATGAACTTAGATGATCCTGCTCAGCCTATGGGAAAGGTATATTCAGTGCCAGTGGTGAAATTTCATTAATCAAAAATAACAGGAGCAATCAGAACCAATGACACTCAAAGCCTTCCTTCGAAGCCTGCATTTCAGTGAAAGCTGCCCTTAATGTACGTTTTCTCTTCTGCAAGGTCACACAGTTTACAGTAGCAAATCTGACCTCAACTACTTTGTTTAAAACAAACCAACAATGCCCCACCTATCCTAAAAACTACATGAATACAATATTTTAATTCACAATCATAAATGGAGGATCTTTGCTGTTTTACCATTTTTTCCCGGCATTATTCCGTGTATGCCATTAAAATGGTTTAACACCAAGTTATGTAAAAATTTAATTAAGAAAACATTTTTTTAAGAGTAGAAATAATACAAGATTCATCTGTTGCTATTCCACACCCCCCCCCCCGAAATGGTATTTTTGACATGCTTTATGTGCAGCCTGTAAAAACCCCAATGTATTATCTCATTATTTCAAAATATTATCAATAATTATTGTCCCTCATAACCTTTCTTCTTTTTTATTCTAAACAATTCCCACTGGTCACTGCATAAAAAGGTGGAAGAATTCTGCCACCTTGGATTTTGTACAGAAACAGTGGCAAATGATGTACCTATCTATCTATCTGTCTGTCTGTCTGTCTGTCTGTCTGTATATCTATCCTCCTGTACTTTAATGTCTTAATTATGAGAGATGAGCTTAGAAAGAGTCCTGTGACGCAGGGCTGAGCACCTCTAATCCATTTCAGAGCAAACCAAGCTAGTTGGACTTAGAAACCCAGTCAGATGAAAGGTGGAAACCTCCTTTAACCACTGCAAATTGTTCTAAAAATGAGGCCCTGGCTGAATCTTAGTTGATTCAGCAATTCTGTTGGCTTACTCCTGATTCTGATGACTCGTTGAGGATGATGAGGCAAAAGGAATGACTTCCCCATGGCATCCCCTCCATCACTGCTGCTGCATTCCAATGCTGCTTGGGGAGGTCATCCTGCTGGATGGATGAACTAAAGAACTGGAAAAGTTTATTGGAAGAGATCTCCTGCCAGCTCCCTGAGCAGCTGGAAGAACTCAGACACTCACAAAGCAAAATGGGAATTTTTGTGTTTGCACATGTTCAGTTATAAACTCAGGCTCGAATTTTAAACTGTATATATTGGGTTTATGTATATTTTTACTGTACATGTATTTATGAAAGGCATTTTTGAATGATTTTTACAATCTCACAGTCCCCTTCAACATCATCTTGTTCCTTTTGGCAATTCAACCCATTTTATTTATCCTAACCTCCGGCACTCTTCTTTTTATTGTCCACCTTTATACTTTTTTATCGGGTCTTTTACACTCGCCTGACTTTACTCTTTAATCTTCCTACTTCACCTTTGGTCCAGATATTTTACACCTTATAGATGTCTCTTTCCAGCACTTTATTTTTCATCTCCATTGGATCATTTTTTTCCTCATAGTATATTCACTGCCAGATGAAAGACCTTCATTTATCTTTCAACACTTTCCGTTTCCTTTCCATGTCTTCCTAACATTGATTTTTCTCACCTTCTCCTAAGAGAAGATCAGCTGATACTCCATCAACCTTTCCTTCTATTATGTTTCCTTTGAGTCCAACTGCAAACTCAACATGACTATGGTAAGTAATTAAACTTTTGAACTTTATTTTCATTGCTAACAGGATATGGAGAGCAGCCTTTTGAATTGATTCGTTCCTAAATTAAAGAGACAAAGTACAATAAATTTTCATTGTTGTTTAGCAAATTACTTGTATTAATGATCAACACAAAAATGTTGATAGACTTGAAGACAGAATGAGCCACATTTGCATTTGTGATTTGCAGAGCCCTGACAGTCACTAACAGGTATGTATAAGACTAAATAAAAAATATGGAGGACAATTTTGAACAAAAGTTTCTGGAAGTTTAGACAAGCCTTTTGGAAGGCTAGTTTGGAGTTTCATTCACTTTAAAGCCCTCTGGATTAATCACATACTAACCATGAGGGAAAGATATTTTGAAAGTTGTGTTTTAATAGCCCCCAGATAGAACAGATTAACTCATGGGGTAATTTTGCTATCTGTGCAGAAATCCTTGTCTCAATACATACAACTATTAAAATATCACAAGTAAGAGAGGGTGCAGTCATTTGCCAATGTTCAGGATTTTTCAGGAGGCCACTGCGGTTGTGTTACAACCCATCACTTCTTTTTCAGCTCCATTTCACTACTGAGAGTAAATAAAAATATATCTTATGGGCAGCACAAACACAAACCAACCCATCCACTCCCATCCAGACCGTACAGACCAAACAACCAAAATGGGCAGAACACACTTTCTCATCAGGATGATGTAGAAAATACAGAAGGACATATTTGGAGGACAGCATTTATCAAAGAATAAATCATTCCGCATTCCAACAGCTGTTGAAGGTGACAACATGGTTAACAGGCTGCAAATCTTGATTGATTTTTGCTAGTGTTCCCCTTGTCTGAGTTTATTCCTTTTGTTTTCTGGGATGGTGATGATGGGGCAGCAGAGTATAAAGCTTTTCTGCTGATAATACTGATGACAGGGAAGTGGCATGGAACAGCACAGCAAAATCAGAGCTAGGAAAAAATCAAGAAGCTTCCTAGAGGGTGCTCAGCCTGCCACAAAATTTTTGTTTTATAGTATTTCCAGTTGTTGTTATTTTGGGCCATCATTGAGGATTCAGCAATGCTGGTGGAAACAGAAACATGCTCCATAGGGAAATTTAGATACACCTTCAGGGAGATCTCAGGAGTGTTGTTCAATTCTGAACCCACAGATGTATTAAAAAGTTAAGCCATGTTGGAAGAGATTATTTACCTTCTACATTAAAGTATTAAGGTTATACATTTCATTTTATCAACATATTATCAGCACCATGTTATCACCATATTATTCAGTCACCCAGTTTGACTTGATCCTTCGGGAAATCTTACTATTCTGTGAGGTTTCCTTTAGTCTAAGGAATTTTCTGTTATCAGCAACATTCACCAAGCCATGCACCAAATCAATAATAAATATACTGCAGAATGTCAGGCCTGATGTTGTTACCCAGGGCAGCCACTACTAACTGCTTTCCACTCTCAGAAAATTTATCTGCAGTTTCCAGGAAAGTGTGTCTTTTCCAGCAGGTCGCCTGCCTGCTATGTCATATTGAGATAACTTAATGCAAGTCACATAATTACATCATGTAACTTTATATCATTTGACATGGCTGAGGCAACCTAACATAAAATATCACAGTATAAAGCACCAGCTGGAAAATTTAAACATTGGTGGGGTTTTTTTCCCCTCAAAAGGAATAGGAGGGAAAAAAATTTCAAACTCATATTATTTATTTTTTCAACCCTAGCCTTTGAAAGGGAAAAAGAAAATAAAAAAGAAAAATATAGCTTATCTAAAGTATTGATTTTTATATGTGTAACTAACACTGAATTGACAGTGTCTCCACTAAAACCTGAATCTAGAAGCTTCTTGGGAAATGGGCTGTTGTCCTGATCAGAGTCAGAGCTCAGCAAACTGTCAGGGCTGCATTTTAAAAGAGTAGATGTGCACTGCAACATTAGATTAAATCTGGATATGTGCTGCTCTACCTATGTACAAGGTATTCTGATCTATGTGCATTTCTCTGTGCCAGTAATTTCCTAGGACATGAGTTAAAATAGTGCTAAAGTGCTAAAATAGTGCTAAAACAGTGCTAAAGAATAAAGAATAGTGGTAAAGAATAAAGAATAGTGCTAAAACAGTGCTAAAGAAACAGACATTTTGGTAGCTGCATTTACTTGCATCAGTATAAATTAGCAATTGCATTCTGATGCAACAAATGCCACATTGCAATTCTCTTTATTTCCCTGTCTAAAAAGAGGATGAGAACTACAAAGTAGATTTTAAATAACATGGCTCATCCACATTTCTCCTTCCTGCAGTCACTTTGGTTTGAAAAACTGCAATTTTATCCTTGTGCTGAGCTTTCAGAAGATCAAAAAAAAAAAAAACAAAACCAAAAAAAAGGAGTCTATTTTCAGTTATTTTCAAAAGAATGAATTCAGCATTCAGAGGAGAAACTAATTTAGTGGAGACAAGGAATATTGTGACTGTGCAGAGCAAGGTGATACAGGAGGGAAGCTGAGACTGATATGAGCTGAAACAATGGAATGTGACTACAAGGAGAGTTTTTAAAAACAATAATACCCAGAGTCAGCTGAAGGGGAGGCAGGAGCTGCCATGGACATTCCCACTGGCTCGCTGGCTAATGGCATTGCCTGCTGCAGTTAGGTGCTAAGGCACACTGATCTGGGTGATCAGAACTGACAGGGAACACCACCAGCAGCAGCAGATCCACCACAAAGTACATTCATAATAGATACACGGGTATTGGATGGAGCTAAGGATATCAAGGAAAAAAGGATAAAAAAAACCTGCTGGAGCTGAAAGCTCTGTCTAAAACTGAAGGACACAGACTGGCCTGTTTGGGTTTGGCCCTCGTGTTAGTTACAGCAACACAAGGAGATGTTTACTTAGTTAGAAAATAAATGCTGGTTCTTCTTTTATGTCTCAGCCTTTGGTTCCATAAGGACATGTTAAAATATGATTAGATCTCTTCAGTATTATTTTTTTCTTGAGTATAGATATACTTGAATGAGAGGCAATCAAAGGGCTGAGGAAAAGCCTCTGGAGCTTTAAATAGAGATTTTAGAGTGGCACAGGATGAGCCCCTGGGGACCTTCCAGCCTCATCCACCCTGGGATTCTGGGATCCACGTGTTGTCTGCAGGGATTTTGGACAGTCAGGGGTAGAGGAGGCAACATAACAGGGTCAGGACATCAGTCTGCAGTCATGGGAAGGAATGTGATGTGTGTGTGAGTAACAGCAATGAACACAGCAAAACAGGACCTGCAGCTGATGGCATGCAGTGCACACTGCCCTGCACTGGGCATAGGTGAATCTGTAATCTGGATTTTTATCCAGTTTCTGGGAGCAAAAAGACAAGTTTAAAAACTGGAGCTTGAATGCAAGGACACAATTTTGTATTTTTCTCTGGGGAAGCAGACAATTCCCCTTGAGATGTGTGAGGAAGCAGAGATTCTGAACTGGCATAGAAAGCCAGTCAGGCCCAGCCAATACCATTTTTGTACTCTTTGACAGCCAAGATGTGCATCTGAACAGGATTTGTACTACAAGGAAAAGGGAGTTTTGGATCTGACAGCTCCTGGATGTACTGGGAGAGAGGACATTATGTCTCTACATGTGGAAATGGAGTCACTTTCAACAACAGCTTGGAAATTATTAGTGAATTAATTGTTCCAGCACCTACCTGATGCTTATGACAGTAGCCACAACTGCTACCTGATTTCTGCTGTGCCAGAGAGCAAATATCTAAAATGTCAATCCATAGAATCCCAGAATCATAGAATGGGCTGGAAAGGTTCTTAAGGACCATCTTGTTCCACCCCTGCTGCCCTGGCAGGGACACCTTGCACTGTGCCAGGCTGCTCCAAGCCCCAATGGCCAAGCTGCCCTTGGACACTGCCAGGGATCCAGGGGCAGCCACAGCTTCTCTGGGCACCCTGTGCCAGGGCCTGCCCACCCTGCCAGGGAACAATTCCTGCCCAAGATCCCATCCAGCCCTGCCCTCTGGCACTGGGAAGCCATTCCCTGTCTCCTGGCCCTGCAGCCCTTGGCAATTGTCTCTCTCCAGCTTTCCTGCAGCTCCTTCAGGCACCAAAAGGCCACACTGAGGTCACCCCAAAGCTTCTCCTCTCCAGGCTGAACAATCCCAGCTCTGCCAGCCTTTCCTCCCAGCACAGCTGCTCCATCCCTCTGCTCATCCTGCTGCCTCCTCTGCACTCTCTCCAGCAGCTCCAGCTCCTTGCTGTGCTGCCCAGGCCTGGGGCAGCTCTGCAGCTTTGCTCTCACCTGAGGGGCAGAGGGGCAGAATCCCCTTCTAATTTACTTTTATCAGACGCCTCTGGAAGCAGCTCCAGCAGTTTTTCCCAGTGCTAAAACCAGAAATTTCTCTGGTCCCAGAAAACACCTGGGTAGCAGCTGTAAAGGTTGACAATGGTAAGAAATGTCCCCTCCAATGTGGGACTAATTAAAGAAAAAGTCATTATTGGGTGCACAGCTGGGAGAGACTCCTGTCAAATGCAGCAGGGACTGGAGCAGCTTCCAAAATCACTCAAGCTTGGAGCGCTCAATTAGACTCTGAGTTTGAGGTCAAGTGTGGCTGAGCAGTGGGGAAAGGAACTCGCTGCAGGAAAGGAGCTGTCAGTGCATCCACAAAAAGCATTTTGGGAGAAACCTGCATGTTCATCTGCATGACTACACATTGTGACTGCCACATACAAGATTCTAGAACAGGTTAGAGGGGGTTTTCTCCAAATGCCAAAAATGTTTTGGAGACGAGAGTGAGAGCTCTTGTAAATGCTAGTAAATATTTCAGCAGAGTAGGCAGGGTTGAAAGAATAAAACGATTTAGCTTGTTTTCTCACAGTTTCATTAAAAAAAATGTTAAAGGAACGCAGACTTCTACTTCCTTGAATCATTCTGCAAATCTAAATTCCAAATTACTTATTTACTATGAAACAAACACATAGTGAAGAATTTTTCAAGGGAAAAGAAAGAAAAACCTATCATTGTAATGCATACTGAAACAGAAGATCTGTGATAGGGTTCATCTTCACAAGATCAAATAGTTTTCATTAATTCACAAAACGTTTTACATTGCATTCTCACTTAATAAATGTTAAATCAAAAATAAGTAGTTTGTGTTCATAGCTATAATCTATTTTTGAATTATTTTCCATGTAAGCTGTTACGCATTGTGAAAAGAAAGCAAAATTGAAATATCTTTAACAACCACAGGCTTAAATTTGTGTGTTTCCTTATTAATATAGGGAAGTACAGGAGCTGTAGTTAGGAATAACTATTGGGAAAAAAAATCTAGATTTAAGACCTTTTTCAGCCTCCCTTTGTGAATTTTTTGTCCCTAACCCAAAAGCATTGCACAGTCAGTGCTCACTCCCTTGGCAGGAGGCGACAAACAAAGCAGGTTCACAGCTCATCCTCACCTCTTCCTCACAGCATATATTTTTCATTTGGTTTTGGAATAATCCCTTTCATGGAAAAGGATATTTCTCTCGTGGAGGATCAACCATTAATGTCAAGTACACGCAAGTTTATTGTGACAAGGTTTTCAAAACTCTGTGATAGGTAGCGAAGCTTTCAGGGGCTCCAGTGATGTCTTGTCTGTACAATATTTTTCCTTTAGTTCTGACAGGAGTGTACAAATGTGTGCTGCAGCCTCATTTTTCAAAAAGGTGGTTTTTTCCCTTTTTTTCCCCCCTGAATACAGAAACCCTCTCTGTCATTAAAAATGTACAGGCCCTTCTGTTTTTGTCAGCTGAAGAAGAAAATGAAAGGAAATTCTTTTGTGGCAACCTGGTGGAGTAAAGAGTCTTCCAGTTAAGGAGCTGCCAAAATACATGAGATTAAAGCAGATGCATCTTGACACAACTTGTCATTAAAAATATATGTGGACAACAGGAGAACACGGCAGAACCTGAACATGGTCGATACATGCAACTTATTGAAATTAGTCCCACAACACCTGTCAAATATTCATTTTATCCTCCTTTTGATTCAAATTGAAAGAGTTTCCTATTGTTTGGGGGAAAAAATGAAAGAAAAATAAAAGGAGAGGATAAAACTTGTTTTTAGAAAAAGACTTCAGAAACTTAAGGAGATTTGAATAATTATGTTGCAATAAGGAAAGAGAAGGGGAAGCAAAAGGAGCTGTGCAAAGAGCATTCAGGTCCCTGGTAGTGAAGGGTTGGAGAGATCTGCCATTTCTAAATTATGCTGAGCTCAATCAGGCACAGACTGAACCAAAATCTTTCTCTTGCTTAGAAAACCCAGAATAATGAAAAGCAAATTTTACCCTGATGAACAGTGGAAAGAAGTGGAAATCACCAGAATGTCAAGGGTAGAAGACAATGAATTACCTGGGCTCCAGAGGTGCCCTGGGACACACTGCAGGCCTGTTAGGCACAAACAGGACTGGGGAGCCATCAGCTGAAAATGCCCAGTTTGCCTCTGCTCTGCTGTTGGATTTTCTCCTAAGAAGCCAGGAAGATGCCTGGAAAACAGAGCATCTGTGAATAATCCACTGAGGCACTTCATGCTCTCAATCCGTTATTGCAAAGTGTAAATTTTGGGTTAAACAGCATTATTTTTATTGTGATACTCCATATTTATAGCAAAAGAGGTTTCTGGATTTGTCAATTGTCCTAAAGCCAGAGAGACTCATTTTTCTTGGGGGACTTGTTGGTGTCTGGTTTTTGAGATCACCCCATGGTAGTCATTGTTGGGGATGAAACACACTGCTCCTCTGAACAATGACTGGGCTAAAAGTGCCATATTTTTTTATATTTACATTATAATAAAGCTGCTCCCTGATGCATTCAAAGTCAAATCCAAATACCTCAGTGACTACAATACTTTTTATTGCCTTTCACTCCAAGAAAGGGAGCAGAATTCCTGAAGCAGTCAGAGAGTACCAAGCAGGAATATCCCAGGTTCTAAATTACTAGAAATAATTGAAATTGAAGGTAACAAGAGGACAAATCCCATAACTTCTTTATAATGACACAAAGATCCTTTTTCAGAGGGGTAACTCCCAGTCAGTACAGGAAACACATGGAAGAATTTTAATAGGTATTTGGATTTTCCTAATTGTGTTCTATATTTGCTAACATAAGATAAACATGATTATCATACAGTGTAACTTTTGTTATCCAGCATTATCAAATTAGTGACTCATTTGTAATGTAAATAAGTATTATTAGTTTTAAATATGCAAGATTTACACAGCTAATGAAATGACTGTGAAAACATTGTCTTAGGGCAGTTAAAAGCTATGTTACATTTAGCAAAACTGTGAACATGAATATTTATTCTTTCACAACAGAAAGAATAACCAACTTCTTGTGAATATAAAATAATAAAGCAAATAGTGAAGAACATGTATAATCAATAATCATTCTGGGATTAATTTGTGTAAAAGTGCCCTTTTCACCTTCTGTTTGCAGTACATTTTGAGCCTAATGGATTAAGTTCACTCCATTAATCAGCATCACAGTATTTGGCAAAAGGGAGAGTTCATAAAAATGTATGGCAAACAACTGAAGATTTTTCATGAGGAAGCAGCTTATGTGAAGTAGCAGAAGATTTAAAATAATTAATTAAGTCCTAGTCATAAGTCTAAAGCTCTTTTCTAACAGCAAAGAAAACCTTCAAGGGTAGAAGGCACTCTTTACTTCACCAGGGTGCAGAAGAAATGGTGAAGAAAAATATTTCCCCAATATTTTGAAGATGTGATGACCAAACACCAGCATCATACCTCATCTTTCTACTCTTTTTAATTTTTTTTCCCCTCCAGTCTGTCTTCCAATTTTGGATTAAAAATGTCTACATTCTTCAGAGTTATTTATGGTGTGTTGAACTTGTATCAATCTGGTAAAGCAGAGCAACAGAGAAAAGCAGCTCTTAACACCTGAGAAAACGTTTAGGGTGAACTCACTCTTGGTGAGTTTCCTCAGACCTGCAGATACTCAAGGTATGTTTTGTCCTGAGTACTCAGAGGGTTAATTGACCTGCAGAAAAATTGCACTGACCAAATTGGCCAGAATTCTGTGGAACTTTAATTTTTAATTAATTATTAAAAGAGAATACTCTGAGTAATTAGGACACAAGTGGCTTTTACAATTTGTGTGAGTAGCAACAATTTTTATATTCAAAGTATATTTTACATACAAAATAAGATTTGACAGCAATGGACAAACTCTTCCTATTTCCCTGTTTATTTTTACACATGAATTTCTTTGCAGTGCCACGTGCCAGATACTGTTCACAAAAATGGGACATAGTCCAATATCTTGGCTTATTAATTGCAAGCTTCCATTGATTTGAATGCAGCGTTCTTATCTCTGAATTATACTTTTTACTTATTTGCTCCACTTCCGCTATATCTGAGCTGAAATACTTGAAATATTTCTGGATGTTCAAAGCCATTTTACAATATTCCTATTTTTCACAAACAGTTCCAGCTTGACAGGTTTTGAGCTAATATGGCAGGTGTTTGTATAAAGCCCAAAAAACCCTCACAAAGCTCGTAGGAACCTTTTCTTTGCAGTGATCTACCCAGTGATATTCAGCTCCAGACTTTAATTAATTAAATGAAAGTCAGGCACTCAGCAGTTTGGAGAATCTGAACGACTGTGCTGCTTCTCCCTTATCTTTCAAGTTCCAGATAAACACCATCCATTCTCCCTCCGAGGCACACTGCAAGGCACAGTTTGCTCACATCTCCCAAGGATCTCGAATTCATTAGGTGGGAAGAGCTGCAGAAGAGCAGTTTGAATGCCCAGAGTGCCCCAAGGTGGGAGGGAGCAGTGCCAGCTCGGTCAGATGTGCCCAGATCTCCCGTGTGGTGAGAGGGGAGCCAGCTCAGAGTGCTTTGCTCCCTAAACAAACACACAGAAACAGAGCCAGGTGCCTCCAGCCACACATTTTGGGATGGAAATGCTGACTTAGGGGAAAGAGAAGTGAAAGCATTGCCATTCTGTGCTGATAATCCATCAAGCAGGGCCAGATGACAGTAAGAGCCTTTGGACCAGTAAGAAGGTTATTTTGAGCCACATCTTAAGTACTGTCAGAAAGAAATGGGCTTTTATTCTCCCCTCTCCCTTGCCAATCACATGAACCATCAAGTCCTCTGGCATTGTAGAATTAGCAAGTGCAGTGCAGAGTTATGAAAACACATTATTCCCCCAGTCCCATTTCTCGTGGGCTAATTAGAATTATTTGACCCCAAAACTACATGGGTTTTGATCAGATAATGGACTTCAATTAACAGGAAATCGTTAGAAGTGCTGCATGAAGTGAATTCATAAGCAAAATAGTTCTGTGGGTATTTTGAAGACGCATAAACCAGTTCAATCACGGTTTTCCAAAGTCAGCGTCAAACTGGCAGAGAGTGGGTTTACATGGGATCTTGGGCAGGAATTGTTCCCTGGCAGGGTGGGCAGGCCCTGGCACAGGGTGCCCAGAGAAGCTGTGGCTGCCCCTGGATCCCTGGCAGTGTCCAAGGGCAGCTTGGACATTGGAGCTTGGAGCAGCCTGGCACACTGCAAGGTGTCCCTGCCAGGGCAGCAGGGGTGGGAATGGATGGGATTTAAGGTCCCTCCCAACTCAAACCATTCTGGGATCCTCTAAACTTAATTTCAGGCAGAGACCATGGACTGCACCTCCTCCTGCTGTGATCCACAAGGGTTTTGCCCTCTTGCTCTCTGAGAGGAGCACCAGAATTCACACACTCTGCTGCAGTGCTGTGAACAGACCAACCCATTGTGACACAGTGAAGGACAATTTTTATATTGGGCTAAACCTTTTCAAGGCACTCATAGCTGAGATCACTTCATGTCTGAGTGCACAAATTCTGCTGAAAGGCAGAGCAAGATGGTCAGACACCTAAAGTCTCTTCTTCCAGTACTTAAATCTAGGTGCAAATTTAATGGCTTTAAGTGGATATCTCTGTTTCCAGAGTGCAAGGGGAGTTTCACTCCTCACTTCATAAGTCCCCATTGGGTGTGTGATGGTGCTGGGCTTGGGGGAAGCACATCCAGTGTCTGCATAGGGTGAAAGGCTTAGAACTCACAAATAACTACTTTTTTTTTTTGGTGGGGGGGGCTGACCCCAGCAACCCCAGTGCAAGACCTGCCCTTTCTTAGAACAACAGCTCACAAACTGCTTTCCAACATCAGCGCAGAGACACTGTCTATAATTAATGAAATTCTAGGTTCTCCTAGAAGCTCTGATTTACCACAGTCTCACTGCCTTATTGACATCTATAAACTTCATATAATTGTGTGGATTTCATATCTTTATATATATAAATAATCTGGAATTTTAATCCTTTTTATTCATTCATTCATTTATTTATTTATTTTTCATACTTTTACCTTTGTCCAATTCCTGTTTCAGAACTACATGTCAAGCACAATGTAGAAGGCTGGACACTCATCGCTGCAATGCTTGGAACATTAATGTCTCTGCTGATGATTGCAATGGGGGCACCATCTGTCTGCAAGTTCTAAAGGAGGGAGGGAGGGGAAAAGAAACAAAAATTAAAAAAGAAGGAGAAAAAAACACCACAGCACTCCATGGTGTTTCAAAATAATTTGGTGTCATGGCTTGTGTCATGTATCTGTAAAGTTACACAATGAAATGAGGGTAATAATAACACCCTGGAAAAATGAAGTGTTCCTCCTGAATGAGCCAGGGACTGAAAATATTTATGCACAATCAGCAGGTGTCCTTTACATTCCTCATAAATATCAGAATTACTACAAGACCTTCCTTCCCTAAACTAAAAATATTGCAAACAACTCCCATTATAAGCCCCAAAAATCTGAGCAATAGAGCTGAAACTTTCAATAGAAGAGAGGCAGAAGGATAAATGGAAACATAAAAGAATATAGATCTGTGCTGCACCTGTTTGACCTTAAGGTATAACTCCTGCTCCTTCAGGGGAGAGTAGATAGCAGCACAAAAATAAAAAGTAAAAGCTGACTTTAAGTTCACCTTAAGAAGAATCTCTCTCTCTCTCTGGCAAAGTTCCTTTTTTGCATATTATAATATGTGAGACAATTCCAGTTGGATTTATCTGTGTATTTTTAACTCAGACGTAAAATTTTGCTTCAGGCTGAAACTTGGCATACCAGATCTCAGCCCAAGAGCAACTTTTAAAAAAACCCAGAAGGTGATGGGAGCCTGAATCCTTAACCTTCAAGACTGCAAAGCAGCAGCATATTTATAGCAATACAGAATAGGAACAAACCCCCATTTTCCCCCTTAGAGCTGCTGGACATCCCTTGAAATACGGACAGAAGGACATTTGTGAAGATAATAGGCATTATTTCTTAGTTATTACCAATATCTAATGTCACAGAGGGGACATTAAAAGGTGGATTGAAACCTCCCAGGGAGGTTTGCAGTCCCCATCCCTGCAGGTGTCCAAGGAACACCTGGAGTGGCACTCAGAGCTCTGGGCTGGGGACAAGGTGGGGATCAAGGCTGGATTTATGGGAAGCCGAGGCTAAGATTGAAAATAATCAGACATTCCAGTCATCCTTGTTGGTTGATGGAACTGTGCACTATCTAAAGTGGCTGAATACTCAGTGCAGCAGGGGTCCAAATGCTGGGAAGCTGAGCAGAATGCAGTAGTAGATTTGGAAAAGTGGTTTAAAAAGATGAAAAGCCTTCTGAAGATATACGCCACCAGCATTTTCAATTTCTTGGTTTCATTCTGAGAACATTATGAACTACTGTATTAAAATTGTAGACTCTTACTGGGATGGATTTACCAGGGTTGATCAATCAACCTTGCTGGACAATGCCTTTTGGAAAATGGGAGATTTTCTAGCAAGGGATCTGCATGGGTGTGTGCACATAAAAGGATGTCAGCATAAACTGACAAACACTGTTATTTACTGAACAATCACTCTGCTGCAATGTTGACTAAAAATACCTAAGAAAAAAAAAAACCTTGGGAAAACAAGAGGTTCTGTGTGGGAGGAGAGAAAAATGGAAAAGCGTAGGTGGGATTTGTTCAGTATAAAATTTGTTCCTTTTTCCACATCTAAAATGTAAGGAGAGTACCTGGAGTACCACAGTGCATCCTGAGGGGGCATGAAGAGCCTGTTCCAGGTGGCTGTGAGCTGGGTGTGTGGGGCCAGGGAACCATTCCTGCTGCAATATTGGCCCCACAGGCAGGCACTGCAATTGGTGCAAATTCCCTAGGTGTGCAGCTCCCTGTGCTCGCAGCCACACTGCAGCAAAATGATCAGTGCAGGGAGAGCCAAGGCATTTAAATAGTCATCCAGGAGGGAAAACAACTTGGAATTGCTGAGGGCAAAGCAACCTCATGGCTTTGGCCCTGTTGTGGTCCCATATCCCACCAGCCCAGACTGTGAGCCTCTTATTCCAGTCATCATTCCACAAAAAACCCTCCAGAATCACTCCCCCATTGCCATCCCAGATCACATGTGAAGCTGAAGTAAACTTGTGAATTAATACACACATATATTGTGCATGTACATAAATAAAATATATGTACAGTTGTAAGGTTTATAATGCTTTTTTTCTGGGAGAATTCCAGAACAGTTTTTATAATTTAAAGAAAAGGCTGGAAAGCATATGCACACTCCATGTTTTATGACATGTTTTGGATAAATGAAAGGCAAAATAAAAATGTAACTCTGAACTATAAAGGAAAGTGGAACTTAATTATACAGCTCTATCAAGACATTTCTGAACTGTATTTAATTGTTAAAGATGGAGAAAAAAGTACTTTTCAAGGAACAAGGAAAAAGAAAGGGAATACAATCGAAGATAAAAACCAAATAAATATTTGAGAAACCCAGACAGCATTTTCATGGTAGAATTCTCCACTAATTTTTCTTTATGGTATATCATACTTAGAAACTTGCTTGGATAAACCTAATCAACCTAAAGTTCACCTGTCATTCAGCAAACAGAGATACTCCCACCATTGGCCTTACACTGCTTGTAGCTTCTCAGGTTCTGTATCTCTTGCTGAAATGTGTTAACTTGGTCCCAGGTTAGTCAGAGGACTAAGACCCTAGAGCCAGATTTGATGGCTTTGGAGACTAACAATGGGAATTACAGACCATTGCTCACCACAGGAGTATTTGTAAGACCATAGCTGCAGGACTACATCAGGAAGGGCTCATTGTGCTGCATCTCCCCACACTTCACCTTTGTGTCACCTTAGCAGGGCTGGGGGACACACAGTCCCGGGGTGGGTGAGGCTGGCATGCCCCCAGGGCTCCTGTGGTGCCACCTCCCTGCTCCAGCAGGGCAGCCCAGAGCACAGGGCACAGCAGTGTCCATGTGGCTCTGCAATATCCCCAGGGAGGAGACTGCAGAGCTCCGTGCACAGTGTGCTCAGGGCTGGCACTGCCCAGGGAAGGAGTTGTGCCTCCTGTGCAGGGGGAGCTCCCTGGGCTCAGTCCCTGCCCTTCCTCTGTGCCATCGCTGCCCCCGGAGCAGAGCCTGGCCTGCTCTGAGCTCCCTGCAGCCAGGGATAGCCAGGGATAGCCAGGGATAGCCAGGGCCAGCCAGGGATAGCCAGGGCCAGCCAGGGATAGCCAGGGATAGCCAGGGGGATAGCCAGGGATAGCCAGGGATAGCCAGGGATAGCCAGGGCCAGCCAGGGCCAGACAGGGCCAGACCAGGGATAGCCAGGGATAGCCAGGGATAGCCAGGGACAGCCAGGGCCAGCCAGGGATAGCCAGGGCCAGCCAGGGATAGCCAGGGAGGGCCAGCCAGGGATAGCCAGGGATAGCCAGGGCCGCTAGGGCCAGGGCCAGCCAGGGATAGCCAGGGATAGCCAGGGCCAGCCAGGGCCAGCCAGGGCTGAGGCTCCTCCCAGCTGGGCTCTGTGCAGCCTGAGCAGCCCCAGCTCCCTCAGCCTTTGCTGGCACCGAGATGCTGCAGCCTTGCTGAGCTGTGCAGCTCCGCTGGCCCTGCTGGAGCTGCTGTGCTGCTGGGCTGAGCATGGAGCTGCACAGCACTGCAGAGCTGCTGCAGGCCTGGCAGGGCAGCATCCCTGCCTGCTGACTGGGACAATGCTCTGGCTGAGCTGACTCTGGAAGCTGATCCCATTCAAAACCAATCCAGAAAAATGAGTGATGAGTTTTACACCAGGATCTCAAACCAGCCCAACAGCAAAGGCTTTCAGGGTGGTTCAAGGAAAAGAAAAGACAGGACCATGCAGAGGGTGGGACCATGGCAGTCCTGAGTTAGACTAGATTAAATTTAGATTTTTTAAACTCCCTTGGAAGCCAGCTCCCATGCCAGTTTCAATAAGCACGTTCAGCTCTCTGCCTCGTGCACAGCTACTATTGAATTCTGCCAAGACACAATGGCCAGTTCTTATTAGGAATGGCAGGCAGAGAAGGATGGGGAGGAAATTAAAGATGCACATTCAGAGGGGCCAAGGAATAGATTAACACATTTACATTTCTTAGCTTTTTAATCAAGTAAACAAATTTTCTCTAGAAACCCATATGAAATAGTATCAATACTCATGCAAATACTTTTATCAACAATATCATAGTGTATTCTTGCACCATTGTGTGGTTGCACACTTGCATGAATCTTTAATGAAAATGAAGAAATTTAATATTTATTTCAGAATTAGGATGCTTGGAGAACATGACAGAATTTTTAAGTATTATTTAGCTTGTTAAATTGGATGTCCAAGCTAATAAGTCCCAGGTTAGTTTTTCACAGGAGAATGAGGCACCTCTTCAAATAATGTGCATATTTTGTCATAAAACTGGCCACCAAATTTCCAGTTACCAAAAAATATCCTGAAGGATTTCTCATTTGTTCTACTTTTGTATCTGCAAGATTTTTGTCTTTAAGGTCCCTGCCAACCCAAACCATTCTATGACTCTATGAAGTTCCACTAAAATACTTTAAAAAACAGTGAGACAAAATCAACTAAAAAAAAGTGACTTTCATATGCTTTGATATATGTGGTTTAGGCATAGATCCATATGTTCCCTCCCACAGGTAAAGAACTGTGGTAATTAAAACAACCAAAAAACCCTTCTTCAGGTCACTGCAGTCACACAGAATTAATTTGGCAAAGTTCTGTTAAAGGACAAGTTCACTCTGTGCTCTGCATGATGAAGCATCCACAGTAAACCAAAAACTAATAGAATTTTATAAGCCCTGAGCACATAAACTGTACTTTGTTTTTGCCTAAAGCATCTTAAATTTACCATCTTGGAGGAAAAGACATGATCAATAAATACCTGTAAGAACTCCAAAAGGAGTTTTGTGTAGTGCAGCAGGAAGCTGAGGGGAAGATCAATGGATAAACATCGATGTACCTGGAAGCAGAACTGATTTAAAGGGTCAAGAAACAGCAGCAGCAGCCAGAGGATGCTCTCGATCTCCATCAGGAACCCAACGTGTCCCAAACCTGAAAACACCTTCCTGGGACGTGAGAGCAGTACAAATACCTGAGGTGAGACATCCTGCTCTTGCCAGGGGGATAAACTGTCATAAATTACTCAGCACTGACTGCAGGGAACAACAGGGAGTTGCTGCCAAGCAGCTGATGTGGAATGAGGTCTCTCCCCAGCTCACCCCAGAATTCACCTTGTGCAAAACCACAGAGCAGCAGCACCTTGCACAGATATCTGCAAGGTCAATCCATTTCCCTAAATATTCTAACAACCTGTGAGAAAATAAGACTTTTTAACATGACTACAAGGTGAATATGAAGGATGGACTTGCTGTGATGGGAAAAGATTGCCTCCTTCCCTGCTTCTCAGCCACAGACCATTTTAAAGGAAAATGAGTGTGTTCTTTTTCATAATACATTAAATAATAAACTCATACATAATGCATTGCATAAGAAAACCACATTAATAATAAACAATCAAACAAAACCAATGGCATCCAAATTGGCTAGTGGCATCCTGATTAGGGCAGTGACTGTTCCCTGTGCTGAGCCTCTCCAGGGCTGTGTCCATTCTGGTTCCTCATGGCCAGGGGGTCACTGAGGGTCTGGAGAGTGTCGAGGGAAGGGAGGGGAACAGAGCTGGGAAAGGCTGGAGAATTCCTGAGGGAGCTGGAAAGGAGCTGAGCCTGGAGCAAAGGAGGCTCAGGGGAACCTTGTGGCTCTGCAGAGCTGCTGCCAGGAGGGGACAGCCGGGGGGTCAGGCTGTGCTCCAGGGAACAGGGACAGCAGGAGAGGGAAGAGCCTCAGGCTGGCCAGGGGAGGCTCAGCTTGGCCAGCAGCAGGAATTTCTGCATGGAAAGGGTGCTCAGCCTTGGCAGGAGCTGCCCAGGGAGGTTTGCAGTCCCCATCCCTGCAGGTGTCCCAGGAAGGCCTGGCTGTGGCACTCAGGGCTCTGGGCTGGGGACAAGGTGGCCATTGGGCACAGCTGGCACTCCATGGGCTGGCAGGGATTTTCCAACCCCAATGATTCTGCGATTCTGTGAAAGGTGAAACACATTGTGACTCCATCTGACCTTCTTACCATTGCTTTTATACATTAGGAGCAACCTCACTGCTCTCCACAGAAAGACACCAAGACTGGTCAAAAAAAGCAGATTTAGCAAAACCATGTGCAGTTTGGCTCTGTCTTTAGCTTTCATGGGGATTGTATCCATTTACCCTGTTAGCTGAACAAAAACCTCAGAGCACAGCAACTGGGGAAAGAGTGAACCAATAAACTTCAGAGTAGGGAGCTCACTGTTATTTTGGCATCTCTATCTGGGTGGTGCAGTCCTTGTTTTCCCCTCAGTTGACAAGTCCAATATACAAATCCATATTCTAATTTCTTTCATGTCAGGAATGATTAAGGAGCATGTTACAAGTACACCAGGTTTATAGGGACTAACTGGCTCCAAATCCATCCCTGAAAAAGTGACTAACACAACTGGGTGTTACTTTTATCAACAGATTTGCTGCTGCAAGTTCCTAAGAATTTCCAAATTATATAAACAACAATTAATGCAGGGAAATTACTGAAATCATAAATAAAAAGCAACGCAAACAGCTGGAATCCTCACATATCCCACTTCTTGCATCAAAACAACACTCAACAAATTGGTACCTGGCAATTTCTGCGTTGCTTATATGGCAATTAATAACCAACTTCAAAACATTTAAAATTATTGGGTTTATTAGTAAAGGTAAAGCTATTACAAGTATCAACACGCTTTGCATTAAAATTGTGGATGCATTTCTCTTCAGAAAACATGGAAGAAACTTTCTTTACATATGATACTGTTTTTTTCCAATGTACATCATACCTAGCCATGTGTCCACTATTCCTAGCCTTTTATTAATTTGCCTGGTACAAATATCACATTTAGAGGCTCACAGATCCTCAGATCTCACTTTTTAGAAAATTCCCGTCACAGTTGCCACCCTTCATTTCTCAGGTAATTAGGCAGATTTAAAGCAAGTTACAGCATCAGCCACTCTCATTTTCTCTCAGCTAAATGCCTGAACAACCATTTATCACAAGCCCTTTTTGCTGCCTCTTCCTGCATCTCCTCATCCCATGGGGCTGGCTGAGCCACAGAGGCTGCAGAGCATGGAAAATGAAGCTCAGACTTCCATAAATCAGCAGGGTCAGAGTGCTGAGGGCTGGGGCAGCACATGAGAACACAGACGTGGGAATGGTTTATTGAAGCTAAAAAAATCACCTGTAGGTGATACATAGCTCACGTGTATCTACATATTTCTGTTTTCCTCCCATTCACATCAGAAGTACTGCAGATTGAGGGGGAAAAAACCCCCAAACTCAAACTACTGCTGGCTGCAGTGTTAACTGAGCTAAAAAAAATCAGAGGCTTTCAAAAAAATCAGTATAAAATAACTTTTAGTAGGCCCTGGCTTTTGTGACAGCCTGAGAAGAGCTTTACGTGAATACAAGAGCCTCCATCAATCCACCAGGGTCTGCAGGGTCAGAGGAAAGAATTTTGAAGCTCAGTGCTCAATGAGTTTTCGTTTAGGATGTCAATTAAAGGTCCTGAATTTCCTTAGCTCTCTCCTGCACTCCCCAACCCCCCAAACACAGTTTGTCTTGGTTTCATCTTACTCTTAATTAACCTGACTGCATCCATGATATTCCAGATGATCTGTCATGAAAATTGCTCGTTATTGCTGTTTACCAATTTCTCTTGTAGATAAAAAGAAATTTAAAACTGCCACATGGAGGGAAAAAACCCCCAAAAGCCAAACACCGAATTTTCTGGCCAATTTTCTTCAGTTTCAACACTGTGAACACACATATCTTCAAGTATTTCTTACAACATAACAAGTACAATTCAACATAAAGGCACATCTTGTAGTTCAAGATTTTTGTGGGTTTACAAGGAGGAGCACAGTCTAGAAAATGTTATAATCATGAAAATCAGCCTTCAGAAAAGAATTCTGATCACAGCATCAAAGTTCCACATAAATCTCAGTGGCCGCTTCAATCCAAAGCACTCCAGCTAAAAAGAGAAATTAATTGTTTTAGAGGAGCATTACAAATAAGATAAATGAATGGTCATTTCCATGTTTTTTCCCAGACTTTAATCACTTATCTTGGGATGAGTAATCTAGTAGACAGAATAAAGAAGAAAAAAAAAATCTTCTCTCTTAGATTGCATAAAAGAATTGAGAGGCAGAGGAAACATTGTTATGATATTTAAAGGATGTGCCTGTAGGAGCTGATTCTACTGCAATTATTGGGACATGGTAAAAGCAAAGGCAACAACTCATTTCAGCAGGAAGCAGAAATACCTACTGCTGGAAGTAGGGAGACATTACTCAAGAGACCAATCTTCTGATGCTAGGAATTATTTAAATTAAGGATAAAAATATATGTAAGACATTCTTCCTAAAAGCTACATTTATCATTTGGAATCCCAGAGCAAAATATCCCTCAAGGAGGAGGCACAGAAAGCAGACAAGTTGCAGCTCATGGAGCTCTAGCAAAGTCGTGTCTACAAGATTTCCTGAATAATTGAAGAGGCAAAAATGAAGTAAAACGTGTTTTGAAGGGACTTTTTAATGTCTAATCAATTCTATGTGTTTTAACTGAATTTATATTGTTTCCCAAATCTGCTGCTTTTTGGAAATAACAGGGTTTTTTCATATAATGCCAGCAGTGAAAGTTATAAATATGTCTGTATCAGCATAAAGCCATTCCCACACTAGGTGAAAAAAGGGAATATAGAATTCCCATTCACTTCTTAGCAACAATGGAAAGAATCCTGAGAGCATCTTTCAGATTTACATGAACCATACTGCACTCATTCACAAGGAATCGTTTGCCTCCAGATTTCACCTGATGTACTCTCTATAAACCTCTGAGGAAAATGGTTTATGAGCAACAGGAAAATAAACAGGATTTGAAAGATCTGACATTAAAAAGAAAAAAAAATAGAAAAGTGACAAGATTAATGGACTGTACTGGATGATAAATTTCAGAGAATAATCCTTTAATGGCAGGATAAAGTCAAAATTACCCAATAAATCCTTTTCCAGCTATGATATATTAGTAGAAAAGCATTTCTAAAAAAAAAATATTTTTCACAGTGTTCTCAGTGCGGCAGAAGAGTCATCCTGTAGGACCTCAACAAGGAGCTTCATAAAAATGGCTGGAGAAGCAGTAGGATTTCTGATTAATTCTTCTGGTCTGGTGGACTTTCCAAATTAAGGATGGTTATCTACCCTATAGGATGAAGAGCGTAGCTGGATCCTATATGCGTTGTCAAAAAAACCCCAAAAACTTGTAAAGTCCATCATGTGTAGAAAATTTCAAGGTAAACAATTCAAAACTACACTTCACATATATTTTTCTTACATGTAAAGGACTAGAACAAAATACTTTAAGAGCACTGAACTCTATATCATTAAACCTGATACTTTTTAGAATGATTGCTTTAAATATCTTGAAATTAACTCAGCACTCTAATAAAAAAATCTGTACTCAGAAAAGCAAGTGAATAGAGTCAGTAGCTACATAAGAGCTGCATATGTGATGAGTGAAGCAAAACTGAGGCACAAGGGATTTACAAAAATAATGTACCAACTTTGTATTAAATGTTCCTCAAACTTGTCTTTCAGCTGGAAAGCTGACAAAATCATATCAGCCAACATTATGGCCCTGCAAATTCCAGTATTAAAAAACTCTGCAATAATTCTTTGCCATGTTTTTTTAAAAGCTTACAGCCCCACCCCAGCACAATGTCTGAGAAAATGTATATAGGGTGACTAATATTACAATGTCTTAAAAATATTAGCTTGCTGGACAAATATGTACTTTTGGATAAACAGCACCTGACCTTCCAGCAGCCATTCTTCTAAATGTTACAGGCCTACTAATAGTTTCAATTAAATAAAAATTAAAGCTGAGAAAATATCACAAAAGGGTAATCTAATATTTGATCATTAATGTGCTTATGTAAAGTGATATTTACAACAGCATTTGGAGATCCAGGCAATTTTCCTGAAAAAAAAAGGGGAAAGAAAAGAGCTTTAATAACTTTGAGTCCACTGCACTTTTGTGTCCTGAACATTATCCTCAGCAGCACTGCAAGGGTCATCAAAGAGCAGCTCCTCAGCACTGAAGGTGCAGCTTTCTTAGAGAGATGATTTATGAGGACCTAGAGTGCCAGGATGTGGCTAGCACAGGTCCTTCCCGTGGGAACATTTTGCTATATTTCATAAACAAGATAAAGTTTGGATGTTTTGCAAACAACTTCTCCGGATTAGGTCAGTTCAGGCTTGGCCAATTGGGCCTAGGGGGAGGTCTCGGGCTGACCAATCTGGGTGACCTCTGAAAACTCTATATATATGGAAATCAAAACAATAAAGCTCTCTTCTCTCTCTTTCCTTGTCTGAGAACTTGGGTCATTCCTCAGCTAGCCGCTCAACAGCGACACCAGGACAAGGGGGAATGGATTCCCACTGACAGAAAATGGGTTTGGATGGGATCTTGGGCAGGAATTGTTCCCTGGCAGGGTGGGCAGGCCCTGGCACAGGGTGCCCAGAGAAGCTGTGGCTGCCCCTGGATCCCTGGCAGTGTCCAAGGGCAGCTTGGCCATTGGGGCTTGGAGCAGCCTGGCACAGTGCAAGGTGTCCCTGCCAGGGCTGGGGTGGCACTGGGTGGGATTTAAGATCCCTCCAACCCAAACCATTCCATGGTCCTTACAGACCAACCAACCCTTCATCTTCAGGTCAGACTGAAGGTTTCCATTGCTGCCTTACACTGGACAGAACCTAACGTAGGACAGGAATTGACCACAAAAAATGATTTAGTATTAGCAAAAAGGGATTTCAGGGTTTTTAAGGAGCCTATTATTTATTTCCACTCATAAAAGAGGTTTCCCAGCATTCTTACCATTTCCCCAATCCTGAAGTGAGCCATACTCACAATCCCTGAAAACCTCCAGAGCCAGAAATTGCACTTATTCCTGTTCATGACAACTGGGAATAACTTCCATGGACTAGCTGGTCATCTTCCAGCTCCTGCCCTTCAGGATATCTGTGTTAAAAAGGGGAAAAAGAGGATAGCAAGTTGGTAAAGCTGACTGGCGCATAGCCAGAGCTGCCCTGCCCATCTCTGCTGTCCTGGGTGGATTGAGGAGGGAGGAGCACAGGGACAGCAGTGTCCCTTGAGACAGAGCTGCCCAGAGCCTGGGACAAGCAAAGGGCAAGGAGAGACACTTCAACAATGACAGAAATGTCTCAGGAACTGCAGTGCTTACATGAACTCCATCTTTCCTTTGCACAAATAGATCCCAGCCCAGCCAGATGGTTTGGGGTTGCAT